>CM061179.1:21497500-22992500 GCA_030763345.1 Mythimna separata | reverse complement strand
CCAGAGCACCGGCCAAGGAGACGGGACTGTCAAAGCGGCAATAGCCGTTTTCGACTCAAAGCTTGCCGTTAGACAGTACCCAGAACTCACCACGAACAATATCGTCGTGGTGGGGATCCAAACCGGTGCCTGGAGACTAACTCTGGTCTCGTTCTACTTTGAGCCTGATCAGCCCTTAGGGCCATACCTGGACAGCCTCAGAAAGGTGGAGAGCGAGACCGGCCCGCATAAGATCATCATGGGTGGAGACGCCAACGCCTGGAGTGTCTGGTGGGGCAGTAGAGAGACGAATAGCAGAGGCGACGAGATGCTGGGGGCTCTCGATCAGCTTGGACTACAGATTCTGAACAGAGGGGAAACTCCAACCTTCGACGTAGTTCGTGGTAACAGGCGTTACACGAGCTGCGTCGACGTCACAGCCTGCACAGCGGACATGCTGACGGTGACCGACGGCTGGCGGGTCATTGACGACCTGACGGGTTCGGACCACAACGGCATAGAGTTCGACGTTCTTATCGAAAAGTCTGTGTGTATCACGGTCAACCGGACTACCAGGATCTACAACACCCAGAAAGCAAGTTGGGCGCAGTTTCGTAAGAAACTGCGCCAAATTATGCAAGAACGGCAGGACCTTGCTGTCGATGATATCGACAGCAGGAACAAAGTGGACCTGGTAGTCGAGGGACTAACTGCGGCGGTGCAAACCGCCTGCAATTGCGTGATGCCCAAAAAGAAGAACGTCGAGAAGTTAGCCGTGCCGTGGTGGTCGGACGAACTCGCCAGTCTAAAGAGGCAAGTGGTCACCAAAAAGCGAAGGATTCGTTGTGCAGCGCCAGTTCGTAGACCAAAGGTTGTTGAGGAGTACCTGAAACAGAAAGAAGAATATGAGCGTGCAGTAGTCCAAGCAAAGATTGAGAGCTGGAAGGGGTTCTGCGAGAAGCAGGATAGGGAGGGCCTGTGGGAGGGCATATATAGGGTAATCCGTAGGACGGAGAAAAGGGAGGAAGATTTGCCGATGGTGAGGGATGGCCAAACCCTGGACCCAGAGGCTTCAGCGAGGTATCTGGCACAAACCTTTTACCCGGAAGATCGTCCGGAGGGGGACAACGAGGAGCACAGGAAGGTCCGGCAACGAGCCGAAGAGGTGAACGGGGGGAACCAAGGTGAACCCTGGGACCCTCCCTTCACACTCGACGAGCTAGAGCGCGCTGTCTCCTCGTTCAACCCCAAAAAAGCCCCCGGTTCCGACGGTCTGACGGCGGACATATGGGGCCACACGATCCACCAAGACCCAGATTTAGTTCTGCGCTTGATGAACAAGTGCCTGGCGCATGCATACTTTCCACGGTCCTGGAAAGAGGCAACCGTCGTCGTGCTCCGCAAACCCGCGAAAGATGACTATACCACCCCAAAGGCATACAGGCCGATTGGGCTTTTGCCTGTGCTCGGAAAGGTATTTGAGAAGATGGTCGTGGCCCGACTCAAGTTCTACTTGCTACCCAGGATGAGTACTCGCCAGTACGGATTCATGCCCCAGCGAAGCACCGAGGACTCCCTCTATACGCTAATGGGACACATTCGTGGCAAACTTAATTCTAAAAGGCTTGTCACGGTTGTGTCCCTGGATATAGAGGGAGCCTTCGACAGCGCATGGTGGCCTGCCATACGAGTCCGACTGGCTGAGGAAAAGTGTCCTGTGAACTTGAGACGGGTCGTAGACAGCTACCTTTCCGAGAGGGTGGTAAAGGTCAGGTACGCGGGAGTGGAGTACGAATCCAGGACCGAGAAGGGATGCGTCCAGGGGTCAATCGGTGGTCCCATCTTCTGGAACCTTGTGCTGGATCCTCTGCTGAAGGCTCTGGAGTCAATGGGGGTCTATTGTCAGGCGTTTGCTGACGATATTGTCCTTGTGTTCGATGGGGAGACTGCACTTAAAGTCGAAAGGGATGCCAATGTCGCTCTAGAGTACGTGCGAGCGTGGGGTGTCACGAATAAGCTTCGGTTTGCGCCGCATAAGACGAAGGCGATGCTGGTCACGCGTAAACTGAAGCATGACACCCCACGTCTCAAGATGGGCGGGGTAGACATTGGCATGTCTGACGAAATCAAGCTGCTCGGTCTCACCATCGACCACAAGTTGACGTTCAACTCCCACGTCGCAAAAGTCTGTTCCCGAGCCATCGGCATATATAAGCAGCTGTCGCGGGCTGCTCGGGTCAGTTGGGGTCTCCATCCAGAGGTTATCCGCTGCATCTACACGGCTGCAGTGGAGCCCATTATCCTGTACGCAGCGAGCGCGTGGTCGCCGGCCGCAAAGAAAGTCGGGTTGCAGAAAAAGCTGAACGCCGTCCAGAGGAGCTTCGCGCAGAAGTTGTGCCGAGCCTACCGCACGGTGTCCCTACACTCGGCACTGGTGCTGGCTGGGATACTCCCTCTTGACCTCCGAATTCAGGAGGTAGCCTCATTGTATGAGGCCAAGAGAGGGGTACCTCATCCAGCACTGGGAGACCGGGAGGTCGAGCGGGTGGCATCGGCACTAGAGATGCCACATCCGGCTGAGCAGAGGGCTATTGCACTGCGACGCCTGGTAGACGAGGAACAGTGCAATGAGCACCGCAATTATGCGGTGCGTATCTTTACGGACGGCAGCAAGATTGAGGGCAAGGTCGGAGCCGCAGTGTCAGTGTGGACCGACCAGACGGAAGTCAAAGCCCTCAAACTTGCTCTGCCGTCCTACAGTACCGTCTACCAGGCTGAGCTTCTCGCCCTCTGCAAAGCAGCGAAGGAAGCCCTCCGACGGTCCGAGACGGCGTTCGCTATTTACAGCGACTCCATGGCAGCTCTCCAAACAGTCGTGAACCCCGCAGCCCTCCACGCCCTTGCAGTAGAAACAAGGGACGCCATCCGCCACAGCAGCGCCCAGAACAAGAGCGTCTCCTTGTTCTGGGTAAAAGCTCATGCGGGGCTGGAGGGCAACGAGAGAGCCGACTCGCTCGCAAAGGAGGCTGCCCTGAAGTCTAAGCGGCAACCCGACTACGACAAATGCCCGGTTTCATTCGTCAAGCGTATGATCCGTATGGAGATGCTGGGCGAATGGAACCGGAGGTATTGTGAAGGAGAAACGGCGGCCACCACGAAGGTGTTCTTCCCTTGTGCGATCGCTGCGTACAGGACGGTGCGAAGGATGGAGATGACGAAGGAGCTGACCCAAGCCCTAACAGGACACGGCGGGTTCTCTGAATACCTGACTCGCTTCAAGTGTAAAGAGAACCCGGCGTGTGCCTGCGACCCTGACAAGCAGGAGACAATCCTCCATCTCCTGACGGATTGCCCTATATATGCCTCCCACAGATTTGAGTTTGAAAGCAGAATTGGAGAAAAAGCCACAAAAGAAAACCTTAGTCTATTTATTGGAAATAAGAAAATTAGAAAAGAATTTATAGAATTTATTACCATACTAGTCAAAAAAGTAAACAAGAGAAACAAAACTTGATAAGTGCAATAAAAATTTCTCAATCTTTTATTTTATTATTTATTTTACTTGAATTATTTTATCTGTGATATTTAATTGTGATAAAATTTTAATAAAACCTATTTTATTGTGTATTTTAACGAAACTTAATTAACTGTGATCTATTTTATTGTAATTAGTTATTAGAAGCCTATTTTAAATTGTCTAATTATTGAATTTTATCCAGAATCTATACTTTTATGGCAAACAAATCGAAACTATGGTAAACAAAATCCTGCAGCCTATGAAAATCTCTGCTAAACCTGAACGGCAGGGGCCTTTCGCATGGCAGGAGTGGGTTTTTAGCCGGTAAGAGTCCGGCACTACCCAGACTGCCCTACCAGTGGGGCAGTCTGGGTGTCCATGAGGATTTTCCCACTCCTGCCACAAAAAAAAAAAAAAAAAAAAAAAAAAAAAAAAAAAAAAAAAACCTAACCTAACCTAACCTAACCTAACCTAACCTAACCTAACCTAACCTAACCTAACCTAACCTAACCTAACCTAACCTAACCTAACCTAACCTAACCTAACCTAACCTAACCTAACCTAACCTAACCTAACCTAACCTTTTTTTTTTTTTTTTTTTTTTTTTTTTTTTTATATACCTGTCCGGGCGCCAAGGCCCGGCCCGCGAGCTAGCCTACATGCTGTCCCTGGATATTTTTCCAAGACGGAGGAGAAAATCTAAAAAAAAAAAAAAATGCAAGCAGTGTTTGTAGGAACCTAACCTAACCTAACCTAACCTAACCTAACCGAGTCTGAGTCCAACCGCGCTCGAGAACACCACGTTTCTGTGTCGCTCCGCACGAAAAAATTCGAAAAAGTTGTCAAAAGTTGTCCGATTTAAGTGAATTAAACGCCAGCAGACGCGTAAAGATTCGGGTCGTGCCAGTGAGCTATTGTGGAACCATTGGACTGCAGTGAAAAGCGGCGAAAAGCGAAAAACCTATTTTAGGTTAAGTTTTTATCACTCAAGAAACTTTAAAACGCCTTTAACTCAGAATCCAAAGCGGCGACCCCTCAGTTTTTTATCGCCATTCGAAGCGGGCTGGAGAGCTCTACACTCTGAGATTTTTCCGGAATTTTCCGAAGGAAAATCCGGGAGAAAACGAGGAAGAAACAGAAACCACGTGTGCACGAGGTAGCAGAAGGAGCAGTCGCAGCGACCTCGTTTCTTCACGAAAACCTTCCCAGCAAGTGTAGAAGACCCCCAGCACACTCAGAAAAATTTTAAGATAAGTCTGTAAATAGTTATTTAAGTTGGAAAAACCAAAGTTTGACCACTTATAACTCGGAAACTACAGTGAAAACATATTATTTTTTGGGAGGATTCGGCTGCGCGCTTGAGCCCCCATCTTGAATCTTAAAGTAAAAAATTTTTAGCACAACCAGTTTCCGAGATATTCGTTTTTATCTGATAAAACCGGTTTTTCCAATAAAAAACCACTTAAATTTTAAGTTTCGTAATTTACTGTCTGACGCCTACGTAGAGGCTTATTTTAGGTATGTTAAGGTAATTTTATTTTAATTTTAGGTATACTGGTTCAGGAGTTACGAAATTTTTAATGATTTATGTAAATTAATTAAGTATAATACATTTTTTAATAATTTTGACGCTGTAGTGAGCCTTAAATAGGGGCAAACGTCTCTGACAACCGAAATCGCGACTTTCTAGGACGAACCGTGCCCGAGTTACGCGAAAAAAGTCCGATTTCGGCCATTTTTGTTTCGTGGTCTGGAACTTTAGAACCCGATAGCTCCTCAGCCGAGCGTCACATGAGTACCGGGTTTCCACAGATCCCATTGGGGCTCTCTGGAGAACAGCGAGGATTGGTTTTCAGGCGTTTTCAGAGCCTGAAAATTTTTCGCGCTGAAACCTCATTTGGCGGATAGCGGAAGTCAGGCCGGTCACAGCAGTCGAAACCGCGTCTCTCTGGGACTGACGGTTGCGGAGATATAGCCGCCCAAAGTCTGCTTTTGACAGTTCGGCGGCCATCTTGTTTTGCTTTGAGCTTACATATCTCCGGAACCGGTTGTTGTAGCGAGCTGCGAATTTCACAGCGGGTATCGGGGGGGCTTCTTCTGTCTGGCAAATTCATTTTCAGGCGGATCGGCGCCAAAGATTTTCAGGAGCCTGAAAGTCACGTAGCGCGACGGAGCGGAGCGCGCTTAGCCGAAAAAACCCAAACTCGGGTTTTCTACCTCAACTGTAAGGAAAGTTGTGGCGGGTTGAAACTTGAATTTGACAGTTCTCGAACTGTCATATCATTTTTCAAGACCGGATAACTTCCAAACTAGAGGTCGTAGAAAGCTCGGGTTTTCATTTGGGACATCGGCGGACCACTCTGCACCCGCCCCGGTGGCTTTCAGGAATTTTCAGCGCCTGAAAATTTTTCCTTCTGAAACCACCTTGGCTGGCTGGGTCTTGTCGGGCACGTGCGGGCGGGCCTAAACGCGGGGAAATTCGGACCGGTAGTTGCGGAGTAATCGCGGTTCAACCATATCCGGCGGCCATCTTGGGTCATAACCAGTGTTTTTGTGCCGCGATTGCACCGGAACCCTTGGAGCTAGGTACCCCGAGTTTGGGGTCGTTGGGACGGGCTCGGCGAGCTCTCTCGGGTCGGAGCACCAGACCGACTCTACGTAGAGTTTTAGAAATTTTTTTTTTTATTCTTTATTTTTGAATTTAATTTTAATTTAATTTAATTTATCCGGGCAATTGAAGGAGGTGACCGCACTGATTAATTATCGCATTGTAACGGCTCCTAGAAGCCTTTATTGAGGTTTCTACGGATAGTTTAAGTTAGTTTTAAGATTTTATTGACTTTATTTTATCTATTGTATGTTTTAAATTATAATTTGACAAATTTTAAGGACAATTTTAAATTTTATTTTACTTATATATATATTGACAATTTTAAATTTTAATTAATCTGATATTATTTATTGACAATTTTAAATTTATATATAATCTGACCAATAAGACGAACGCATTATTCCCCCTATACAGGAATAATACGAAATTAATTTTATTTCATTTATAATCTCTTTTATCGTTCACATCGAATTTACCCTTCCACTCCTCCACCATGTTCCTCTCCAGGACCCCTGCCAAGAAGGCTTCAGCGGTCCCCACTGTCTCTCCACCGACCGCGACACTCTCCATCACCTCTGAGGGAGAGTTTTCCCCTCCCAGTGCTTCAACTCAAGCCTCCAATGTGAGGCGAAGCATTGGAGAGTGGGAAAATGGGAAGATGGCGGAATCTCAGCCCCTCCCGCCGGCGGCCGCGAAATCACCCAAGAAGGTGGCCCCTATAGTAACGGCTTCTCAGAGGTCGCGGCGCGCTGCATCCCAGGCAGATAGCAGGGCTGTAGCGCGCCGGGCTTCCACCGAGGCCACAGGGGCATCACCGGGCACGAGCCAGAACCAGCTGAGCAAACCCACCGATCGGGTGACCGAGGCTCGCAACTGCCTTCTGCGTGCGAAGGTGCACCTTGGCGACTCGCGCAATTTGAGGGCAGATTTGAAAGTCGGGATCACCCAATCGGTGGAACGGCTGTATCAGCTGGTGAAGGAAGAGGCAGCGGCTGCAGAAAAGGCGAAAGGGGCTGAGTCAACAGGGACGGAGGCCATTAAGGCAGCACCTCCGCCAGAAGCGCCCAGGTGTCTCCCGGAGGTTGACTCGCTGCTCGCTTCATTAGCGGAGCATAGCGCGCTGGTGAAGGAGAGCAGCGAGAAGATGGAGAAGCTGCAGCGGGCGATGGAGAGGCAGGGAGAAATTATGGAGAAGACGGTCACCTATGCGAGTGTGGCGGCGGGTCCACCGAAAAGGCAGACCCCAGGAAGGACCGCGTTGCACTCCATAGTGGTGACTTCTAAAGACGAGGGGGATTCTGGAGAGGCAATATTTCATAAAGTAAGAGCGGCAGTTAAAGCCAAGGATGGTGGAGTGGAGGTGGAAAACGTGCGAAAGGCCAAGGATCGAAAGATTGTTATGGGGTGTAGGACAACAGAGGAAAGGGACAAAGTGAAGGAGAGAATAAGGAAGGCAGGAGATCACCTCGTTGTCGAGGACGTGAGAAACAAAGACCCACTATTAGTATTCCGTGGCGTTCTCCGCATTCACTCAGACGAGGAACTGTTGGGAGCGCTGCGGAGCCAAAACCGGGATGTCTTTCATGGCCTCGACAACGAGGAGGATCGAATGATAGTGAAATATAAGAGAAATGCGCGGAACCCCCAAACCCACAACGTTGTCATCAGCACGTCCCCTGCTGTCTGGAACAGGATGCTCGACAAGGGAAGAGCGCGGATAGATCTCCAGACCGTCTTCGTCGACGACCAGTCGCCGCTGGTGCAGTGTACTAGGTGTCTGGCATACGGGCATAGTCGGCGGCTCTGTAAGGAACCGGCCGACTCATGCAGCCATTGTGGGGGCCAGCACCTAAGAGCCGAATGTGCCCAGTGGCTGAAGGCTGAGACACCTAAGTGCCTAAACTGTGTCAAGGCGAAGATGGAGAGATCCGACCATAACGCGTTCAACCCCGAGTGTCCTGTTCGAGTCAGGTGGGACAGGCTGGCACGTGCGTCCGTCGCCTACTGCTAAGGTGGTCCCAGGGAACACACTGCCTTACAAGATACTCCAGGTAAACCTTCAGAGGAAGAGGTTGGCGACTCAAGAGCTTATGCTTGAGGCCGAGCAGCGCAAAGCCGCTGTAGCGCTGATCCAGGAGCCCTACGTTGGCAATGCAAAAAGGATGAGCGGGATCAGAGGTGTCCGAATCTACCAGAGCACCGGCCAAGGAGACGGGACTGTCAAAGCGGCAATAGCCGTCTTCGACTCAAAGCTTGCCGTTAGACAGTACCCAGAACTCACCACGAACAACATCGTCGTGGTGGGGATCCAAACCGGTGCCTGGAGACTAACTCTGGTCTCGTTCTACTTTGAGCCTGATCAGCCCTTAGGGCCATACCTGGACAGCCTCAGAAAGGTGGAAAGCGAGACCGGCCCGCATAAGCTCATCATGGGTGGAGACGCCAACGCCTGGAGTGTCTGGTGGGGCAGTAGTGAGACGAATAGCAGAGGCGACGAGATGCTGGGGGCTCTCGATCAGCTTGGACTACAGATTCTGAACAGAGGGGAAACTCCAACCTTCGACGTAGTTCGTGGTAACAGGCGTTACACGAGCTGCGTCGATGTCACAGCCTGCACAGCGGACATGCTGACGGTGACCGACGGCTGGCGGGTCATTGATGACCTGACGGGTTCGGACCACAACGGCATAGAGTTCGACGTTCTTCTCGAAAAGTCTGTGGGTATCACGGTCAACCGGACTACCAGGATCTACAACACCCGGAAAGCAAATTGGGCACAGTTTCGTAAGAAACTGCGCCTAATTAAGCAAGAAAGGCAGGACCCTGCTAACAAAATAGACCTGGTAGTCGAGGGACTAACTGCGGCGGTGCAAACCGCCTGCAATTGCGTGATGCCCAAAAAGAAGAACGTCGAAAAGTTAGCCGTGCCGTGGTGGTCGGACGAGCTTGCCAGTCTAAAGAGGCAAGTGGTCACCAAGAAGCGAAGGATTCGTTGTGCAGCGCCGGTTCGTAGACCAAAGGTTGTTGAGGAGTACCTGAAACAGAAAGCAGAATATGAGCGTGCAGTGGTCCAAGCAAAGATCGAGAGCTGGAAGGGGTTCTGCGAGAAGCAAGATAGGGAGGGCCTGTGGGAGGGCATATATAGGGTAATCCGTAGGACGGAGAAAAGGGAGGAAGATTTGCCGATGGTGAGGGATGGCCAAACCCTGGACCCAGAGGCTTCGGCGAGGTATCTGGCACAAACCTTTTACCCGGAAGATCGTCCGGAGGGGGACAACGAGGAGCACAGGAAGGTCCGGCAACGAGCCGAAGAGGTGAACGGGGGGAACCAAGGTGAACCCTGGGACCCTCCCTTCACACTCGACGAGCTAGAGCGCGCTGTCTCCTCGTTCAACCCCAAAAAAGCCCCCGGTTCCGACGGTCTGACGGCGGACATATGGGGCCACACGATCCACCAAGACCCAGATTTAGTTCTGCGCTTGATGAACAAGTGCCTGGCGCATGCATACTTTCCACGGTCCTGGAAAGAGGCAACCGTCGTCGTGCTCCGCAAACCCGCGAAAGATGACTACACCACCCCAAAGGCATACAGACCGATTGGGCTTTTGCCTGTGCTCGGAAAGGTATTTGAGAAGATGGTCGTGGCCCGACTCAAGTTCTACTTGCTACCCAGGATGAGTACTCGCCAGTACGGATTCATGCCCCAGCGAAGCACCGAGGACTCCCTCTATACGCTAATGGGACACATTCGTGGCAAACTTAATGCTAAAAGGCTTGTCACGGTTGTGTCCCTGGATATAGAGGGAGCCTTCGACAGCGCATGGTGGCCTGCCATACGAGTCCGACTGGCTGAGGAAAAGTGTCCTGTGAACTTGAGACGGGTCATTGACAGCTACCTTTCCGAGAGGGTGGTAAAGGTCAGGTACGCGGGAGTGGAGTACGAATCCAGGACCGAGAAGGGATGCGTCCAGGGGTCAATCGGTGGTCCCATCTTTTGGAACCTTGTGCTGGATCCTCTGCTGAGGGCTCTGGAGACAATGGGGGTCTATTGCCAGGCGTTTGCTGACGATATTGTCCTTGTGTTCGATGGGGAGACTGCACTTGAAGTCGAAAGGGATGCCAATGTCGCTCTAGAGTACGTCCAAACGTGGGGTGTCACGAATAAGCTTCGGTTTGCGCCGCATAAGACGAAGGCGATGCTAGTCACGCGCAAACTGAAGCATGACACCCCACGTCTCAAGATGGGCGGGGTAGACATTGGCATGTCTGACGAAATCAAGCTGCTCGGTCTCACCATCGACCACAAGTTGACGTTCAACTCCCACGTCGCAAACGTCTGTTCCCGAGCCATCGGCATTTATAAGCAGCTGTCGCGGGCTGCTCGGGTCAGTTGGGGTCTCCATCCTGAGGTTATCCGCTGCATCTACACGGCTGCAGTGGAGCCTATCATCCTGTACGCAGCGAGCGCGTGGTCACCGGCCGCAAAGAAAGTCGGGTTGCAGAAAAAGCTGAACGCCGTCCAGAGGAGCTTCGCGCAGAAGTTGTGCCGAGCCTACCGCACGGTGTCCCTACACTCGGCACTGGTGCTGGCTGGGATACTCCCTCTTGACCTCCGAATTCAGGAGGTAGCCTCATTGTATGAGGCCAAGAGAGGGGTACCTCATCCAGCACTGGGAGACCGGGAGGTCGAGCGGGTGGCATCGGCACTAGAGATGCCACATCCGGCTGAGCAGAGGGCTATTGCACTGCGACGCCTGGTAGACGAGGAACAATACAATGAGCACCGCAACTTTGCGGTGCGTATCTTCACGGACGGCAGCAAGATTGAGGGCAAGGTCGGAGCCGCAGTATCGGTATGGACCGACCAAGCGGAAACCAAAGCCCTCAAGCTTGCGCTGCCGTCTTACAGTACCGGCTACCAGGCTGAGCTTCTCGCCCTCTGCAAAGCCGCGAAGGAAGCCCTCCGAAGGTCCGAGACGGCGTTCGCTATTTACAGCGACTCCATGGCAGCTCTCCAAACAGTCGTGAACCCCGAAGCCCTCCATGTCCTCGCGGTAGAAACAAGGGACGCCATCCGCCGCAGCTGTGCCCAGAACAAGAGCGTCTCCTTGTTCTGGGTAAAAGCTCACGCGGGGCTGGAGGGTAACGAGAGAGCCGACTTGCTCGCGAAGGAGGCTGCCCTGAAGTCAAAGAGGCAACCCGACTACGACAAATGCCCGGTTTCATTCGTCAAGCGTATGATCCGTATGGAAACCCTTGACGAATGGAACCGGAGGTATTGTGAAGGACAAACGGCGGCCACCACGAAGGTGTTCTTCCCTTGTGCGATCGCTGCGTACAGGACGGTACGAAGGATGGAGATGACGAAGGAGCTGACCCAAGCCCTAACAGGACACGGCGGGTTCTCTGAATACCTGACTCGCTTCAAGTGTAAAGAGAACCCGGCGTGTGCCTGCAACCCCGACAAGCAGGAGACAATCCTCCATCTCCTGACGGATTGCCCTATACATGCCTTCCCTCGATATAACCTGGAAGTAGCCCTTGGAGTCCCGATCTGTAAAAAAAATTTAAGTGCAATTATTGATAATAAAAAACATAGACTAGAATTTTTAGAATACGTCACAAAAATCGTAAATTTTGCGAATAAAAGGAATAAAACCTGAAGCATTGATTTTATTGGAATTATTTATTGGAACTATTTTTATTGAAATTTTAATTGAAACTTATCATATATATTTTTTTTATCAATTCATTTTATTACACATTTTATTATTGGAATTTTAGCATTATTTTATGGAATTATTTATGGGAATTTTAGCAAAATTTATTACTGAATTATTATTATTGATATTTTAGTCATATACTTATTTATTGAATAATTTTACCAATTGCCTGTTGTATACCTATAGTCACTACACTAAAGAATGACAATGTGATATCTTAAAAATAAAGAAAAGATACGGCTAATCAAAAGTCGACGCAAAAAAAAAAAAAAAAAAAACATTTATTTTACTATTTATTAAAATTGAATTAGTTAAGTCTGTGATATTTACGGTGATACATTATAATGAAACCTTTTTATTGTTATATTTTAATTGAACTATTTTATTTTGTTATATTTTACTGAACTATTTTATTGTAATTATGTATTGTTAATCTATTTTAAAATGCTGAATTATTTTATTAGTATCGCAAACAAATAATAATGTTGTAAACAAAAACTTACCTACAGCCCATGCACTAACTCTGCTAAACTTGTGCGGCAGGGGGCCTTTCGCATAGCAGGAGTGGGTTTTTAGCCGGTAAGAGTCCGGCACTACCCAGACTGCCCTACCAATGGGGCAGTCTGGGTGTCCATGAGGATTTTCCCACTCCTGCCACATAAAAAAAAAAAAAAAAAAAAAAACCTAACCTAACCTAACCTAACCTAACCTAACCTAACCTAACCTAACCTAACCTAACCTAACCACCCCCCACCACCACCCACCACCCACCTACCTACTTACCTACCTACCTACCTACCTACCTACCTACCTACCTACCTCGTCTTTCCTTCGTCACACTCACTCTCGACACACTCTCACTCTCCACCACTCTCGTCATGATCTTAATATCGTCGCACTCTTGCTCCCTTACTCTCGTCACTCTTTTAATCTTAAGACGAGCCACCAGTCACTATTGGCGGCGTGTGTAGTGGTATTGGTGGACTGAACCACTGGCGGCAGCGACTAGCGGCGGCGACTACTGGCCATAATGTGCGGGGGCTGTTAACCTTGACGCTAAGGTCATTGAACAAGGGGTGAAGATCATTAACCTTAAGGTAAAGGTAGGTAGCTAACCTTGAATGTTAGATGATCCTGGCATTCCCTTACATTTACCTAGACTGATGAAGGTCAACAAGTTTGAGGATTAATATTTAACCTTGAAGTCGCATATTTTTTGACCTGGTGTTCAAGGTCATTAAGTTTGGTCCCAGCCTCCCAGGCGTATCCCAACGTTAAATACATTCGACTTTAAGGTCAAGGTCACTTACCATGAAGTCAAGGTCATTGACCTCCATGTCTTGTTGTCTTTAATGTCAATCTCTCTTGGTGATTCCCCAACATTCATTACATTAGGCGTTGTTTTGTGGGTTAAATGTGACCTTGACTTGGGTGTTTGAAAGTCTTTTTAACCGACTTCAAAAAAAGGAGGAGGTTCTCAATTCGACTGTATTTTTTTTTATGTTTGTTACCTCATAACTTGCGACTGGGTGAACCGATTTTCATGATTCATTTTTTATTTGAAAGCTGGTGCTTCCCGTGTGGTCCCATTGTCACGATTTCAATATCTGATGATGGGATCTTGGAGAAATCGGGGGAACTCTAATAAATAACAGCAGATTAACCGCGATTGTTGCTATAGCATATCTTAACATTGTTTACGCTATCACACAACATAATATCACGCCTGTACTCACTACAAAGGTTATAAAAAATATTTTGGAAAAAAAATATATTTAAGGGCACTCCAACGTTTTACAAAAAAATCGCAATACTGAAACTAAAATAAACATAATTAGATTATTGGAGGAGCTCGTGGCTGGATAATAATAGCCGCACGGGTCGATCTTCAAGGTCAAGCAACGCTTGCCAAGGTTAGTCTGTGGATGGGTGACCATCGTAACATACCGAGTTTCCTTCGTGCCTCGCAAAGCACGCTAAGCCGCAGGTTCTGTGACGGTGAGAAGAAACAATGAATAAATCTACTGAATATCATTCACAGTAAAACACAAACTACATAACAAGCAACTTTCCTGATTGCGACTGATCTTTTCTTTTATAAAAAAACAATAATTCCTTATGTTGTGTGTAATGTTTAGTCCAGTCAAAATAGACTAAATTATTATTCAAGTTTGCATTAATTCCCAACAAGCTGGATTTTTGTGCAGGCCTTGAATACGTCATTACGAATGATATTTCAAAAGTCCCCATCGATCCCGCTTGTGCGTTGTTTTTTATTCGAGGTCAAAGGTCACAAATTAGCGTTTTTTGCGTATATCTCTGAAACAACGAGAGCTATCGAAAAATGGTTGAGGCAAAGTTTGTAGATCTTAAAATTGTCTACAAAAAAGATCTCAACACTTTTCTTCTATAAAGCATCGCTTTCGAGATATCGTGACTTTAGACCACAGGAAAGTCGTATTTTAAGTGTAACAATCACTGTAGTACTTAGCCTCAGTAGCAACTAAGTCATATTCATACTGAATGCGGGCAATGACACTACTTGCTCGCTCATGAGAACGAGTCTGAGTTTCCTTAAAGATGGTTTTCTTGAAATCAAGGGTTGAAAGTTGAGGACACTCTTGGTCGAAGACGCTACGCTTTTTTTTTTATTTCAGCAGTTTTATCTGCTTCATTGCCACAGAACAAACAGTATTTCGTCAAAAAGACGATTCATCACCTCGTGCTAGTACGAGGAGGACTAATCCCAGATGTGGTAGCTATCTCCGCCTCACGCTGTCCTTTAGCTGCAGCGATGCTGCTCTTCCGGGTGTATGCTTTACGACACTGCTTATGTATCGTTACAGATGGTTTGTCCTTAAAATATTCATCGAACCCATCATCCCATAGTATGAGTGCATATTCGTATTTTCTATTTTTAAAATAGCCATAATTCGAGAACAGTGCACCGTAGAAGAAGTGTTAAATCTTTTTTGTAGACAATTTTACGATCTACAAACTTTGCCTGAACTATTTTTCGATAGTTCTCGTTGTTTCAGAGATATACGTAAAAAACGCTAATTTGTGACCTTTGATCTCGAATAAAAAACAACGCACAAGCGGGATCGATGGGGACTTTTGACATATCATTCGTAATGACGTATTCAAGGCCTGCACAAAAATCCAGCTTGTTGGGAATTAATGCAAACTGGAATGTCTATTTTGACTGGACTAGTTGTTCAGAATAGTTTTCCTTATTAGTGAATTCAAACAGGTTTTTAAAGAAAAACAGGATTTTCAGTATATTTGTAATGGTTAACATACCCGGGTATATATTATATTATATACTGCTTAGCCTAGTCTGTCCCACTGCTGGGTAAAGGCCTCCCTCCATTTATTCCATCGTTCCTGGCTTTGAGCCACTTCTTGCCAATTCTTAGAAGACATCCAAGTCGTCCCATTATCTACGTCTTTATCCAGTGATTTTTATAATTTCCTGATTTTTATTCATTTTAAAATTTAAGTACATTCAAATTGATTCATTTCATATCAGTCATTTTGTTGTGCAAACATTGTTGTAAAATGCTGCCAAGGCTTGCTATGGATAGTATGTTTGATTATAGTAAAGTAGGAGCCAAGGTGAATGGGCTCCTAATGGCGGTGAACAGACACGCTGGTGCTGGTGTTTTGGTGGCATTGAACCCCACCAGATTGATATCAGCTAGGAGAAATGCCATATGCTTGAAGCTTACTCATAAAGCTAGAGTGCATTACACCAAATCATGCCTAAGAATTCAATTTAAAATAAAAAACATTACTCACTCTCACACTCAAACTTCACTCGCTCTTGGCCTAATATTTAAAACAGTGAAAGGAACCAGTCAAAATATTGCTAATTATTACGATTTATTATCAATTACATTTTTTTTTCACAACCTATTTGTTTCCCGAAATAGAAACTTTGCACAAAACTTTTTAAACGTTTACCTTTCCTATTATAAAATAATAAGTATGCTAATAGCTATTATTCTAATGTTTTGGCAGCAAACGTATGGACTAAGGCTACCCACTGACCGGAGTTAGTTTTCTTGGAAAACTTCTTTGAGCTAGTCAACATTACAATAAAATTCTCACCTGAACTCTCTTCTTCATTCTGTTTACTGAGATCGTGCCGGTTTTATTGAAGCCACATATTGTCCATATTGTCCAGTTGCGCAGACACCAGAGATACAAATTTATACCAATTTTCCATCACAATATCCACTAGGAAACCATTTCCGAATAATTTACACAACCACCAATTCACTTCACTTGAAGAAATCCTGAAATCCCGCCAAGAAAACCATTTGTTTGTGTCTGCTGTGTGACTTGTCACTTGTCAGTTTGACAAAACTGATTCACTCCGAGTACAGTACGTCCACTATAAGTTGGCGAGTGTGAAGTTAGGCTCTGCGAATTTTGGCGCTCGAAATATCTTACAAAAATAAAGGTTTTAAAAAAATAAATGCAATTTGCAGTTCTTATTGGTGTTAAAAACAGTTATTGGCATTTTTTTTTTAAAACCTTTATTTTTATACGATATTTCAAGCGCCAAAATTTGCAGAGCCTAACTTCACACTCGCCAACTTATAGTGGAGAATTGTAGGGATGCACGATACGAATATAATTTATACAAGCAACTTAACTGTTCGATACTTTCCTTATGATTACAAGCACTTTTCGTATCGATACTTTGAAACTCAGTAGGTACCGTAAAACGGGGTGACATTGATTAATTTCAAATTTTAAGTTAACGCTTGCAACTCCAACGGTAAAAGTGTAAAAAAAAAACCGTAACGTAGACTCATTACGTAAATTAATTATTGTGACTAAAAAATACAAATTTGTGAATATTGACAAAATAAAAAATAAAAATCCTGCTTATCAAAGTTATAATGACATTGGGGCTACTTTCTTGCCCGCTATTTTATTCATTTCATCAAAGACACCCCGATATACTTAATACTGTTACAACAGACACATACTTGATTGTATAAATCGGCTTTAAAAAAATTAAGAAAAAAAAAATCTATTGCTTCTTCCATAGCCTCCAATGTGTCATTTTTTGCGGGTATCGTCGGTCTTTTTGTAGTCGCGAACCAAGAGGCAATTAAAAAAACAACAAATGGGGTTAAATTGATAATTTGTACATTACTCTTGTAAGTTTGGGTACCACAACCAATGGGGTGAAATTGATATAACTATCAAAGTCGCCTCGTATTATGTCCTGTCAATGTAGCCCTGATGACCTTAAAACGTTATTGCAAAATAAAATGGCAACCGTAACCAAAAATGCAAACATGGTCTAAATCTTAAAGAAACGTTTAATTAAAACAGTGAAAAATTACAAATCAAACAATAATAGTTTCGCCTGCGCCACTGAAGTTATTCAGACCATTTTTTGCAACCTTTCTGAGACTAAAACTTAACAAATAATTTCACACAGTTCCGGCAGCAAATACTCGTATCACACAATAAATCCGAAAAAACATACCAAGTTTTTGTTATCATCAAAGTTACCCCAGCTCTCAAAGAAACCCCGTTTTACCCGGTACCACGTAGTCATCATCATCATCTGCCTAGCCTTTTTCCAATGGGATCGGCTTCTAGTCAAGGAATTAGCTGAATAAGTACCCGTATTTTCTGAGAAGCGGCTGCCTACCAGACCTCCTCCTCCTCCTCCCGGGGTAAAACGATACTTCATGGCAAGACTCGAGTCAGATTTACTGGCTTTGGACTATCCGTAACGATAGGCAAAGATCTACAAATGACAGTTGGGACTTGGGACCAACGGCTTAACGTGCTTTCCGAGGCACGGAGAAAACTCGTTATGTTACGATGGTCACCCATCCACAGACCAACCTTAGCAAGCGTTGCTTAACCTTGAAGATCGACCCGTGCGGCTGTTATTATCTAGCCACGAGCTCCTCGTAGTATCAGTCAAAAATGGTAAGTATTGAATTGGTATGCCATGTCGAAATTGAACTTTAACACGTCGTCTTATTTGTAAGAGTCGTATCGTCAGAAACGCTTTCTTGTCAAAATGCAAGCAAATTAAAAAACATTATTGAGGAAAATATCACAATATTCGAAGAAACTGCTAAAAAAAACTGCTAAAGATTTCGATTTTAGTAATTTTATTTACATCACAAATAACTTGCTGTTGCGTTGACCAAAAGCGGTAGCGCGGTAACTCGAAAACTAACTCAGTATGTGTGTACTAATTCAGTATGTGTTTTATAATAAGCTCACACTACATACCGAGATTTTAATCATTTCATTTTATTTAGTCTATATTTTTCTCTCTTTTGCATTCCATATTATGAACATAGATAAATGGTACAAAATTATTGTCAAGGTCAATATGGACCCCATCGGGGACGGCAATATTAGGAGACAGGAGGAGGGCTGAGTAGAATTTCACTGAATTCAATACAATATAGATTTAATACAAGCAACAATGGATTCTATGTAACATTTGGTTACAATTATTTATCGTTCGGTATTTTACGAACATCGCTGTTTTATCTTGAGCACATTACCATATTAAAGGGAAACTTTTATTACATCGTCTCAAACATTTTCGTCTGTGTTGCATGTCGCGTGACGGTTGCTCGCGGAGTAGGGATGAAAGGCGCTCGTAAGAGCAGCCGAGGTCAATATGGCGGTGCCTGTGGCTCGCATCAGCTGACCGTGTAGTGTATAGACTATACTCATTTGTGCCAGTGCTCCACGCTATTGTCTTTGTTTTTGTCAGTTTTTAATGTACTTAAATGTTGTTATAGTCCGTCTAATGAAAGCGCGACCTGAGAAAAATAGGTTAAATCCAAAAAAAATGTATGTGGTTTTACTAAAGTATGGTCTATCGGTTTAGGTGGTTAACTAAAGGTAAAAACAATCTTGGTATATCGTTTTATATTAAAGAGGTCGTATATAATATGCACAAAGATTATTTAAATATAGTTTATTAGCTAACATCGACTTAGGTAAATACCTAGTTTCAAAGATTTTTACATACAATTTTTAGACAACTTTTAGATAAAAAGACATGCCAAGATTGTTTACATTTAGTTCAGTTCCTAAACCTATGGTCCATCGGTTTAGGTACGTAAGAGAATCACGTTTTGACACTTCACAATTTTTTTTTATTTCCTTACAATTGCGGCTGAATAATGTTGCCAATTAAGTTTAAAAAAGAAACTCCAATTCGCGCTTTCATTAGACGCACTCTATTTATTTGCTTTTGGTAAATGTCTATAATGTGAAAAAAAGTTTCACATTTATCATGGTTTCATAAAAACCACATGATCCTTTTTTACAGTAATTAATTCGGACAAGCGTAGGTACATTCGAAATAAAGTGAGTCGCAGTACAGCTTTGTCGCACATCCGTTTGTCAAGCAAGCAAGGGGCTTCACGGACCACAGGGCACCGAGGATTTTTTTTTATTGGGCTCGATGTAAATCTATTAACGCCTATGTGTTGGCTGCTCATACGTAACCTGAGACCCCAAAGGTGGACTTTGGACAAAGGCCGGCTCCCCAAAAAAACGCATTATTCTGATGACCAGTATAGTACAGTTTTACCAATGGATACTTACAGATATTTAAAAAATAAAACTATAAATTTTGGTTTTCTCGCTTCGCTCGCTCACTAGAACCCACCATCCCTTTCTGAGCTAAACCAACCGAGTCGGGGTGCCCTATATGTGGTAAAAAAATATCTTGGTTTTATTATTTTTTACTAAAAACTAGATGAGGTTAGTAAATCATACAGTAAAATAATAATAAACTATTCATAAGTTGTTACATAAACATAATTAATCGTATTTATTAATTCCCAAATCTGACTTGTTATGTGGTTGCTGGTAGAATACTTTTTTAAGGGTCGCTGTTGGCTTTCTATTCTTTGAGTGTGTCCCATCTGATGCCACGAATTTATTTACGTGATCACTGTGATCTACTTTTTGACGCACATACTCGTATGTATCCAAAAGTCCATCTCCCCTATGAATTTTGATTCCTTAGAGAGTGTCATTAGGTTTTTTTTTCGATACAAACGGCTGTATCTTTTTTTTCGTTAACACGCAAGTTTCTCTATCGCACAGCTTTAAGGAACCGCGGACCTATGTAGGTACATGGTTTTAATTTCAACTCAATACAATACCACGGCGCGTTCCCGAGATATCTGTTATCTGACCGACAGACAGACAAACGGAGAGCAAAGTGATCCTATAAGGGTTTCGTTTTTCCTTTTGAGGTGTGGAACCCTCAAAAATCAGAAATGTGTGGAGCAGTAAGTTAGTGGGCGCACATTCGACAGTGTCAGACTGCGGCTTCCTGTAAGAGTTACTTCTCGGTTGATAGACAGCGGCGATATAATTAGCCGGCTCGCGTGCGCGTCGCACAGGCCCAGTTTAGATCACAATCAACATGCTAATAGTAATATGTAGTCGCACATGTAACGTCGTGCGTACTTAATGAGGGCATCGTCGACTCCTACTGACGGAGTGGGGAGACGGGGGGGCTAGGACATTCAGTAGTTGCGGTTGCGACCATTAGATAAACTTAACGTACTACATCATAATGTTTGTTAAGCTGCAGCCCGCCTCTGTCCAGACACATTATGAAACAAGCCGCACCTTTATGCAGTTCTATTGCTCACGGGCGAGGGTCGTTCGGAGCTGCAACGCCGCGTCTTCACCTTCCGTATGATGCAGATCCTCACCGGGCATGATAAGTTCGGAAGGCTTCGGATTCAGGCGGAAGAAACGCGCAGGTGTCACCACTGTGTGGTTCGCCTGGAGGACACTGTGGAGCATACGATAGACGTGTGTCCCGATCGGGTGGAACACCGCTGTGTCCTCGTGGAGGCCATGTTTATATTATAGTTCTTGATTGCAATCCCGTCTGATGGTAAGCAGTGATGCTATACCTAGTTGATTTGCCTATTCATTCTAGCCTTGAATATACCCAAATTATAATCGGACGTTAAGACCGCAGCAGGCAAATTGTTCCAATCTTTCGATGTACCTACCTATGCAGTATAAACGACGTGGAGTCGTATTTTATACACACGATTGCGACATTTTTTCTATAAAAATCTACAATTTGGAATGTACATTGCATCAATGTGCACTTTTTTCGGACAGGCTTTTCAAAAGGGCCTTTAAATTATAGGTATTCATTATAATATATTTTTAAAATGTTTCCAATTAAATACTTACTTAATACTTCCTTATTACCTACTTTTGTATCATTTCATTTTAGATAACTACCTACACCTTTTATTCAGGATAAATTATTATAAAAAAAGATACTACTTGATTTTATAACGGCAATTTACGATAGAGGACATCACTATTTAAAAATTGCAAAAAAGTGGCAACAATCGTAATGTCATTTATGTCATTTTAGTCTCGGAGAGACGGAAATGTAAAAACTTTTTATTCCTGAACCAGTAGGTAGCTGTCGTCATGTTTTATTTTGAGTTATCTATTTTTATTAAACATAATACCTATAACGTGATAAAAAAACACTTTAGGTACTAATTAAAACTACCTATAGGTATACTAAGGGAGCTCGTGGCTTGATAATAACAGCCGCACAGATCGATCTTCAAGGTTAAGCAACGCTTGCCTAGGTTGGTCTGTGGATGGGTGACCATCTTAACATAACGAGTTTCCTCCGTGCCTCGGAAAGCACGTTAGGCTGTTGGTCCCGGCTGTCATTTGGAGATCTTTGGCAGTCGTTACGGATAGTCAGAAGCCAGTAAATCTGACTCCAGTCTTGCCATGAAGTACCGTGTTACCCCAGTTAATGGGTTGTGGAGGTCTGGTAGGCAGCCGCTCCTCGTAAAATACTGGTATTCAGCTAAATCCGGCTTGACTGGAAGCCGACCCCAATAAAGTTGGGAAAAGGCTAGGCAGATGATGATGATAGGTATACTTACCTACTAAGGGCCTGTTTCACAATGTCCGAGTAGGCACTACTCACTGAATAAATTCAAAAATGTGACAGAATTCGTATGAAATTATCTGTCAAGTAAGATACTCGAAACATAATCATAGGTGGTGAAACAGGCCCTAACTCTTAGGTACTCCCTAAACCTAAAATATAGCGTCAAAAAATTCTTCCGCATCACTGTCGACCGGAGTCCGGAAGTGTGCCCATAAGACTGGCGGCATTGCCACGTTGTATGGCAATGAATAATCTGATAATCTCTGAGCGAGGTAAAAGCCAGCCCTTGGGTCACGCATTTCTAAATGCATATACCTAATTATTATGAAAATGGATGCTATATTAGGGTGATTGCGCTGGTTTTCGTCCAATTATCGGAGTTGTTAGCTTTGTGATGCAAAATATCTTGAAGTACCCTTACATAAAATTAAATGTATTATATTTGTTTCTATTGCTTATTTAGTCTTCTTTAGATTAATATTACATGACAATAAATCACTTTCACGGCTTTTTTGTACAAGTAGCGATTTCGCTAGTTTTCGTCCACAAAAGTTGGTTTTCGTCCGAGTGTGTGCTAGTTTTCGACCACAGTTTAGAAAAATGAATGTAGGTGAATTATTAAGTAAAAAAGCAATTATATATACTTTTATTTAATAACCAGCATATCTATTATTTAACAGTAGCTTCTGTGGATTCTTTGTCAGTCGTTTAGGTATTATTTCTATTATTAGCTATAGCTAAATGTCCCCCGCGGTTTCACGTCGTTGGTTACTGCTCCGCTCTTGTAGGCCATAGCGTGATGTTATCTAGTATATACTATTCGTCATGATTCTGGCTATTGTATACAGAAAGAATTTCTCTAATCTGGCTGGTAGATCTAGAGATTAGCACGTTTAAACAAACAAAAACTCCATCGCTTTATTACATTACAGTATAGACTGAACAAATTAACAAAAAATAAAAATATTCAGAAATACATATGTGTCACAATGACATTGTGACGTTATTTTTAATTATATCTTGAATTTTTTAAAAGAATAATAGTTTCTTAATTTTCATCCACCCCAGTATTCGTTTATGGACGAAAACTAAAACCACTTTGTAAGCTTCCTATTTTTAGTTTTCGTCCACGACCTTTATGTATATTTTTATATGCCTAATACTAACGAAGAAATGGACGGAAACTGAAATGTGTAATCTAATAACAACAAAGATCATATTGAGAGAAAAAAGTCGATATTTTGTAGTTATGTTCAATTGAAATAACCATTACAAATATTCACCAAGCCGATTCGGTTTCCGTCCATGTGGACGAAAACCAAATAGTTTGCAAAATTGGTAGGTATGCTATACTCCGTCGGTTTAGGTAGTTAACTAAAGGTAAACAATCTTGGCATGTCTTTTTATCTAAAAGTTGTTTATAAATTGTATGTAAACATCTTTGCAAATAGGTATGTACCTAAATCGATGTTAGCTAATAAACTAAATTTAAATAATCTTTGTGTATATTATATACGACATCTTTAATATACATTATAGAGACATAACATAACCTAGACATACCAAGATTGTTTACCTTTAGTTAACTACCTAAACCGACGGAGTATAGTATTAGTCCACTATATTTATCCAAGATGTCTATGAAATAATTATAAAAAAAACACTTTAATTCATGAATCCCCGACCGGTCTCATTGGACCGCGCTGTTATTGTTTTACTATTGTGTCTCGTTTCGCGGGTAAGGATAAATACAATAATAAAATAATAATAGGTTAAATTGTATTTATTATGCTTAAAACTAAACAATTTAAATTGTCACTTACGGGATATCTTCCGTGATTTTTCATAATTTTGAGTTCCCGATATTTCGACGCTGCTCACTGTCTGTTGTGCAATTTAAATTGTGAAACAAACCGTGATAGCCTAAAACAGTGTTTAAATCTAAACATATGTGCCATAAACATAAGTTAAACTAGCTTTATCAGAAACCTTTTGCCGGCCGCAACTTCGTCCGCGTGGAATTGTTGGTGCTCCGCTCCTATTAGCCTATAACCTTCCTCGATAAATGGGCTATCTAACACTGAAATATTTTTTCAAATCGGACCAGCAGTACCTGAGACTAGCGTGTTCAAACAAACAAACTTTTCAGCTTTATATTAGTATATATAATAATAATAATAAATGTTTATTGGAACCAAAAAACAATTTTTACAATATATTGTGGTTACGGTAATAGCTACGATAGTTTAAAATAAACTGTGTTGCAGCTATTAACGCTCACCTCCAAGAGTTGAGTACATCAGTGGTCTTATTTTACGTACATTTCATGCATGCATTTTTTATTATTTTTAATAAAGTTTCACAATAAGGATAAATACTGGGTTAGTTATGAAAGACAGTGGTTCGTATGTGTATTATATGAGTGGGTCGTGTGTATTGTGTGTTGTGTGGTAGTGTGTGTGTGTGTGTGTGTGTGTTGTGAGCGTGTGCGTATGTGTGTGTTTGTGATTGTGAGTGTGTGTGCATGTCTGTGACGAGGGAAATTTGGATATAATTATCTGCACTTATGGTACAAGAAAAAAGAAAAATAAACCAATAGTTTCAAATTTTTACTAAAATTTCAATACTGTCGTAAGTTTGAATGGAAAGCCATTTATCAGTTTGGGTTTTGCAATCTCGGGAACAAAGTGGAAAGATATTGATAATTTTATTAATTTTGTTTTAAATGACTATATAGAATACCTATATAGATTAAAGTTGCCATGAGCTTTTCTCGTCGCCATTTGTTTTGTCTAACGCTATGACTTCTTCAAGCATGGATGCGAAGGGGCGACTGAGTTAGTTTTTTTTTCTAACTAATCACATTTTCGTGTTAGTAGAACTGTTGCTAAGGCATTACGGATCACAAAAAGTTAAAATTGCCCAGAAAGGGAGGTTTGTATTCAAGTTTTACGCACATGTTTGTAACAGCTTAGTCAAACGGACGAATACTGGAGCTGGACGGTAAACTAGCGCAATGACCCTATATATTATGAGAGGTGGTGGTGGTGACATTATGGAAACTGCAGCGGAAGAAGACGCCCTGAAGGTTGCTGTCCTGCAGCATGGAACGTGTTAGTGTACAGTTGTAGACTCGACGAGAGCCAGTCGGCCTTGAGCGAGGCACCAGAGCCTCCTGCCGCCGGCCACGTCGTCGTCACCCGCCCGCTGTTGACGTGCTCAGGAGTAGCTGGCAGCGAGTGGACAGCTTGAAGACATTGAAGGGAAGCCAACCTGATCCCAATAAGGGCTGCCTCAAAACTGAAACCGTTGCTCCACCACCGGAAGTGCACCTTCGATTGGTTTGATAACACCTCGGTTGGAACATCGCGCAATGACGCTGTTGACTGAAAGAGCACCGTCTGCCCGGCCGCCGGCCGCCGGACGGCAGACGCCAGACGCCTGTAGACACGGCCTCTCTTGTCATGATCACACATGTGAACAAGAGCGATCGCCACTGTGTGTTCGCTGGCGCGGTTCTCCTAGGGCACTATTTAAGGATATAAATAGCACGATACCGTACCTACCTTGTTAATACATTTATGAAAACATTATGTAGGTATGTTCGCCTATTAACTAAGATAAGTGCAACACGCACAATTACAACACTAGGAATAGGAACGAATCAGCTCAGCCTCGATCAGATTGGTTAAAGTAGGTACACAATTATTTTCTGGCGTCTATATAAGTATAATATACATAAAAATAATAAACCATTAACGTTTGAATCCCCAACCGGTCCTATGAGACCGCGCTGTTATTGTTTTACTATTGTGTCTCGTTTCGCGGGTATCTGAGTAACTACGCCAGGTCACGTCATGTTGTCAGTTGAAACTGGTTATCTTAGGTTACTGACAGTGGCTAATTTATTTCACATTATTTGTTTATATACTTACTTATAAATATTTTTCTCACGCAACAACAACATAAAATTTATTTTGGGTCAAAAATTATGTCTCCAAAAATCCTTTGTTTTTTATTTTATTTTCTTTTTTAGGGTTCCGTAGCCGATGGCAAAAACGGAATCCTTATAGTTTCGCCATGTCTGTCCGTCCGTCCGTCCTCGCTTAATCTCTGTGACCGTTAACACTAGAAAGCTGAAATTTGGTACCAATATGTACATCAATCACGCCAACAAAGTAGTAAAATAAAATTTGGAAATAAATGTTTTATTAGGGTAGCCCCCCTACATGTAAAGTGGAAAGTGTTTTTTTTTTAATTTCAACCTTAACGTGCGATAGATTGTTGGATAGGTATTTAAAAATAAATAGGAGTTTACTAAAATCATTTTTTGATAATATCAATAATTTCGGAAATAATCGCTCCAGAAGTAAAAAACAATGTGTGTCCCCCCCTCTAACTTTTGAACCATAAGTTTAGAAAATATGAAAAAAATCTGGAAAGTAGAGCTTTATAAAGACTTTCTAGAAACATTATTTTGAACTTGATGGGACGAACACTTTTTGAAAAGTTTGGGACACTTATTGTGACGGACGAGAAACTACGCAACCCTACACTGAGCGTGGCCCGACACGCTCTTGGCCGGTTTTTTATCTACGTTTTAGAAAGTACAAATTGATTCACTTTTTTAGCTGACCGACTTTTTCAAAATTCAAAAATACTTGTAAATAGTTTATTTCAAATAAATGTGTTTCATTTCATCGGTGGTTTAATTTTTTTTACACTAAATTCGGCCTGTGTTTTCAAATCTATAAATAAATTATAATTTTGCAGATATTGCTGTTTTATTATGAATTTTGTTGTTTTATTATTACACCTAGGCTGTACTATCCCACTGCTGGGCAAAGGCCTTTTCCTCCAATCCTTCCATCGTTCCCGTCTTTGAGTCACTTCTTACCAACATTCATAATTATATTGCCAGGCTGTTCTGTCTACGAGCTGGACAGATACCTTCCTCCAGCCAGTTTAATCGAAATCTACCTGAAAACAACTATTAAAATGACCTTAAATGTTCATAAATCAATCAACGTAGGTGACAAGTAATGTCCAGGACTTGAGTCGACCATGTTGTATAGAGGTCGCACCGCCGCGGGCGCGGCCGGGCGCCGGGGCCGCCCTGCGGCCGCAGCTGATGCTGTGTGTACATGCCGCGCATTGTCGCGCACTGACGCTCTCTTATTGTAAGCTATTTTTTCCACGAGCGATGTAATTAGTATCGTGGGATGCGGATGATTGTCTTAAATGGCAGTCGTGTGGATCGGCGGCGCGGGCGGGAGGCGCACGCCTTGTAGGGGCTGCTGCGAGTGCCAAGAGGCGGCGGGCGCGCGCGCGCCGCGTATATAGCACGCGCGCGGCCACCCAGCGCTCACTACCGTCGCTGCTGCCGCTGCCTCCGCGCCGTGAGTGTCGCGCCTGCATCTAAATACATCCGAGTGACCGAGTGCAGTGAGACTAACGCCGCGTTGTGTTGCAGGTGTGTGGAGCTCGCTGCTGAATACTTCTCGACTGAGTCAGGATGTGCGACGACGATGCGGGCGCGCTGGTAGTCGACAACGGCTCCGGCATGTGCAAGGCCGGCTTCGCGGGCGACGACGCGCCGCGCGCCGTGTTCCCGTCCATCGTGGGCCGGCCGCGCCACCAGGGCGTCATGGTGGGCATGGGGCAGAAGGACTCGTACGTGGGCGACGAGGCGCAGAGCAAGCGAGGTATCCTCACGCTCAAGTACCCCATCGAGCACGGCATCATCACCAACTGGGACGACATGGAGAAGATCTGGCATCACACGTTCTACAACGAGCTGCGCGTGGCGCCCGAGGAGCACCCCATCCTGCTGACGGAGGCGCCGCTCAACCCGAAGGCCAACCGCGAGAAGATGACGCAGATCATGTTCGAGACGTTCAACTGCCCCGCCATGTACGTGGCCATCCAGGCCGTGCTGTCGCTGTACGCGTCCGGCCGTACCACCGGCATCGTGCTGGACTCGGGCGACGGCGTGTCGCACACCGTGCCCATCTATGAAGGTTACGCGCTGCCGCACGCCATCCTGCGTCTGGACCTGGCGGGCCGCGACCTCACAGACTACCTCATGAAGATCCTCACGGAGCGCGGCTACAGCTTCACGACGACGGCGGAGCGCGAGATCGTGCGCGACATCAAGGAGAAGCTGTGCTACGTGGCGCTGGACTTCGAGCAGGAGATGCAGACGGCGGCCGCGTCCACGTCGCTGGAGAAGTCGTACGAGCTGCCGGACGGACAGGTCATCACCATCGGCAACGAGCGCTTCCGCTGCCCCGAGGCGCTGTTCCAGCCCTCGTTCCTGGGCATGGAGTCGTGCGGCATCCACGAGACCGTGTACAACTCCATCATGAAGTGCGACGTGGACATCCGCAAGGACCTGTACGCCAACACCGTGCTGTCGGGCGGCACCACCATGTACCCCGGTATCGCCGACAGGATGCAGAAGGAGATCACCGCGCTGGCGCCGTCCACCATCAAGATCAAGATCATCGCACCGCCCGAGAGGAAGTACTCCGTGTGGATCGGCGGCTCCATCCTGGCGTCGCTGTCCACGTTCCAGCAGATGTGGATCTCCAAGCAGGAGTACGACGAGTCCGGCCCCGGCATCGTGCACCGCAAGTGCTTCTAGACGCGCCAAGCCGCATCGCTTCCTCCACACTTTTATACTTGTTGCCAAACAAATGTATTTATTTTATACTCTCTGTCGGAGACTGCTCGCTGTTGCGTTATTGTAAGTGAACTACTTTAAGTTGTTGTTTAATATAATTTTATAACTGAGTGTGTGCTTTGTTATTGTGTGTTACCCGACCCTAGTGCCCCAGTGTCCCGCAGTCCCGGAGCCCCGGCGCCCCGGCGTCCCGGTGGCTCGCAGCTGTGTCCATATAAGGCGCTGGTGCGTGCAGCACTGCGTATTAATAGCGTGGGTGACAATCGAACAGTAGTTTAATTTAGTATCGATGCTGAGTGCCAATTGATCGGCGCGCGGAGACAATGGGCGCGCGCCTGCGTCGCTGCTGCCGAGTATTAATACCGTCAGGTGTGCCGCGCGGCTAGCGGCGGTGGCGCCTCGTATAATATGTGCCCATTAACGCCACATTACTGTTAACGCTAATTGATCTGCTTGATAAATCTATAAAATTAGCATTCCAAACGATTAAAGCGTTTGTTGAATGTACCAACGTAATGGTTTTATTGGCAGCTTAGTGATAAATATCACGAGACATAAATAGACACAAAGTCGTCCACTCGATGTGGGTAAGTGGGTCACGACGTGCAGGTGAGCGTCGCCAGGGCGAGCAGGAAGTAAACACAATGAAAACATACCAATCAACACCCTTATATTTTTATTTTATAAAAATATTTACAAGTATGTACATCGTCGAGGCCAGTCCAGCACATTCCGTTACACACTACACGTTAGTTACTTATGCTATCACTGAACACGCGGCTCGCTCGCGCCTCTGTTCGTGCCGCCACCGAGTGTCACACCGACGCGACGAGCGCAGCTGAGCACTTACACTAGATACACAGAGTCCGCGGCGCTCACAGCAGGCTGGTGTCGGGCGGCGCGTCGTCGTCGCTGTCGCCGCAGTCGAAGCGGATGTGGCGCGCGCTGCGGCGGCGCTCGGGCGCGGCGGCGCCGGCCGGCCCGCCGCCGGCCGCCGGCCCGCCGCCGCGCGCCGCCAGTCACACCTTGTCCTCCGCGCCGCCGCCCGGCGCCGAGCGCACGAACTGCAACACGCGCGGGGGTGAGGACGCGAGCGTGCTGGCCGTGCCGCGCCGGCCCAGCATACTCACCGACACCGTGGTGGCCGTGGCCGAGTTGGCGCGCGGCCGGAACGTCAGCACGCGCCAGCGCCGCCGCAGCTGCGCCAGCACCTCGCCGTTGCAGAAGCAGTACAGCACGGCCACGCACAGCCCCTGCAGCGACGTGGTGAGCGCCGACACGTACTCGTAGGCCAGCCACCAGCGCGCCGTGTGGTCGGGCCGGAACGGCATGAGCAGGTACTGCAGGCCCAGCAGCGGCGCCAGCAGGCACGTGGCGCGCAGCGCGTGCAGCGCCGTGGCGGACGGGCGCGCCGGGCCGCCCGCGCCGCCCACGCCGCCGCCCGCGCGCAGCTTGGTGCACAGCACGCGCACGATGTTGCACAGGAAGCCCACGTTGAGCAGCACGGCGCCGCACGCCAGCACGGCCAGCTCCACGCGCGGCGTGTTCTCGTCCATCCAGCACAGCGGCTCGCTGCCGGCGGCGCGGCGCCCGGCGTACACGGCGGCCGACGTGAGCGGCAGCAGCCAGCCCAGCGCCAGCAGCGCGCGCAGCAGGCGGCGCTCCGACACGAAGGCGGACACCAGCACGGTGTGCAGGTACAGCCCCTCGCACAGCATCCACGTGTAGTTGGTGAGCATGGCGTACTGCAGCAGCGCGTTGAGCGCGCGGCACCAGGCGGGCGACGCCGTGAGCGTGGCGGGCGCGCGCACCACCAGCCCGTACCACACCAGCCACAGCGCGTTGTTGAGCGCGAACGACGCGAACAGGTTCATGTGCACCGTGATGCGCGCGCACCGCAGCGACCTGACACACACACACACATGTCACGCCTCAGTATTGTGCAAACAATGAACGCCTCCAGCCTGCTGATGTGCACCTAGTTATATTTCCTATCAGCTGTAGCTCTGCTCATTGAAACTACCGATATATTTATTAAATAAGAAATTATAAAGTAAAAGAAAACGAAGAGAAAAATCTTTTTGATACTTACTCGTACTACAATACTTCTACTGTTACAATAGAGAGGAGGCCCGAGTCCCAGCAGGGGGAACATTATTAATATTATGCCATGTTGTGCTAAACAAACAAGAATAGAAATCGTTGTTGATGTGATGCAGAACATAAAAGCGCAAGTAGCCGAGAGAACTCATCCGACATTGAGGTAATAATTAACAAATTGTCTTCTTATCCCATATTACTTGTGGTCGACGCAACACGATGTTTATTCCATTCAGTCCCGTCACACGTCTCGCTATCACTAACTCCCTTTTCTCTTCTGTGTGAGGAGTGCTATTCATATCACTTCTTACACAATTTATGCATCTTTTCTTTGGCTTCCTTTTCTCTCCATTCGTCGACATGTATACTTATAATTCTTTAAGTAACATACTTTTCATTCCTTCTCTTCACATGACCATACCAAGACAAACGATTCCTTTTCAACTTTTCAGTCAAAACCGCAGTTACAAACTTCCTCTATTATTAATATCTATCCATTTTTAGGGTTCCGTACCTCAAAAGGAAAAACGGATCATAGGAACGGATTATAGGATCACTTTGTTGTCCGTCTGTCTGTCTGTCTGTCTGTCTGTCAAGACCCTTTATGTCGAGAAAGCGTGAAGGTATCAAATTGAAATTAAAACTGTATACTCAAGTCCGCGGTCCCTTGAAACTGTGCAAAAATCCGTCTTGTACGTTGACGGGAAAAAAAGATACGCCCGTTTATGTTGCAAAAAACGTAGATTTCGACACTGTCAAAGGAATCAAAATTCACAGTCAACGGGAAGTACCGTTGACTTAGAATCTTGAAATTTGACACGAAGCAAGGTATTATAGCACTTATATAGGGAAAAGTCTGAAAACTGAAAATTTGTTTTTACGTCACAAGATAATTTTTTTTGGAAAAATCTTCAAGACGATTCGAGAATTGTACTTTTTTCATAGGTAAGTTAGAAGTATCGAGTTGAAATTAAAACCATATACTTAGGTCCGCGGTCCCTTGAAGCCGTGCAAAAATCAAATTTGTAAAATGACGGGAAAAAAAGATACGCCCGTTTATGTTGCAAAAAACGTACATTTCGACACTGTCAAAGGAATCAAATTCATAGGGTATTTATTCCCGTGGACCTAGAATTTTGAAATTTGGCACGAAGCAAGATATTATATCACTAATATAGGAAAAAGTCGGAAAACTGAAAATTTGCTCTACACAAAGACTTTTTAGGGTTCCGTACCTCAAAAGGAAAAAACGGAACCCTTATAGGATCACTTTGTTGTCCGTCTGTCCGTCCGTCTGTCAAGACCCTTTTTCTCAGGAACGCGTGAAGGTATCAAGTTGAAATTAAAACCATATATTGAAATCCGCGGTCCCTTGAAGTTGTGCAAAAATCAAACTTGTAAGTTGACGGGAAAAAAAGATACGCCCGTTTATGTTGCAAAAAACGTACATTTCGACACTGTCAAAGGAATCAAAACTCATAGGGTGCTTCCCGTTGACCTAGAATCTTGAAATTTTGCACGAAGCAAGGTATTATAGCACTAATATCGGGAAAAGTCTGAAAACTGAAAATTTTTAGTTACGTCACAAGAAAAAAAAAATTGAAAAGTCTTCAAGACTCGATTCGAGAATTAAACTGTTTTTATAGGTAGGTTGGTACGAAACCCTCAGTGCGCGAGTCCGACTCGCACTTGCCCGGTTTTTTTTTTTAAACTTCCAGATTCGATTCGAGAATTGAACTGTTTTCATAGGTAAGTTGGTACGGAACCCTCAGTGCGCGAGTCCGACTCGCACTTGCCCGGTTTTTCTCTTTATCCAAACTAGTCACACAATACATTCATCTTAACATTATCATCTCCGTTACATGCAATCAATTTACTTAGCAATGTTGCAATACTAGAATGTTTTAGCAATATTGCAACGTTGCAACAATAACAAGGTGTACAAGCAATATTGCAACGTTGCAACAAAAACAATCTATTTGAGAAACGGATAAAAACCTCTTTTCATCGCATCAACAATAAAATCCTTAGAAAGAAACCCTTGTGTAATTGATTTACAACCGAAACCAATAACCTATCGATCACATATCGGAGATAGAAAAACGAATGAAACAACAGAACAAACATGTATAATTTTTGTAATGTATCATTTGTTTTACTATCTCCAGTATGCCAATACTGGAGATAGATAGGTTATTATTTTGGCCGTTAATAGCTTTCGTTATATAAATAATAATAAATAAATAAATAATTAATTCAATATAAAGCTAATTTGAATTCCACGTCGATCTGAAGTTGTCACAGGTCAAAATGAGCAGTTGTATGAGACGGCAGGTTCTTGGGTAGGAGCTCACCTGAAGTAGAAGAGGATGGCGAGCGAGAGCAGCAGCGCCACCAGCGACACGCTGTAGCCCGCCTCGTACACCGCGATGATGTCGCTCACGTCCTGCAACACACCGGCGCGGTCAGAGCGTGTCCCACCCACCAGCAGCACCGCGCCGCTACACCGGCGCCGCGTCATACTCACGTCCTCGGGCTTGACGCACGTGGTGTAGTTGGACCAGGGCCGGCCGGTCTCCGGGTGCTGCCACCACGTGCCGTTCGCCGTGCACTCCTTGTGCGCCAACACTGCAACAGAAGCGTGCCTACATCCCACTGCCTGAGCGAGCCGGATAGCTGGACTCATACGTAAGAGGTGCGCTCACGTTCAGGACTGAAGCCGGGCACGAAGACGGGGCAGGCGCGGTACGCGGACGAGTTGGCGGGCGTGTGCGGCCAGCACAGCCACGAGTCGAACGTGCCCTCGCAGTACACGCCTGCAAGCAGAGAGGAGAGCGTCAGTGGTGCGGCGGGGCGGGCGCGGGCGGGATGCGCGGGGCGCGGGGCGAGTACTGGCCTGCCGGCGGTGCGGTGCCGTTGTTCTCGAGCTCGCAGGCGGCGGCGTCGCGCGCGATGCGCTCGGCGTCGTCCATGGTGCCTGGCGCCGCTCCTGCACGCTGCTCACGCCGCGCCGACCGCTCCCGTCATCTGTAATCATCGGAATAACCATGACACTCTCTAGCATGATAGCACGCCAACGTACGCGCATTACAACAAAATTGATCATGGTTGAACTCAATCTAAAAAAACGACGCGGCGAGCCTCCTTGCTGTCCTGCCAGCATGGGATCTGGAGGTAACACTTGGAGATGCAACTTCGGGACGAAACTCGCTGCCATCACAAGTTGTGGCATGGCGGATAGCGTTCCGGCGCGATCTCAGGGTGGAGTGGCGACTGCGACCATCGCAATCCAGTGCTGGGCACTAATAATTGAAGCAAATCCTCTGTTTGAGACTCCTCAAAGAGGGGACTTTCTGCCATACCACTCGATTGGAAAGACGTCACTGCGTCCTCACCTTCCGCATAACGCAGGTGTTCACCGGACATGGTAAGTTCGGGAGGTTCCTACATCGCTTCAGGCGGAAGAAAAGCCCGGGTATCAGGATTATGTGGATCGCCCGGAGGAGATGGTGGAGCATACGGCTACACGACAATGGCGGAGCAACTTGCACACTATTGAAGTGTAGCTATGGGTTTACTAATGAAAGGTGTTTTAACAGTGTTTTTTACATATTGAAGTCGGTCATATTTCTTTTCGAATTAAAAATATAAAATAATTTAATTGGCTATTTTGATTTATGTAGGCCACGGATTGAAAATAACCCGTCAGTGTAGCGAGTGCTGAACATGTGGTAGTGTCGGGCGCGCGGCGCAGGCGGTGCCGCCGTCACGCGCGCGCGCCGCGCACGTGCTGCCGGAGCACTTGCCAACTGCACACGAAACAGATGCTAATAGTTGTCGCTCGCTATACGAGGTGTACCTCACGCAGGCGCGCTGCTCTCGGTTGACCGTGAGGATTCCGGTGCACATCGTTCCTGTGTGCGGAGGCTATTGTCTATGACAACTAACGCACTGTCCGGGAAGCTCTCGAACTCGCCATGTCCGGTGAGCACCTACTCATTGCGTAAGGGCTGTTATGCTGACTATTCAATTCTAGGCCTGACACTATACGAGTACATACGGACTGTTTTTCCAGCAATTTTATTATTTTAATTTACAAAATATTTGTGCCATAAGACCTTGTTTTATATCAAATTTCAGGATTCTAGGTCAACGGGATGTGTCCTATGAATTTTGATTCCTTTGAAAGTTCTGAAATGTCTGGTTTATGCGACATAAACCGCCGTATCTTTTTTTTTGTTAACTTATAAGTCTGATTTTGGTACAGCTTCAAGGGATCGCAGACTTGAGTGCATGGTTTTAATTTCACCTCGATATCTCCAAATTTTGAGGTACGGAACCTTAAAATTGAATAGAAATATATAGTGTGAGTAGAGGTGTGTGAGTAGAGGTGTGTACAATGTCGTAGTATGTGAGGACGTAGTCGGCGGTGGACGCCGGCGGCGACCGCACGCACACGCGGGCACGAGCACTTGAATAGTGTAACAGAAGTAAATCATAATAATAGTACTTCTACATCAACGCAAATCAAAGACGTGAAGAAACAACGGAAGAGAAGACAACGCCGCCGCCGCCGCCGTCGCCGCCGCGCCGAGAGCCGTGTCCACGAGACGCGTGCTGCGGTGCGGGCGGGCGACACTAGCGTCACTTCACTTGACACAAGTAAAGGCAAACGTCCGAAAACTGTGAAGGACATTGTTCAAATTGACCTTTGCATTAACAGGTATGAAACATTATAGCACAAGTAGGTACAGCAGGAGTACGTAGTGTAGTAGTACTTAGTAAGTATAAAAACTTTTCTCTAATCGGAAAAACTTCGAGACTCGATTCGGGAATTGAACTATTTACATAAGTTGCGCGAATTCGATTCGCCTTTGTGTTTATAACATGTTAAATGTTACGGAGTTCCAGCTTCGGTTCCGATATACCGAAACTTTCGGTTGATTTCCCACCTCAGCTCCGGTTTCGGCTTCGAGTCCGATTTGTTTGAAGCGGACATTTTGCCGGCTCACGTGCCTAGACAAACAGGTTTGGACTTGTCGAAAGTTCGAAACACGATACGAAACTACTGCGCGAATATACATTCATTTGTTGTTGTTTTGATGCATGTCGGTAGCGGTAGGGATCAAGGCAGTGTTTTATTTTGTCAGAGGAATGTGACTGCTTTACAGTGAGACAACATTATTTGACAATGAAGCCGAAAGTAAGTGCAATATGGAATTACGTTATTGATGTTGACGCGAATTGATTTCTATTAAATACCTAGTAGATAGGTGAAATTACAATGATAAAAAATATTGACCATTTTAGGTGTGTAACAAATTCAAACGTGCAATTATATCGGTGTTAGTGTTCATTAAGTTCAGTTAGTGTCAGAGAACAAGCAATACCTGTCTGATAATGTTATCCGATTGTCGATGTCCGATTTCGGTTTCGATTCCGATATCGGTTCCGTTAAAACACATTTCAAATGCCCAGTTTCGGCTTTGGTTCCGGTAAAACCACCTCCGTAACACCCCTATTAAACACCTTTTAAACTTGATGACTGAAATATCTGAGTTGCAGTCTGTAAAACGTAAACTTCAAAAGTTCCGTGTGCCGAAGCTGCTACACAACACACAAGTTGTTAGCTACGCAAGTTCCGATACTCTAGCTACACTATATAGCAATAATACTCGTATACATAAAACGTATGGTTTTGAATGCCCGTTCAGCTTGTTACTGCGCTGTAAGTACGCATATAACGTAACACACACACTTGTTAAGGAGTGTTGTCGCTGGCGGCGCGTGCGGGTGTGCCGCCGTACTGCGAGCGCTCAGCAGAGCACTGCGAGCACTGAGGATGAGCAGCGCCGGACCGGGCGGCGGCAGGAGGGCAGTGGAGCAGGAGCCACTACTATGAGGCCAACGTTGAATTATATCCGTTAAGTGCTGCAGTGTGAATGGTGCCACTAATAGATTAAGGGTGTTTAATTCATTTTCAATCACAAGCGCAGGAGAGTTCCTACTCATTAATTATGCAGTGAAGCGCTTATGGAAAATGTTGTTTTTATCAGGCTTCGCCGTACTACATGAGTCGTAGCGGAGGCTACGCGGTGCTACGCGCGCCGCTGGCGTAGCGCTGCTACGGTACTACGGTGCTACGGTACTTTGCAACCTCGACGCTGTTATGCGCATCAGACTGTTAATTCTATTAGGTCGCGTCCTTCATTATGGATGAAACATTTGATCATGGAATGAAAGAAATGTACCGAAGGAGGACATCCCCGCGAGGACACGGCGGTGCCCCTCGAGTGGCTGTAGCTCGTGTGTCATGTCGTCGACGTCCTCATCGCGAGGCGGGCGTGTGCCGCGCGCCGCGCCGTGCTGTGTCGGAGTACAACGAGCATCAGTCGCTGGAGCGGTGCGGACCATAACCTACATGAAGCCAGCTCCTGCCAGCGCAGCGGCTTCAACAACGTCAAAGTCAAAAACTATCCCGAGGAAAACATACTCCCGGAATAAAAAGTAGCCTGTGTGCTATTCGAGGACCTGCTCTATCCGTGTAATAAATTATTCTAAATCCGTACAGACATTTGTGAGTGAACGAGTAACAAACACACATACAACTTTCGTCTTTTCATAATGATGTACATATGATTTGATGATCATTTACTCATTCATTTTCGCGTTTTATATAAGTAGTAACTGCTGCCAGCGACATGCTGACCGCCCGCGTATTGTACATAATTATAATTATACCACGGGAACATATAACACCGGGGACGGTCTATCTGAGCACCAAGTTTCATCGATATCCGTTCAGGAGTTCGAGCGTGTAAAAGTAACAAAAATACACACAATTAAAGTTGCAATTAACGTTGCAAGAAAAGAAACCTTAATAACAAATACATTATTATTCCTAATAATCCGTATTACAAGGACAAAAACCAGCTACGATGAACGCCAGCAGCGGTAGGTGGCGAGCTAGTACACGTACAGCTCGGCGAGCGGCGGAGCCCTGCAGGCGTGACCGGGACGGTCCGCAAGTGTGGGCGCTCTGTGTGGTGCCTCTACAGCAGTGATGCGACGGGGCTAGCTGCGGGGCGCGCTCTCGACACTCATTTATAAAACGTCGAGCAGACGATTGCGTCCGGACCGTGCGCCGGACAGCCGGACTAAGACAACACAATCCCTCCGGACAATTAATCACGTCTGGCGGAACATTAAGCTCGCGGCTGTGGGAGGCAGCTCCGCAGCCGTCTCTAATGCCTCGCGCCGCCGCTCTCCAGTAGCGCAGACCGGCCGCCGCCTTACGTACAACAGCTAGCTATTGTCTATGTACGTATGTTTTACAAGGTACTCGTAGTGAAGTAGTGACGCTCCTCAGCATCGTCACAGCTCTGTCGCGGAGCATGACGTGGAGTCTGTGTAGTCGTCCTCGTCGGACGCCGCGTCCTCGCCGGGCAGGCGGCGCCGCTGGTGCGAGCTCCTCATACCACTCAATACGTGCTCGCGCAGTAGGCCCGCCGCGCACGACTTCACTCATTTGAATGGCTTGTATTTTTTAATGTATGCTGGAGGTGCTGGGGCGCCGGGCGCTCGGGAGCACATCATTTGAATGAGAGATAGCTGCGCTAGAGTATACGATGCATTATTTATATGTCAGTTTGTGCGAGGAATCTGCTTTAATATGCTTTAGAATGGGCTTCAATGCCATCATTTGTTGCGAGGGTTTTATTGTACAATTTTATGATTTGTTCGCAGCTTGAGCTTGCTATTCATGATCCGAACGAGCTAAAACAACTGTATTACGAAGCAAGTGGGCAGCAGTTTATTTTAGTTACCAGTTGTAAGTTTGATAGTTCAGTGTAAGTTCTCTCGGAATCACTACGTCGTCGTGTGGCGAGCGCGGCGCCGCGTGCCGGCCGCCCTCGCCACGCCATCCAACTCGAGCCGCACTCATTACAAGTTGGCGCGCGAGCAGTGCGCCACTTCGCAACTCAGCCGCGGCGTCGTTTCGCGGGCACATCGCAAGCCTGTCGCGTACGAGTCGCTCGCACACACGTGTCGTATACATGACATCATATATAAAGGCACTTGTTGAATCGCAGTGTCGTAATCTTTCACATACGTATGCCATTAATAGGTGATCATAGACAACGCATTGAATCCAGGCGTCACTCGCGGATCAGTCCACAGACAGCGGGCATCAGGCGCCAGCGACAGCGATCGTTTGTACTTGAAACTCTCATCATATCGAAATTGTCACGAATGGATGAACACCGACTCGTATGATGTGGTATCGCGCGACAATATTATCTTTAATGGTTTTATTATTCAATATTGTCGGTTAATGATTATGGTTTAGTTTCGTTTTTTGTGGTCTATGTTTTAGTATGAGAAGACACTCTTTCTTTCTTTATTCTTTATTGTACACAATAGCTTATTTACAAAAATTAATTGGACAATTCATGTACAAAGGCGAGCTTAACTCAACAATGAGTTTTCTCCCAGCAAACCTTTGAGTGACAGAGAGAGATACGAGTAACATTCGAGGGTAGAGTCCAGTGTACAACATAAACTTACATAAATATCTACGTGTAATATATAAATATAATACATATACTAATAAATATCAATATATACTAATATTATGTCAATTGAGAAAGGAAGTGCTCTTTAATTTTCCTCTTAAAGATATCCAAGGAAGGGCTGTCGCGAAGAGAATGTGGGAGAGAGTTCCAGAGACGAACTGCAGTTACAGAAAAGGAGCCATCATAGCGGCTGGAAGTATGACGCGGAGTACGAAGGAGAAGATAATTGGAAGTGCGGCAGGGTTTTCCTCTCGGGACGAAGTACTCAAAGCGTTCCCGAAGGTATTGAGGAGCGTTGGGATTGTGCAGGATAGTGTAGAGAAGGGATAGAATGTGGGTATCTCGCCGACGCCGAATTGGCAGCCACCTTAATCTGGTAAACCAATGTAACACGTCGATAACAAATAGATAACCATTGTCAACATGATTGATAGGTACCTGTGATAGCTGATATGTTCCGTGGTAGGACTCCTTGTTAACACACCTGACCTGCTGGAACAGCCACAGTCAGGAGTGAGCCGCGCCCCCGTGTGACGTGCTGCTACACGTCACTCAGAGACTATTGCCGTCCGCTCACAATGGTGTCGGATTGGCCACGCATTCTGTGCACGTGGTTGCTCGTGACTACGCGTTGATCGGACAAGTACATGACCGCGGCGTGCGGCGCGCGGCTGCTGCCGCTAGCACGGGAGGCGCGCTGCAGGCGCAGTCAGCAGTCGCACGCAGCTTAGTAACGATGCGCTCGTGAACCACTCAGTGTAGGTATCAGCGGAGACTGCACACCGCTGTGAGCCACAGGCTATGCATAATCCTCGCCGCTGGGACTCTGCACTTAATGCAGGAAGTGCCCCGGGCGGAGCCGACGTTTGAATGTAAATGGAGTGCCGCCGCAGCCGCGCCGGCTCACTATGCTAATGTGGAATAATACGGAGTGTTTAGCTCTGCCGTGCTCGACGCTCGAGCGGCGCGGCGCCAGGGCCCGAGGCGCTGCCTTCGAAACATATCCGTAAGGCACATTCTATTAGCTCACTTTGCAGGCATGAACACACACACTGACAATGAGCCAGTACGACGTACAGAAGAGGCCACAACAGAGCCGCGGCCCCGGGGCGACAGGGCGCCGGCCGCGCTACACCTCTCTGGAGGAGTTTACAAAAGGAACAAGTCGCTAATGATGATGTTCACTTGTTGCTCAATATTTTACATTATTATTATTTGAATGGCCGTTGTCTCGAGTCGTGAGAAGCTCGCCCCGCGGATGTTCCCGCCCGAATACTGCGCACTGGCGAATATGCTCGGCTCAATTAATTTAATCATGTACACACGGAATATGAAACGCCTTTTAATTGACGCGGGATCGTTACAATTGCGATCGCGACAGCTGCTCGAGTATTGTGTTTCAGGTGATGTGCACATTTAAAACTTTCTACACGCACGCTTACATTCAATATATAGTTGGGGCAAACAAGAGTATAATACTCGTATACAACACGTAACGCGTGTGAAGCGGCCACTGCTCAGGGGGCGGCCGGCACACCAGCTGCGACTCAATACGTTTTCATTCGGATAAAAGGCTTTCTTTTTGTTTCCACTAGTTTAGAGGAATGATAACGTATTGGAGCGGAGTGCGGCGCTGAATGTTGCGAACAGTCGGCTGTGTGCTGCACCGCGTGCCCGGGTGACGCTGTGACCCCCGGGCCCCGGTCGTGCGCCAGGCGACGCTAGCGTGGACGCACTCGCTTTGAGCTCGTCGGTCACTGTTGAGATGATCACTCTAGATAATGGCGCCTCGTACACAAGCACGACCGGCGCGCGGCGGCTTAACGTGCAGCTTTACGAGTATATAGCTACGAGTAGACTGCATGGCTAAACTGTACTACACGACACAGAGATAGTAGCTCATATTTATTGTTGAAAAGGTTTATGTCTAACAAGACATGTACGAGTATGCAAGTGACTAACTTCTTAGTAGTTAGTCATAACTTTAAACCCCGCAAATAGAAATAGGAGGCCCCTGTGGGGGCCTCCGTTGCCTCTGGCTAAAGATTTTTCGATTCGGTTCTTCATATTACAAACCATTTATATGAATGTATATTTAATTTTAAATATCTAAAAGTATGCATTTGCTAAATTCTAGTTTGACCCATTTTTAGGGTTCCGTACCTCAAAAGGAAAAGACGGAACCCTTATAGGATCACTTTTTTATCCGCCTGTCTGTCTGTCTGTCTGTCAAGACCCTTTATCTCAAGAACGCGTGAAGGTATTAAGTTGAAATTAAAATTATATACTCAAGTCTGCGATCCCTTGAAACTGCGCAAAAATCAAACTTGTAAATTGACGGGAAAAAAAGATACGCCCGTTTATGTTGCAAAAAACGTACATTTCGACACTGTCAAAGGAATCTAAATTCATAAGGTACTTCCCGTTGACCTAGAATCTTGAAATTTGGCACGAAGTAAGGTATTATAGCACAAATATAGGGAAAAGTCTGAAAACTGAAAGAAAATTGGTTGTTACGTCACAAGATTTTTTTTTAAATCTTGAAGTCACGATTCGAGCATTGAACTTTTTTCATAGGTAAGTTGGTACGGAACCCTCAGTGCGCGAGTCCGACTCGCACTAGCCCGGTTTTATTATAATTATTTATTTTTATACAATGTGCGGATGACAATAGGATCATAAATGAAAACACTGGCAATACTCATCATTACGAATAACTTTTAGTATGGGACCAACCCTGAAATCGCGAAAAAAAATTGAGGTGTCCCGTACATTAATGTTTGCATAAGTCGACAAAATGTACAGGACAGCTGAAATTTTTTTCACGATTTCAGTGTTGGTCCCATACTAAAAGTTATTCGTAATGATGAGTATTGCCAGTGTTTTCATTTATGATCCTATTGTCATCCCCACATTGTATATATTTTTTTTTCAAATTTAATTCCTAACCTCAATATTTCATCCTTGAATATATCCAATAGTATACGTATTCAGCTAAATCCGGCTTGACTGGAAGCCGACCCCAATATGGTTGGGAAAAGGCAAAGCAGATGATGATACGTTGCCTAGATTCGGGAGGGAAGGGAGAAACCGCCCCCTTCCACCCTAAAACCCACAAATTCGATATGCTGTATGTGTGCTGTATAGTCCAGTTTTACCGGGTGCATTCTCTTAACAATAGCTTACAGCATCACTTCGTTGCGCGATGACTGTCGGGTGCGCTGGGTCAGTGCCAGCAGACCCGTCTGCCGACCTTGTGCCGACATGGAACTGCTGCGCTCAGGTGCAGCTCGACACATAAACATGTTCACATTACTGTGTGTCTAGCTTTACACGGGCTGCGCACTGCTTACTACAGACAATAACACGGTGATCTGAACAGCTTGATTAGCGGCTAATAGCCGGTAAGCTGGATGACGCGGTAGACTGCGCCTCACGGCAACCGGCGCGTACAGTGCAGCACTGCGACACTTGTGACGCACACGACGCACAGGTCAGTACGACGTGATACACGCGTCTATCACTCGAGCAGCGAGGAGGCCTGCGCTGTCCGGTAGCAAGCAAACTACACAGCCATATCTCCCAAACGTAACAAGCTACCGACTGCGGTAATGCCTGAGAGCACTTACGACAGCACTCGGCTCATGCTTACCTCAGCACGTTGTGTTGAGTGCAGTGGCGGTTCTCGGGCGCCGCTGTCGCCGGCAGCGCGGCGGGCGAGGCTAGCAGGCGAGTGTGGGCCTCCTGGAATAGTAAACACCCTAGGTGAGCCGACGCTGCGATCAAATAGATAATACGTTTACAGAACATAAAAACATAACATATCGCTTCTTGGGAATACTTAAATACTAATTTAGGTTCGACCACATCCGTCAAACTAGTCAAAACTATCCGAAACTCGATTCATCACTCGACGCATAATTTTTAGAGTAACGTCTGGTGTGTGGTTAGATAAAGATTGAGCTGGGGTTTTGAATACATTGAATGACAGGTTCCTTATGATCTCATCATCATTTCAGCCAGTAGACGTCCACTGCTGCTGGACGCGTGCTAAGTATATTATTTTATTTGAAAGTCTGCTCAGCCGCACTCCGCTCCATTGATACTGTTACGCCGTGAAACTTGAGTACGCTATATCTTCGACGAAACCAAGAGTAGCATCAAATAATTAAAACGCATTGCTGTGCGAAGCTTCGAGAATAGGAGTACATACTCAGGCCTGGCAAATTCCAGAAAAGTCCGACATACGCTATTATTATTAGATAACATTCAGTAGGTAGTTATGTGGGTGGATAAGGGAATTTGTACCTTCCGGTGTTAGCAATAGAGTCGAAATTTGCATGTAAGGTGGTAGATAAGTACCTACTTACGAGAGTAATAATAATGATTTATGGCCTCCCGATGCGACTATTTTGTGCTAGAATGTCCTTGAAACGTCGGTATCGAGAAATTTCGATGACTTCGCATATAAATACGGGTCCCCTGCTAGAAGCAGTTCAGTTTGATTTCGTCAGCGATACAGAGCGAACTACCTAAGTGCTTGAAGTGATACCTAGCGACCTAAGCGATACTAAACGGAACTCTGAGTGTTTATAGTGATTGGTTATTTGTTGATTGGACTAATTTGTCATTGTTTTGTGGTTAATAAAGTTATCTGCTAGTAAACCGGCATTTAATTACTCACGTTCGTAACAACTGGTGTCAGAAGTGAGATGCCATTACTACAGAGGGACGACGAACAGGGACCACGAACAAGGAGGCAAGTGGAGATGGATGCTGCACGTCAACGTCTGGAAGTGGAAGATCGGGCTGGTATGGGAGCAACGGCAGCTGCTGAGGCGCCAACAGGCCCATCCTCGGAAATGAACCTCGCCGCAGTGTTGGCCGCCATGCAAGCTAGTATGGAAGCTGCCCGCCGCGAACAAGAGGCTAATCAGCGTAAGCTCCAGGATCTAATCGCGGCTAACCAGGAAGAAGCCCGCCGCGAACAAGAGGCTAACCAACGTAAGCTCCAGGACCTGATCGCGGCTAACCAGGAAGAAGCCCGCCGCGAACAGGAAGCTGCCCGCCGCGAACAGGAAGAAGCCCGCCGCGAACAGGAAGCTGCCCGCCGCGAACAAGAGGCTAACCAACGTAAGCTCCAGGACCTAATCGCGGCTAACCAGGAGGAAGCCCGCCGGGATCAAGAGGCTAAGCAGAACCTGATCCTCGAAAAAATTGATTACGGCCTCGTCACGTTGGGCGAGAAAGTGAAAAATCTCACCTTAGAGGTCAAGGAGGTTTCCGCCCGAGCTGATAGCCTCGAAACCAGAATGGAAGATCGCCTGCTGGACATCAACAAAAAAATTATCAAGCTCGAAGCACGCGAACCCGTTGCTGTTAGCGCACCATCGCACACCCACTGTGCATCAGCCGCAAAATTTGATATGCCGCGTTTCGATGGCACGTCGTCCTGGACGGCTTTTAAGTACCAATTCCAAACACTGGTCAAGACGAACCGCTGGGATGATGACCAGTCTTTCGCGGCGTTAACTTTGGCCCTACGAGGGGACGCTCTGCTGGTCCTAGAGAACCTTCCTCCAGACAGCAGGACGTTGGAGCGTCTAATGGATGGACTAGACACTCGCTATGGTGACAAGCACCTCGAACATGTTTTCCGCGCGCAACTTCGCGAGAGAACGCAGAGGTCGAACGAGAGCCTTCAGCAGTGGGGAGTAGAGGTTGAACGGCTGGTCCGGCGGGCATACATGTCGATGACACCGGAGATGGTGGAAGTAAATCTGGTGCAAGCATTCATCGACGGTCTACGGGATACTGAAGTCAGGGCTACGGTGCGACTCGGACACCACCAAACTCTGAAGAGTGCGATGGCCCACGCTTTGGAAGTGGAAGCCGTACGACAAGACTCACGTACGCACAGAGTTCGGGAAGTGGTGGTCTCACCTTCAGTGCAACCACGTCACCGAGAAGTGGCTTCGTCGGCAAAGTCCCGCTATATTCCGACGTGTTATGGATGTGGAGAAAAAGGGCACATTCGTACCGATTGCCCCAAGAGGAAGAGGGGAAGTGTGGACTCCGGAACTCAAGTTAACGAGGAGTCGTTAAACTAAATGTCGCCAGGGCCGCGGGGCGGGTGCTGGCTGGTCAACTGAAGGCCCCAACCATCACCATCAATCAAGTCCACAACGGAAATAGTTTGATCATCGAGGGAACGCTGAATCAACGTGCTTGTAATTTCACCGTTGACACCGGGGCGTCACGGACTATTATAAGACCTGAGTTGCTGAAACGCACCATCTTGTGGCAAACAGAAACCCCAGCCTACCGTCTTCAGACAGCCACTGGCCAGCCAGTCTCCGTCCTCGGTGATACAGAAATCGAGTTTAAAATCGGTGATCAAGTGTACACCCATTCAGCGTTAATTGCGAATATTACCGACGATTGCATACTGGGTCTCGACTTCCTGCGGAATTACCGATGTGTTTTAGATATCGATAAAGGAGTATTGAAATTCCCAGACCAAGAAGTCTTCCTGCAAGGAATTAACACATGCAACCTCTATTGCTTAAAGGATACCACATTGGCTCCAAGAACGGAAACCTTAGTCGAAGTTAAATTTCCTAAGAAAATTAGGCAACGCAGATGTGTTATGGTTGAAGACGTTGGCCGGCACCCGGAACTTATCACCGCGAGGACATTAGTTATGACGAAAGGAAGATCCAAGGTCAGGATTGTAAATCTTGGGAAAAAGGAGATCCAGTTGAAGAAAAACAGTGTTGTTGGAAGATGTGAAGAAGTGAAGTATCTCCGCCAAATCAACACATCTTCAGTAAAACAAGACGCAATAAAAGGTGAACCTGATCACATCCAGCAACTTCTGGAAAATTCTAAGAGCAATTTATCAGTTTCGGAACTACAGCAAGCCAAGGAATTTCTGCTACGGTTCCGGGATATCTTTGCAACGGGAAAAGATTGCGGAAGAACAGGTCTCGTCAAGCATGAGATAGATACAGGTGATGCTAGACCAATTAAACAGAGACCGCGCCGCATACCCTGGGCTAAAGAAACTGAGGTAGCAGAAATGGTAAAGGATATGGCTGATAGCGGAATAATTGAACCTTCTACGAGCCCATGGTCTTCTCCTGTCGTTCTGGTGAAGAAGAAGGACGGCAGTACCAGATTCTGTGTAGACTACAGAAGGCTGAATGATGTAACGAAGAAGGACAGTTATCCCTTGCCCAGGATAGACGACACACTGGATATGCTCAGTGGTATGAAGTGGTTTTCAACCATTGACTTGAAAAGTGGCTACTGGCAAGTGGAAATTAGCGAGAAAGATAAGGAAAAGACAGCGTTCAGTACAGGAATTGGCAACGGCCTGTGGCAATTTAAAGTCATGCCTTTTGGGTTGTGCAACGCTCCAGCGACGTTTGAACGCCTCATGGATAGAGTCATGGTGGGCCTTCTTGGTGACGTCTGTCTGGTATATTTGGATGACGTCATTATAATGGGCCGCACTTTTAAGGAACACCTGAGAAATATGGAGAAAGTATTCACCAGGATACGGGGGGCTAACCTAAAACTAAGCCCAAAGAAGTGTGCCCTGTTCAAGAAGGAGGTCAGCTACCTAGGACATGTCATCTGCGCCGATGGAGTGAGAACCGATCCTGAGAAGATAAAGGCTGTCCAACAGTGGCCGGCTCCAAAGAACAAAACAGAAGTACGTGCATTTCTAGGGTTGTGCACATACTACAGACGGTTTGTTATGGGTTTTTCGGACATTGCAAAACCTTTACATCAGCTGACTGAGGATAAACGAGATTTTATCTGGGACAAGAACTGTGAGTCAGCATTCAACGAACTAAAGCAACGGCTATGTGAAGCGCCTATACTGGGGTATCCGAGCAGAGATGGAAGATTTGTCGTCGATACCGACGCCAGCAACACAGGAATTGGTGGAGTGCTGTCGCAGGTGCAAGAAGATAGGCAAGTCGTGATCGCTTACTTCAGTAAGGCACTTTCAAAACCAGAAAGGAACTACTGCGTGACTCGACGAGAACTACTGGCTGTTGTAAAAACTTTGCAACATTTCCACAAGTACCTCATAGGGAGACAGTTTACGTTGAGGACGGACCACGCTGCATTGAAATGGCTTCTACAATTCAAAAACCCTGAGGGTCAAGTTGCAAGATGGCTAGAGCAGCTGCAGGAGTTCAACTTTTTGACGGAACATCGTAGTGGAAAAGGGCATAACAATGCTGACGCCCTGTCGCGACGTCCATGTAATGAGGACTGTAGACATTGCCAGAAAAATGAAGCCCGGGAACACGTGAACTTAATTAGGGCTGAAGGCAACTTTAAGAAGTCCCAGGAAGAAGATGACGATATTCGACCTATACTGGACTGGAAGCGAAGTGGAACTAGGCCTCAGTGGAATGAAGTATCGTCACATAGTCCTGTCACAAAGAGCTACTGGGCACAGTGGGACAGTTTAGTCCTAGAAAATGACGTGCTTTGTAGGAAATGGGAATCGAACGATGGCAAGGAGGTGACCACACAAGTGATAGTACCACGACGTGAAGTGGTCCCCCTGCTTCAGGAGATACACGATGGCGCTTCTGGTGGACACCTGGGAATCAAGAAAACTCTACTGAAAGTGAGACAGCGGTATTACTGGCTCAATTGTAGAGAAGACATAGAGCAATGGTGTCGGAAATGTACAGCGTGCGCATCCGTGAAAGGACCACAGACTAGGAGCAGGGGCAAGCTTCAGTTGTACAATGTAGGAGCCCCATGGGAACGCATTGCCATCGACGTTGCTGGACCTTTCCCAGTGACAGATGACGGAAACAAATACATAGTGGTGATACAGGACTATTTCACAAAGTGGCCTGAAGTTTTCGCCATACCCAATCAGGAAGCGACGACAGTGGCGAAAAAGGTGGTCGAAGAAGTAGTATGTCGGTATGGCGCACCTTTGGAGATCCATTCCGATCAAGGCCGCAACTTCGAATCTGCGCTGTTCCAGGAAATGTGCACTCTTCTGGGGATTTACAAGACACGCACAACACCTGCGCACCCACAGTCGGACGGAATGGTGGAGAGGTTTAACCAGACCCTGGAGAATCACCTGGCTAAGGTTGTCGATGACCATCAGAAAGATTGGGACCGGTATATTCCACTATTTCTGATGTCTTATCGATCAGCAGTGCATGATAGCACGGGCCATACCCCAGCAAGAGTGAATTTCGGCAGGGAGATGAGACTTCCAGTCGATACCATAACCGGCGTGCCACCTGACAAGACTAAGCCAGTTACGGACTTCGTAAGTGACCTCCAAGATCAATTGGATGAAGTGCATAAACGAGTGCGTGAGAATAGCCTGCACACCAGCGTTAAAATGAAAACTCGATACGACCGCAATGCCAACGCCAAGGGATTTGAGGAAGGTGCACTGGTTTGGCTCCACAACCCACTTCGACGAAAAGGGAAGTCGCCGAAACTTCAAGCTCGATGGGAGGGACCCTACACCGTGATAAAAAGGATCAACGACGTTACCTACCGCATCAAGAAAGGGTTACGAGGGAAACCTAAGGTAGTCCACGTGGATAGATTGGCGCCGTATCACGGATCTAATAATGCTCGGGACGAGCATGACTAAGAGGGGGGGCACTGTTACGCCGTGAAACTTGAGTACGCTATATCTTCGACGAAACCAAGAGTAGCATCAAATAATTAAAACGCATTGCTGTGCGAAGCTTCGAGAATAGGAGTACATACTCAGGCCTGGCAAATTCCAGAAAAGTCCGACATACGCTATTATTATTAGATAACATTCAGTAGGTAGTTATGTGGGTGGATAAGGGAATTTGTACCTTCCGGTGTTAGCAATAGAGTCGAAATTTGCATGTAAGGTGGTAGATAAGTACCTACTTACGAGAGTAATAATAATGATTTATGGCCTCCCGATGCGACTATTTTGTGCTAGAATGTCCTTGAAACGTCGGTATCGAGAAATTTCGATGACTTCGCATATAAATACGGGTCCCCGGCTAGAAGCAGTTCAGTTTGATTTCGTCAGCGATACAGAGCGAACTACCTAAGTGCTTGAAGTGATACCTAGCGACCTAAGCGATACTAAACGGAACTCTGAGTGTTTATAGTGATTGGTTATTTGTTGGTTGGACTAATTTGTCATTGTTTTGTGGTTAATAAAGTTATCTGCTAGTAAACCGGCATTTAATTACTCACGTTCGTAACAATACTATTTCCAGTGATGCGGAGTGAGAGAGACTGCGAGCACAGTGAGTGTGTGAGTGTGCGGTTCACGGTCCGCTCGTCTCCACTCCGCCCCGCTCCGCCTCGCTGGCACACTCTCTCCGCTCTAGTAGAGGTGCAATTGTGTTACAATTATTTAAATAAATGTAAATTTTACTAAATGCATATTTAGTGTTCACACTTTTACAATTTTATCTGAATATGTTCTTATTTTTAGTAAATAAAGTAATAGTGCCTATTAATTTGGGTTTGGAAAACAATACGACGAAAAACGAAAACAATATAACGAATTTGTGGCATGCACTGTGACAGTTACTATATCGTGAACGATTGTATCGGTGGAGCAAGGCCATACATTGTTAGGAAGGACGTGGCTGGAATTAAATTGTGCAATTAGATACAAACTCTCCGAAATGTAAGCGATAGAAAAGCGAGAGGCTAGCAACTCGGCGTCGATGCTCAAGACTTTGGGGTTTCTACTCGACGTCTACATCATCGCTAAAGATCTTCTTGGCTCGCTTCTCAATCGACTCAAGCGTATCAAGCTGTCATTGTGGGCAGACCCATCCCAAACATGAGAGCAGTACTACATACACTATATATACTATGATTTAAAAAAAAAAACCGGGCAAGTGCGCGTCGGACTCGCGCACTGAGGGTTCCGTACCAACTTACCTATGAAAACAGTTCAATTCTCGAATCGAGTCGTGAAGATCTTTCATTTTTTTTTTCTTGTTACCTATCTACAAATTGACAGTTTTCAGACTTTTCCCTATACCTTGCTTCATGCCAAATTTCAAGATTCTAGGTCAACGAGAAGTACCCTATGAATTTTGATTCCTTTGACAGTGTCGAAATGTACGTTTTTTGCAACTAAACGGGCGTATCTTTTCTCCTGTCAACTCACAAGTTTGATTTTTGCACAGTTTCAAGGGACCGCGGACTTTGAGTACATGGTTTTAATTTCAACTTGATACCTTCACGCGCTCCCGAGATAAAGGGTTTTGACAGACAAACAGACAGACAGACAGACGGACAACAAAGTGATCCTGTGAGGGTTCCGTTTTTTTCTTTTGAGGTACGGAACCCTAAAAATTGACACTTTACGAATTTTATTAGTGTTTCATATACAAAACAAGAAAGCAATAAACAGCTGGGAACTTATGGCTCCAAAAGGCAATCTACGGGAACAGTTTAAAGCAGGGTTACACCTAATTGTTATTGTAGGGGCCCGGCAGGGCCGAAGCCTCTGGGGGGAACACGTGGTATTCCTAAAGGTTGACACCGAGTCCCCCCCAGAACGAAGGCAACGAAGGAACGGGGTAGGGGTTTAGTCAGTAAGAGTCTGACACGCCCTCCCGCTCCGCCCAAGAGCGGGGGAAGTCATTCTGATGATTCCCCTACAAGAAAAAAAAAACACCTAATTGTTGTTATTTAAATACAATTTTTTATCACAAATAAATAAATACACAACACAAAATATTAGATAATCAAAATAATCATGAAATGTTTGGGAAACATTTATAAATTAAGTAACTACATTTATAAAGCTCGTCGTAGCCTCTCGTAGCACAACGTAGCACATCGTAGCGCGACGTAGCAGGTAAAGCTCGAGCTACGAGTGCTACGTCGTAGCGCCACACATGTTTGAATGACCTTTAAGCTATCGTGTTTACATACTCCCGTTTAAGTAGGAATGTAAATATCGTGAATTCGTGACACATTGGCAGAACGTTTATTATAATATACTAAATTATATTAATATACCAAATTACGTGTCAAAGTTAAAAAGATAATTTTAATGCGTTGAATTGAAAGTGCGCTCAGTCGCCAAGCGTTCCAGGCCAGGTAGAATATCTCCGCAAACTTAGTGTTTTCATTCCGTAATCTGTTGGCGTGAGTTAGCGAGCGCCGCCGCCGTGTGACGCAGATCGTCCGCGGCGGCTCGCGACACTCCGGCTCGGGCGCCAACTCTCGCAACTTTACCGTCCGACGCGGCCGGCCCTCGCTTTGACTTTTATTTAAACTCTTCTATAAACAGGCGCTAACATTGTACCTTGTGATCACTTTGTTGTTACATTGAATCATTTTAAAACTCTTTGTGCCTCTCGACCCAAAATTATTTATTTAACCTTCACAGTATAATGTTAGCTTGCAACATTATTATGTATAATTCGGTAGAACATCTCATTATTTTGAAGGAGTTACGACAAAACAATTAAAGTCTGTCGGTCGGCGCTGTGTCGGCGATTTAGCCAGAAGGTACATACTCGTATATGTTTGTGTACCTGCTCGTAGTTGTAAAATTATCTTATATTATTCCACAGTATTTCAATTATCTTAATGTGAAACCTTTGTTGAATCAAAAGACTGTAGATTGTTTTTACGAGACAGCTAGGAGCAGTAGGTACGTTGATATACGATCAGATACAGATAGTTATTACTTTTTTTATGAATTACGAATACATAGATTACAAGCTGGATAACTTATATCCTACTAATATTACATGTATTATTATTAGTATGGATGTATGAACGTAATCATGGACTCGCATCACCGGCGCGCACTCACGTCGCCGTCGCGCGAGCGGCACGAGCGACACGAGCGGCCGGCGCGGACACACCAGCGCGTGTTTACGACGTGTGGCGGCGCTTTACGACCGATAAACGGAGACAACACTACAACACCACTCGATCTTCAGAAGGCAAACTGCTCCAAAAGCGTATTACTTTAGTCTGGAAAATGTGGGCACACGAGCCCACGACGGTGGTCCAGTCCTATACTGTGTGAACCTTCTGGCTGATCTGAGTGGTGTGCACAAGCTGCGTCGCCGGCCGGCGCCTCCGGCAGTAAACGAGAGGCTTTCATAAAACTACAAATCGCGTAAAGATCGCGACGTCAACATGAGCGTGCACACACACACACACACACTCAGTGCGCACGGTGAGCCGTGTGTGTCGACACACAGCGCGACAGAGCTAACAACGTGGCTTGTCTGTGAAGCTATCCCGCGGCTCACTTGCTAGACTTACGTCTACGTTTAGACAACAAATACACAACATATAACACGAACGAACATGTTATTAAAATTTTATCAAGTAATTCTTCAAGAACTAATTGGTCCTTTAAATCATGGATGAATGAGTATTCTGTTTAGTTATATAGAATAGGTTCTAGCTTCTGGCAGCGGTTTTGCTTGCGTGAAAGTCCTATTTTGTCAATTGTCCTTGTATTTTTTTTTATGTCCTAGCTCAAAACATTTAATAAAACATAATCCAAATCTGTTAAATATAAAACATAATTTAGTAAAACATAATCTAAATCGTTTAAATACTTAGGATATAGTTGACATTTATCATTAGCTTAGTACCGTGTTTTGGATAACAGATGGCGTTGTGCTGTGACGTTACTATTGTAAATCGCGGTGTTAAGATTTTCCTACGCCTTTGGTAATAAATTATCTTACTCTGGAAGTTGGTTTCACTCATTTCTATATTCAAGATATCTTTGGGACAATTGTACAAAGCGTGAAGGAGTAACAAACATACGCACACGCACGCTGCGAGTAACATACGAGTGGTGTGTGCGTGGCTTTGTTAGTCCTGCCTCCTGACTGTGCTCGGTGCCGTGCGCACGTTCCTCCAGCTACACCTTATAGCTACGCAGTTTACGATTGCAGCAGCTGATCGTGTGTTCCACGAGTGTGTTCTGTAACTCCCGATCACTCTCTGTTGTACCGGAATAGTGCCTTGTGGACGTATCGTGTCTTGTATCGTATAAACTCAGTGTGGTCAGTTTCTCAGACAGAATATTTGATTCCACTCACCGATTTGGCACAGTATCGACTAGCGCGCTATTAGAGACCTTATCGTACTTTTAATAAGTCAGAGCTCACAGACGAGATGGTTGACATGTTTGCGAAAATAAGGGCTAAATAGACAGCTGACAGGCGGTAGAGTCGCAACTACACGCGAGCGACGAGCTGCCGCCACAGCTGCGGTGCCAGTGGGAGCGCGACCGGACAGCCTCAGTAAACAGATGGCTCTGATCTCTGCTCTGGTACTGACGTTTCAAAATCCACAATCACCTTGTGCTCTTTAAACTTTATCTAATAGTAAAATGTCCGCAGCTAATGAAATCGTAAACCCAATTGATATTTTAAAGCATCGAACTCATAAACACGGTTGTGATAAAATGGTGTGCAAGGTCTGGGTGGTAGGGGGTGTTCTGCTTGGCCGCTCGATGTAAATCAAATGACGTTCACGGAAGTGCAGCGTGTACTGACTGCAGGTGGAGGCACAACAACCTCTCAACAGTCCAGGCCTGTAGACAGTGGAGCGCTTAGCCTGCTGGGAGCAGGTTATTGAGTGGCAAGGTGAGCGCGTGCCGCCGGCGCCGCACTGAAGATTAGCGCGCTCTCGCTGCGAGCGTCGCGCACACACAGCTGAGCCGCAATCGATACCCGCGGCCGCGGACGCCGGCCGGGCGCACCTCTGTGTAGCGGCAGCGTGCAGCGCGTGGCGCAGGCACTGAAGCTCACTCGTAGACCAACTAGCGCGTGCTCTGCTCCTTGCTTCGCTCTTTGGACACTTTGAGCATGCTTCTCCTTCTTACAGCTGGCCGTCTCATTACTACCTTTCTTATTCCTTTTAGATCCTGACAGGTCTGAGCTCCAGTTGAAAATCAGTTTGACATAACAGAGATTTTATTGAAGTGGTCGTCGAGGGCACTGGTGGAGGCGCTGCTACTGTTGGTTAACACGTCGGTACAGCTGTGAATTTCGTAATTCCTATTCACATTGAAACCTCAAATTTTATAAGTTTTGTTTAGTTACAGCTTCCTGAAACTGACATCTTTCTGCGATAGTTACAAGCGAACTCAGGTAGCAAAAGTAACAGTTTGTAGAATATTTATTTTTTCTTCTGTGATATGAATCATTAACGCATCAAGAGAAGCAGTAGAGCAATAGTCGATGTCTACAACCACACTGCTTTATTAAGAAGGAGATCGGAACGCATTTCGAAATTATATTAATTACTAGCTGTTGGCCGCGAAATCGTCTTCGTCAAGTTCTTAAACTGCACAAATGTAACTAATAATTCCGTGCTTGTGATTCATGCTGAAAGCATGCACTTGCTGTCCCGGCAAACGTTATTTTGCTATATAAATTATTCCTAGTGAATATTTTGGTTGTCAAATAAAAATATAGCTGTTTTAGAGTACAAAGTGCAAACTCAACCAACGTACAATATATATATAACAACGTAATATAGCTTCCGTTAGTGATGCTATCTGATCGTGTTATCTTTTACCGTATTTTTTTACTTTTTTATGTTTTTGGAGGTTATGAAGTTCATTGCGGAGTCTATTCTGTGACAGTAAACATCTACGTCTTCTCTCCTATCTTCCAGATTATAAGTAGATGGTGAGAGTGATATGTCAGCCTTTTTATTTTAGGTGAGAAATCATCCAATGACTTCTCCCACTCTTGAGCGGAGTGGGAGGGCGTATCAGACTTTTACTGACTAAAACCCACTCCTATGTTTCTTCTTTGCCTCTATTTCAGGTCCTCGGGATTTTATTCGCACAATTATGGCTCCAATAGGTGTTGTTTCGAATGACATATTCTTAAAGCGAGCGTGGCACACTAGGCGCCGTCGACGTTACAGACGGGCGGCAAGCTGCTCACTCCCCGCAAGCCCACGCCTGCGGTGGCTGACATCCGGGTCGGGGTCCAGGCTACTGTGACGAAAACCGTTTCTTCACACGTGCGACCGCCTCCTTCGCCAACATTATACTTCAAAAATGTCCGCCATTCCTTCTAGCTCCGAACCATTACCTGTAGTAGATACTAGGGCCTGAGTTCGTTGCGTAAGCAAGGCATACCTCCGGCCAGACTGACAGTCATCGTACGGTGTAGTATACGGCAGTACGGCTACATCGTCAGATGACTGTCAGAATCTAAAGTTCCATAAAAACTGTATATTGGCTTCAACGAGAATGTATGACACACGAATGTATAAATATCTTCTGAAAAAGACTGTTTCGAGTTGAGAACATCGCATAGTGTGAAGTGTTTGTTTGAGCGCGGCCGGCTCGCGCCTGGCGGTGGCGGCGGCTCCGCGCTAGTCTCACAACTCGAGCACATGAAGCGAGCGCGCAGCTGGCGGCACGCGCGTGTGTTTAGTGGCCGTGCTAATTAATCCACTTTACTCAATCGAGCAGACACGCGGGTTGCGGGCAGGTCGCACGCCGACGTGCGGGCGCGGCTAACGACTGTTTGTACGTAAGGAATCTTGCAAACATATCCTTTTCATTTTGATTTGCGTGTGCAAGGAAGAGGAAAATATATTAGTAAGAGAGTGAGCTCGTCCAATCTCGAGCCGTCAGTCGCGGCGCGAGTGATGGATCGCCGGCGGCAGAGCCGTCGCCGGGGCACCACACATGGCGTGTCGGGGCAGCGAACTGTTGGAGTAGTCATTTATCTTTATTTATATGGAAAATTAAATTATTATAAGTATAATTACATATTACGATTTTTACAGAGTGCTTAATTCCGGGGATAATTCCCTACCTAATATCACGTGCTCGACTACCCCGGCCGCGGCAGGCGCGCGCAGCCGGTCAGTGTGGCGCGCTGCACGCCGTGCTGCAGCGAGCGCGCCGCCAGGGCTGCGGCTGTGCAGCACGCACACACACACACGGCCGCAGTGCGCCCGGTGTGGAGCGAGCTGGACCTTCTGTGACGGTGCTGGCTAGCGACGCCTCACAACGCAATATCCGGAGACCGCGAGTACGTGTACCCGTCTATGTGAGAGTGTAACAGCTTCACCTGACTGAACGAAGCAAATGATCTCTCAGGAACGGACCTGCCACCGAGATAAAAGCATCCTACATCGTAATCCAGCCGAGTTCGCTTCTGAACACAGACATTCAATGATGCTAACTTCCAGTGTTCAAAGTTGTGTAACGTTGACACTATGGAAGAGATTCGATTAAATTAACTTAGTTTGTAGGTTTGAATAGGCGAGAGCTGAGCTACAGACAATTATCTTCTGTTGATCATGTCTTACTCAACTTGTAACGGTGGTGATTTTGAATAGAGTGCGAGCCGCGCCACCCTTCGCGGCGCCCGACGCCCCGCATCTCTTTAAACGAGGCCTGAGCATCTCCTGCCGCCACTCATCACATACCGACTAATCGTCACAAATAGCGAGAAGTCGCGCCAGTCGTGTGGCAGCTCAGCTCGGAGCCCGGCACCGCACGCCCGTGTCGGCACACCTGCTGTGTGCACCGGCTCGGCTCGGACGCGAGGAATGCCGCGCAGCCGCAGGTATCCGCGACTTACTTGGCGGAGCGCGCTTTGAAGTATAAACGTGGCTCGTGCCCCGGGTGGCTCGTGCCCCGGATGGCACGTTCCCCGGGTGGCTCGTGCCCCGGGTGGCTCGTGCCCCGGGTGGCTCGTGCCCCGGGTGGCTCGTGCCCCGGGTGGCTCGTGCCTCGGGTGGCTCATGCCTCGGGTGGCTCACGCGGCTCGGCTGGCTCGAGGCATGCACAGTAAGACGTGGTTCTGAATCAGTTACTATAATAGCTTTACTCAATTTTATTTTATTATATTTATTTGGTAGTAAGTAGTACTGTAATAGTAAGCAGAAAGTGGGCTGAGCGCTAAAAACGCTAACCGTACCTAATCAAGCTTCACGTATTTCTACAACGTGAATGGTATCCACCGGGCCGTTTTGCTACATGTAGGGGCGTCGTGCATCACATACCGTTAGATACCTACCTACTTGGTTACGATTACGGTAAAAAAAGCTTTGATATAGGTACTATTTCTTGAGGTTTTTGTATAGGTAGGGGACAGGTGTACAAATTGATCATCCTAAGGGAGAATGCTTACTGTGTCCAAAATATTAATCCATTTTATATTTTAGGAGTAGCAACCAGTTTTGTTTCGTCAAAAATATTCAATATTGCTTCAATTTTGATGTCAGTTTTCTCGCTTGCGTATGTTGTGGGTACTTTTACTATCAACCCATAAAACATAAGTGTAAAAGAAGATGATGCCGCGCCGTGAGAGGCCACTTCCAGTAACTTGGCCGAGGCCTACTGTGGCACACTTCAATGGTTACAACTTACCCTTAAGGACTACCTTACGGGTAGCCATTATTAGCATTGTACGCTGAACTGACAGGAATGACCAATATCAGTATATTTCATGAATCCCCGACCGGTCTCATTGGACCGCGCTGTTATTGTTTTACTATTGTGTCTCGTTTCGCGGGTATTGTTAGGTTAAACCGAAATTCATAAAAATTAATGTCTCTAATATTCTTAGAATACCTAAAAAAGTACTTTTCAAAGCATGATCGTTTTGGATAAAGCTATTAATATTGGATAAAGGTCCGAGAGTCACGGTATCAGTGCAACGAGCTTCATAGATAATCTCCACGTACCCCGCGCAGAGCTTGTTACCTTGCCACCACAGAAATATTAATAAACACGAGAAATGGCGAGCGGGCGAATTCATGTCCGCAACCCATGCGCCCGTGGGGCAATGTGCTAGGCAACGGCCGTCACATAATACCTTGATCGTGACGAAATCTCACTAATACATTGCTCCTTAACCACTTCGTAATTTTGGCGCTCAGCAACTGAACAAGCAATGTAAAAATAACATCACAATACTTTATCAATGCGGTGTAGTTCATAATACGGCCGCTGTTAGTTGCGGCGAGTTAGCCCGGGATACAATATGTGAACGTGCTAATACATTTCTCCTTAACGATCACGTAATTTTGACGCTCAGCAACAGGACAAGCAATGTAAAAATAACATAACGATACTTTTATCAATGCGGTGTACTTCTTAATACGGTCGCTGTGGAGACACATGTTCCGATTCATTTTTAACAACATAACATATCTCCTCGTTTCTGATATCTATGCTTGCCACACACTGTCGAGTGCCTACACAGCTCGCGCAGCACCGCACCGGACCGGTCGGCATCGTCAGCATGTCGCCGTGCACAGCGAGAGCGACTCGCGCGACCACTAGGCCGCACTCCACCAGTAATGTACTCCACATACGCACAGGAATTGATATTATGCGATGGATGAAGGTAGTATCTAAAGAACGATCTATCATAAGTTGCATGAGCCGCTGTTCGATGCTTCGTCGTAGTACTTGTACAATATTTTATGAACTGCTTTCAAGCGATAGCTACTCTTGGGAACGGTTTCCGTGCATTTCGGATCGATGTAGATTTTCAAAGAAAAAATATAAATACTTGTAAAGGATGTAAAACTGTTCTTAAAACAGATGCAGCAATAACATCCCAGCACGTGTTGAGCGTCGCGGTCGGAGCTCAGTTGTATATACATAAAATATGATATTCCACGAACTTGTACCTACTTGTAGTCAGGTCGCGTGAGTCACGAGTCAAGCAGTACAGTAGACATACGCCTACAATAATGCGTTTAAGCTTTATCCTGCATTCAGTTTTACATTGCATAGATAACATCGCTCTGACTAGGTAGGTATTTACTAGATATTGTTTTTTTTTTCAACTTCTATTTTTGATTTCAGAAAGTAACCAGTTTATGGCACAAAATGGAAGTGAAGCTCTTAGGATGATTATTTAGTTTCATGGTCTAAGTATATAGGATGTTGTATATCTCCTAACCGCGCTGGGCCGCCAGTCGGCGCTCGTGGCGGCGTGCGCGGGGTGTGCCATACAATCGTTGTTATACAAACTGCCGGTTTATTTCAACTATGCATTGTTTCGCAGAAAAATTCACATCGTTTATTATTTGAGGCGTCGTAAAGTCCGCGGCTCGGATGACTGTACCGACTGTGTGTGCACGCGCGTCTGGCGGGCACGCAGCGCGCGCACCGCGCACGCCGGCACTTCATCACGCGGCACGCGCTCACATGACGCGCGCGGAGGTGTGTCGCACGCGCTCTACGCGTCACTCATGATGACAGATACGAAGTACTACCTACTACGTTAAAATCACTCATCATAGAGTAATCATGGAGAGGAGACCACGTACCGAAAGAAGCAACGTTGAAAGGCCTCTCATAAGGTGAACCGATGACCGTGAGGGTCGCGGAAATCCGATGGATGCGAGTCATTATGGCGACGCTTAGGAGAGGCCTAAGCCCAGCAGAGGACACCTTTCAGCTGAAATGATGATGACGATGAATACATTTCATACTTCAATTGAATGGTGTCAAAACGGCAAGTCAAAATCTTGACTCCTATAACATCTTTAACGTTTGAATCCCCGACCGGTCCTATGAGACCGCGCTGTTATTGTTTTACTATTATGTCTCGTTTCGCGGGAATCAGAGTAACTACGGGTACATAAAAACACGGATCACTTTGTTGTCCGTCTGTCTGTCAGTCAAGACCTCGCACTAGTTTAATTCAAGTTAGCCTTAATGAGCACGTATCAGTTCAGCAGTCGACGACTTGCTATTTGCTAATGACTCACGAGATATGACAGTTTATGAGCTGCCTCTACTCATTGTTGGTTTTTCAGTTATGTACAAAAAACAACTAATGTCTTGCCAAACAAGACAGTCAGAATAATCGCTGAGTACACTCTGTCAGGGATAACTGTCAGCAGCGAGCGGCGGCGCGCGGCGCGCGGCGGCGCTGTGACGTGCCAGCGCAATGTTTCATGTGTAGGGGCGACAGATATGACATCGTAACAGTCAGAGCCGCTGCAGTAAAACACATCAACACACGTGATATCGTCAGAGCACATTATTTGTAAGTACGAGTTGGTCTCTCTTCGGTTTGGGCCCAGTAGATAGCTACGTTAATTGTCAGCATCTGTTTGGGCACTTGGGGCACTCCAACATGTGGCTCATGTTTTGTACAGAAGCACCGCACTCACATTGGGTATCCGACGGGTCTTTAAAACCCCATTTAGCCAAATTGTGTTGGCAGCGACCTACCTGGGTGCGCAACCGGTTTAGTACTTTCCATACAGGCCACTGCAATTCGTGTTCAGGCGGGAGACGTTCCTGGGGTTTCAAGAAGTCGAGTGGTGGTAGGCAGCTGCTCCTCGTAAAATACTTGTATTCAGCTAAATCCGGCTTGACTGGAAGCCGACTCCAATAAAGTTGGAAAAAGGCTAGGTAGATGTCGTGTCCTGGGTTCAAACCCAGGCACTATTTATTTCATCACCATTGCTCTCAAAATGGTGATAGAAATTCTCGGAAGACACTGGCATGCATGACACGGAACCATACAATTTAATAGTTTTGATGCAATGATATAACGTTATCTGCGCGGCTGCGCGGGCTCACAAGAGCCAATTATGGCTTCACAACAAAATAAACAATATCAATTTAACTTGCCGAGCGGAGTTTGTGTGGGCTCTTTCATCGCTCCCTTTTTAATCTGTCTTTAATTAGGTGAATCCCCGCCCCTTGTCTTGGAGCACCCCCCCCCGCCCCGCCTCGCCTCGCTCGGGACTGAACGTTATTTAATATAGAGTCTCACCTCAGCCGGCGCTTGGCTTCTTGAGCTATTAAGCGGCTGTGTGCGATCGTTGCGGGTGTCGGTGTCTGCGTGCTACAGCTCTGTGGATTGCCGAATTGACAAGCTTTCATCGAGTAATTGCAAAAGTTTGTGCGGCTGTATTGAGCTGACTGTCGTATAAAAGACAAAAAGTTTGAAAATAACTGCCTTAAACATACATCATTATTATGGGTATGTACTCGTATGTAGGGTAAATAAATATGCCTAGATATTCATTCAAAGTACTCATAGAACTGCGTAGGTTCCTATCTAGAAGGGCTTTCGGCACTCATTTTATAAAAATAGCATATCTACAGCCATGTACAAAGTAAAAGTAAGTCGAAGATCGTCGTAGATCTGTGCAGCTGTCTGTCACGCCACAAAGATACGCGTAACGGTACAGCTGTGCGACTCTCCGCGGCGTGGGACGATCAGACACACGACACATTCGACTCTTCCTCACCACGCCGCCAGTTCGGTTTAAGGCAGGCATTTTCTACACGTCTACCTTAAAACGAACTGGCGGTTCCTTACTGATGCCACTGAGTACCCTTTTCTAGGACAGAAGATGATTTTGCCCTAGAATTAGTTTCAACGTGTCCGTTCGTGTGCAATAGACAGCTGTGTGCCTGTCCGCTACGTCGGTAGCCGCGGCAGCGGCGCGGCGCGGCGCTCCATTGCACCACACTAATCCGACAAACGAAATCCCGACGAACGCTATACCTAGATCACTATCCCGACCTGCAGTAGACCGATAGAACTCTAGGTCGAAGGAGTTAATATCGACAGAACGCAATCCCGACGCATTTGGTCGACAGCACACTAGATCGACTAACTGTTGGCCGACAGCATGCCATCCGGCCTTCAGTGCACCTTCTGCACGTGCGGCCGCACTCCGCGCTCGCGACACGTCTCCGAGATCACGCGACATAACTCACAGATGTGGTGTGCCGGCCGAGCGCAGCGCGGCGGCACGCACCGGCCACGTACGACGTCGGAGCCGCGCTCGTGTCAGTGGCACCTCATGTCGGCGCCAGGGTACATCCATTATGGCATTACGAGTTTCCGGAAGTCAACAATAGAATTATATTGAAATAGTCGTAGAGTGATGTAAACATCTACAAATATAAACGGTTTAAATCTTGCAAAAATTTCAACCTTCGTGCTAAAATAATGCTAAAGATCTAAAAATAAGCATCTTCCACACTTCTACATAACCGCGCACGATAATTGAAAACGAGCATAAAACTCAATGGAGCTAAAGTCGGCAAATATACATCAATCAGTATACGATAACAGTCTGCAGGCGATCCAAATAAAAAGCTTTTATCTGCGAAACTATCTGCTACCTAGTGCAGCATGGCGGAGCGGCGCAGAGTGTGGACGACGCCGACGCCACGTGCGCACAGCTCACAGACATACTGGCAGGACAACAGCGCGCGACATGTCGAGCCATTTGTCAAATTACGAGAGACGAACGATCCGCCCGCGACACGCGACACGCGTCAGATACGTCACACAGCGCGACATCGCCGCCATCCGATGATCCGATATTACATTATGTAGATGAAGGGTATCGGCGACGCGACAAATAAAAAGTCAAGACGCTTCGCTCGCAAATTGTATGAATCAAATGAAATGAGTTGGTAGGCAACGCCGGCGCGTGCAAGCTTTCTGAACGAATCGCTTTATTTACGTGCGGAGTGGCGAGTCGCACGCGTTCCGATACTTCGTTCGGAGCTGGTTACATGACGTGAGCTCTGCCGCGGGCTGCAGCACCCCGCCTGCCGGCTGCGGGTGACTGCACAGTGGCTGCGAGCTAAAGCGTTGTCGCTGAGCATTACAGCGAAGGCTGTGGCATATTCATGTGAAGCCGACGCGACGCTCGCAGCCGAAATCGAGCTATGTAGGTACTACGTATATTAAATGCTTGGCATACAAATGTAGTGGTTCCTTCCGAACTATTCAAGTTAGAGTAGTACATTGGAACCGCAACCAATATATCTCAATAGGTACATATATTATATCGTTGTATAATTTAGTGTTAGGTTCTATTTTCATTAAAATATGATGTACGATCGTAACACGTCTTTGTTTACACATTAAATAATAGTTACGATCGCTAATAAGATTTAAATAACCACAGAGTCAGAGATTGACCTATAAATTGCATAAAACGTGAATGAATTAGAATGCCGCGGGCGACCCTGGCCTTTGCGATGCTTTTCACACATAGATGGGTAAAATTACGATGTCACATGCGGAAGGTTTATTTTTTCTGACTTAAACTCACTCGAGTCCTTTATCCTTTTTCTGCGTTCTAGAAGCTCAGTTTCCGTTTCAGTGCTTCACGACGGCCGCGCGCGGCATCCGGTACGCATAAACATAGTGCAGTGGTCGTGCATGCACTGTCGCACTCGCAACAATTCCTGAATTTTATGTCAAAAACATGACAAACTATGCTTAAGGCCTCTTGTGCACACACGTTTTCTCGCGCTGCGTAGGCACGGTTGTCAGTGTTGTATCAGTGATCCACTGGGAAAGCTTGTTGACATAAACGGCAGCACTACGGTCACCGCCGCCCGCGTGCACGGCACGTTTTATTAACCGTACGACTAACGCGCAGATCGGTTACTGAAACGTAGGGTGTGCAAGAGGCCTCGCGGGTCAGCCCGCAGTTCCACACGAGTAGCGGCAGGTAGGTGATGATGTACTCGTGTTTAATGAATCGCACACAAACAGCGCGCGACAGGGCGCGGGCGCGGGCGCTGTGTGGCGCGCGAGTTATACTGTTTGTTCGCAAAGTTGCCGCCGCGTGTGTGCCTTGTTCCTTGTTGTCAGCTGAAAAGGTTCCGTTTGAGTTGCGTTTCAGCAAGTGCTCAGTAAATAACGTGTGTGTGTGTGTGTGTGTGTGTGTGTGTGCAATGCGCCACGGAGACATCCTCTGAGCACGTCATTAAATAATAATAATTATGATTTCTTAAATATGTATTTACAATATCCAATCTCCTACTAAAGATGTGCGAGTTGATTGTTACGGTGCGGCGCAGGTACTCGCCGCTCGCGGCTAGTTACTCGTATATAGCCTAGGTGTTGAACAACGCAGTCAGTTGCATATCTTTGATATGTTTTCAACATTACAAGAATCATAATCATCTGCCATCATCTGCCTAGCCTTTTCCCAACTATATTGGGGTCGGCTTCCAGTCAAGCCGGATTTAGCTCAATACCAGTATTTTACGAGGAGCGGCTGCCTACCAGAACTCCACAACCCATTAACTGGGATAACACGGTACTTCATGGCAAGACTGGAGTCTGATTTACTGGCTTCTGACTATCCGTAACGACTGCCAAAGATCTCCAAATGACAGCCGGGACCAACGGCTTAACGTGCTTTCCGAGGCACGGAGGAAACTCGTTATGTTAAGATGGTCACCCATCCACAGACCAACCTAGGTAAGCGTTGCTTAACCTTGAAGATCAACCTGTGCGGCTGTTATTATTTAGCCACGAGCTCCTCAATTACAAGAATCATAATAGCTGTGATAATATGTCGGTATAGTAGAACTATTAGCGGTCCCCCGCGGTTTCAGCCGCGTCTATGGTAACTGCTCCGCTTCCCTGGGTCGTAGCGTGATGTTGTACATATAGCCCATAGGTATTATCTGCCGCTCTGTCGGGATGTGTGTGGTGTGTACCTGGTGGGCTCACCTCCTCCGGGTGCTTCCCGGAGGAGGTGAGCCGTCCCGTACAACACCGGTGTTTGAGAAGGATGCTCGCCTGCCGCTGTACGCCCACATCAAAGAGCCGCCGCGCGCACTGATTGATGCGGAGATGATGCGCCGCTTGTAACGTCACTCACTGTTCCTGCGCCGACATGGCGGCCGCTCGACCACGCCACTAAGGAATTGTATCAGGGAAGATTACTACCTACGCAGTCAAGCAGCACGTCAAGTTTGTTAAAAGAACTAGCACGTGGCCTGGTCACAGCCCCGCTGGTGCACTAGGTCGCAAGTCCAGTGGCCGTCAAAGGACTTCAAGATTTGATTCCTGACTCGGGGAGAATGTTATACAACGTGTAACGTTAAATGCGCAAAACCTGGAATTAGTTTGTTCAGAATAACGAGCAGAAGCAATAAAACCACTTTTTAATATAGGTCATATTTAAAAAAAAAAATTAAAAATTTTGCTTTATCTATTTATTAACAAATCAAGTCATCACGTGAATAAACCTGCGTAAATAGGTAAACAAACACAAATGGTTGTCGTCCAATTTTGATTTTCTCATGTTCGCGATAATAATCATACTCATTTTGATGTAAATACGAATCTTAAACAAACTAAAACAGCACATAAAACCTTCAATTTTTTTTTAATTTTTTTTTTCTCTCAGAATTAGGTCAATTGGATTAAAAATCGTTTGGGTGTCTGAGGTTTTGCGCATTTAAAGTTACACGTTGTATAGTATATAAAGTTTTCCCGACAAACCCTCCCTGGCACCTGGAATCTGGATGAGTGACTGACGGCAGGAGGTCCCCGCCCCGACTGACCACACGACGTGACATCAATATGATGACACGTGAAGATAAATACATGACATTAAATAAAACAACATAAATTGTGTAAGCTGGACGTTCCGCCGAGAGCCACACGATACGATTAAGTTATAATGACAGCCATCACAATGTTAATTTATTTATACAACAAATTGAGCGGATGTCACATAACGCCGCCATCAATAATGCACGCGCCGGAACTGTTGTTACTGACAAACGTTCAATATCGAGTACATTACGTATTGACGCAGATGCCGCGTCCGGCGGCACATATTAATGGCTGTTGTAATTGTCGCGTCGTGTGCGATACGTCATGTCGCGTCGCGTCGCACGTAAATATAATCGATTTGTGTTAGTGACGAGCTGCGGCCGCCGCGCGCCGCGACCACCACGAGTTACGACTCAATCAGATTATGAACCGAAATGTTTCTATCAACTAGAACCGCCTGTTGTGACTGTGTAAAACCATAAATTAAGTTTAGTTTATTTCGACAGATGAGATAAGTTACAATGACTGATGGATTTCATTAGAGAGAGCAATGTGCGACATTAGCAGGCCTCTGGCACCGGTAGCGGAGGCGCTGCCTGAGAGCACGCGTCTCTCCACACAAGCCTCTGCCCTCCAGACGCAGCTCACCCGTCCCGCCGGCGGTGACGTGACACTCAGGCCGAGCGCGCCCTCGCACGCCGTACATCAGCAGCGGCGCCGACTTACATCGCTCTCATAACTCTACTAGAGTCCGGGCCCAGTGCGGTCACATGCGTCGCCAGATGTGTGCGAGACGGCCGCCACACACGCAGTGGACGTGAGCCGCGCTCCGCCGTCACAAGGAAGTGTGGAGCTCCACTTATATTGCCATTACGGGCTGCCCTACTGACACCATTGTGCACATCGTATACTTTGCGGACAAGGGACGCATCTCGTTTTTTTACTACATATTCTTTGAAGTGCCGAGACTTAACTCTGTCTCGACACTTCGAGGAATAACTGTTTAATAAGATACACACGATTCATTCATTGATTTCATGCTTCAGGACATGCGATAGGTTACGAGATATACCTATCTACATATATAAGTGACATATTGTGCAACACAAACACAAGAGCGACAACGGAGTAGCCGAGATCGAGGCCAGAGCTCCGCGATATAGTACGAAGCGATACTGCTCTGTGGCTGAACTAACTGACATTATTCACAGAGCACACTGCTCTATGAATAATGATCTATGTGCAGTATCAATGTTGAAGAGATACCACCGCTCAGCACCGTGCAGCGACGCGCAGTGACTCGCAGCGACGCGCAGTGACGCGAAGCGACGCGCTGTAATGCGCAGCGATAGCGGTAGCGCCGCGACGCCGCGGCCGTCGGCAGACAACGTGATAGGTGGCGTTTTATAGTAGTAAGCTACGAGATGAACACCGAGATAGTAAGTAATATCAATACGAACATTGATGTACATTAATTAAAGCAATTTAGGTAAACGTGTGCAGTGCAACGTGTAACGACTAACGAGATCATTGCAACGAGCTTAGTTAGTGCCGGAGCCAGCAGCAGTCCAGCGCGTCTCCTCGACACGTGTGCCAGCCGACAGGCTGTTACGAGCTGCACTGTGTACGACGCCGTCAGACACGACACGCAGATGAAGTCAGCATATAGAGAAGCTTGACCTTTAACATAATATCATGGATTCCATCACCACAACTGTATTTTGATAAAAATCTAGGGACAATATGGAAGTTAAGTGTAAGGAACAGCCCTCCACTAACTTTAAGGGCTTGCTCAGTAGACGAATCTAAACATCTTCCCACAATTTTTTTTTCCAGTAAACGAAAAAAATAATCGACCTCTCCAATACAAACTGTCCGATAAAATTTATAATTTTCTATGGTGAGGTTGAAATCCAGTCTTGCCATGAAGTAGGTACCGTGTTACCTCAGTTAATGGGTTGTGGATGTCTGGTAGGCAGCCGCTCCTCGTAAAATACTGGTATTCAGCTAAATCCGGCTTGACTGGAAGCCGACCCCAATATAGTTGGGAGAAGGCTAGGCAGATGATGATGAGTACAGGCGTGGTCTAAGTCGTTATTCTTATTTATTTCAAGGTATTCTGTATCATGTATTTGTCTAAGCGTTTTTACGATAGTATTGCTATAATCCGGTATGATATTGACAATATATTATTTGACCATTCGGGAGCATATTTATTTATTAAAACTTTATGCACATACTCGTAGAAGGACTTAATGCCTTAGGCATTTTCTACCAGTCAAGCTTTGGGTGAGGCAGAGAATAAATATCGCTCAATAATCAAAATCGCTCTACAATTCAGATCAAGAAATCTTTACCTTATTGAAACAGGTTAAAAAATAAATACATAGAGCAGAACATAAATTTCTTTTTAGAAGTCCGTTCAAAAAGATAAAATTACCTAATCATGAAAGATACAGAATCAGTCGCACAGAATTGTTCTGTTCTAAAGTATATTCTGTGCAAACGTAATGTTATGGCACTTCGAGTGAACAATGGCGCGGCTTCTGTCGCCCACCGGAACTAAACGCCACGTGACTAAAGCATTCCATGGCTGTGATAACTGCGAGTATTTACGATATTTTCTTCTGTTTCTTTGTAAACAGTTTCAAGTTTTCTTGTATTTTGGAAAAATCACGGTCTTCGGAAAGACGTGTTCAAAAGTCAGAAGAATGATGACAAGTTCACATAACTAGCGCGGAGCACAGGCATACTCACATACGAGAGAGGCTCGGTTTTGAATGGAGTGTAGTATAATATGTTAAGAACCGAAAAAATAAACCAAAATACAGTAACGACTCAGGTGAAAGTAGAGTTTGCCAAATGCGGGGTAGGGGTTTAGTCAGTAAGAGTCTGACACGCCCTCCCGCTCCGCCCAAGAGCGGGGGAAGTCATTCTGATGATTCCCCTACCAGAAAAAAAAAAAAAAAAAAAAATGCGCAACTTAAAACTAGACAAAATATAATATTAGACTTACTATTGGAGCTTGTCGTCCAGCGGCGGTGGTCGTCTCTTGACCGCCGGTGAGGTGTCCCGAGCTCGGTCTCTGCAACAACAGACACAGTCCGTCACACACACTGGACGCAGCCACTCTGGCACGGGCCCCAGCAGCCGGCGCTCCACGACACAGATAATCAGAGTCGCGGCCGGATGGCGAGCACGCCGCTACATCTGCCCACTATTGCGACACACGGCTTTTAAACAAATCATTTCATCACATTTTTTGTTTTCCTGAGTAATTGCGATAACACACAATAAATCAGGCGGCTCGTAAATGAGCGAAGTAACGCGCACATGTAACATTTAGCGAGTAAGTGCGAGCGCGCACGCCGGGCGCCGCAGCGCAGGCGCGACAGAAGGCCTCGTCTGCACGCTCTGTCGCCACCGCCAGTACGAGACAAGTCACATGGAATCGTGGATGCCATGAGAACTTTCTGATCAGTATGTTGGATGTAGTTTGATTGGGTTAGATGTGAGTGCACTGGTCAGTTCGAGACGACGCTCCCTGCGTGCGCGGCTGCGCGCGTGGTCCTTCTGCGGCGGCGGCAGCGTGGCGCGGCGACGCCGAGTGCTGGCGCTCCTCACCTGCGCCCTGACCTCTGCCGCTGACGCAATCTACTCACACGTCAGTATAATCACTCACTTCACTTACAGCTCACTAGCTGCTGCCAGCGGCTCCGTCTTCGTGATACGAGTAAATTATCCCAAGAGAACATACTCCCTAAATAAAAAGTATCCTATTTGCTGTTTGAAGACATGGACTGTGCCCTAGTCGCTCCGTACTATTGAAGATGACTCCGAAGATGACTCCACGCAACTTTACTGGACACATTTGCAATCACCAGTAACGTACACAGCTGGAAAGGCACAGTGATATACAAAGGTTCTCCTTTTAGGTTTCACAGTTATCGAGTAATAGCTATAAACAAAATATAATTTAGCTTCAGTTTTAATTTGACTGTCGGTGAAGCAGTCGACCGCCTCGGACATCATGGCCTATCCTGCAGTAGGAGCGCTGGTCGGATAGCTAGGCACACTAGCATTAATGACATTATCCGTCGAGCTCTTGTCACCTTTTTTTGTAATATATTTACGTTTGTACATACTTTTATCCTTAGTTTGTATATACATATATCTATTAAGTTATTAATATTTAAATAATATGTTAATATCTGTATCCTGAATACCTAAATACATTTTCCAAAAAAAAAAAAAAAAAATTTGACCGTTCCACCTTTTTTACTATTTAAATGTACCTGTAAATGATCGATTGACCGACTGACTGCACCGACTGACGGCACGGTTAGCGCAGTGGTTAAGCGATTGACTGCTGCGCTTCGTGTCCCGGGTTTGATTCCCGTACGAGTATGGAACAAATATTTGTATGATCTACAGATAGTTGTTCTGGGTCTGTGCATCTTGTCTATGTGAGTTCTCACGTTTGTAAACGCACTCACGATACAGGAGTAATTCCTAGTGTGGGGCAACATTTTATAAAAAAACCGGCCAAGAGCGTGTTGGGCCACGCTCAGTGTAGGGTTCTGTAGTTTCCCGTCCGTAAGTGTCCTCAACTTTTCAAGAACTGTTCGTCCCATCAAGTTCAAAATAATTTTTCTAGAAAGTCTATATAAAGCTCTACTTTCCAGATTTTTTTCATATTTTCTAATGTTATGGTTCAAAAGTTAGAGGGGGGGACACATTGTTTTTTGCTTCTGGAGCGATTATTTCCGAAATTATTGATATTATCAAAAAATTATTGTAGTAAACCCCCATTCATTTTTGAATACCTATCCAACAATATATCACACGTCAGGGTTGAAATAAAAAAAAAACACTTTCCAATTTACATGTAGGGGGGCTACCCTAATAACACTTTTTTTCCAATTTTTATTTTACCACTTTATCGGTGTGATTGATATACATATTGGTACCAAATTTCAGCTTTCTAGTGCTAACGGTAACAGAGATTAAGCGAGGACGGACGGACAGATATGGCGAAACTATAAGGGTTCCGTTTTTGCCATTTGGCTACGGAACCCTAGAAAACTATTTAAAATAAATGCTGCTGACTTTCTTGTTAATGTAGACCGATGTTCAGATTATACTGCACTGAACGTATATGTGCCGGAACACGCGGCGGCGGCGGCGGCGGCCGTACGCTCGCTTTACGTGAAAGGAACCCCGTCGTCGGTGTTTGTGTACGAACACAGCTAACTTCCTGCCTCTCGCGGAAGGAAGCGGCGCCGCGGGAGAGTGCTCGTTAAACTCCTCTCCGACGCACTATGTGGTATTGGGCCCTAAAAGTTGGCCAAAAATGACTTTTTTTATTTTTGGTAAACTATTTCATACTGTCGATCCTTCGAAAGTTAAGTAGTTGGTCTACAAAATGGCCAAAGAACTCCGTGCTAGCTTATCATCCCGAGCCGCTAGCTCAGTCGGAAGTTACCGTTCGCGTAAGTGATCGTGTGATTGTTCGATGCGCTCAAATTTTACTTGTTTTTAAAACGTAATATTTTAGAAACAAACGGTTTTATGGTGGATTTTGTGATGGATTCCTTTCAGCCAGGTATGGAACTATATGGAAAATGTTTTTTTTTTAGAAAAGTCTCGATCGATTTTAATATATAGGTCCAAAAGTAAGTTGTCATAAATTATTGCAAAAATTCTTACTTTTCTATGTTTAAGAGACTTTTTGTTATATTATTTAGCACTCTTTAAGCACAAATGCTATTGTTTCTTGTAGAGTAGACAGTCCAGAACAGATTTATAAAAAATTCAGCCGCCCGTACCCGCCCCCTTTTTTTTTGAGATTTTTTTTCGTTTGGACCTAACAATCTTGTATAAATATTCGTTCATAAGATTTAGTCTTATTTTGTTACAGGGACTTCGGAATTGAGGTTTATGACTTGGATTGAGTTGTATGCTGTTATGCAAGGTTCTGATGAGTCAAAATTTGACGGAAAATTGACATTTCTGAAACAGCGACTGCTAAGATCCTACTGTTATGATGATATAAGAATTCATGATATAAAGCAAAAAATCGCTAATATATAACGCAATTTCAAGTAGCTATTGTACTGCTAACCATTTAAAAAACACAATCGGTCAAGTGCGAGTCGGACTTGCGCACCTAGGGTGCCGTACCGACTTACCTATGAAAGAAGTTCAATTCTCGAATCAATAATATTTTTTTTCAAGTGACATAATTAGAATTTTTTTAGTTTTCAGACTTTTCCCTATATAAGTGCTATAAAACCTTGCTTTATGCCAAATTTCAGGATTCTAAGTTCACGGGAAGTACCCTTAGTGTTGATTCCTTAGAGAGTGTCAAAATGTAAGTTTTTTTTGCGATATAAACGGCTGTATCTTTTTTTTCGTTAACTTACAAGTTTTATTTTTGCATAGCCTCAAGGGACCGTGGACCTAAGTATATAGTTTTAATTTCAACTCGATACCTCAACACGTTCTCGAGATAAAGGATCTTGTTCCTTTGTTGAGGTTCTGTTTTTTCCTCTTAGGTACGGAACCCTTAAAAATTAAACCAAGGAAGATTCGAAGAAAATAACGTAGAGTGCCTATCCGGATCAATATCGTTACATTCGTTACCCAGAAATACTGCGATAAAACTGGTTAGATGTATGTGGCTTTAAATGGGTATTACGCTGTGTCTTCAACACTGCATAAAGTACTTCGTAAAGGTGCTAAGTGATATAACACGCAATTTTTCCAATAGGTAAACTTTCTGAAGAAGCTGCGGAATCTATATTTTAAGAAAAATAGAAAGATTGCGTAGAGACGTATTCAATTTCCTTAATGAGAGTGACTTGACCAATGAAAATGTATATAATAGTGACGAATAAATATATATTTCTAACTGTAGTAAGTCTTTTATTACTTATTTTAACTTATACAGGGTGTCCCAAAACTCAACGATAATCAGCGACCGGATGAAAGGTCAAGCTATGCCAGTTCTGGGAAAAATAAAAAATAAAATCCATATCACTCAGTTCAGCGATAATAGACATTTTTTTTTAAAAGTTGAAATTCGACACCCTTGGTCGCATTTTCAAGGATTGTGATCACCAATATCACAATTTCGCTGTGATTGTTTTAATTTCGTGATCTTCATTAACGATGCTATTTATCGCAACTACAAATTATTGCAAAAAACGTTGTTAATTTAATAAAATAAGTTAAGTTTTAGTGAGTCATGGTTCACAAAAATATTGTTCGTTAACTTTAACACTTCATATTGAAAAAAAATTGTACTACACTACCCTTGGCAAGTCATTGCAAAAGATGGCGCATTTAATCAAGATTTCAAAATGGTGCAACACTTGCGACTTTTCTTGCCATTAAAAAAAATATTTCTTATTTTTTTCAAATTGAGCTCAATTTTGAACAACTCAACATTAGGAATTTTTGTTTCTAAAAGCGATTGACAGGGTGTGGACCAAGTGCATTTCGTTCCTCAGCCCAATACTAACTAACTCTTCAAAATCTGCTCGAGGAGTCAAGAGAAAAAAAGAGTTTTTCCAACCTAACCTAACCTAAGTTAGTAATCGTTTTAAGGAAGTTTGACCAAGTGCTGCCCAGCAACATCTAGTGCATTTCGTACCTCAGACCAATACTAATCAGGGAACCAAAGTGCTTCAAAATCTGCTCCAGAAGTCAAGAGAAAAAAATACTTTTTCCAACCTAACCTAAGTTAGTAATCGTTTTAAGGAAGTTTGACCAAGTGCTGTCCAGAATTAACATCTAGTGCATTTCATACCTCAGACCAATACTAATCAGGGAACCAAATTGCTTCAAAATCTGCTCCAAGAGTCAAGAAAAAAAACAGACTTTTTCCAACCTAACCTAACCTAAGTTAGAAATCTTTTTGAAGAAGTTTGACCAAGTTCTGCCCAGAATGAACATCTAGTGTATTTTGTTCCTCAGGCCAATACTAAGAAGCAAACCGAAGCGCTTTGAAATCTGCTCCAGGAGTCAAGAAAAAAAAGACTTTTTCCAACCTAACCTAACCTAACCTAAGTTAGAAATCTTTTTAAGGAATTTTGATCACGTGCTGCTCAGAATGAACACATTAGTGCATTTTATTTCTCAGACCAATACTAATCAGCAAACCGAAGGCGCTTTAAAATCTGCTCTAGGAGTAAAAAGAAAAAAAGACTTTTTCCAACCTAACCTAACCTAAGTTAGAAATCTTTTTGAAGAAGTTTGACCAAGTGCTGCCAAGTATTTTGTTCCTCAGGTCAATACTAAGAAGCAAACCGAAGCGCTTTGAAATCTGCTCCAGGAGTCAAGAAAAAAAAAAGACTTTCCAACCTAACCTAACCTAACCTAACCTAAGTTAGAAATTGTTTTAAGGAATTTTGACCAAGTGCTGCCTAAAATGAAGATCTAGTGCATTTCATACCTCAGACCAATACTAAACAGCAAACCAAAGCGCTTCAAAATCTGCTCCAGGAGTCAAGAGAAAAAGAGTTTTTCCAACCTAACCTAACTTAGAAATCCTTTTTTAGGAAGTTTGACCAAGTGCTACCCAGAATGAACACCTATTGCATTTTGTACCTCGAGCCAATAATAAACAGCAAACCGAAGCGCTTCAAAATCTGCTCCAGGAGTCAAGAGAAAAAAAGAGTTTTTGCAACCTAACCTGCCCTGTTAGAAAACTTTTTTGAGAAGTTTGACCAAGTGCTTCCCAGAATGAACACCTAATGCATTTTATTCCACAGGCCAACACTAGTGTTTTACTGATTAGTATTGGCCTAGGTTAGGTTAGGTTGCAAAAACTCTTTTTTTTTTCTTGACTCCTAGAGCAGATTTCAAAACGCTTCGGTTTGCTTCTTAGTATTGGCCTGAGGAACAAAATACACTAGATGTTCATTCTGGGCAGCACTTGGTCAAACTTCTTGAAAAAGATTTCCAACTTAGGTTAGGTTGGAAAAAGTCTTTTTTTTCTTGACTCTTGTAGCAGATTTCAAAGCGCTTCGGGTGCTTATTAGTATTGGCCTGAGAAAAAAAGGAAATAGGTGTTCATTCTGGACAGCACTTTGTCAAAATTCCTTAAAAAGATTTCTTACTAGTTTAGGTTAGGTAAGGTTGGAAAAAGTCTTTTTTTCTCTTGACTCCTGGAGCAGATTTTGAAGCACTTTGGTTCCCTGATTTGGTCTGAGGTATGAAATGCACTAGATGTTAATTCTGGGCAGCACTTGGTCAAAGTTCCTTAAAACGATTACTAACTTAGGTTAGGTTAGGTTGAAAAAAGTCTTTTTTTCTCTTGACTCCTGGAGCAGATTTCGTAGCGCTATGGTTTACTGATTAGTATTGGCCTGAGAAAAAAAGGAAATAGGTGTTCATTCTGGACAGCACTTTGTCAAAATTCCTTAAAAAGATTTCTTACTAGTTTAGGTTTTTTTTTTTTCCTGGTAGGGGAATCATCAGAATGACTTCCCCCGCTCTTGGGCGGAGCGGGAGGGCGTGTCAGACTCTTACTGACTAAACCCCTACCCCGTTCCTTCGTTGCCTTCGTTCTGGGGGGGACTCGGTATCAACCGTTAGGAATACCACATGTTCCCCCCAGAGGCTTCGGCCCTACCGGGCCCCTACAGTTTGCTGACATCTCCTTGAGGCGCGCGTGGAACAGAACGCGCCGTTGACGACTGGGCTCGGTCCAGATTATTTCCAGACTGCCGGACAGCGAGCTACCCAGTGCTCGCCGTCCGCGAACCCGCGCCTACGGTGGTCGGAAATCGGGATCGGGATCTCGGCGGCGGCGGCGTGAGGACCGTTCCCTCACGCGCTCGCGGTCAGCAGCCTCCTTCACGAGCATCACTGCTTCGCAGAAGGAGGCGACCGCATGCCAACCCTCCTCGCTCCGGACCATGGCCTGAACCAGGGCCCGGCGCGAGAGGTCGCCGCTCCCGATAGTCTCCACGAGGACACGGCGGTGCTCCGCCCAAGCGGGGCACACTTCTACCGTGTGCTCCACCGTGTCCTCCGGGCGGTCCACACAGTGGCGACACCCGGGCGTCCTCTCCTGCTTGATTCGATGCAGGAACCTCCCGAACTTACCGTGTCCGGTGAGGACCTGCGTCACACGGAAAGAGAGGACGCCGTGACCTTACTAGTTTAGGTTAGGTAAGGTTGGAAAAAGTCTTTTTTTCTCTTGACTCCTGGAGCAGATTTTGAAGCACTTTGGTTCCCTGATTTGGTCTGAGGTATGAAATGCACTAGATGTTAATTCTGGGCAGCACTTGGTCAAAGTTTCTTAAAACGATTACTAACTTAGGTTAGGTTAGGTTGGAAAAACTCTTTTTTTCACTTGACTCCTGGAGCAGAATTTGAAGAGTTAGTTAGTATTGGGCTGAGGAACAAAATGCACTTGGTCCACACCCTGTCAATCTCCTTTTAGAAACAAAAATTCCTAATGTTGAGTTGTTCAAAATTGAGCTCAATTTGAAAAAAATAAGAAATATTTTTTTTAATGGCAAGAAAAGTCGCAAGTGTTGCACCATTTTGAAATCTTGATTAAATGCGCCATCTTTTGCAATGACTTGCCAAAGGTAGTGTAGTACAATTTTTTTTCAATATGAAGTGTTAAAGTTAACGAACAATATTTTTGTGAACCATGACTCACTAAAACTTAACTTATTTTATTAAATTAACAACGTTTTTTGCAATAATTTGTAGTTGCGATAAATAGCATCGTTAATGAAGACCACGAAATTAAAGAAATCACAGCGAAATTGTTATATTGGTGATCACAATCCTTGAAAATGCGACCAAGGGTGTCGAATTTCAACTTTTTTTTAAAAATGTCTATTATCGCTGAACTGAGTGATATGGATTTTATTTTTTATTTTTCCCAGAACTGGCATAGCTTGACCTTTCATCCGGTTTCTGATTATCGTTGAGTTTTGGGACACCCTGTATACTCTAAAAATCATCGTTCGAGTCATAAAATAGTTTTGACCAAGTTTTAGGGCCTAATACCACACTGTGCGACGGTTCATAGTCGCAGTGTGAGACAGCGGCTGACTTCCCAGGAAAACACATTACAAAGTAACTCCGGTGAGCGCTCTAGCGATGCGAGCGATACGCGCGACACGCGCGGTGCGAGCGAGGCCGAGTGAGCGCCAAACGAGCTTGTATTTTTATCGTAAATTCTCCTTTAGTGTCGCGCTGACAGTTTTATCCCTCGAAACTATTGTTTTCTCCAAACAAAGGACAATATAATTATTTCATCCCCCATAAAGTACGTGTTCAGTGGTTGGCGCGAGCCACCCGACTCAGCGGAGATATTACTGCAGGCTGTGGAGCCGTCATAAGGCAATGCCTCAGCAAGGCTCGTCGTTGTTATGATGCATTGATGCCAAATAACACGCGGCGAGGCATCAGGCGAGGCCAAGCTCTTTTGAACTTCTACGAATATTGAACTAACATTGACATTTCCTATCCGACTAACATTATACCTACTGGCGCGCACTAGATAGCTAGGGACTATTCCATTTGGTAAAAGGAAAGTCTCAATTTTTTGAAAGTGGGAAATCATTCAATGACTTTTTTCGCTCTAGAGTGAATCGGAAGGGCGTGTCAGACCAACCAAAACCACATCTGTGTCCTGGAGTTACCCTTTGCACTTGGTTTACGGGTTTCCTTAAGTTCATAACTGAATTTGTCAACATTGATAGTAGAGCCTGTTGCCGAACAGTTAGATGAGGTAACTTCTCAAACGCCTCGGCGGCGGCGTCAGATACTTTCACCAGGAGAACAAAACAGCCGCATTTCAACAAACAAGTGTCGGCGGAAACAGCTCAGTGACAAGTTTGAGAGTTCGTGTGTGAGTGAGGCGAGGGCAAGGTCAAGTGTACGAGTGTTTACACGCGGCGAGCGTGACAAGTGGAGGACAGCTGCGCGTGGGAGACTGCGGGCGGCGCGCGCTGCGCCGGCCGCGCGTCCGTCAGCGTGCGCGCGCGGCGACGTGTGCGGCGCGGAGTGAGCAGTGTGCGAGACAACTCCATTCACTGAAAAACGAACGTCGCTAATGAAAAGTAAACAAAAACGATAGCATCGGTCCAACTTTAAATTCTCTTAGAAGTCGCATCGCTTCTCCGATAATATCATCGTAAATCGAATCCGAGCGCGAACTTAGTTATCTCTTCTGACTAAACTTAAGGAGAGATCGTGTCAGTGAGATATTGCCTACTCGACACTTCTACCCAACTCATTTCCAACTTTATTTTTAAAGTGGTTTCATAGAACAGCACTTCCGCGTTGGTCTCTCAGCTCTCCGATAAGCGACAATCTAGTTGACGTCGCGTCGGCGCTCAGATAAAGTGATTCCGCGCCGGCAGAATAACTGAATAAGAACAGGCCCGTCTCACACATAATGTAAGATCGCGCATGAAAATAAAAGTAAACAATCTCGTGAACTATTTATATCCGAGATCAGAACGATCACATAAAACGATCAGACAACATAAACAGCGCGTCGATTAGTTGTCGGCGATGGCTACAAACTGTGATAGCGCGCGTGACGTCACAGCGCACGAGAAGCGCACAGCTCGCTCTGCAGCTCGTCTGCGCATGCATACGAGCAGTCTGGGTGAAATTAAACAAAAATGTAGATATCTCGAGATACGAATCTGCGTGCGGAATCAGCCGGCTAATAATATTCATGAAGTGTTCACTGAATTGAGGACTGATACATTCTATAAAAAGATATCTGATGGAATAACGATCGTAGTGAAAGTTATAAGATTCATTTTTATTCTCCTGTAAAGATGCGTAGCACCGTGATAAGCTCGTCATACTCTACTGCTCCCATGCTCCCGCATTGAGGAACATACGAGTATAATGGGAAAGGGTTGCCCGCTGCGGCTTACACATGTTAACAGAAATAATTAATGACTCCACATAATATCAGACCCAAAGTAATGAGCTTACAGCGCCAGCGTGGAAACATGTCCGAGGACTCGGTTCCTATCAACTAGACATGGACACGGAGCGATGTGTCCCTCGGGGCCCGCGTGAGCCAGGTCACGAGCCCTGCCCGGGGCGGCCCGCGGGGCTGTAATCATAATCGTTGTGCTAAGTTGAACAGCGTCCGTTCAATATTAGTTCAGTGGGCGGCGGCGGCGCGCGCTAATTCCTAATGTTAACACAACACGAGGCACACGGCTACGTTTACTCAAGCTGAAAATTGAAATACATGGAATTATAATAAGGTTTGTGTAACTCAATTTGGTTGAGATATTATCTTGCGTTTAATGGCTGGATCGCATGTTCGTGCTCTATATTAATGGTTTGGAGGAGCTGTTCATAAACTACGGCTCAGCGAAAAGTTAATGTACGTATCCAAACGCTGCAGCTACGTCGATACGGTCATCCTGCCGCAGCAACCATAACGATTGCGATTGTAAAGTCACCGAGGTCAGCCAGCTCCGTCTCCGCTCGCAGCAGTTCGTCAAGTCTTCATATACTCATCAACATCATCATCCCCAGGTCCTGTGCGTTGTGACTCTATTAGAGTCCTGCTACCCTCACCAGATGATCGGTCTGTCAACTGCTCTTCCGGTACGCGGTCGCCACTGCTGAACCGTTTGTTCCCACCACCTATCTGTTCTGCGAGCAATGTATGGTCCATCATGAACACAGTGCAATAAAGCGATCACTCGCGGCGCACAGCCTGCACTACTCTACAGTGTGCTGTCCACGTCACCTGCAGCCCCGCGCGCTGCGCCGGCCGGGCCGCTCCTCTCTGTACACTGTAGTGCAAGTAGTGTTCAAAGCAAACTAGCAGTGTGTGCGGAACACAAGGAGCGGGGGAATTGATGCAGTCTACTTGACGACACATCCGGAGTTACCCCGATACGAGATTCTAATTCCCTGGTGGCACGGAATCGTCTCGGGGAGCTCACTGGCATTGCTCTACTTCCATTTGAAATGAGCGCAGAAAGTAGATCTGCCGAATCTGCATACTGTACCAAAATATCGTACAAAAAGAATTTCATTACCTACATGGGGAATACCGAAGATCATTTTGTCAAGTTAGGGCGGAACCACTCAACCTGTGCATTTACTTATGTTTATACTAAGAAATTTTGGTGACTTGTCATAAACGAGGAAGTTTGAAAGTCTAACAGTGCACGGTGCCATCCAAACAGACGAAATTATAAACAGAAAATTTAATGCTGTCGTTTGCGCTCAGATCCGCTCGGTTACAATTAATTTGTAACCTTTATGATCTGCTTATCAGATTGAATTCGTTAGCGCCGTTTAATGGCAGTCTCCGGGGACGGCTCGTTACTCCACAGAACACTCGCCCGTCACCGGCGCGAGGGGTGGCTCGGGGACGACGTCGCTGCAGATCATTGTTCTACAATCATTTCCTTCACTGGAAATTATGTTGATCTGCCGGCTTAGTGGGTCAGTTTATGAGATGAGCGAATCAGGCGATATATTATCGTATCAAACCACTCTTTATAATGTATATCTCAAGCATTATAATTGAAATGATTCCCACAATCCTGACGCACCCGGAGCTGGTGGCAGGCGCGTGTTCACCTGCGCACGTTGCTGCCTCAGCGCGGCGCGTCGCCTCACCGACATCATAAAATTGATGCGCTACATAAAACGTTGATTGAACGAGTTTATCGTTTGTCGCCATCGCACCATCCCAACAATACGTGCGATATGTCGTCTGTGAACTTTAACTGCATTGTTTATATCGCACATTACGAAAAATTTCCTAATACATCTTGGTCCTTGGAGAAGCCAAAACCGTTCAAGATGGCAGTTCAATGTAAAGTATAAACAGGTACACACATTTATGTATAAACAGCAATGTAAGCGTTTACAGATTCCCCTGAGAGCAACTGCATCAACAAACAATCTAAACACTTCCTAAAAGTATATTTTCCTCGGATGTGCCTGCATGGGATGGGTTCCTCTCGTACCGCGCGCAGGAGCCAGGACACAGCGCGGCGTCGGTGCTCGGCGCCAGCTGCTGCGCCGCGTGTACATTACAATGGAAGCGCATTAGTGCAATTTTCATGATCAAAGGTTTTACTTTAAAATAATTTCTTTCTAATCCATTACATGATCATTTTGCAATTTTGATCAGCTATTATGCTGCATATCTAAGTCACTACGTTGCTTAGATATGCTAATCTGAACTGGCCCGATCCAACTTGTGTGACATTGAAATACAGTTTAATTATAACGTGGTTAATGAACACCGCAGCCGTCAGCAAAGCGGGCGGCGTGCCGCGCCCGCGGGGCAGCGGGTACGCTGCGCACTGTGTTGTTACAGCCGGCTAGCCGGAGAGAGCCGGAAATGATCGACTGAGCGAAGCACGCACTCCTCTATTATTGAACGCGGCCGAGCAGCTCGTAAAAATGGATGCTTATCTGTGTTTACCAACACTCGGCCGCGGCGGCCACAGCGCCGCGCCGCAGTAGATCAACTCGCGTTAACAGCCGGGTAGCGCGGCCGTGTCGACACTTGTAAGCAGTTTGGACAGTTGCCAGTTCATTCATAAAGTAAATATAATAATTATATCTGCGTCGCCGCGAGCTTCACTAATTGACGAGCATTTAACGACTGTAGTCACAGTGTGGGTGAGCGTAGCTTGCACACCGCCCCTGACGCAAACGAGCCAGACTGCCCGTGCTAGTAATATTTCATTTTAGTCAAAAAAGCGCTCCATCACCGAATATTTCACGTCAGCAGTATTTGATGCCTAACGCCCCCGATATACCCAAATACTTGTAAGCGTTGAGCAGAGGGATCCAAAGTGGAATTCGACAGTTGGGTTCCCAGTTCCCACGGATTCCATAATCTCGCTTTACATGCATGATGCACTGATGGCACTACTGAAGATTTCAGTTACCTGCAGTGCTGCATCAGTTACAAGATGTAGGGGGCAATGAGTTTCAGTGCACCCGTGTGTTGGATGTAAGGTATGATCTGACCACCTCTATTCAACCGGTAGCCTGAGCCCAAATACCCTCCAGCAGAGTGCTGAGTGGGTTCAAGGCTAGGCAAATCCACAGTGGATTCAGACTGTCGTCCTGGAATTTATGCCACGCTCAATCCTTGTCCGCTCGTTGGTTGTGGTTGACTTTGGTGTTCGCTTGTACAGGAGTAACCTACTCGTACTCATTGTGACTTCACGACGGTTGTAGGTACCAGCCAGCTCAGTCTTCGGCAGGGATCCACCCTTGTCGTAGTCGTAATCGTAGAGGCAGAGGGTGGCTGCACACCGATAAGAACGGTCGTTGGAAGTAGTTGACTCGCTGCTTGCTGGTGAACTTTGACTGTTGAATGGTTCAGTGGCTATAAAGCAGTTGCGTGAGGACCACCTGTTGCGGCCACAACGCGTCCCTCTCCCCCCCCCCACCCTCCTGCGCCCTCCGAGGAGTGCTCGTGTGCTTATTAAAGCGCGGTTTACGCGAGCGCGCCGGCCCCCATTGGCGGGTCAGCTGTCACAGGCCAGAGGTGACGCATAAACGTACGGCTTTATGGACGCTCGTATATTTTTCAATCACTGTCACACTTTTATGCTTTAAAGCTAGAAAATGTCTGCATCGCGTGTGCTTGCACATAAACATCTTTAAAAATAAAATAAATGAAGAACGAAATTGCTAAACAATAATGAATGTTCAACGCGCGTTGTGATGTAGTTACATAAACCCGAATTTATACATTCGCGAGCACCAATGTGTAAATACGTTCTTACATATGAGCAGACGCTCTCTATTATCGTTTAATTAAAGCGAGGCCCAGTACAGCGGTACAGGCACCACTACGGCGTGAGCCTCTACGACTATCATCATAATATCAATTAGTAGAGGTGGGCGAGGGCGCGGGCCGCCAGGCGCGTGACGTGCGTGCGCTGACGTCACACGCGTGGACGTGCGGCCACGCGGCGCCGCGCCGGCGTGCACGCACCAGCGCCGCAGCGCCGCCGCGCAGCGCCGCGCCTGTGTTTGTACTACACTCACGACACACACTCATTTGCATTGATGGCTTCGCTGGTGACATAATCCTAGATCTTATGTGCCTTATGTTATGAATAGTAAGGACTTTTCAAAAAATCATTATGGCCAGAACAATTAGATAAAGCAAGTTTGTGACATTAAATCGAATTCAACGACATTACATCCAAACTTCTTGAATAAAATCAAACCAAACTGTTTGGGATCGGGCCGGCGAGAGGGAAGGAGGGTCACGGCGGCTAACGAGGCGAACCAGTAATTAAAATACAAAGTTAGCAGAAGTTAGCGCGCCGTGCCGCGCGGGACCGGCGCTGTGCCGCCCGGGACCGCGCCGCGCGGCCACACGGAGAGGGCGTGCAGAAGGCGCACTCCGTCGCGACGTGACTAGCAAATGAGAAAAGTTCTTAGAAAAAAACTTTTTACAAAAAAATTACAACCGATTTCGGAAGTCGGTGTTTCCATAATTTTATTGCTGTCTCTTCTTTATTTAATTACTCAGATACCCGCGAAAAGAGACACAATAGTAAAACAATAACAGCGCGGTCTCATAGGACCGGTTGGGGATTCAAACGTTAACATCGATTTCCGATAGTAAAGTTATTTTTTTGTGTTTTTAGAATTCCGAGAGGTTCCGTACCTCGAAGGGAAAAAACGTAGGTAACCCTTATAGGATCATTTTGTATTCCGTCTGTCGTTCTGTCTGTCAAACTCAAGACCCTTTATCTTGGGAACGCGTGAAGGTATTGAGTTCAAATTAAAACTATATACTTAGGTTTCTTGGAGCTGTGCATAAATCAAACTTGTAAGTTAACGAAAAAGAAAGATATAGCCGTTTATATCACAAAAAACTTATATTTTGATACTCTCTAAGGAATCAAAATTCATAGAGTACTTCCCGTTGACCTAGAGTCTTGAAATTTCGCATGAAGCAAGATCTAATAAAACAAATATAGGGAAAAGTCTGAAAACTAAAAAATTGTAGTTTCTCTAAAAAAAGTAATCAAAAATCTTTAGGACTCGATTCGAGAACTGAACTGTTTTCATAGGTAAGTACTTAAGTTGGTACGGAAGACGGAACCCTCAGTGCGCGAGTCCGACCCGCACTTGCCCTGTTTTTATTTTTTCTTATATGGACAGTTTGATTTTTGATACACTCGTTTGATGCACGTACATTACAATTCACCTAATAAGTATTTTTTTTTCAAATAGTCTTGAGTTCCCAAATTCAAAGTAATTCAAACCACATCCTTAAGGAACGTCCATTACATTAGATCCTTAGGGACAAAATGACTTCCTTTAGGTGGAAATTATATGACGTATAAAATGACATTAGCGAGCATGTGGTGTAAGAATACATAACAATTTTAGACGTAACTTTCGCAGAATAAACTACGAACTAAAATAAAGATAAGTGCCTATTTATATTATATTATTGCCGCGAAAATAGAACATTGGCGTGTCCCATAGCTCGTGGGTGTCCTGATGTGACAGCGATCACAGCTGTCAGCAGTCTCATTAGCGCCGCGTGTGTGTCACTACGTCACTAGCACCGCGCCCGCCGCCGCCGCCGCCGCCGCCGCCGCGACGCGCGACGCCTCGTAAACTTTTACTGGCGATACTAACTAGCCACTCGGCTGTTTCGCGACCACCGCCACTTTAGCCCGCCGGACAATAAGCAGCCCACACCCACTCAAGTGGAAGCTTCCAATGTGTTCCTCTGATGTTATTCCACACAATGCGAAGCAATTTCGATCACGTAGTCCTTCCGCAGTTATTGTACTCGTACACTCGGGTCGGCTGTCGCTCGTCATGACTGCTCGTAACGATATCACAGCGGTTATTGAGTGCGAAGCCATCGCGGCTGCGTGTGTACTACGTGTGTACGTCGACACCGGCTGGAAGACATTCCGTGCTCAGTGCTCGCACTCGGGGGAAATCGCTGGAAGCGGAAGTGGCGCTGTAAAAATTAATGGTTTTTAGCATACGGCGCGCGCTCGGCAACGTTTGCGAATGTTCGGGAATGCTCGGGACGTGACTGTACGAACTCATTACTAAGTACGCCTCGTTCCACACTCTTTAAGAAGTGACTAGAGAGGCGACATGGTTCCTCACCTTTCGCCTGACGCGGGTCCTCACTGGATACTGCCAGCTCAGGAGATTCCTGTTTCGCATTCGGATGGAAAAAGGAATAATTGCCCGGATGTGACTTTTACCTCTCGCTACACTTCAGAGCGGATAAAGTCGTTTAATCATTTCCTACCTCAAAAAATGCTGCGGGCTTGCGGTCGGCGAGCACTGGGTAGCTCGCCGTCCGGCAGTCTGGTACTAATCTGGACCGAGCCTAGTCGTCAACGGCGCGTTCTGTTCCACGCGCGCCTCTAGGAGATGTCACCAACTGTAGGGGCCCGGCAGGGCCGAAGCCTCTGGGGAACACGGCAAGTCCGAAAGGTTGTCACCGTGTCCCCCAGATCGAAGGCAACGAAGGAACGGGGTAGGGGTTTAGTCAGTAAGAGTCTGACACGCCCTCCCGCTCCGCCCAAGAGTGGGAAAAGTCATTCTGATGATTCCCCTACCGAAAAAAAAAACCTCAAGAAATGCTATTGCGATAGTGTACGTACAATATCAACATCAGGTGTACGTACAACGTCATGAAATAAAATAATTTTAAGAAAAGCTCAAATCAAAATCAGTAAATGATAAATGATATTTATTTTGCAAATAGGTTTTTTCAAACTCTTTTACACGTCAATTTTTTTTTTTTCTTGGACTTTTAGTTAGTAGTTTATAGTAGTTAGTAGCGATGTTTGAAGTCAGTACGAGAAGTTAACATTAACATACGGAACAACGTAGATGACGCATCTCCGCCATATTATAAAACACACGCGAACAGCGGCGCGCACCTCCGACACGCCGCAATACCGCCGAGATCGCCGCTAATGGCGTGTGTTCGCGGATCCTCTCTATCGGGCAAATTGCTTCGCCCACGTTTACGGGAAAGTGCTTTTTATGATTGTTTTTTTTTGCAAACCGAAATATGAATCTGAATTCCAAGAGCTTTGGGAAGCCCCACGACTGCGGTTATATCGAACAAGTGTTGTCGTGCGTCACGGCGGCGGCGGCGGCGGGTTGTTTGGAGGCCTGCCCTGATTTACCTGACGTTATTACTGAGATATTGAGCTACTCTACGGCTATAAATAGTGTTGTTTTTGAGATAAACTCTGTTTATGCTCACTTCCAATTTTGACGCCGTTTTGAGTACTTGTAATTAGCTTGCTGTCGTCTATTCCCATTTTCTTTTTAATCAGTTTTTTTATAAGCTGTAAGTCCTCCAAGTTGTAATAATGAATAAATAAATAAAAGAGGGAGATCGCGGGCCCGGACAATAAATACATTATGATTTGATTGTCTTACCTAATGTCCATTTAGGTATTAAAATTCGATGTTTAAGTTCTGCGTGAAGCTACTGATTTAATGAAAATCGTTTCTAATGTTTTTTGATATTTTGAAAGTTTAAGTGAACATACAAACACTCAAAGATATAAAGCGAAAGCCAAGACGTTCTATCGACTTCATTGAATGTATTTCTTAGAAAACCGCGAACACAAACTTTATAAGCTGCCTGGATCGGACCATAAACATTTAGAGATTTTGTAATTAGGTATGTATGTACTCGTATATCATATAATATTGTTTAGTCGTCGTTCTGTCTGTTCCATCATATTTCTGAAATGGCTGAACTCATTTCAACAGGAACATAACTGACGGATAGCTAATATTACAGGATGTAACTTGAGCTACTTTTAGGGTTCCGTACCTCAAAAGGAAAAAACGGAACCCTTTTAGGATCACTTTGTTGTCCGTCTGTTTGTCTGTCAAGAACCTTTACTACCTACCTGCGTATCTTTTCAAGACTCGATTTGAGAATTGATCAACTGTTTTCATAGGTAAGTTGGTACGCAACCTGTTACGTACGCTAATGCGGGGAGCGGGGTGCACAAGTGAAAGACTCTGTAGCTAGCAACGCACTGGTTTATTCGGGCATTGGATCCGCCATGACAGTTACCGGCGCGCATGCGCCTACGCGGTGTGCGCATCGTAGGTATGCATACATAACAATTCCTCCCCTTAGTCCAAAACCCCGAATACAAAATAATCAAAACTTCTAAACAACTATACTCTTAAAACCGACTAATATTAACATATTCTGATATATTAGGCTAGAAGTATTTTTTGTAACAAATAACAGGGCGATTACGAGTAGATCTCTTTGGTGTGTCTGTTATTAACTGACCGCCTTGTGTGGTCTGGGTATCGAGTTCAACCTCTGCTCTGTTGGGATTCGAATGTCCTTCAACCTCTACGTCGTTTGAACTTGCTTGTTGTTCGTCTTCATGGGTCTGATGAGGGTCCCTCTCTAACTCATCCTCTCTCGACGATGAAGTACTTCGGTCGCACCATTCTGCCCTCTTCCCTCTGGCTGAACTTCCCGGCAAAGGATTAGGTAAATGATATTCCGGCTGGGGTACGTGCTGTTCTGAAGCAGCTGGCGACGTGGCCGACGGAGGCGATGATGGAGGCGACGACGGTGAGTATGGCGCTGATAGTTGTGGTGCAGCAGAACGAGATGACCCAGGTAAGTTCCCATTCGATACCTTATTATTATTGCTTGATCCTTTATATTGCATCAACTGATTTATATGTCTTTTATAACTTTCTGAACTATCCCAGTCTTTTATTAAGTACACAACTTTCCCTATTCTTTTAAGTATGACGCCCTTACGCCATGTATAACTTACTTTATTAACAAACTTTTTATATAATATAACATCATTTTCCTTAAAATGTCTTGTTTTATTTTTCCCTTGTAGTTTAGTTTGCATACACTGTTGATTTTTTACTACTTTAGACGCAGACGGTGACAAGGGTAACGTAGACTTTGGATCTATCAGATCCAATCGCGATCTTAACTTGTGCCCAAACACTAATTGCGCAGGGGACAACCCCGTAGCTGAGTGAATCGAATTCCGATAATCCATAAGATATCTAAGTAATTTTAATGATGTTTCTTTCGCGCTGTTAGTCGACATAATACAAGACTTTATTCCCTTTTTAATTACTTTAACAAAACTTTCTGCCTGGCCGTTACTAGGTAGGTGATAAACTGGTGACGTAATATGTGAAATCCCGTTTGCCGCGCAAAATAATTTAAATTCCCGCGAACAAAAAGCTGTGCCATTATCACTTACTATCGTTTCGGGAACTCCGAACCGCGACATGAACTCGCATAACTTCTCCAGTACCGCGGCCGACGACGTAGCCGTGTTCATGTTATACACTTCTACCCATTTAGTATGTGCATCTACCGCTACCAAATAAACGCATCCTTTGATCGGACCTAGGAAGTCAATGTGAACTCTGTAAAAGGGACGCGGTGGAAATTCCCAGTGAGCCGGCGGCGCGCGCGGCGGCGAGGGGCGCAACTGGATGCACACATCGCATGAACCTATCATACTTTCTATAGCCTGGTCAATTCCCGGGAACCAAAATCTTGATCGCGCTTCAGCCTTAGTTTTTACTACGCCTAAATGAGAAGTATGTAATTCTTTGAGAACGATTTGGTATAAGCTTGAAGGTATAATCACTTTGTGACCTCTCATGACACAACCATTCTCGTAGGATAATTGTGATCTACATAAATAGTATGGTTTTACCCTTACATCGCTTAACTTCGGCGGCCATCCATTCAAAATAAAGTTTTTTACTATTGTTAATATTGCGTCACTACTAGTCTCCTCGCGCAACTTATCCAACGTTACGGGCATGCCTCCGTCTACCACAAAACAAACATAAGTCGCTCGGTCGTACGCCACTTCGCAATCACAACACTTACACTGTTCGGTGCACGCGCACTCGTGAACTGTACGCGGCAAGCTCGCGCGGGAAAAGTAGTCGGCGCTGTTATCAGCGCTGCGGACATACTCTATTCTATAGTTATAACTACTTAAAAACAAGGCGTACCGCTGTAATCTATTTGCCGATATTTCTGGAATGCCCTTATGGGGTCCAAAAATTGCCAAAAGGGGCTTGTGATCCGTTCGAAGGATGAAAGGTTCCGATCTACCATACAAGTATTGATGAAACCGTCGCACGCCATAAATAATGGCGGTTGCCTCCTTTTGGATCTGCGCATAACGTTTTTCAGCTGAATTTAAGGTACGCGAAACAAATGAAATAGGTTTTTCCACCCCGTCTGAACCTATTTGTGAAAGGACTGCCCCCAACCCACTAGGGGAAGCATCTACCGTTAATATTAACGTCGCCTTTGGGTCAAAATGTGCGAGGACCTGCTCTGATGTCATGAACTCTTTTATTGACCTGAAAGCTGAGTCGTGAATATCAGTCCATTTCCACTCACAACCCTTTTTTAACAGGTCGTACAACGGGCTGAGAATTGTGGATGCGTTAGGTACGAAATTCCTGTAATAGTTAATTAACCCTAAGAAGGATTGTAGCTGGCTAACATTTGTGGGCACCGGTGCTTCCAACATTGCTTTAATTTTTTCCGGGGCTTTTTTTAAGCCATCTTTAGTTATAATATACCCTAGATAACTAATTTCATCCTCGAAAAAACTACATTTTTCTTTTTGTAATGTTAACCCCGCTTCTTCCAAGCGCTTCAAAACCAAATTTAATTTTTGTAAATGTTCTTGCCTATCCTCCCCAGTTATTAAAATATCGTCCAGCAGACACAAAACTCCGTCTATCCCGGATAACAACCCCTCAATAGCCCGTTGAAAAATAGATGGCGCGCTCGCCAACCCAAACACTAAACGCGTAAACCTATATAGTCCGCGGTTTGTGTTTATGCAAGTTAGATTTTTTGACTCATCGTCTAACACCAACTGGTTATAAGCCATAGAAAGATCCAGTTTGCTAAACTGTTGACCCCCGTGAATCTTTGTAAACAGTTCGTTAGTTGTGGGCAGCGGGTATTGTTCTACTTGCAACTGTTTATTTATGCTAACTGAATAGTCGGCACATAATCGGACTGTCCCGTTTCGCTTTAATACTGGAACTATCGGTGAAGCGTATTCCGAATATTCTATGGGTTCGAGAATCCCTAGATCGACCAATCTATCGATTTCTTTATCGACTCTCGCACGTAAGGCAAACGCTACGGGGCGCGCTTTGCAAAACACTGGTTTTGAACCTTCTTTTAACGATAGTTTTACCTTGTATTTATTAAATTTTCCTAATTCATTTGAAAATAATTTCGGGTATTGCAGTTGCACGTCAGATATTCCACAAAAGTTTACCGGTGTTAGCTGTAAACGAAATAACGATAGGAAATCACGACCGAGAATGGGCGGGCCGCCATCGCGGACGACGTACAAGTACATAATATTCGTGCGTTCCGCGTAGCGTACCGGTAGACGCAACGTACCTAGGCACACAATTTTCCCGCCGTTATAAGTTACGAGCTGTTTACAAGTATGTGATAATGGCACCCTTTTGAAATTGGTTGTGTAAAATGCTTCCGAGACTACGGTTACTGCAGACCCACTATCAATTTCAAATTTAAATGGCACGTTATCAATCCAAACAGTTTCTACCATGGGCTCCCCCTTACAAGTACGGATATGGTACAACTTACCGTCATCGTCAACCTCACCCTTGTCACCGCCATCCACCTTTACGTAATTCACTGGGCACATTTTACGCAAGTGGCCTTTTACGTGACACTTTTTACATACATATTTTGCGAACCTACAGTCAGCTGCTTTGTGATTCGTATAACCACATACACTGCATTTCACTACACCACTACCACTTTTTTCTTTTATCTTGAACAGTTGCTGGTCAGCCGATGTCAGTGCCAGCGCGCCCGCACTGGCCGCGGCGGCAGCGCGCGAACACCGGATGTTTTCCGCCATCTCCACGACCTTGGCCAGCGTGAGGTCGGCCAGGTCTTTCGTGTACAGCTTCTCCTTTTCCTGTCCAGGCTGCATCCCCATTATAAACTTGTCGCGGAGTGCTTCCTCCACATTAAGGAAGGCACATTTCTCCGTGAGTCCTCGTAATCTCGCTGCCCATTGAGAATACGATTCCCCTGCTTCTTGTGACGCCGCGTAAAAGTTGTGACGCTCACCAAATCCGACACATTTGGGGGTAAAGTGGTTGTCCAATAGTGACAAAAGGTCTACGTAGGGCACGTCGTCGATGGTTTTTGGTACTATTAAATCCGTTGTTAACTTGTAGGTAGCCTCAGTGAGTGCGCTGAGCAAGATGGCCTTTCTTTTTTCACCCGCGGGGTCCGTCGTTTTATTTATGTCATTTGCCACGAAGTATTGCGCTATCCGTCCTTTATACGTCTTCCACGTTTGTGTATTGTGGTCGAACGTACTTAAGATTCCAAACTGAACAGAACTCATTTTATAAACAAACACGTGGTCCGTGAACTTCTCGTCGCCAATGTTACGTACGCTAATGCGGGGAGCGGGGTGCACAAGTGAAAGACTCTGTAGCTAGCAACGCACTGGTTTAAGGCTCCCCCACACAGGTGCGTTATTATCGGTCGGTAATATCGCATGCGGTATTGCGTTAATGCGTCCCGATTCCTTGCACACAGCTGCGTTTTTATCGTCCGATATTTCTTACGAGAAAGTTGCGTTATTATCGCAGATGTGTGTACGGTCGTTTGCGTTCTGATACAAAACATTCTAGAACGCATATCGGAATATCGCAGGACGGAGAAACGCAACGTCCCACTTCCATTGCAGCGTTATTATCGCAGCAGTGTGTAACTACATGACCGTCCTAATACAAAATGTACTGAAAACAGATATCGCAGTAACGCATGCGATATTATCGACCGATAATAACGCGCCTGTGTGGGGGAGCCTTTATTCGGGCATTGGATCCGCCATGACAGTTACCGGCGCGCATGCGCCTACGCGGTGTGCGCATCGTAGGTATGCATACATAACACAACCCTGAGTGCGCGAGTCCAACTCGTACTTGCCCGGTTTTTCTTCATTCCTGGGGTGGGAGAAGTCATCAAAAAAATAGATAAACATAATATTGTAACGGGACTTTCACCAACAACAATTATGTTATGTATGAAGTTAATGGGTGTATTGCCCTTTAGCGGATTTATGTGAAAGTGAATTAAATCAATCAGGTCCTAGAATTATTAATCACCTACATTTGCGCAGTCTTATGAAGTTGACGCAGATGAAATCGCGAGCAATTCACTACTCATAATCAGCTCGTTATTATTTAATAGAATTGTGTCAAAATTACAAAGTTATCTAGTTAGACGACATACCTATTCACAATATCCGCGCTGAGAGTGTCCGCTCTGATATCGCGCAATGTCCAGCTTCCATATTATTTTAAAACGCACATATTCCGAGTGACGCGTGACGGTTCTCTCATCATCATTATGAACCACACTACTTGGCTGGCGGCAAAAAACTTGAACACTGTTCTTAATTTATTATATGTACATTGTGGAATGCAATAAACATTAGTAGAGTATTGAGTATTGAACTTACTTACACCTTAAAAATAGTAAAAATTTAATAAAAAGAAAACAATCATAGACCACAATATCAAGCCAATTACACGTCCCCACATAATAAAGTATCAGACTTAAAATTGAGAAGTGAACATAAACACTTATTAAAAGGTTACATATAAGGGTTAAACGAGTAGGTAACTTAAACTCTTTAGTTAAACATTAGGTAACTTGAAAAATCAGTGGCTTATGCGTCTCCTGGCTGACGTCGGACTAGTGAGTCCTATAAGGAAACCACTAGGTATGGCCGTGTGTAGGTGTAGCGGTTGAGCGCTTAGGCTGACATGAAGCTGTCCTGCGAGCGAGCCTGACAGTCCTGGTGACAGTGAGCGAGGCGTGCTCTGTGAGTAGTGCAGCACACGACGCGCTGCGGGCACAGCGCCGTGCTGTGACTCTGTCAGTAAAGCGAGCGTGGAGCGCGCGCCTCGCGCTGCCAGCTCGCCGGCCGCTGCATATTTGATGGAGCTGCGCTATTTATAATGAGTCGCTTGCTGTGCGGGACGGGGGGGTGAGGGGGGGGCAGCACTCCAGCGCGCTGAATAAACAGCAGCAGTGATGTTTTTACATATTTTATTATAAACAGCGAGAATGTTCCCGCCGCCCGCGCCCGCCGGTGTCGGCGTTACGACGCGAGGTGACGAGACAGCGCCTCGCCTCACACCGCGTTACTGTTGCTCACTGATGAGCTGCCGTCATGCCGTGGATTTGTCTGTTATATATTTATGTAGAAATATAGTAGCTGGTGCCAACGACTTAGTGTAATTCACACTAGATAAAAAAATCCAATGTCACAATTTTTTTACACGGAACCCTAATACTTTTTCTAAAATGAAAGTAACATAAGTTGGTCCTTAAAGCGTCAACTAGGTTCGTAGGTACCGGTGAAAGACCTGTCAATTTTTTTTTAATTTCTACCTACTTACTACACGTATGAAAACTTGGTTCTCGAAGTTGTGATAAATTATGAAGTCAGTCACGAATTGATTCGAGATATCATTTTCTTTCAGACGAGCCACAAACATGTCTACTATGTAACCTCGTCTGAAAACAAATCGAAAGCTAAGCTACTAGTTGTGCTGACGGAGAACTAACCTCGGAACGAACTCGTCAGAGCTTTCAGTAATTTTAATTGTGCCCAGTGAAGTATTGCTGACGTTGCTCGAGTAAAGTGCATTCATTCCCGGTTCGGAACGAGCGAGTGCAGTCTCGCGGGACCAGTCTGTGTAGGTACCGGCGTAGTGGTGCGCGGTGGCGAGAGGTTTTATTCGATTATCTCTCGATGGTAGTCGAGTGATTCAACTTTGACTCGAGTCCGACTCGGTCTGTAAGTGACACGTGCGCACTGCATGTCCATTGTCCATTGGCGATTTGTGCCTCGATGGTTTAAAATTTTGAGTGAGAGTAACTGATTCGAATAATCGAAAACTAGCAGTCAATCCCGTTGACTCGAAAAACACCTCGATTATTTTGTAGAAAGCGGCGAGTCGATGGTTCAGGCCATGCTTTATTTAAACGACTCGGATTCTTTCAATTGTGACAACATCTCGGAATGGGCCACCGCTACAGCAGCGCTGTCAGCGTCACTCCGTTCCGCCGGCGGCTGCACGGAGCTGACGGGGCGCGCATTATTCTCCGAGTCCGCTAGAGCGGGCCTAACGACGTGACCGCGTCCGCCGCACAGTACTAACTATTCAGTAATCTGTGGCACAGTGCTGAATACCCCTGTCTACACCATCTTGTGTTCTCCTTGATACTATGAATTACATCGGTGAGACGTTCAGCTATGGCGACGGTTTTACATCCCCGGAGTGACGCGGAGCTATCTCTGCGCTGGGAAACTTATGAAAACATGATGTATTCATTAATAATGTTGTAAAGAAATTAAGGATAAGGTTTCTGCTAAGCGTCAAATTCGGAACTACTACTTAAAATTCTCTCAAACTCATTTCATCATAATTTTTATGTTTTGACTTCTTTTATCTACACTAATTGTTTGTTTTTTTGTTTGTATGAGGTAACCTGTGGAAGTACTGGTCCGATTGCTAAAATGTTTTCACCAATAGAAAGCTGCTGCAGCTTTCTATTGGTAAAGCTTTCACAGCTGTATTCCTGAGTGACATAGGCTATATTTTATGTACGCGGGCGAAGCTGCGGGCTAAAGCTAGTAAGTAATGTTTTCATAATTAGCATATTATTTTAGCTTATAGGTAAAATACATAGATACCGATTGTTATAACTATTATAATTTTAATAAAACTAAATTCAATTTTAAAATTATTTATTTATTGACCACACCCGTGATGGACGTGTCTGTTTAGTGTTTTTTACTTAAAAGTAAGTGATCAGTAGAGAATGTCTTGTGCTACTAAGTCCACGTATGTGTACGTACTCGTAACTGTACTACACATAGCTTAAATAAATAAGCGTGCACACGTTCTGAGTAAATAACATGGAAGTGGGGAAACTTGAGCGATGGCGGGCTTACCGCAATGTTTATTAATATTATCCGGATATGGATGTCCTGTCCGGACTCTTGACGTTACCCCGGACACACTACACAGCACTCGCGCGGCGACAGCGGACGGATGCCATTGTTACGGATAGGGATTATAATGTGTGCTCATAATAACAACAACAATAGCTCGAATCTGTCCAACAGTTCAGTGAACAGGTCTTACATATCCTTCTTTTTGTTGAGAATTAGTACCTACTCCTTCATGTTTTACCTACCTACTACTTAATAACTTTTAGGTACCACAAACAACATCTCAGTGTGGAAGCGCCTCTATTTTGTTTACACAGCTGTTATGCTGTGTAGAATGATCGTACCTGTACTAGTTGTCAGCAGTAGACACTGCCCGCTCGCACAAAGCCAGGGCATGCACCTAGCGGCGGATAATCCGGCGTCTAAGTGCTTCCTCACAGTACCTACTAACTACTTCTTAATGTAAGTACTAACTCGTCGGCAACTAGCCCATGTACAGTCGGGAAACGCACAAGTGCAGCATAGTGCGATGTAAGAAGGAGGCATTAAGTCCGCCTATGTACTTTGTGCATGAAGAATAAATTATAAATAAAAAGGAGTAGGTAGACTCAAATGCCCTTAACCAAATATTGAGTCAAACAACGACGAATCGAAGATTATGTAGGTGTGTCGTGAACAACGTGGGTGGAACAGAGTATGATCGCCAGGGCGGCGACTGTTGTGGCCACTAATAACCTGTGTGGCGACAACGACGCGTCGGCCGCGCCACGCGGCGGCGTCACGCCGGCATGACGGCTCATTACACGATATTGTTTCCGCGCCACGCCACTCACATGCTGATCGACTGGCGGCTAGGTATTAGCGAACGCAGGAGGAAAGCTATTTGATTGTAATGTTCACTACATAGTGCGGTACGTAAGTGTGTTCCTTCGGAATGCGTATTAGTACTTGCTATAAACCTGTGGCTGGGTCCTAGCTTTAATTAAAGGGACGCTTTGTTCTACGAGCACGTGGCTGGCGGGCTGGCGGTTAATGGCGCGCATTCCTGAGCCCGGCAGGTGGCGCTGGTGCCGGAATGTGGATGGGTGACCGCCGAGACGTAGCCGGCGACCGCACACCCGTGAACCTTTAGCAAGCTCCGCTCGAGTGTGGAGGACCGACTTTATGACATGGGTTGAATTCTTTAAGGTCAGTTCACATTGAGACGCGACGCGTTTCGTCTGCACAACTAACCAATCAAGATATAACATTACTTAGGTACTTACTACACAAAAAGATACACATTTCATTATGACAATTCAGACGGAACACGTTGCACCACGTGGCGCTGCGCCGAGGAGTATCTCGATGTGGAATGTGTATCTCTGCGTGTAGTAAATAAAGTTATACCTACAATGCGGCTATGTCAATACGACAATTGATGAAAATACTGGCTATACTCATCATTATGAATAACTTTTAGTATGGGATTGGTCCCCTGAGATCCTAAAATCGCAAAAAAAGTTTCAGCTGTCCCGTACATTTTGTCGACATATCATCATTATTCATCATCATCATCTACCTAGCCTTTTCCTAACTATATTGGGGTTGGCTTCCAGTACTGTCATATCCATATCGTATTTTAAGTCGCTCTCGCGTAGTCGCGTCGCGTCGCGTCTCGGTATGACCTGACCCTTATTGTTTTCAGTTGTGTACGACTTATAATCACACACTCTTCACTTTCTCTATTTATTCTGTGTTTAGAATTAGTTAATTTTAGTTAATACACCATAATAAAAGCAAACTCAATAGAAACTGAAATATCACACTTTTTTTACTACCTACTATTATATAGCTGAATTACACGAATTTTATTAAACGAACGAACCAGGTGCTAATTCGAATTCAAAAAAATATGTTAGTGCTGGTTAACTCATATATCGAAACTAAACCACATGTCGCCCGCGGTTGAAACCGCAGCAGACATGTAGCTAGTATTTTATGTAGGTACGTTACATTATTTAGATTAGAACTTCTATCTAGAAAACTGAAACCAATCTGCCAAGTGACATGAGCGCTCACAAACCTGAGAGATGTGAGTATGTGTCGCCGGCAGCTGAACTCTGAGGCGGATAGTACGAGCGAAACAACTTCAATTGCCTAAATAGTATTCTATTTAGGCAATTTTCAGACTTTTACTAAGATTATGTATAAATTCAAGTTTGTGCCTGCAGCTGCGCTCGCGTGAAAATTTGATCTGCGTTTGATCCGGCGGCGGTGGGGGTCAATTTTGGAAAAAAAATCTTCAGTTAGTGTTCGCCGACGCGACGTCATAGAAAGAGATCCTATGCAAAACGCCTCGCTTCTCGTCACAATAGTTTCCATTGTGCGTTGTTGTGCCAGTCACTTGGTGCCTCCTTTTAAATTTAAGATTTAGTAAGCGCTGTCCTATTTTTATTTGTGTTCGCTGTGAGATTGTGAAGTGTAACAAATTGCTCCCGTATTGTCGACGACCACAAATGTGTTATTGTTCGACTGACGGACGGACAGGTTATCTCAGTGTTACGTTGGTTGGTCTACTAGTAGCAACCAACACACATTTGATGTGCACCGTACGCTAACACGCATTGACGAATACTTAGTAGGTACATTTCTGTTACTAGTGGAGATATGTCATTGTAACTAATGGCTCGGGCTTACGGAGCTGAGCGCTGCAGTGACAAAGGACGTGTATCAAACGACGTCATTCAATACACTTACAAAGAAAACTGTATTGTCAGTCACTGCTGAATTATTTGAACACATTTTATAATAATGTTACGAACGTGAGTAATTAAATGCCGGTTTACTAGCAGAAAACTTTATTCACCACAAAACAATGACAAATTAGTCCAATCAACAAATAACCAATCACTATAAACACTCAGAGTTCCGTTTAGTATCGCTTAGGTCGCTAGGTATCACTTCACACACTTAGGTAGCTCGCTCTGTATCGCTGACGAAATCAAACTAAACTCGCTTCTAGCCGGGGGCCCGTATTTATATGCGAAGCCATCGACATTTCTCGATACCGACGTTTCAAGGACATTCTAGAACAATAGGGTCTGATCGGGAGGCCATAAATCATTATTATTATTCTCGTAAGTAGGTACTTATCTACCACCTTACATGCGAGTTTCGACTCTATTGCTAATACCGGAAGGTACAAATTCCCTTATCCGCCCACATAACTACCTACTGAATTTCATCTAATAATAATAGTGTATGTCGGACTTTTCTGGAATTTGCCAGGCCTGAGTATGTACTCCTATTCTCGAAGCTTCGCACAGCAATGCGTTTTAATTATTTGATGCTACCCTTGGTTCCGTCGAAGATATAGCGTACTCAAGTTTCACGGCGTAACAGTGCCCCCCTCTTAGTCATGCTCGTCCCGAGCATTATTAGATCCGTGATATGGCGCCAATCTATCCACGTGGACTACCTTAGGTTTCCCTCGTAACCCTTTCTTGATGCGGTAGGTAACGTCGTTGATCCTTTTTATCACGGTGTAGGGTCCCTCCCATCGAGCTTGAAGTTTCGGCGACTTCCCTTTTCGTCGAAGTGGGTTGTGGAGCCAAACCAGTGCACCTTCCTCAAATCCCTTGGCGTTGGCATTGCGGTCGTATCTAGTTTTCATTTTAACGCTGGTGTGCAGGCTATTCTCACGCACTCGTTTATGCACTTCATCCAATTGATCTTGGAGGTCACTTACGAAGTCCGTAACTGGCTTAGTCTTGTCAGGTGGCACGCCGGTTATGGTATCGACTGGAAGTCTCATCTCCCTGCCGAAATTCACTCTTGCTGGGGTATGGCCCGTGCTATCATGCACTGCTGATCGATAAGACATCAGAAATAGTGGAATATACCGGTCCCAATCTTTCTGATGGTCATCGACAACCTTAGCCAGGTGATTCTCCAGGGTCTGGTTAAACCTCTCCACCATACCGTCCGACTGTGGGTGCGCAGGTGTTGTGCGTGTCTTGTAAATCCCCAGAAGAGTGCACATTTCCTGAAACAGCGCAGATTCGAAGTTGCGGCCTTGATCGGAATGGATCTCCAAAGGTGCGCCATACCGACATACTACTTCTTCGACCACCTTTTTCGCCACTGTTGTCGCTTCCTGATTGGGTATGGCGAAAACTTCAGGCCACTTTGTGAAATAGTCCTGTATCACCACTATGTATTTGTTTCCGTCATCTGTCACTGGGAAAGGTCCAGCAACGTCGATGGCAATGCGTTCCCATGGGGCTCCTACATTGTACAACTGAAGCTTGCCCCTGCTCCTAGTCTGTGGTCCTTTCACGGATGCGCACGCTGTACATTTCCGACACCATTGCTCTATGTCTTCTCTACAATTGAGCCAGTAATACCGCTGTCTCACTTTCAGTAGAGTTTTCTTGATTCCCAGGTGTCCACCAGAAGCGCCATCGTGTATCTCCTGAAGCAGGGGGACCACTTCACGTCGTGGTACTATCACTTGTGTGGTCACCTCCTTGCCATCGTTCGATTCCCATTTCCTACAAAGCACGTCATTTTCTAGGACTAAACTGTCCCACTGTGCCCAGTAGCTCTTTGTGACAGGACTATGTGACGATACTTCATTCCACTGAGGCCTAGTTCCACTACGCTTCCAGTTCAGTATAGGTCGAATATCGTCATCTTCTTCCTGGGACTTCTTAAAGTTGCCTTCAGCCCTAATTAAGTTCACGTGTTCCCGGGCTTCATTTTGCTGGCAATGTCTACAGTCCTCATTACATGGACGTCGCGACAGGGCGTCAGCATTGTTATGCCCTTTTCCACTACGATGTTCCGTCACAAAGTTGAACTCCTGCAGCTGCTCTAGCCATCTTGCAACTTGACCCTCAGGGTTTTTGAATTGTAGAAGCCATTTCAATGCAGCGTGGTCTGTCCTCAACGTAAACTGTCTCCCTATGAGGTACTTGTGGAAATGTTGCAAAGTTTTTACAACAGCCAGTAGTTCTCGTCGAGTCACGCAGTAGTTCCTTTCTGGTTTTGAAAGTGCCTTACTGAAGTAAGCGATCACGACTTGCCTATCTTCTTGCACCTGCGACAGCACTCCACCAATTCCTGTGTTGCTGGCGTCGGTATCGACGACAAATCTTCCATCTCTGCTCGGATACCCCAGTATAGGCGCTTCACATAGCCGTTGCTTTAGTTCGTCGAATGCTGACTCACAGTTCTTGTCCCAGATAAAATCTCGTTTATCCTCAGTCAGCTGATGTAAAGGTTTTGCAATGTCCGAAAAACTCATAACAAACCGTCTGTAGTATGTGCATAACCCTAGAAATGCACGTACTTCTGTTTTGTTCTTTGGAGCCGGCCACTGTTGGACAGCCTTTATCTTCTCAGGATCGGTTCTCACTCCATCGGCGCAGATGACATGTCCTAGGTAGCTGACCTCCTTCTTGAACAGGGCACACTTCTTTGGGCTTAGTTTTAGGTTAGCCCCCCGTATCCTTGTGAATACTTTCTCCATATTTCTTAGGTGTTCCTTAAAAGTGCGGCCCATTATAATGACGTCATCCAAATATACCAGACAGACGTCACCAAGAAGGCCCACCATGACTCTATCCATGAGGCGTTCAAACGTCGCTGGAGCGTTGCATAATCCAAAAGGCATGACGTTAAATTGCCACAGGCCGTTGCCAATTCCTGTACTGAACGCTGTCTTTTCCTTATCTTTCTCGCTAATTTCCACTTGCCAGTAGCCACTTTTCAAGTCAATGGTTGAAAACCACTTCATACCACTGAGCATATCCAGTGTGTCGTCTATCCTAGGCAAGGGATAACTGTCCTTCTTCGTTACATCATTCAGCATTCTGTAGTCTACACAGAATCTGGTACTGCCGTCCTTCTTCTTCACCAGAACGACAGGAGAAGACCATGGGCTCGTAGAAGGTTCAATTATTCCGCTATCAGCCATATCCTTTACCATTTCTGCTACCTCAGTTTCTTTAGCCAAGGGTATGCGGCGCGGTCTCTGTTTAATTGGTCTAGCATCACCTGTATCTATCTCATGCTTGACGAGACCTGTTCTTCCGCAATCTTTTCCCGTTGCAAAGATATCCCGGAACCGTAGCAGAAATTCCTTGGCTTGCTGTAGTTCCGAAACTGATAAATTGCTCTTAGAATTTTCCAGAAGTTGCTGGATGTGATCAGGTTCACCTTTTATTGCGTCTTGTTTTACTGAAGATGTGTTGATTTGGCGGAGATACTTCACTTCTTCACATCTTCCAACAACACTGTTTTTCTTCAACTGGATCTCCTTTTTCCCAAGATTTACAATCCTGACCTTGGATCTTCCTTTCGTCATAACTAATGTCCTCGCGGTGATAAGTTCCGGGTGCCGGCCAATGTCTTCAATTATAACACATCTGCGTTGCCTAATTTTCTTAGGAAATTTAACTTCGACTAAGGTTTCCGTTCTTGGAGCCAATGTGGTATCCTTTAAGCAATAGAGGTTGCATGTGTTAATTCCTTGCAGGAAGACTTCTTGGTCTGGGAATTTCAATACTCCTCTATCGATATCTAAAACACATCGGTAATTCCGCAGGAAGTCGAGACCCAGTATGCAATCGTCGGTAATGTTCGCAATTAACGCTGAATGGGTGTACACTTGATCACCGATTTTAAGCTCGATTTCTGTATCACCGAGGACGGAGACTGGCTGGCCGGTGGCTGTCTGCAGTCGGTAGGCTGGGGTTTCTGTTTGCCACAAGATGGTGCATTTCAGCAACTCAGGTCTTATAATAGTCCGTGACGCCCCGGTGTCAACGGTGAAGTTGCAAGCACGTTGATTCAGCGTTCCCTCGATGATCAAACTATTTCCGTTGTGGACTTGATTGATGGTGATGGTTGGGGCCTTCAGTTGACCAGCCAGCACCCGCCCCGCGGCCCTGGCGACATTTAGTTTAACGACTCCTCGTTAACTTGAGTTCCGGAGTCCACACTTCCCCTCTTCCTCTTGGAGCAATCGGTACGAATGTGCCCTTTTTCTCCACATCCATAACACGTCGGAATATAGCGGGACTTTGCCGACGAAGCCACTTCTCGGTGACGTGGTTGCGCTGAAGGTGAGACCACCACTTCCCGAACTCTGTGCGTACGTGAGTCTTGTCGTACGGCTTCCACTTCCAAAGCATGGGCCATCGCACTCTTCAGAGTTTGGTGGTGTCCGAGTCGCACCGTAGCCCTGACTTCAGTATCCCGTAGACCGTCGATGAATGCTTGCACCAGATTTACTTCCACCATCTCCGGTGTCATCGACATGTATGCCCGCCGGACCAGCCGTTCAACCTCTACTCCCCACTGCTGAAGGCTCTCGTTCGACCTCTGCGTTCTCTCGCGAAGTTGCGCGCGGAAAACATGTTCGAGGTGCTTGTCACCATAGCGAGTGTCTAGTCCCTCCATTAGACGCTCCAACGTCCTGCCGTCCGGAGGAAGGTTCTCTAGGACCAGCAGAGCGTCCCCTCGTAGGGCCAAAGTTAACGCTGCGAAAGACTGGTCATCATCCCAGCGGTTCGTCTTGACCAGGGTTTGGAATTGGTACTTAAAAGCCGTCCAGGACGACGTGCCATCAAAACGCGGCATATCAAATTTTGCGGCTGATGCACAGTGGGTGTGCGATGGTGCGCTGACAGCAACGGGTTCGCGTGCTTCGAGTTTTACAATTTTTTTGTTGATGTCCAGCAGGCGATCTTCGTGGCCATCAATTCTGGTTTCGAGGCTATCAGCTCGGGCGGAAACCTCCTTGACCTCTAAGGTGAGATTTTTCACTTTCTCGCCCAACGTGACGAGGCCGTGATCGATTTTTTCGAGGATCAGGTTCTGCTTAGCCTCTTGATCCCGGCGGGCTTCCTCCTGTTCGCGGCGGGCTGCTTCCTGTTCGCGGCGGGCAGCTTCCTGTTCGCGGCGGGCTTCTTCCTGGCTAGCCGCGATTAGATCCTGGAGCTTACGTTGGTTAGCTTCTTGTTCGCGGCGGGCAGCTTCCTGTTCGCGGCGGGCAGCTTCCTGTTCGCGGCGGGCTTGTTCCATACTAGCTTGCATGGCGGCCAACACTGCGGCGAGGTTCATTTCCGAGGATGGCCCTGTTGGCGCCTCAGCAGCTGCCGTTGCTCCCATACCAGCCCGATCTTCCGCTTCCAGACGTTGACGTGCAGCATCCATCTCCACTTGCCTCCTTGTTCGTGGTCCCTGTTCGTCGTCCCTCTGTAGTAATGGCATCTCACTTCTGACACCAGTTGTTACGAACGTGAGTAATTAAATGCCGGTTTACTAGCAGAAAACTTTATTCACCACAAAACAATGACAAATTAGTCCAATCAACAAATAACCAATCACTATAAACACTCAGAGTTCCGTTTAGTATCGCTTAGGTCGCTAGGTATCACTTCACACACTTAGGTAGCTCGCTCTGTATCGCTGACGAAATCAAACTAAACTCGCTTCTAGCCGGGGGCCCGTATTTATATGCGAAGCCATCGACATTTCTCGATACCGACGTTTCAAGGACATTCTAGAACAATAGGGTCTGATCGGGAGGCCATAAATCATTATTATTATTCTCGTAAGTAGGTACTTATCTACCACCTTACATGCGAGTTTCGACTCTATTGCTAATACCGGAAGGTACAAATTCCCTTATCCGCCCACATAACTACCTACTGAATTTCATCTAATAATAATAGTGTATGTCGGACTTTTCTGGAATTTGCCAGGCCTGAGTATGTACTCCTATTCTCGAAGCTTCGCACAGCAATGCGTTTTAATTATTTGATGCTACCCTTGGTTCCGTCGAAGATATAGCGTACTCAAGTTTCACGGCGTAACAATAAATTCAAAGACATGTGGATAATAATCACCTGTGTAATGAGCAGTGCGCTCGAGGACACCCTCTCTGGATAACACTTGTTTGATGATGAAGAAAGAAGGGAGGAAGACGATATTGTTAAAAAGTTTTCGGTTCTGTGAGATGACCGGAGTGTTAAATTATTAACTTTTTTTAAAGCATTAATAGCTATTTCACATGAGTAATAAATAAGTAGTAAGTTTCAAGAATGCAGCAGACAGTGAGACGTAACTCAACCGCAGCTGTTTTGTCTACGTTAGAGTCAAGTAAAGTGACGTCACTCAGAGGCATTAGGCACTCTTTCCTCCGCAGATCACTGTTATTATCATAATGCTCGCTTTCTCCCCATCAGGGTTGAGCGGATAGTAATGGAGCTCTTAGTCGTTTCAAATACATTGCGTAATTTTCAAGTATACATATTGAAGCTCGTGAATTTTCCCTCGATTTGCGAAAAGGCATTGATGTCTAACGCTTCCGACACATCCATAGCTAACTATACCTAGTTAAAGGTTTCGGCTGGAGAGGGGGATCTCAAGCTTACGGAGTCCACAAGCTCTCCTCACTACACGCACGGCCGCACCAAACTCCATCCTGATGACACTATTGAAGGTACCAGTTACCTTCAGAAGGTCCATCAGTTGCAAGTTGTTGGGGAAAGGGTTCAGAACGTCCATGTAAACGAGGTGAGATATGACTTCCTATACGATATTTGGCAACAGATACAATGCTATTAAAGGCTTTTAAAATACAACGTCTAAATGATAAAACCAGTTATATGTATAACCGGTTCTATAGGTATCGATAGAGTAGTATTTGGAAAAGAATTAATACCTGCCATAGTTGGTAGTGTCATGTTTGTAGAACCTTTCAGATAATATTGAGTCAAACAGTTAGTCGATAATAACGTAATGCCTACTGATCGACTGTCAACACAATGATGTGACATTAGCGATGTGCGGAAATGTCCAAATATTGGTGAGTTCAAACTCCGCGGCCCTCGGTGGTGAGTCACAGTAAGCATATTGTAAAGTTTAAATACTTAAACTTGTATTTTGTGGATCTTGATGATCACCATATGTTACAAAGAATAAAGCAGTATATAGTTAATGTTAGTGTTGTTTTATTTTTGGTAAAAATACGTAAGACAATTAGTATCTATTAATCTGACAAATGTTTTTTCTAACAGTAAAATATATCCATGGTAACCAAACCATAAAGTTAGTTAACAATACTTCACATCCTCGGAAGTTTTAAGAATTTAAATTTAAATTCTTCAGTCCCATTCTGAAACTTAAATCTGATAGTCTGGGACCGAACAGAGGCTTTGTAAGCATATCAGCTAATTGAATCTGTGACGGAACTTGATTGACAACAAAATCTCCATTGGCGACACATTCCCGAACGAAGAAGTGTTTCACTTTAATATGCTTTGTACGTTTGTGAAATTCGTACTTTGGGTTGTGTGCCAGATAAACGGCTGACTTATTGTCTAAGTGCAAGACAGGTTTCTCTGTTTTGGTCAGATCATTGTATAATCGATTCAGCCATAAAATTTCCTGAGCAGATTCACTCGCTGCTATTATCTCCGCTTCAGTTGAAGATATCGACACTGTAGGTTGTATCTGGCTTCTCCAGCTTATAGCGCCACCAGAGAATATGCACACTATACCGGATGTTGATCTTCCAGTTGTCTGTTCTCCTCCATGATCTGCGTCGCTGTAGCAGACCAAGTGTGATGGTGAGTTCTTCGAGAATGTCAGGCCTTTATCTAACGTCCCTTTTAAATAGCGGAAGACGCGCTTGACAAGCATGACGTCCTCCTTAGTAGGTGCTGCTAGGTTTCTGGATGCGACTCCAACAGCGTATGTGATGTCAGGTCTCGTACCTACTGATAGGTAAGCTAAAGCACCCACAGCTTGTCTGTAAGGGAAATTCGTCTTGATAATTTCATTTACTCCCGTTTCATTTTCTTTAATGATAGGTGACGGTGCTGGCTTGCAATTGGACATTCCATATTTTTCTAGGACTTTCTTTGTGTATGCCTTTTGGCACAAGGATATAGTTCTATCCTTTCGCACGTTTATTTCCATTCCAAGGAAGTACGAGGCAGGTTTGGTAGTAATTTTGAATCTTCCTCTAAGTTCATTCAAAAACTCTTCACCTGCTGTTGTCGAATTGTGCGCTACAAGCCCATCGTCTACGTAGAGAGCTACAATGACTTTTGATCGGTCTTTCGTTCGGACAAATAAACACGGATCTGCGTCGCTCTGTTTAAATTCACATTTTAACAGGTACTCTGCGATGCATGTGTTCCAGCAACGTGGTGCCTGCTTTAGGCCATACAGACTGCGTTTTAACTTACAGACCCGTTTCGTCCCATCTCGATAGCCCTCGGGCTGTTTCATATAGATTTCTTCCTTTACTTCGCCATTAAGGAAGGCGGTGGTTACATCGAACTGAGTCAGTTTTAGATTTTCGCGAACAGCCACTGCTAGTAGCGACCGTACAGTGCTCAGTCGAACCACTGGACTGAACGTCCTGTCATAGTCCACTCCTGGTATCTGGGAATAACCCTTAATGACCATTCTGGCCTTGTACCTTTCGACGGAACCATCAGGGTTCATTTTTATTTTGTACACCCACTTGCTTGGTAGGGCTTTGCGTCCCGTAGGTAGATCGACTAGGTCCCAGGTGTGATTGTCCTTTAATGACGTCATCTCGTTTTTCATGGCTTCCTGCCACTTGTGTTTATCAGGAGATTCCATCGCTTCTTTGTAAGTGTCAGGTTCTATGGGCTTGTACAGGTTTTCAATCTCTTCAGCAGCTGCCATGATAAACTCATCATATCGCTTAGGAGCTGAGATTGTTGACCTGTCTCTCAAAGATCTTGTTATGGTTTCCTCAGCACCAATATTGACAGGTTCGTCATCATCGACAAGGTTAGAACTGGAAAGGGAATCGTAGTGGGACTCGTAGTCGCTTTCGTTGTTTACGTGTTCCAGTTGTTCCGCTAGTTCAACATCTTCAGTGCTGTTGACCAAATTTTGTTGCACCGTAGTGTTGAGATTTTCATTGTCAGTTTCGCTAATGCTGTCAAGTGGTGAGCCGTCTCCATCTTCAATATCGTCAAAATGTATTGTTACTTGCTTACGTTCTGGTTTTGACGTTTTCAAAGGTTTTGGAGGTTCATCGTTGAAGAGATCGGTGATATTATGTTTGTTTGTTTCGTCGTAAAACATGGATTTCATCACGCGGATATCTTTTGATGTGACCACTTTGTTTTTGGAAGGTAGTAGAATTTTGAAAGCTTTTGAGGTTTCAGAGTATCCAATAAACATGCCAGGAATTGCTTTTGGTGCGAATTTATGACCACTAGTGCCTTTGATAAGAACAAACGTTTTAGATCCAAAGATATAAAGGTGATTAATGCACGGCTTTCTGCCAACCCATGCTTCAAATGGTGTTTTGTTCTGGATGGCACTGTTCGGACTCCTGTTAGATAGGTAGTTTGCAGTCATGACAGCTTCGCCCCAGCATTTTAAAGGTGCTTTCGCATCGATGAGTAAGGCTCTTGCTTTCTCGATCAGAGTGCGGTTTTTTCTTTCAGCTACTCCGTTTTGGTGCGATGTGTAAGGTGCACTAAGCCTTCGTTGTATCCCGCAGCGTTTCAGGTAAGCGTCGAATTCTTTGTTAACATATTCGGTGCCATTATCCGATTGTACGGCTTTTATTTTATTCCCTGTGTGAGTTTCTGCCATCTGTTTGAACTCTTTGAATTTCTCTAAGACTTCACTCTTGTTTTTCAGCATGTACACGCGACTGTAGCGACTGTAGTCATCAATAAAGGTGACGAAGTATTTATTTCCGCTTAATGTGGACGTTCGGATAGGTCCACAGACGTCGGTGTGAATGATTTCTATGAGTTCAGATGTACGTTGAGTTGTTTTCTCACGGGGAGCTGGTACTCGGTGCATTTTAGCTAGAGTGCAGGTTTCACATTCTGGTAATGTTTCTGATGCATTAAAGTTCAAACCGAGTAGTGTTTGGTTTTGGAGTGCATGTTTTAAATCGTTGGCGTTCATGTGCCCAAGTTTTCTGTGCCAGTCATAAATGTTCATGTTTGCCGAATCCATTTTCTTTGAGGATGTCGGAGCTACGTCATCTTTTTCATTGGCCAGGTTGTTGCACTCGTACTTGTTTGGTTTGATGTGGTAGAGACCATCTTCTTCTTTATGAGCAGTGAGAGTTATTCCAGCTTTTGGGTTGCAGACTGTCGCTTTGTTCTTTGTGAAGAGGACAGAACAGCCGGCATCTGTCATCTTGCTGACTGACAGTAGGTTAGTACACAGACTAGGTACGTACAGCGTGTCCTTCAGGTGAGTGAGAGCTTCACCGTCTCCATTTTTCGAAATGAAAGAGACTGTACCTTTTCCTTCAATCTCCGCAGTGCAATCTTCAGTTGCAAAGTTAAGTTTTCTGGATGATTTCTCGATATTTTTAAATAGATCTCGTTGAAAAGTCATGTGTGATGTGCAGCCGCTGTCCAGAATCCAAATATTGTTCTCAGGCTTCTTGTTGCGTGTAAGAAGGCACTGTGTAGCATAATTGTTTCGATGAGAGTCAGTGTTTAGTTTCTTAGACCTCTCGTTGTTTTTCTTCCAGCAGTTTGTACATACTTTGTGATTCTTGCGTTTGAAAATGTTACCTCTTCGTTTGCAAATTCGGCAGGACGCGTATAATGCTTCTTCTTCATATGAGTATTGAGGTTCGTTGGTATTGGTTATGTTTTGGTTGTGACGTGCTTCAAATTCTTCTAATATTTTGGTTTTAAGCTCCTCTGGCTTCGGAAGACTGTCGCGCGATTCAATAGCAACTCTGAAGCTTTCATAATCAGGAGAGAGACTGTATAACATCATGATAGTTAACAAGTCGTCGTTGATGATAACGTTCATGTCGGCCAGTTTGTCCACTGTATCCATAAACTTGTTCAGGTGACTGCGTATGTCGTGTCCTTCTAGTTTCGTAAGGATCAGCTGTTTTAATAGAGACGCCTTTCGTGCAGGTCCCTTACTGGCATAGGTATTTTTCAGTTTGTCCCAAACATCTTTGGCAGTGCCGCAGTTTTTAATTTGTTTAAGCTCAGATGGAGCGATAATAAGGACCAGTTCAGATTTAGCTAATCTGTCCTTATCTATGTCGTCGGCGGTTGCGTTCGAGGACAAGGGTGTCTCAACGTATTTCCAAAGTTTTTGTCTCACTAGGACGGCTTCTGCTTGTATCACCCATGTATCGTAGTTGTCTTTCGTGAGCGCGTCTATTTTTGCACTCGACATTTTGTATGGGTACTTACATTTGGTATTCTTGCAACATCAAAGGCTCTGCTACCATGTAAAGTTTAAATACTTAAACTTGTATTTTGTGGATCTTGATGATCACCATATGTTACAAAGAATAAAGCAGTATATAGTTAATGTTAGTGTTGTTTTATTTTTGGTAAAAATACGTAAGACAATTAGTATCTATTAATCTGACAAATGTTTTTTCTAACAGTAAAATATATCCATGGTAACCAAACCATAAAGTTAGTTAACAATACTTCACATATTATCGCACTAGTGCTGACATAGCTCACTTACATAGTTACTGCATTATTTATAACCCGCGCGCTATTCAGGCGCACGCCGTACTATATTGTAGTGGCACTAACTCACTACACACACAACTCATAGGAATGTTATTGTTTTATTTTGAAACGCAACAATGGACTTATGATTGAACGACAACAATGAAACATAAGGCCAAGCGCTTTTCCTGAGAGATAGGTCTGCAATGCGCGAGCTCAAGTGTCTCAGATCCAGTCTCCCGGAGATGAGCGATGGTTGAGTTAGTCCTCGAAGGGGGTATATCTGTATGAAGCGATGCCAGCTTCGTCAGTTTCGATGCCAATTCGTTCAAGTTCAAAGCTGCTCAACCCCAGGCTTATCTCCTCTACAAGGAGCAATTCCACCGGTTTATTTTTCCAAAGTACAACGCACGGTGCCAATAAGATACTTCTGGTTAACTTCACATTCAACCTCAATTTCGGTCCTTACATTGAAGGATTAAATTGGCTGTCAAATTTTTTTTTGTCATCATTGATCCTAGCAAAAGAGAGAAGATATTTCAGCTGCTCAAATTTTATTAAGCACAAGTTCGATCGTGTGTGCGGTACTAATCTCGCATCTGGGATGGATTTGCCAGATATTAGTGTGAAGCGCGCGAGTCTATTAAGAAACGAGCCAAGAGAATCATCGGCTGCGGTGCACTGCTTGAGCAGTCTTGACCATTGACGCCAAGTTGCTGCCGCTTCATGAATTAATTATTTTTAGCCCATGCTCCATTTGTTGAACGTCTCCTTTAAGCTTATCATCATCATCTACCTAGCCTTTCCCAACTATATTGGGGTCGGCTTACAGTCAAGCCGGATTTAGCTGAATACCAGTATTTTACGAGGAGCAGCTGCCTACCAGACCTCCACAACCCATTAACTGGGGTAACACCGTACCTCATGGCAGGACTGGAGTCCGATTTACTGGCTTCTGACTATCCGTAAAGACTGCCAAAGATCTATAAATGACAGCCGTGGCCTAAGAAGGCCACCCAAACACAGACCAACCTAGGCAAGCGTTGCCTAACCTTGAAGATCGACCCGTGCGGCTGTTTCTCTTCTTCGTTTATCTTTAATGTTATATTGTCCGAAAATTCAAATGATTGTGATCGGTATAATCACCATGTCATCCATTGTGCGAGTACGCCTTTAACCCTAGACTACTAATCATATTTTACAAACGTATTTACTAATCATGAGTCGTTTAGACACACACATGAATAAGAGTATAAATTGAACATGAAAACCTATTTTATGTATATATTTTTATTTTATATAGGTATAAACTATATTAACGCAGGTATTAAGCAAAAAAAAGTTTAAATAATATAAACTTTTATCCCAAAAATATTTTTTTAATCTCATAGCACTTTTTTCAGATCACAATTTATCAGTTAGTCATAGAAAAAAGAAAAGGATAACAAAAATGATAAAAATAGACTTTTTTTACACATAAATATAATAAAATAAGAAGTAAAGAACATCAAAAAATAAAAATTGTTTTAATTTAACACAGATAATATATATATCTATCTACATATATCTACGCATATATTTTATAGGCACTTCAGACATCTAACTTTAGTAAACCGGTGCTTTTTGTATGAGCAAAGTGAAAACATTTTTCTTTTTTTGAACCAGGTTTATCTTCCAGGCTCTCCTTAATATTTGTAAACACCAAATCCTGGATATGAGCCCTGTGCTTTTTTGATTGGGTTGGAATAGAAAGCCGTTTCTTGAGGAAAGGATTTACAAGTTGCATGTACAAAATATGTACAAATATCTTTTTATTTAGCGGATTTTCTTTTACATAGAACTTGTTTTGCAGTATATTACTAAATATATATATATATACAGCATATAAATATTACATAAAATAGGCACATAGTCCGTCCATTAGTAAAGACTGACCGAAAATGGTTTCGGTGTATTTTTGAACACATTTGGTCTAAAGTGCCAACACCGCCTTTCGTCTAATTATAAAATTCTACCATGTTTGTCTTCTTTATTTGTCAATTTGCAGTTCCTTCTTCAAAACATGACGATTATAAATAAATCCACCTCATTAGGTTAGACCTTGTATGACAATGGTGTCAAAGGACCGATACAACAAAAAAATTACATACCAAGTACTAATTCTGCATCCTTGAAATTTCAACCCTAGCCTAGGATCTGAAGTAAACATATTTAGTCTAAAAACGGATAAAAAAGTAAATAAAACCAGACAAAAACTCAATATCTCACAGTACGATAAATTCTAAAAAGTTACACAAAGACTAATCATGAGTCGAATCGACTCTGAAGTACATCGTATTTAGAAAATGGTGACACTTAGAGTACCAATGCTGTCGCTGTCGTAAACATCTGACTAGGGACTGAGTTGACATAAATAATCAAAACGATCCGTGCGTTCGTTATAGAGAAATAGCAAGAAATGTGTGCGATGCGAGTCGTTTGGACGCAGATTAGTGTTCTAGGGTTAAAAATTGTTATCTGGTCTGCCTCGACAATACAACGTGTGACAAATATAAGCTTGTGGTAGAAAAGTAAACGTGCCCCGCGTCGCGCCGGAAATGAAACGCCCACGAGTGTCGGACAGCGGCGACACCCGGCGACACTAGCGACCTCGGTGTCGGCCTGACCCGGCAGGCGCTCTCGACAGCTTATTATTGCAATGTCCGCATTTCCCGGACACTTTTAGATATTCATCGCAGTGTCAGCGGCGTCACACGGGTGTTCACGCTGCGTGAACGAGACCACATTTTAAATCACGTATGAATTTTCAAATTGGAATTCGATTTTCCGAATGTCGGATTTTATAATGACGTAATATTTTTTTTTTTAAACGTCATCATTTTAATACCAATAACCAATGCATTGACCGGGAAATGGGCAAATTTGCTCGATCCCAAATCAGTGTGTGCGGTGTGTTATTGTGACTGTGTTTGCACTGGCTGTGGCGGGTTCCCGGACCGTACCGAGGACGAATAAACTTCGTTATAATATAATTTGGACTCGTCCATCGCAGCCTAGTCAGCACAAATGTGCGGAGTCCCGACGTCAACTAATATTGTTATAGACAAGCTACCCTTTTTAGAAGGGAAACAAGAAAGTCTGACAGACGCAACGCGCGTGGAGACGCCCGCAATCGTATCGAGGTCAATAAAGACTCAATAAAGACAATCACGCTGCTCTAGCGACGCAAGATGGTTGCGAACGGGAAAACATTTCCACAAAACAAAGTCCTAATGTCGAAGAAACCTTTGTAAACGACCGTCATCTCAATAACTTGACATCAAATCAAATTTTGACTTGTCTTACATGTCTTCATTCAATTTTTCTATGATTATATTTCCGCAAGCAAATGTAGTATCTTGCCTCTCAAATGACGAAGACGCTATTGGGCTATAATCTGCTCAGTATCACTAAAGCTTACTCGCTTAGCGTAATTAGACGCGCGGCGGCGACACGGCCGCGCGGGCGCTCGAGCGCACTCGCCGCGAACGCGACACATCATTATGATAATCTCTTCAGCCGCTCATACAACATGTGTGAACACCTGTGCTTAATTACTTTGACACAACACGAGCGAGCCGGCGACAGGCGCCCAGTTTACACCATGTAACACGATTTGTATTGTATTTAATCATCATAGATTACGTCATTAGCCGTCGTCGCAGACCGGCACTCTGCGCGATGTGAATAAACAAACTGTAATTAAAACATTGATGAAGACAGTGAACAGTGTCCACGTGCGAGCACAGTGATCGGCGAGTCGACCGTGCAGCGCGCGCTCCCGCTCATCGCTATAAACAGGCGGCTCACTATCTCACATCGTCACAAGATTATAAAAAGGTGTGAGAATTGTCCGGTGGCTGTGACATTCGGCGTCAACAGAACGATCCGCGAGTAAACATGTTGTGATAGCTCGTGCTGGTAGCCGACCGTCTGCTGGTGCCGAGAGGGGTCGCGCAGATTGGCACTCGACCGCGATAGCCGGGGAGCGTATTGCCAAACTGTATGCTGACCCAGACCGGGGTTGCTCTGAGTTCGATCGCAGTTTGCCTTGGTAGTTGAAAAGCAAACTGTATACCTATTCAGAGAGTGTCTGGATCAAAATACATTTTGGTTTAAAATACTGGAGCAAAATACATACGAGTCCAGACGTCCAGCGTCTGGTGTAGTATGTAATATGGCATTGATAATTTAATAAAGTGTAAAATAGAGTTACTTTAAAAAAAACCGACTTAAAAACTGTTATATTAATAGATCGATGTAAGCCTTAATAATTGGAATAAGATTGTCACTAGGCTAGTTTGCGGTACGATTATGCTGGTAGAAAAACAGTTGACATATTTACTGATATTTGTAATATATAATTTTCATTTCGCACTTTTGCGTTATTAATTAACCAAACCAATTACAGTTTTGAAGTCGGTTTAAATTACTTACCTATTGAGTTCTTTTAATTCCTTTTTTATTTCTTCGATTTTATATTTTAACCTACTAGGTATTTATAATTTTCGATTAGGAAATAAAGCACAAAAATAAAGCCATCTCTTGCTATTTGAGTTTTTGTTTTTGGCTTTCAAAGCAAATCGCCATTTTCTGTTCTTCTTTTATTAATTTACTTTGTTATCATATCGACTCCATTGGGTTATTACCTTACCGTACCTACATCTATCTTATGAAAAATTAATAAATACTGTAATCGGAAACACTTAGTTTTTTTAACAACCTGTATAGTTGTTACAGTTCAAATTATTTTTAGTCATACTAACAAAGGGCTTTTTTAGTTAAAGCTTAAATTAATTCACAAAAGGTATGTTTTTTTATGGAAAGTTGTTCAGTTTCACGGATAGTTATAACAACCGCAACAGTATAACAAAAAATTACGTGAAATTATGAAACACGTTGTCATGAAACACGTCAGTCAGTTACTGATATTCGCCTGTCACAGTTTGCTTTACATATAAGCGAGCAAAGTGCATACAATCTCAGAATGCTCTGAGCTCGTATGTACTTTGCTCCAATTTGTTCGTGATTTCAATGAGCACGACGTAGTTCAGTACAGACTATGGGTGTCTGGGTCAGCATACAGTTTGGCAATACGCAGCCGGGGACGCGGCCGGTGCTGCTCAGGGCTCACACTGTGGGAACTCTCATATCAAGGTCATGCGTTAGTACCGTCATCACGCACAGAAGTCAAGACTTGCAAGTATTATTGTCAAATAGAACATGAAAATCCGCTGAATGTTACAAAGATATTTGTAATTATTCTGAATGTAGATATCTATTTCATTTCGGTCTTTCCGAAATGAAATAGGTACCTACATTCACACGTACTTTACGTACTTACATACTTTTTTCGACATTATCAATCGTAAAAATAATATCATTGAATTCATATATTATTAGATATCACATATCATCTATACTAATATTATAAAGAGGTAAAATTTGTAAGTTTGTAAGTTTGTATGTAGGGGGTAATCTCTGGAACTACTGGTCCGATTTGGAAAATTCTTTCAGTGTTAGATAGCCTATTTATCGAGGAATGCTATAGGCTATATACCATCACCGATATACCGCTACGAGCTACGAGAGCGGAGCAGTAACGAAAAATGCGGGTAAAACCGCAGGGGACAGCTAGTTAGATTTATTTAGACTGAGGAGCTGACTTGAGGAGCTCGTGGCTAGATAATAACAGCCGCACAGGTCGATTTTCAAGGTTAAGCAACGCTTGCCTAGTTTGGTCTGTGGATGGGTGACCATCTTAACATAACGAGTTCCTCCGTGCCTCGGAAAGCACGTTAAGCCGTTGGTCCCGGCTGTCATTTGGAGATCTTTGGCAGTCGTTACGGATAGTCAGAAGCCAGTAAATCTGACTCCAGTCTTGCCATGAAGTACCGTGTTACCCCAGTTAATGGGTTGTGGAGGTCTGGTAGGCAGCCGCTCCTCGTCAAATACTGGTATTCAGCTAAATCCAGCTTGACTGGAAGCCGACCCCAATATAGTTGGGAAAAGGCTAGGCAGATTATTTTTTTATTAGATATATTTAGACAGAAGTTTGAATCAATTAGGTATGTGAATGTTATCACTTATCATCAGACAGAACGTAGATGTACTTGATGTAGCTTTCGCGGCGGATCGTACCGAGCTCGGCCACGCTCCGCAGTCGCCACGACTTCCACCATATTTAATTACGGAACAATCCCACATGCACACGCAGCTAGGTGCCGTGCAACTACAGCTGCTGCCAGTCACAGCCGAAAATATCTGAATTAGTTGAGAATTACGCAAACTACGTCATCTAGTTAAATATTAGCCAGACTGGCTGGCACTGCTCCTGTAGATGCAATCTACATCAAACTGTTTGCTCGGGATTGTTACAGAACACGCGATACAACGAAAACGTTTGTTAAATTAACAAACCGTCGGATCATAAACCGGCGCGATCCGCTGGGCAGCGCGCTAGCACGACGCGCCGCGCGAGGCGGTGCGCTGCCCACGTGCGATATTAGCGTAATAAACTCGCTAATAAAACTGATTGTGATAATATACCTGTTTTATTTCTTTCAGTGAAAAAGATCTCTGAAAACATCGAGCGTTCCAGCCCGTGGCCGCGCTTCACGATACCTACCTGTAGTAGTCTAGCTACATCATCACGGCATTCGTCCTCGCTGCAGACAACACGTCTACATGTGAACACATTCTATGATAAACCGTATCGCGCAGTTGTTTCGTCTCGGGGCATTCATAGTCGAGTCGTAGCTACTACACTGGCTATAGTGGAGGCCACTTCACTTGAGCCTTTGTCTGTGAATCAATGGACGGCGACAATTCCCACTCGTGGGACACGGAAGGTGCCGCTCCATGGCCGGTGGGCCGCGGCTAAGAATAGCGCCTTAGCGCGTCTCCAGCGCGCTAGTGTCGCCGTACCACACGACGTAGGGACGTCGACGCGCTGCCGCTTGTGAAACGGAGTGAGTTGGTGTGCCCTGACACGATGCAGCTGAAATACACTTTCTGCTATAAATATTACCACAGACATTTTGAGAGTAAAATAACATTAATATTTTATTAACCGTTCTAAAATAAAACCGAGCAAGTGCGAGTCGGACTCGCGTACTGATGAGGGTACCGTACAAACTTAAGTATGGTAAGTTGTCCCACATTGAACCAGGTAAATTTCAAAGTCTCATAGTGGGCTGGATGTTCAATCAATGCCTTTAATTTTTTGTGTATAGTTAGCATATTTATTTAGCTTCAATTTTGTGAAACATTAATTTCTCATATTCCTTTTAGTTTCGGTGTAAAACAGGTTTTTATGAAAAAATACTTTTGGTTCAATGAGTACCACAGGTGGTACACATTTAACCAGGGTATCGTCCACATTGAGACACCTTATTAACGATGTCTTCTAGTTCAATTTATAAGGCAAATACTTTGTAATAATAATAAACAGTAATAATAAAAATCAGCCTTATATTTATTAAGATCACTTTAAATCTTATGCAATTAAACCGAGAGTCTTAGTTTTATACATCTCAGAACCTTTTCAGTCAAATTCTTATCATATTTTAATAATAAAAACAAAAGTAACAGTTTTTAATTATAAAAACAAAAGTACCTTCCATAATATAACAAATTAAAATTAAATTAAAATAATTATAAAAAACACTCCTTTAACGACTGGGGTGTACACAGTAAACCGTGGTTCAATGTGAGACACCCCACGTTTAGATCACTAAACTCAAAATTTTACCGGCAAATCAATCTCTTAAAATCACGATTTATAGCGCTTTTAATTGCTAAATAACCGTAGAAAACAGTGTACATATAAATAAATTGATATGATTTAAACGAAAAAAGCTAAAAAAGAATGAAATTGGCAAAAAATATTTACTTTTTGAGTCAGTTTGCTTTCGAATACACCTCACACAACCACTTTGCACGCGATCGCCACGCAAACTAGTGGGCAGGAACGGAACGTAAATACCTCTCTTTCACTCATATTAGTGCGGTTTGGCAATATCGCATTTTCGAGATTCGGCGGTGGTTCAATGTAGCTGCCTGGTTCAATGTGAGACACCCGACCCTATATGTAAATACTCAGTTAATTTTCCGACTTGAGTCTCGTAGATTTTTCCGAATCGCAAAAAACGGTTTTAACACTATTTTTAGATGTTTGCCTACATGTGTTACACCTTGCTTCACGTCAAATTTTAGAATTCTAGGTTAACGGAAGTACCCTATAGGTTTTGATTCCCAAGGGAGTGTCAAAATAGGTAGCAGACCCGAGTATTTGGTATTAATTTCAGCTTCATACCTCCACGCGTTCCTGAGCACAAGGTTAAGACGGACAGACAGACCGACGGACGACCAAGTGATCTTATAAGGGTTCCATGTTTTCCTTTTGAGGTAAGGAACCATAAAAACCCATCAAAAGAAACATATTGTTTGCTTATGTGGATCCAAACTGATTGGAACGTTGAGGCGTGATTGATTAGCAAAATATCCAGCCACAGAGATTAGGCAGTATATTATTATTAGGCAGGCGCAGGGTAGGATTTCCACATGTTATCGAAACAAACAGGCATGTTTGTGCCATCTGCGCCGCTATCACTTCCGTCGTGTGTCGCTGAGATACCAAACATACGCAAATTGTGTGTTCATAGTGATTACTCTAAAACTGTGTCCAAATGCTGCGCTTATCACGACGAGCTGTGTGGCGCGGGCACCGAACCGCCGGCACGTGTCTCTAATTACTGGCGTTGTTGAAAGTTTGCGCAAGTTGTGGCTCAGTGTGATGCGGACCACGCTCGCACTTAGCTAACTTATTGACGATCTATAGTGTTGTTGTCTTACAAGATGCGACATTAATAGAATATACTACATATTATTACGTATGTCATGTATAATAGATATGAATGCTTCGTTCAAACGAAAAACTCAGCACAATTACGGGTTCTTTTGTTTGGTAGCTCGCTCGCCGTGATCCGCCAGACCATACAATTATAGATTAGATTTCTATGAAGAATAGAACAGTGCGCATCGTTGTACGTGAAGGCAATTATATCGTAGTCGGTAAGTTCTATGTTCTAGCTCAGCGAACATTGTTCTCACAATCTGAAATACACAATTCATGGCAGCTTTTATAAATAATTTATGAGTGAGTAAATATTTGTGTCCTGTTCATTGGTGATTTAAAAAGGTATTTGTTTGGGCCGGGGGCCGCGGCTCGGGTCGACGAGGAAAATAATCTAGTAGGCGGATCTACAGCGGCGGACGACTGCGGGCTCTTGTTTGATCACGACGCCCTGAGCCTGGGCCCCTCTGCGTTAGTCGCATGTTTGGTAACCGTGCAGAACTAATGAATGAAGGAGGCTGCCGGCACCGCAACACATCATGATCATACAGAACACTCATGATAGATTTATTATGAATTTCATGTGTAGGTGAGGCTGTTAAACCATTGGCTGACATAGCTATCGGCACAATGATTGCCGAATCCTTACCCTGCAAGTCGACAACCTCGCGAACCAAGTCAAGATACTTTATTTGCTTGCCTTTCTCGGATTTTACGAGGTTATAATCGTCCCCATTATGTGAACAATGATTGCACGCCTTTCGCGTCGCTCCAGCAGCACTACATCAAACCGAGCCAGTACAATGTCACATTAAACTGCCTATATCGAGAGCTGGCTCAGCCACATACTGTTATTTCAAAGCAAGTTGCTGACGGATAATCCTGAATACAAGGAATTATTCCTATACAAGTAGTCCGAGTACATAATTCCGTGAGTAGGTAATAATAATATGTTTATTGAATTAAAACAACGCGATCGATTGTCCCGGACGGAGACATGATCTACAGATGTCAGCCGGGCCGCCTGCCGCCCTTCTCTTCAATGATTGTATTTATTGTTAAACTCTTATTTGCATCTTATATTATACCTAATTTAATAAATTGATTTATAAGAAAATAAATAGCCTATATTACTCAGTGAAAATGTAGCTTTCTAATGGCGAAAGAATTTTAGAATTCAGTCAAGTAGTTTTTGAGTCAATTCGTAACAAACAAAATCAAATCTTTCCTCTTTATAATATTAGTTCAGATAACCTATTTTATTTTACTTAATATTATTTTCACGACTGAATGGTCTGCTACAGTTACATAGCTTCTAGCAAATAAAAATATCGTTCATTCGATGACGAAACGTTGCCGAACGGTAAACATATGTAATACGGGTTTATTTTGTGGTGTTTCTTATAATGACGGTATTTCTAATTTTTCTTATTATTTTTTAAATCAGAAATGGCGTTTGACGAAAGTACGTAAGTACATATTTTATTCTTCACTAAACTAGTTTTCCAAATTTTATCTGGGATGTTCCAGATACGAGACGTGGATGATATGCGGATTCTGTGGTCGCTAACACGTCGCGCGTCGCTACCCCGCTCTAAACGGGTATGATACGCTGTTGTCATGTTTTTGTGAGATAATTATATGAAACATGACACCCACATTGTGTATGCTCTATAATAGTCCGGGTCGTGCGTCTTCTCATTTTCCGTGCTTGATACGTTTCTGGTACGGTCATGATAAAATACGCTGTAGGTAATGACCACAATCCTATAACCTAAGTACGAGTAGGCAAAAACTAATGTCTAAGACAATGCCCTGACTTCCCTGACCATTTCAAAAAAATCTTTTTTGGCCTTTATTAATTTTCAAGAAAAACTATCAGAAATGTTGCATTCTGCTTGTTGGATTTCAAGTCCATTTGTTGATCAAGAATCGTGACCCCGAAAACCGTGAAAATGACACGTACGGCAAAACATTTCCGTGAGCCATTGTGGACTTATATTAAGAGCCGGGGGAAGGTCGAGCAACACTCGCCGATATCTGGCGTGGATGGGTGACCAGCCTGACCACTCGCTACATACTGACAGTCCTCTATGTCTCCAAAAAATTGTCAAAATGTTTGTCCCCGCTATCATATTATGAAGACAGGTAAAAAGTTGTGACAGATAGTCTCGAGAGAGGCTCAACGTATGACACTAGTTTCGACAATGATGACCCATTTACTGGGTTGTGGAGCTCGAGATAGGCTCAAGATTTGCTCAGACAGACAGATGGACTAGGCAAAACTTTAAGGTTTCCTGGCTGGATTTACTCTAAAGATCTCTAAATATGTAATCTAATTATAACAAACGCTATGATACACACCAAACCTGCATGAATGTTTCAATAATGCAAATTAAGGGGTTAGACTGGACCATCATCGTCCTACCCTTGTCCTTTATCTATTGGGGTCGGTGTTTTTTATTTTTCTTATATTCTTGCATTCTTTCCTGTCAACCGTCGCTCTCCATCCATCCACAAGACTGACTTTGTCCCGTCATCATTCCCTCTTGTCGAAACTAGAGAGGATGAATTAAATAAATATCTCTTCTACAATCGCTGGGTAATTGTGAGGTACAGACAATGTAATAACTAAAATTTACCTTGTTTTCCAGAGGGCCATCGATTTCACTGACTTGCCTGACCAACTTAACTTAGGTACCCTGACTTTTCCACAACTTTCCAGAAAGTGGTCAGTGTTAATTTTTAGGCAACTAAACTGTAAATAACGACGTTACAAAAAGTAATTAGGTTTGGGAATCAACTCGTGGGAAAAATCAGTTATTCCATTTCGTTTTTTCAATTTTTCAACAAAGCTAAAGCTTTGGCTTTGGTAGTGAAAATTTAAAAATCGAGGCGGTATAAGCAGTTTATAATAACAGTGCAACTTCTTCAGATCAGGAGTGATCACGAGCGCCTTCCCACACGGTTCTGCCATGCCCTAGTAGCTACTACTACTCAACAGTAAAGCCTGGCAGGCTAGCTGGCTTGTTGCTCTTGCTTCTTCATCAGAGCATAGTTTGGTGTGTATCCTAAAAAGTAGTTTAAATAAATCTAGCAACAGGACTCTAAGGAAAGTAATAACGACGCACGTCAGCTGTACATGTTCATATCTGTGTGTTAATGGAGAATGTCTAGAATTCTGTTGTTAGCTACGAGTGTACAAGTCGTCTCCAGATTATCGCAAACATTGTGGAGATTGTGATCCCGTTCACATCGGCGCGCTGGAGTCGTACGTGTGCGGCGCGCGGCGCAATAAGAGAAGCGTTTGTGCGCTAATCACAATATTGTGCGGCGATACTCGTGAATCGTGACACAATTCCGAAACGTTCGGGACCATTCCGATTGTATGCTCCCAAACGATCTGCGACGGGGAAATGGTTCCGGAAAAGAGGTTCTAAAGCGTTGACGCTGTGGCCGAAGTGCCACTAAAATAGTTTGCGTGGCAATCACTGCACCCGCTGGAAACAATGACGTTTTGAAAATTGCCCCAAGATTTATGAACCGCAGATAAATAGCAATGAGCGCGCCCTCTCGGCACAGTTTATGGTAATGATGCCTTTTAACTGTGACCTTCAGATTAATTGTCTTTTAGTGGTAGGACACCGTCACGACTGCTCGCTGCTCGCGGCCGGCGGCTCCTGAGAGCATCTCCTGCGAGTGCACACGTGATAGTACGTGCATGTGTATACAAACTCAATGTGTTCCTCATGCTGCTCCCGCCATTAGATTGCACTGTAGCTGTCATCTTTGACAACTATTTTTTAACTATTATCGTGAAATAAGTTTCTCGTTTACACAAGACGCAAACAGTGTAGAACATTAGTTTAAAAGTTTATATTTTAGACAGTTGGTGTAATATTATCTAGAAATGTTGTACGAACCTGTTCAGGAACTTCTTCACAGGCCTCCTCCAGCAGCCGACACTCACTTTCGACACAGTTTTGACGGAGTTTACTCGCGAGAACTAAACGGTGCAATCAAACCACACATCCACGAACAGTTTACACTAAATAATATCTATTTCCATATGGACCCGGCGCGCGCGGCCACTGAAATACAACTTTTAATTTACGATATTAACCGCAGCATAGAGATTTATTTTATGCGTTTTCCCGAGAACTGAACACCAGAAAGTTTGAGGAAACCTTAGTTTAAATGTTACGGCTAACAAAATACTACTTTACGTACCGAACAGAACTCCCGAAGTTTTAGAAATTCCTGAAGGGAGTAGCTAGTAGGTAAGTGTTAGCAGCTCGCGTGTCGGAGCGATAAGCGATTAGCGTCGGTAGCACACGTCGCGCGGAGAGCGCGGGACGCGGCGGGCGGCGCGCGCGGGGCTCGCTGTGCGACTGGCGGAGCGAGCGCGCGGCGGCACGCGGCGCGGCCACTCATACGACATCATTACTGTTGCCTCACCTCAACACGCTGACGACACTAAGAACAATATCACAAACTAACACCAAAAGGCCATCTCACAAACTAATTTTATTAAGTACCTATCCAAAGTTCAGTTACAGAAACAAACTGCATTTATTAGCTGCTTCTCATTTCTCTCACGTGCTCAATCTTTTGGTTTTCTTACTTTTCGTCCTCTGGAGCAGGAACTGAGAACTTAATTTCCGGCTTGGACTGTGCTTTCCTGTAAGAATGTTTCCTGATGCTGAAAATCGTACTAAATGATCCTGATTACATTTAGCATCAACTGCCCGATCTTCCTTCCTCCTTCTTTCTCCTCGACGTCGTCGTACTGTAGGTAGGCACACCTACATACACAGGTCCAGGCGCTACAGCCGAGCCCGGCGCCCGGCGCCCACATCGCGCAGATTGTGCAGGGAGTGCGCCAACACTCTTGGCGTAAACTTTTAATGCGCCCCGGAGAGCATTCAATCGGCGCGATCACTCTCGGCTTCACTCACATTACCGCACTCTCTCGGCGGTGCGTGGCGCGGCGACTGTTGGCGAGCCGTCGCTAAAACTTGTTGCATTCCGACCGTGACATAATATACTCGAACAGGGCACAACGTGAATATTCATGATTTATTTCCTTTGACAAGGAAATCAGAATAACTCTTGAACAACGTGGTACCTACTTAGTTAAACGAATCAATTCGAAATCTATTAAATTTATTTTCTCGTTCCACTTGAAGAGGGTCAAGTTTAGTCATCTATAGTTTACGACGTCAGCTTAGGCAATGAAAGTAGGACGAAATATTAAAGAAAACGACTTATCTACTGCTCAGCACAGCAACTGACAGTTTACTGTGTCTTAGGGTGCGTCCACATCTGGCGAATGCGCCGCGAATGTGCAGCTCGCGAGCCGTTTGCGAGCTGTCTGCGAGCTGCCCGCGAGCTACGCGCGTGCATTTTTGTATGAGTTGCGCTTAAAGAAGCGCACGAAACCATTGCCGGGACTGCACGCGCGCAGCACGCAAACGACTCGCGAGCTTTGCATTCGCGGCGCATTCGCCAGATATGGATGCACCCTTAGGTTTGATTCTATTACAGTTAAATAATTTGTATAATTACCATATCAACTTTAATACCTATTCGCGAAACACATTTGGCGAACGACTCATTAGTCGTTCGCCAAATGTGTTCATGTTGTCTCGAGGTACATTTACCTCGAGCTAACATGGATGGGAATCAAACTCAAATAGAATTTTTTTATGTGGTCTACCAGACCACTTTCCGGAATAGGACAAACCCGACGTGCCTACACAAGATACTCTTCATCCTGGCAGTATTTTCTCTTAGTAAGACGTTGTACTAAGGTCTATTACACCACTCGATACATCGCGTCGACACGTTACGTCGACTCGTTACGTCGACTCGATACGTTGAGCGCCTAATAAGTCCGTCTTACCCTTATTCGCTACGCGACGTAGACTAACACCGTTCGTAAAAACGAGTGGTATAATAGGCCTTTAACACGGAGTGGGGGAGGGGGAGCCGCTGGCAGTAACTAGTTTATAATTAAAATAAAACTTTTTGATATATAATTGTGACCGTAGCTATGAGCAGGCTTGGTGTCCACTGGGCTGTGCACAAACAACGCGGCGGGTGATCATCTCATCAATCAATCACAGCGCACGCCGCCCTACCGCGCCGCGGTTTTTGTTCGCGACTTCTCTTTCGACTTCATACCAGGAGTCAGTTTGATTGTCAGCCACAAACCGGACCACCGACCCGGCAGGAAGTCGGCCCACCGCGCGGGCCAAAAGCCGGACCACAGCGCGGGCCACAAGCCAGACCACCGCGCGGGCCACAAGCCGGACCACCGCGCGGGCCATACGTCGGCCCACCGGCCGGGCTACCAGATGGGCCATTCGTTACCTACACTTTCTATTTGTCATAATTTTTAGGGTTCCGTAGCCAATTGGCAAAAACGGAACCCTTATAGTTTCGCCATGTCTGTCCGTCCGTCCTCGCTTAATCTCTGTGATCGTTAGCTCTAGAAAGCTAAAATTTGGTACTAATATGTATGTCAATCACGCCGACAAAGTGCAAAAATAAAAATTGGAAAAAAATGTTTATTAGGGTAGCCCCCCTACATGTAAAGTAAAAAACGATTTTTTTAAATTTCAACCCTAACGTGTGATATATTGTTGGATAGATATTCAAAATTGAATAGGGGTTTACTGAAATCATTTTTTGATAATATCAATAATTTCGGAAATAATCGCTCCAAAAGTAAAAAACAATGTGTCCCCCCCTCTAACTTTTGAACCATAAGTTTAGAAAATATGAAAAAAATCTGGGAAGTAGAGCTTTATAAAGACTTTCTAGGAAAATTATTTTTCGACACACTTGCTCATAAAGTGGCTATTATTGCACAGCATTTAGGTATATAAAGGGGCTCATTACCAAACTGTGACATTTTGATTACTATTATGCACTTGTGCTGTAATGTAGTTAGAACCTTTTTGTTTACCTCTTTTTTGGCAAAAAGAGTTTTAAGACAAAAAAAAATAACATTTGTTATTGCGTTCTATAGCATAAATTAGTGTTTTTCTTACTTATTTCATGCAATTTCGTGTTTAAATAAACTGTTTAAAATTTTACATATTTAATTAATTAAATCTTTCATCAAATTTGTATTTTCTGTTTATAAACAACCTCATTCTTATTTTTTCTAAACCAAGAGCTAGAGTAGCTAGTCTATGGCCGCCATTTTTCGCGCATGCGCGCGTCAATTTTTTAGTCAATTTTTTAGCCGCCATATTTTAAAATAAAATACAAATTTTACAAAAACAACTATTTATGAGGAAATTTATTTGTGCTGTACGCCTTCAATTAGAAAATCTATGTCATAGGACCGCTATTATAAATACCTAACGTCAAAAATAGTTAATTATAACTTTACTGACTGCACATTTACGAACTGTTTCTCTAAATAAACTTTTCATATACCTACTAAATAAAGCGGATTTTTCATTTTTTTTCTTCGCAAGTGTGTCGAAAAACGTCGTATGACACACGTGAGTAATTAGTCATTATCGTTCTTGGTTCTCTTAAGACCCTCGCCATGGCTCGGGTCTTAATACACACATCTCACAAATACACACATTTACACTTTACAATTTTACACTTCACATACACACACACACACACACACAAAATACATTGGCAGAGAACTCCTAGGCACTTCTTTGTGTTCAGATATTTTCTGTAATTTATTATTGTTACTTTATTTAATTTCGAGTTTATATTTGATTTTAATCTAATTCTAATTTAATTTTATGATTTTAATCTAATTCTAATTTAATTTATGATTTTAATCTAATTCTAATTTAATTTATAATTTTAATTGCAATTTAATATATTTGTTATACTATTTTGATTAATAGTAATTTAATGAAATTTAAATGTTAGCTGCAACTATGAATAGGCATGAACACAGAAATCTGTCAATCTCATATTGACTTATTATTTAGATTTCTGTGGGCAGGAAGGAACGCTGACACCTGAGATACAGGACTTATGTCCTAGTTTGGGTGTCAGAAGGCACAATTGTTTACTGCATGCACTATTACATAGCCTAATCAGAATCACAAGGACCAATGTATTTTATCCTGTATGTTTCGCTCCATCTGTATTAGGCTTATGGGTGAATAAATTATTAAAAAAAAAAAAAAAAAGTACTTCTTTATTGGTCAGAGTTTCCAACTTACAGGGTTGCGATAGAGTATTTTTCCTTGTTAGTCTACTTTCTTTACATTCATCTTAATAAACTATAATTAGTAATAATACTTCAATTGTTTTCTAACTTATAGCAAATAAGGTATTAATTGTGAATTCACTCAGAGAACAATAGAATATATGTATCTAATAATTAAGATAGACTGTCTTGTTTTCTTTACGACTTGAATTCATTTTCTATCTTAACATAATAATATAAATGAATCTTCTGGACTTGAAGGGCCAATTGTTCGGGGCGGCATTTTGGGCGGCGGTGGCTTGTATGTGAAGTGAAGGGCGGGACATTCCTGGTTTTGGCTGCGTTCTCGTATATGGGTCGTTGTTGCTCGGGGCGATAGCTGACATTCTGGTGAGATCTATTGTTTGTTAGTGTTGAACGGTGTTCTGAAGTGACGCCACTAGCACGTGAGTTGTCCAGAAGCAAATAATGGCATTAAGTGAACAGGGGCATGGACGTCATGTCTGTTGTGTAAACGTAAGGCAGGAGTGCGCACTGACACTGCACAGACTGGCTTATACGTGAGTCAACCTGGGCGTCCGTGAAGATTCCCACTTCTGCTGAAAAAATAAATAAATATATACATGAATCATATTCTTACAATAGCAATCACTTATTTAAACTAAACATTATTTGTTTGTAATTTTGTATGTTTTCAGTTATCGCAGTACTCGCAAGTCTAGTTGAGATTTAATGCGAGTATAATGAATGAAGCCGCGCCGGTCCCGCTGCTGAACTTGCTCTATAAGTTAGTTGGCAACTGTTTACTTTAATTAAACCGTAACGAGAGCTTGTTACTCTTTAATTACGCGAACAATTGCCTATACCTCTGAATAGAAATACTTTAATGAGTGACTAGTCGCTATTAGCGGAGGCTCGCGGGAGCCGTGTTGCGAACGAAGCCTGCCCCGCAGCCCGGCTGCGCTTGAACAACACAAATGTTTATTTTTTCTTTTACTTTGAAGGACGTTATCTAAATTAGATCCTCATTTTAAATCTCAACTCAGCAGATAAACATCTTGCTTAGTTGTCTGTGCCTAATTGTAAGCCATGTTTACAGATATTTAATTAAATATGCGAAAGAGTAACTTTGCTCGGCAATTATTTAAATCTTTTATGAAATTTGGCTTTAACTTCAGAATTCTAATCTAAACGAAAGGAATTTATGTTGGCTTGTGACTGCGGCGCTGTTTATGCCGAACACGACGCCTACCGTGCTCCAGCATCCACCAGCCTCATTATAGGATTTGTTCAGTTTATTCTGCTGTTCGCTGATCAAACTCTAAGCGTGGTGATTACGAAGAGTATCAGCGCAGACGAGCCGGCACTCGACGAGCTGACTGTAGCAACAGTCTTGACTCTGAGCACGGGTTTGCCCCGAGCATCATTCCCGCAGACCTGCCCTCCTCGTACGTTGTGACCGCACAGAGCATCGAGACACTAGTAGTCTGTGATCCGGGCCGACAGCGACTTGTAGCGTCCTCAAGAAAACGTCAGCAAAACTGAAGGGGCTCAGCAGGGCCGAAGCCTACTGGGGCCATGGGTGGGCTCACTTCTAAAAAGAAAACCTGAGGCCAAGGCAAAGAAGGAGTATAAGAGCGGATTTTAGTCAGTAAAAGTCTGACAGCCCTCCCATTCCACTCTACAGCGAAAGAAGTCATTGGATGATTTTTCACCTGAAAGTATTAGGTATACCTACTATAGCAGTATAGCTTATGTTCGTCATAGACTCGTTTCCCGGGAGCGAAGGTGCGCCGGCTCGAGAGCCAGGCGCTGCCGGCTGCTGTGATAAATGGTGTTTATTCAGCAAGTTGGCAACCGTTTACTTACACGTTTGTAACACTTTACTGCGAACGCGATTGTGTCTGTCTAGCGGAGGCTCAAGTTTCCCGACACATACATACATACATAATGCCGACTCGTCGAGATATGTGTTTGTAACACATATAACGTTGCTCAAATACTTTTTTAACGAAATACTATTCGAGTGTAATTCCATAGGGAGTCGAATGACGCAGCGTTTGACAACACCGGAGAATTCGAACCAATGGTGACGCGTAATTTAATACTAGAAATAGGGTTCCTACATGTTCCGATTTCGTTTTATAAAATTGGCCGAATATTCTGCTGGACCGAAGTAGCATCATTGAGCTGAAAATTGTAACAGAGGCTTGAAAACTGTCGGTGTCGGCTGTTCGTATGTGTGCGTTATCGTTGTTTGACTAGTGTATTGTAAATTTTCAGAAGGATAAAACTTATTTTAATATGGTACCACAACATTTTCAAGACCATGTCGTGTTACGGTTGCGGTTTTGACCGAAGCTGGAAGGGAAGTTGAACCTGTGAAATAATCGCTTAGTATTTCCATAACCAATAAATACAATTTGTATTTAATTAAACTTAACATAACCTATTCTGGAGTTAATCGGGCACTAAACGTTGATCGCGAAGCCGTGGCTGATCGTCACGACGTAACGCGTCGCGGCGGCCACTGCCCCGACCCGCTGCGTCTGTGCTATCTGATTGATACATAGGACACACACATCATCACGATATAATCTAAGGGAGTGCGGATCTAACGGAAAACGCGCACTTAAATTACGGAACCATACAAAAGAAAATGTTTTATGATTTATTATTCGGTTACGACCCGACCGAGTAATCACCCTACTGGGTGAAATACCTATTGTTGGTTATTCAATCATCATCAACATCTTCATCAATAATACTTTTCATTTTAAAATTGAACTATCATTGTCCCCAATTTATCTAATGTACCTAAGTACCTAATTTACCCAAAGTGTCTAATATGTACCCATATTTTATATAGGGGAATATATTTTCTGTCACCAAACTTTATATTTGTCATCAAGTTGTATTACCTAATTAATAGATCTATCGCCACGAAATATTTTCGTTCTCAGATAAACAAAAAGTGTATCCAGGTATGAATTATCAAAAAATAAGAGATGGATCACCAATAAAATAAAACTTCGTTCTTATAATAATAGTTTTATTACAAAATTAATAGCTTTGTGCTCAGAATGGTAGATCTGTCGCCAAACTGGTAGATCTGTCGCCAAAATGGTAGATCTGTCGCCAAAATAGTAGATCTGTCGCCAAATAAATCGATTAATTATTAATCCCTGACTGTAACTCCTTTTTATTTGTTATTTTGTCACCAATAAAGTAGTTACATTTTATTTCGTTCGGTTATTAAAATAATAGTATTCCTTACCAATTTAATACATCAATTTATTTATAATTTTGATGAAAATATGTTCAAAGAGGCGGAGACAAATTGGCGCGCTTTCCATCCTCAACGATGTGTCATAGGTACTCGTAACTACCTACGATGATGATCATACGATGCCACGAGATGTCAGCAAACTGTAGGCGCCTGGTAGGACCGAAGCCTCTGGGGAACACAGAAAATTTAAAAGGTTGTCACCGTGCCCCCCAGATCGAAGGCAACGAAGGAACAGAGTAGGGGTTTAGTCAGTAAGAGTCTGATACGCCTTCCCGCTCCGCCCTAGAGTGGGAGAAGTCATTCTGATGATTCCCCTAACGAAAGAAAAAAAAACCATAACGACCGGCGCTCGGGAAGGCGCTGCTGGTCTTTCTTGAGGAGCTGGGGTGGATCGAATAACACTTTTGTCCCACCCATACGCAAAATACGCGCTTTAGTCGTGGAATTGCGGATATCAGCCCGTTATAATATACTATACTAAGTAGTAGACTCTTTTGGTTGAAACGATGATGACGACAACAATTATTTTTTTTTGAACTTTATGAAATTTTATAGTAACACACTTGGTGATCTCTTTCAATTAGTTTGCTTAAATGCTTATTAGGACAAACTTATTATAATATGTACAAAAACAATTATTTGGTACTAGATCCTATATCTCCATGATTTTAGATGATTTATTGGAGAATTGATTTTACGTTGTTTGGTGACTACATTTTGGCGACAAATCTACTATTTTGAGGACAAAGCTATTATTTAGGAAACACAAAACGAATTAACTTAGCGACAGCTTAAATGATACCCTTTTATATACAACACGTACCTAACCTAATAAAAGAACATCCTGTAAGTGGCGTGTTAAGAATCGGAGTCTGAATCGATTTTAGTTAGTCTTAGAATTAATATGTATCGAAATATAATTTTAGAATAAACTTCTTGATTACATCACTAGCGTGTTTGTGCGTGTGTGCTGTGTACGTATAGGTACCTCTAGCAATACCGATGCACTACCAATGTACTGTATAACATTAGTAATTGCAAATCCTCAATCTCTTAGCTTCATCATCTGCCTAGCCTTTTCCCAACTTTATTGGGGTCGGCTCCCCGTCAAGCCGGATTTAGCTGAATACTAGTATTTTACGAGGAGCGGCTGCCAACCAGACCTCCACAACCCATTAACTGGGGAAATATGGTACTTCATGGCTTATCTTAAATCTTTTAGCTTAGATAGATAAATTTCATAAAGCTGCAGCTTAGGCCATGTATCTACCCAAGTATTGTGTTGAACGCTACACATAGCGTGACCACTAATTGAAACTACATTATACTTCACATATAATGATATACTTACATTCCTTATTCTTTTTCCACATTTTATTTATTTATTTATTGATTAGGCACCTCAACGACTTACTCACTTAAACATATAGAACAACAAAACACATACAGTTTTAAGCAAAGTGAATTCGTCATTTACAGAGGTGCACACTGGCACAAAAAAAGAAAACTAACAATTTACTTAAACAGAAGACGTAAGCTTAGAAAATTAAATACAAGTCACAGTATTGCAAATACAATCATAGAAAAAATAATTCTACTTAGTGGAAAGAAAACAAAGGAAAATGATACAACTATTATAATTATAATATGTTTCGTGTCATGAAATGGTCTCGAGGTCATAAGATTCGTACGGAAAATGCGAAAAGAGTTAGAGAAGATGTCGATGCTATTGGAACGCGTAGCGATTAGGGCTTTCAAATACCGGATTTTTTTAATACCGGTATCAATACCGGTATTGGAATAGTTCAATACCGTGATCACGTGATCACGGTATTGAATTCAAGTTTTTTGTATTTTTTTTTAATTATTAAACTAGAGCTTCTTTTTTCTTCGAATCATAATAATATTTAAATAAATAATGAAATTATTGGTTAAAAACACAATTTTATTATTTTGTTTTCAAAAAAACCCACGAAATGAGAGATACGAGACAGATTTTACCTTATAAGAGTGATACCATTAAGTAAAAAGGTACCATTTAAGTAAAAATATTTTTTCAAGGCATAATTTTGTATATAAAACTTATGAACTCGATTCACAAAACTAGCGAATCCACAAAGTTGTAAATATTTTTTTGTAGCATGTGATACATCACATTTCACCGGCATTTCTCCTGGTTTGATTACCTGGGTAAAAGACTTCCTGAGTGAACGGTCTCTTCGAGTCGTTGTCGATGGATGTTCATCGGAACCCATGACAACGAATGCCGGGGTTCCTCAGGGGTCTGTTCTCTCTGCAACTCTCTTTCTGCTGCATATCAACGATCTGCTAATGCCCGGTATCTATGGGTATGCAGATGACAGCACAGTTGTAGAGAGATACCTGCCGGGTGCTCGGGCTAGTAAGGAGCTAATCCAGTCCGAAAGAGAGGCTATGGTAGAGCGTGCGAATGTCACCCTCGAGGCAGTCTCCAAATGGGGCGTAGCCAATCAGGTAGAATTCAACGCTGCCAAAACACAAGTGTGTCTATTCACTGCAAAAAGGAGTCCGTTCACCTTGACTCTTACTTTCCGGAATGTGTCACTGGAGTGCACCGACCGTCTTCAGCTTTTGGGTGTTGAAGTTTCTTCAGACCTTAACTTTGGGCGGTTCATTGAGTCCAAAGCCAAAGTGGCCGCAAAAAAACTCGGCGTTCTGGCAAAGGTCCGGCGGTACTTCACACCGGGACAGCTTCTTATGCTATAAAAAGCACAGGTCCGATCGTGTGTGGAGTACTGCAGTCACATATGGGCTGGTGCTGCAAAATGCCATCTAGCAGCTTTGGACTCGGTGGAAAGGCGTGTGAAGAGGCTAATTGGAGACCCTGATTTGGTTAAATCCAATCTGCAAAGCCTAGAGCACAGGCGTAGGGTAGCCAGCCTATCGGTGTTCTACAGGATGCATTTCGGAGAGTGTGCGCAGGAATTACATGAGTTAATTCCGCCATCTCACTTCTACCATCGGACAAGCCGTCGTACGGCGAGTATCCATCCTTACGTTGTCGAAACCCGCACGGTCCGGACAAAGCGGTTTGCCTCGTCGTTTATACCGCGTACATGGAAGGATTGGAACAATTTGCCTGCTGCGGTCTTTCCGTCCGATTATAATTTGGGTATCTTCAAGACTAGAGTGAATAGGCTCTTAATAAACTAGTGCGCCTCACCATCAACGATTGCATCACTGCTTACCATCAGGTGGGATTGCAGTCAAGTACTAGTTTATGGTATATATAAAAAAAAAATCACTAGCAAGAGGATAGACTAGAGAACTATTGAGAGAGTTTGAAGATTCCAGTCACTTTTGGTTCTTTTTTTGAACCATGTAAATAGCTGTAACATGAACAGCTTGAATTTAAGTACGAAACTTTGCGAGTAAATTTAAAAATATTTAGATGGCTAATGTTACTAATTTTGGATTTAAAAGTACTCTTATACAATACATATATACATATACTCTGAATTTTAAATAAAATTACACATACACACATTTTCATAACACACATTCACACATTTCATAACACATTTCACACATTTTCTAACATTTGAATTTAAATGTAAAATTTTGGTCTATTTTTCAAAAAACACTAAAACGTCGATGAAAAGAATCCACAAGGCATGTGTAGTGTTTAGGCGACCTGAAAGGATAGGAGATGACCCTTCCAGTCAACCATTTTAATTTGGTACACGATGCACCAAACAGGCGTGCGTAAGAATGGCTGGTGTTTCTAAATACATATCCTATATAGCAATTATTTATTATATATGTAGCAAATATAAGCAATAATTGCTAACGATTTTCGAATCAACTCTCATAGACCAACGCCACATACAACCAGCCATTCCGACGCAAACCCAAATACCCTGTACATATATTAAAGATTGTAATACCGTAATCACGGTATTGGCTTGTCAATACCGGTATTGAAAAAAGACCAAAATATATCCGTGATCACGGTATTACGGGATCCCGTAATACCGGTATTGAAAGCCCTAGTCCCGGCTGTCATTTAGAGATCTTTGGCAGTCGTTACGGATAGTCAGAAGCCAGTAAATCTGACTCCAGTCGTGCCATGAAGTACCGTGTTACCCCAGTTAATGGGTTGTGGAGGTCTGGTAGGCAGCCGCTCCTCGTAAAATACTGGTATTCAGCTAAATCCGGCTTGACTGGAAGCCGACCCCAATTTAGTTGGGAAAAGGCTAGGCAGATGATGATGATAGCCCGAGTACTTGGCAGGTATCTCTCTACAACTGTGCTATCATCTGCATACCCATAGATACCGGGTATCAGCAGATCGTTGATGTGGAGCAGGAAGAGAGTTGCAGAGAGTACAGACCCCTGAGGAACTCCGGCATTAGTCATCATGGGCTCTGATGAGCATCCGTCGACAACAACTCGGAGAGACCGTTCACTCGGGAAGTCTTTTATCCAGTTAATGATATTTGATGTTGTCAATATGGTTGACAAATGAGAGTTTAGAGTCAACCTGGACTTCCAGGTCACGGATCTTGTCCACCGATTGTAATGCTACCCCATTAATTGAGTAAGATGTATGCATAGGTTTACGTTTTTTGGTAAATGTTATGTAGTAGCACTTTTTCACATTCAGGGACATGCGATTTTTTAAACACCAGTCTGGAGTAAATGGACGTCCACAGACGTTTTAAATCATCAGCGAAAATAGAGCAATTACTGTGTTTAACTGAGAGTACTATGTCATTGACAAACATTGTGAACCTTGGGGGACTCCAGATGTAGATATATATTTTCTGAATAAACAAAACTTTAAGTAGGTACAACAAAGTCCGCTATATGTAGTAAGTATAGTAAGTAATTTACTTGGAGCTATATTATTAAGGCCCGGCTTGTTTACTAAACGCACCCTCTCACCCGCGCGACTGCGATACCTCGCCATTACCGACCGCGACCTCTGGCTCGGCTTACGTCTGCACTACGCGGAGGAAACACCTCTATTTAGATAATACATTTGTTTCTTACCTTTTAAGTACATCAAAGATGTAACCCGCGCGACCACGTCTACTGAGAGACAGCAGTACTTATGCCGTGAGCACGCACTGCGCAGCGTGCGAGACGTGCGCGACGTGTGCGACCCGACGTGCGTGCAAGACGTGCACATTAACCACATACAAACAATATTCGGGAGCGCACTACCTATATCTATAAGTAACGCATTCCTGACGCAAGATTTTTCAGGCAGTGCAAACTTGGCGTCAGTCACTTTGAACGAAATCAATTCTAATGCTATCTGATAATGGATAGAGATTCAGACATGACAGGATGAACAGGTACTTAACTTGTAAGGTACTTTATAGAACTGTGTGCAATGCTCCCTTCAGAGAATTAAAGATTACTGATTTTTTCAAATTTTCCGGTGAACCTGAAAATCTCAGTTGGACTATTACGAACATTTAAAACAATTTGGTCCAACCGTTCACATGTGAAAATGCTTACTCACGAATAGCACATAATTTTAAACAATTTAATTTATAGATAGATAGATAGACAGATTAAAAAACACTTTATAGTCGTGACTTGGTGACCGATAAGTCTTCCTTGTCATACGTTATCAGGCGAGCCATGCGTCACTCGGCGACGTGGCGTGTAATATAGTTAGCGCCGCGCGCGCCAGTGTCGCGCAGTCGCGTCGAGTGATGCATCACCGCGCGGCCCGCCAGCGGCGCGTTATGAACATTCATGTAAATGGAAATCTGGCCGCCGCCGAGCGGAGGAAGTGCACCTCGGCGCGCGGCGCGCGGCACACGCTCGGCATCACAACACTCTCATTTTGAATGACAACCCGAGAACTTCCTTATGTTGTACAAGAATACTGAAAAAAGCTTCGGATTTTGTTGGATTGATAACAAAGAATTACATATGATTACAGAATAAGATTCTATTCTAGCCACGTTGTTTCCACGGTAGAACTTATATCCTAAAATAATAAGATTTTTCTTAGATATCGTACAAAAATAGTTACATAGACGCAGCGACAACGGTATTACTTACAGAAAATACAAAACACAAAGAAACCAATAAATAAATGTTCTAATTTTGAACAAAGAATACCGTCATACATTTTATATGAAGTCCATTTGAACTTATAAATCCAATTGAAACCAAAATTACACAGTTTAAAGTACCTATCCCATTTTAATAAACGGCAGTTTCATAGGTGACGAGCGAAGTCTTGGCAACAGCTAGTATAAGTTTTATAGAGTGGAACAAGAACGCGTCCCAAGGATGCCAGTTGTATTTTTACAGATTAATGTGAAAGTAAACAACGTTCTAAATGTCTTACGAACTTAATAAAAGCAAAGCTGTCGTATAAAGCGCTCGGCACTTTCATTTAAAATAGCTGCGCGACTCCAGCCGGCCGCCGTCGCGAGCCGCATCTAGTGCGGGCGGGAATGTTACAACCGCGTCTAATAAATGATAACATTATAGTAATAGATGTCACTCTGTTTACAAACAAATTAAATGCCCTGATTTTTACCCGACCGCAACAAAAGGAGGGTTATGGTTTCGGGTTTTAAATAAGTATGTATGTTCATTTCTTTGTCACCCCCTAGAGCCTAAACAAAACGACTTGTTTCATTTTAGCTTTAGATGGTTCGTTATCTATGATAGAACTGAAATAAATTCCACCTACAGCATCAGGTTGCCTACGTTAAAGTGACTTGTCGACAACTATTTAGTCGCTTTTTGCTGGTGAATTTATTGAGATGTCGACTTTTTTGTGTGTACATACTTATATATTTATATTTACATTCAACCAACGTGGCGATATAATTATGACGAAGGCGTATTGATTCTTACTTTCAGTTTGTTTATGTTATGGCTTCTTATCCTTTTCAACTTTTGAGGGTACCAGGTGTTCCTTATTAGTTCATGAATCCCCGACCGGTCCTATGAGACCGCGCTGTTATTGTTTTACTATTGTGTCTCGTTTGGTGGGTATGATAGGTTAAGGCCAAAACAAAACACAACTTAACATTTTGTTTCAATTATAAAAGAACATGTAGTTAAGTCGTTGGTTGTTGTATCAAGTTAGCAACGTTTATAAGTTGACCAACAGTACTGAGAGCACACTGTCTACGTCTGCCCACCCTTGAGGTAACGTCTTGAAGACGGCAGCACGCGGCCGAACAATGCTATAACTTGGAGATGAAGCGTCGCGGGGCGAGGGAGGGGCGGTGGGGAGGTGACCCTCCTGAAGGGCTGCGTTTTGTGATGGTAATGTGACCTGGAATGTCAGCGCGGCGTGACTGCAGCCTCCCGACGAGCGCCCTGGACCGCGTCGCCGTCGCCAGAAGGGGCAAGTTATGAGAGAAAATTAAACGAAAATATAAATAAAGAGTACTGACGGTTTGTTAATAGATAGATTTAGATATACTCTTTATTACATACCAAAAATAAAATTACAATAGGAACTCAAGTTTGGTGTAATTTAACAGATTTCTAAACCGTAACCAAGCAACACCTGTCATGAAACTGTCAACAACCGACGTAGCAAAACACCTGCTACACATACAGATTTTCCTAGTCGACCAAAAGGCGTCGTCACTTCGTAGGTAGGTATATTAATATTAAAAAACAACATGAGCCTATTATCACAGTGTGAGCCCCCGCAGGCAGCACCCGGCCCCTGCTGTCCAACGCATCCCGTTCGTGTGCGCCACAGAACAACCTGATTCACGTTAAATCAAACAACATCACAAATATCATTGAAGTTTTATAGTCGTTCGATCGAAGTCCTTACCAAAATCCGTATTCACACGTTCCGTGAAAGGGATTAGATAGAACGACAATTTAATTGGCTTGAAACTAAACGATCTATCAACGGCTTATTCCCAGTAACATTATTATGTATTCTACCGAGATAATTATTGACATAGAGCTGGATACACGTCAAAGACACTTCGATCGAACGCCTTCAAAATCGGTGTCTTCAAACTCGATTGATGGATGTGAATAAGATAATGGTCTAGACGACTAAGCTGCTATGATATTGTTACGGTTTTGATTACGTGGATCGGGCTACTGAACAGGTGTGTGCCACACTGTACAGCACGCACAGTCTCTTTGAGACATAAATCAATGCGCTAATCTGTGCGTGTATCAAACGTTCCCGTGCCACCTGCCGGCCCGGCGGGCGGCGGGCGCACGGCGTCGCGCGTCGCGGCGCAAATAAATACGCCTTCGCGCTGAGATGAGAACACACGCGCTTTGAAGTCGACGGAATGTAAACAGTACGCCGCCGCCGTGCTGCGAGTGTGAGGAGGCAACAGTGGCGGAGGAGCCGCGACCTTCTCGTCAAACATTTTATTATAATCAAATGAACTGCTCAACTGTTCATTTAAAACTAATATTAGCTTACCACAAGGTTGCGTGATTCATCCACTTTGCCCATCTCCTCTGTTACGTAGATTGTCAGAACCAACTTTATTTATATTTATTTATTTATTATACAGTATACACTTTATCGTACACCATTACACATATGTACCTACAAAAGGAATCTAAAATTAAAACACACAATGGGCGGCCGTATCGCATTCAGCGATCTCTTCCAGCCAACCTTTATTATTTTTCCCGAGTCCACCGGGACATACTAAAGTAGAAACCTCGCTGAGCCAGGAAGGATAGAAAAGGGATAACGACTTGTATGTCAACTCGCAACACTGCTTGTAAAGGATTGCACCCATACCTCTCTATAATCACGACTGCTAAATTGCATTACATTTGGGCTTATTTGGGCTACAATAAATTCTCCTTTAAAGGCCTTCCTTAATAGTCGCTTCTGCGAGTAACTTCACCTCTATTGAAACCTTCAGTGTGTCATAGTAAATGTTTTACATTTAGGTATTAATATATTATTACTTCAATTGAATGCCTTGTCAGGGCCAAGGTCGCCGAACTAATAATATTTATTTGTTTACAAAACTAACATTGACTGTACCATTAGTAAGCACAACTGCTACGAACAATATTTACTTGATAAAAGAAACAATCGCAATCACAAATACATCAGAATTTCGTTTTATCGCAGTATCACTGATTGATGCCCGAACACAAACAAACGACGCCAACTTTCCAATCAGAACATAACTCAATTGTATCAGTTTAATCTCACGAATCTATAATAAAGCTCAACTTTTAACAAACAATCCGAATTTTCTGATGAAACCCTTTTGTGAGCGAACAATACATCATTGGAAAGAACTCGTACTCGGCAACAACAAGAGTATTTAAGCGTAAGACCGTTTTCACATTTTCCGATCCGATATCGGTATCGGACGCCGATACGATATCGGGGTAAGGTAAATGTATGAAATATGTACCTGTCTTTCATATTGTCCGACCCGATATCGGATATCGGAGCACAGCATTTCATACATTTTACTTACCCCGATATCGTATCGGCGTCCGATACCGATATCGGATCGGATAATGTGAAAACGGTCTAAGTAGAATGTATGAAATGCCGTGCTCCGATATCCGATATCGGGCCGGACAATATGAAAGACAGGTACATATTTCATACATTTTACTTACCCCGATATCGTATCGGCTTCCGACACCGATATCAGATCGGATAATGTGAAAACGCTCTAAGTTCCACCGCGCGCCGCGAGCCGCCGAGTATTTATGTAGCTCGAGCTATTCATTCAGATTGCTTCAGATTACATTGGGAATAAAACAATATCAGGTGCTGACTCGGGCGTTATTATAATAGAAGTACCTAATGAAGAAATAAATTGCTTGATTCCAATGCTATGAATGAAACCAAACATGTATTTTGATTAACAAAGTATATGTTTAGTTTCATCTCGGTCTAGGCATATCACACAAAGTAATATCTAACAACTAATTCCTAGTGAGTTAGTATAGACGTACAGAAAGCTTTGGACAATTAAGGAAAAGAAATCTGAAATCCGCACAACGAAAAGTACACAAAACGTTAAAAGAGGCCAGCCATTCAGTAGCGAGGAATATAAATGGTCGTAAGAGCGCGGTCGGCAGAAGGTAGACGTACAATTATCTGCGACAGCGTGCTTCGGAAGAAAAACATTCCGCCGCCGTAACGAGACATATTATTATCATGAATACCACGACACGAACAAAAACCACAAGATGAGCTTCAAAGAGATCAAAATGATTAATGTCTGTAAAAAAACCATTCTGCTTAAAAGTTCCATATTCTCGCGCGTGTAACCTACTAATACTTATGTCTGCGGAGAGTATAAAACATCGCATGTTTTGTTTGCAAGTACATGAGGAAGAACTAAAGGCGCGTTTTAGAAAAATCCATAAATTCTTGTACGGCCACGGTTCGGTGAACACGTGAACACGCTGCCATCAGCGCGCGGAGAGAGGAGCTGCTTTTACTTGACTCGTACACAGCGAGCTACACAAACTAACACACTTGTTATATTGCAGTTTCAAAGTGCTTTTCCGCCAAAGATGTGCGAGGGAGCACAGTGGTGGACATGTAAAAAACCAAGCTATGTGAATTTTATTTTCCTAGCCAGGCTTGGAGTGAGGTGTATGCGAGGGAACCGGGTGAGTAAAGTGTGAACAGAGTTTGCTACGCATAGCCTTGTGATGACTCATCATCATCATCCTTTCAGTCATATCCTCTCCCAAGTGTCGCCGTATCTACCGGTCCTGTGCGTTTCGCATCCATCGCTGCGTATTCCGGTACATGGTCGCCTCTCTAGGTCCTTCCGTCCCCGTCGACTATTTGTTCTGCGAACAATTTGCCCTGCCCACTGCTACAAAAATATTTTGTAAATCGGAGTCAAAGCTCATCACAAAGAACTGTGAAAACTTCAATATAAACGTAATTGTTTGGTTGGCTATATGATTTGACTTCGCTCTTGTTCTTTCCCGCGATAGTTGTTTGTACATTTGAATGAAGCACCTGTGATTACATCACAAGTGCTCCATTCTAAGCGTCATCGCCTCCCGCAAGTTGACACAAGTTCTCAACCGCTCCTCACCTCTAACGAAGTGTCGTGACGCCGCCGTCACGGCGCCGCGCCGCTAACCGCGCGTGTCACCTGCTCTCACGGTGGCGTGACACCACCTGACTCGCTAACTCACAGTTAGTAGAGGCATTAATTAACGCCAGAAGAAGCTACCGTTTAACTGACACCCTCAACACATTAGCAACTTAACTAATTACTAACTCCACTGCATTCCTTCGAAAGTAATATGCGTCGGCGACACACTGCACACACAGCTGCACATGCACGTGAACAGCGATCCACAGCTCACTACAGTAGACTGTACAATATGTCAGTAGTTGCTTCGAAACTATTTCTCTTTCCGAACACTAAAGAAGCATTTCTATTTATCATAGTGGAGCTAAAGAGCGTCCCTCCTGCCGGCACGTATTACGAGTTAGATGGAAGAGATTTTAACAATATTAACAAAGTGGCAAACTTTCCATATTGAGCGCGTTGTAAAGTTAAACCTCTGCGGCGCGCGCGAGCCGCGTCCGGCGTCCGGCCCGTAAGCCGCTAAGCCGGGCCGGACGACCAGACACTAATTTATATCGACCACTATAAAAATATATTAATTATCCGCTGTTTACGACGCGCCGCCGCCGCTCCGCCACATTCACTTGATTTTTTCGTGTTAATGAACGTTGTTCGCCGATGTTCTTGTCTCATTCGTTTGTCTGCTGAACTTCTATAAGAACCAGCGTCGAGCGGGCGGCAGGCGCAGATAACGTAATTAATTAAATTCCTCGCCGGAGCACACCGAGAGCTATTCACTGTAACATTTCAATAAATTATTAAATTGGATAAAGTTTTATATTTGACTCACGAAAGCATTTCTAACTCCTTCGTTGAATATTAAAAGGTGCTAACTTTAATTTCTTGCACGGCGGCGTCGTAATGTACCTACGAGCACGAGATAAAAGCGTAGCACGGCGCAGCGCTGGCGTATCACTAGCGTATTGCTGGCGTATCGCTGGCGTGTCGCCTTATCGTTGGAAGCGACGTGAAAGTTTAAAAGCGTGTGGTGTCGGGCGTGTTCGGAGTGGGACGTGCGCGCGTTTGGGACGTGCGGCTCAGGCAGTGTGCACTCACAGTAAGGACAATGCACACGCAAACTGGGCTATTTCGACATTAGCGCTTAGGACAGGGACATCCCTGTACATACTTAATATACATAAATGTACATGTATTAAATTTCAGTAATCGGATTTGCCTTTATCTGTAGTAAGTACCCTCTCTCAATAGCCTTGACTGTACTTACATTGTCAAAGATAAAGCCATGTGTTCCCATTTCTTTTTCACGAGATTACGGCGGAGCCATGGCAGAAGTATTAGCATAATATATTGGACCCGTGTCACCGCGTAAATCTCGTAGAGGTGACCCGCGTCCGTTGTCGTATCGATAACATATGATTGCTTCTGTATTACATGTACACTTGATATAAAGGTTTAGGTAACTGTAGCTAGAACAATGCGATAATTAAATGAGAGTATGCACACTTTATGAAGGCGAGCTCTAGCACACGCCTGTCGGGTAAGCGATCAGTCAAGGGCGGTGTGGCGGCTTGTGCAACAACGGACAGTTCAGTCCTTAACTAGACAATTCGCGTGAAAACAAAAAAAAAGTTATATTATGTTTGTTGACATATTCACATAAAATCTATTTCCGACAACTATAATTATTCATTTATTTAAAATCAAAACGTCTTTATTTTACACAAGCCTAGACTTATAGAACTTCAGATGCTAGCGCACGGTTCCAATTTGCATAGTGTTGGTATTCTATAAATAATTTTATAGTGTAATAAAAACAATAAATTGAGCTATGTTTCGTATAATAAAACAAGCCTTCCAACCGATGACCGACGTGCGCGTTGTGGCGAGTATCACGCACACGCTGCACACGTAGCACACGCCTGCGACACGTATGTTGGCGCTGAGCAAATCCGAATAATTAGTATGAGAGACTGGCGCACACCTCTAGTTTGTCGGAACTTGGAGCAGTTGAAATCTCTACATATTCAAGAGCAGTATAATGAACTGCGAGTGTTGCTGCTGCCCCGTCTGTGTGTGTCAACTGTTACAGCTGCCGGTGTCTGTCTGTCGTGTGCCTCTAATTAAGACGCAGCATCCGTCGTCCGTATACAGGTGACGCAGACATCTGCAGCTGAGACGAGACTCGGGGAGCTCGGACAACCGCTCGACGGCTGAGCTACAAGGAACTGTGTGTTGGCTGAGCTCCGATTAGATTGTAAGGTATTATTCTGTTAACTCAGTTTGTGAAATAATTCCACTGCTTTTTGTTTGGTTTATAAAAATAAAAACAACTAACTTCAAACAAAATCAGTAAAAAGTGCAAAATAACTTAAATTTTGAAATTGACCGACTTTAGAAAGATAAGTAGGTACCTACTCTCTTTCATTTCTTGATGTTGGAGTTAAAGAGGAATTGAGAGATAAAAATGACACTACTCTAGAAATAAAAAATTGTTTATTAAAAAAAATCCAAATTGGTTCATAAATGACGTAGTTCTTGGAAAACGAACCTATAACATAGGACCAAATTGTACACCTTCTTCTTGTTTTGAAATCCATCAAAAAACTGTTTCTAAGAGCTGACCTGTGCCTACCTACCTAAACTTTAAATCAACGTGAAGCAATATTTGTAGTTCAAAGTACACATTGAATAAAAAGGATTAAATTAATAATTGAATAACCAAAGTGATGAACTTATGAAACTTCTAATTTCTTCAAAGTATTTCAAAAAGTCAAAAGTATAAGAAAACCAATCAAAGTTAATCAAATAAGACGCGTTCTTAAGCTCTAAACGTGGATCAAAGATTGGAATGGAATATTAAATATAAGGTAGAAGATATTTTATTTTGTGAAGTTAAATGAGGTGAAGCGGTCCCGAGCCGAGCTCGGCGCTAAACGATAGAGACGCGTCGCGGGGCCATGTTCAAACGATTCATATTTTTACAAGATATCGTTGGAGACAATGCTACGCATATTTTTATTTCTGTCACTTTTCTCGCAATGTTTACGACAATGGCGTTCACATTCACCACTTAATAATATACATTGAGGATCCCAAAAATAATGATTTATGATTATAAAAAATATAACGATCCGAGACACATTTCTTTGATAAATGACATTATTATCGTGTTTGGCAAACATAAAAGGAGAAGGCCTCAGCTCTGGCAGGCTTGACGCAAGATTTTATGTGTTGTACTTACATTAGGCTGTGTTCGCGCGAGCGCGTTTAACAGCCGCAGTAAAGCTGCGTCGCCGGGACGCGGAGCTCTACAATACACACTGTAATATGACAGACATACGTACGTACTGCGGGGACGGCGGGGACGGCGAGCGGCTCAATCATTCACTCGGTTAGCTCGCGGAAAGAAAAGAAAACGAGAAGCGGATATGAGGAAAACAAACACACAGGGGAACGTGGACGAGACGCAGAAGGAACACTCGGATCAATACGGGCATTTTACCTACTATAGGTAACATTATTTACGTGCTTAGGACATGACATCTCTGAAATACATACAGATAGATATAGATTGGTTCTTACGGGAAATACTTTGCGTATATTCCAGCAGACAAGCAATAAAACCCAGTTTCAATGCAAGCCGTCGAATCAGTTTTGAATAGCTACAAATGAAAAGTTACTTCATTGAGCAGTGACAACACCAGTAAAAGTGTATAATTTATATCTTTTCAATGGTTACCTACTTCTGATATAGAAGTATACCTCTTTCGGCACCAATTTTATGAACACCTGTAACTTAATCAATTAAGCTATTCTATTTTAAGCACCAATACGTATATTAATTAGCTTGGTACTGATTCACCACCTACTTTAGTTTCTATTGATAAGATGGATTTGTATATTTTTATGTAATACCTACCTATTTATACTTTTAGTGCTTTAAGTGAAACAGGTTAGGAGCTGAAACCGTAGGTGCTGAAATATTAGTGCTGAAAGATACCAACTTCACTAGGTAAATAAATATAGATTTTGTTTTTCATTTTTTATTGTTACATCCATATACTTGCATCAGCGTGACTACAGGCTATTGTAAACTTTTAAAATAGTGAATCAACAGTGAATTTATTATTATACCTTCTGCGTGTGTTTGCTTTGCGCCGCCACAGCCGCAGTTTCCTCATCTGTCCCGCGGAATTAGACGCTCTCCATTAAGGGACGTCTCCGGAATACCCGCGCAGCTGAGGGCCGGGGGAGGGCAGGAGTGCCGCTGCATTATAAATCCATTACCGATAGCTACGCATTTTTCACTCAATTTTACCTCTGTGAGGTCCTCTCGCAGGTACAATTGAGGGAAACCGCCATGACAGCGACGCGTCGCCGACACCTGCCGCGCGATTTGATTTATGTTCCACGACGAATTTACACGCCGTATTGGAATTATAGCATTGTTGTGAGGAAGCACTGTGTACCGACAAGCAGTCGCTTCAAGTAAATGGTTGGTATTCAGTGTGCCCAGCAACCTGTGAGACTGGAAGACGATCTCCACATTAACTGTCGTGGTGTGGCAGATTGATTGATATAGATACAGACGCGTCGTGATAATTAGGTAAGTATGATATGTCTACAGTGCGGCCTTTAAAACCCGTGTTAGCTGTTACTGGAATACACACGCGGTGTATTATCAATTTCCCATGAAATCAATTAACCCGATAGTGTGCCGATGGCGCAGCGACCGGCGGCAAACAACTCCCGCCGCACTACAGGATATTGCGCCGTGTGTGACATGACGCGGCACCAGGAATAGCGCCACATCATACCCGGCCTAACTCTAGACTCTACTAAAAAAAAACAATACATAATACCACAATATACAATTGTAAACAGTCGCACGTCAAGTTATATACACAGTAGATACTTGTGTGTTCAAAAAGTATACCTATTAGTAATATTTTTTTTTATTCCTAATCATTGCATTTACCATTGAGTTCACAAAGTTGGACATAACAGACGACAACACAATAAACTGATCTACCGAATCCCGTACGGGTCCTATCGGCAGCTGACTACACGCACTCAACGCTGTATATGCTGTAAGTGTCACGCACACGTCGCCAGCCGCCACATGCTGCACTGCTAGTCTACCACTAACTACGCTATCAGTCGGCTACAAGTCACGCCGCCAGTCTTCTAGTGCTAGTAAACATAGAACATCTAAAGGGAAACAGTTTAAAACGTGCCCCAAACCGAATTCTAAACTATTTAATGACTATAATTATTAATCAATTCGTGCTAGTTAGAACAGTTATCATAATTATACTATAATTATTATAAAATATCTAGACGACAATTTGAGAGATACAAACGAGAGACAGAATACCTACCTACTCTTAGTTATCAAGCCTTTTTGGCCTCACACAGATTTTTTAAATGTGGTTTTTCCATAGTCGTCTGTATTTATGTTGTGCACGATTGCGTGAGGTACAAATAAACGTTTTCTTTCACTCTTGATGGGCAACAGCTATGATCTTGGTAATCCAATTTATTTTCTTTTCTCTCTCTACAGCGAAACAATGCTTAATTACAAATTCCTCTTAGCGGAACGAGTCGTGTTATATCACAGCAAAAACGCTCAGACGTGAACGTAAACGAGAAGTAAACTAGATAAATAGTGCAGTTTACGAGCAGCTCGCAATGAGATGCGGAAACTTCACTCCGTCACGGCGCGAGGCGGCGCGATCCGGCGCGAGCAGTTTACTCGCAGTTGTCGAGCTAAACCGATAAACAAAGACAACTTTATGTTGTCAACAGTTCACTTTGCTGGAAATGTTGAGAAGTTCAAAGTTCTCAACTGAACATTGGTACACAGGAATCGGTCCCGTGAGTATTTGCAAGAGCTCTAACTAGTCCGGCAGCTCGGACATTGACCACTTGCGTTCAGTTGTTGGGCGCTTGGCGCTTTCACTGATCAATGTTTCAGCATGCGACCTGATAAATAAGATATTCATGATACTTAAGACTTAATTGTATGTAGGAACTGGACCTCACCAACGGTCACGAGTCCCACTCGGCCTGTTTCCTTAGCGTATGTCGTCATTGGCGGTAATGGCGGTGTAAGTGCGAGCCACCTCGAGCTAACGTCCGCCAAACGCGCAGACCTGGCGCACATTACTGCAACACGTAACGTGACGCCATTTCCCGCGCACATCACTAATTCTGTAAGCTCTGAACAAGTTCTGCGGAATTGCCAAGTTAATAAAACTTATCGACTTACTTAAAAGGTTTTACTAACTTTGTCTGTTTGGGGTTTCACTCTAATATCGGCTATAAATAGAACTGACCGACCATATCCTGAATACTTAGTTGTGTGACGCAAACCCTAATTGAATTACTAATTGGAAAATAATAATTAAGTAGGGACATTTTCCCCGAGCACAACAAAAAACTTTCAGTGAAGCAGGCGCCGCGACGCAAACCAACTCCTTGTAAAATACCATTCTTCAGAGACGACGCAAAAAAGTGGCACTAGCCGCAGCAGCCCCAAGGAACTTATTAAACAACGGTTGTTCCGCGGTGAGGGTGGGAGGGGGAAGGGTTTCATTTGTTGTGTAAACCGTCGCAACACAAATTAATATTTTTACGTCGTCTGTAATTTCGAGGCGTGGCGACCTGCACACTGGCAGACCTTGGGATGTCGCAACTTTTCCTCGTTGTAATAGAAAACAAAACTTACGAGTAATTGTATTGTTTCTGCTAAAAGTAGAAACAACTTTGCAATAGGGTTCACTGTAATGTAGAGTGTTTCAGACGGCGTAGTTTCGTGCGTAGCGGCTCTTATTTCAACAACAACAGACAATATAAACTAAATAACTTGGTCGGCTACATTCTCGTAGAAAAAGGATCCATTATCGAATGGCTCCACGTCTCGGATGATCATCCGTTTATACAACCTCTTTCGTTGCCTAAGTAAATATAGCGGTATAGTTGGTATGGCGCGATCCGCGGCGTATAATTTGTTATGTTTAACATATTATCGGCGTCCGGCGCGCAGTGACGAGGGTCGACCCGCCCCCAAATAAAGAAAAATAAGCGATCAAGAAAGGTGCAAAAAGTGAGGTATCTCACAGAGTCGGTGCCAGCGATAGATTGGTGATAGATGACTCGCTAATCGAGTCGCAGCCGACTTTATACAAGTTCAACGAGATCTGTAGCGATACGAGAAAATACAAAAAATATCTTAAACCAAGTTCCAAGCAATGACATCGCCAAATGGAATTAAATAAAATCTAAGAAAAGAGAAATACCTCCACTAAGTTACATTACCGTGTCCTAAGTTTCAATAAACTGCTCGAGGCGTCGGCTTGACCTTTCCGAAGTTTCCGTTTCGATCCATTACACGCAACACGTACCCACTCGCACTATGACGAATCGCTTTCAGAATAAAGTTCCCCTTGGCAAATAGATCTATAAAAATATTCCAGCTCAAAATATGTTGACCGTGAAAAGGAAAAAACCTAGAGTATCTATTCTATAATAAGCAAAGTCGGTCAGGCACTTGACAGATGCAAAGCTTCGCAAGTTTCTGTTTTCATTGCGCATCTAAGCAATATTAGTATAACTAGTTCTAGTGAACTAAAAGCAAGTATTAGTAGTGCATCAGTGTCAGATAATAAGCAGTAAATTTTATTCAAACTGTTTCTGTCCTACATCCAGAAATTAAATAACATTGCTGCATCCGTGCTGAGCATTTATCTAATAGTCTATCTAAAAGCAACCCAACCAGCAATTAACAGTATTCCTCTCAATCATTCGCCTAGTTTCAGTGGGGTGGTATCTGCAGCGAGTGATCCATTACCCGCGGTCCCTAATCAATAGCTATTCATTTGCTGTTCAAACATGTGGCAGTCGCACCATTACCCCGCCGCCGCCGCCGCCGCCGCCGCCGGCCTCGCGCCAATACGTTCAGCTGACGTTCATCTCACGTATGCCACAGACTGGCGAGTTTAACACCAGTTCTGTAGGATCCGAGCAGTCTCCCAAAAAGGTGTAATGAAGTTAGGCCCGCCAGGATTAGAGTAACCGGCACGATTAGGACTTGGAGCAATAACCTCTAAATTGCCGAGATGAATGTCATGGAACGAATACTTGGAACTCTTTTCAAAGACCTTCAATGAACCTTTTCGCAGTTCTTCTAAAATGCCATTAACAAATTTGAATAATTGAATTGAACTCAAGTTATTCATAACGGCTACATTTACGGACAGCTTTCGTCTCCGCCCGTACTTTCGCCATCTCTACGGCCGGGGAACGTAATGTCGATGTGTTGTGTGGAGAAAACTCTCTGCTTGTTTCTTGTATCTTACAGAAAATACATAGTATAATGGGATGGTATTGCATGCAATATAATATACACTGTAGAAAAATATTTATATTGAATGTCAAAGAAATTCTCTCCGAGATATTATTGTGAAATGGTATTTGGTTGTTAAACAAATAATTGTTTATTTGAGTCCCGATTGGATCCAAATAATTGAGTTAGAATAAACTTTGAAACTTTTAATCAATGTAATAAACATAAATAACGAATACAGATGATCCTTTTAAGCGCTTAATTTTGCTTTTTCACGAAATCCTCGGCAGTACAAATCTGTCGTTACTTCGGGTCCACTCGACACGCACGCGACAGCAGTTTAATTAGACGTTGATCCAGGTTTAAATACGTTCAAACAAGAGACGCTCAAATAAACTGCTCCATTGTATCCTCCGCCCTCGAGCGGCGTCCTCCGTCGCTCGCCTCCAGCGCTAAACGAATCCGTCAGATTAGCTCCTCCAGCTTGCAGCATCACTTGATTCGCATTTAAAGCGCGTTTCAAGATCTCATCAAACATTCAGCACGATTTTATTCTGCTCTTAAATCACAAGTATTCTAGTATCGCGCTCTTTCAACTTGTCTGTCAGGACGCGTAGGTACCGTTAGTAAGATTAAATAAGGATTAAAACCTTGAAGTGAATGAAGCTGGTACTGCCGGCAAGGTTCTAGGATACGTGAGAGTTAAGCAAACGTGACACACTCTCTGTCATTCAGGGTCGGTGCTATCGAAGTTGGATGACGTCACGGCGGTGGGGGGCAGGTGGAGGGGGTGTTGACATGGTTAACGTAAATGTCAGCGAAAGGAAGCGAGTGGATTGCTGAATAAACGTCGTGCTCTTCAGTTCTGTTTAGTTACCAAAAGACGGGAACGGTGAGCAAGCGTACGGCGTCGACTGTTGTGGAGCACTCGACAGGGTTCGTCTGCCACTGTTTGACTAACAATTGTTCTTGTGTGAGTTACTAAGTCTTGATACCGTTTAGTTTACAGCATTAATAAACCCGTGAAACCCTTCTTAATCTCCTTTCTAGAGTAGTTATGAACAGACTTAGGGCCGTGTGCACCGACATAAGTTTAAACATTGATTTTGCAATCCACCCATTATAATTTAATCAATGTTTAAACAAGGAGCGGTTTTTTTGTGTTCACCATCATCTTTCGGCGTTCGGTTTCCTAATCGAAACATAACTGAGCGTTTTTGAACGAATGAGTGAGCAATTGCAATACTACTAAATAAAATGTAAGACTACATCTTGAAATTTCGTTCACGCTTACAACTTTTTAACATGGCCAGATAATAGTTTATGCCATAAAATGTGAAAGTTGCTGTTCATTGTTTCTTAGGCTTTACGGGAAACACATTTTATGTTGGAAGGTTTACCAACGCGCTCTTTCTTATCTGTGGCTGTCATTTTTTAAAATTCTCTGATAAAGTTTCGTGGTATTTTTGTTGTAAGAATCGTATATGAAAAATTAACAATTTAGAGTAAATGTGTGTGTATGTGCAGCGTATGAGGTTTTGAAGTTCTGTGTAAATAATAAGATAGTGTTCGATTGCTTATTTCAACAATTAAAAGGATGTTGAAAGAGGATGGTGAGAGGATGTTGGTCTTCTCGTCATCGTTTCTACTCATTAAAATAATCTAACATACATTATAAAATTAAAAGCCATTATTTCTCAAACATAAATAAGTGCTTCGTCTGTAAATCAAACAAAATAACCTACAAAAGTTCTGTCAAATGACAGTAACTGACGTCTAAACAACGTCTTGTAGCTCGATTAAGATAACCATCTGATTAATGTCAATAACCGACGATAAGGCGGTGGTGAACAGGAAATATTGCTAAAACAGCCGTTTTAATATTAAAACAGTCGATTTGGTGTCGGTGAACATCGCCTTTAACTTACCAAACTTATTAGAGCTTAACAAGGAATATGTCAATTAATAGTGCTCTTTTTTTAAATAATATAAATTAGTACTTGACTGCAATTCCACCTGATGGTAAGCAGTGATGCAATCGTTTATATTGAGGCGCACTAGTTTATTATGAGTCTATTTAGTCTAGCATTAAATACACCCAAATTATAATCAGAAAGGAAGACCGCAGCAGGCAAATTGTACTCGAGTGTCAACAAATCAAAACAATATGTTTCGATATTCCGATATTCCGGCATTAAGTAGACAATACTAGACAAGGAAAACGTCGCGGCGTGTGCGGCGGAGTATGGCAAGAGGTTGGTGAGTAATTGGGGGCACGTATTGACAGAATAATAGCAAGTCTGTCGAACAGTTTCCGCGAGGCTGTCACACTGGAGGCTTTGTTGATGACTAGTCGAGTAGTCAGGAGGCAATACGGTCGATCCACATGAGCGTTTGTTTTCAATTAATATTATTTAGAACTGATCTTGTTAAGATGTTCTCTGAAAGGAAAGAACTGATTCTGACAGTTAATTTACTGATAGAAAGTTAGATGTTCTAATCTGTTCTACATACTGGAAACGGAACCTACCTTTGTGATGGGGCGTGGGAGATAAACTGATGTACCTACTAGCTAGAATTAAATATACTTTAAACCAGAATTTGGCAAAAAAAAGTATTAAAACGCGAAGTACTTTGCTAATTATGATTTCACCACAAACATGGCACTCTCTCCCTAACAAAAAGCCAACCGCAAGTAATTCTGCAACAATTATATTTCAAAAGCAGTTTCCAAACAACTCGTCAAAATGTTCAGCTCTTTTCAAACGCTAACTTTTCATTCACTAATTAGCGAATTTTCGGCCGAAACTGACGCAAAAACTAAAATTAAACAACAAGTTCAACCTGTGTAAAGCCAACAAAAGCATAAAATAATAATTACTAATTAAACTTGTTATCCTATTATTTTTGTTAGAAAGTTTATTTTTTTTAATTTAAAGTGCCTAATACTGTAACTGTTAAATGGCTACTTTATAGTATTAGTATCGATAAGGCCACATATTCTAAACAACTAGTTAGGGCAGTGTAAGCCTCGGCGCGTACAGAGAGTTAACGTAACTTTGTAGGCGCTTACTGCGGCGGAGGCTTTGCCATCAAGATCGGCACTCGAATAAATTATATTTGTTTTCTCTAAAAGGGTCTTACTGGATCGATACTACCGAAAGTACTTATACCCTTGGACAGACCTTTAAATAAGGTCATACTTGCTTTACTTGCGAGGATAATATAATCATCAAGCTCGAACCTCATCAATCTCAATAACTTATTCGTATGTATAATATAAAAGTCCTAAACCTAAATAAATCGTTGGCTCGTAAATATCGTAGCAGACTCGTAGAGGGTGCTACGTCGTAGCAGTGTGCTACGAGCTCGTAGCGATCCTTTTAGAGGCAATTTGCCGGTCGGTGACCTTGATTTCGTAAGTGTTCACTTTGAGACAGAGATTGACTGCAGCGCACTCACACACTCACACTTGAGCACACACACATGTATGCACATTTACATGTATGTGCTAGTATACGGGGCGTACATAGAATATTCCTCAGTCCAATCTCGATACATGAAAGATGCAACAACATGTCGGAATACTGGATGCTGCAATAAATAGTTTTATTGCTAAAAGCTTTTATGAATGACCGGATTGAATTTTAAATTGAATTGGTATTATTTCGAATATGAAAACCTGGATGTTTAGAAGTTAGAACATTTGTTAACAAGTATATGGTAAACATCTCACTCCTACGCACAAAACGTTTTGGGAAAACATTAAATGTGCATACAGCAAAAGGAATTCCGTGCCGGACTCTGTGTTGCCTGATAACTCCAATCTGGGGGTCAATAAGTCAAGAGTGAGTAGATTACCTCTAGGCAAGCGTACTCCACCGTCGACCACATCGTCACTTTCCACCAGGTGAGATAATGGTCAAGCGTGAGTCTATCAATAATAAAAAACCCCAAATTTCATTGTATTAATAGCTGTTTCCACATTAGGTGGTAGTGATAACGTTACAGTGAGACAGTTGGTCTCGCACTTCGACAGTCTCAGAAAGTATAATCATTTCCGAAGTTCTTCATCAGGTCTTCACTAAATGAAACTACCTGCAGGCAAAAATCATTAAAACCTGTCCAAATTTGACGAAACAAGATTGTACGGTGAAACCATACACTAATGCTTACGAGTATTCTTGCATTTTTACCTTATTTCACAATTATAAATTGGTCAATCCCTCAGTACACGATTAGCGGTCACCGCGTGTGCTCCCACGCTCCTTTATAATTATAAACTTTTGGTTCGAATAATATATTAAATTTAACTATTTTAGCAGCAGTATCATTTCACAATCTTCCTAGCTTCTACAAAGATAATAAATAAAAAACATTAAAAAGACTTAAGAACCATTTCCTTTTTTGGAAATTGATTGAAAAAGCTATGTGAGAGTGACAGCGGTCCGCCTGCTCTTATATAAACTATGTATAATAGTTTGTATAAGAGCAAGAGTTGTACCGTCCGTATATATAATAGAAGCTCCCACGAGCTGGCGAGCGCAGCCGCCGTCATCCATCGTGCGGGACAGGAGGGATGAAGGATGGGTGGCGCTGACGTCACATCCGCGTGAAATATGCGCCGCCATTGTCGCGTGGACTGAATACACGCTCACTTTCACAATACTCCATTATTCGGCGATGTGTCTCCATGTGAGTGAAACGGCGTCTGATAGAGCGCCAAACAGGATGTGTTGCTTGTTTAGATATTTGTTTATATACATACTCGTACTCGTATATGAAAGCAATGTGAAGTTTTTGCTTGCTTTACAGAGTTTTTGACACAAACAATCTTAAATTTCGCAAATATTTTCGAGGAGACTCAATCAGAGATCTTTAATTTGATCAAATTAATTGAATTGAATGTCAGGAATCTTTACTACAATGAGTTAGAAAGTTATTGAGGAATCCAGATATCAAACGTTGTTGTTATCGTCTCGTGTAATAAGAACACTTCATTTGTATCGGTTACCGCGAGGAGCACCACACGGCGCTCAAACTACACTTCAGTCGATTTCAATCAACAAGTCTATTACGGCGGAGTTCGGCAACTAGCCGAGTGCTAGTGGTTACCCCTCACCCCTCCCCCCCCCCGCACCGGCCGCACCTCGCCTTTGTGCCGGAGAGAGTGGCGATCTCGCTGAGTGCTTCAGATCTAAACTGTCAGCCAGAGTTCCGGGAACTTCATCAATCGCTGACAACTAGCAAGATCATTGACGCGGACGCCATTGTAATGTACTATCTATTATTTGATCAAGTACTGAGAATAAATTAAAGCCCCAATCAGTCTGGAGGCCTTTACCAATTGTCGAGAACGGCGTCCATGCAGTTTCACATAACGTAAGTATACCAGTATTAAAGATAAAGATAATTTATTTTACAAAAACGGACAGGCGCCACATTTTTGGGTTTCGTCTATCCGAAATAAACGCCAGCCCCATTCGCACTAAAGTCACGAACTACGACCGACACGGTCTCGCCGCTAAAATTACGCATTTACCTCTATGTGATAATTTCCTGCGCACGTGATGCAGGCTTCCGCGTGAAATAGCAAGTGACAAGCGCCCCGCGTACTCGTAGACCGCAGTAATGCGCCACGAGTTGACGTTTATCATAATAGTATAAACCTCTCTCGCAGTTTATTTTAAACTACTTTCTGCCAACGGCTTCACCGCCGCGTAAACGTAGGTTTCTCCATAAAAACTTTGGACCCCCGTTTCATCCACTTAAGGAGTGAATTTTAGGAATTCCTCTCTTAGCGCTCGCCTACGTCTTAAAGGAAACCTTGTGCACAATTTCATGCTCCCAGTCCTAAAGTTTTGGCTGTCTGTTGATATATCAGTCATTTAGCTTTTATGTATATAGATGAAAGTTTTACTACTGTAAGGAAAGGACCGCTGACCCGTTTTCGGTTACACAAGATCGTCAATATAAATAAAAACACGTTATAAAAGCCTTCAGTGTCCCCTTCGCGTTGAATGATGTCAACAAACTCGAACAACGTATCTTTACGACTTTGTATGCTGTCTTCCTTTCCCATTACTGTAATATTCTGTTCAGTTTACAGTTGCATCACGCGTACATGTATCCCACTGATTGTGACACTCAAGTGTTACACAGTGTTGAGCACAGTATCTGTAACCGCTCACTATCTAGACACGATAGAGTTTAGTTGGAATACGGCGCGTACCGTCGTTAGTATGGATTGCGCACCGCCGGCGTGCCCGGCGTGGTGCGACTGGAATCATATCAGATCTTTAAATAAACATCAAAGAGTTCAGATGGCCTTATTACAGATCGAGCAGCGAAGAATAAAGGAGACGTGACGTAATATCAAGTAGCACGGATGAAACGAACCAGGGACAACTAGCACCTCTGATCTCTGTGACAATGAGAGTCACCCTTGTGACTGAGTAACTTATCCATGCATGCGGGGCGTGTCAGCCCCTCTGCATCAAACGTCCCACTATACGAAGACTACTTAATTCGCTTCATCTGATTTTGTAGTTACCCTATAAATATATAGTAATGTTTTGTTTTATATTGCACTATTGTTTGTGATCAAGCATTGTTTCTATACATATATTTATTTGATAGTAACATGAAACAATTTCATTTCATAGAAACGATACGATTTTGTAAGTAAATACGACAAATCACAAGTCTTTGCGCGTTTACAAGCAGAGAGTACCTCTTACGCTGTGTAGACAGTAGCTTGTTATTTTAAAAACAGAAGCAACAAATACATTGTATAGCAGCAGACAGACGAATAAAAATTGTACGAGCGATGCCACAGAGAAAACGTTAGTTCGGTGTAGTATCTACCGGAGTCGATACGACTTGAGTCGCGATATCGGGACTGCATTCAGATGGCGGTAATGAGACACAACCGAACACACTGCAGCAGTACAGACGAGCGACATCGAAAGTTTCGACCAAGGATGCTTGGCTAAATTTGTATTAAACGTTAATAACATTAAAAGGAAGCCTAAAGCGCATTAACATGCAAAACCCTCTTTTTATTGACACTATCAAGAACTAAAGACAGGTCCTTTATCTATATGCGTAGATGTATTATGCAAAACCTAAAGGCATGGTAGCTACTCTCGATTTGATTTACTTTCATTTTTTTCATGATAAGCAAGGAGTGAGCCTTCTGTTCTATTTAAGATAAGTTCTCGACTCTTTGGCGCCGGAGTCGCGCTGATGGCAGCTGAGCGTCGCGAACATCTCGCAATCATCGAGTTCTTCATTAAATCCGCACGAGCACAAATATTTATAATCTGATGATAGACCGGGTTCAACGCAAGTTTACTCGATATAAAAAGTTATATGGGCACATCCCTATTTATATCCGTCTATGTTTGTCGTGGGAATGCTCGAATGCTGGGTATCAACACGCTAGAATTGCGACGTATAAATTGATGTTTTTTATATAGTAGTAAAGAAAAGATCAATGCTTGTATAAAATTCTTTAGTCCGTAGATTGTTGGCTTGCTATCTTTGGTGTATACTGTAAGTATAGCTAGCAATTGACAAATAAATAAATAAACGTTTGCTTGACTCGCGCAGACAAGTCTCAAACTTCCAGATTTACTTCGTGACTTGTGTAAATATTGTCATTGAGCGATGCTCGCTTGAGCTCGCATTGTTCGCTTAAACTTTCAAATTTAAAACGTGCAAATAACACTGTTTAAAGTTGCAGTCAGTTTTACGTCTGTTCGTAACTTACTTTTGACTCAATTTAATGCTCAGTTTTATTTGGTTTGTTTTAGAAATAGTTCCATAAACCAGCATTACGTACCGCAGCTCGTATTTCAACAAATAACATTTTTAATAAAAATGTTGTCATCAGTTTCCTCCAGTAAAATAAACTGATAAAAACCGGAAAAGAGACGATTTCAATAGCAGTGTGCTTTGTGGGTGGGTTCAGTATCAATAAAATTGACTAGGTAAGTACTCTTTTTTTAACTGATTTCAAAACGGTAAAAAAAGGACGTTGTTAATGCGGTTGTAGTTTTTTTTCTTAAAACTCCGTCATTGATGAATTAAATCTCTATCAAGATTTTCATTGAAATGGTAGGTAAAAAATCGTTTTTTTCAGATCGTTGGTAAACTCGTCAAATTGCTTGGTCCGTAGGTGGCTACTTTAACTAGCATCGGTGGGACTCATTAAATCCTGCAAAGTGCAGGTGTATGGGCACTTGGGGCACTCCTACATTATGGCCCATATTTTGAATAGATTTGAATAATAATTTGGTTTTATTGTATCGTTACATTTTTGGGAAGAGGTTGTAAAATGTTCGACCTATAGCAACGTTCCTATAAGTACTGCAACTTACAGCTGGTATTTGTCCAAAGGATGAAGCTACAAACCCTGTCGTCATAACTAAGCTAAACCCACTAGACTGGGTGACAAGTCAACAGACCGGACTGCAGTAGGCGGGCTGTGAGCTTATCTGAGTCAATATGTGCACACTCGCAGATTTGGCTCTGAGATACATGCATACAGTTACAGATACACTGTCGAGAGTCCGGCAGATAGCGACCATTATCGCAACATAGTGCCGCCTGGCAATACTACACAAGAGATACGTACAATGTACTCACTCGAAAGGAAGGAAATGGAGGCGTTGACCCAGCTACTGTATAGTTATCTAAGTAAATTCTAGGTGCTAACTTACTATTCGAAAAGAGGAAGAGCTCACAATGTTTCTGTCGATTCTAAGTAAGTACGTATGTCTGATTATAAAGGTACAGTTTTATTTATGTCATAACGTAGACTTTGTCATATTTTATTAATATAGTATGAACGGGCACTTACGTTGTATTCACGTTCAAGTCGATGAAGTTGGAATGGTAATGGCAATATTGTAAATCAGAACCAAAGATTACTACGCGGTAATCAATCTCTGTTGCACTTAACTCCGGGATTAGAGTGAATTAATTAAAGAACTACATTACGTAGACGCCATTAAAGGAAAACAATCGATCAGGTGGAGTGAGTGCCAGAGGTACATCAACTGGAGAAAGGTCCTCCACGGTACCTCACGACGATAAAACGGTACATCATTAATAGTCGATTGACTGGCATTACTATGTCATGTTACAAATGTATGACATTGATACATTAGCTACACGTCACACGCAATGATCACTTCTATGCCTTGTAAAGGAAATGTTGGAATCATAATTATATTAAAAGAAAATATTGTGTGAGACTATAGAAAAATATTGCACTATAATATGAATCTATAGCGGCCGTAGACAACACAACTAATGCGTAACTAGAACTGTTGTACTGCGATCAGATAATAGTTGAACACAACTGTAGCGCTGTGGATAGGCCGATAAACAAACAGACAACTGTGCTGCCGTGTGTACACAGCACATGTGTGGAGCTGCTCATGAATACACGTTATTAGTATTTACTACAGATCATAGTATAGTACAGCGCATTATGTACATTATTATTTGTAATCCTACGATACAACCAAAATAGGAAAAGGCTTAAGCATTTTCCGAGAAACAATGAAAGTTGTAACAGGTAAGTGTCATAGCGGCGTCTACGGGTAAAACGGGTCAGACACGAGCCGGTCCGAAAACTTTCACATTAGCATTTATAATTTACAGCAGAACTCACTCATTTTTCAAAGTTTACAAAGTGGCGGAAATACAGCAACAGGCCTCCCCCCCCCCTGTCTCCGGTACAACGTGGCTGATACTCGGGGCTGTAACAGAGTTTCCTCGTAACTCACATTGACACGGCTATAAATCGCTCAGCTTTTTGCAACGACAGAAAAGGGCAAGCGAACTTTATCGCCGACATTATTAATGTATATTGCGGATGTTACATTCCAATATACGAAACTAACACCAGGAAAAACCTGAATGCAAACAGCAGTGGGCTCGTTTGTCAGCCTCAGTCCGGAGGGGCTGAATGACGGATGTATGGGAACAGTGTGGCACGGGCGAGGATAGCAACAAGTACGCAGCCGGGGCCCTGCGAGGTGGCGCGGACGAGCTGGAGCACGCGAACTTGCCCTTGAACCACTACACAGAAAAGTTTCGAAAGCACACAACTTCCAATTAGCTAAGCTCTGGAGCAAACTCGCGTTTAGACATCTGTTTTATAATGCATGCATTATTTATTTATATATTATTTTTTGCAAAACAATACAGATCGTAAATGATATTGATAAAGACTAAATTTTATTTCCTAGAATGCAGGTTTATGTGAACAATTTGCACACAAATTGCATTAGGTATGCAGACATTCATGTACACGTTCGTCATAAAGTTGTCTTGATTTGTATTTGTTGAACCTTCTGTCTGTTGGTATATGTGTGCTGTGTACGTTAGCTGGCCGTGTAAACTTGTAAAATAAACTGTGTGTAAACAGCACGCCCTGATGAGTCGCTGTGGCTACACTCATTACTATACACCTACCTACACATGCGGCTACTGCTCGCTGGAGGGACTTACTTCTGAAACTAAGAATGAGATCTGTTTTCTCGTATAGTTTAAAAGATTTAGGAGACTCTAATTATGTTTATCCGACAGTCACTTTAATAAAACACAGTTATTTTAATAAAATAAGAAATATTTATGATAAGCTTTTTTTTCATAACCTAACCTAACCTAATTAGAAATACTAGTCTGGTTGAACTTATCAAACTCTATTGATAAGTTCAACCAGACTAGTATTTCTTTTTTATATATTATAAACTATTGCTTGACTGCGATCCCACCTGATGGTAAGCAGTGATGCAATCGCTAATATTGAGGCGCACTAGTTTATAGCCTATTTATTGACTCTAACTCTGAAGACACCCAAATTATAATGAGACGGGAGGACCGCAGCAGGCGAATGTCCAGTCAAACTCTGTCTCTCAATTCTGCTGAACAGATGCACACAGCCGGCGCCGGCAGCTCTGTGACGCGTCTCTCTCGGCTCGCGACGGCTCAAACGGACACAACGCGACATTGTTAGCATTACTCCTCCTTTACGATGCGACGCTGTTGAAATAACTCCAAATATGTTTAGCATTCGAGCTGCGTCGCAGTGCCATTAGAAATACGGTTGTTTATTGTTATTACTATCAAATAGTTTTCGAAATTAATAGAGTTAGATAATGTTAGATTTTTTCCCAATTAATCTGGGTTGTTCTATCTTTATTCTGATTGACCTGCACATGTCTCGAAAGCAGCGCATCCGTCAACCCATGCAGCGTTCAAGCTCTTCATCATTCAGACAGCATATCACCAGCTCGTTAAAAACGATAATTCCAATAATGCTGCAATATACCTTTAAAAAAGCAAAGGTAAACTTTACCCGCGGCACCCGGGTGCGCTCGCGTGGAAGCAAGTCTAGCCCAAGAGAACACAGCCTGGTCTCCCGCCGTCCATCTTCCCGACACACAGCACACGCGGCTGAGCAGCCACAATGGAGCCCAGCGCCGAATCAACTTATGTTCACATTTATAAGCGGAATATTAGATAGGACGGGGCCCCCGGGGGTCCCCCGGGGGCGCCATGTCACGCAGAGTCTGACCTACACGGTAATGAGCGCTATTGTGACGAGCCCGCTCCGCCGCCGTCATGTGGCACACGGAATTAGGTGGCGACACACTTTGTGTAGTCAAATATTCAATATAGGTTACTGTTATTCGTTTGCCTGGAAGTGATCAGCGTGAACCCTTTACGAGTAATAATAATAATAAACATTTATTTCGGGCTAGGTTCATATTTAGGTAATATAAAAGCAATATCGTAAAAACTTATGTTAGTAAGTAATAACCACTGTACCACGACATGAAGCCGCACCCATCTCTGCAGCATGGAGGACTCCCACCCATCTGCAAAAACACTCAGTATAGTGTAGCTGCCACGAACGCGTGAGGCGTATATTTCCCTAATCCATTACCCGCGTCTCAGCAAACATCCCCGACGCACTGCAACATTACGGCAGCACCAACAGTACCCTGAGCGCATTGTTATATGGCACACGCAGATACAGCGACCTGCCCGCTTCGAATACAGGCTGCAAGTCTACATTCACCACCCATTGAATCTGAAAAAATCCAAGACAAGCTGCAAATTACAAAAACAACAGACGACTTACTTTTTGCCGGCCTAACTGATTAATGTGTGACGGGTCACAGCGGGGCGGCGGGACACGGCCTCACAGTGAGAGATGAGGACACTTAGGAACACGCACTCCGGTACAAATGACGACTTAACCCTCGCGCGACAGCTATCTAACGCGCAATCTGTCTTAACACAAGCTTATAAAGTTAGCGCCAAATAAAACAGATGGATGAGGGACACTTTGTGTTATAGGGAGTGCCTGGGAGAATGTTGTAAGGTAAAGTTGTCGCGCGGTAACAAACGGCGGTTACAACATGCTTGTTCTGTACCGCAGTAGCCCAATAAAATGCCATTTATCAAACTGGCTTTGTGAGTGCAAACTTGTGTGCAAACAACTAAATGTCCATTCAGTTCGTCGCATTGTTTAGCGACAGTTGTTTATCGGCTCGTGCACAGATTGGCCGCCAATGTTTGCTGCAATCCGCGCAATTATTTCGGAATGGACGCGGCTAGTCCTGCGGCTCAAATGGGAGATACATTTCATACGATCGGTTTCCAGTGCGGCGCTTGATTGCCGCTCGATACTTCACCGCCCCGTCTGTGGATGACTCACTCGACTGCGGGAACACTAAATGAAAAGTGACTTAAATCGAGGAAGTGTTTCCCGGTGTAGATGTCAGTCTCACTTAAAGCCAGCTACTCTACTAAAAGGCAAGAACGACGAGAAAGCTTCTGATTCAATTAAATCTAACTCGGTTTAACAAACCAGACATGTGATATTATTCTTACTCCGACATGCGATGTTTATCCCCGACGGCGAACACTCTCGCGTTTCCACAACAATCCGGAATTTTACAAAAACATGAGAAACATTAAAGTTGTGAGTGCGCGCCGTCAGTGTCAGTCCAAACTTTACATAATTAAATTGTGATAACAAGATGGACGAAACGTTAATTCTTAGAAGCTTGAGTGGAGTCGTCCGAGCGAAGTTGTGCAGACTGTCGGCTAAGTGTCAGGGAGGGAGCCCGGGTCTAGACGGAGATAGAAAGCTGGCCAATAGTGAGCTCGTTGCCATTTCGAGTAACTGGTGCTTTACTTTAGTTTGGTTTGTTAGATTTGCCTTGAAAACTGCAAAAGTTATGTAATACAAAACGATAGAGAAGTAAGGTCATTCATCTTTAAGTTCTAATAGGAGTTATTTATGCCTTGAACAGCTCAGTGAACTAAATCGATTTCAGAATAACAACGAACTGGAATATTACTTTGATGTAATCTCACTTGACAAATAGGCAGAACCTACCTGAGAGATCGTTTGTGTCTTAATCGCTCCACTTCTAAACTTGCTTACAATAATTTTGTATAATGTTAGTTGAGATCAGTTGTAGTAGAGATAGCTACAAGTGCGGCGTTGTGCTCAGACGTAGGCACCGAGTGCCGGCGGCGCTCAGGTCGAGCTCAGGGCTGTCGTTACATATTCCGCAGTTTAATAACAAGTCGTGTTCCGCGCCGCGCTCGGCGATATCACTTGAGTGCCGCAATAAAGGCGGCCTGCCCTGCCCCGGCCTCCTGAATATTCGCCACGCTCGGTACAAGTCGTAATGACCTCCCCGGAGGACGCTCTGCTAAAAGACCTCTCTTCAAACGAACATAACTTTGAAAAAATCTCAAACTTTGTAAAACATGAATACAGAAAGAGTTGCCTGAGAGCTTTGTAACTTGTCGTGTTGTGCGCGCCGCCGCCGCCGCCGCCAGACGCGGGATGTATGTTTAATGTCAGAGTTCCGCAACAAACAAATGTCTCAGAATTTCAGTTTCTTTCAAACAAACTTGTGTATTAAAACTGAGTCTCCCTTTAAGGAACATCTCGCTTCGCAGACGTGTCCTCTCGCGCAAAATAAATGATTTTCTATAAAAGCCCAGACAGCAACGCGCTAAGTAAATAAAGCTGCGGGTAGAACATGAAACATTAGTAACTGGATATCTCGATACTTAGCGCGCACTCCTCGCAATGACTGACATTCGATTAATCGTTAGTGGCGTATCGAATCCCGGCTGCGGGCTCTCAATCAGCTGCGATCAATCAGGCGTCAGTGTAGCGCGGCCGACGGGAACAACGGCGTACAACGCGCGTGACACGCCGACACACGCGCGTGTCACGCCACACGCCGCGGGTGTCGCCCGGCGCCGTCCACACACGGCTGAATGTCCAATCAGTGCGAAGTTTGATGACATTGTCGGATTTGTCGGACAAACTTACAAAGTGTCGGACGCGCGACATTTTCACGCGTGGATTGGTGTTGGCGGACAGTAGTTGTATTGATTGAGTTTTTTTTATTGAGTACTGCCTCCACATATATGGCTGGTGCTGTAAAATGCCACCTTGCAGCTTTGGACTCGGTGGAAAGGCGTGCGAAGACGCTAATTGGTGATCCAGATTTGATTAAGTCCAATCTACAAAGCCTTGTTCACAGGCGTAGGATGTATTTTGGAGAGCGTGCGCGAGAATTGCATGACTTGATTCCGCCATCTCTTTTCTACCATTGAACAACCCGACAAACAGCGAGTATTCACCTTTATGTTGTTCATACTTCTACGCTCTGAACTAAGCGTTTCGCCTAATGATTCGTCTAATGACTTCTCCCGCTCAACCCAAAGTTAGGTTCTTTCTTTGCCTTGCGTTCTAGAATCCCGGGTTTTCCTTTACCAAAATAAATTATTGAAATGAGATTAAGATGGGTTACACTGAGCAACAAGTACAGTACTACGGAGAGTTGTGTACCATAGCCTCAAGGTTTCCGAGAAATTAATCAAATAAGTTGGCAAACATTTCGTGAACGATTCAATTTATTGTGACTGCTCCAAGGTTCCGGCTTACAGTTAAACAACTTCGGAACAACTCGATACTGTAGGCTACTGTAATGGCACTTTTACCACGAAAACATACCGTCACGGTTTAGCCGCAATTACAAACTTCAAATTAATAAAATTAGATTGTGTTTTGTTTCCGTGGTAAAGCAAAAGTGTAGTAGGTACTTGAAGTTCCGCTGGTTTTCGAGGGCACTTCACGTGTTGCCTACCACCATTTCCGACATTACTCGCACAATGCAAACATTATAAACGCCGTGAATACGGAGTGTTGTTATTGATAAACGTACACGTTAATAATACAGTGGCGGTGTTTATGTTGGTGTTTTACTTGTTGTGTTTGTGTAAGTTCATAATAAACGTTAATAAACTATGTGACAGGGGACTCAGTCGCGTGCGTGTAACCTAGACCCTAAGCAAGCCCAAGAAATCTAGACTAACCCTGATACCAATGATTAGAAAAAAAAAAACACGAGGACGTCATATAACCGCGGAGAATCTTAACACCGCGATTCAGGTTCGTGACGTAATAGATCAACGCCATCTATCGAGCAATTAAGAACTAATATTAAATAGAGTCAACTTAAATGTACGATTGTACTGCCATCTATAGATTTTTTGCGGCAACCTTTGCTTCGGTACAATCGCGGTCATAACAAATTGCATCGCTTGAGCGCCATCTAGTGTAAACTAACTACAAATTATTTACGATATTGATAATATTAGTATTTACAATGTAAACAAGCAGTTTTTCTTCGTTTCTTACCACGAACAGATAACAGAACACACAGAAGGCACATTATAGTTTAGTTTGATTTACTTTATAGGTACATGAATTGAAAAAATACTTTTTGAATTCTAGTTCATAGTAGGCACTTATCTTTCTTTAAAAAAGATGTTACATGAGCGAGACGATGAACGTTTTACATCAATTTATCTCTAAAACTTGATAGTATTTATTTTGCCAATTAGTAAAGTCGTTACTCAGTCACACATGACACAGTTCACACACTTTGATTTCCAAATGTCTTTAAACATTCTTTCACATCGAACATTACACGCGTTTCCGAATTCATTTCATAGATTCATTTCATTTCAAGAAACTTTAGTTACTTCAAAACCAAGCAATTTACAGTAAGTAATAACTAAACACAAAACTTTAAACGACTGAACTTTTAAAATTGAATAAAACAAAACAAACAACCATTAGAAGCAATTGAAACTACATTGAAGTTAGCAACATTTCAAAAACGTAATTTGCGCAAGTTTACTGCGCATGTCATCATAGTATACACTCGTAATTTTCGTGAACTTACAAATTCTCATTCATTAAAAATCTGAAGTCAGGCTTATCCGCTAGAACAAATTTAAAAATTTGTACTTGCACACAGTATCAAATTTTACCCACACTCAGTCACATTTTTACGTTTTTATAGAACAGACAGAGATGGAAGATTAAGCCAGATACGGAAGCCAGTGTGTCGTTTGAGACAGAAACACACTGGTGTCTTGTGGTTGTGATCTCTTTCTATTTTTAAGTGTTAGAGTGAGATGGGAGAAAATGCTCAAGGCGGCAACATTGCATAATTGAATGAATGAATTTCGTATTGAACACGAATTGGCAACTAAGCGTAGCCGCATAGGCGCGCGAAGTTTAAAGTTTTGATTTATATTGCGCGCGAAGTTTAAAGTTATGATTTTTAATAAATTAATTTATTTGTTGTTTTCTATGCTTTAGGTGTTAGGTATCAATTATTTAGCCATTACAAGCCGAGCTTATAATTTTTAATTTAAGATTATTTACGTGTATTGGCCTTCCGCCCCTGGCAGGGGTGAACCTTACATGTGCTTATATTTTCCCTTCACCGTTCCAAATGAAATCTGTTTCAGGCAAGATCAAAACATGACGTGGGCAGTATTTAAGGCTAATAAATATTTCATTGGAAACTTTAGAGACTTGTATAATCTGATGTAAACCTACAGCTGGCTAGAAGAAGAGATGTTAGTAAACAGGATACAGAGACGTAAACTGACGACGAATTAAACGAGCGTTGAATTGCGCGTCGCGTTTGAAAAACTGTATCAGTAATCGGTATTTTCCTATTAAACCTATTTAAGTACATATTTTTTTTTGCAATGGAATTGAAGGTGGTGCCAATAGAAACAATTTAACTACGAACCAAATTCTATACAATGGCACATATCATATCCTTTGCAATTGTTTGCTCTAGTTCTTGTAGTTTACAGCGCAGAAACCACACATTGGCTAATTCCCGGCTAACAGGTGACTTCTATGTAAAGGCACGTATGCTCAACTTTACAAGCAGCCGCTCGTAACTCCAGTTTACATCCAGACCAAAAACACTAGCAGCCATACAGGAGCACAACTTGTCATAGTTATTACGCTGCAGCATTCTGTACTTGCATGTCTGCTAAACAATACTCGCGCAGTCTAGCGCGCGTGGTAGCGAGCCACTCGCTCCGGACTAACGACATAACTTCTGTGACAACTTGTTATCTATCTAATATTGTAGACGCACAATTGTATTGTTCTGTAAAAGTATTATTATCTTTCTATTACTGAAATACTAATCAGATGACAAATATTATCATACTGATGCAATGCTATGTTATCGTTGTGAGGGCACTATATGTTTTGCCCGCCAAGTGTTTTTTTTAAGGTAGGAAATCATCTAATGACAGATGTCACTTTAGGACGTAGTGGGAGCGCGCGTCCTTGTGTTCTAGGATCCTGGGTGACCCTTTCGAAATGACCCCAGTAAGCTTCGGCACCTATGGTTTGCTGCCATCTTTTTCAGGCGCGGTGGAATAATACGCACCGTTGACAACTTCGACTCGGGTCGGACGGCGGGTTCATCATTGCTCGTCATCCGCAAGCCCACGCTTGCGATGGCTAGAAAACGGGGCCGAGGCGTGAGGGTGTCCGTTCCCTCGCGTATACGTCCCTCTCCTTCGCAAGCATTACTGTTTCGCAGAAAGAAGCGGCCTCCTCGCTCGGGACGTCCGCGCGAGCGGTCACCACCGCCGATCACCTCTACCGATTCCGATAGATGTACGGTTCGTGTTAGCCACGAGAGCGAAGCCATGAGTAAACGATAGCGAACATAATTATATTTCAATACCAAATTAACACAGATGTAGTCGGTCTAGAAGACTTTATGACTAGAAATGTTTCCTCGGGCCATTAAGTCGGCTGTAAACTAGAGCAAGTGTACTGTGAATAACATAAAAGTTATTATGCAGCTGACCCAGAAGCTGGGGTGGCGCGGGTGGCCAGGGAAGACTGGCTGCAGTTCTACTAGTAAACGCGCTATCCTGTTGGTAACGAGCGTCGCGCTTCCGTGTGCTGATGATGCGGACTCCTCTCGTCGTGTCACTAACACACAGCAAAACACCACACACACATACGCAAACACAGCCCTCATCCCCGCAGTAAGTCTTCTCTCTTCACCCATCTCTGTTCGCCGTCATGTCAGCAGCATTCCCTTTCTGTAGTTACTATCACCTTATAATAATACTAGTTTTTACTGGCTTTATAATAATACTAGTTTCTGCCAGCGGCTTCATCTGTGTGGAATTAGTGCTTAACCTATTATTAAATTACAGCTTAATTGCTACCCCGATGTACATAAGCTATATAGTGTAAAGTTTCATGTAAATGCGTTCAACTGTTTAAGCATAAAAAATTACCAGACATACACACATACAAACTATCGACTTTTTAAGTAATATTAATGTGACTGCGAAACATATACGAGTATGTACGTTTATCGACCATTTTCCGTATTGCTCGTTTTATGAAAGCTCCGGGCGATACAAATGATTGTAAATGAAATAAATTCTGCAATAACGCGGTAGTACACGCGAGCCATTAGTGCTCGCCAGAATAAAAGTTTGTACATTTTAATCAACCGCCGCCGCCGCTGGAGGGACGCGGGGAGATCCTTTACGCAACAGACATACAATTTAGTATTCAGTATTTTTAAATATACGAGTATGGTTGATGGAGTATCTCTAGACCTACTCCGTGATGGTGGCGTGATACTTGTCCGTATGGCATTCGCTCAGTAAAACACTTTTAATTGTTCCTGAATAAAATTAAGACGTTCGCTTCGTTCGCTTCTAACAAAATAATTATACTGGTAAAGTACCAAAGTACATAGGTAAAAACCTAGCTGACCACTACTGCAACAAAATCATAGCAACATACAACCTTGTCACACACTTAAATATCGTCAAAGTGCACACTCCCGACGCCCGTAACACCACACTACAGTATCGACTGAGTTAGGTCTCCACAGTGATCACTGGCGCTACCGGTACTAAATCGAGTACAATCTGTTGATCGTGCTCTGCGAGCTTCGAGTCCTTCCACTCGTTCCTCCGCGGGCCTTAATAGAATCCTTATCGCTGGTGGCCGGAGCCGCAGGCGTACCCCGCCCGGCGCGATTGATTGATCAGGAATCAATTAATGACGGAGTCTCTGTCGGCTCCCCCGGCCTTGTACACACGGCGCTAAAGGGTCTTAATTAAAACATCAAATAGGGCTCGACGGAAGCTTCGCAAATTCTTTTATCTACGTCCGGTAAAGAGGGGATCCTAACAGCTGTGGAATAATTGCGGAGTGTGAAAACAATGTCTATAAAATAAAATTGATATCAACAGAACTTATCGAAATTCTTTTATTGCGATGGTTCTAGCTACCTGTAGAAGCACCGGTGTCTTATCTGTAAGTAACGCTCGTTCAATATGTTACTATGTGGAAACGGTGCATGCAAATAGCGCTTACCGCCTAAACGCTTAACTATCACAAAAAACGTCAAAGATAAAATACCTCTCGTGCAAAAGTTACTTATTCAGTCATGGTGTAAAGACTCCATGATTTCTTTTATCTAAGCCAGTAGTTGACTGCTATCCCACCTGATGGTAAGTGGTGCAATCGTTGATGGAGAATGATTCAGTAGCCCTCTGCTCTATAATCACTTAGCATGTTAACTGGTCGGAGTCGCGTTGGGGTCGCGGTGGGGTCACTCAGTGAGCCACAAGATCTAATCAGTCGCATCTAATGAAAACTAAATAACAATGAGCGGTGCGTAATGGACCCACAATTGTGTCCAGTTTCCGTGTATCGGGGCCGGGGGCGCGCTCGGGACCCCACTTAACTGCTCGACGAGTTAATTAGCCGCCGGGGGTCCCGAGCGGGGCGCCGTCAGGAAGTAGCGCTGTTTACTTTGCTTGTCTCGCTCCGATGCCGATGATCAAGTGATTTATTAAGATTGATTCTCCGCGAGATGGCTTCAGTTGATCTGATTAGGCGCGAAATTCATTGTCTGACAGTTGAAGGCCGCTGAAAAATTATTACAATTATCACAAATTATAAACAATAAAGGAAATATAAACTCTTAATTACACTATTTTTGAAGTACAATAATTGGTATTACTTTTATTTGAAATCAGGTGTGATAAATGGGATCTATAAAAAATGAAGGAAGCTTTAAAATTTGATATACATTTTAAGGCTTCGTTCAATTCTTTATGGTCTTTAATTCAATTGTTTTCACCTATTCGAATTGCTTCGCAGCTGATTTGATCGTCAAGTAATTTCCTGCAATCAACGCCCACACTGACGCACTTCGCACTTCACCCTTCCGTTCCGTTACGGCTCGAGTTTATTTTCCTCGACCTTTAAAAACGTCGTTAAGTCAGGATTATGTAAATGTGTACGTCGATAGCAGTTTATTCAATCTCCACAAAGAAAAGAAAACTACTCGCTAACTTGCGCCGAGACCGTAAAACAAGTAAATACCTGTCATAAAACGTGAATGCGCTTACCGAGTTACTCCTTTTTTATTTGCGCTTTATGCGTTTCGTTTGATTGATTATTTTGAATAAGACCCGATGTTGATTCAGAGTAGAAATGGAACACGGGAGTAATGTGTGACAAAGGAAATATAAAACATTGTTTTATTGACACAATGAAGTAATAAAAACAGTTGTATTGTTGTCGTAACTGAAACTCAAATATAATATGTATGTAGGGAACAGTTGCCATGCCAGAAGCTAGGGACATAAAAAAACGATTTATTTTTATGATGTAGTCTCTATCATCCTACACATACAGACAGAGATTGAATAGCTTACGCTGGCGTGAGGTCACTTAGCTTATCAATTATACACCGCGTACGTGATGCCGCGCGCGCCCGCCGCGGCCGGCCGGCGCTCGTTCATTACACATAGGTCTTCATTCACGATGCATGTTTCTTATGTTATCAAAGTTAACAGTAACCAGTAACGATAGTCCAGCAGCAGGTCAACGGCTTTCTTCTGCTTCTTTACACTCCTGTCTCCTGCTAGAGCTGGCCAGGCAATGTTGGAGTCTAGCTCGTCCTGCCAGTCTTTTAGCGTGTATAGTGGGAGGTATTCAGTGGCTCTTTTTGGATTATTCTTACTCAAGTTTTACCTTCTGAAAGACCAACGTTTAGAGTTCTTCTTAGAAATTTTTGTTGAAATATAATAATATATGCTTGGACCTACTTGTAGCCATTGAGTAGAGCAAGTCGACCTCCGCCTCGCTACGCACTACATTAATTTAACGAGCTCTTTACGACGCTAGGTGTTTCGACAATGGCCCATTGTGTGGCCATTCATATTGAGATGGCCCTTCATTGATGGTCATCTACCGGCCACGTGTGTACAGTGTACTTGGCGTGTGTCTAATTATCTATTGATTTCAAATACTAATGTGTGGAAAATCGTCTGCCTAACGATGAGGGCAGTCAAATATTTTTTCACACATTCTAAGTGTAATCGGAAACTACCGGAGACCAATGTTAATATTGGATCGATTGCCTGTAAGATCCGCAGAATCCTTTCTTGGCAAGTCTCGTAGTCACCGTCAAAGATCTACAAAATAACAGTTGGGACCAGTTGCTTCCTATACTGTCCAAGGCACGGAAGGGTAACGATATATTATAATTATAATGGATGTCCACGCATTCAGGAACCGTCTTCAACAAAGATTATGTATCGTTACGTACAGCTTAGTTAGGTTCTAGGAAAGCACGGTCCATGATCGACTGTATCGTAGGTCATAGGTTTGCGCTTCACCGCTATCTCATCTGATAGACAGGTAAGATAGCGGTCAAGCGCAAACCTATCAACATTAAAAAAATAAAAAAAACTTTTGTTTGTGAGCCACGAAACCCTTGACGATCCCAAGATGCGATACCTACAGAATGGAACCTCTAAATTTATTAAAAAGCAACGTTATCGTCAATTCGTTCCTCGTCTTCCTATCACATCAGTTAGTCACCGTCATTTAACGTGACAGGTTTCTTTACATCCATCTAATCAGGCTTGTTGCACGTCTCGGTAACTGGTAATGTAGACAGACGAGCGGGGAGTACGCGTGCCCTGAGAGATGAGACGATATCTCAGCCGGTGCGATGGCTGGCAGCAGTCATAAACTAGCAGAGGAGGAGGGCGCCTCCGGGAATGCTTTGTATCACTTTATTGCCTCGAGTAAACACATCGTGCAATGGAATAACAAGTTGAGCGAATTGCTTTGAACAACTTTTCTTTTAAACCAACTCTACAAAAAAGAAGAGGTTCTCAAGTCATCTGAATTTTTTTTGTACCTTTTTAGGGTTCCGTAGCCAAATCGCAAAAACGGAACCCTTATAGTTTCACCATGTCTGTCCGTCCGTCCGTCCTCGCTTAATATCTGTGACCGTTGGCACTAGAAAACTTATTTTAACAATTTGGTACCAATATGTATATCAATCACGCAGACAAAATAGTAAAATAAAAATAGAAAAAAAAATGTTTCATTAGGGGAGCCCCCCTACATATAAAGTGGAAAGTGTTTTTTTTTTAATTTCAACCCATTCGTGTGATATAATTGAATAGGTATTCAAAAATGAATAGGGGTTTACTAAAATCATTTTTTGATAATATCAATAATTTCGGAAATAATTGCTCCAAAAGTAAAAAACAATGTGACAAACAACTCTAACAACTCTAACTTTTGAACCTTAAGTTTAGAAAATATGAAAAGAATCTGGAAAGTACAGCTTTATAAAAACTTTCTAGGAAAATTATTTTGAACTCGATGGGACGAACAGTTTTTGAAAAGTTGGGGACACTTATTGTGATGGACTCGAAACTACGGAACCCTACACTGAGCGTGGCCCGACACGCTCTTGACCGGTTTTTAGCAATATCTTCGTCAAATGTGAACCGATTTTAGGGCATGTCAGACAACTTTCAACAATTACTTCCCATAGAGCGGGAGAAGTAATTTAATGTTTTCTCACCACAATAAACGGTACTCGTACACTATCAGGGAACTGACTCACTATTTCGTTTGGGCTGTGGAATATCACAACAACAAAGTCAAAAATAAGAAACCATTTTACAAATAAATAACCGACTTCAAAAACAAAATAAAAAATATCTTGGAAACAAAGCCAGAAACAGTGACTTTCAAAATTAATTGTGAAACCCACGACGTCATAACGTCCTCGTTGACCACTGTCCCAAACAATGGAACAGAATTTTAGTAGTCACGGGCAGTATTCATGTACGTCAAGGTTTTCAGACGTACTCGACACAAAGGACTGCTCTCAAGGACTCTCCATTATGTCCACGTCGATACGCGCCGCGTTACTTCACCGACCTATCAATTACTTACATCACTCAAGAAAGAACCAAACAATAGCCTACAACAACAACAACAGGCTCTCTCGAACAATGTGCTCCATCCATTACGCGCTGACGTCCACGCGTCCACTCGCCGCCCACGCAATGAGACCACTATTTACTTAGCGAACGCCGCCATTACTGGGCATTACGCATAATTACTGAAAAACTAAAAACATAGCAGGACAATGCGCTTAGGTAATTGGCCAGTATGAACAGCACAATCAATTTCCAACTCTGTCCAGTGGCGTTAAGGTTTACGTCTGAATAACAGACAGGATGAGCTTTTAATAGAGATGCGCCAAGTTGTGCACCTAGGGAATGAGTGCATCACAATTATTTACAATAAGGGGATAAATGGCGTTGCGTAGTGCTTTTGTGAGTTAGGTACTTTTATATTTATCTAGTTAGATGTACAATTAGTTTTTTTTTTATTGTTAGGTATAACCTATAAGTGCTTGTGTAAGCAGTGATGCAATCGTCGATGGTGAAGCGCACTAGTTTAGCCTTGAAGACACCCAAATTATAATCGGACGGGAAAACCGTAGCAGGCAAATTGTTCCAGTCCTTTCAGCTTCAAAGAGATGTCAGCAAAACCGTAGCTAGGCCCAGGGGAAATTTCTGAAAAGGAAACCTGTGAACCTAGATCACAAAGGGCAACTGAAGGACAAAAGTATGGTTTTAATCAGAGTTTTAATCACTAAAAGTCTTACACGACATTGGTCGAGGGCCCTTTGAAAAAAAACCTCTACATTTCGATGTCCGGTGTCCGACGTAAAATAAAGAGCTTAGTGGTGTTTTTTTGTTGGAAAATCTATATAGGTTAAAAGCTAACCTTGACCAATTTGAGCGTCAAAGTTCTTTTATCCATTAAACATGAGGCACTTGCCTTATACCAACAAACTGTGATCACCTGGCGAGTGTCCTCGCGTCCGGCGTCTTTGATCGCTCATTGTGGCGATAATTGCGCCGTAATTAGTTGCTGCGGCTAATACCGGCTCATTAGCTGTCGTAATGATTGCCGAGCGCGGGCCATGCCTCACATACTAATCGCTGGACCTCCCACACTGAATAAATCTGTCTTGCTGTGTTTATTAAATCAGTGTAATTCAGTGTGTGCATTAAAATAACGTTGATTGTTTGTAGGGAAAATATATAAGAAAAATCTTCTTGAAATGTATGATAATAAAAATATCTACTTATATTTTTATGACCATAGATTTTATAGCCAAGAAAACTAAACTGTGTACCATCGCACAACCCGACGTACGGCGAGTATCCATCCTTACATTGTTAATATTGAGTACCTCTACGGTCCAGACGAAGCGTTTCGTCTCGTCGTTTATATCGCGTACTACAGGACTGCATCGACTGGAATAATTTAATATCTTTCACATCCAGTACCCGTGCGGCATGCCTCTGATCAACGCGAAATGTTTCAATAATGCATTCACTCGAACAACTAACGATATATGAACATTTCGTCAACATTAGGGCTGTGTGGCCACTGTCACGGCCGACACATGATACCGATTGTCCTTCGACCGTGTTTGCACAACTCTCCGCTACTGTGCTCAACTGTATCACAGCTTGTGATTTATTACACTTCTGTAAGACTCTGAATTTATAGGTTCTTCTAACTTTTGCCGGCGGCTTCGAAATAATCCCAGGGTGACGTATTTCCGCAATAAAAAGTATCCCTTGGCCTATCCCAGGCCGTGGTAGATCTGTGTACAGCGCTTTATCAACAATAAGACCTCAACGTAGACTTTCGTATTGTAAATGTACGATGTATTGTGAATGTAATGTTTCGAGGCTTTGAATAATATTTATTTAACTCAGGACTTTATCCTGGATGTGTAGAAGGCGGCCGGGGGGCCGAAGCTGACTTGCAGAGGCCCTTTAGATACTTTTCATAAAACTACTGAACAATGTTATTAATATATTATTATGTAAAATATTTATTGCAATATACTTTATTGTATAGGTCAAGTAAGAACTTATTATATCTGTGGCTGTACTTAACCTTCATTACGAAATCGTAATTATTATTTTTTTCAAGTGGTCTGGCATACAATTCGTGATTAAACTGTTCCCATTGGGAGTTTGTCAGTGGCGTAGTTCGTCCCAAAGGGGAACTGGACCAAAAATGTTTGAGGTTTTGCTTTGAACAAAATAGGACTTATTAGCACCTCACTTGCTTTGAGACAACACGACAGAGGCACAACAGACCACATATCACGAAGACTGAGCTCGAAAATTGGACTAACTACTCTGAGAGCTCTTTTATTTTGAACTAGGATAGTTGCGGTTTTTATTGTGGTCTTTTGTAGGAAATACTAGAGTAAGCGGGTGGAGTGTGTTTTTGTGAATTAACTGAACATCATCATTAAGTAGTCTTTTTTCATTCGCTTCTAGCAATCAATAAGAGTCTTTCCCTAACCAATCAATCAACAACAACAGCACCCAACACATTACCTGATTGTAGGTTAAGCACGCCTGTGTTATGTGTACAACACGTGTCCTACATTTGTTGTTTTTAAAACTTGTGTCCAATAAAGAATATAAGATTGTGGGTAACATATGAATGTTCACAGCCGGGACCCTGTCCTCGATACGTAGTCCCCGGACTGCGTATCATTGATACAGTTCACGGGCGGGCCCCTGTCCTTCAGGAACTCGGTATCATTGACACAGCTGACAGCGCGGCCGCTACGCCCCCGGCGCGACCCGTCACGGCCGCTACGCCCCTGGCGACCCGCCATGACCGCGCTCGTTTCCATTAAAATTTTCATTAACATTCTTTTAATGTCGTCATTATAAAGTGTGCACTAGTTTACTTTATTAACGACTTCGCGGCGGCCGTCACCGACTGGAATACTAAACTGTCGACTCTTCTGACATTAATTTATAGTGTTCGCGGCCATTTAGCTGTTGGAGCAGGTCCCACGGTTATTGTGCATTAAATTATAATGACTCGTACGCCGCCCGCGTCACTTGCCCTATAATAAAAAGGTGAACGTAAAGTGTTAACACAATATATCATGTTGTTGCGAATTTATAACATTTTGTTCAAAATTTGTTCAAGCAGCGGAATGTTGGCATGGTATTTATAAAGGTGATATTACGAGTACTTCTGAGCCACTGAACCAAAAAGTTTTAGTTACAGCATACATAAGCGTTCATCCCGGCTGACCCGCACCTGTTCCATATGTCTTGCCAGCACAGTAACAGGTTGCGGGGACCCTCGTGACCCACTTCTGACTTACTAAGTTCTCGTCCACAAATCTCATACTTTATAATTTCTCTCTTCCCCCCACATCAAGCTAAAAAGAAAGTAACACGATAAAAATTCTAAAGATTTGGGAAAGCTTTCCGCGTTTAATAAAGTTCCAACAGGATTATCTAATAAAAACAATGTTTGAACAAGATTTGTATAAAAAGATCTTAGCTTTATGGACATCTTTAAATCTTATTTTTAGACTAGGACGTACCTATTCGAATTAAAATGTAATAATTTTATTCCTCTCCAAAAATGTGCCTCAATAAAATCTGATTGATTCGACCTTTCTCTATAATATGTATTAGATGTTCAGTAATTCGGATTTGCGAACATTTTCAGACGAGCCGAGTTTAGATGCTAATAGGTTACTTCTGGGTTAGTGCGCTCCATCGTTGACCTCATCGTCGGTTTCCATCAGGTGAGTTAGCGGTCAAGCGCGGACCTATCAACAACAAAAGTAAGCTGTGGTGTGAACAAGCATTGGCTAACCTACAAACATACGCAGATAATGAATGGCGTCGGAATCAGGAGCAGCATATTGTGTTGACGAGCGCAGTGAGGGTATGATGAAAGCAGTCACACGAGCCTCCTGCATAATTTCCAGCCGCGAACAGCACCGCGAGCAGCCGCCTGAATTAAACAGCGCGAGGGGTGCGGCTGCGGACGGGGGGGGGGGGGGTGTGGGTCAGGCGGCCAGTTGTTATTATTTCAAGACTGTAATTAGCCCGCGCTCCCCGGGGTGAGAGGTCAGCAAGCATGCAGGCAGTAAGTGATATCATTATGTGCACAGATCAATGAGTTAAACATGCAACGGTTTTGAACCGACAGTTGTAAAAGGAAGGTTATAAATATTACCACATCATTTTTCATTCAAACCCGAACGTTTAGAGAGAGAACCTCATGCAATATCCGGTGCGGTTCTAGTTCCCAATAGTATTCAAGTAATGGTCTGTAATATCTTTTTTTTTTTTTTATTATTGATAGGCTTGCGCTTGACCACATATCTTCCCAAGTTTTATTATATGTAGGTACATAACCAGCTTCACCCGCGTGAAAGTAGGTTTCTGCATACAATCTTTGGATTTAATCCCCTTTGGACCTAGGGGATGAATTTTGGAAAATCTCGTTTACTTCGTAAAAGGAAACTTCGTGCAAAATTTCACGCTCCTAGTCCCAGTAGCTTCGGCTGTGTGTTGATATATCAATCAGTTACTTTCTCCTTTCTATATATACATTATATTCTTCAACGTGCTCTCTGTTTGCAAGCTATAAACAATTTGAAACGAATACGGTCGTGTTTCACTCTCGGGGCCTCGTCTTTCATCTTCTGCTAATACAGTAGGTGTTCAAACTCCGTCCGTGTGTACTTGCGCCGTGTCCGGGAGACGCGCCGTCACGGCAGACGCCCGCTCGTGTACACCCGGAATTAAATCCAATATACCGACGACTACAAAGGGTTCCGTACGCACATTCTGCGGTTCAACCCATACATAAATAAACCGTCTGTTATAGGGGAGCTGTCAGCAAATATTATACCGCCTCGGATAAACCATGGTTTAACTACATTTGAAGTTGGCAAACGAAGCACGAGCGAAGCCGCTGTCATAAACTAGTATGTATCTAATGTATTAAGGTGGATCCACACATTGCGAGCATGCGCTCCGCACGGCGCACAACGCATGCCTCGGCTTGAGGCATGCGTGTTGACAAATTATACCAACGTATGCTCGGGTCGAGCCATCGCGTGCGAAGCAAATGCTCGAGGCAAGTGTGCGCGCAGATTTGGCAAGGCATGCGCTCCGCACGGCGCACGACGCACAGCGCGTGTGCGCCGCACACGCGCTATTCACTGTGCGCCGTGTGGCGGCCGGCTCATTGCGAGCAGTGCGTTGCGTTGTTGTGTCCGCCTCGCTGCGGATGTACGCGCGCATTATGAACGATAAAGAAATGTTAAGCAGTTTTATTATACGAAAGTAATAGATTATTATGGGATCCAAAACATAATCATTATTTTAATAAAAATAAAAGGGAAGACGTATGGCGTATAATCGCGAACGAAGTAAATGTAACCGTCGCTGAGTTGAAAAAAAAAATAATTCTCTTCTAGGATCTTATAGAAGGGAAAAATGTCGAGAAAGTAAAAGCAAGGTAACTGGATCAGGTATGTATAATCAATTATTTCTGAACTACCTACTACTATCAGGCCTCCTTCACTAGGCCGTACTTGCAGCGGTAAATACCTATTACCTAGACTTTCGCGTGCTGCCGTCGTAATCGCTGCTAGCTGGTTTAGGCATGGCTCATTTCAATTACTTGACGGATGTGTGTCGACACAAGGAGACGACAGATATTTTTCGTTAGGTACCTAGGTCGCTGCAGATGAGAAAAGGAAAATTATCGTGTTGTTCACAGAAAACTTCGATATTTTTTTATTGAATTATACCTACATAGTTTAAAATACCTACATATATTTAACGTTTGTTAAGATGGTTTTAAATGAATCGTACACGCTTCATACATAATATTGGATAATTACGAGAGCAACTTGAAAATGTTTTTTTTTGTTTGTTGAGATATCTTAACGAGTTTGGTGTCAAATGAAAAGTCTAGATCTAAAACCGTTTTATCCGTTTAAATCATGTAAATCAGTCCATCCGTTAATGAGATAATAAGTAGTAGGTATACTTACTTAGTGAAATTGTAAACAACCAGAATTTTAATAATTGAATTAATAATTATAAAAGCAGCAGCGGATACGCACACGCGATACAAAGGCGCCATCTCGACTGCTGCTGTGTGGGTTGGATCGGCCCGAGCATGCGTTGCGCGCTGTGTGGCCCGAGCAAACGCAGTTTCATTTTCGCAGTCGAGGCGTGCGTTGATATTGTACGCGGCACATGCCTCGAACGTGCATGCGCGGCTACGTCCACACATAACGTAATGCTCGCACTGAGGCACTTTGATCTTGAAGCATTTGCCGCCATACGTTGGCTCGCCCGCGCGCGTGCGGAGCGCATGCCTCGCCACGAATATACAGGTCCACACTTAGCGAGGCATGCGTTGTGCGCCGTGCGGAGCGCATGCCTCGCAATGTGTGGATCCACCTTTAAATGTTAGCTTGTTGGTACATAATAATAGAGTGAACATAATATCCCGAGTTTCTTGCAACGTTTACTTTGATTGACGGTTATCGGATTACGGGCAGCGTAATACAAATGGAAATTATGGAAAATGGCGATACTAAGTAACTGTTTGCAAATGGAATATTACACGTAATCACCGCACTTGGCGTGGGTCTGGCCGATGCTGGTGATAACAATTTGCAATTAGTAATAGACAGGGAAACTAAAGGCATCTGAGATGAAGACTTAATGTCTCTAGTATAGAAGAAGAAGACGACATGTTCGCAATATCAGATAATTTGGGATATGGGCAAAATGATGAACAGCTAAAAACTAATACGGCTTATGCTGTGACATGAGATAAAAAGGTAGCTTATTATTGGTTCGTGGAACTTTATAATTCCCGTAATGAGTTCCGTCCCGCCACGACTTGCGCCCTGCTACGGAGTAATGAAATCGCGCCGCGCCGCCAGCGGAGCAGGAGTAACGCATTTAAACCTGCGCGCGGCACACGCGGGCTCCGTAATGTAATATCTGTCGTTAATGAACGTAATAAGTCTATTGAACCCACCTTCGTTATGTTCGCCGGCAGATAATCAAGACGAGAATTTTAATGCATGCTGGAGCTCGGGCAGAATCTAGTACAAGTATAAAAAAATTGTAACAAGAGTAGATAACAACGCTGACAACTGTATTGGTATTCAAACTGTTTCATATAAAATTTACGAACGGTTATTATGGCAAGTTATACACTGATTCCTATTCACTTATTAACCGTTGGAGAATTGCGAATTGTGTCACAGGAGAGAGAAGAAACGAATTGGTAGACTTTGTTTCACGTTCTAATTTAAATTCGCTTCTGAATGCTAGTAAGGAGCTAATGCTGATTTCGGGCTAGTAAGGAGCTAATCCAGTCCGAAAGAGAGGCCATGGTGGAGCGTACGAATGACTCACTTCAGGCAGTCTCCAAGTGGGGCGAAGCCAATCTGGTGGGATTCAACGCCGCCAAAACACAAGCGTGTCTATTCACCGCTAAAAGGAGCCCGTTCACCTTGGCTCCTGCTTTTCGGAATGTATCCCTAGAATGCACCGACCGCCTTCAGCTCTTAGGAGTTGAAATTTCCTCCGACCTCAACTTTGGGCGGTTCATTGAGTCCAAGGCCAAGATAGCTGCTAGGAAACTCGGCGTTCTGGCAAAGGTCCGGCGGTACTTCACATCAGGACAGCTTCTAATGTTGTACAAAGCGCAGGTCCGATCGTGTGTGGAGTACTGCAGCCACATATGGGCTGGAGCTGTGAAATGCCACCTGGCAGCTTTGGACTCAGTGGAAAGGCGTGCGAAGAGGCTAATTGGAGATCCAGATCTGGTTAAGTCCAATTCCACAGGCGTAGGGTAGCCAGCCTTTCGGTTTTCTACAGGATGCATTTCGGAGAGTGTGCGCAGGAATTGCATGAACTGATTCCGCCATCCCGCTTTCACCATCGGACAAACCGTCGTACGGCGAGTATTCACTCTTACGTTGTCGAAACCTCTACGGTCCGGACTAAGCGTTTCGCTTCGTCGTTTATACCGCGGACATCGAGGGATTGGAACAATTTGCCTGCTGCGGTTTTCCCGTCCGATTATAATTTAGGTGTCTTCAAGGCTAGAGTGAATAGGCTTTTAATAAGCTAGTGCGCCTCACCATCAACGATTGCATCACTGCTTACCATCAGGTGGGATCGCAGTCAAGCACTAGCTTATAACAATTAAAAAAAAAAAAAAAAAGAATGATAGCAGGTCGTGTGATATTGTAGAAGACCTACTTAAAGCACACGTTTCGCCACGTTAATAAACAGTGTCGGTGGCTGTGCCGGGCCGTCCCACTACAACTTGGACCATTATATTTGACAACTTCAGAGTTGCTAACTGAACTCTGAATAGTTTATAGTGCAATCGACGGCGGGGAACAACAAGCGCTCTCGACACCGGGCGAAGTTTGGGCTCATTCAATATCGGAGCTAGTGCGCGATACAGGCGTATTATAATCATGATGTCAAAGTAGAGTTGGTAGTACGGAAACAATGAGCTAACATAAATCTACAATAGTAATTTGTTAAGACACGCCTGTTGAAGTGGAGCTACTTGTATCTACGTACACGACGTGACGATGCCACCTACAAACTTTTCTATTTGTATTCAATCTATACAAATTGGGGTAATAAACTTTAAATGTTATGCTGATAGCAAGTTGTTTTACCGCCACGTTCGACCAGCTGGAATGGAATTTTACGCCGACATGGAATGTTTCCCAAATTAGCGAAACTAATTCTGCGTGGGCGAAGAAATATTACAATGATCACTTAAAGTACGAGCAGTTCTCGTCAAGTGATGATGTGGTAAACAGCGACAGGTGGCGAGGCGATCTCCAGCATCCGAGCCGCCTCTCTCGGAGAACACATCAACACCAGTTTACGAGCGCACGAATAGAATTCCTGTAAAAAGTGATGTTTGCGTAAAAATGTAATGTTTGCGTTAGAACGCCGTGTTTTGATCTCGGAATAGATCACATGTGGGAGTCGCGACGACGCTCACAAAGGATCGGTCGGAAATACCGGCGTCCGCACTGAGCAGGCTTGTCTCGTTATACACAATATTTATGAACCTGGCTTTATGAAACTTATTCAAAACGTTATAAAACAAACCGCTACGATTAAAGTGCCTCGTAATTTACATAACAGAATAAAATTAATAAATATTACTTCAAAACAGAAGCCGTCTCCAAACTCCACATCAATCTTCTGAGGATGAAGATAAATCTTGTAAAGAAAATATTCTGTCAAAGTTTGAGAACGATCCCCCGAGTAGCCACCGATACTGAAAGTTAATAGTCAGCGCGAGACATAGTAGCGGCCGCTCATTAGTACTCGTCTAATGTAATTAGGCTATCCCGATACTCGCGCCGAGCCCACTGCCCACGGCCCCTCTCTAATAAAAGTCTATTTGAGGCGCCACACGCGCCGTCGCTACTCTGTTACTGCCGTGTCCGACACTTTTATACTCGTAATAAATCTCTCATGTAGCACATCATAATAGAAGCACATATTTCACAAAGTCAAATACCGAAGAATACATAAATATTTCGTGATAATATACATGCGTTCTCGACTGATTTACTGCTACAATACATCAATATGTTTATTATATTTATCTTGTATTAAAGCAAGATCATTTCCTATCAGTTTTCAATCAAGAAAGTACGTAGGAGTACGATAAATGCCAACATATATTTTGATGAAAATATTTTTTTAATTAATTAGTCTTTTGCTTAATATAAAATGGGAAGGTTCAGCTGAAATTTAATACGATTTCAATTAAGAAATTTCTCCGAAATCAATATAAATTATGAAATGGTTACCGCTACAAAATGTCGAGCATCTCGTGAAACGCTACATCCGCCTTTACGTTACATTACAAATTGATAAATATTCCTCGTGAACGTTTGCTGTTCATCGGAAGTCACGCTTCCGCCGAATGATATCGGATCAGCAATCATTGTGTCGTAACCAGTTTAATTGCGAACCGGTGCGATCCGGCTCAATCCGGCGCGAGGCAGCTCCAAATGGAATCAATTATGTCGTTAGAGGGTCCGGGATCGATCTCAAAGAAAGTTAGGAAGCATGAAGAGCTTCTGAAAGATTTCACAAATCGATTAATCATTGTGTATTTAGATTGAATATCGTTTGCGAATGCGATATCAATTTGATCACGAAAACTATTCTTGAAGAGAGCCCCTACCTTTGCTCTTCAATTCACGAGTTACTATAATAAACTTTATTGTACGCAAAAATAGTTAGTCAGTTTATTAAAATGATTCAACAAGTACCTAGTTTGTAAACTTGTAATAATAGTAAGTGACTCATTACCGCCTCCCGTGACCGTGAACTAACAACAAGGTCGATAGTTTTCTATCATGTTTAGATCTACAACTTAATAAAACTGCACTAAACTTAGCAAACGGCCGAAAATTCAAGGAATCGCTTTGAATATTATTTAACGATTTTAGTTTTACTCAGCTATAAACATTATTATATCCTTTTGATTTTATCGAAAATCCGAGTAATCGAATATTTTCCTAATCGTAATTTTCGCATGTTTGTTGGTTTAATTTTCAGCTTCGTTCGTAGCTTCGTCCGGAGGCTGCCGGGTCCGGGCCGGACGCCGGCGCCGGGTGAAGTGGGTCGGCTTTATACCAAGTTATTTTTACGCGAAGCTCGCTAAATAATAGAGTCCGGTGTAACGCCGGGATTACAGGATTTAATACGGAACCTTCCCGGGAAATATACTGAACCCGATTGTATTGTAGCCGTTTGTTTAGTGCGGCGGATATAATATAACAGTGGCAGTGTGATGTGTAGTAAATGAGTGTTTGTGTAGTACTTGGCCGCCGGTGTCGGGGGAAATTAAACGGCAAACGTAGTTTTTGTTTACTGTCTGGCTTAATGATCGTGTGGCGACTTAGACATAAAGTAGGCTTTAACATCGTCACTCTGTACTGACATTAATTTGCTTTCCATTCTCAGAAATTAATTAAGTCGCCTTTAATTACATAGCACACTGACATGACAAAACGCCTGCCCAAAAAAATACTTCTAAAAATTAAGGAAAATTCCGGCATTACGAAACAACTGAATAAATGAAACATAATTAAATGTGTTTCATCCGCTAATCCGGGATAAGGGCGCTCTTAATGACCGGGGCTTAGTGCGTCGCAATTAGCGGCGCTAAGAGTGATCCAGTTATGTAGATGTAGGACTGCAGCCGGGCGGCGGCGCGCTGCATGAATAATACATGGCCGCCTGACTTACGGCGCCCCCCGCACGCCGCACACCCCGCGGGCCCCTTGCACCGCACCCACCGAGCCTGGCTCACTCACAGATAAACTGAACCATCTTCAGTTCAGTAGGACCATGTGATCTGTCACAACTGCCAGCGAATCGTTAACCAATTCAAATGGAGTCGTCCCAAGATTTTACTACGAGTTTGCTAATCTCGGCAGCGGACTGATGAGTCAGTCACGGCTCTGTGTAGTGCAAGTAACACACAGGACATGATATTAGGTTTCCCATCATCTGCGAAACTCAGAGGAGACTCATTTACAGTCTCTTCAGGGAAGTGCCCTAGCAGACGTTGCACAGGCGTTCCGAAGTGGTCTTTTCAGAGGTCAAAAGTCCCTTTCCATGTGGTGATGATGATCACTGAAGGAACACAGTAGACACCTCGCTCCACCCGGTGTGGGAGAAGATCTTTGATGATTTTCCACCTAGAAGAATAAAAGTAATCTCGTACGCAACATGAAGTGTTCTTTCTGCAGCTGCCTCCATAGTGTCCATGTTCCAAACAACACATTTTTTAATTACAGCGTTTAATCCCGTGGGGTATGTTCAACCACACACGCGAGCACAGGTAGCCGCCGTGATGGATGATGTGTCGCGGACTGCGCCGTCACGGACGATGACACCAGCGAGGAGCTGCAATTAATACTAATGATGAGGTGGCAACGTTCGTTATGTTGCATTTTGGAGACATACGTTACTGTTAGCCAATGATTTTAGAAACGTACACCCTTGCACTTCAAATGACTGATACCACAACACGGCTTTGATGGTGTATCGACACGGCTACCATAATACTACGGTAGTGCTGCAACACGGCTACGATAATACTATGGTAATGCTACGACGCGGCTACGATATTACTACGGTAGTGCTACGACACAGCTACGATTGTACTATAGTAGTGCTACGACACGGCTACGATAATACTGCGGTAGTGCTACGATATGGTTACGATAGTACTGCAGTAGTGCTACGACACGGCCACGAAAATACTACAGTAGTGCTACGACACCGCTACGACGTTCCATGACAAACCACGTCAGTGCTACAACTGTTTACGAGACTACGACACTTCTACACCAAAGCTACGGGACATCAAAAATGCAACTCATTTCGAAAGCTTGTCGTCACGAACCCTGGCACGCATCACTCAAAGGGTCGTTGTTATTGGCGAGACAATGCGCTCGGCTCAAAGGGCGCCGCCGCCCGCCGCGCCCTCCGGCAAGCTTTTCATTACAGCAACACTTTGAGCTGCAAAACACTGAAGCTTCACAAAATGAGCGAACGTTTCTCAAAAGAGCATGTTGATGTTATCAGAATCGCTTACGTTTGTTATTGGAATTTAGGTCACTCAGGAATATTTCGTGTACAAAAATAAATTCATTGAACTCTTTTTCAACAACGTTTTGAGATCATCTGCGATATCAACAAAAATATGTAAGTTTTTTTTAAATATTCTTAATCATGCAAATAATTTTATATGTAGAGTTATGTCACTTGCATCTGCCCTGCGCTCGATAGAGCTTGAAACTATAACGAACTAATTAATTAATGAAAACAGTAAACTCGAGACAGCCGATGTTCTCAAGTGTCGAGATTGAACGAGATCTGAGATTCAGTTAATTTTATGGACGCTTTTATTTTATTACTGATAGGATAGGAGTTGATAGAAAAAGTTTAAACTTTTTGCAATATCTGCTTTACGACCACTTCGATAGTGGATGTAATTAAGAATACATTAAGTAGGATTTTCCAAGATTTTCATTAAAAATCTCGAGTAGTATGGAAGATAAAAATGTGATTTATCAATAAATGTGTTTTTTTTTTGTATTCTTTAGAAAAAGTTTTCAGTATATGGAATGCGAATGAATATGCAATGCGTTGAACGCTCGAACAAACAAACATTCGATATTTTGAACACTCGGTGTAATGACTGTAGGTACGTCGTACGATGTATTGAATATTCGATTTTTAACCATTCGGTATTATGAACATTTCAATATTTTTATAATCGATTTGTAGTGTTCGACAATTGACATTCGATTATTTGCAATTTGATTAGGCATACCTAATATCTATAGTATCTACTCCCTGCGAAAGTATGGCATTTACTTTAAGTATGTATAAAACACTAGCTGTCCCCTGCGGTTTCACCGCATTTTTCGTTACTGCTCCGCTCCCGTGGGTTGTAGCGTGATATATAGCATTCCTCGATAAATGGGCTATCTAACACTGAAAGAATTTTTCAAATCGGACCAGTAGTTCCAGAGATTACCCCCTACATACAAACGTACAAATTTTACCTCTTTATAATATTAGTATAGATACAACACACACACACTTGGCCACCTTAACGAAAAAAGTCCTCTTTTTTTAAACAACTGTAAAACGCTCTGGCTGAGGCGGCATACAATACAAGTGATACAATAAAAACATTGACTGCTATGCCAAGTTAACCGCCGCAATACTCCGGTTGCCATAACCGCGCGTGGAGTATCTTTTTGTGTTCGGAGCAAGTTTTCCAATTTCCCTCACATCGGCGTGCAGCGCTCATCGGGAGATTACGAAACTTTCGGAAGTACGTCGTACGCCAGTATGTAAGTAACGGAAACAACCGTTTTTCTGTAATTTTCCTGGATTCGATACGAAGTTGAACGTTTAATAATTCATTGATTTGGCCAGGATTAACATTTCTAATGTATTAAATACATACAAAAGGAGGACATATTTATCAAATGGAAAAACTTTTTACTAAAAATACACGAGAACCTTAATATAAAAAACTTTTTACTAAAAATACACGAGAACCTACGCTAGTAATATATATGTCAATGCGAGAACCTTAATATAAAAAATGACTTAACTTAATTTTTACATAAAATTCGATTGTAATTTTTGTACATAATATTCTCTTCTCGTGTAAAGTCGAGTAAATGACTAGCTGTAGTACAAAATCTGTCTTCAATGTCACAGGTATAATTAAAACAACTCATTACTTTTGAACGTTCTCATTCGAAGTATTTATCTTAACATACAAACTTGTGAGTTTAAATTAAGCACGAATCCTCTCGTTAATAATGCGCACATTCAGAAAGATGTGCTGGTTCCAAACAGCGGCAGGTCACGAACGGAGCTAAGGGTAGAGTGATGTACTGTGTGAGGTGCTCAGTAGGTGAGGGACGGGCACGGCACGTACTCGCGCTTACCACGTCTGCGGAGGTACTTTACCTCCACGTTACTTCCCGTTAGCTAAAGTAAGCCAGCAGCCACTTCGTCTGTACGGTTCTATTTACCTCAAACTGGCAGCTTACAGCCGCACATAAAGCTGGTAATTCAGGTAAAATACTCGAGAAAATTGCCGAAGCTCATTGAGTTTAGTCGACAATATTCACAATGGGCCGACAACACTTCATAATAAGCCTCCGAGGAAGGTAAAGATGGAGATTATTACAGAAACAATTTCCTGCCGGTGACCCGGCGGGTGACAACTAATAATTACTGGAGCTCATGACGACGGGCGGCGCCGCGGCGCATGCTAATAGCTTGAGATAAACTGGGTTCTACACAATAAGACATTGCTGGTAATTAGCTGTTCCATGACTTGGAAACTAATCAACATAATTACTTTCGTAATCTATTATTGGATTAGCAGAACTGAGGGATCACAAAAACATGAGCTCCTACTATACTGACAAAAATATTCCAGAACCGTAGTGCTCATCATCAATTCAGCCGAAAGACGTCCATTGTTGGACATAGGCCTCCTCAAGCATCACCACAAAGACCGTCCTGTGCGTCTCGCATCCACCGGACCCGCGACCCTCACCAGGTCCATCTTGTGGAAGGCCTTCCAACTCTGCGTCTTCCAGTACGTGGTCGGCACTCCAAAACCTGTCGTCCCCATCAATCATCCGTTTTACGAGCAATATGCCCTGCCCATTGCCAAAAAAAATTGGTGATTCATCGGGCTATGTCAGTAATCTAAGTTCTCTTGCGGATTTCTGATTTTATCAAGTAAGGAAACTCCGACCACTCTAAGTTCTCTTGCGGATTTCTGATTTTATCAAGTAAGGAAACTCCGACCACTGTAGTCCTTTTCATCGCCCTTTGGGTGACTATAAGCCTTCTCATGAGGCCAATCGTGAGCGACTACGATTACGGAGCCATAATATGTCATCACTAGCAACACGAACCGGTCAGTGTAGTGGCAGACAGTAAATGCAACACTTCTGTCCCTGTAAGTATCTACATTACAGTGTCCTCTATAAAGCTACCCTCACGTGTGGAGACAGGTAGGCTGGCAAAGCTAAATGTGCATAAAGATAAAATAAAAGGTGGTCCTTAAACATTAACGTCCCCCCAGGAGCGCCGGCCGCCGGGCGCCCCCACAGGGCACGGACAGACGGACACGTGCCACTAATATTCATGCAAACCAAATGACTCACCATCACTGTTTGTTGAACCATCACTATTCATCATCATAATCATCCCTGGAACGTCCCACTGCTGCATAACGGAATAAGCTGCGTGCCTCCTTTCTGCTACTCCTCCTGATTCAGTTTCGATAAAGTTATTAAAACTAAGTAGATTTGGCGATTATTTTTTCTTCCAGCTACGAAATCATCTAATGACATCTCCCGCTCTTGGGCGGAAGGGGTGGCGTGTCAGACTTATACTGACTAAAAGCCACTCGTATGTTCCTTCTTTGCCTTTTCTTCGAGTGCCCGGGTTTTTTTTTCAGAACCGAACCCATGACCCTAGTAAGCTTCAACCCTGCTGGGCCCCTATGGATCAGACAACACTACGCACCTTCAACGACTTGGGCTCGTTTCGGATGGTTACCGATCGGCCGGACGACGCGCTATCCATTGCTCACTGTCCGCAATCCCATCGTTGTGTCAATGATATTCAGTTTCAGGGACTCGGTCTAGGGCGATACATAAGTCTAATACTGGCACTCATTGACGAGGTCTCTAGACAACGCCGCGCTGGCATATTGCTTCTTTGCTCTGTGGTAGGAACACACTCCACTTTGAGCCGCCGACGAACAAAACGAAACGCGCTCATTTAACTTAGGGCTGCCACGCTACACTTGTACACCACTTTACTAAGTTTTTATTGTTTCAAATTAAGAATAAAGTACAAAAGAGTTTGAGGTTTTAGTCTCACAATAATGTTTAGGGTTTGTGCCAAAGTTTCTCAGTTAACAAGCAGGATGATGAAATTAAATCAAATTGAAATGACATCACAACACCCGCTTGAAAGGATGCTGGATATTAAATACCTAAGGCATATGCCTTAGGTATTTAATGCCGTAGTACCTGATGGCTTGAAGGACAATGTTGATAATACAATATTGAAGTACAATATTTTGATCGTGTGATAGTTGTAAATGAGTTTGAGAATATAATGATACCCAAGCACTTACAACCCTCTGGAAAAGGCATGCGCCCATAATGCACAGAATTCGGGGAGCGTCGCCGACATTCTGATTGTCATTAGCGATGCGCCGTATTGTGCTGTCGCGCCGCATTGTGTTTCACTAAACAAACTTGAACTCCAACGACGAAGACGGTTATTTTCGTCTTACTTTTTTTAATTTAGTCGCAGTTAAACCTAAATAAAATATTCTTTTCAATTAATATTAAGGCATTCCGTCTTTAAGTCGTTTTATGATTATCCATTAAAACGACTTACAGCAGAATTCCTTCATGTCATCACAGTTCTCATGGTGGAAGTAATAAACCTAAACAAAAAACTGAATTGAAAAACTTCTCCTTTTTCCAGTAAAAAATATCCCAAAGTAACATTTTCTACTCCCGAGATTAAAAGTCTGGTCAGTGCATAAAAAATATGATACTGAAAAATATCAAAGCTCTGGGCAAAAATGAATGTAGAGAGGACGTTGAGTTGAGTGTAATATGTGGTACGGTACGATGAAAGTAAAAAACTGTGAGTAGTAACTAACGTGCTATTAATTAAAAACATAAGCACTCTTGGTGACTGGTCGCTGGTCGCTTTGTCCGCCGCGTGACAAAGTGACCGTCGCGTCGTGTGCGGTGTCTGTGGCAGCCCTAATTGCGCCAGCTAATTCATTAGCGCCGGGAATTAAAGTCGCTTAATGCTGCAGTTAACGAACCGTGTGCGATGCCTGCCTTCGTCAGGATTGGAGCATGTACACTAAGTGTCGTCGTGTCGCGAAATAACTCTCTTACTGCTCTAGTAAATTGGAGTAGCTGGTCAGCGAGTAACACAAGTTTGTAGGACAAAGTTTCAATTCCAATTTCATCAAAATATTTCTCTCTCAATCTCATACATGTCAATTATATTATACGTACTTGAGTGAATTTAACAGATTAGCACAAGCGGCTATTGAATATGCCGTTCCGTACGTGGTTCCCTTGGAAGGTACCCCTGCGGGTGCCACGGGAACTTGAATTCGGACCCGTGGCACCTTCAGGTCAATTAGTGCTATGCTTGGTACGTACTAAAACAAACACTAGTACTTGATATTCTGTGTATCCATCTGTTGTGAAACTAATTGGCTATTGTAATTAAATTAAGTAGGTTTAGTAATCAATTGTATGTATGTGGTTGTATTGGCTCTACAGTCGCATTAGGTTTTCTGTAAAAATAGTACTTATAAGTTAAATTGGTAACTTAAGAATTAAGTATGTGTGGGAAAAGACATTCCTCAATTTTCTCCTTGTTCAACTTTGGTCAGAATTTAAGTGGTAAAAGTAATTATGCAAAATGAGAAAATGTAGCTGCAAAAAGAAAAGACATATTCTTTTTGCAGCTGCATTTTGCATTCATTTGTCGCAACCTCACGTTTAAAAAATAGAACAATGTTTGACTTCACGTTTCTAATAAAAGAGCACATATTATCTATTTTTATCTTAACATACAAAGGTACCTACTTACTGCCATCGAAGTGCAGTGATTGTGTCGAGCAGCTCCGAGCGGCGCCGGGCGGGCTTGTTAGTGCTGGAACAGTATCGAGTCACAACAGCAGCGGCACATCAAAGGGCGCCGCGCATCTCTGCGTAATATGAACACCGCCATTTTATCTCGCTTTAACTACGGCAAACTTTATTTTGTTTGTTGTTTTACGGCGACTGAAAATGGCCACCAATTTAACGGTTTGATTGGCATCGTATTCTAATAGAGCTTCCGGGCTGGCTGTTTGTTTATTTTATTTGTAAAACTGATGTTTTCTGAAAATGGTCGCATAATGAAGCAGGTCAATTTTTTCTAGTGGTTTTCAGAAAGTTTTTTACTGATGTGGGAAATCACCCAGTCCAGTCTAGGGAGTCTCGATTCCAGAGCGTCACCTGTGACTGCAGCTGGGGCGTGAGGATGCCTGTTTCCCGACATTTGCAGACCGCATTCCATAAATGAATTGAACCAGGGGTTGGCGCAGGAGGTCGCCGCCACCGCTTGCCTCTAAGAGGACACGACGGTACTCCGTCCAAACAGGCCAGGGGTACACCTTCACCATATGTTCCAACGTGTTCTACGGGCATTCCTTCCGCCTGAGTCCAAAAAAACAACCTCCAGAACTTGCCAAGGAAGGTAGAGACGCAGTGGCGTGCTCAAACAAAGTAGGTAGCTGATGGCATAGTACGAGTATTAATGAAAAGAAAAAGCAAATATAGGATAGCAGATGAGTGGGAGCTTTGTTGAGTTTCTGCTTACTGTAGGGACGACCGGCGCCGGGAGGGTCTGCTATACTGGTTCTTGTTGAAGTAAACGTGTAGCAGGCTACAAAGTCCGCCGCATGCACTGCCAAAGTCATCAAACACGCACGTAACGCCACCGCACATTATGTAGTCCGAAGTGCGCTCAATGATTGCCAAGCACAACAGTAATGCGATGAGGATAAACACCACTAAGCAGCCGTAACACTACCAGCGCATCAGACATATCTTCTCGTTTACGACGGATTGATCCCATCTGCGGTTAGATCGCACCGGCAAGAGAGCAATGTGTACTGAATGCTAGAAATGCAGTGAAATAAACAAACATTGCAGACAATAACAATAAACATTTGTTTTTGGCAGAGAGCTCTGTGTCGGTTGCGATTGAGTTGTTAGAATAAGTTGGAGAAACATTGAAACTGTACGACTGTACATAGGTATAGTACTCGTATAAACACTAGATGAGATTTGAACTCTGGATCAGGTTCGAGTTCAATCAAAAACTAACATCTAAGATTTCCCGTCGATTTGGGCAAGCCAGAATCACAGGGATAAAAAGACGAAGAGTACCTCCATTGAAGAATGATGAGGAGGCAACATGGCTGCGTCCTCACCTTCGGTCTAACGCAAGTCTGGACACAGTTGTGGTCGGGAGGTTCCTGTTTTAAATTCAGCGAGAAGGAAAGTCCAGGCAGGAGTTATCATTGTTAGGATCACCCACGGAATATGGTGCAGCATACAGCGGAGTTCTGCCCTGCTGCGGAGCACGATTAGGTTTTTATCGCGGTGGTTGGCAGCAACCACCTTTTGCGTCCATTCCTAGACCAGGACATGGTATGAAGCGATAGGGGATGGGAAGCAGTCACCCCTTACTGCGAAGCAGAGACTTCAGCGAAACAGGCAACGGAAAGTGTGAGGGAGCAGAAATACTCAGGTCGTCCATAGGGCCAGACCTGAGAGGACCTCGACAGGGTCGGACGTAATCGATGCCTGCCAGAGTCTTAGGATAGTTCTAGAGACTTAACACCATCTTGGAACGCAAGTAATGGAACAGTCTATAAAATTATCATCGCTCCACCCAGGGACTCAAACTGTAACCGTATTAAGTGTTTTTAACACTGTTTTTTAAATGTAACATACAATAATGTTACCGAATCAAACTGTAATCTTTTATACAGGGTGTGGCGTAAATAGTGGTCCACCGTTAAGGATTCGATTTACTAGATAATTTACTATAACCTACTAAAATTTTAACCATTTTTACCCATGGATTCCGGAGATATAATTTTTTTTTCCATTTGTAATAAGATTTCTACATTTTGTTATAAAATCGGTTGTATTAAAAAAAAGAAACATCTTTTTCTTGTTCTGATTTCTGTTAATAACTACTGAATACTAGAGCTATCGTAAATAATTGTCCTTTTTTAAGTATATTTCGAGAATTTGAAGCAAAAGCAATTCTTCTCTATTATTAATCCAAATTTTTTACATTATCTGCAAATTTGAGAGCGATTTCTGTAAAAAAAATGTACTATACTCTCAGTGCCCATGAGTTATAAAATATGCCTACTAAATACCGATTCTAAAAAGGTATCATAATAGCAGATCCTATTGTTTAACAGAAAGATATTCAATTTTAATCTAAGAAAGGAAGATTTTCATTAAAATAAATTTTAAGTTCTAGTTACGTTATTATTTACGATTTTCATAAAAAATTACTACACTGCAATGCCAATAACATTTTTTCACTATTGTTGCAAAGTGATACAATGCACCCAACCTATTTGGCCAAAGCAAAATAAAACAATTCATACTTGTCAACCTTTATTGAAATCTTAAACATGGTTAAACAATATTCAAATTACACAAAATATTCAAAATGGCCCCCATTCGCAGCGAAACACGCTCTGCAACGTCGAATAAATGAACGTTTAATCCTTCTAGCATACCCGCTCGCGCTTATTTCTCTAGCTGCTGTCTAGATTCTAGTCCTCAATTGCTCAATACTTGTAACTTGTTCTCTTGTTCTCAATTTAAATGCGGAGAGGTATTTGAGTTTTTTGCGAAACGACTTGCCGACGTTTTTGGAAAATGTCGCTCCTGAAGTCCAAGAAGACATGTGGCTGCAAAACGATGGCTGTCCCGCTCACTATGCTCGTGCAGTACGAGAGCACTTGAATATGGTGTATCCAAATAGGTAGATAGGGCGCTTAGGTCCAATATTGTGGCCACCGCGCTCGCCAGACCTGAATCCTCTGGATTTCTTATTGGGGTTGCCTAAAGGAAAAGTTTATAAAGAACAAGTTACAAGTATTGAGCAATTGAGGACTAGAATCCAGACAGCAGCTAGAGAAATCAGCGCAAGCGGGTATGCTAGAAGGATTAAACGTTCATTTATTCGACGTTGCAGAGCGTGTTTCGCTGCGAATGGGGGCCATTTTGAATATTTTGTGTAATTTTAACCTATCACATACCCACAAAACAAGACACAATAGTAAAACAATAACACCGCGGTCTCATAGGACCGGTCGGGGATTCATGAATGATTGTTTAACCATGTTTAAGATTTCAATAAATGATGACAAGTTGTTTTATTTTGCTTTGGCCAAATAGGTTGCGTGCATTGTATCACTTTGCAACAATAGTGAAAAAATGTTATTGGCATTGCAGTATAGTATTTTTTTATGAAAATCGTAAATAATAACGCAACTAGAACTTAAAATTTATTTTAATAAAAATCTTCCTTTCTTAGATTAAAATTGAATATCTTTCTGTTAAACAATAGGATCTGCTATTATGATACCTTTTTAGAATCGGTATTTAGTAGGCATATTTTATAACTCATGGGCACTGAGAGTATAGTACATTTTTTTTACAAAAATCGCTCTCGAACTTGCAGATAATGTAAAAAATTTGGATTAATAATAGAGAAGAATTGCTTTTGCTTCAAGTTCTCGAAATATACTTAAAAAAAGACAATTATTTACGATAGCTCTGGTATTCGGTAGTTATTAACAGAAATCAGAACATGAAAAAGATGTTTCTTTTTTTTAATACAACCAATCTTATAACAAAATGTAGAAATTTTATTAAAAATGGAAAAAATAATTATATCTCCGGAACCCATGGGTAAAAATGGTTAAAATTTTAGTAGGTTATAGTAAATTATCTGGTAAATTGAATCCTTAACGGTGGACCACTATTTACGCCACACCCTGTATGTGTTAATAAGTGTTAATATGTGTAAAAGAAATAATCAGTTGCACAGTAAGTATGGCTGCGTTTACCTGTTACACTTATTAACAGTGTTAACACTACGAGTGTTTAAACACTATAAGTGTTTTGGGTTAAACACATTGAAAACACATTTATAAGTGTTACAGATTTGATTCTGTTAGAGATACAACATGTAACACTTATAATTCTGTAACCTTTATGAAGGTGTTTTTAAGTCCCTGGCTCCACCCAATGCCGGAGAAATAATATGATAGTGACCCAACATAAAAAGGCTTTTTCAGTTTATTCCCTCCTTAATGGACATTCGCGTGCCATAACAATATTATAAAGGCCTTCTTTTAAAGACTAAGTGATACTTTTATTCTGCACTAGTTACAGGTCACCGAGAGTCGGACAAATGACCTCCACGGGACTTCTAGATGCTTCGATCCTAGGCTAGTATAATAAAATTTAATTCAAGTTACCTAGCTTTTTCTTGACTTTGTTTGGTTCAACTTCTAATATAACCAGAACCGGGTTAATACCAGTAGGTATCTTAAATAAAGCTAAAGCTTAAAAGTTAAAGCTTTAGTGTTGAGATAGGCACTCTGACCTCTGCAACTCCATTACTTAGTAGAACAGCCAGTCTGTTGTGATCTCTGTTTCAGCACATAATCCCGTCCTGGCTGCACTTCGCACACATACACACGTCTCCGCCGGCGCCGCCCGCTCTATATTTCAGAGGTTACGCGTTAGTGCTCTACAGCTCGGAGCTCGGAGCTCGCAGTTACCCGCTATAGCTAATGACAATATGCGCTGTGAGACGAGACTGACTCACACAGACTGCCTTTGTCGACAGAATTAATATTTAGAACATTTTTAAACCGAAAAGACATCATTGTGTAAATATTCAACTTAAATGTTCTTAAACTCTACACGACTGAAGTCGGGGCAACAGTTAGTTAAGAATATTTCAGCCATCATCTAATGAAAAATGAAAAACGAAACCTGGCCCGTCTGAGTCAGATTATGGAGAAAGCGTGTTAAGAACATAGCAAGTAAGTTGAAAAACAGCTCAAACTTATAAGTAAGCGAGCAAGTTGCGACGCCGGTTACCCACCTCGTGGCTAAGTAGGTTAATGCTTGCGACGTCCGGGTTCCGCACCACTACAGCCAGCGATAACACTGAACATTCAGTGGACGCGACCATTCCATACAGTAAAGCGGACACAATCGAATTCAACTGTTCCCAAAGAATACTAAAATAACAAGCAAAGTGGATTAATGCATTCCTGACGACTGGAACACCAAACTATAGAACCCCGTGCCAACAGAAGCTCGCCGCTCGTGCCTGACCGTTATGTGAAAAGTTGCGCACTAGGGGTTATTGCGCGCACAGTGTCGTTACATTTGAATAGCTGCAGCGCGCGGCCACTGCTTTAACGCACGAGTATAAAACTGTTACGACGGGAATTAATTCAGAACAGAAGCAGCGAAAGAGAACGGACATTCTGGAGCCAACGCTATCAACTTGTCATTTGGAAGCGTATTTTTATTATGTTAAGCGGTCGTGTGCAGGGGTCCGTACAAAAGTGCCCGTTGTCCATAATGTAGCTTATACCACAGAATAAGTAATAGTACAAGTTATACTGTAGTACTTGTATATTGTATTATGCAGTTGAGAGTTTTTGGCAGAATTTCTTCGAGTGAATTTCAGTGGCTGTTTTAATTATTCACAAATTGATTCCTAGTGGATATTGTGATGTAAAATTGGTGTAGTTTTGTATCTCAAGTTCTACACACCTGGACAATATGTGGGATCATTGAAATAGACGAGATTCCGGCAAAATGGAGCTGAGAATGTTACAGTAGTACTGACTACGTCAGCGAAGCTTGCCGAGAGGGCTGACTATTGCTGGCATATACTGGCAAATACTGCAGAAACATAAGAAGATGTTACACCCACACTCTAATACTAAATATATAAATCTACTATAAGTGACTGAAAACTAAATACTTTCATAACTCGACGCCGGCTAAATGCAAAAACTGTGCGAAGCCAAAACGAAACAAAAAAAAATATTATGTAGTTGTTCTGCGGATTGTGGCTACGGTCGTTAGGTACGAGTATACGAGTGATTAGTAATTAAATAGTCGCGTTAATTACTAATCAGCATATCTATAGGGCTAAATTAATTGATACAACGTGTGTGGATGAATGTTGTCCAGCATCCCGCGCAGGTAACGCCACAGTGTTTACTTTGTCGTTGTAAATGAATAAGCGTATGTTTTGTTAATCATCATCAAGTAGTAAGTATATTAATGTAAAAAACACGAAGCCCTATTAACACAGAACACTGTATCACCGTCATTCAGTGTCACCTATACGGGTACTTTATTTATGGCAGCTAAAAATATGTTTAATCCGATTATGTTCACTCCATTAAATATTTAATAAAGCGTCTCGCTTTTACTTTTTTACACTGATCTGAGTAAAATAGCTATCACGAGGGACCAGGCTGTAAGTACGTGCAACCGAGTGTGGCCCCTGGTCAGCGGAGTCCCTGGGCGCCCGGCCCGCCGCCCGCCGCTACTGCAGGCTTGCTTCATGGCTGATATCTTATGCACTACGTGAGCTAGTCTCATGCCGTTAGAGCCAGCTACTTAATAGAAATCTTAATTTTATTCATTAAACCAACATCAGCTTATTCCGCTGAGTTTCGGAGTACGATTTTCAGATGAGTCTTGTAAGACATACCTATGATTTTTTCAAAATCAAAATCCTGCAACAGTTTGTTCTGTACATATTTTACTCAAGTGAACAGGTAGCTTACCTGAGTATAATATGTTATCATAATTATGCAATATTTATTCACTAATAATGATTATGATAAATACCAAACATTGTAATTGCGATAGCTGACAATATAACAATACCGTCGGCGGCCCGGACACCGGGCTCGCTATTCAGTCGCTCCGGACAAACACAATAGTTGCCGCCCTTTTCTGACATCTCATAATAACGTCAAATTCTTCTGATGTTATTAAACATACCAGTCTGTCGGCTGGATGGGATGAAACTGTTCGAGCTAAAGTAACAATTAAGTGAACTCAATTTGAGCTAACGGAGCCAGGCATCTAGGAAATTACACAGCGTCATAGATGCTTTTCAGATTTATCTGCTTTTCATGAACCAGCTTTGTCCATAGTAATACAAAACGTGTTTTATTATAAAACAGTAAAGTTCAGCGCAGATAATGCAACTGATGCGTACACAAGCGAGTTATGTTAGAGTCGTCTTTTCTGTCAAACTATACTGTTACCCGCGTCTGCGGATACTGCTTGGCTCCTTTTGATTGTAGCGTGATTTTATATAGCCAATAGCCTTCCTCGATAACTGGGTTATCCAACACTAAAATAATTTTATTCCAGAGATTTGCGTTTTCAAACAAACACACTGTTACGAGGGCAATGGCGGAGGGTGATAGATACGGAGAGGCAAATGAAATGCTAAATAAGGTGTGGAATTAATGAAATGCTAATGAGGGTGGCAGCACACAAGCGTGTTTGTGCCTATTCGTATGTACGTAATGATGTCACTTGCTTATTAAAACAAAAGCCTACGCATCAGCGCCCGTAAATAAACGTTTCAACATAAATATCTAAAACAAAGCTTTCCAATAGTGGTTTAGTAAAGTAGGTATAATTAGCATTGCCTATTAGTATACCCTAATTAGATATCTAGCGTAACTACCGAAGGGCGAGGCAGTGCCCCGGGGCTCCCGAGCACAGGGGAGCCCGCAAACCTCTTAATAAACTAGTGAAAAATTCTTACATCTTCGAAATCTAATTAAGATAGATTGCAAGACTGCTTCAACCATGTCAACTCGTTTTAGTCAACAAAAGTCTGATACACCCAGAAATCTTCAAATAACTTCTCCTTCTCAGGGTGAGATAAAGTTACTTGGAGATTTCTCCCATAAAAATAAGGGGCCCCAGTTTGTTTTTTTTCCCGGAACGTTGGTCACCTATCTGTGTCATTAGACTTGAATAAAATCATAAAATTAATCAAGTATTATGCGAAGTGGAACGAGATTTCAATTCTAATATCGTGTTAATAGGTATTAGGTGTATTTAAAATTTAAAAAAAAATATTCTATTGTCATACCCACGCTGTTTGTCTCCACAAAAAGTAGAAGCAGCAAACAACAGCAACAATGTACATCAGTATGTACATTTACACACATCAGCTCGTGAGTGTCGCCGCTGCTTCAACTCAGCACTCTACAGTCTCATCATGTCGGCAGGCTGAGCGCAAGTTCACCGCGCGCCGCGCTGACAGGCGCCTAATTGATACAGGACGAGGGAGCCCAACTCTGCGGCTTTAATAACAAACCCACGCTTTGCCGAAACGTTTTTGCTGAGAACTGGAAACGAGGAAACTGTTTGTGAGTAAGTACTGTTGGCTGTAAATTGAAAAGTACGCTTCTGTGTTTCGCAATATTACTTTATCTAGAACTGACACTGGAAAGTTATGACTCATTAAGCTTTGAATTACGATGTTTGTTTTGTAGTATTTTAGCTTTGATTTTAGTTTTGATGGATGATCGTCTGCCTAGCCTTTACCCAACTATATTGGGGTCGGCATCCAGTCAAGCTGGATTTAGCTGAATACCAGTATTTTACGAGGAGCGGCTGCCTACTAGACCTCCACAACCCATTAACTGGGGTAACACGGTACTTCATGGCAAGACTGGAGTCAGATTTACTGGCTTCTGACTATCCGTAACGACTGCCAAAGATCTACAAATGACAGCCGGGACCTACGGCTTAACGTGCTTTCCGAGACACGGAGGAAACTCGCTATGTTAAGATGGTCACCCATCCACAGACCAACCTTGGCAAGCGTTGCTTAACCTTGAAGATCGACCTGTGCGGCTGTTATTATCTAGCCACGAGCTGCTCAGTTTTGATGGATGATGATCCACTGAATACTGTTTAGGTACCTATTGGTATACAGTGAATAGTCAGTATAATACGAGTATGTGTACGTATATTATATTGTAGGGATGTGTGTGTGCGAGTAAGTTTGTTATTTCTTCACGATCGGACGGCTAAACGGAATTCAATGAAACTTGGTGCTAGGGTAGACCGGACTTTGGAATAACACATCATCGTGTGTGTTCTCTTTCGAATATTTTCTACTTTCAATGTGAAGCCGATGGCAGCAGGTAGTATCATTATAAAGTCCCGTGTCCGTATGTTATTGTTTTCTTCAACCATGCTATTATATCCCTGTGATATCGATTCGACAGTAAAGACTTAAATTCCCCACCACCCCCCTCCGGACATATTGACAAGTAAAAAGTTCATTAGCTAACTTCATTTAGTTGACTGTGCATTGATTGATTGTTCAACATAGCGGGTGGACTGGCGACTAACTATTGAATGAGACGTGCCTATCCACGGTTCAGGCATGGTGTAGAATTCAAAAGTGGTCGGTGGCACTGTAAACAACTCGTCAGTGGCCGAGCTCACTAAATAAACAATATCAATTAAATGTACCTAACACTGAACTGGGTCACCGGGTCTTCAAACCGACCAAGTTCAAGTATTGTGAAGTTATTGCCGACTTATTAACAATACTAGACAGCGACAAACGATATACTAGTGAGTAAGATTTATGTCAACAGTTTAGCTTAGTAAACAAGTCGTGATATTTTAAAGCGAGTAAATCAAGCCGCGTGACATGTTCCCACTGAATACATTACACTAATACGTTCGGATTCCTCGTGAACAGCCGTCCCCCTGTCCCCCCTCACCCCGGTGTAGGCGGGCGCAACAAGTCGCTCGTGAAACATGTCCGGGCTTGTTTCGCGACTGCGGTCTCCCGGGGCGGGACACGACGCCGCGGAGATCACTACCGACTAACAAAAGACTAACCTCGGTCATTTTGCACGATTCAAATGGCGGCATCTGTGAATGGCACAGGACAGCCTCAAGCGGGAACTACATTCCACCGACGCACACATGGCCCACGACTGGTTTGTACGCGACGTCGCGTGGCGTACATCTTATGTGGCTCTACAAGTCTAGTTACCATATAAAATGTTTGGAGATCGACGCGGTCAGACCGCGCGGATCGGCGTACATGGCCCAACTTTAAAAAGCACACTCTTTATCCTTACTCGATGTTCAAGAGCAAATACCGATCTAAGTATGAATTTCTATCGTAGTTTTTTTACCAAGCTGAAATCGGTAACAACTTGCAATCCACTGTAAAAGAAACAACAAATCAGCTGAAATCACGTTGTCATGAGGACCGAAAATTAAATCAATGATTTTCATCGAAGAATAAACAGACCGTAAATATACTACGCATACACCAAACCGGTCAAGGACAAGACTGAGTAACCCTACTGTTCACGCGTACACTGTGGACACACGTCAAACGTATCATGTCATGTGCTGCTCATTGTGACGACTCTGATGCAGGAGCGGTGTTTGTGTGTCATTGAGCATCCCCTAGGAATGTTCTATAACACGTAACCAACTATCTTTACTTGGTAGTCCAACAATTCCCACACACGTACATGCCAGCCCAAAGACATAAAAGACAATTACGGAAATGAAGCGCCTTTCAACATGTCGAATTGTCGACTCATCGTATCTTTAAAGCTACGTCTCATAATCTACTGACTACATCACACTAGTTAAAGGATGCAGGGAGTTTGGCATCGTGTATTAATGTGAGGTCCGCTGCCTCCGTCCATTCTTCTACTGCATCACCATCCGCATTGTTAATGGTATAACCCCATGCGGTACTATGGCTTTTAAAATCACCCAATATGCTTTTTAACATCTTCACGAATGATCAGCCAAACAAACCGCAAACGCGACGTTTCTTATATGCAGACGATCTTGCTCTAGCCGCTCAGACTCGTACTTTCGAGGAAGCCGAAGAAAAGCTGACGGAAGCTCTGGAAGCACTTGGCAAATTCTATGATGAAAATGCACTAAGACCAAACCCTTCCAAGACCCAGTCCTGTGTCTTTCACCTTCGCAACCGTCAGTCAAACAGGACTTTAAGTATAAGATGGCAAGGAGTTGACATAGAGCACTGCTCTAATGCTCGATATTTGGGCATCACGCTAGATAGGTCCCTGACATTTAAGACTCACTGCCTAAAAACGAAACAAAAAGTCGGGACTAGAAACAACATCCTTCGCCGCCTTACATCCAGCACCTGGGGAGCAGTACCACAAGTTCTTCGCACTTCAGGCCTGTGTCTTTCTTTTTCGGCTGGAGAGTTTGCATGCAAAGTGTGGCATCGTTCCGCCCACGCTAGAGAGGTGGACATAGCACTGAATGATACCTGCCGGATCATAACAGGATGCTTAAAGCCTACGCCACTTGCAATGTTGTACCCTGTAGCAGGTATAGCTCCTCCAGAGGTTCGCCGCGAGATAGCCAGCCGCATCGAGAAGGGTAAACCGGAACGGGACAGCCGTCACCCCCTGCACAAACACCAGGTAATACCTGCACGTTTAGAGAGCCGTAAAAGTTTTATTCGATTTACGACTTCTTCCAACAACAGTGGAGTGGAAGAGAGATGCGCTCTGTGGAGACAGAAACACCCAACTCCTCCGCACTTCAACACCCCATCAGAGCATCTCCCTCCTGGACGCGAATTGCTGTGGCCAATCTGGAAATCTCTGAACCGACTCCAGACCCAGGTTGGCCGCTGTAAAAACAATCTGGTCAAATGGGGCTTCCTCAACCCATCCTTAACACAGTGCCAGTGTGGAGCCGCTACGCAAGACATGTGAGCTTGCTGAGCTGCCCATCCTGCACAAAACCAGCTATTCTTTTCGGGATCTATGCGAGGTCAATGATAGAGCCGTACAGGTTGCTAAATACTGGTCGGAAAAAAATTAGTTGAAGACATCGACACGATAAGAAGAAGATCACACTAGTTAAGTGAAATGCCTGCGGCTTCGCTTCCCTTGCCTAGCCTATCCTTACCTAGCTTTGTATCACTTGTAATCAGGGGTGGAGGGTGTCTCTTGTCTGTACATGCATAAGAATATTCTGCCTTATAATGTTCCCACACATATTGAGACTGAGACCTTCTCTGTAATAGAGTGAATGGGGCGTAATACACCACGCATACCTAGTGCGGGTTAGTTTCAACAAACAATTTTATTAAGCATCTTAAGCGCACTTCAATTCGAATGTACGTAAATAAGTAAAATAAAATGGTTTTCTTATTTCATGTTTTTCGAACGGCGGGTTTCCTCAATAACAGTAATTACATTATAGACACTTACTGAAATATACGTTATCTCAATCCTATCTTAATCGATGGACTTATTCTCCGATTCGTGACACTCGTCGTGAACAGAGCGCCCCGGCCAGGCGACGCGACGCAAGGATTTTATTATAATTGATCCCCGTCGAGATCGGGATCTCAGAGTCAATCCCAGGCTTATAAAAGAATTGACATCGGATAAACTGTATTTTGCGCAAAAATCGAAGTGGTATAAAGTCGTCCATTGTTGTGGGATCTTATCCCGCAGCTTGGAGAGGTTATCACGAGCCGTCGAGTCAGGCCGTAATGCCCGATTCTTGCCCGATATCGTCTGATATCGCCTGATATGATCGCCGCTTGCCTTTGACTCGCGGAAATGTGCCCGAATTATATTTATGGAGGGCGCTGAGCAAGGGATTTGCAATGAACTGGTGACTGGTGGGAAACGGTCGCGCTCGATTGAGCTGAACACACCGAATTTAAACTTGTAAGAAATGGAGGTGGTTGGCCTATAAGTTGGGTCGGTAAAACGTTTTTGCATTTCGTGGACATTAACAATCGGTGCTGTCACAGCGATTTCTACCTTACATTGTTAACTTATAGTTAACGGACTTAATGTAGTAGTTGCTTTAAGTTGTACTTCAAAAATAATCAAAATACAAACGACATTTCGTTTGTTATGTCCTCAGTTAAAAGCTAACAAACTACTAACTATTAGCTAAAGATATACCACTAACTTTGAATCCCACCGAACTCACGTTACACCTCAAACTCCGGCCACAGTAAACACGCCACAATCTATCAAACAACACGATATTGTATTTATTCCGCGGCGAGTATTTCGGGCGCTCGCCGGAACTCCGTGTCGTATCGGGCCGGCGCCGGATGCCGCGTCATCGCACAACTCCATTCTGTTTGATTCAATATACTCCTCCACTCAAACTCAATTCGAGGGGAGATCAAATATTGTTTCAGGACTTTCGGGAATATATTTGAAGTTCAATATTTCTTCTGTCTGTTTGATTTCGAATAAGCCACTATAAATATGTGGAGGTTTGTCAACAACCCAGCGCGTGTGGCGACAATGCGTGTTATTGTATCTACTTCCAGCTTTTCCGCAACTTCGCTCCCGTAGTACGTATCGGTCCCGTAGCACGCATTGCTCCCGTAGCTCGCAACGCTTCCGTAGCAAGCATCGCTCTCGTAGCACACTAAGTTCCCGTAGCACGCATTGCTCCCATAGTACGTATCGCTCCCGTAGCTCGCAACGCTTCCGTAGCAAGCATCGCTCTCGTAGCACACTAAGTTCCCGTAGCACGCATTGCTCCCATAGTAAGTATCGCTCCCGTAGCTCGCAACGCTTCCGTAGCAAGCATCGCTCTCGTAGCACACTAAGTTCCCGTAGCACGCATTGCTCCCATAGTAAGTATCGCTCCCGTAGCTCGCAACGCTTCCGTAGCAAGCATCGCTCTCGTAGCACACTAAGTTCCCGTAGCACGCATTGCTCCCATAGTACGTATCGCTCCCGTAGCTCGCAACGCTTCCGTAGCAAGCATCGCTCTCGTAGCACACTAAGTTCCCGTAGCACGCATTGCTCCCATAGTAAGTATCGCTCCCGTAGCTCGCAACGCTTCCGTAGCAAGCATCGCTCTCGTAGCACACTAAGTTCCCGTAGCACGCATTGCTCCCATAGTAAGTATCGCTTCCGTAGCTCGCAACGCTTCCGTAGCAAGCATCGCTCTCGTAGCACACTAAGTTCCCGTAGCACGCATTGCTCCCATAGTAAGTATCGCTTCCGTAGCTCGCAACGCTTCCGTAGCAAGCATCGCTCTCGTAGCACACTAAGTTCCCGTAGCACGCATTGCTCCCATAGTAAGTATCGCTCCCGTAGCTCGCAACGCTTCCGTAGCACGCATCGCTCCCGTAACAAACATCGCTCCCGTAGCACAAATCACTCCCGCAATACGCATCGCTCCCATATTCCGCTTAGTATTATTTCTTTGAGTCCGCACAGAATATTTCGGATATCATTAACATCTTACAAATGGTTTCCTGTTTGCAAGCGGGAAATTGCGCCACTTAATCAGACGGCATGATGTATTGTATAAATATGGAAAGTGAATGTAGGTACTCGACCCGTTAACTTCAAAGATAACATAGGCATTTTATACATAAACAACACCTTTTTGTGAATGAATACTAAAGTTTTCTACAATTCTTACATTATTGTCTCTAGCACCGCATACCGTTAATAAAATGGCAGCACGCGTAGCACGGAGGGACCAGTGCTACGCGCTCCGTAGCCGCTCGTAGCGCGTAGCACCGCGTTCTATTGACTGCTACGAAAACATTCTTTACAAAACTTGCCTCCCGATGAACACAATACCTATTATTATTTATAAATGTTGAGGAATCACATAACGTCATGTACATTCACGTCTAGCAATACAAACCACGGTGGTAGAAAAATATACTTTAACGCTAAGAAATAAGGTTGATGTCAGAGTGTAGGTGTGCCAACGTATCGCACAATAAGTGAACGTGAAAGCTTCTGATAAATGATAGACAGGTACGTAGGTAGGTAGGTAGGTAGATAGAACACGGAACATACATTCAGCTGTTAATTACTCCTGAATTTAATTAATTTGTAATCCAAATTGACGATAAATTAGATAATTAATGAATAGCTACTTAACGTGAACATATTAGTAGAACAGATTGTAGACGCGTCGGTTTGTTTGCGTGTAACAAGTAACAACATAATATGAGAACAAGTAAACACAAACAAACTGAGAAGTAATAAAATGTTGTTGTGGTGAGTCTGTGAGCGAGCGGCGTCTGTTGTTGTGTGCTGTATAATTATTTATTGCTACTAATGACGTTGTGTAGCGTGTTCCGACGGTTCGCGGAACTTGTCGCCGCCGGCTGCTCGTCGATAAGGCTTTTAAGATTTTTTAAAGATAATTATAAGATTTTGTTTGTTAAATATATTAGAGAATAAATAATACTCAATCGCCCGCGGACCCAACTCTTTAGTTCATGATTGCTTAAAAGGCAGTATCTTGGGTTCAACATTTCTACTACTACTTTTCAACTTTTGTTGGAGAACCCAAGTTTCAGTGAAGCCCGTCCAGGCCTGCGTGATGGATGAGCACACCGCCACAAGACAGGCTCTCACGGCATCACATTAGAGGATCAACTTCAACAATATCGCCGTCATTTATAATAATGTTAGTGAGTATTAACAATGATATCTGCGCCACAATAAAGCACCGCGAGTGGAGAATTAATCACGGCGCCGCTTACTGCGGGGCCGACGGGGGCGCGGGGACGACGGGGGCCCGCGCTCGTTAATTATCCGCTTAGCTCGCGCGGAAAATTAACGATTTCTTAGAACATTTATACATTCCTTACTTATTTATTTAGAACAATCAGATAATGCTCGCTTATTGGTTCTACATGATTCTTTAAATCTATACAAACGTCAATCGTAGTTGTTCTTCATGTCATTCGAAGCTTAGCGACTAGGAGGCCAGTAGAGTACCGTGAAACCCTCTTTAAGTTAAATTCATGTACGAGTAATCTCCCCAGCATACAGTTTGCCTGTGTACATCAGCTGCCGTTTTGACGTGTAAAAGTGTTTTGTAAAACTACTTACAAAATAAATATCATTTATCATTTGTCCTACTTTTACAGTTTATAAAAGTTTTGTGTACAATAAAGAATAATTATAATGTAAACAACGCTAACATGATTTCTTTCTTGGGCTCTAAGAAAACATACTTAGTTTGATTAAGCATGTTTCCTTAGAGCATATAATATGTAGATGCATGTATTCTACGTTATTAGAATACAAGTATGCTCCCCAGCTGTCATGCTACGGATGACACAGCCCTCACTTCTCCACCTGCACCACTAGCATCACCTCAGTTATATGTGACAAGGTGTCTGTGACGAGTTCCACACTAACTACAGAGAGTATCAATTTGTTACCTTCCGTCTACCTGGAGGTAATACGGCACTAGAAGTGAAACTGATCGAATTAGTTTTATTACTCCATTAGTGTAAGGGATGTAGTTAGGCCGTTGTGTCCGGGCGCGGACAGGGCCGGGCACGTGCCGGACAGCCGGACAAACTTCGTTAAGCACAGGTGCTAACAGGCTTCTGTTTAGTTACACGAGTTGCGAAGTGCAGAAGTTAGGCCTCTTAATGTGTCACGCGTGCCGACGGCGGCGGTGAACTGTTTGCGAATGTGTTGGAGAATCTTTATCAATTATCATTTGATAGAGAGAGTCAGTCGAGACCAGTGGTGGCCTAGTGGTAACGGTCCCAACTTACGAGTTGTAGGACGCGAGTTCAAACCCAGTCAGGCACATTACCACTGCTCCAAAACGGTGAAGGAAACATCGTGAGGAAATCAGCGTGTTCAAACATTCGAAGAAATGTGACATCCACCAACCCGCACTGGGCCTGCGTGGTGGATTATGGCCACGCGGCGTTCCCACTCCTGAGTCTCAGCAGTGGGAACATTAAAAGTCTGATTATGTTTATAATGCTACTCTATTATCAAGTACATGTTTTGGAAGACAGTGTCTCGTTAGTGTAGTGGTCTCAAAAGTCAACGCCAAGCATGAGGGTTCAATTCCCGGGTCTGCAATTTTTTAATTAGTCTGGATTTGCAAAAGGCGACTTAAACGTAAGTAGCAAAGTGTGAATGTACATCAGAAACCTTTTCATTCGTAAAACACAGTAGCGATGTATTTTTTTAAATTTATTCTTTACTTTCACTAAAAAACTTAATACAGTTTAGAACAGGTTTAATATTTTATTATAACAGAACAATCTTATGAATAACAGAAAGCTTCAAATCAGTGGCTGCTATACTTGATAATTTAGTTAGTTCTTTAGGGTTTTTTATTTTATTTTATTTAGTGTAAATATATATTTGTAATGTTAGTACTTAATCTGTAAATAAATAGTACCCATCCTAAAATAGATTTCATACCCCGTAACATATTATTACATTACAACAGAAGCAAAAGTCTGACACATTAAAAAATTAAGCTTCAGTAATGCGTAAAGTTTTACGGTTTACGTAAAACTTCAGTATTAAAGTTTTTTAATCACACGAGAATGTATTTTTCAATTTGAACGCGCGGGACTCCATGTCTACGGCCCTTCGCGCGTCGGACAAGAACACGTCACACGTCACGAGAGCTTATTAAATTGTTTCAGTCCGCCGCTCCCAGACGCCAGCCTCTGGAGACATCGCCTGCACTTACTGAGAGTAAACACGAGCGTGTAAGGAGAACACAAAGACTACACGTGTACGAAAACTTGCTGGTTGGTAGACGAAAACTATACCTGAATATAACCACATGTTATCCTTCTGTTACGTGAAAAATCATGAAAAGACTTTACCGGGGGAGGGGGGGATGTCAGGATTTCACTGACTAAAACCTATACAAGGCGACATTAAAAATTCGCACAGCCATAGAGTGAAACTTATTGCCGACGTCCGTATCCATTCCCAACTTACAACCCTGCCAGCTTCGTCCTGAATCGTTTTTTTTTTTTATTTATTGTTATAAACTAGTGCTTGACTGCGATCCCACCTGATGGTAAGCAGCGATGCAGTCGTTGATGGTGAGGCGCACTAGCTTATTAAGAGCCTATTCACTCTAGCCTTGAAGACACCTAAATTATAATCGGACGGGAAAACCGCAGCAGGCAGATTGTTCCAGTCTTTGGATGTACGCGGTATAAACGACGAAGCGAAACGCTTAGTCCGGACCGTAGAGGTTTCGACAACGTAAGGATGAATACCCGCCGTACGACGGTTTGTCCGATGGTAGAATGGGGATGGCGGAATCAGTTCATGCAATTCCCGCGCACACTCTCCGAAATGCATCCTGAAAGGCTGGCTACCCTACGCCGGTGCTCAAGGCTTTGTAAATTGGTCTTAACCAAATCTGGATCTCCAATTAGCCTCTTCGCACGCCTTTCCACTGAGTCCAAAGCTGCCAGGTGGCATTTCGCAGCTCCAGCCCATATGTGGCTGCAGTACTCCACACACGATCGGACCTGCGCTTTGTACAACATTAGAAGCTGTCCCGATGTGAAGTACCGCCGGACCTTTGCCAGAACGCCGAGTTTCCTAGCAGCTATCTTGGCCTTGGACTCAATGTGGACCTCATCTATCTCTTACCATCAGGCGAGATGGAGATCACGAAGTAAGTAATATTTTTAAACATTATCTCAATCAATTAATGATTTACCACCTCAAAAAAAACAAAGTAGGTAAATATTTAAGTATACACAAATTGACGCGTCAAAGTACTCCTCCACATTTTACACTTAAACACATGTGACCACAAGTGTTGGCTTCTGCGAGTGACGCGTAATACCTGTTAATACCGGGTACCCGGCGACTTGAGGAAACTTGCAGGAAACGTGCAAAGTGCGCGTCAAGCGCCACACTCTCGTGACGGGCTCACGTGCGGCTTGACGTGTGTGTTTAGTGCCGCGAAACTGTTGGAGAATAACTATATTGTAGTTAAATATGTAGCAGTCAGCACGGTCGGTAACGGGACTGTCTGCATTGCACTAGTATCTAAGTTTAAATTGTTACTAATACAATATGGAACCCGAATTCCGAAATAAATGTTTTATTATTATTGTGAGTCAGACGTTCAAATTGCAAATCACAAAGGCTTTTGTGACAAAAACCAATCTTGGACAAATCAGGTTATCTGGTAGGCGTCGCTGTCAGCGATAAGATTGCCATTGTACCCATAGATTTAAGATTCTGTAAAATTGTTACTATTTTAGTGTACAATAAAGTTTATTCTATTCTTAAATTGACGCAATAAAATCAGATTTTTCCATACAACTCACGCCAGAAATTTCCCAAAGGAGGTAAACGTGTACAAAAATGCCTATTGTAAGCTGTATGTGATGGAAATCGAGAGCCATTTCCCATCAGAAGTCCAAATCCCGCGTCAAACGACTATTAAGTAAACCCTACTGTTATTGACCATTCCCGAGCGGGCAGCAAGTATCGCCGGTTCTGCAGCCACCCCTGTTTGTACGACCGCCCCTTGAGACGCGATATGTGAACATTTAACACCAGTCGGGTCAACGATTGCTACAGTCTCAACGTTTAAAAGTTCAGACAGTAAGCTCATTCGTGGACAGTTTATATTATTCATTTAAATAGCATTCTCTACGAGTCCCGAGGTGGTGAAGAGATAACATAGTAGGTGCCTTGTTTCATACGTTGAAAACTGTACGCAACAGCTTCCCGAAGTAATTAAAACTATAGCCCCTACATGGCTAAACGGGCTTGACGGGCAGATGGCGAGCTATGCGTAGTTCGCCGTCCGACCGTCCAGTAACTGCGCGCCTAAAGGAGACGTCAGCAAAACCGTAGGGCCCAGCAAGGTCAAAGCCTACTGGGGCCTGTGTTAGCTTTTGAAAGGAATCTAGGGCCCTGGAACGCAGGGCAAAGAAGGAATATAAGAGTGAGTTTTAGTCAGTAAAAGTCTAACACGCCCGCTGTTCTATAGCGGAAGAAGTCATCGAAAGTGTTGCCACCTAAAAAAAGCACATACCTAGCTACTTTCATGTTTTCTTTTCCGATTCGCCAACGAGTAAAAATATCTAAAAACAACTGAACACAAGTGCCTTATGTCGCTACCTTGATCTACGATACGTTCATTCCGTTTCGCTAACTTTTGACAATGCTAGAAGGCAATCATTATTACTTGGTCAACAGTTTATTCAGCAAGTAAGTACAGTCAGGAGAATACAGAAATAGCGCTGTTCAAGTCGCATATCTACTTATTTATTTAATAACATAAACCACAATTAATATAATCTATATATATAAAAATGAAACCCGTTTTTCGTTGTCACGACATGACATGAAAACGGCTTGACCGATTTGGCTGATTTTTTTTTTTAAATATTCCTTGAAGTTCAATGATGGTTCTTACGGAGAGAAAAATTCAAAAAAAAAAAAAGTTAGGTAAAGAAGGGTAGGTAGGGTAGTGTAGGGTAGTGTAAGGTAGTGTAGGGTAGTGTAGGGTAGTGTAGGGTAGTGTAGGGTAGCGTAGGGTAGGGTAGGGTAGTGTAGCGTAGTGTAGGGTAGTGTAGGGTAGTGTAGGGTAGTGTAGGGTAGTGTAGGGTAGTGTAGGGTAGTGTAGGGTAGTGTAGGGTAGTGTAGGGTAGTGTAGGGTAGTGTAGGGTAGTGTAGGGTAGTGTAGGGTAGTGTAGGGTAGTGTAGGGTAGTGTAGGGTAGTGTAGGGTAGTGTAGGGTAGTGTAGGGTAGTGTAGGGTAGTGTAGGGTAGTGTAGGGTAGTGTAGGGTAGTGTAGGGTAGTGTAGGGTAGTGTAGGGTAGTGTAGGGTAGTGTAGGGTAGTGTAGGGTAGTGTAGGGTAGTGTAGGGTAGAGTAGGGTAGTGTAGGGTAGTGTAGGGTTGTGTAGGGTAGTGTAGTGTAGTGTAGGGTAGTGTAGTGTAGGGTAGGGTAGCGTAGGATATGTAGGGTAGTCATTTGACGGGAGCGAAGCCGCGGGTAAAAGCTAGTCTATATATATAAAAATGAAACCCGTTTTTCGTTGTCACGACATGACATGAAAACGGCTTGACCGATTTGGCTGATTTTTTTTTTTAAATATTCCTTGAAGTTCAATGATGGTTCTTACGGAGAGAAAAATTCAAAAAAAAAAAAAGTTAGGTAAAGAAGGGTAGGTAGGGTAGTGTAGGGTAGTGTAAGGTAGTGTAGGGTAGTGTAGGGTAGTGTAGGGTAGTGTAGGGTAGCGTAGGGTAGGGTAGGGTAGTGTAGGGTAGTGTAGGGTAGTGTAGGGTAGTGTAGGGTAGTGTAGGGTAGTGTAGGGTAGTGTAGGGTAGTGTAGGGTAGTGTAGGGTAGTGTAGGGTAGTGTAGGGTAGTGCAGGGTAGTGTAGGGTAGTGTAGGGTAGTGTAGGGTAGTGTAGGGTAGTGTAGGGTAGTGTAGGGTAGTGTAGGGTAGTGTAGGGTAGTGTAGGGTAGTGTAGGGTAGTGTAGGGTAGTGTAGGGTAGTGTAGGGTAGTGTAGGGTAGTGTAGGGTAGTGTAGGGTAGTGTAGGGTAGTGTAGGGTAGTGTAGGGTAGTGTAGGGTAGTGTAGGGTAGTGTAGGGTAGTGTAGGGTAGTGTAGGGTAGAGTAGGGTAGTGTAGGGTAGTGTAGGGTAGTGTAGGGTAGTGTAGGGTAGTGTAGGGTTGTGTAGGGTAGTGTAGTGTAGTGTAGGGTAGTGTAGTGTAGGGTAGGGTAGCGTAGGATATGTAGGGTAGTCATTTGACGGGAGCGAAGCCGCGGGTAAAAGCTAGTACAAAATAATAATGAAAAAATTATCGAAATAGATAAAGTACACAAGTTAAAGTGCTCGAAGAGTACAATATATTTAGACTAACAATTTGGGTAACAATGTTATTAATCACGTATCCATAATTTATTATGTATATTAAAGATCATCTTTGCTATCTTGATTTTGGAAGGGCCAATATACTCGTAAACTAAAAGATTAACTCTGAAAACATAAAATATAAATCACCTGTCCGTTGAAGACAGTGATTTATTTTTGCATTGAGTGCTCTACAATAATAAAAAATATTTACTAATACAATAAAATCAATCCTGCGCGAGTGCTCTTTATTGCTTATTATTTATCAAGCTTGACTTCTATCTCACCTAATTGCAAGCGATGATGTGGTCGACGATGGCACGTTTGCCTACAGTGCGTGATCCAAACACAACTTCTGCGATCAATAAACAGGTAAGTACGAACTTACTTTTCTTTTTGTTTAGTCGTTAGAACTCTCAACATAAGTAGTACTTACCAAATAAGGAAGTTCATAACAAAAACATGAATCATAATAGAAAAGAATCAACAAGTCGACGAACTACAAGCGCTCTCTCATAATTTACGTTTACATAATCAAATATATAAAAAGAAACCTCTTGGGTTTCTTTTTCGTGAGCGTACGGGAAATAGCTCCAAATATATTCCAAATTATGAATTTGTGAAATTGGAAGTAATAGCTTGTCATTAATTGACATAAATCGAGGGATATTTCATTATCATGGCGCCTGAGTCAAGTCATAGTGGCTTGAAATATGGTCCTTAATAGTGTGTTACTATAGGTAGTAAATAGTGTAGCAAGTTATCCGTTTAATGGCCCGGGCTCACAGAGCCGTCAGTGCGTCGCGCCGGTGAGTGACAGTCGCGATAACACGCGTCATTACGCGCACGCTATCATCTAATTAGCGCACAATTACCGACGCCCCGCCCACTTGATACTCACACACATACAGCGATGGCTTAACGTCAGGTTAATTGATTGAATCTTGATTAATTTAGGGGTTCATAACCTATGGATCAATACATCAATCACCCTGACTGCCTGCCTGGCCTCCACAACTCGTAGCCAGGCGGAGAGCGCTCGGCAGGCGCGCCTTCGGCCTGCTGACTGCCGTCACTACAATGTCAATGACGGCCGGGAACTACGGAGACACTGCGGTCCATCTGTACCTACATATAGATGATCACCCATCCACAACCGTCTCACCTTTAAAACCAACCCTAAATCAAGCTCTAGTACTAAAATGCAACATGTACATAATAAAAAAAAATTAGTTCTGCATTATGAATATAAGCTAACCTTTTTGATATGTGTATATCAAAAAGGTTAGCTTATATTCATAATGCAGAACTAAATTTACAAACTCACTGTGCATAATGCTTACAGGCATTTCATTCTCATGTAGATATGTATCTACTCATTCGAAACAAGTCATAGTTCATAAACATAAGAACTTCGCTCCGGCAAGCTCTCAAACAAACGGAATAACAAATGTGTGAGCAAAGGAGCACTGTAAAGATTAGGCGACCTTAGTCGACGCTACGGACACGCTGCGTGAACGCTATGTGGACGCCGCTTGCACGCTGCGTGGCCGCATTTAATATTAACTGCACAGTTTACACAGGGACGGTTGTATCGCCTTTAAATGGTACAATGCTTTTCCACTGCAGACATACATTTATGTTCAGGCTAAGTCTACGAAATCATTTGGAACCTAACCTTTATAAACTTAACTAGGTACTAGACTGAGTTGACTGCAGACTTAATCTATTTTCAAGAGTTCATGATGTCCAAAACAAAAACCCTCCTACGTATTTCCCTCACAAAACCCAACTAGATACATCTGTCAATAATAAATCAGGCGACTCAACTCTGCAAACATCGCATACCTACTAACTTATCGAATTTGTCTCTCCATTAGGCTTTCGTGAGCAAATGCGAGAAAAATATCATAAATAAATGCAATTTACGAGAGAGAAAAGAAAACAGACATGATTCGAACATATGTAGATACGTAAATAAATATGTAGAACATGTATAAATGTACATACGTTAGGACACGGAGATCACATTTGTTCAAATTATAGACGATACCTACTCAATATATTAGCGTTACGGTAGACGGCACAGACGCTGACTTCTGTTGTTGTACAAGTAGAACATTGCGTCGTCCACTAATTAAATTTTCTTATTTACAGCTTGTTCAGTGCTTTCCCTCCGTGAAATTAAACAAGAAATCGTAAGTTCGTTTTATTCTCAGCTTTGAAGCTCCCTGTTTACAATACCACCGTAATTCTACGATCTAACGGAGCAAAAAATCTACCGGAAATCAATAGTGGTTGCCATGGCGACAGAGAATGAGATTCTCATTCAGACTTAATATAAAAGTAAAAAACAGATTGGTGAATGTACTGCCTACTTTATTGCCGACTCGCTTCATTGACACATGAAAATAAGTTCGTCAATTATGGCAGAGATTCGGAAATAAAATCTTTTTCGTTTCTTTCATCGTGTTTCATGTCGCGAGCCCAATGAACCGCAGCAAATAATTCCATGAAGAATAATTCCATGTCGACGCAAGCGTTTTATAATTTGCCAAGTTAATTTAGTCGGGAAGGAAACTTGGCACATTGTAAGATTACAACTTTGCCTAAAGCAATTTAATTTTAATTTTTCATTAAGTAACAAGAGCCGGGCTCAGCGGGTAGTCCTGTCGGATGCGCTCGTGCTGACCAAACCTAGAGCATCTCTAAATTTTGCTAGGTTTTCCTTTTTAATCGACTTCTAAAAAAGAAGAAGGTTCTCAATTCGGATGTTTTTATTTTTTTATGTTTGTTCGCGCATAACTTCGTCGCTTGCCAACCGATTTGAAAAATTGTTTTTTTTTTGGAATCTGATGATGGAATCTTAGGGAAATCGAGGGAACTCTGATGATGATGCCACTAATAAATAAAATTGTATGAAAAATTAAGACACGTTGCGCTGAGCTCAAATAAATTGTGACATAACCGACAGAATCTGACCATCAGTTTATCCAAGGAGTATCGTATTGTCGCTGCTTGTAAAACTTCGCTTCATGTAGTATTCAGCTACATCCGATTAGACTGAAAACCCTAAGCTAGTTGGAAGATGATGAACTAAGAGAATCGTATTAGTTTTGGTCAATAATTTGGGGGCACGGCAGTGTTCCTACCAAACCATCCTTTTCTCGAAGCAGTTCGAGCCATTTTGAACCCTCTATAACATCGTTGTGGAAGAAACTTTTCAAACAACATATAAAAGTTATCAAGCAGGCATTACATAAACACGATATATTTTAATTTTATTTTTAAACCAGTAGTTTAAGAATTAACTAGTCAAAGTTTCATTTTGTCATTCACTGACTGAACGAACATCAAAAGTCTAAGGCACTTCCATAGAAGCTTCAAATTTTGAATACAATTAGTGTTTAGTGGAAAAAAACAAAGGAAAACTAAATTATTTTGCAAATACAGCCTAGTTTTCTAGATAAATTATATACTTATTTTAATTTTCTTTATTACTAAATCAGCGAGGTACCTGCGGGCGCAGCACAGATTGAGGTTTTCTTGAAAGTAGATGATACATGACTAACATAAATACTCGTATCAAATACATTAATTTTAATTAAAAACGATACATCAACATGTTTCTAAAGATTATGGCGTAATCACCATTTATTTAACATCACAGCTTACTTCGCGCCGCAGCGCGCAGCCCTTTCAAAGGAAAATATTTAATTAATCGTTTGAATTCGGTGTTTATAAATAATTGTGGGCGATATTGGAAGATAAATTGTCTTTGGCAAGCAGATGTCTTTACTTTAAAATTAATTGATGTGAAAGCAGAATTAATTTAACTAATCAATAATGCGGCTTACCTCGAGGAATGTAAACACATAATTTTGTAGCAATAGATTTAATATAAATATATGAACGTAACTTACAGCTAACGGAACACACACACGGTGAAACAATAAATATTATGAAGCCAATAACTCGACTAGTTCGCAGTGCGTGAACACTAAAACAATAACGATGAAAGTTTTATAGTTGTGAACACGCGCCACTACGGACCCTTTACTGCCGCCGACCAGTGTGTGCTGTTTATAACATGTCTGCCGGACACACATACACACACACATCAGCTTTGCTGTCGTTTGTCATCGTGACAGTTATTGAGATCTTGATTGATTGTCTATTCAATATTTGTCCTATATTATTTCTTTGGTAATACAACTGTGAAAATATACAATTGAGATAAAACAGAACAGCTCTCTTTTGGTCACCACGTGTCTTCGAGCACGAAGTCAGCGACTCTCTCCCCGACGGCGATGGCGACGGCGGCGGTGTTGGCGCGCGGCGCGCGGGGCAGCGCGCCCAGGTCCGCCACGCGCAGGCGCCGCACGCCGCGCACGCGCAGCCGCGCGTCCAGCACGCCGCCCACGCTGGCCGTGCCCGCCGCGTGGTACGCCGTGTACGTCATGTGCCGGCTGTAGCAGCGCCAGTACCCCTCCCGGTCCTCACCCACACTAGGACATCCACGGAAATTCAAATGTAAGATACTCGCATTCCTCTTTCTGAACGGTGGCGAGTCTATCATCTGTTCCACTATACGTATCGAGCGCACCAAGTCATCCACATCTCTTTCGTCATCCATGTAGTTCGGGAAAATGGCGGGATAGGCGAGAGGATCAGAGCTGGCGAGCCGCACGTGGCCGGCTGAGTATGGATACAGCAGAACTGGAGATATCACCAGGATCGCGTACTGCGTGTTCGCGATGCTGATCTGCTCCACGACATCGTTATTGAAGCCCGTCGCTTGCATGAACACCGGCTTCGCAACTGCCACTAAGTTTCTATCTATATAAGCGTGTATTAGCTGCAGGTTCGGCGACTCGCAGTCGCTTCCGTCGAAGCTCTCGTTGAGGAGCTTCCTGCGCTCGAAGTCGTAGCAGTGGGAGTTGAGGAAGGCGCTGACGTCGGTGAGGCCGTTGGAGGTGAGTGGTCCTGAGGCCGACGTCACCAGCTCCGCCGCTTGCTCCACGCGAGTGGCCAGCCACAGCAGGTCGTCCGTTATGCCCACACCTCTATCCACCAGCGCCAGAACAAGCGGCAGTATGTGGTCGGTCATGTTCGCCCCGACGCCCGGCAGGTCCACCTTCACGCGTATCCCCATGCTCTGTAAGTGCTCAGCAGGTCCGATGCCAGACAACATCAATATCTGAGGCGTCCCGATAGCTCCTGCGCTGAGGATCACTTCCTTGCGCGCTAATATCTTTAGCTTCTTCAGGCCCTGCACGACGGTGACGCCGCGCGCGATCTTTCCCTCGTCTATGATAACTCCGGTGCACCGCGTGTACTTGGCAACCCTCAGGCTCCTCTTAACATCCTCTCTCGCCAAGTATCCTCGCGCGGTGCTCATCCGCAGCCCATCGTAGACATATCCGATGAGCTGACTGACGCCTATCTGCGACTCTGCGTTCACGTCAGGATTCTCCGGGAGCCCGAGAGACTTGTATGCCTTTATAAGTCGGGAGTGCCAGGGGTTCTGTGACGCATCAAAGAAGCCGATGCGCATTGTCCCTGTAGTGTTATGGTATGGGATTGAAGAGGGTGGGAGCAGGTCTAGGTCTTGCAAACCTTCGTATTTGAGGAAGTATGGTTGAAGGTCGTCCCAGGTCCAGCCGGGCACGGGCATGTCGTCGAAGTCTTGTCGGTTGCCGCGCGTGTACAGCATGTAGTTGATGGCGGAGGAGCCGCCCAGGCAGCGGCCGCGGCTGAAGCGGCACTGCTGCCCGACCGACGCCAGGCAGGATATGTTGTTGGGGATGGTCCTGTACTGCCAGTCCAGCTCGGAGCCGAGGAGTACCATCGCTGCACTTGGGACCTGTAACAACAGATAAAGCCTTAGAGTAAGAAGCACTTGTTGGTAATGTTGTTTATGTATGTGTATGTATTACTACCTCGGAGAGGGAGGTGGGGTTCCCGCCGGCCTCCACGAGCAGCACGCTGGCGCCGGCGAGCACCAGCCGCGCCGCCGCCGCCGCGCCGGCCGCGCCCGCGCCCACCACTATGTAGTCAAACCGTTGCCCATCTGCACACATACAAAAGATCACGTTAGCTGACTATCAAAAACCCAAAATGGGAGATACTCTCACCTTTTCGACAAAGATTTCGATTGTAGTTGCCGCTATTTGTGAGTGTTTCTTTCTTTAAAAAAATGATCAAATGTATGGCCAATAAGTTTTTGAACGTTTTTTTCGTCAAGAGTAAGGTAAGTAACATAATGGCATGTTTTTAACATTCGGCCAACGAGAAAAATGTTCTATAATTTGTTAATGTTGAGCAAAAATGTATAAGCGTTGGATATTTAATGGTGGGCCCAGTAAAAGACATGCGATGAGATGCGAGAGCGAGTCAAGTGATTTCGAAAGTTTGGACCTACCTCCTCGAATAAATTCTGACCATTTTCCGACGAAACGAAAAGGGGCACTTCGAAACTTATCAGAAAATCGATCAAAAAGGAAGTCAGTATCGGGCAGGAGCCAGGACCTCAGACAAAACGCGCGTGGCCACGAACAGCCTCGCGACACCGCAGGGGTAGATACTGGCATTTTAAGCTTGTAGATAAAGTTTAACAATTTTCACACTGAAAGTGCTCGCCGCGTCGCTTCCGGCCACTGAAACTTCGGAACGAGTTGGCCTTTATTCCAAATATCGACTGAATTTGAACACTGAATCTCTACTGCTGTAACAGGTTGCTGTACTCAAATGAATAAAGTAATCTAAGATAAGCGGGGGTTTACGTTCCCCCTTTTTTTACTTTTTGTTTTATTTACGAAACACAACCCAGATTGGGTTAAGGTATTTGACGATTGATCCCCACCTCAAACATATTAATCACTCTTTTTTCACGGTCCTTGTCCCAGTAGTGCCGACCGTGCGTTAATGATGATGAGAATGGCAATCAGTTAGAGCCCGGTCAAATTAGACCAATTAAAAGGGGTAAGGTTACAATAATTTGCACCCAGCTGTAAATTGCTATGATTGTTTAACACACGATCATTAACGAAATCTAAAAAGTCCTCATCGATCCGACTCCTCCTCCTTGCATCGTATTCCTCAATGCTGAGGGTCGTGACCTCCCTGCTTTATCACCTTAGCCCTTACGATCCGACTACTGGACCAAAAAATATTCGGGGTCAAAGGTAACAAAAACGAGTTTTTCTCGATTTGCAGCAAAACTGTAAGGTTTGTACATAAATTTACGCCAAACAAAAAGTCAACGGTCTCTCTCTCAACGGACTCAAGTCTGCGATCTCATGAAGCTGTGAAAAACTCAAACTTTGAAGTTAACAAAAAAAAGATACCGCCATTCAAACTTGTACGTGGTTTACTTGTATCGGAAAAAAAGTATTGAATTATCTGATCTACAATTTTTTTCCGGGCTTAATTTATGTAAAACTTTGCTGAAAATCGCGAAAACGGGTTCATCTGACCTTTAACATCGAATTATTTTTTTTCCAGGTGTTCGACTGATCAGGACTTTTTAAGTTTAATTTATGATGGTATGTTGAACAATCATATCAATTTTCAGCTGGGTGCGGATTATTGTTACCTTGAATGTCTAGAAGTCTAAATCGACCGGACTATTAGAGCCTCCTTTGAAGTATAGATAGATATGAATTAAAAGGTCGAATGGTAGTACCTATGTGTGAGGTGGACACAGACATCCAGCGTGTTTGCGTAAAGTATCAAATATTACACACCAAATCAAACTTGTAATTATAACGACGACGATCAGGGCTCTCTCTAGGGATGATCTGCTCAAGGCCGGCTAAGCGGCCTAGGCGAATAATTCCTTTGAGTTTTAACTTATGATATAAAAATCAAAAGCTCAAAAAGCAGATGAGATTAACTTTTATTTTTATTATCCAACTTGCTACTTCGATGGCTTGGCTGAAAAGATGAATGACTTCGAAAACTTTTGTACCACCCACATTTTTGTACGAATCTAAATAAAACTTGAAACATGCTTTGATTCAATGATTTTATCAAGCTCGAAAATGATCTTAATCAGTTGTTTGTTATTTGTTGTTGTTGGTTATAATAATTATGTATTTAAAATTGTTTAAATCTAAGAAACAATCATTTGTTTTTATTGACGTAATTATAAATTAAAGTTTTTTATTAGAGCACATCTAATCAGCTTCAATTTTTGTTTTTTATAATTAAATAATTTTTGTTCGATACAGTTTTAATACGTAATTGAATTATTTACTCTATTTTTGTAACCATGATAGAGGACAGATAAGCGAGTCCGTAAGCCCCTACGCTGAATTTATGTTTTCTCTAAATTGATAGTGATAGCCATTACAATTAAATTAGGTGGTGAAGTTATGTTAGCACGTAAGGAACCCTTTAAACCCTGGTAGTCCTGGTACCAACCCCGGCAGCCGCCCAAGTTGGCCCGGATTTACATGTAAATTGATTTATTGTTTGTATTATATGATTCAATTTAGTCAATATAGTATATTTAAAGTTTTATAACTTATTTATACACACTGTATATAAATAATGTGTATCAGTATCTCTCATCCAACTCTCCTGTCTCAGGTCTGATGGAAGAAGTTTCATTTGATAAGCAGTACCTTTGTGCTCTTCTGTCTGTATTCGTTCTTTTCGTTTTAAATGTTTGTGTGACTATAACGTGTAAGCTAACATGTTTCTAAGCAATATTTATCTCAATAATTTCATTACCACCAGTACTTTACAGGATATAAACGAGGCCAATACCAAAGCCACACAGGTTGCCAAATACTGGGCGGAAAAAGTTTAGTGAGAGCATCGATACGAAAAGAAGCCTCAAACGGGAACCCTCAGTGCTCAGCAGAGGAATGCTCGGCGCTGATAGGGCCAATATGAGAGCGACGCGACAGCGGAAATTGCCGGAACAGGCAATCAGACAACTGTTGACTATCCACTCAATAAAGGAAATTGTGCGAGCAATCTGCCTGCGTTACCTGTTACCTGGCCTGTTACTCCCTGCACCTGTGAATGATTTGTCTCTTGGCACTAAATATTTTCGCAGTCAATGTGCACTGCGAGCTGTGTCGTCGGTGCGGTGGTTGCAACCGTAACTTATGCGCAACATTCGCTCTTGAATTAAACTACCATCAAGGTTACATTTTATTGATATTGTAACTAGGGTCTTTACACATTTTGATGATTTTTTGAAACTATTATATTTTGAATGATAGACAAACTACGTTATAATAACGTTTATTGAGTGATCTGTCAGAAATTATAGGTGAAGTGGACAAAGAGAAATAAGAATTCTTCCATAACATAATATTTTCCTGGTGATAATGCTTGACTCAAGTTTACAGTATGATTCTCATTTAACATATTATTGTGGAACGGTTAAGTTCAGCAGTATTAGTATTTGGTTAGGAAAAGCAAACAATATATGAATGTTGATACCGTGGGACTAGGTGAGAGTAGTAGTTGCTTTAATAGTAGTAGAGTAGTAGTATCCTATCTAATGGTATCTATGGTATGGCTACAGATGAGAATGAATTTATGCAAACTACGCCTAAGACACGCGAAAAAGAAAAATGTAATTCAGTGTCGCCGCTGTGAATCGGTTTTATGTTAGATACCGATAGTAAAAATAAATAAGATGTTTGAAATAAAGTTTCAACATTAACGAAGTACCATAATTTTTTAAGTAAGTAGGTATGTCTCTATTTATTTAATAGCGTCCTTGAAGTTTTTTGCACGTTGCGCTTTAGTTAAAGATATAGTAGAAGAAGAAAGACTGTAGTTATAAAGTATAGTGGATAAAAAAATAGTGGATAAAGTTGTAAAAAAAGATTTATTGGCAGTGTGCAAAGTGCGACGTGTAAATAGCTACATTTCTTTTTTTTATAACCGACCTTCCTTGACAATAGTAGATATATATAGTGACCTAGAAGTTGTAGTGGATAATTAAAATAACTGCATGAGCTTGAGTTGAACTCTCCACTGAGTGGCTCGCCGACATGAGTGAGAGCACTCCTTACTCCACATATTAATGTGCGGCGCGAGACACTCGAGTGCGAATAAATTAGTGCTGTCTTCATGAATATCACTCGAGTGCAGAGCTGGTGCCTGGTGGAGGCTATTAGTTTCTGTGTTAATATACCTGCTGTGGTTGTCTGTGATACAATATCACTGCAGGCTGGCTGTTATGGAGTAAACGAGTTGAACCGTGAATCCATTCTTATTTTCTTGAATAAAACATATGCGGTAGGTGTGCGTGAAGCTCTATTGTATACTTGCTCACCAAAAATCAAGTAAATACAGAAAATTACAATAAAGACGACTATGACTACAACTATTTTCTTAGATTCTTTGTCCGGGTGATATAGATACTTAACGTGACAGTATACAAAACTACACAACAACTTAAAAGTACTACTTACTTTTAATTGTTAGATTACAACAACGGTAAGGTTCGGTATGTAAGTACTTACCCGTTTCGTTTCGCATACAACCTCTTTCCAATAAAGGATATTTTTAGTACAGTAGGTACATCTTTATGAGTAAAGAATGATTGCTGATAACTGGTATTACCTCTGAGTACGACGCTAGCCGGCAAGGACTCGCTCAGCAGCTGCGCCTGCGCCTCCCACACCAGCACACACGCCGTCAGCACCGCCACTGATCTGCACACACACACACAACTAACATGACTCTACAACTTCACACACGTGTACCCAAGTAATGCTGCATCATCATCATCTGTCTAGCCTTTTCTCAACTATATTGGGGTCGGCTTCCAGTCAAGCCGGATTTAGCTGAATACCAGTATTTTACGAGGAGCGGCTGCCTACCAGACCTGCACAACTCATTAACTGGGGTAACACGGTACTTCTTGGCAAGACTGGAGTCAGATTTACTGGCTTCTGACTATCCGTAACGACTGCCAAAGATCTACAAATGACAGCTGGGACCAAAGGTTTAATGTGCTTTCCGAGGCACGAAGGAAACTCGGTATGTTAAGATGGTCACCCATCCACAGACCAACCTTGGCAAGCGTTGTTAACCTTGAAGATCGACTCGTGTGGCTGGTATTATGTAGCCACGAGCTCCTCACAATGCTGCATACAAATACAAATAATTTATTTCCTTTCAAAATTTATTTAAGTACAACATCTAGTGGTTAAAGTGACCTTTCAAACATTGCCTGTGTTAGAGCACTTCGCTCTTCTGAAACTTAAAGTTACGTTCTTATATTTCGATATGTATTTAGGATGCTCAGTAAAAAGGATAAACATCCGCATTTTGGTAGATATCAGCATTTGTTTAGCGAAGGCACTGAATACATTACTTTGGATCGCAGCGTGCGATTCATAAATTAATTGAAATGGTTTAAATATGTAGATAAAGACATAATATTTATAAAGGTTTAACCAAGTAACACACAACAAAAATACAGTACAATAAAAAATCAATTTAGACATTCTGGATACATACAGTTGTATCACGTAGGAAGTGGTATATTGTGGCAGTTTTAAGTTATAACTCATTTTATTTTGTAGAACATCATCAATGTAGCAGTATTCATGGGGATGGCGGCGTAGACCAAGACGTAACGCGACTAACGATTGATGAAATGGAGACAAATTTGGACCCATGGATGCCTCTCAAATTAAAAAACTAAAATCTACAAGTCGCGTGGTAGATTACAGCCCATTCCCTCTCCCAGAGAGGAGGCCTGAGCCCCAGCAGTGGGAACATTAAAAGGCTGATGCTATGCTATGACTCTGAAAAGGACAGATAAAAATAACTATATTGCATGGTACGGTGATAAAAAATTGTGGTTGTAATGTACACGTTCTTATTAACGTGTACATTAGAAGAAGTTTGAAAGTAGCGCCAGTGGCTGGAAAGTTGAAAGGGTACCTGGTTAATGCTCTGTACTGGGTACTGTGTCCATACAAAAGTGCTCATTGTTTTTTGACAAATTGCCAGATACCTACGCCTAAATTGTTACGATTGTTTACATGAATATACGCACCTCTTGATTCGAGTATAATTTATGTATATTGCAATTTCATTTCAAAAAGCAAGTGTAAAGAAACCAGTACGGTATGAATCTCAGCGGCTTCATATTTATTACCCATCCCGTTCGCTACTTACCGTAAAATAAACGCGCTCCCAATCCCCAGTTTATGAAATGTAAACATATTACACACCGCACATTATTTATTATTTACTTTATATAATTTATTGTACGTACACCACACAGTAATCGTTCCGAGTTAACATTTATAATACACTGAGTGGTCTTGTCGATCACATTACCGCAATACACTAGTTAATAATACATTTTTATTCATCACAAACATTTTAGTACCTGCTTATGCATAATAAAAATTTAGTTTTTTTTAATAAATGGACTAATTAATATATTATGATATAAGCGGAGAGTAGGTGTCGCGATTATTTAATTAGCAGCCGTCCAGTGATGTGCATCTGGAGGCATAGTCGAGTGTCGCGCCTAGCAACACTTTTATAGATGAGCCTCTGTTTAACGACTGGAACTAGTGGATTTTTTTTAAGTTGCTCCTGTTTATCCACTCGTAACTTTATTAATTTTTTAGATATACTTAACTCTAATATCTCAGTAACTTATTGCCGTCAGGTGGATATTTACGGCAAATAATCTCGTGCCTGCTCTGCATATAGAATTGTTGATATAATCTGAAATATGTAACTCCTTACACATGCTAACTGTCAATGTTTGCAACTCCCGAAAAACACGTTGGGAATATTTCACGTTCCTGCCTATAAGCCCATTAGTATAAATCATGTCTACATATAAAAAGCGCGTATTTGTTTGTCCGTGGCGCTACGCATGTCCCACTAGGGTAAGTTTCAGATCAATAAGCAGTTCCGCTGATTTATTTGACACAGCAAATATGAAATACGAGGCAAGCCGCTCCTGCTCCCACCGCGCCTCCCGCTGCCCGCCTGACGACGCGCGTACGACTCGACGCGAGAGATATTCTCGACGCCAGTTCATAGCGAAACCGAATTATATATTGATACGTTCAATAACCGTTTTGGGGTTTTGATACGTTTATTTATGACATAGTAAAAGCTTCGCTGAAATCCTTTCACGAATATTATAAAACCGAGATTTCACAAATTTTAAAAGGTCTCTGTAATGTAAATTGTCATGTCTGTTCAGCGTGGCGTCGCGTCGCGGTGACTCTGATGTTTTAAAAAATAAAACCCGTTGACAGGCGGTTATTAATGGGCGCTGTAATATCAGCGCGGCAGACGGGGACAAAGGCGACAAAACGCAGCGACAGGGCGAAACACTGGCACGATGATAATCGCGATTATTTTGTAAGAACAATATAAAAGTTGATCTCAGCGTATCGTGACGCGCCGCATTTCTTTAGGGCTGCTCTCCACATATTTTTTGATATAATGTAATCTACTTAAAAATAATTATTATTTTTATATCTTCAAATAGAGTAGAATAAATTAATACAGTTTACTAATGAGCTCACGCACTACGCAAACCGAATTCGACTTGTCGCACGAGCGGTCAAGCGGCAAAACTTGCTTCTTGACTGAAACCGAGCTGGTTGCTTGTGCGATAACACGTGGTTGGCCCGAGTGAGGCAGACGTCTAGCCCCGGTGAACGGCGGCAGCGCACCGCCGCCGTACGAGGCGACGAGGAAATTGTCGCGGAAATGGATAAAATTCAATTGACCTTATACTCATGCGAGCGATCAAGGTTAAGGCTGTAGACAGTAAGTGGTGAGCTGGCCATCCTTTCAGTAACGAAGCACCTCCTCCGTGCTTCGAAAAGCTTGCTAGGTCGATTTTGGTTGACATTCGTGCCGTTTTATTTACAGAACTTCTAGTATCGGAGAAGTAGGCACAAAGTCTAATGTCGGAGTGGAGACTTGGCTGCTGGTTTGACCTGCTCTTACTGGGAGGTAGCATTTATTTGCTGTAAAAATACAGTTTGGAAGTGACAAAAACATGTTTTTTAACTGACCTATTAAATAGTAGCCCTTTAAAATGATAGTAAGGATATACGAATTTTGAACTCGAAGGTCAACCGACAGAGAATGCTTGTGGCTGACGAACCAGTTCCACTGAGCTTCTAACTGTCTATACCTGAATCAATATGATTCAGATATGACTGGTTTTTTCGAATATTTAAAATAGGATCCGGATTTGTTCAAAAAAGTAACCAAGAACATGAATAAAATAAGAATGAATGTCCAAATGTCCTAATCCTAACATAGTGATGTTAAGTGGCCTGCGGACACCGCGCGCTATTTCGAGTTGAGACGAAAAAAAATAAGTTTTTGAGGTTGATGGAATCAATCCAGATAGCATAAACAATTCTTGGACACACTGCCTGGAGTAAAGTCATCATCCGCACACTGACAGTTGCTTGCTGTGATAGCAATACAAACTATTGGAAATTTGGGAGATGTTCCGTAATACCAAAAATGATGAATGAAAAATTAATGTATTTCCAATATTGTTTCAAGTATTTATAACTTGATAATAATATCTGTGTTCCTACGGAGAGATATTTTGAAATATTGTTGTTTATAATATAGAAAAAACAAAATAAAAACATGACATTTTCGCTGTAAAAAAGTGCAAATTTGAATTCGCTTAAATTTCGTTTGGGGTAAGTTTTTCAACAAAAAGACGACGTAGGAACCTAGATAATTATTGTCTGAATCCGAATAACATCATATTATGGAGTAAATATGCTTAAACTGCAAATGATTTTGGTATTATGTTTGTATGGATAATTCTAACGTCGCGCCCGCCTTAAGATGTTAAGATGTTACCTACCTTTTGTTAGTGTCGCCTAAATCTAAGACATAATTTTAAATCTTGATTTCTGATTATGACAAATACTCGGTGGTAGACATGAGGTGGTAGAGACTAGACGAATAGTAATTGAAGCCATTGTGAATTGGAATGCTAGGCCTAATGACTGTGACATTTTCATGTTAAACTGGAAATAAAATTAACCGTAATTTTACCTAATACCGCTAAGGAAGTTTGAGATCATTTATTCTAAGAAGAATAACACAAAATCTCTTACATGAGAATTTTAAAACAGTTTAGGTATTTATTTATTTAAACTAGAAATCGACGAAAATCGTTTACAACCTACAAAAAAAAATTATGTGGACAAAAGTGTGTCTGATACACTGGTTCAGCTATCAGATATATAGGTAACTTTTTTAACAAAGATATAAGCGTAACTGGATGCAGCTCGACAGGGAACTGAGTATTTTAATCATTTAATTTGAGTTACCTTTTAAAACAGTTTTTGAAATTAAATTAATACAGTTATTATTATATAATAAGACCTACAACTAATTTTTTTTTCTGTAGTTTGTGCGGATTAGATGTAGTTTTATAGAAAATCTTGTTCACGTTGCCGCAAATGATACTACATATTTACTGTAATTTTCTATAATTTTTGTGAAAGTTAAGTTTTTTTTTTTAAATAGTTACTGCTTTTTGTGTATCAAATTAAAGGCTTCGTTATGAAGATTTCAAAAATAAATGCATTTTTAACTACGATCATATTTAAAAAATAATACAATCGGAAATATTTATTATCTACTGTGTAGATAATATATCAGCTGTTACTCGCGACTTCGCTACTGTTCTATTTTGGGGCAATGGTTTAAATAAATGTGATCCATTTCAGAGTTATATCCCCCTCTGGAAATTAAGTCACGTTCCCGCGGAAAAATGAGAAGCAGCCTGAAGTAGGTACTGTTTATGACGTCAACTTTCCGTCAGCGGTGCACGCCACAGTCATGGCGGTAAGACCTCACTTTGAACGTTGGCTGGAGAGGCTGGCATTTTACAATAAACAATATTATTTGCGGTACCTATCTGCAAATGTTTGCTACACACTGAAGTAATACTTTGCAACTTTGCAGTTTTATAATGTACCTATAATATGTCTAATGGTAATGGGCATGCCCAAATACGAATAGATATATTTTGCCCATAATGTGTCAGTATGCGCCACTGAACGCCTTCAGCCGTAAAGTAATTACCTAAAAATTATTCAACAAAATTCCCAAACAGCTTTTTTTAGAAAGAAAGAATGAAAAAGAATTTATTTTGCAACACAATACGATGTGGAAAAAAACCAGTGCTCAGCAAAATGCTGGGGCTCGTGCGCTAGACAGAGTTAGGAACTGTTACATCCTTACATCAGTTAAGTCACATCACTAATCACGATCAATCACATTGTTTATGTGTCTGGTTTTTAACTACGGTCTCGTGAATAAACACACCGCCTGACCGTGTCAACGTCTGTAGCGTTTTGGTCCTGACCGAATAACCTTTTATAAATAAAAACAATATAGAATAATATAATTATGCATCTTTTATCGGAATTGAAAATAAACATGGGTTCAAACTAACCAGTCAAACAACCTTTTTTAGGGTTCCGTGGGTGGCCAAATGGCAAAAACGGAACCCTTATAGTTTCGCCATGTCTGTCCGTCCGTTCGTCTTCGCTTAATCTCTGTGACCGTTTACACTAGAAAGCTGAAATTTGGTACCAATATGTATATCAATCACGCCGACAAAGTAGTAAAATAAAAATCGGAAAAAAGTGTTTTATTAGGGTAGCCCCGCTACATGTAAAGTGGAAAGTGTTTTTTTTTAATTTCAACCCTAACGTCTGATATTATATTATTAGATAGCTATTAAAAATGAATAGGGGTTTACTAAAAACATTTTTTGATAATATCAATAATATCGGAAATAATCGCTCCAAAAGAAAAAAACTTTTGAACCATAAGTTTAGAAAATATGAAAAATATCTGGAATGTAGAGCTTTATGAAGACTTTTAAGGAAAATTATTTTAAACTTGATGAGACGAACAGTTTTTGAAAAGTTGGACACTTAGGTATTGTGACGGACGGGAAGCTACGGAATCCTACACTGAGCGTGGCCCGACACGCTCTTAGCCGGTTCTTTTTTTGTTTGTTGATATTTAAATGGAATAAATGTCACTTCCACGTTGTCTTATCTTGCCATTAAAGAAATATTATGAAATGTAGCTTCATTGTTATTCCTAATTTTGAATGACTGACGTCATTATTTCAAAATACACAAATTCTGTCTATTAAATTGTACAAATGCAACTACTTTTGAGATTTACAATAAGCATTACTAATCTCGTAGGTACTTAAGTTTGGATGTAATTAGAGGTAAGTTTTCCTATAAAAAAGGATAGGTACTCAAATTCAAACTCAAAAAAAAAGCACTTTTTGAATTGTCAAGATGCCGATGAGAATCTCAGCTGACGGCGTCCGTTTATGAACAGGACGAGTGTACAGCACTTCCGAGCGCAACTACGTGGCCACGTACGTAACGTGGGGTTGCTACCACTCAGCCACTCAGCTGCACAAATTGAAGAGGACTGAATATTCAACCGCACGGTAACAACTAACGCAACCAACCCTGTGGCTGCGGCTGTGGACCAGCTGTTTAGACAACTTTTTTAACCAGAATATAGGCTTCCAATTTATAACTTGCCGTGTACATTTTTATGCATGTTTTAGTTGCGGAACGTTATCTATATTATAATATTATAAAGCTGAAGAGTTTGTTTGTTTGAACGAGCTGATCTCAGAAACCAGAAACTATATACTGGTCTGATTTGAAAAATTATTTCAGTGTTAGATAGCCCATTCATCGAGGAAGGCTGGCCAAAATCCGCTGCTCTTATTTGCGAATTTTGTTTATATTTTTCGTGCTAGTTAACTTGTATTGTACCGGAATCGGTCTAAGACCTGAATTAAATATGTAAGTTAATCGCGTTAAAACCAAAGTAGAATAAGATTTGGTTCAGTATTAAGAATTTACCGCAAGCATACTCAATTCTATGAAGTTACACAGAGATAGAGTGCGTCTAATGAAAGCGCGACCTGGAGTTTTTTTTTAAATTAATTTGGCAACATTATTCAGCCAATTGTAGTAAATAAAAAAATTGTCACGTCTCAAGACATGATTCTCCTATTAGTAAGTAATACCACTTACAAAAATTTTGGATTTAACCTCTTTTTCTCAGGTCGCGCTTTCATTAAACGGACTATAGGTACTTACACAAACAGTTATTAAATAAAGGGCAGTTTAACTTGCACTTATTATCACATACCCACAAAACGAGACACAATAGTAAAACAATAACAGCGCGGTCTCATAGGACCGGTCGGGGATTCATGAATTAATATTAAAAGGATTAATAAATTACCTCATGGCTGTATCATCACAATTAGCAACCTTCTAAAAATACAGCAATTAGGTACTAAACCGCAAAATGCACATAAACGATTGTTTTCACTTGGAACGTTCAGTTTGGCGACATTTCGAAAGCAAACTGGAGCAGAGCGTACTCCAGCACCTTTATTTAGTGATCAAGCTGATGGCATTCTCGTCGTGAGGCGGACATGTGTGGCCTCGACCGAGAAACGCGGCCTTGAACTGGGGATGACTACTGCACTTCACGACATACTAATAAATGTACACATTTTCACACTTCACAATATACTAATAAATGTACGACTACTTAAAAGGCAGTTCCGTGTCGCGCGTGGTTACTGACAATTTGGTGGTTTATTAATAACTAGCTGTCCCCTGCGGTTTCACCCGCATTTTTAGTTACTGCTCCGCACCCGTGGGTCGTAGCGTGATGGTATATAGCCTATAGCATTTCTCGATAAATGGGCTATCTAACACTGAAAGAATTTTTCAAATCGGATCAGTAGTTCCAGAGATTACCCCCTACATACAAACTTACAAACCTACAAACTTACAAATTTTACCTCTTTATAATATTAGTATAGAGTATAGATAAACTCAAAGCAGCTACTAAAGATCCTAGTTTAAGAACGCCGAATTCGTAAATTGTAGAGAACGTTCGCTAGGGGTTTCACCGGAGAGTAAGGTTTCGAAGACGAGTAGGTAATAGCAACCTGACAACAAGCTTTGTGCTGAACTATAGTCCATCAAATGAAAGCGTGACCTGAGAAAAAGAGGTTAAATCCAAAAAAAATGTCATAGGAGAATCATGTTTTGACACTGCACAATTTTTTTTATTTCGTACAATTGCGGCTGAATAATGTTGCCAATTAAATTTAAAAAATAAACTCCAGGTCGCGCTTTCATTAGACGCATTCTAAGTTGGCGCAACATGGGAACTACATATAAGTCCAACAATTTGCTCTCATGATTATTATTCGTGGCTTTTTCAGCCATCGTGAAGCGAGCAGGAGCCACGCGTGTGGTGGCCACCTAGTCAACAGAGCTTACATACTCGTACGTGTCCCATCGTAATGTCACTAGCCGCAAATCATCATCTATCTAGCCTTTGTCCCAAGGGCTAAATCCGGCTTGACTGGAAGCCGAGTCAAGCCGGATGTAGCTGAATACCAATATTATACGAGGAGCGGCTGTCTACCAGACTTCCACAACCTATTAACTGGGGTAACACGGTACTTCATGGCAAGACTGAAGTCAGACTTACAGGCTTCTGACTATGCGTAACGACTGCCAAAGATCTACAAATGACAGCCGGGACTTACGGCTTAACCATGTCACCCATCCACAGACCAACCTTGGCAAGCGTTGCTTAACCTTAAAGGCAAGCGTTGCTTAAACCTCGACCCGTGCGGCTGTTATTATCTAGTCACTAGCCGCAAAACAAAACCTAATTCTTTCGTCTTTTGGCTAAGCTATCGTCTGTTTTTTAATTCATGAATCCCCGACCGGTCTCATTGGACCGCGCTGTTATTGTTTTACTATTGTGTCTCGTTTCGCGGGTATTGATAGGTTAAACCCTGAGACTAAAATGACATTTGCACACAAAAGAACTGGCATCATTTCTATAGTAAATTTGACATTACTTGTGTCAATTTAGTCTCAGGGTTTAAAAAACAGACTGTAATGTCATCTATCTATCTGAATGTCACAGCCCGACAGGGATGGATCTTTAAGTATTTCTGAAATAAAAACATAATTTCATGACCATTTGGGATAACAATTATAAGCTCCACAAAAAACCTGGGCTAATGCGAGTCGGACTCGCTGACTGAGGGTTCCGTAACAACTTACCTGCATACGAAAACAGATCAGTTTTCGAATCGAGTCTTGAAGATCTTTCTGAATCGCAATTTTTTTTCTTGTTACGTAACTACAAATTTTCAGTTTTCAGACGTTTCCCTATATTTACGCTATGAGACCTTGCTTTATGCCAAATTGCAGTATTCTAGGTAAACGGGAAGTACCCCATGAATTTTGATTCTCTTGAGAGTGTCGAAATGTAAGTTTTTGAGAGTTATTTATTTATTCTTTGTACAAAACACAATTTACAAAGGCGAACTTAATGCCTTAGGCATTCTCTACTAGTCAACCTAGGGTGGTGAAGAGATAATATGGTAGGTGCATAAAATGAAAATAGTTAATTAAAACAAGGGAAAAATACTTCGCTCTCAACCGGGCCGTATTTTTTTTTCGTATATTTACAAGTTTGATTTTTGTACAGCTTCAAGGGACTGCAGAACTGAGTACCTATATGGTATTTATTTCAACTTGATATCTCCACGCGTTCTCGAGATAAAGGGTCTTGACAGACAGACAATCAGGCAGACGAACAACAAAGTGTTCCTATAAGGATTCTGTTTTTTTTTCCTTTTGAGGTACGGAACCCTAAAAACAATATACAAAGTTCACTGTGAATCCTGTCCTGAACTAAACCTACATAAACCTACTTATATTCCCCATCAATCAGTTCAGTAGAGCCCATCTCATGGCAGCTTAGAGGTTGTTACATCGCGACCCTCTTTATAAATCAAATAAATGCCGTGGAAGGCCTCGCTGAACGAGAACGAATGAATTACGAATGTTTCAGTGAATTAATGAACGCCGTAATTAAGTCATTATTGTCTTTATTGAAGCAGGCCGTATCGGTTTCTTTGTAATAATTATGCTAGCCTATATACATAGATATTTACTTGGAGACACACTGGGCTGCGACAATTTTGAGGCGAGAAGTGTGACAATGTGACAGTTTCATAAATACAGCGTGTTGTAGATGGCTGAAAGAAAATATGTACCTAACAAGTTTTGTAGACTAATGTAGCCTGCAAAGAGGTTGCATGCTGTTACTGCTCTTATTAACTTGCAAACTGGCAAGATAATGATAGGCAGCTACTTTTAGGTACGCTACCTGAAAACGACATAGTATTCATGAGTAAAAAAAAATTTAGATTCGGAAAAACCTTCAAGACTCTATTCGGAAATTGAACTGTTTGCATAGGTAAGTTGGTACGGAACTCTCAGCGCCGCTGCCGTTATATTAAAGGTACGTTATTCTATTTTTGGTATAACCATAAAGATAGAATAACGTACCTCATACAATATAAATGAATATTCCAAAGCACAGAAGCCTTTCATCACGTTTACGCCCCCACACTATTTATTAGAAGTGGTTACGTATATCTGTACGGTACTCATCGCAAAATATAACCCTGGACCAATCTTCGTCTGCCACTGGGCATGGGACTAAAGGATATTTTGAACCTGAACAGCCGTGAGATGCCAATTTCTTGGCACGGTGATCACGTAAATTGAGGCAATCTGTAACATATACAAAACTGCTTATGAAACATAGTATTCAAACACCTCTGACCCGTTATTTTTGCAACCTTTGGTCGCATACTGTACATTGGCTCATGGTTTTTATAACAGAACATTAATCAATTACCTACATGCGTATGCAAAATAAGCACCAATTAAGGTAGACATTACCTTGTCCTAGCGGCATAAAAAGATAATGCGACAGGCATTATCTTTTAATGCCGCTAAAAAAAAACGCTGCGTGTACCGGTTCGAAGGGTAGGCATATCTCTTACACGTGCTGAAAGACGCAGCGTTCGAAGGCCTCCCATAAGGTGGACCGATAACCTGTTGTGGGTCGGAATCCGATGGATGCGAGACGCACAGGACCGGTCGTTATGGCGACGCTTGGGAAGGCCTATGTCCTGCAGTGGACGTCTTTCTTTTTTTTAATGTTGACATATTTTTTCTAAAATACCCATTCCTAAGAAAGTATGAATAAATGAATATGAGAGTGTCGAATTACAAAAACCGGCCAAATGCGAGTGGGACTCGCGCAATGAGGGTTCCGTACCAACTTACCTATGAAAACAGTTCAATTCTCGAATAGTCTTGAAGATTTTTTCATTCATTCATTTTGTGAACATGGGTATAATTTACAGGTGTTTTTCAATAATTTAATTGTACAAACCATGTCCCACCGAAAGGCATACAAAATCAGTCTTATAGAGTTAGTGTCTAGTAGAACTTATCCATGTATATAAAAAGAATTAACAATATCAAAGATAAGTAACGTGCATGTCAAATTGTAAAATTGTCTCTTTAAAATATCATGAAAATAGGATGAAATAAAAATAAAATAAAAAAATACACAATGTCAGAAGATTAAAAAAATAAAAATAAATTGTCATTATTTGTCATCCAGATACTCCTTCACAGAATAATATACCTTGACATTTAGTAGCTTAGAGAACTTACTTCTGAACTCATAATTATTCTTACTATTTCTAATATGACAAGGTAATTTATTGTACAATTTAGGTACATTATGATACGCAATAACAGCCACTTTATGAGCAAGTGTGTAGTTAAAATTAACCTCTTCTTTGTCAAAAAGAGTTTTGAGACAAATAAAAATAACATTTGTTATTTATATTGATGCGTTCAATAGCATAAATTTGTGTTTTACTTACTTATTTCATGCAATTCCGTGTTTAAATAAACTGTTTAAAATTTTACATATTTAATTAATTAAATATTCCATCAAATTTGTATTGTCTTTTAAAAGCAACCTCATTCTTACTTTTTCTAAACCAAGAACTAGAGTAGCTAGTCTATGGCCGCCATTTTTCGCACATGCGCACGTTTAAGACAAGTGAATTTTTTTGCCGCCATATTTAAAAATAAAATACGGATTTTACAAAAATGTCTACAACTACTATTTATGAGGAAAATGATTTGTGCTGTACGCCTTCAAGTAGAAAATCTATGTCATGGGACCGCCATACCATCAAAAATAGTTAATTATAACTTTAATGACTGCACATTTACGAATTGTTTCTCTATATACTTTTTATACACCTACTAAAATAAAATAAGCCTTTATAACTTGCCTGCTGTAACTGGCAGTATACAATATGAATAATATAGTCTAGATACTCGTATTACATGTTTCAATTTTTAACGATGTATTTTGTTTAATTAATACTTATTATTAAATACTTGTATCGGGAACCGGTTTTTCTTTTACAGCTTGTCCTTCGACAAAAGCCTCCTCTAAGGATTTCCATTTCGTTCTGTCCTTTGCAGTGTCGTGTGTCCGTACGTGTCCATCCTGAACCAGCTATCTTTTTTATTTCATCCTCCCATCGTTTGCTTTGTCTACCTTTGCTTCGTTTACTATCTCGCGGGTTCCATTCTGTCACTATTCTCGTCCACTTCTCTTTTTCTTCCCTTAGCATGTGTCCTGCCCATCTCCCGATAGGTGGTATATATGTTTTTAAATTTAGTTTCGTTTTTTATATTTTGTAATTTCATTTTATCTTTTTTATTTTTACTCCGACGACGCTCCTTTCTATACTATTTTGACATACTTGGATTTGTTTAGCTTGTTGTTCTGTAAGTGCCCATGTTTGACATCCATATGATAGACAGGGAAGGATGCACGTGTCATGTATTTTCCTTTTTTCTTTGATAGGCATGTCTCTGTCCTTCATGATTTCGCTCAGAGACCAAAATCGTCTCCAAGTGCTTGCTATCCTTCTGTCTATTTCTTTTTTCATTGTGTCTTCTATTGATATGAGTTGACCTAAATATATGTACTCTGTGCGGTACCCTATTTGACCACCGTTTACTTTAATGTCTATATTGGTTGAATTTGTCATGTGTTCATTGATAGTCCGACTTTAGCGCTCTCATCAGATAGAAAAAAATCTTGTAGCGTAACGACAAATTTTCAGTTTTCAGACTTTTACCTATATTTGTGCTATGATACCTTGCTTCGTGCCAAGTTTGATGATGGACAAGATGCTAGGTCAACGGGAAATACCGTATGAATTTTGATTCCTTTGACAATGTCGAAATGTACGTTTTTTGCAACATAAACTCATTGCATAAACGAGCGTATCTTTTTTTCCCGCCAACTTACAAGTTTAATTTTTGCACAACTTCAAGGGACCGTAGACCTAATTATATGGTTTTAATCTTAACACGGTACCTCCAACTTACCTTTGAAAACAGTTTATTAATCGAATCGAGTCTTGAAGATTTTTCAGAATCTAATTTTTTTCGGTTTGAGGTACGGTACCTATCATTATCTTGTCAGTTTGCAAGTTAATAAGAGCAATAACAGCATGCAACCTCTTTGCATGCTACAATAGTCTACAAAACGTGTTAGGTACATATTTTCTTTCAGCCATCTACAACACGCTGTATTTATGAAACTATCACATTGTCACACTTTCCACCTCAAAATTTTCGCAGCCCAGTGTATTTCAACTAAATATCTATGTAAATACTCGTATATAGGCCAACATAGAGTATATAGTTTAAATTTCAACTTGATACCTTCACGCGTTCCCGAAATAAAAGGTCTTGACAGACAGACAGACGGACAACAAAGTGATCCCATAAGGGAACCGTTTTTTCCTTTTGAAGTACGGAACCCTAAAAACCAATACCAAGCTGAAAATACTTCAACAGTATTAGCAGTCGACACATTCCATAAAAGTTTAGAACACACAAATCCAATAAAAGTTTCACTGAGCAAGGCCGGCACAGATTCTTGATACACACAGGGTTCAGGAAACATAAAACACAGTACACAGAACACGGTACACAGTACACAGCACACACAGTTCACACAACACACAGTAACAAACAAACACTCGTATGTACTTAAGAACGCGGCAATAAAAAGCTTTGTATACAGACTTTTTGTAATGTTTACGCGAAAATATTCAGTGAAGTACCTAATTTACTTGCGCCGAGCGTGATCGCTTCGAGATGCGTAAATACCCAGTTCGGGTATACGACGAGTATTTACCCGGTCAATACCCAAAATCATGAGTAAAAACAATTAACACTTTGTAGTTTAATATACACTGAATAACGTTTTATTTAATAATGTTATTTGAATTTTAGTTCCCTCAGGTAGTTTTAACACCCATGTTCGGCTAGTTTCATTTTTATATTTTTACTCTATTCAAAACCTGGCTATTTCTTTTTATTAACTGAAATTTAGCTGTATAATGTGGTATAATAAAAATAAAATTTCTTTAATTGATATTGTATTATTTGTACCAAGTATTTTTATATTGCGGCGTGATAACTTTGGTAGACCCGCTTTTTTCCAGTAAGACCTGAGGCCTTACTATGAACCCTTAGTAAGGATGACGTTTCCGTTGCGAGAGTGAAACGAACGTACCTACCAAAAACATCATTGGTATTTAGTTCATAGTAAGGTCCCTGTATTACTTATACTGAGTATGCAAATAAGCTATTAACCAGTGACTATAGAATAACTGGATACAGAAAAACTGTGTTCGCACAACGTATCTTCACGATTAAATCTGGCCTTTCAATTAGTGTTTAATCAAAGAAGCTTGTAGAGAATTAAACCCATTCTCTTGTTTGCCAAAAGATAATGTGTGTATCTAAAGAACAGCTTTTTAACACAATTTTGTTTACAAATGTTGACACGAAAAAGCACGTAAAAACACGTTTTGGTATGCGAAAATGAATACTAACACATTTGTTGACTAAAAACTGCTAAACAAAGTTTTATCCCAGAGAAAATTAAAAAAGTTTTTATAAATTAAAAATATTTAGCGCACCTAAAAATCAATAAAACATTGTACAACATACAAATCATAAAGTTAAAGTAAATACCTGCTATTTGAGTATATACCCGGGTAAACATGCTGTAACCGAGTACTTTGGGTATTTACCCGGTATTTCCCGGGCAGAAACTCATTCCAAGTCGGCTCGGTGAGGTGAACCGCTTCCAGTGAGCAACATAACGAGGATTTGTCCTTTTCACAGAGATTTGTTCGTCTTTACGTCAACGAGATTGTTATTAAAAGAAATGTCTTTGACATCAAAGCCTTCGCTCCTAGAATAATGTATCGAGAGAAATAAGTAAATATTTTTTGGAGGCACAACATTAATTGTGACTGTGCCAGTGTTAATAGAGAGAAATATTACATAGTACTACTTTGTTTATATGTGTACTATGTGAACTTGACAAATATGTAAATGTGGGCTTAAAGCTTGTGCGACAAAACTGTACTGCAACTCACCATAGTTCGAATGTACACTTGTGCGACATAGAGCAATAACATATTAGGGAGCCTGACACGGACAGGTTAGGTTAAAAGGTTAAGGCGGGAGCGAAGCCGAGCAGATCTCTCACCTTAGCCTTCAAGGGTTTTTTTTAAACTAGAAGACAAGAGCTCCACGGGGCGAAGTTCCGACGTGTTATCTTGGCAGATAAGGTAGTGTCAAACTATTGGTTTACTGCATCGACGTACTTTCGAATTACAGTACTCACACAAATATTAGTACTACCGTAGTGTCGAACTAATGTCCGACAATTGTTTCTCATATCAGCGTCTCAGCGTGAAATCGAGCTTCAGTGTGCTTCGCACAAGCGCGCATTGATGCATTCGAAATAAGGTCAGTGAATCGCAGCACAGTTTTATCGCACAAGCGTTAATCGCACATCCATTTGTCGAGCTCACGAAGTACGCTTCTTTTTTCTTATAATATACAATCAGTTCACATTACTTGACGCATCTCTGAAATGCGAGCATCCCCCCGCATTCCCTTAGCTCTCCCGGCAAGTGTCAGGTATGCTCAGCATCTTTGCTATCGATACGCGCGTCGATAATTTCGCTAGTCCCCTGTTGTTGTTATATTGCTTTTGAACATTATTTCATCGACGCCAGGCGTCGAGTTATGTGATCGAGTAGTACATTCGTCTTCAATTCCTGACTGTTCGTTTACCTGTAGTTCTACCCCTATAACGATATTCAGTGTATCCTGTGTGTGTGCCTCGTGGATTAGCAGGTCCCAGGCCGCCGCGCCGCCTGCAGCCATTTGCATACAGATTGCAGAGCGAGCGTCTCCCAAATATTGCACGGCACGTAACTACTTCAATCTGAGAGCTCTTTTAAATCTACATTTTTTATAGCTTCACCCAACCTCGGGCTTCATAATGTACACGAGTAGATGAACATACTTGTCGTGTATGTGTATTTATCTACATATCGACGGTGAAGTGCCAATACCTCCTAACTGACGTTTTTTTTGGGAAAATAACTTTTTTAGTTATAATAATTTATATGTGTTTCCGCATATTTTACTGAAATCTCCGAATTATAATAATTTAATTTATGATTTTACAGATAGGAGGTATTAGCACTTCGCCGTCGATATGTAGGTACAGTAGGTATTATGACAATATGCATGCTTGTCTTCTTCTGAAAATTGGATACCTACGAGTCTCGTCGAGGATCTATCTAATTCTTAGGGCCTATTTCACCACCTATGATTAAGTTGCCAATAACTTACTTGGCAGATAATTTCATACAAATTCTGTTCCATTTTTGAATTTATCCGGGAAGTAGTGGCTACTAGGACATTGTGAAACAGGCCCTTACTGTAGGAAATACTGAACACCGATAAAACTGCACCCTATTTGTGACAATCCCATACAACATACAATCGCATATATGTATATATGTCTCTATATAGGCAAAGAAGTAATCAAAGGCTACCTTCCGTAAGTATATTATAGGTATAGTACCGTAGGTACCTACTATATTTTAATCAACTGTTTTACATATCACAAAAAAAAGTAACGCGCTTTTCAAAGTTAATATTTTATTTAGCGCAGTTCTTTAATTAAAAGCAATTGTATTATATTTATCTGACTAGTGGTGGATCGTGCAAAGCGACACGTGAAACCAACCGAACGTAAAAACACTTTAAAAATGAACTTAACGAACTGTATCACCGAGCGAAAAACATTCATAATTAAGAGGCATTGAATTATCGTGACACGAAACAATTATATTTTAGACCAAAAAAATGAATTGTGTCGGCGGTAAAGCATAAAAGCTTGAAGAGAATTATATTTGTATATGTTCCTCAGAAGAGAATTATATAAGAAATTCTTTTAATGTGGAGATCCAATGACTTCTTCTGTGGCTAGTAGTGGGGGTCGGAATCTCGGTGGCTGGGGCGTGCGGCCTCCTCCTTCGCTAGCATTACTGACCGCCCGGAGGACACGGTGCAGCATACGATACAGGTATGCCCCGCTTAGGCGGTGCACCACCGTGTCCTCGTAGATGCGATCTGCGGCAGCGACCTCTCGCACCGGGCCCTGATCAAGGTCCGAAGCGAGGATGATTGGCAGGCGGTCGCCTCCTTCTACAAAGCAATAATGCTAACGAAGGAGGCGGCCGCACACGAGAGGTCATAGCACCCCCGCCTCCCGTCCAACCACCGGCGCGGGCTTACGGACGACGAGCAATGGGTAGAATTACTGCTCCGTAGAAAGAAGCGTCCTCAAATAGATGTCAGCAAAACCGTAGGGGCTCAGCAGCGTCGAAGCCTCTGGGGCCATGGATTTATTTCTGAAAAGAAAACCCGGGACTTTGAAACGAAGACAAAAGAGGAACAAAGGAGAGAGTTTTAGTCAGGAAAAGTCTAACACGCCCTCCCGCTCCACCCAAGAGAGAGAGAGAAGTGATTTTGATGATTTCCCACCTTAAAAAAACTTATTTACGAAGAACTTATGAAGAAATAAAAAAGCGAGGCTATTCTTGGAGGTTGCTTGGCACCCAGCCTGATACGATAAATGTAATCAATTTTAATAGTGGCGGGGCCGACCACTAGTGCTTCCCGCACTACTGCGAAAAACAGTAAGTTGCATGCTGTAAGGCGATATCGATAGAAGCGGGTTTTCAACTAGGCATATAATTACCGTCCTCTGCCAGCGAAGTGATCGTAACAACACACCTTCCAAAAGATAATTCAATGGATAAAGAAAGGGGATTCCAAGTACTAAGTTATTCATGGGCGGCTTAAAGCAGACGTCGGCTTTAGACGCGTACGGAACCCTGCAGTGGAGACAAAAGTTGGATTGGATAGGTTTTTCAATTACGTGGGAGGATGGGGATGGATTAATTGCGAGTGGATACGGGACGCGAGTGTAGCCGCCAATGTGACGGAGAGCTATGTGCCGGTTGTCGTGTGACGTCGCACAAAGACGAGCCGTCACTCTGTGGCGGTTAACGTGGTGGTAGCTTTTTGAGTGTACATTGTGATTGTGGACGCTATTCGCTTTGTGGCCGACGGAAATGTTATGGATGTCCTTTTTCTAGGTGTACCGACATGTTTTATGTTTGCACAAACTATGCGAAAAAGTCAACACAATAAATATTACCTAAGTACATAGCGACTAGGTATACAACGTTAGTACCGTGCACATATGTACCGGGTACCCGGGGCCCTGGTACGAAGGCAAAGTAGGAACAAAAGAGGTGGGTTTTAATCAGTAATTGTGTGACACGCCTTCCTGCTTCGCTTAAGACCGGGAGAAGACATTATGATGATTTCTCACCTAAAAATCTGATATCTATATCGAAGTTGTATAACTTCAAAAAGGTATCTTTAAGGATCCTAAATACATAAAGTAAAAACATAGACAATAGAAAAGCTTTATTATAATTACAAAGGTCTGTAGGTACTTACTCGTACATAAACAGCAGTATAAGTAATTTTCACTTTTGTAGCTTTCCAAATACTTAAACATGATAATTATTTGTTGTTGGTAACAACAGAGCGTGCAACAGGACACAATAATTAGCCGCCGCTCAAGTAACTCATAATTAACGAGCTTCTAATTATAATGAGTGAATCGCAACAAAAGCCCTGTTCCCGGCTCACGGGACAACGGAGAATGGAAAACATTTAATAATAGCTTTATCCTAATTTTCAGCTTTTTGTTAAGTATTGTATTTTTGTGGTCATTAGGGGAGGTATAAATACCTCGTAATTCGGGGTAGCTGCAGTCCCTTACTTACACTTGACTGGAATGGCTACTTGACCGTTACTCTACCAAAATAAATAGCACGCGTGAGTGACTCGGTACCCTACAATGAGTATCAATCTAGCTAAGTATAGCTAAGTAGTACCTAGATATATTGGCAGGTAGGTACACTCACGTAAAGTGGACGATCTTCCGAAATAAGCGACATCGGGGTAATTCGAGATATACTTATCAATGAGCTACGTAAAGGATATTATTATATAGGTAACATCCAAAATAAATTAGGTAGACAGACTCCGGGGACGGGTCCGCAACCTGTTGCTCTGACGCACATTACGTATTAGTGGATTATCGAGTGTCGCGCCTAAGTCCTAGCTAATCTACAGTCGTGTTGAGAAGGAAATTAGGTGCCTACTGGTGTTGGGCCCACTCGATATTAGAAGCAGTCAATTCAAAGAGAGGCTGCATATTATCGGTTTTTTAAGTGAGTAAACCATCTGCGCTACGAGTTTCCTACCTGCACGGAACAAGCATTTCACAGTGCAAACATTTCAATCGATTAGAATATTTGTACGTATTAATCGTCCTCCTACCCTCATCATCATCATCTCGGCCGAATGTCATCACTTGCAACACACACTGGTCATAGAGTTTTGTCTTAAGACACTGCGGTAAGTTGGACGAGAAGTCCTCCTACCTCCCTCCTACCCTAGACCCACGTTAATTGGGATGGGCGTCACGCTCTCACGGGCGCCCTAAGAATATAATTAGCTCGAATTAACGAAATAAAAGAACACTGATTACTAAAACATTAACAAACGACCGAGACACGCGGAGCCCCGTCCCTGGGCTGTAAACAACGCGAGCAGGTCGTGGGTACGCGACGCACGTGCGACGCGGATTAGCGCACAATCAGACGTCGCCTTGGCCCATATTCCTCCGTTGTTCCCGAGCACTTCGCTCTCGGCTCATTATCGCTAATTCGGTACGGTGATACAAACCGAAGTTCGACTACAATAGGCAATAGGTAACAGCGATCAAGTGTGTGAAACTGTGTCAAAGTACGAGTGGAGCTAAGTTAGAGTTCTCTGTGTACTTGTGTGTTTTGTTTTCGTGGAAAACCTTCAAAGGCATCAGGACTTTTAGAGAAGAGGTCAGGGCGTGTGGGATTTTAACTTAATTAAACCATTCCCGATAGTCCACCATCGCCCATTGGGGATTGTAATATTTTAGAAGAGCACCGGCACGCTCTGTACAACGCTTGTTAGGGCATAACCCTGAAGAGATTGTAAATGCGCCTCCCCTGAGCCTCGTTGAGCACAGCACTTGTGATCACTATGCCAACATCTGTCAGAGATCCCACTCTAAGTCTGCTGTAGCTGCACTACAGCACGAGCGCATGTCGCTGTTCCAGCCTTATAATAGCAATCCTGACATGCTGTTGTCACTTTGGCGGCAAATCAGGTTGAAAAACTTGGCGTCCAAATTCACCAGCATGTCCATTGGTGGAAAGCAAACCATCAGTGTTAATGGCCACCAAGCGGTGCGCGTCCTTGGTACCTTTTTTTCAGGTGGGGTATTATCTGAATGACTTCTCCCGCTCTTGGGCGGAGCGGGAAGGCATGTCAGATTTTTACTGACTTAGCCCCACCCCGTTCCTTCGTTGCCTTCGATCTGGAGACACCTAGCTTAACTTTCGAAATTCCGATCCATGTCCCCAAAGGCTTCGGCCCAGCAGGGCCCCTACAATTCGCTGATCTCCTTGAGCGTGCGTGGAACAGAACGCGCCGTTGACGACTTGGCTCGGTCCGAGTTATTACCGGACTGCCGGACGGCAAGCTACCCAGTACTCGCCGTCCGCAAGCCCGCGTCCTTAGACCTAGGGTCCGGGGCAGCTCAAACTCAGTTCTGGCGATGATTGCCGGGAGATTGAATAGCCCTTATATCGGACATTGCTGTAGCAGATATGTTGCTAGCTGTGTCCGATACTATCTTGTATTATTTATTTGTATATTTTGTGGTGGTGTCCGGCTGAGATGATTATGATGATGTTTTGTGGTTACTTTATAGGTAGGTACCTACTTTTCGTTGCCTAAATGCTTTTTATTACATTTTTATTTTTAATACCTTGGTACGAGTGTTTTAATTTAATCAAATGCGTTAAGGAAAACGATAATTTGTACAAATAGGTACTGAATAAGTAGGTACGGCGTGGTGACGATAACGGAAAACCTTTTCTTTCATACAATTTGACATAAAGGCGACGTTATCGCGATCGAGTCAGAAGTCAATTGCTACAACTTGCCGTAATTGAGTCGCTGAAGTAAAACGCGGTAGTTGATGATTGTAATGTACCTACCTACAGGTTGTATTCTGGGTAATTTGAACGCACATTTGAGTTATTATATTTTTAAATGATATTCTGCAATTTTTCATGAAACAAAGTTAAAATTAAAAAGAAAAAACAAAGTTGAATATTGCCCAGTTGTTTATACACAAATACAAGTAGGTACGAGTAGGTACGCCGAAAGACATACTGTACCTACCGTAAGATCATGATCGGAAGATTGTGTAAGATAGCAAGTTAACTGCTTGGTAAACAACAGTAGAGTCACACTAGTTTTTTTAGGTGAAAAATCATCAATATGACTTCTTCAGACTTTAGTGACAAAAACTCACTCCTGTTCCTTCTTTGCCTTCATTCCAGGGTATCGGGTTCTCTTTCATTCAACCTGAGCCCCAGTAGGCTTCGACCCTGCCGGACCCCTACAGTTTGCTGACATCTCTGTGAGGCGCGCGTGGAACAATACGCGCCGGCCGCGTCGGGTGTCATACCTACTTTGCGGTCCTTTTTCGCTATATATCTATCGCCGCCAATAAACCGGGTATAGTGGTCTATATGACTCATTACCGATAACAGTCCGGTTAGTGAAGATAGACCGATCCCAGTACAATGTGACAGGGTCATTTTCGATTACTGGGTTGGGTAGGTACATATATATGTATTTCGGTACTTACCTCAGAATCCAATAATTGTTATTTCAAAGCAAGTTGCTAGTGAATAATCCAGGTCACTATGTCATGTAACACGGGACACTTTTATTCCGGAACTTTGTTCCCTTGGATGATAATTTTCTACTTTCAGGCGGGTGAAGTAGTTGGCAGAAACTAAATAAATGCGATAAGAATTCAAATTACTTTATGTTTTAGGCTAGATTAAAGGAAAGGGCCCTTTGCCCAGCAGTGGGACACCAACTAGGCTGTAAAAGTGTTTTGGCTAGTTTAGGTACTGAGAATTTTCTTAATAATAAAGTACCTACCGGTACAAAAAAGATTTATTTCATGGGACGTTACGCCATCTATGTTTGATGTGTGACAGTTATTCAGTGTCAGTAGAGCCACCTATCGGAAATATGGTGCAAGTTTATTGTTGAGGGTGCGGCGCCGTTACTAGGTACTTCTAATAAAAGCAAACCCATCATGTGTTGCTCTACTCTCCGTAGAAAATGATAGAGGGCACTGGTAACGCTGTTTTTATTTTAATTGGTGTAAACCAGTGCTTGACCGCAATCCCACCTGATGGTAAGAAGTGATGCAGTCGTTGATGGTGAGGCGCACTAGTTTATTAAACGTACAGGTTTGCGTCCTACATCCTGTAAATGTGTGCCGAAACTTCGGTGTACTATTCTATAATTGTTTTACGACCACCTGTGAAAATAGTACAATTGTTGATTGAGAGCACATTGCGACCGACTTGTAGTGTGGATCAAAGTGTCCCTGTTCAGTTATGAATCATTTAGTCTGTTGCTACGACTGGGATCGCGGAGTATGGCTTGTTCTCCGATCATAAAATATCTCCTGACGTATACAAGCAAGGTTTTACGATTCATCTTCTTTAGTTTCTAAGGGATCACAGCTCATTCATAATCATCATCATCATATCAGCCGAATGACGTCCACTGCTGGGCATAGGCATCCTCCAAACGTCACCTCAACGACCGCTCGCCAGTTCGTCGGTCCACCTAGTGGGAGGCCTTTCAACGCCGCATCTTCGGGTAAGTGGCCTTAACTCATTAAGGATAATGAAATAAAAGCAACTCAATATATTTCTACATTTATTATATGTTACAACATACAAAACATATAGTAACAACAATATACGACATATCGTTACGCCGATGCTAGACGGGGCAGCGCAGAACAATGAGCTTCTTTAATTATTGTAAACTTCCTAGTTTGGACACGATTCAAGAGACTAGATCAAAGGATAACAACAAAAGAGCAATATAAAATATATCTTACTTCATTATGCTAATAGAATCTGTGAAAATATTAATCAACGATTTGTTCATAAAAATAAATTATTTTTTGTTTGGAAGTCAGTTTTAGAAATAAGGTACTAAATGACCTGTTTCACATGTTAAAAGTTGGTAAATGATTTCATTCAAAGTTTGTTAAATTATGTATATATGTATACAGTGAAGCAGGCCTTTTAAAATCAGTATGAGAATAGCAAACGAAGTCAATGTACCTTTGAAGACATCAACTCCTATTTCCTGCTACTCTCATACTCTTGTGAAAACAAAACGCAATCGCTTGCTGTGAACAGTAGTATGTACAGTATAGTATAGTATACAGTGGGTGGAGACGTAGGAAGCTCCACGACTATGCTACGTTACGTTAAAGCTACATACGTTGCGTGCGACTCCAGGGGTTCTCCGTTTCATTGTATAGTCTAACAATGCGACAGAAATGTCTTCACACTTCTAAATGTGTCTAAGATAAAATTAAATAACTTTCAACCTCTTTGTAAAAGTTTTTAGTACATGTAAGTAGTACTAAATTACTAAAATTTGTTTATTTATGTTATTAGTTATTATTTTCAAACTCTAAGATAACTTCTGGGCAGACACAATACGGATCGCTACCGATAAGCGAAGGAAAAGCACCAAAATCGGTGTGTCATTATTGACAGCTGTCTAAATGACAGTGGTTCAAACATGGCAACTGCAAGTCATGACTAGCTACCATGTAAGCGTTATCTAGACATTTCTGTCGCATCATACCCTTAATATTATTCATTTAAATAAGAATCTGGGATAAACATTTAATGAGAATATTGTGCGAGCGCGATCAGGTGTGAAGTAGTGGCGCAGCGCCATCTATTGGTGGTCACAGTAAACAATAAGTTTGCGGGGAACATACGTGATTAGAGTTCACTAGCTAAGTTTGTAGCGCAGGGGGCGCGGCCGACTGATGTATTTAACATAAAATATGGATTCTAATATTTGTTTTTTGTTTTATTATTAATCAAAGCCAAACAATTGTCATTTCAAATTAGACCTTATACCAAAATGCCTAAAATACAAATTGGAATGGAAGCAACCTAGTGTACATGTGTGGGGCTGCGTCCCCTGCGCTAGTTACACTATCGTACCTAAGATTAACATGGAACACTTACATCGAGTTCAATTCCTTCTCAGTGACTTAGCGATACGTGCCTTATCCTAGTCGCGGCGTGTTCGCGGCGTGTTCGCGGCTGCTACGGAACGCGCATCCACGCGACAACATTGCCTCACTGCGGACACACTACGCGGTCAATGCTTGCAAAATGTCAACTCATAAAGTTCGCATGAAATAATACGTTTTTGCAATTTAAAATGTCACTTACGAAACGAATACGATACGAATACGTTCTTGGTATTAAAATCGATTTGAGATATTTATATTTCGAATGGTGTTCGATTTTTTATTGGAATTCTATAGTAAATGTTAATAAAACCCTGGTTACAAAAACTGCTATTTATCTGTAGCTTCTATTACTATAATACAGTTTTAAATCGGTCAAGGTTTGTTGGCACAAATTTGTGCCAGCGGCACTCAACGGTAATACTTGTTTACTAGCACGTTTTTGTGCCGATTTGTTAAATTAAATTTAGAGGTATAAGTAGCTGCTCACGCCTTCTAGCAGATGGGCAGCAGAACCTTCGACATAGCGGTGAAGGCTCGCTCAGAACAGTTTGCTGCTTCAACTAAAGCAGGACTCAGTTCTTCCGACCCAAACTTATTGAGCGATGAAACGAAGAAGCCTAAACCTCAATCTAGGTACTCTTTCAGACTAGATAGAGCGACCGAAACATTTAATAATATCATTACTTTGAATTTTAAATCAAAAGCGTAGTGTGACCGCAGCGTACAATTGAAAATAAACCCAATACATAGTAATTATAAGGTTTGAAATCATTCAGCCTTAGTTTGGTAAGATCAGCAGCAATGCCTGCAGTGGTCGCTAGCCGCTTACTTGTGCAATCACAACTATTACACGCAGCGTGACTATGTTTGTGCTGGTATACATCTAAATGTACTTTCAAATACAAATGATTTCGGAAAAGCGACTTTAATGCTAACACATAAAGCTTAAATTCTGCTGTAGCTCCAATGCAATGTTAGATTAACTTTAACAGCGCAATAAGTGTTCATTTCTATGGAAGTGAAAATAACACGGATTGGAAAGCAGCTACTATTAGGGCACCACAAAAGTAGGTTGCTAGAAACAAAAGTTTTTTTCGGAATTATTGTCCTATGATAAGTTTTCTAGTTGAAAACAGAATTATGATAAAGCTTTCCTCTACAACATTGATTTAGTTTAAGGGAAGGTGGCGCCACTCACACAAGTATTTGGTATCTAGCAACCCTGACAACGTGTTACCAAGTGTTACCCACACAAACATAGCCACAAAAGTCTTAGACATAAACCATTAAACATTGAAATATAGTCCTTATGCTTATAAAAATAAAAGCTACATAGCTATGTGAATCTCTTTGGTGACAGTTAACAAATGCATCGTTCACAACTCTACTTGACGAACCTTTGGTGTGCACTGTAAAAGCATGCGCGCATTGTACTGGGCCAACGATGAGCGAGAAACCGACATTATCTACTACACACATTAATATTCAGGAAAAAAGTCTTCAAATGCTGAAGAACTCCGCAGCAAAATCCGTTGCACAGTTTAATACAACAACAGAAACACAAATGCAATATTTAAATGTTACATGATTTAAGTAGTTACTCTTATATTGACTAGATACATGAAAAGTTTGATTATAACTTGGTTTCAGGTCAAGACAATATTAAACACCATATTTGAAACCCAGTACAGTACGCGCATACCTTTGAAACAGTAATAACAAGTCGATTTCTTACCGAAAAAATAAATAATTTAAATGGTCGTATTGGTCACGATCTCTCCTTACTCTATGGACACTTACTGAGCTAACATAAATGCTACGCATTGGTACACAATACAGGTTATACGAAATAAACACTTTTTAAATAAATTATTTATACTAGTTCGCCTTCTGCGAAGCAAACTTATTTGTTTAGAAGTCTCTGTTGACTATTAGTGCGTTTTTTCTTTGGCAAGCCTATTTGTTTGACAAAACATAAATATTATTTGAAGATCCTAGGCAGTTTAAAGCTTATGTTTCATATATTTGTGTTCAACTTTACGTTGCGCAAGACATGTATACGTCATAGTAATAAATATATTCTGCGAGTCAGAATCATTGACGCGCTATGTCGTCAAACTCCGTATTTGTGCAAATAACAAGCTAAGTTAATCTCTATCAACAACACTTACTTTGTGCAGCATTTGTCATGCTTTATATCTTTCCGAGAGTTACATTTAACAAACAGTTCTTGCAATTATACAAAAATTTATATAACTATCATAATGTCTTATATTAAACACTTGTTGATACAGAAAATATGTTTTATGTAACACTCATTACGGGTATAAAGCTAAGTATTTCTCTTTCGATTCGTAACGCCATGAATGAAACACAAGATGCTACAAGAACTTATCTGCAGCATAGTATTATAGACCAGTCATGGCCTCTTCACACATAATTTCGTTGACATGTTAAACTGACATCACATGTGATGTCGCAGTGTAATTGTGCTTTGACAGTTAAACGTAACTTGGTCACGTAACTATGGTCACAAAGTAACAAACCTGGTCGCAGCCGCGGTGCGGGTGTGTGCGGGCGTGTGCGGGCGCGTGCGGGCGCGTGCGGGCGCGTGCGGGGCGTGCGGTGCGGGCGCGACGCTCACAGGATGCTGCACTTGCCGAACTTGCGGCGCCGACAGTGCTTCTCTTCCTGCTGCGGGTGGTTCCGGATGATGCGCACCAACTGCACAACATCACATCATTTGTAAAACTCTGCCCATAACATACCCTGCTCAGCTCAGCTCACACGATATCTATCTCATTCGCACACACACATAATTATGCACACGCAATACGCAGTTTTTTGCGCGATTCGAACATACACAACTGCTCGAGAGCAACCATCGGACAGTCGCCTACCAGATATTGCATTGCTGGATGCAATGTCCAGACTCTTACAGACTGGCCCATGCAACTAGTTGATAATTAGAGGAGGAGATGTTTGGTATGGAATGTGTCAGTGTGAGCTACAAGACGGTGTGTTAGTGCTCCTCCTAATCAAATTGCCAATGATCCCTATCCATTCCACTCTGGGCTGTTGCACTCCTGGATTCCCAGATTGTTGCGCGCACGTGCACCAGGTCCACCTTGTTGTCGTCAATGGAAGTCCTAGCGGCACTGACCTCATGGAAGGCGGCGTCGATGTGCAGCGGCGGCTCCTTGGCGCTGGTCTCGATGTAGGGCGCGCCGAGCTGCTTGGCGAGCTCGCGGCCCGCCTCCTCGCTCACGGCGCGCACGTGCACCAGGTCCACCTTGTTGTCGTCAATGGAAGTCCTAGCGGCACTGACCTCATGGAAGGCGGCGTCGATGTGCAGCGGCGGCTCCTTGGCGCTGGTCTCGATGTAGGGCGCGCCGAGCTGCTTGGCGAGCTCGCGGCCCGCCTCCTCGCTCACGGCGCGCACGTGCACCAGGTCCACCTTGTTGTCGTCAATGGAAGTCCTAGCGGCACTGACCTCATGGAAGGCGGCGTCGATGTGCAGCGGCGGCTCCTTGGCGCTGGTCTCGATGTAGGGCGCGCCGAGCTGCTTGGCGAGCTCGCGGCCCGCCTCCTCGCTCACGGCGCGCACGTGCACCAGGTCCACCTTGTTGTCGTCAATGGAAGTCCTAGCGGCACTGACCTCATGGAAGGCGGCGTCGATGTGCAGCGGCGGCTCCTTGGCGCTGGTCTCGATGTAGGGCGCGCCGAGCTGCTTGGCGAGCTCGCGGCCCGCCTCCTCGCTCACGGCGCGCACGTGCACCAGGTCCACCTTGTTGTCGTCAATGGAAGTCCTAGCGGCACTGACCTCATGGAAGGCGGCGTCGATGTGCAGCGGCGGCTCCTTGGCGCTGGTCTCGATGTAGGGCGCGCCGAGCTGCTTGGCGAGCTCGCGGCCCGCCTCCTCGCTCACGGCGCGCACGTGCACCAGGTCCACCTTGTTGTCGTCAATGGAAGTCCTAGCGGCACTGACCTCATGGAAGGCGGCGTCGATGTGCAGCGGCGGCTCCTTGGCGCTGGTCTCGATGTAGGGCGCGCCGAGCTGCTTGGCGAGCTCGCGGCCCGCCTCCTCGCTCACGGCGCGCACGTGCACCAGGTCCACCTTGTTGTCGTCAATGGAAGTCCTAGCGGCACTGACCTCATGGAAGGCGGCGTCGATGTGCAGCGGCGGCTCCTTGGCGCTGGTCTCGATGTAGGGCGCGCCGAGCTGCTTGGCGAGCTCGCGGCCCGCCTCCTCGCTCACGGCGCGCACGTGCACCAGGTCCACCTTGTTGTCGTCAATGGAAGTCCTAGCGGCACTGACCTCATGGAAGGCGGCGTCGATGTGCAGCGGCGGCTCCTTGGCGCTGGTCTCGATGTAGGGCGCGCCGAGCTGCTTGGCGAGCTCGCGGCCCGCCTCCTCGCTCACGGCGCGCACGTGCACCAGGTCCACCTTGTTGTCGTCAATGGAAGTCCTAGCGGCACTGACCTCATGGAAGGCGGCGTCGATGTGCAGCGGCGGCTCCTTGGCGCTGGTCTCGATGTAGGGCGCGCCGAGCTGCTTGGCGAGCTCGCGGCCCGCCTCCTCGCTCACGGCGCGCACGTGCACCAGGTCCACCTTGTTGTCGTCAATGGAAGTCCTAGCGGCACTGACCTCATGGAAGGCGGCGTCGATGTGCAGCGGCGGCTCCTTGGCGCTGGTCTCGATGTAGGGCGCGCCGAGCTGCTTGGCGAGCTCGCGGCCCGCCTCCTCGCTCACGGCGCGCACGTGCACCAGGTCCACCTTGTTGTCGTCAATGGAAGTCCTAGCGGCACTGACCTCATGGAAGGCGGCGTCGATGTGCAGCGGCGGCTCCTTGGCGCTGGTCTCGATGTAGGGCGCGCCGAGCTGCTTGGCGAGCTCGCGGCCCGCCTCCTCGCTCACGGCGCGCACGTGCACCAGGTCCACCTTGTTGTCGTCAATGGAAGTCCTAGCGGCACTGACCTCATGGAAGGCGGCGTCGATGTGCAGCGGCGGCTCCTTGGCGCTGGTCTCGATGTAGGGCGCGCCGAGCTGCTTGGCGAGCTCGCGGCCCGCCTCCTCGCTCACGGCGCGCACGTGCACCAGGTCCACCTTGTTGTCGTCAATGGAAGTCCTAGCGGCACTGACCTCATGGAAGGCGGCGTCGATGTGCAGCGGCGGCTCCTTGGCGCTGGTCTCGATGTAGGGCGCGCCGAGCTGCTTGGCGAGCTCGCGGCCCGCCTCCTCGCTCACGGCGCGCACGTGCACCAGGTCCACCTTGTTGTCGTCAATGGAAGTCCTAGCGGCACTGACCTCATGGAAGGCGGCGTCGATGTGCAGCGGCGGCTCCTTGGCGCTGGTCTCGATGTAGGGCGCGCCGAGCTGCTTGGCGAGCTCGCGGCCCGCCTCCTCGCTCACGGCGCGCACGTGCACCAGGTCCACCTTGTTGTCGTCAATGGAAGTCCTAGCGGCACTGACCTCATGGAAGGCGGCGTCGATGTGCAGCGGCGGCTCCTTGGCGCTGGTCTCGATGTAGGGCGCGCCGAGCTGCTTGGCGAGCTCGCGGCCCGCCTCCTCGCTCACGGCGCGCACGTGCACCAGGTCCACCTTGTTGTCGTCAATGGAAGTCCTAGCGGCACTGACCTCATGGAAGGCGGCGTCGATGTGCAGCGGCGGCTCCTTGGCGCTGGTCTCGATGTAGGGCGCGCCGAGCTGCTTGGCGAGCTCGCGGCCCGCCTCCTCGCTCACGGCGCGCACGTGCACCAGGTCCACCTTGTTGTCGTCAATGGAAGTCCTAGCGGCACTGACCTCATGGAAGGCGGCGTCGATGTGCAGCGGCGGCTCCTTGGCGCTGGTCTCGATGTAGGGCGCGCCGAGCTGCTTGGCGAGCTCGCGGCCCGCCTCCTCGCTCACGGCGCGCACGTGCACCAGGTCCACCTTGTTGTCGTCAATGGAAGTCCTAGCGGCACTGACCTCATGGAAGGCGGCGTCGATGTGCAGCGGCGGCTCCTTGGCGCTGGTCTCGATGTAGGGCGCGCCGAGCTGCTTGGCGAGCTCGCGGCCCGCCTCCTCGCTCACGGCGCGCACGTGCACCAGGTCCACCTTGTTGTCGTCAATGGAAGTCCTAGCGGCACTGACCTCATGGAAGGCGGCGTCGATGTGCAGCGGCGGCTCCTTGGCGCTGGTCTCGATGTAGGGCGCGCCGAGCTGCTTGGCGAGCTCGCGGCCCGCCTCCTCGCTCACGGCGCGCACGTGCACCAGGTCCACCTTGTTGTCGTCAATGGAAGTCCTAGCGGCACTGACCTCATGGAAGGCGGCGTCGATGTGCAGCGGCGGCTCCTTGGCGCTGGTCTCGATGTAGGGCGCGCCGAGCTGCTTGGCGAGCTCGCGGCCCGCCTCCTCGCTCACGGCGCGCACGTGCACCAGGTCCACCTTGTTGTCGTCAATGGAAGTCCTAGCGGCACTGACCTCATGGAAGGCGGCGTCGATGTGCAGCGGCGGCTCCTTGGCGCTGGTCTCGATGTAGGGCGCGCCGAGCTGCTTGGCGAGCTCGCGGCCCGCCTCCTCGCTCACGGCGCGCACGTGCACCAGGTCCACCTTGTTGTCGTCAATGGAAGTCCTAGCGGCACTGACCTCATGGAAGGCGGCGTCGATGTGCAGCGGCGGCTCCTTGGCGCTGGTCTCGATGTAGGGCGCGCCGAGCTGCTTGGCGAGCTCGCGGCCCGCCTCCTCGCTCACGGCGCGCACGTGCACCAGGTCCACCTTGTTGTCGTCAATGGAAGTCCTAGCGGCACTGACCTCATGGAAGGCGGCGTCGATGTGCAGCGGCGGCTCCTTGGCGCTGGTCTCGATGTAGGGCGCGCCGAGCTGCTTGGCGAGCTCGCGGCCCGCCTCCTCGCTCACGGCGCGCACGTGCACCAGGTCCACCTTGTTGTCGTCAATGGAAGTCCTAGCGGCACTGACCTCATGGAAGGCGGCGTCGATGTGCAGCGGCGGCTCCTTGGCGCTGGTCTCGATGTAGGGCGCGCCGAGCTGCTTGGCGAGCTCGCGGCCCGCCTCCTCGCTCACGGCGCGCACGTGCACCAGGTCCACCTTGTTGTCGTCAATGGAAGTCCTAGCGGCACTGACCTCATGGAAGGCGGCGTCGATGTGCAGCGGCGGCTCCTTGGCGCTGGTCTCGATGTAGGGCGCGCCGAGCTGCTTGGCGAGCTCGCGGCCCGCCTCCTCGCTCACGGCGCGCACGTGCACCAGGTCCACCTTGTTGTCGTCAATGGAAGTCCTAGCGGCACTGACCTCATGGAAGGCGGCGTCGATGTGCAGCGGCGGCTCCTTGGCGCTGGTCTCGATGTAGGGCGCGCCGAGCTGCTTGGCGAGCTCGCGGCCCGCCTCCTCGCTCACGGCGCGCACGTGCACCAGGTCCACCTTGTTGTCGTCAATGGAAGTCCTAGCGGCACTGACCTCATGGAAGGCGGCGTCGATGTGCAGCGGCGGCTCCTTGGCGCTGGTCTCGATGTAGGGCGCGCCGAGCTGCTTGGCGAGCTCGCGGCCCGCCTCCTCGCTCACGGCGCGCACGTGCACCAGGTCCACCTTGTTGTCGTCAATGGAAGTCCTAGCGGCACTGACCTCATGGAAGGCGGCGTCGATGTGCAGCGGCGGCTCCTTGGCGCTGGTCTCGATGTAGGGCGCGCCGAGCTGCTTGGCGAGCTCGCGGCCCGCCTCCTCGCTCACGGCGCGCACGTGCACCAGGTCCACCTTGTTGTCGTCAATGGAAGTCCTAGCGGCACTGACCTCATGGAAGGCGGCGTCGATGTGCAGCGGCGGCTCCTTGGCGCTGGTCTCGATGTAGGGCGCGCCGAGCTGCTTGGCGAGCTCGCGGCCCGCCTCCTCGCTCACGGCGCGCACGTGCACCAGGTCCACCTTGTTGTCGTCAATGGAAGTCCTAGCGGCACTGACCTCATGGAAGGCGGCGTCGATGTGCAGCGGCGGCTCCTTGGCGCTGGTCTCGATGTAGGGCGCGCCGAGCTGCTTGGCGAGCTCGCGGCCCGCCTCCTCGCTCACGGCGCGCACGTGCACCAGGTCCACCTTGTTGTCGTCAATGGAAGTCCTAGCGGCACTGACCTCATGGAAGGCGGCGTCGATGTGCAGCGGCGGCTCCTTGGCGCTGGTCTCGATGTAGGGCGCGCCGAGCTGCTTGGCGAGCTCGCGGCCCGCCTCCTCGCTCACGGCGCGCACGTGCACCAGGTCCACCTTGTTGTCGTCAATGGAAGTCCTAGCGGCACTGACCTCATGGAAGGCGGCGTCGATGTGCAGCGGCGGCTCCTTGGCGCTGGTCTCGATGTAGGGCGCGCCGAGCTGCTTGGCGAGCTCGCGGCCCGCCTCCTCGCTCACGGCGCGCACGTGCACCAGGTCCACCTTGTTGTCGTCAATGGAAGTCCTAGCGGCACTGACCTCATGGAAGGCGGCGTCGATGTGCAGCGGCGGCTCCTTGGCGCTGGTCTCGATGTAGGGCGCGCCGAGCTGCTTGGCGAGCTCGCGGCCCGCCTCCTCGCTCACGGCGCGCACGTGCACCAGGTCCACCTTGTTGTCGTCAATGGAAGTCCTAGCGGCACTGACCTCATGGAAGGCGGCGTCGATGTGCAGCGGCGGCTCCTTGGCGCTGGTCTCGATGTAGGGCGCGCCGAGCTGCTTGGCGAGCTCGCGGCCCGCCTCCTCGCTCACGGCGCGCACGTGCACCAGGTCCACCTTGTTGTCGTCAATGGAAGTCCTAGCGGCACTGACCTCATGGAAGGCGGCGTCGATGTGCAGCGGCGGCTCCTTGGCGCTGGTCTCGATGTAGGGCGCGCCGAGCTGCTTGGCGAGCTCGCGGCCCGCCTCCTCGCTCACGGCGCGCACGTGCACCAGGTCCACCTTGTTGTCGTCAATGGAAGTCCTAGCGGCACTGACCTCATGGAAGGCGGCGTCGATGTGCAGCGGCGGCTCCTTGGCGCTGGTCTCGATGTAGGGCGCGCCGAGCTGCTTGGCGAGCTCGCGGCCCGCCTCCTCGCTCACGGCGCGCACGTGCACCAGGTCCACCTTGTTGTCGTCAATGGAAGTCCTAGCGGCACTGACCTCATGGAAGGCGGCGTCGATGTGCAGCGGCGGCTCCTTGGCGCTGGTCTCGATGTAGGGCGCGCCGAGCTGCTTGGCGAGCTCGCGGCCCGCCTCCTCGCTCACGGCGCGCACGTGCACCAGGTCCACCTTGTTGTCGTCAATGGAAGTCCTAGCGGCACTGACCTCATGGAAGGCGGCGTCGATGTGCAGCGGCGGCTCCTTGGCGCTGGTCTCGATGTAGGGCGCGCCGAGCTGCTTGGCGAGCTCGCGGCCCGCCTCCTCGCTCACGGCGCGCACGTGCACCAGGTCCACCTTGTTGTCGTCAATGGAAGTCCTAGCGGCACTGACCTCATGGAAGGCGGCGTCGATGTGCAGCGGCGGCTCCTTGGCGCTGGTCTCGATGTAGGGCGCGCCGAGCTGCTTGGCGAGCTCGCGGCCCGCCTCCTCGCTCACGGCGCGCACGTGCACCAGGTCCACCTTGTTGGCGGCCAGCAGCATCGGGTACGTGTCCCTGCAACATATCCACCAAGCCATCAGGACACGGCCCAGGACTAAATTTAAACACACAATAGGAACACGAACTTGCTGATGCGTTCTTGCATTTGAAATTTGTTCTAGTGCTTCGGCGAAGAGAGTTTATTTAGTTTTGCTACCCAGAGTCTTAACAGGCTTAGTAACAGATTCTCCTTATTGAGGAGCTGGGGGACTCATTCATTGGCAAGCTGCGAATGCCGGTCATGTCGTAATCAGCAGCAGGAAGCTGTCGTCTTGTGCTTGTACTGCTGCTTACAGCTTGTGCCTGTATGCTCTCACCTGTCCTTGACCCTGAGGATCTGCGTGTGGAAGTGGCGGATGTTCTCGTAGCTCTGCTTGTCGGTGACGGAGTACACCAGCAGGAAGCCGTCGCCCTTGCGCATGTACTGCTCGCGCATGGCGCTGAACTCCTCCTGGCCGGCCGTGTCCAGCACTGGAGACGAAACAACAGTTTACATTTAGAACATTATTCTAGTTATGTAGAAGGCACAAGAAAAGGTAAGCAAGCAAGATAGCTTGGTAAACTTGCTGTAATGTATATTCATGGGCAATGTGGGCATCTCTAACATTGGTAGAGGAAAACACCTTGAGTAAACCTGGACTCATAGGCTTGAATTCAGACGGGCGACTTCCTGGTAACATGTATTATATGCTTTCACGTCACCAGGTCACCACACATTATTTAAATCTTCAAAAAATGTTTTCTACTTTCTATTATTGGGCTTTTCTGTTTACCCTAGAAAACTCATTACACCATCACAAATGTGTTGGATTTATTGGCCCAATGCCTAGCAGACTTCATAAGGTGGCTGGCATTTCGCAATCGATTACAGCCGAGGCCAGGAACCTGTCTAGCCTCTTACCGTCCAGGATGCACCACTGGCCGTCCACCTCGGTGTGCTGTATGTACGAGTCCTCGATGGTGGGGTCGTAGTCCGTCACGAACAGCTTCTGGAAGAACTGGATGGTGATGGCGCTCTTGCCCACGCCGCCATCGCCCACCACCACCAGTTTGATCTGCAAGCGGTCAACACCGGCTCATTAGTGCTCAGTAAAGGTACCATGTAGGGCATTGCAGGGGGGTGCACAGGACACGGAACCAGATTATGGAGTTAGGGAGGAAGACATTAACAAATTACGGCAGAGCTACGAAGGTGACAACAGGGTAGCATCATATGGAATTGACTGTGTGCTGCGGGATCAAGAATAGAAAAGAAGGATTCCTCCCACAAGCGTGAGTACGCATTTATGGATTTTTAGGATGATAGTTTTCAGACGACACAATCTAAAAGTTATTATTTTGAAACATATCACTAAACTGGGCTAAAGAAGACTGTTTTTCTGGCAACACTATTAGACACTTTTATGAAACCTCAAGACCTGTTTAAGTAAATAGTAATGCAGTTAGCAAAATATACACTTTTCATAAAAAATCGAAACTGTACTGCAGGTAGGTACTATTCAGGCGGCATTTTAATAAACAAGAGAATTCATATCAATAAAAAATAAAACGCTCATAAACAGCTGGCAGATTGGCCTGAAACCTCATAAGCTAGGCAGTATAGGGGCTAAACTTGATGTTAGACCACGTAAGAACGCGCCTTAACATTGTATGTGATCACTTAAATTGGTCATACCTTCAATGGAGCAAATTTCTCTTTTCTGGCGATAGTAAAATCATGCTATACGGTAACGATGGAAGAAAGTAGGTGTATCAAAGAGAGGAAGAGCGTTTTGCACAGTGTCACATTGAAGAAAGAGTCGATCAATCAAGACCTTATAATATCCACAATTAAATGGCATTATTTTTTATGTAATAAAAAAAATCAATCAAAACGCAACTTCACAGATGTTTCGATTTTTTGATGATAAAAAGTGTGTAATACAGCGCTTACTTAAACTTGCAGAAAAAAAATGTGAAACCAAAAAATCAGCCTAAAAATGTAAATAAAATAAATAAAAGAAGCAACACACTAACACTGTCACTGTTTTTGAACAACGACATGCTTGCAGCGCCTCTAGCGGCCGCACTGCAAACAAAGTCACACAACTTAGCCACACATTACAACTTCATGATGATAGCTCTCGGCACTTTGAACTACAGCGGGGAGGAATCGCACTCAATTGATCTCAATTGCCTCATATTGAATTTGATAGAGCGTAAAAATTACTGTAGACTTTGCCAATTAAAATAAGTATTTGTGTAAAACCTAGAAGCTGAGATAGTTATAGATAGAAGTAGTTGTACAATTCATTACACAGATGTTTACATGTCATGTCTTCAGTCCCACTCAGTTTTCTTGACAGCCATTCTACATTCTACACAGTACACATCAACACTGCTCTCATACAAAAAACAAAACTTATGAAAACAAGATCTTGTTGAAAATAACAAAAATGACTCATTTCCTGCTAATTTTACGCTCAAAATATATTAGATGGAGTGTTTACAAACCAAATTTAATATCAAGACAGCTGAAATCTAAAGTTAAAGAAGATATAAGTACTAAAGTAATGAACAAATCCTATTTACAGATTACACTTAATTACTCAGATACCCACGAAACAAGACACAATAGTAAAACAATAACAGCGCGGTCTCATAGGACCGGTTGGGGATTCAAACGTTAAACCTAGGTTTAAGTTTTGATTCACATCATACATTTGGCATTGACAATTTATTCAGAACAGTTCACTGCATTCTTATTTGAGTAGCTCACACTTGTATCACAAGCACTTCCACCCACACTTTCACAAGAAACTCTTACAAACATGACAAAAATACATTTTCTGCCTCAACTATCATGAAAATAATATTCTCTGCATATTATGACACTATGGACTATGAATATAGATTTGATGTATTGCAATCACGACACAGAGCACACTATCTTATCAATATATTAGAAGATAAATTATTATTGATCTAAGCAATACTGACTAGACTAAGATACTCGGTAGATTTTAGAGGAATATACTTTTCAGAGGGAGATCCTCTCAGGACACTAGTGTGTTATGTACTACTGCTAATACATCAATATCAACTGTCTACAATCTATGTGGGTGTTCCAAAAACAAACAATCGTTGACTTCCATACAAACTGCACTGAATCATTATGATAATGATTGTAATTGTTTGTGCTCAGCCCAGACTGGGACAATGGCTGACTATTGTACACCACCGAGTTTGGACACAAGCCATCAAACTTATTGATAACAAGTAGTTAGCGGCCATTACACATGACAGTAATCTAAAAATTGTTATTTATCACCTAGCTTTGAAATTTATTTAATTTTTAAATTGTAGAGCTGTCAGGATGGCTACTCATATCCTATAAAACATGTCTGTTATTGAATTGCCCATCCACAACAAATATTTTTATGTACACTACAGATTTGCATGATAAGTCCGTACTTATCATTTGTTTGGGTAGCAAACTGATAGCCAGATAGGAAGCACCATCATAAATGTCAAGTACTTATTGATTGAAATCACAAAATATACACTTTTGCTTGCTACTATTCAGTTTTCACAGTATTACAAAAATAGCACAAAATTACCTAAAAATTAAAATATTATTTCCTGTCACACTAATAAGGATGTACTGATAATTTCTGATTCAATCCTTTCCGGATATTGTTGTACTTGTGATAAAAGTAATTTAAAAAATAATGACCAATCACAGTAATTACTGAATAGAAAAGCAGTAAATACTCTGATTGGAAAAATGATTGCACAACTAATTCAAAATAAGCAAAAAAAGCATTTTCACTTTATGAGATAATAAGCTACATGGAATGGTTGAAGACAAGGTTTTCTCCATTCCTGAATACTTTTTAAAGTAATATTTTGTTTCTAAACATAACACCATTGATTGTATTGATTTAGTATTACAATACTTTTTGATCAGCGAACCGTACTTAAAACACTTAACTTTTTTCTGTTAGCCGCCCAGCTGAACAGAGATTACACAAACTTTCTCCTACACATTGCCATTGCCAGTATAATTTATGAACAAGAAAGCTTCTCTGTTATCTTAACAAAAAAATATATTCCTTTTGATCTTGGTATAAGTAAAATAGACATAAATATCTAGGCAGAACTGTTTCCTAGAAACCAGATGCTTATACTAGTTGGACTACATGTTGTAAACAATCTAGATACATTAGGGCTGTCTTTAACCAAAACTTCATAGAAACATAACATAAGGGAGTCACACAAGCCCAAATCATGACCTATAAAAATATTGTCCTTCCTGTCGTGACATTCAAATTACTAAAAAAAATCGGTCACTCACCGTGGGCAGGTTCTCATTAGGGGGCCCCGGGCGCGTCATGTCTCTGCAGCGCCGCTGCGCCGCTCCACCGTCTAGTGACCGCTGGATGCACGCTCATGGGATATTATCTGCGGAATTAGCACTGGAGCCCATCAACACTGTTTTCCTCACACATTATCTGCATGTTGGCAGTCGCACTCAGTCCTCCCACGCCCGTCAAGCGAATTACAGCTGATGCCTGATAAGCATGTAAATACTCACCTCATTGTTAATATTTATCAGTGCCGTAATCAGTGCTTGGACGGAATGTTTGCTGATCCGTTTGATAAACAGTGAAACTTAACACAAACATGAAACAAAAACTTACAATCGTTGCTCGATTGACAAAGAAAGAAATCTGTGTAAAATTTTCTGTGACGGTTGTAGTGATGTGCGATAATTTTTGACGATGATCGAAAACAATGGAACTGTTGCCGATGGTAAGTATTTATTTCTCCCTGCGTCTGTCTATAAATAATTGTTTTCCCTAGTAATTCATAACTGTTAGTTATAATTTTACTACACAAAATTAGAGAAAGAGCAACATTTTCAGTAATAAAATTGATTACTTATAAACTCAGTTTCGATAACTATTTGGCAAGTTTATTACGCACTTCACTATCAAATCACAAATGTCATATTTCAAGTTGGCCAACCTTCCGCCAAATTACGGTGCGTTCAAATTGATGCGTTCAGATAAAAAGAAAAACATTTTTGGACGAAATATTATATAGATGTTTTATCTCACGAAAGCGGGTGACCCATACTTGTGTGTGTAAGTGTACATGCACACTGTCTTTGTTTGCGTAAGCTCGGGAGCGCTCAGTCGCGGCCGGGTCGCCGGCTAAGTCAGTAGTGCTTCTTGGTTCGCGTCAAAATAATTTATCGAGTACCGTCAGTATGCAAGGTACGAAGAAACGGAGAAAAGTTGCTCGTAGTGCGATAAGGCAACTTAATGTTAATGTTTGGTGTGTATTTATGTTGTGTGTAATATATGAATGTATTTATTTATTTTAATTACTAGCTATACTTACAGTATGCATCAAAGCGTATAGCTAGTCAACAACTTACGAACTAGAGAATTTTACACAGATATTGATCATTTCTTTACTGCTATATAAAAAAAAAACGAATTTCGGTTCCTGAGCAATCAGGGCGTTCAGCAGATTATTTATGTGGCGTAACCATGGTAACCATAAAAACCATCGAAGGAGCATCGACGCGCGCACCCGCGCCTGTCAGTCCGCTTAACTCACAGATGACAGACGCCACGCTCTTACTTTTGTTGTGTTAACAATATTAGTGGTGAGAATAAACTATTGAAAAAGAATCTGGGCCGTTTGATTGTGTTCCACCACCACAACACATCAACATGTTAAACGATTTTATAACTGTATTGTTTATTTAGGCTCGTCAAATGATTGCAAATATTTATAATTTGTTCAAAGAAGAATATTAATTCACGGAACTTCATCGAGAACCAAATTGTGATTTATCATATTTGCGTAATATTACAAAACGCACTGCAGCAGCGACAGCGGGGTAAGTGAAAGAACAGTGCAAAAAACTAATAAAAGAAGGAAGAGATGTCGCAAGTACATCTTCGAATTTTATGTCACCCATGATAAACTGAAGAAAGAGAGAAAATAAAGATGGATTTACAGGTGACGTTGTACGGAGCACAATACAAAATTTTCATATCGTACTAAAACAAATTCCAACAATAAATCAAATAAAATAAATAAATTGTTTATTTGGTCTCAAAAGGTTACATTACAAATGTTAATGAAACAGCCCCAGTAAGTTATTATTAATACTTGTGTTAGGGTTATTTCGTTCCTTCCCTTAATTGTATAACATTGGCAAAGCTAAGGTCAGTTTTGAATGAAAAAGTTGGTTTTGATGGATGTCTCGTAATGCTGCGTAAGTTATTAAATAAATTGGGCAACAAGTGGCAACTTTATTATTTTGTTCAATAGCGATGAGTTTGCTATCGCTACCTGTAGTTACGCACACAAGAGCGAGTGTCTATACACATCACAACTACAAGTATGGCTCACCCGCTTTCGTGAGATAAAACAACTATACGAATTCTGTCAACATCACGCTTTTAGGTACTTTTTGTCTCTGAAGGGTTGTACAGAGAATAGTTAGATCCACATTTCGTTAATGACGGTTATATTGTAAAAGTTATGTATTCGGTTATGGGTTTCTCAGTAGCCGTTCTTCAGCCACAAGGATGGTCAATATTTTATGTTGATGGCAATAGTTCGTCCATATGTCCATATAACAGTAAATGTCGTCTTTAGGGACGTCTTTACGTACGTGTGTTTAGATGAGTATTAATCTAGTCTTGAGTATACATATGGATCAATGGAGAGTGAGTAGAAAAGATAGATTGATTGTGTGAGGACTGATTAGTGATATGAAAGAAAAGGAAGTCACTGATATAGGATAAAATAGAAGAAAAGAACCTGTTGCGCAAACCCTCTGTGAAATAGGATAAGGGCAGGATGATGAGATGATGATTGATTTCCTATTTGAATTATTTAATAATCGTGTGCTTTCTATCAATATTCATTCAGTGGTTTAAACGTGACAATGTAGCAGGCACACAGAAACACTTCTGTATTATATTATAGCAGGCTCTTCTTAGTCTATCCGCCTACGAATACTTACCTACATTATGCTGTTTTTCCGAAACCAAATCTTGTCCTTATTATCATAATCGATGACAGAACTCACCAAAAAAAAACAATATCGCTTTGAAGTGTTAGCCGTAAACCCGACCCCGGTCGACATAAATCAGGTGTAGTTACGCGGGGGCACGCGCACCTTTAGAATGCCGGAACAAGCCATAAATACACTTTGCACAACCCTACGCCAGGGCTGGCAACCTGCGGCACGCGACTGAACAGTTATTACACAATCATGACAAAATAGAGTTTTTGGCAGGAATTTCGTTTCGTTTGAACTTCAGTGGTTGTTTTAATTATTTGCAAATTGATTCCTTCTTCCTAGAAAGAAAACTGTGATGTAATGTGGTGGAAAATTGTTGTAGTTTTGTACCTATCTAAACTATCTACACAACTGAACAATAGGTGGGATCACTGAAACAAGCGAGATCTCTGTAAAATGGAATTTTATTGTAGTAGTATTGACTACTTCAGTGAAGCTTGCCGAAAAGACTGACTCAATACATTTTTGCTGCCGAATACTGCAAAACAATACAATGCGCTATATCCGCACTCTAATGGAAATCAAAGAAACTGTAAAAGCTTAATGCTTTCTAAACCTCACACAAACCATGCAAAGCAAAACAAAAAAAAAATCAATAGTTCGAAATAATCTGATAAATACTCGAACACGCTTTTTATTGGAAGTTCTTTCAGTCCTTACAAAAGTTATCTGACAGATATCGTTGTCATCCGACCATTGTACCTGTAGATTTAAGATCACATACAAAATAGTCTGCCTTCAAGGAAGGAAGACTTACAAAATCCAGATAAATCCACCTGCCATGTTTCTGCACTACACTAAGATCAACTGATAGAAAATGCCTAAGGCATAAAATTTCAATAAAGAAAATAATAAATCGTTACTTACGTATCAAGGATTAAAAAAATAAAGAGAAAAATGTCTGGCATCCCTGCGTTACGCGTTTGTACACACGATATTATTCATCCCAGCCGTACGTATCTGTAACGCCCTATCGAGCTGTTATTTATCATGGGAAATGTTTGGACATCACTCTTTTTAAGTGGGGAGGCTTTTTTCAGCCCGCGTAGACGTTTGAAAATGTTGCCTCGCACGATACTGCAGCATATTGTCTTGAGGGAAGAGGTGGGGTGGCTTTGAAGAGTGTAAGGGAAGGTGATCTCAGCATTCCAAAAGTCCGAAGAATTATGTTTTTTAGTAAACGGATAGATAAATAATAATTATTATTATTATTTATTTCACAATAAGCCTTCCGTTACAAAGTTTCTAACTCAAGAAATTAATTAAACAAAGGCTTCAAGTTATTTGGTCATTTTTAAACACTCTACTCCTTTACTAATGCTCTAAGCCAGATGAATGTCCCCGTGGCCACCCGTGGCTTAGGAGTCGGTAATTAAATAGTTGTCTAGATAAACGTATTATATTTTCTTATTTATTATTCTTATATTATTAGATACCTTTTTATTTTACCAACCACACTTGTTATTTTTAGAAGAATCACGATAACACTTGACCCGAGTTGATACGCTTATTCGGTTGTTTGGTCAACGCCTCTCCATTACTTAGCAAATACCAGCGCGTATCTCGAATCAAATATCAGTTCCGATCCGATTGGTGTGTCGGAACAGTGTGACAACTGTAACTGGTGCTATGGCGGGGAGATCGCTAAACCTCGTAATCAGTACATTGATGGTCCGATGCGCCACATCAAAGGGAATTATTACCTAGTGCTATGTATGTCGGGGTTAGGTAATTACGCCGCGGACCTAGAGCCTAATCAACTGTTCAGCCGTGCAATTTCCTAGCCTGTGAAGGTAGCTATGATAATGTAGGTACAGGTCGTATGTAGATAGGTACTGATAGATGATTTAAAGCGGAAACTACATTAGACCGACGCATACGTGGGCCACGCCTGATTTGTACGTTGAACCACATCGCGTGGTGTGGATCTAATGTAGCTCTATTAAGTCTCTATGCTTCTTCTTCTTCTTCGTCGATATCACTCTTGTCAGAGTGGTCGTGGTCATCACTACAGGTGCTGGTGGGAACACGCCGCCACTCTTCTCCGATGGCTGCCTTCCTCGTGCATTCATGTAACGATGATGAGCCATTTACTGCCGCTTTTATCTGGTCAGTCCACCTCATAGGCGATCTTCCTCGTGGCCTAGTACCCTCAACCTTTCCCTGGACCACAAGTCGTTCGTTTTACAAGTGTAGTTGCCATAATAATGTATGGAGGCTAACGCGCAAGTATAAATAAAGATCTTAGAAATAGATTTCCGTCTAACGTAAGTTTCAAAACTAATTGTAGGAGACATGGCTAAGATGGAATTTTTAATTATAAACATAATTCAAAATTCCATATAAGATGGAATTTTTAATTATGTTTAGTCACACAATATTCAGCCAAAATTTCAGTCCCGAAAATTAAAAAGCCCCACCTGTTCCATGCATGTTTATAATGAGGGCTTAACGCGTGCTCATAAAGGGAGTTAGTGCTGAGCCCGCGTTCCCGCTGCGGGCTTGCATGATTAGGCGTGCCGGGGTCCCGGTGTGACCCACTTCGGCCCCCCTGGCTCACTCGCGTCCAGGCCCGTGCGGAAGTCGCCACGGATTCGTTTTTGCCTCTGGAATTAAGACATGCAAGCAGTGTAAGCGATAAAACTTATATAGCGATGTACATACGTACACAAGATGGACCGACGTACGCGGGAATCCGATGGATGCGAGACGCACAAGACCGGTCGTTGTGGCGACGCTTGGGGGAGGTCTAAGTCGAGTAGCGGACGTCTTTCGGCTGAGATGATGATGGACATACGTATGTAGGTATCTAAGTTGCTAGGACAGTGTTATACTTCTGACACTCGAACTTATGGTTGGTTAACAAGTTTAATCATAATAAACACACTTAATCTGACGATCTCTTACTTCTTAATCTCTCTAGGCCTATTTCTGCCGTGACGGGGTACAAATATGTTCAGATATCTTGGTTTTTCGTACTTACATAAAATAAATATATTATATATGGAAAAGTAGCTTAAGACCAAGTGAAGTGTTAAGCTAGTGGAAGTCGATGAGGCGCGTATCCAAGCGTGAATCTCGTGGCTCGCAACGTGAGGCCCCTAACTGGAGCATTATGTAACATGTAACTCGTAGCACGTTGCGCTACAGGTGCCATCTGTAGCGCTAGCGAATAACCTGTAACAAATGCTCTGCTTATCCGTATTTCAGCTAATGTGTTTTTTTTTAAGAAGTGTAATACCTACTATTATTCTATTATATACCTTAAAGCATAGCACACCTCAGGGCTGCAGGATTATTTTGTCACTGCTGCAATGGATCTCAAAGGGCAACAATTGAAGAAACACACGTAGTTTTGAATTACGTAAGTTTGCCAATCCCTCTTGTTCCGTCCAGAGCTAGAGAAGTTATTTGATTTGTTTTCCAGTCTCAGCAATAAAAAAGGCATAGCATACCCGTAGCATACCATACCCGTAGCATAGCATACCCGTAGCATACCCTACCCGTAGCATAGCATAGCATACCGTAGCATCGCTAGCTCCAGCACGAGCAGCCCAACAGTGTAGCTCGCGTAAAAGGCGTGCACTCGCGTGACAGCTCGCTATTTGCCGCCGGTCGATTCAAAGGCGCTTTGTGTGCGTCCTACTTTACACTCACAAGATACACTCTGTTCAGCTTGGCTTCTTGCTGGAAGTTATTGCAGCTTGTTGAGGTGTGAAAGCACTTTATTTTACGACCTGTGACTTGTGAGTATGACGACTGTATTCTATGTTAAGTCGGATCTACTCGTAGGTAAGCTGTGCGGCGATCATGGCCTGTCTGTTAATCCTTTAGTTTAGTTTTCTGGAAGGTAAACTATAAACTAGATTGACGCACACGTGGGCCACGACGACCAATTTGTAGGTACGTAGAACGACGTTGCGTGGCGTGGATCTAATAATGTAGCTCTTAAAGTCTAGTTGCCATATAAAATGCATGAAGACCGACGCGCCCAGATCGGCGTACATTATCCACGTGTGCGCAATATAGTTCTATCTTTAATGTTTTTAAGTATTGGTTATTTTTTAAAACCGTATCCTTAGTGAGGGCATCAACGTCCTTACAATTAAGGTACACATTCAACGTCTCAAGTACCAAAATAAATTAAATTCTGTTGATACAACCACTTACAGAAATCAAAAGCTGCTTCCCCCAAATCTCCAATTACTTTAGCAGTACATTATACTCGGAAGGCCCCTTCATTAGGAGTCCCCCAGGCTACAGTTGCACCTCCGTCGACCTCCCCGCGAGCCTCACATCCTGGCGGGGCGGTACAGCCTCGAGAACAGGGGAGGCCGCAGGTGCACGGAACCCTCATGACTTGTGATGCACATAAATATTCGCTAAGTAGGAAACGTCAGGGTTACAGTTTTATCTGGAGGAATGTTTGCTCAACGTCTGATTTTCCGGGTATTTTTTTATAGTGTATAGTGTGTGTGTGTAGCGTGTATTGGAAAATGTAAGCTCACATAAGACACTCAGACCCGGAACGCTATCTGTAAGCCGTACAAATATAAATTGTTCCTTTTGTCATTTCATTCGTCATTTTGGGCGAAGAATGTTTTAAAGAAGAACGTTGAGACGCAACACTAGGATTTGGGCTCGGTTTTTACCGGACGGCCAGACGGCGAACTACCCGTTGCTCGTCGTTCGCAAGCCTGACCCTGCGGTGGCTTGAGACAGTGTTCATTATTTTTTTATTATTATTCAGATTCTAATAACGTAATCCTACATTTTTCTATTGTGTGAAAGATTTTATAAACTTCATATTAAAAAAAAAATGGAGATATTTTTTATATTTGCTCAATAGTCTATGATTTGTATTGACATTCGTTCGCATCATTACCGACTGCTGTTTTTCCCATTAAGGGTATGAGAACCCTGTTTCATATAATTGTGTGGAACATTCCTCGGTCATTGCGTCTCAGTTAAGAGCCGTGAGCGGTGGGACTGTTTGTCTCGACAATGTTGAATGGGGTGCGAGACGTCACGGTGGTGGCGACACTCGGGCACCCGGCGCGAGGCACGGGGCTCGGGCTCTAGGGAGCTGTAGGGAATATCTGATTAGAGAACAATTGACGGAGTGCTGATGGTAGCTGTTGACTTAATGAAGAGTTAGAGAGGAACGGAAAGCGACTTCGAGTTATAAATCTGTTTAGGGGTTTAGCAGGTTCTAAGTCTGCTGAGATCATAGATTGTGCGTAACTGCCCCACGTTAGTTAAATCCACAGAAATTAAATACTTAGGAGTAAATATTGACGACAAACTATGTTGGAAGAAGCACATAACCGCAGTTAGCAACAGATTAAGGAAACTCATTTATATCTTTAAAGACTTGAGATTGATACCAGACCAAAAACTTTTGATTCAAACTTACAAAGCCTTGGCAGAATGCGTAATAACCTATTGTATATGTTCCTGGGGTTCGGCAGCCAAGACACATCTTCTTGAACTTGAGAGGGCACAGCGTGTTGTGCTTAAAGTACTCCTCTCGCTACCGTTTCAACATCCTACAGATTCTGTCTATGATAAGGCCGATGTTCTGTCTGTCAGAAAGTTGTTTGTGTATCAATGTTTACGTAAATATCATAAAAACACAGTACCCTATCTATTACCATCTGGCAAAAGAAGAGACGAATGCCCAATCCCTAGAGTAAAAAGTAAATTCGCCCAACATCACTATAACAATGTAGCACCTAGATTATATAATAAACTTAATTTAGCTTATAAAACCAAACAACTATCCAACTATCAGTTTAAAAATAAAATAAAATTATGGTTGAAACCGTTAAGTTACGACGAAATAGAAAATCTATTCCTAATTTTAAGATAAAAATTAAAAGCAGTAAAACACAAAACCAACTCTCACATTGTCACACACACACACACACAAACTCTCATTTACACCCACACCCACAAACACGCTCACACACACACACACACACACAAGTTTTAGTATGCAGATTGTAAACTTATGGTTATTAAATATAAACTTAATTAATAGATAAATTATTATAGGTTATGATTGTAACACTAGCTTTGGCATATTATCTGGAAGGAACTGATTCCCAACATACAGCTCACGCTAGTTTGGGAAACAGGGCTCGCACATGAAATGTAAATACTTGTTGTTGCAATAAACTTTTGTATTTGTATTTGTAAGAGAACCCCGGGGTCTCTGAACTAGGGCTTTCATCCCGGGAGTATCGGTCTCAAAAATATCGAGTCTTGGCGATTTAGCGCTTTTTCTCTTGACTCGAAACTAATATCTCCCGTCACGGGAATAACGCGACTTTCGAGACTAGCGTAGATTAAAAAAAACTACTAAACTAGACAGTGTGCACTTCACGATACAACGCAACGTTTAACAGCAGATACTGCTTTGAATTTTTGCCTTAAAAAATTAGATTTCTAAATAGTTTTATAACCATAAGTATTAAAAAAGTCTGACACGACGTCCCGCTCGGCCCTAGAGCGAGAGAAGTCATTGGATTAATTCCCTCATAAAAAATAAACCCTTGCCTGACTATTATTTAGGTACAACAATCCAGTCCTAGCTGGAGCTTGTAAACAGAAAACTCATTAGTGGAGTCAGCCTCATAAATAAGCAGTACAAAGCGGGCACAAATCGAAGCACACGATCTCATTACTGCGCTGTGTCTAGCTCGCCTGGTTGCCATGGCGACGCGAGATGGCGCTGCGAGGCTTCCCGCGCTTTCCGCGCGTTCCCGCCATCTTCCCGCCGCCGCCATATCGATCCGGACGCGGACGCGTTCTGAAACCCTTTCCGCGAAATATTTCATTGTTGAAAATTGTATGGTTTGCGAGAGCTTGTAATTACTGAATGTTTCGCATTTTTAAACGAATTACGGGAAGGCTTTCATTGATGTTGTGTGGTTTCGGTTGAAAGGGATTTTTAGAATTTCCTGTAAAGGATGCTGTGATGTTTTTTCTTCTATGAACAGATCTTTACCTGTTACATTCATTTGAAAAGATTATTTTAATATAGGTAGTATAGGTACCAGTTATTGAATATCGAGGCAGCTCAGAGTTTTGAAATATTTTCCTCTGCAGTTTCGGAAACTTAAATCAGAGATATACCTGTGCAGTGTGCTCGAACTCTTAGAAATCCAATAAGACAGCAGTCTCCGGGGTGGAGGTTCATTGGCCGGTTCGGCCTTGGCCCGGTTGCGTAACACGCCGCAAGTACAATGCCGCGATTGTTCACGCCGCCGGAATTACAGACACAACCCTTTTGGGTATCATCTCATTGTCTGTTGGCAATTAGCACAGCCACATTGCTATAGCAGCAATTTCCTATTTTATTTTAATCCAGCTACTTATAGCCACGATTTTTAATTATTAATTGCGGTTGCGTTGCGGAAGTCCGCAGTTAAAATGGTACAGTTTGGGAAAAGGCCCCCTCTGTGCGGGCCCCTAACGAGACCGTTGAGCGACAATTAAATGAACCGTCGGGCTTCCTGCCCACCTCTCGCTGCAGGAACAAGTGTGCACATAAAATATTAAGCCTCGTGTAATCACAGCTGTACAAGCCGAAAGGTTGGGACACGGTCAACAACACGTAGCTAACGAGAGAGGGTATGAACTGGTTTATGATAGATAATAACCATCTTCCTGTTTGTAAAACTCTACGACTACCAATTATATCTTGAGGTAGGCTGTGTTTAAAACCGTTGGCCTGAAACTGCCTGGAGGCGGTTTACATGCTTGATCGAATAAGGGCCTATTTGCCAGCTTACCAATATAGATAAACGAAGAATCTATTGATAGCTCGTAATCTTAGCATTAACGTCATATTGAGCAACACAAACAATAAAAGGCCCGACTACGTCGCATTTAAAATTCAGATTGTATTAGTCATAGTATTTTAATGGATAGATAATTTATTTATTGAACAATGATGACGCGTCGGCGTCGTGGCGTCATAACAAACAGTGCAATCACGTCGAAGCGACGTCGCCCGCCGTCAGCGCCGCTCGCGACAATTAAACAGCTCTGTCCGGAATGTCCGGTGTGCAGAACGCACCCTCGCACCCCTACACGCGAGGGGGTTGCAAGGTGGGAAGTTACCCTTAAAGAAGGGAGATAGAGAACAGGGCAGGATGGGATAACAGGGCGTAAAGGCTGCGTTTGGCTGCGTTTGAAATAAATCATAAATTTTAAGTGTTTATTGATGTGGATTGCTAGGCTAGTTTAACCTATAATACTTGTAATGATAAATAAGCCTTATGGCTTCGGCGATCATTGTACCGGTAGTCGGTGTTAGTCAATATCTTTACGGCCACCAGCCTTGACCAACATCTTAGGAGCTTGTCGTTAGGTGGCTGGATCTAGGGCTTGATTTAGAAAACGCTAGGTACTTCTGGAAACAGCTCGTATAGTAGAAGGAGATTCCTTTTCCTGGAGCTCTGGCTACTGGTAGCTTGGACCTTCTTCCTACCATCAGTGGGATATATGGCGGGTACATTTATATAACACCGTACAAAAACATTTACTTCCGCATCCTTGTAAAGTTAGAACCATAATTTACAAAAGACGTCGACGAGATGCTGAAGTAAATGTTCATAGTTCAGGACCATTTTCATGACCAGTCCCTTCAGAGTATTAGAAGGGACTCTCAGAGGGAAGGATTCTAAAAAGCCACCCTTGCAACACTGTCGAATCCCGTCAGTGCGTCGCGCACCTCCGCCGAGGACGCGCGTGTGTCCGTGCTGTGTCTGTGCCGCTGTGTGCCGTCCTGTGCAGTGTTTACTGTTGTGTTCGCGATGCCCTGATGCCGAGCCCCCGGTGAGTGGCGCCGCGTGCCGTGGTTGACTACATCTGTACTGTAATTGGGAGAAAGAGGGAACCAGTTTATGGGGTGCGAATCGGGGTTCCATTCATCTTTGTTTGTAAATTGTATCGACAGGTATTTATCATGTTTCCGGATGTTGTATTGTTTTAGATGATCTGTATTACGTATTTTAGATGACTTCTGTTAAGTGTTAGAAAAGAGATTCTGAGAAAGATGAGCACTTTCTTTCAGGAAGTAGAGATTATGAAACAGCGTCCCTGAAATTCCATTTGCGATGGTATTAATAAAAAATTGGTTAAAGTAGGTACGGCGTACAATTACACTATTATAATGTAAACGATTCACATAAAAGCAACTACAAAAATAAAACATGAAAGAATATTCCGACTCACTGAAAGCTGAACAAGTAGGATATTCCAACAATGGCCTTGTGACCCGGTTCTCCACAAAGGTTAGTATCACTGACCTCACGTTGTTCATTTATTTTTTAATTAAATCGTTCTTACATTTCCGATTCCGCAGAATAGGTGTATTGGCGCCCAGCACGGGGCTACGGAAAGTTCATTAATATTGATGAAATCTTTGTCAGTCAGGGACTAGAACCCTTCGGAAGTGTTATTTTGGTCATTTCTGTCCAAATAGAGTGATTCATAACATAAACAAAAATATCCTGCAGCTATTTATTTTTCTAACTGGCACAACCTCGCAATTGTTCAATGAACCGTTAGTCTGCGTCATAAAATATTATAAAACAGGTGCTAAACTAAGGATATAAAGCGAACTAGCTATACGTACAATGCTAGGCAGTTACGAGGTATTTAAACAGACGAGTTTGGTGGTCGTACTTTCTTTTGTGCAAATAAGGATAAAGGTGAAAGTCAGAGGTCCGCTCGCCGGCGCCATGGCACGCCGTAATTGCTTAATTTTATTACTTTGAAATAGGATATCAAACAAAGCTGTAGTTAGTGAACTCCCTCTGGACCTTAACTGCCTTCGGTAAGATTTGTAAACTTTTAAATCGGATCTCCTGCTGTTCTTATACAGTTTTAGTTCATGTTCTTCTTCGTGTATATTTATACATTCCATTTCTTATCCCGTATTACTTGGGGTCGGTGCAACATGTTTTTTTCTTCCATTCTGTTCTGTCGCCCGTCATAACGTTAGTTTTAGTTGATACATTCTGACTGAATAGTTGGTTCTAATTATAGCATAGTTTTATTGCCTCCCACATCGTTCGTTGCTCTCGCATTGTTTGCTAGCATGGGAACTTAATAGCTACTGTAATAATTAGCGCAGTTAAATGAGAGCTGGACATAACGGCTCGCTTTTATTACAATACATAGGTACGTAGCTAGTCTCTATATATCTACTAACTAAAGTTTCGCTGTATATATCGAAAACATTTACCTTGCGTTCAGTAGAGTTGCAGTTCTTGAAAGTCAATCCTGTCATAATTAGATTTAGTTTTCACAGCCCACCTACCGTTCAATCGTAGGGGCCCAGCAGGATCGAATCCTACGGGGGACATGGGTTTTAGTAAAAGCCCTCCTGTTCCGCTCAAGAGCGGGAGAAGTTATTTCATGATTTCTCACCTAAGAAAAACCTACCGTTAAATCTAAAGTATTATTTAGACCATTTTGTTATCTATTAATTCACCTACCTAATGAATATACCTATATTAAACATTGTTCTCTTCGTCAACTTGAAACTGTTAAAAATAGAACACTGTTTTAAATGTTAAAACGTTTAGCGCTAAAAGCGCTCATTAATTAATGAGTGGTGCAAATGAGCCGGAATGTTTGACATATCATACTAACTCGTATCTACAATAGTAAGTAGGTCTCATCATTTCTTTCCGCATTCTAAATATGGACGCGAATGATAGAAGAACCGAAAAGATAACGAAATGCCCTCGTACTCGACGGATCGAATTATTTTATTATATGTATATTAATCATGTCAACAGCTAGAACCAAAATAGACTTATTCCTGTGTTTTTAGACTCTGCTGGCGTTGTTAGTTAAGTTAATATGACCTTTATTTTTAACCGACTTCAATTCGGTTGTATTTTTCGATCACAGCAAGTTACGATTCAGAGACGCGAGAGATTCATATATTGAGACGTTTCTTGTTGCCAACCGTCAGTGTACTTGACAGGTTTGCTTGATTCAGTTCAATGCAACGACAGAACTAAAGCTATCGATATGTTGCGAGTGCTCATCGAATGGGCAGCTCTATCAGCGCCGGAGCTAAACTAATCGGCTCGCAATCACTTTAAACCTTTCAATAGTGATTGCCTGCCATTGATTCATATCCTGCATCGGTATTTCATATTCCAAACTACCCTCCATCATAGTCGACATGACAGACGAACGGACATTGCATAAGGGGGTGGCGGTCGTTCACCCGCTCCCGCGCGCCTCCAAACGATAACTAACTTTAAAACTACCCTCACACGGCACTTATTCCAGCTAAACTTGATCCGACACTTGCCAAGGGACTCGTTGAACACCTGTTTACTCTAAACAGACCTTATTTTGAATGGGATGAAGTTGATAATCGCTTGTTGAAGTGTGTAGAATTTTTCGCTGTTCTAGAATGAACTCTGCAGACCCTGGATAGGGGTAGTTTTCGTGATGTTGTGTTTTTTAAATGAAAAGGCAGTGTTTTGTTATTTAGGTTAAGTAATTACCTAGTTGATTGAAATCAACAGGGGTTTTCAGTTTTAATTTTGATGTTGCTTCAATATCTTTAGCAGTTTATTAATATTTTGACTGTAGTGATAGATTGACATTTAATTAGCTTTGACTTTACCCTTAACAATATTTTCACAAAATCTGGTTACTGAGCGGATATTGAAGGTCACAAAGCTCAAGCCCGCTCTTAGGTACCCAATGTTCCGTTGTCAAAGCGTCCTCAGATAATCCCGTTTCTCGCGCCAGCAAACAATTCTGTATCTCTCACGCCCGCGTACCCTTGACCGTCGCTGACGCGCTCAGGCGTGAGTTACGAGTCTACCGAGTCGGCAGCAGCCCTCCGGAGGTACCTACGTTACTAACAATCAGAGGTACTGTACAGAAGTTCCATAGGAATGCTATAAATTACGGAAGTAGGTCTTGAGGCTATTAAAACTTTGAAAGCAAATCAGTCTATTATCCTGTTACTACCCACTCTAATAATAGCGGATTATTCCTTGTCCTGCTTGCCTGTTTGGCTCACTCCTCAGCAAAGCCACTCCTTCTATGTTTCGCAGGCCTGCGCGTCTTCCTTCCTGATCTGGCGGAATCTGCCCAATTCATTCCGCCATCTACGTCGTGGCCTGCCGTAACCCTGTCTCACTGTCTCAAGGCACCAATCCTATGCTACTATGAGCCATAATTTGTCAGCTGATATGCGGCAGACATGTCCTGTCCAGTCCCATTTAAGTTGACATATATCAGCTGATTGTTGTCTATATTTTAAACAAAGTTTTTACGTTGCCTTCATCTCGATAAAACTGAACGTCTTCTGACTGATAAAATGAGTGTAATAAGGCCAAAGGAATGCGATGAAACTACACTGGATGAGTGAACCAATTTCCGCTGAATTTTTTACTTACTTTAAGACCTTGCTCTGCAAGCACTCTCTTCTTAAAATATTTTCCGAGGAAATAGAATAACGTTTTAAGTTTGTTTCTCTCCTAATAACAAACCTTCTGTATGTCTGTGTTGGTAGTGGTGGTGTACTGTCATAAGCGCTATGTTACGACTCCGTCTCCTCGTAAACCGCTATGATTATGCTCAGTGAGTCAGAGCCGAGCTCCAAGGACGAATCTATGAATTTTGCAGCAGACTAGAGAATAAAGACTTTGTTACGTATTCTGTCAGATTGTTCTACTTCCACCTTCGTTGAAATACTGGTAGAAGGAATAACAATTAAAACAAACGATTACTTGCTTCTGCCAGAGGCTTTGCCTGCAAGAATATTGGAATTGATCAGACGGATGCGTACTTTTGGGATCAAAAGCAGCCCAGTCTCAATATCGATCCAAGTCGTCGACAGAGCTTATTGATCCACGCGCTCCTCAAAGAGGTGTCAGAGAAGTCATTAGATGATCTCTACACCTAAAAAAATGTCTTCAATGTCAAATCTATATGGAGGCGTGAAAATATAACAAACAAACAGACAGAATCACTGTCGCGCTAGTAGATATGGAATTCTGTATCATTGTAGATAACATAATACCGAAACGACAGCCACCAATGCTGTGAAGACCGTGCTAAAACTTGCCAAGCGCGGTTGTGAGTGTCTTTTATGTACTCAAAAACAATTGACGGTCTGGGTCATATTTTACTTTGGTTATAAACGTCAAAACTTGTATTCAGCACATTTGCTCGGCCAAGAATAATCATTAGCAATAACGACTCTAATGTGTGTCCGTACTGTGTGTTGTAGAGACAGTACCCAGAGTCACCAAGCACACGATCATTACCAGTGCAGAAGTAGTAGCCTCTCTGGCTACTGGCTAGACAGTTAAGCGATAATCGATGTCGTCTTAGAGAAGCCCTAATGACCAACGATAAGCTTCTTGCGCTTCATTATCATACTAGCGACCGTCTTCGGCTTCGCACGGCTAGCACTAGTGTTATCTAAAATTACTTCGGTTGGTTGGATTTTAACAGATACCTATAGGTGGCTTTTGGGAGAGAGGGCAGGCCTCGCATACGAAAGTTTATCATTGCAAAGAATCTATTTCTTCCTAGATCAACAGCAAATACCCTATACGTTTTGCGAGGGTCGAAAAATGAGGCATTGCGAATCTTTGGTGCGCGTGTCATACTCGCGCTTAACCTGTTGTTATTCATTGTGCTTTTTGAGCGCTGCACTGTTATATCAAAGCCTTCTTTATACGATAGAGTGAAAATAAAAATAAAACACATAAAAGCTGCATTTATAACGAAAATGGTCGAAAGTTACTGCTTGAACCGTCCAATAGATAAGTAAACCTGGAAATGACAGACGTGCCTCATCTGATCGAAAAGAATCATCGCAGTAAGTCAGACGGCAAGCAAGGCAGGCATCGAAAAATGTATACTACTCGATACATTTTTTTTACACCACCCGCTCGATAATGCCCTCGCTCCTTTTTTTTACAACCATCACTAATAGCAACAAAGGTGTGGGAGAGAATTCTCCCTCACTGACGTTCGGGATTAAAAATTATCAACCTTCGTTTCGTTCGGAATTCTAGCTCGTGGCTAGATAATAACAGCCGCACAGATCGATCTTCAAGGTTAAGCAGCGCTTGCCAAGGTTGGTCTGTGGATGGGTGACCATCTTAACATAACGAGTTTCCTCCGTGCCTCGGAAAGCACGTTAAGCTGTAGGTCCCGGCTGTCATTTGTAGATCTTTGGCAGTCGTTACGGATGGTCAGAAGCCAATAAATCTGACTCCAGTTGTTCAATGCAAACATAGACTAATTCGATTCTAACGCTATCCCAAAAAACATATTGAATATTTTGTTAAAATAGTACCTGTTAGATCGATAGATGGCGTTAGGATCGAATTAGATCTCGCTATGGTTTCGTTACATGGCAGAGTACATAAGGATCGGGTTTGACACATTAAAATTGTCTCGCTCTGAAGTACTGAGTTTCATTTCCTCCAAGGCAATTTGATCCGAAATTGTTCATGGTCCGTACGAGCCGAAGGGTGATTTTGGAAGAACACAAGTAGCAAGGATTAGTAACGCTACATGATACGAGATGGCACTAGTAGTCGGTGAACAAACCCAGAGTTGTGAATCGTAAGTAGTGAAGTGTGTAATAAGTGGACAGTGGACAAAAACCGTGAGTACATTTAAGTCTTAGTAAAAATAGTGTGGCCAGGGACTTAGAATAGTTTCGATAAAAACGACCAGACGTCGAATCTATGCCCGATTTCACAGCGATTTTACAAGTGTTCAAAACACTTAGAAAAATTTACGCTTGCTGGGACTTAGGAAAATTACTCATCACTGGACTTAGAAAAATCCTACTTATTTACACTTGAAAGAAAAAATACTGTTGACATAAAACATGGAAAAAGAATTGAGAAAGTTGAAAGATGTCAAAGGACAGATTGAGAAGGGCTTCATAAACTTTAAAAAGTCTCCGAAAGATCGGATAAATTACAATTATGTGGACACACGTCTAGAGATGTTGGAGGACCAATTCCGGAATTTCACTGCAAAATACGAAGGCATAGTAGGCGAGTGTGAAGGTGAAGAATTGTATGAATACTTAAAGGAAGATATTTATGAAAAGGTTTATGAAACATATTTAATGTATAAGGTTGAATTAAAAAATGTTCTGTCTCAGTTAAAAGTTAATAGTTCCAATAAAGAAGTTTGTGATAGTTCATCTGACAGTGTGGTAAGATTGCCAAAAATAGTTTTACCTACTTTTAGTGGAAAATATACGGAGTGGTCGTCGTTTCGAGATTTGTTCATATCATTAGTCCACAATAACAAAAAACTTGATGATGTGCAACGTCTCCACTATTTAAAAACTCAGCTGTCAGGTGAAGCAGCGCAACTTATAAGACATGTTCCAATAACTGATATTAACTATAAAAAATGTTGGGATATGTTACAGCATCGGTTCAATAATAAGAAATTTATGTCAACATGTATATTAAACCGACTATTTGGCCAACGTAATATTGGAATCGAATCATCGAAGGCACTTAAAGATTTGCTTGATGTTACAAATGATTGTTTGCACGAACTTACTAATATTGGGATTGATGTTGGTTCGTGGGACGTCATTGTAGTTTATGTTGTAAGCTTGAAGTTGGACGTAGAATCTAGGAGGCAGTGGGAACTGCATGTTAGTGAATCATCCGACGATCTACCTTCCGTTAAACAGCTTTTTAAGTTTTTAGAGACGCGTTTTAGAGCCCTAGAATGCGTTGAACCTAAACATAAATCAAAAGCCGATAGTAATTCTACATCTTACGCTAAAGTAATGCATGGTGCTATTAATGATTCATGTCCACATTGTTCTGAGAGTCACAAGCTCTTCAATTGTAAGAAATTTTGTCAACTAGATATTGACGAGCGTCGTGACATTTCAAAGTCTTTGGGAGTATGTTTTAATTGTTTGGGCAGTAACCACACTTCCAAGTTTTGCCGTATTCTTTCAAAATGCCGTATATGTCAGCGGAAGCATCATTCGTTATTGCATCCTAAGAACATTGGTGGAGCCAGTGGGGAAACTATGCCAGCGGTGCGTGCAACCCCACATGAAGGTACTTCAGAGCCCGTACCAGATGTCAGTGCAAATATAGCAACTCATTTTGTGAATGGACAAGCACAGGGTCAAGTCTTGTTAGCCACGGCTCTCGTAAAGGCCGAATCACAAAATGGATCCTCTCAAATTTTGAGAGCTTTGTTGGATCAAGGATCACAAGCATCCTTTATAACTGAGGCAGCAGCGCAATTGCTTCGTTTAAGGAAAGTAGTCTCGAAGACCACTATTGCAGGTATAGGAGGTGGTCATGGCAATATCGTCTCTAGACATGTGGTTATTTTTAATATACAATCATTGCATGATCCCTCTTTTACACTAAAGGTAACTGCGCATGTATTAAGTTCACTGACTTCAGTTATGCCAAATACAAACTTTAAACTAGAGAATTGGCCAGAAATTCACAGTATACTTTTAGCCGACCCAAAGTTCAATTGCCCTAATAAAATTGACATTTTGTTAGGAGCTGAAATATATTGCCGTATTTTAAAGGAAGGTCTAATCAAGAGCCCCACGGGCTCTCCGGTGGCACAAGACACGCATTTAGGTTGGATTGTGTCAGGCCATGTTAGTAAAGCGGAAAGGTCTCTAGATTCACATAATACCGTGATCGCTATGCACACTCAAATAGAAGAGAACGAAATGTTAAAACGTTTATGGGAACTAGATTCTGAGCCTGCTTTAACGAAAAAACTTCTTACGCCTGAAGAACAAGCTTGCGAGGAGTTTTACGCAAACACGACGAAAAGAGAAAAAGATGGGCGTTACGTCGTAAAATTACCTTTTCGTTCAGATGATCCACCTTGTAAATACGGTCATTCTAAAAATATAGCTGTAAAAAGATTGCTAGGTTTAGAAAGGAAGTTGGCTAGGGATAATGAATTAAAATCACAGTATACTGATGTGATAAATGAGTATTTATTGCTGGGCCATTTGGAGAAAATCACCGATGAGTCTGAAATAAATAAAAGTGATGCAGTTTATTTGCCCCATCACGCAGTGGTTAGACAAGATAAGCTGACCACCAAGGTAAGAGTGGTTTATGACGCGTCATGTAAGGGAACAAACGGGGTTTCCTTAAATGACACCTTAATGGTAGGACCCACTCTTCAAGCAGATTTGAGACATATAGTCATGAGATGGCGACAGCATCCGATTTGTCTGGTAGCAGATATAGTGAAAATGTATCGCCAAATCAAAGTAGCACAGTCAGATACGGATTTCCAAAGAATTGTTTGGAGAGAGGATCCTAACAAAGAGATAGAAGACTTCCGACTTCTGACCGTCACCTTTGGTACGGCATGCGCCCCTTACTTGGCTGTCAAGTCATTACATCAAATTGCATGTGATGAAGGTGATATGTATCCATTGGCTGCTGAAAGGGTGAAATCAGACTTCTATATGGATGATCTGATGACTGGCTGCCAATCTGAAACAGAAGTAGAAAGAATTTTTAGTGAAATGAACAGTTTACTGGAGAAAGGAGGATTTCAATTGCAAAAATGGACAAGCAATAGGATGAGTTTATTGGAAACCTTAAAAGAAAAATCTGGTAGAGATTTGGAAATTAAAACTGATGGAGTAACTAAGATTTTGGGACTTACCTGGAACCGGAACACTGATGAATTTGATTATTCTGTAAAAATGTCACCTCCTGCTGCATCTGAAACAAAAAGATCGGTCATATCAGAAATATCACGGCTTTATGATCCGTTGGGGTGGATAGCGCCATGCATTATAACCTCGAAGGTCTTTATACAAAAGCTTTGGATTAGTGGTATAGGCTGGGATGATGAACTGCCGCCACATCTCTCACAAGAGTGGAGATATTACAGATCAAAATTGGAGAAATTGGTGGGCTTTCACATTCCCAGATGGATAGGCAGAAGCGATGAGGCCACTACGATAGAGCTACATGGGTTTAGCGATGCCTCGAATATAGCTTATGCGGCTGTGGTGTATTGTCGCATTATCGATGCTACTGGGCAAATACACTCACACCTCATAACGGCAAAAACAAAGGTAGCTCCTATTAAGCAGATATCAATTCCACGGCTGGAATTATGTGGTTCTGTTTTAGTAGCAAAACTATTGATCGAAGTAGCTGAAGTAATTAACATTTTAAGGGCTAATATCCACGCTTGGACAGATTCATCTGTTGTTTTGGCCTGGTTAAGCGATCATCCAAGTCGTTGGAAAACTTACGTGGCCAACCGCACTTCAGAGATCCTTAGTTTGCTAGACAATACACAATGGGCTTATGTCAAAACCACAGATAATCCAGCGGATATCGCTTCTCGTGGAGTTTCTTCAGCTGTTCTACTTGATGATGATCTTTGGAAATGAGGACCAGGTTGGTTAAGAAATGATCAAATAGAATATACTAGACCTAGCGCAATACGCACTAATGAGGAGAAGAAACCTGTTAAGGTTTACACAGCTAACCTAGTGTCTGAATTTGAAACCATTTGGGGATCTAGGTATTCATCACTAACACGGTTAGTGAGGGTTGTTGCGTACTGTAAAAGGTTTTTGCAGTCAATAAGAATTCGCAAAGCAAACATTAAGTTTACATCATACCTGTCAGCTTCAGAAATTCGTGAAGCCTTTGATTTGTGTATCAGGCAAAGCCAACAGCAGTGGTTTCATGCAGAATTTCTAGCCCTGAAAAATAAGGTTCCATTAGAAAAAACGAGTCCATTATATAAACTAAATGTGTTTATTGATAAATGTGAGATATTGCGCGTTGGGGGAAGACTGCGCTATTCTCAACTACTTGATGATACAAAGCACCCCATTGTTATTCCTCATGATTCAAGTTTAGCCAAGTTAATTGTAGCAGACGCTCATGAAAAGACCTTTCATGGAGGACAGCAACTGGTACTCAATTTTATACGCACCAAGTACTGGATTGGTCGGGTAAAAAATATTGTACGAGCTCATATACGTCATTGTGTTCCCTGTATTCGATATGCTGCGACCACAAAACAACAGTTCATGGGAGACCTTCCAGCTTGCAGAGTAATCCCAAGCAAGCCGTTTTTTAACTCCGGGGTCGATTATGCGGGCCCCATTAATATGCGAGTCTCTAAGGGTCGTGGGCAGCGGTCGTATAAGGGATACATCTGCTTATTTGTGTGTATGGCCACGCGTGCAGTACACATTGAGGCTGTTTCAGACTTAACAACTGAGGGTTTCCTGGCAGCCTTCAAACGTTTTGTTTCCAGGCGTGGTCACTGTCGTCATATCTGGAGCGATAATGGCACCAATTTTGTGGGCGCTGCCAAGGAGTTACAGATTCTTTTCAACCAAGAAAGTTCAATGATTAAAGACATTGCAGCTGCTCTTGCAAACTCTCAAACCGAATGGCATTTTATTCCTCCCCACGCTCCAAATTTTGGTGGATTGTGGGAAGCAGGAGTGAAAAGCGTGAAACATCACCTGAAGCGCGTCGTGGGCGACTCCACTTTGACGTTTGAAGAGCTGTCCACAGTTCTTTATCAAATTGAGGCATGCCTAAACTCTAGGCCCTTATCTCAAGGCAGTAGCGATCCAGAGGATCCTGTGCCTTTAACTCCAGGCCATTTTTTGGTCGGTCATCCATTGATTGTTGCGCCCGACTACAACTACGAAAATGCTACAGTTAGTACTTTGCGCCGATGGCAATTAGTGCAACGTATGGTGCAGCACTTCTGGCGTAGGTGGAAACAGGAGTACTTAACAAATTACTTCCAAAGACATAAATGGAATGATCGCAACTCTAACTACAAAATAGGCGATGTAGTCATAATAAAAGAAGACAACTTACCTCCGGCAAAATGGTTGTATGGCCGAATTACACAGCTCCATCCCGGCAACGATGGCTTGACGCGGGTTGTCACTATACGTAGTAAGGGCACTACGATTAAGCGTCCAACTTCAAAATTGTGTTTCCTTCCTGTTACTGATTGAGTTATATTTTGTTGAAATATTGTGCTTGGATTTGTTTGTTTTAGTATGGTTCCCTTATGTTGCACTATTGTTTTTAAATACGGTGTTATATGTTGTGTAATATGAAACTTATTTATTTTGTGTTTTGTTGAAGCTTGTTATGAGAATATTTGTTGATAAAACTTGCTATATTTGTCATGTTTAGGTCGAAACCAGTCAATAATATGTAAATATACGTAATGAAGCCATCCACCATTTAGTTTTTGTAAGTGTTATACAGTCCATTGTTCTTATAGTTGTTGAGTTTGTGCATGGTGGGTGGTTGTAAAAGGAAAATATTCCTTTTGGTGGGCGGAATGTTCAATGCAAACATAGACTAATTCGATTCTAACGCTATCCCAAAAAACATATTGAATATTTTGTTAAAATAGTACCTGTTAGATCGATAGATGGCGTTAGGATCGAATTAGATCTCGCTATGGTTTCGTTACATGGCAGAGTACATAAGGATCGGGTTTGACACATTAAAATTGTCTCGCTCTGAAGTACTGAGTTTCATTTCCTCCAAGGCAATTTGATCCGAAATTGTTCACCAGTCTTGCCATGAAGTACCGTGTTACCCCAGTTAATGGGTTGTGGAGGTCTGGTAGGCAGCCGCTCCTCGTAAAATACTGGTATTCAGCTAAATCCGGCTTGACTGGAAGCCGACCCCAATATAGTTGGGAAAAAGGCTAGGCAGATGATGATGTTTCGTTCGGAATTCAACATGCCGCCAAACTGCTTTATCCCCTCGTCACGTAATGTACTATTTTTCAGCACATGAATAAAGCAACGAAAATTTATTATGATAGAGTGTCTTCTGACATTTAAAACTTAAAAGTCAATTTATATTTATTTTCAGTAGACTACGAGAAACAAGGAGAGTTTTAGAAACTGTCATAGTTTGAACATTAATTTCCAAATAAGAATATAATAAATTGTTATTCAAGGGACATTTATAATAGGTTCATGATCTTTCTGAAAAGTATCACTTTATTATCCAGACTTGATTACATTTCTCACAAAAAAAGTGTCTTATAAGTACATTTTATTGTAGGACATGATTTCAAGTGTGCCATTTTAGCTGAATCCTTTCAGCCGTTTGAGCGTGAAGGACTAACAAACAATATACACTCATACATACACGCTTTTGTTATTATTGAGTATATTTATTTAGATTAAGTAGTTGATATCTGAATCGTACTGATGAATCGCTGTGTACTTTTGGCAGTGACGTACTAATTACAATATCCGACTACGCAAGATAGAACACAACTAAGCTTTTTTTGATAAATACTTCACTTTTCTGTTTACAATGTCGATGCTGTCATTCAAGCTTTCTGTTAAAAGCGATCTAAAGTTTCATACTGATTTGTACTAGACTAGGGAAAAGTAATATTATTTTGTAAGCCTGTTCTGTCTCACTCCTGGGCAAAGGCATCCCTCCACTTCTTTCCATCTTTCACGGAAAATTATAGATTTTTAAAGTCTTCTTCAGAAAACACGTTAATTGGGACAATTACTTTTATATTGGAGCTTAAAATCAGAACAATTAATCAATATTTCGGGATGGAAATGCCCTTGTAAAAAAACACGCTTCCACTAAGTGTGACGCAGTGGAAACGCGCAGTTTTCCAGATATCGCCCGTCCCGCCCGTCGATTAGTGGCGATAATTTCTTATTTCCGTATCCTCATCGTGAAGTTGGATGCTGTCGGGTGTCCGGGTGTCCGGGTGGTGTCGGACAGTGAGTAATGACGGACAGTTGGCTCGTTATCGGCTCGTTCGCGCCACTTGCTCTCGCTCGCGCTCATCCGTTAATATTAGGAAGAGGGATCGAGATTTTATGCCGATATGCTTCTTACACCTGTCACTTTTACACTAGTAAAAGTGACAGGTGTAAGAAGCGTCACTGGGCGTCACTGTTACTAAACAGTGACGCCCAGTGACTCAGTATAACGAGGAAAGATTTTTTATGTTTGTCAACATCAACTCCATCAATCAACTCGGACCAATTTTATAAATTCTTTGACCCATATAAGGCTAGTTTATGACTAAGTGACATAAAGACACGGGCGAAACCGGTAGCAAAAGCGAATTTCAAATAACTATTTACTTTGAATTATCAAGAATTCGTCCAGAGTTCCCAGCTAAAAAACACCGGCTTCATCTAGTTTAAATTGACTTATTTACAAAATAAACATCATTACTTTATCAAGATTCTTCAAGATACTTACATACTCGTATTATTTGGCTGGCATAAGGTAAATATCATTGATACAATACTAGATGAAGCAGTACACAGTAGTTATTCGCAGAGTTTGTTTGTTTGTCAATGTAAACTGATCTTAGCTCATAGAGTTGGATCTTCCATATTTGTGTCCATAATGTTTCTTCACAGCTACAACTTTGTGGTTGTAAGCTAGCTATAATTAATTGTAGCGTCGTCTGAAAAGTTCACAGATTGCTTGTTTTTCAGTTCTACACAGATCTACCCTAACAGCTAAATTTCTTCAGGTACCCTAACTTTCTCTCTTTTCTTTTTCTTGCGTGATTGCATCAGAAATGAAGTTATCTGCTAGAGAACCAAGGTTACCGACATAGCCCGAAGAATTGCCAAACTTAAATTGCAGTGGGTAGGGCACATTGCTCGTAGAACGGATGGTCGATGGAGACGTGCCAGAGCCAAGGGGTATTTCTACTTAAGCCATGGAAGTATAGGCGGTACAGGCCAGAGGATGCATGTTTCGGACTAGGGCTCGGAAAATGTATCCTTATTTTTTTATTTATTTATTCTTTATGCAACGCATTGTACAAAGGCGGATCCTTTGGCTTATTCTTACCATATTTCGGAAAGGTACCACTCAAGAAAATCAGGCATGCTAGAATGCGTTTGACGTCGAGAATGCAACTCTCATGCCGAACCTTGTCAGAAGCGTGCGCGGCATAAGAGAACCGTACGTCAGACATTTTACTTCTGAGCGTTTTCGCAATTATTATGTCTATTAGTCTGTGTACCTTGAATATTGTAAACCGTTTTTCATTGAGGCCAAGTTAAAAGTCTAGAATAAGATTTTTATTTTCTATTATTGGTTTATTATTATGATAACAGCTGCACGGGTCGGTCTTCAAAGTTAAGCAACGCTTACCAAGGTTGGTCTGTGGATGGGTGATCTTAACGTACCGAGTTTCCTTCGTGCCTCGGAAAGCACGTTAAGCGGTAGGTCCCTTGCCATGAAGTAGGTACCGTGCTACCCCAGTTAATGGGTTATGGGCTCCTCGTAAAATACTGGTATTCAGGTAAATCCGGGTTGACTGGAAGCCGACCACACCTTATATGGAAAAAGGCTAGGCAGATGATGATGATGATGTGTAATGTGTATAAGAGGTTCAGTAGTACCTATGTCTATCTACATATTGCGACTAATGACTACTGTTTGCACTGAACCAATGTGCCACATACAATTTGCAATCACCTGCGCAGCCGACGCCGTAGCGAATCCTCTCGGATGTGCTATGACACTGCGAACAGAAGCCTAGCTGTTACAGCTCGCCATCCGGACGTCCGATAATAGTCCGGAGCAAGCCCATGTTCTCGACGACAACGCGTATTGTTCTACGCGCGCCTCATAGACATGTCAGCAACAGGGTCGAAGCCTTCTGGGACCTGGGTTGACGAAAGAGATCCCCGGGACCCCGGAATTAGGGCAAAGAAGGAATAGGAGTGGGTTTTAGTCAGTACAAGTCTGACACGCTCTCTCGCTCCGCCCAGAGTGGGAGAAGTCATTTGATGATTCCCCCACCTAAATAAAAAAAAGCCTAACTGTTATGTACGCACTGAACCACTTCGGCAAATCTCCGGAGCTCCTCGTTCTGATTTTCACCAATAAATGGAATATTTCTCTCGCTTCGGGGCAATCGTGTTTAACGTCTGAATCCCGCTCATCCCAATTTGTCTTAATGCCAATCATAACATCAGGGTGTCCGGGGGGACAGCCCGCGGGGGACAGGGGGACGATCAGTCATCCACACGGCGATCTAACTTAGTTTCCGTAACTAGATCTTGGCGGTGATTTGTCAAAGAGTGGGCTTGCTTTGTTGGATTGTATAGCAAAGATAAGTTTTACATTGTTTTAATGATATGTTACATATTTTAAATAAACTTTGAAAGCGTAATTTTCAATCATGTTCACTAATCAATGGGTACAGAAGTATATACTTACCTAAAATTTTCATAATTTTATTAATCTTTCCATACACTGGGAATGACTCCTGTATCGTGGGTGCATAAACAAACATGTAAACTCACATACACAAGAGCTTCCCTGACCCAGAACAACTATTGAACCTGCGACACACAATCGCAGTAGTCAAACGCTCAACCACTGCGTTAACCGTACCGTCATCTATTTAAGAAAATGTTACAACACAGCTCAGAACCATAATATGTTTACCTAGGCAAACAATAACGTGGTTAACAGAGATTATTATCTGAACTAGTTATACTTACAACTTCTCCGTGCTGCGGTACAGCTCCAACCGCAGCTTTTAACCGCACGGAAATCTGGATCATAATAACTGATTGTTATTATAAACCAGATGTTACCTACGTGGTTTATAATAATATAGTATATTTCATTACAAGTGCGGAAAGCCTGTCATTGCAAAGAGTTTCGACAAATGTTAACCCGAGCCGAGGCGCAGCCGAAGGTGAGGGTTGACAGTCGGAACAAGTTGCAATGACGGTTCCGCACGTGTACTGAACAACTATTTTTAATACAGTTGCGAAAAAATGAAGCAGTTTGATAAAATAATAAAAACACAATAAACCCAACTGACTAATCAAAATGGCGCCAACCGTAAAAAAATATAAGCAGTTTTTTTTTCTTCACCCATTCTGGGTAGACAAAGGGAACTATGCCCCATACAGCCAAGTCTTCAGTACATTTTTTAATTGATATGAAATGAAATTTAATGATATGAAATGAAACCTAGCCTAACTTATTGAATCAAATCATTAAATCTGATATTGAAACAAATGAGTAGCATCTTTTTAGAAATATTTGCACTAAAAACTTTTTAGTAAAAACTTCGTGGTTGATTTTTTCTTTTTAATAGACATTATTTTGACAGTTGGGAAAGAAAAAGCACGAGTTCGGGAATGGTAAAGAAAAAGCACGAGTGTGTAATAGCCCACTTCCCGAACGCTAAACGTCCCTGCAATACGCCTCTTTTTGAGCAACTGTATTAAAAAATCAGTTCCATAATCTAATTGCCAACTTTGTCATAACATTACAAGAGTCGCGTCTTACCCAGGTAGACATGATTAGCAGCTATTACGTGCGCTATCTCCGATCGGCGCCACAATGTGGCCGTATCGGCGCATCTCTCGGACATTGTGGCCTACCCGTCAATGGCCTGGCCAGCTATTGTGGCCTGCTCATCAGTGGCCGTCCATTGTGGCCAGTTCATCAGTGGCCGTCCATTGTGGCCTCACAATGGCTACTCTTCGAGACAGGCAAACCGGTACTAGAGTCGCTGCTGCCTATGTATTCCGGTTCATTTGTTTTTTATTTATACAGTTTATGTACGCACATACGAGTATTATACTAGACTAGCGAATAACCCTGGCTTCGCACAGTTACTACATTAAGCATGTAGTAAACTTATTATTATTTATTGTGCGTACAGCAAGGAGTGCAGTGGAATTCTCTGCCGATAGCTACAACTTAGGGGTCTTTAAGTCAAGCAAGAGTGAATAGGTTAGTTCTTGGCAAGCGTGCTCCATCGTCGGCCACATTTTCGTTTACAATCAAGTAAGATAGTGGTCAAACGCGAGCCTATACTTAGTAAAAAAAACCATCTATTAAAAAATCCGTATCAAAATCTGTTGCATAGTAGAGAGCTAAGCATATACATATAGGGACAGACAGTGGGAAGCGACTTTGTTTTATACTACGTAGTGATAGTGAAGAAACGAAGAAGGAACACAGAAAAATAAGTAGATACAAATATGATACTTATTTCTCTCAGATTTACGTCCATATCGATCGGTTTTCAAATGGGAAATGGTGTACTCGTATAAGTATAGATACGTAACGAGCTCGCCTGACTAATCATAGACGTGATCCTCATCCATCTTAATTTGCGTGGGATGAGGGTCGCCAGTTTAAATAGACACAGTTATAGCTGCGACCTTCTGAAGCTGAAGTAGAATGACGTCAACTCAATACCAATAGGTTTTGTATTTACGCACTTTATTAGGCAAGTTTTTTCCCTATATATGATTGGCTGGATATATGATTTGGAAGTTTTCCTCTTCACGAAAAAACACACTCGTTCTGCCAAAAGTAACTATCTCCAAGGTTACCACAGATTCTTTAATAAAACTACTACATAACTAGATCGTGAAGTCCGAAGCGTGCTGGAAACACAAGTTTAATATAAGCGAGACACCATTTGCGTAAACTGTGCACAATAGCACGCTGTTCCCTTCGCGACGTAATCCCAGTTGCAATGTAGGTAACTGTGTGCGGATACAGATCCGGACAGTGTAACTGTGTGCGGACAGAGATCCGGACAGTGTAGCAGTGTGCAGACAGGGATCCGGCCACTGAACAACATTAGTAGCGAACGGACCGGAGCCGGTTATCCGGTGCAGACGGCAGACGGGCATTGCTCGGGATAATGAGGTAACCAAGCGATGATCGTACCTATTGTTGGAAAATTAAAACTCATTCTAGCCTCGCTAGTCGTAAAACCTTAGTGTACCTACTTGATATATTAATAAGAATACAAATTTTATAGCTATGAGATGAGATGAACTTGCCAGGATGTGGCTTTGGCGAATGATTTACCTACTTTATGAAATGGGACAGTTGAAAAGCTCGCGTCAGTCAAAGACCTCGGAAAGAAAGAAAAGGAAAAGGGGGTGACCCTTTTCCTTTTTCCTAGTGTGGTGAGTTTGGGGGTATGTGAAAGAGAGAATAAAGTCCTACATACCTTCGTTGAAAAGGGAGGAACCTTCGACCAGTCGAAGACTGGTGTTAGTGTCTGGTGGGCAACTGCCCTTTACATAATTTCAGGCTGTTGTATCTATTCAAATCGTGCAAAGAACTTTCATTGCGTGATGCAGAATTTGTAGTCGTAGATGTCGCTAAAGACCTGTTGTTATGGAATCTAAACGGCTGTAAATATCTGCTACTAAACAGTTGGTCGAGACTCTTAAGTATATCTTATCAGAAAATGTAACTGAGACCCGAAAATGATTCTGCTTGCTTTTCACTCTCACTAAACAGCTAGCGACCGTTTCCGCGTCTGTCTGTATGATTGCTATTTTGGCGAGTGGAGCACATGAATAAACAATGGCTTTTTGCTTTGACTGGTATCATGTCTGGTGACATATTTAGTTACAGGGTCAAATAAAATAGGGTCAAATTGTATATCAATGGTAGCAAGACTTCGCAGATTTGACTTCCAGTAAATACACACTCAGCGGCCATTGATTCTGCAGGCTCTTAGAGTCCTTATGATCATCTTTCGGTTCACTACAGCTCCGTCGGCGTAGTTTTGCTAGCAAATATGATTTGCCTCAACCCTACCACTTTGTTGCTTGTAAAAACATGGCCACACTCAAAAACGACAATTTCAAATGACTGCGGCCTGGTCTCCCCCTGATTGTGCAAAGCCTGGCAACACCTCGCCAGGCGTACGCAACAATTGAGCGCCAAATCCAATTTGCCACCCCTGGCTGTCCCCCCCCTGCGCCCCGCGGTCCCCGCACCCCGCCGGCGCGGCTGCCTGTCTGCCGGCACCCCTCGGCGCTGTCGATGTAATATCATATGCTGTTGATAACGCATTGATAGTGTAGCGACTACGATCATCGACATCTACACATGACGTCACAGAATCCTGCATCGCGCAAGCAAAGTTCTCCGCGCGATTTGAATAGATACAACAGCCCGAAATCATCTATCGGGCAGTAGCCCACCGGACATAACATCCCGTCCGGTCGGAGGATCCTCCCTTTTCAATGGAGGTATGTGGGACTTTACTCTCTGTCACACTACCTCCAAACACATGTCAGGTACTTAAATCTGAAGTGTCGTACTGAAATATGTATGAATGGGTTTTCTTGGAAACTGAATATCTGTTCATCTTCAAGTCCATCCGCTTAGAGAGACTAATTTAGGCTAAGAAAGGGAGTCACGTGGCCACCTAGCCTAAAAGACAGATCTAGCGACTGGCGTCAAAATCGAGACAAGCCAGCGTTGACCCGAAAAAACCCGTGTAAATTGATTTCAAGTCAATCCAGTGGCGGGAAGTCAGAACTGGCCTGTAAATTCGCATACGAATATTTAGAAGCCAGTCTAGGGCTCTAGGCTCCCTGTCTAAAATTGCTTTTATTCACCTTTATCCTGTTTTAGTCATTGTTCAATAATTACCGGTACTATACACCGGTAGAGTTTTGTTAGATTAGTCATGACTAGTGTATCTGTTTCAAATTTTTTTCCTATACCTACAAATTCAAGGTTGCTTTACCTTTAACCGAGTACCTATTGAAAATCAATTTGATCGACAGTATAGCAATAAAATAATTAATGTATCGGCTTCCGATTTTTACGTCACAAACAAACATTTTTTATGAATCTATACCTACTAATATTATAAAGCTGAAGAGTTTGTTTGTTTGAGCGCGCTAATCTCAGGAACTACTGGTCCCATTTGAATAATTCTTTCAGTGTTAGATAGCCCATTTATCGAGGAAAACTATAGGCTATATATCATCACGCAAAGACCAATAGAAGCAGAGCACCTCACCTATATAAACGAAGTCGTGGGTTAAAGTTAGCGTTAGCCCAAAGTAACAATTCCACGCGGACGAAGTCGCGGGCGGAAGCTAGTAGAAAATACAGTAGATACTGTCAGTTATATAAACACATAGGTAGAGATGAAACCCAGTTTGAGAGAATAATGCCCGCCACGGTATGAGTAAGTTTACATTTCCCAGCGGAGTGCCAGTCTCTGAACTCCCACCTGACGCAGAGAGCTCCACCAAACGACTGACTCAATGATAAAAGTTTAATAAAGCGCGAAATTATTTAATCTCTATGAATATTTTCATATTCACTCGTAGAACCAAAGCAAACCTGAATTATATATTTTTTTATTTTATGTACACACAAAATAAGTATAAGATAAGAAGAAAGAAATCTTAATAAGATAAGAAGAAAAAGACGGAAAAATAGGTACAAAGGTGATGCTTATTTCTAAAGAAATCGCGTGTCCAGCATACCTGCGAAAGGAGGGTAGCAAAACAAATAGATAATATCTATTTTTTTTACAATACATATTATGTAGACACCGTGTGTAACAAGTAATAGGAAAATATACAAAATATTTATTAATTACTCAGATACCCGCGAAACGAGACACAATAGTAAAACAATAACAGCGCGGTCTCATAGGACCGGTTGGGGATTCAAACGTTAATGAAATAACATGCAAATAAAGAGATACTACTATAGTTAACATAATACATTAACATATTTATACTAATATTATAAAGCTGAATTATTTGTTTGTTTGAACGCACTTATCTCAAGAATTCAGGTCCGATTTGAAAAATTATTTCAGTGTTAAATAGCCCATTTATCGAGGAAGGTTATAGACTATCATCACGCTAATACCAATAGGAGCGGAGCAACTCACCTGTATAAACGAAGTCGTGGGTTAATGTTAGCGTTAGCCCAAAGTAACAATTCCGCGCGGACAAAGTCGCGGGCGGAAGCTAGTTATTTACATCGTTCTTTCAGGTCGCTGTACCATACCATTATACGACCACAACCACAGCGCTATTTCATCTTAAACAAAGCTGTATTACTTTAAATAACCCTCAGCAGGCTTGTTGAAGCACCCCTCCTTAACCGGGTTATATTTTACCCGGGATTTACTTGCCACACACAAAGTATACACTTATTTACATTTAAAATATGGCGAGGAAACGGCAGAAAGCCTTTTCCTCGCTACATTTTGTTCTGCTAAGTTCTACTCTGAATAATTACGGCGGAATTTAATTAAACTACTACTTATTCAGGACCTAAGAAGATCATAATATTTTAAAACATTTTCCCGAAGCACTTGCCTAAGTAGGCCACTACTTATTTCCAACAAATTCTAAACTTGATTAACGACTTTACCTTCCTCATGCTATTGCGTGTTGTTTTGATGAATGACTCCGAACGAATATAAGTATTTACTCCGTGGTTATCGTAGTTAACCTGAACATCTTCATCCAAGATTAGCTTTTCTGCCAGCAATTTCGCCTACGTAATAGGATTCTCCATACAAACTTTGGACCCGCTTTCCATCGCCTTAGGTTGTGAATATTGAAACATGCTCTCTTAGTTCTCGCCTACGTTATAAAAGGAACCTATGTGTTATTTTTTTTTATGGTAGGGGAATCATCAGAATGACTTCCCCCGCTCTTGGGCGGAGCGGGAGGGCGTGTCAGACTTTTACTGACTAAACCCCTACCCCGTTCCTTCGTTGCCTTCGTTCTGGGGGGGACTCGGTGTCAACCGTTAGGAATACCACATGTTCCCCCCAGAGGCTTCGGCCCTACCGGGCCCCTACAGTTTGCTGACATCTCCTTGAGGCGCGCGTGGAACAGAACGCGCCGTTGACGACTGGGCTCGGTCCAGATTATTTCCAGACTGCCGGACAGCGAGCTACCCAGTGTTCGCCGTCCGCGAACCCGCGCCTACGGTGGTCGGAAATCGGGATCGGGATCTCGGCGGCGGCGGCGTGAGGACCGTTCCCTCACGCGCTCGCGGTCAGCAGCCTCCTTCACGAGCATTACTGCTTCGCAGAAGGAGGCGACCGCATGCCAACCCTCCTCGCTCCGGACCATGGCCTGAACCAGGGCCCGGCGCGAGAGGTCGCCGCTCCCGATAGCCTCCACAAGGACACGGCGGTGCTCCGCCCAAGCGGGGCACACTTCTACCGTGTGCTCCACCGTGTCCTCCGGGCGGTCCACACAGTGGCGACACCCGGGCGTCCTCTCCTGCTTGATTCGATGCAGGAACCTCCCGAACTTACCGTGTCCGGTGAGGACCTGCGTCATACGGAAAGAGAGGACGCCGTGACCTCTTTCCAACCACTCCTCAAAGAGGGGCCTAACCGCCTCAATGACGGCGTGCCCAGCACTGGGTTGCGACAGTCGCAGTCGCCATGCCACCCTGAGATCGCGACTTGTCGCGGCAGCGGAGTTTCGCCCCGGCGTTGCATCTCCACGCGCAAATCGTGCATGCATGCAAGGACTGTTGCCTCCAGATCCCACGGTGGCAGGCCAGCGAGGAGGCCCGCCGCGCCAGATCGTGCGGTATCCCCGCACCATCCGGATGGCCATGACCCTCTGACACGCGTTCAGCTTGGCCGCCGGTCGCTTACCTAGCGACGACGGCGCCCAAACCGGCGCCCCGTAAAGGGCCATGGACCGAACGATCCCCGCGTAGAGCCTCCGTCAGGGGGCGTCTGGACCCCCTAGAGGAACCTATGTGTGAAATTTCACGTTTCTAGTCCTAGTAGTTTCGGCTGTGCGTTGATATGTCAGTCAGTCAGTTTTTCCTTTTATTATATTATAAATAAACCATGAAGATACACCCGCTTCCTCGCAGAAACCTTCTGACAGAACTAATATATACTTGCTTCGAAGGATTTCTATAGAAGGAAGACAGGAAACAAAAATAATCTATATTCCAAACACCCAAATTAGCTGTTCTACTAGTAGCAGTAAGTAGCTAACGATAGCACGTGTAGCGAAAAGCTAAAGCTGAATGTGTCGACAAGTGAGCGTTGCGTGCGAACTTTGCAATTGCATAGCTAACACCCTCACGACACGCTGATTCTCTTCACCCTCGAGGATGAGGTCAAAGGTCAACGAGGTAACACTTTACTGTGTTGACATACAATGCATAACATACTGTCTACACAAATCACCCAATTATCAGTAGATAATAATTACAAAAACTCTCCCGAAAAAGCCTGAAAAATGCTTTACGACTTTTTATGTATAGGAGACATTCATTTCTGTCAGGGTTGTCGTTCTTGGTTGCACTTACATTTACTTAAATAAAAAACAAAATAGGACTCGTTAAAGAATGAATGAAATTAATTTGAAAGATCTGACTGCAGGGAGCATTAAATTATCATTATAATTAAAAATAGGTACGCCGTACGCCGTGTTTCAGAGCCCAATCCAGGGGCAGGGGGCAACAAAATTAAGGGTGGTTAGCGGCTATAATAAAATTATTTTTTATGAATTACCTATGTAATTAATGAACGCATTTTTTCCATAATAAATAAAAATACTTAGTTCTCCTGAAGCTCTACTCCTAGTTCGTGGCTAGATAAAAACAGCCGCACAGGTCGATCTTCAAGGTTAAGCAACGCTTGCCTAGGTTGGTCTGTGGATGGGTGACCATCTTAACATAACGAATTTCCTCCGTGCCTCGGAAAGCACGTTAAGCCGTTGGTCCCGGCTGTCATTTGTAGATCTTTGGCAGTCGTTACGGATAGTCAGAAGCCAGTAAATCTGACTCCAGTCTTGCCATGAAGTACCGTGTTACCCCAGTTAATGGGTTGTGGAGGTCTGGTAGGCAGCCGCTCCTCGTAAAATACTGGTATTCAGCTAAATTCGGCTTGACTGGAAGCCGACCCCAATATAGTTGGGAAAAGGCTAGGCAGATGAGTTAGTTCTCCTGAAATTTTGATCAAATTTATATTTTAAAACTGGACTGCATTCGTTTAGTCAGAGGATGTACTAGGCTACTATGTACCTTATGGACAGCCCAAATGTTCGAGATCACTTCGCTGACTCTCGCATATTATTGGTTCTTTTGGCAAGGTGAAGATTAAATAACATTGAAAGTAAAGCATTTACAATAACGTGAAAATTCATTAATTCATTCTCCGAAGTTTATACTAGAAAAATTGCATCCTTATTAAATGTTTTAAGGTATCATTGTAAAGGGAAAGGGTGGCAAGTGTTATGTTTGCGTGGAGCGGGTGAATAGCTTGATTGTCATGTAACAGCGGGCAAGCCTATTGCCTGCATCAATCATAGATCCAGACACGGGGCTGCTACTGAGATATTCCACTCGCCGTCCTTATAATCCAGCCACCATGCACCGTAGACGCAGGCTTGCGGACGACAAGTAATGGGTAGCCCCGCCATCCGGAAACCGTCCCAGGTTGTCGACGTCGCGTAGAGCTTCAGCAAACCCTTGGGGCCCCCCAAGAGAGGCAATGCTTACTAGTGCAATCGGTTGACTTCTGGAAAGCTTACCCGTGTTCATAGATCGCAAAGGACAACTGAAGGAACAGGTGTGGCTTTAGTTAGTAAAGTCTGACACGTCTTCCCGCTCTGACCTAGAATGGGAGAAGTCATTAGATAATCACCCACCTCAAAAAAAGGCCTTATGACCCGGTAATCGAACCATCGAAGTGAACGGTAACGCGTCCAAAAAATCTTTTCGTCACCTTGTCGCCTGCCTCACCTACTTTCCTCAAGAGACATAAACAAGTGATCGACAACCGAACCATTCCGGAGTGTATTGATCGGTATAAGGTGGATATGTCCCGAGATACCGCCACGACGTCTCCGCACGACCACGGCGCCCGCAGCTCTGTGAGTTGTGACACGAGCGTGATCTATGAACTGACAACGACGCCGATAAGCACAAAGGACTTAGGAGATATAAAGCGGGAAAAGATGACGCTCCTTTGTGTGGTGGAGAATGTAAGGCAAGTCTGTTGGCGTCAAAGAGATTTTTTGTATTTTACGTAGATACGAGGACGAAATTCTCACAAGATTGCTCTAATCTAGATATATCTACAACTTCTGAAAGGAATCTGATTGCATTTTGTTGTGTGTTTTGACAATAACGACACATGAAGGCTGTTTGAAACTAGTTAAGACTACTAGAAACTAGATAAAGAAATTAGATAAGGCTAACGAAAGAACTGGCCCTTGTATCAAGTAAGGATCTGCGCGACTAGAAACACAAGAATCAACTAGTAACTGAATAATTAAATAAATTGTACACAACTAGCTAAGGAAACTTACTAAAAGTCCTATGTACTACTTTAGAACATGGTCTATCTTTGTCCTAACCCGATCAGCCGTTTGAGCGAGAAAAAGTAACAAATATAGTAAGGCACACCCACAAACTTTTGCCTTCAAAAATGCTAGTTATTAATATTAGTGCGATGACCACGATAGATAATAAAAAAATATGTTAAATGGTAAATTAACAGTAAATTTATTATAAATAAATTAAATACAATAGAAGAACGAATTGAAAGTCCAGTCTTCCACTGCTAGCATATTATGCAAGCGGAGTGTGGGGTGATCTGTATTCATGGCGCGCGGCGCTGGGGCAGAACGCGGGCCATCCCGGTTGATTGCGGCCTCATCACGACTTATTGCTGCCTCAACGACCATGTCTTCAGCTTCCACTGCTACATTAAATACAATATTGTACTTATTTCTTTGATCTCCAACACTTTTTCTTAAGGTTTTTCTGGTTTACGATTCATCTGCTGTCGACTGTAATTATTGATTTCATTTATCATTATTGGGCGGTTAGTCTGAACTGAACTGTTGTGTCTACAAAATGCTCGATTTATTTTTTAAATAAACGATGTCCCACAATAGGAATTACTCCTGTAAGTACCGTGGGTGCGTTCACAAAAATGTAAACTCATATAGTATAGTTAGTTAGTAGTTATACAAGACACCCAAACCCGGAACACCTGTCTATCTATAGCCTGTACAAATATTTTTTTACGTACGGGTCCGACTCACAGCCAAGTGCATCAACCAATCGTTCAACCGCTGCGCCAACCGTGTGTGACGACACGGTTGGCGACACGACACGTGGCTTAGTCCATTAATAACACACGTCAATTAATCACATTTATCTGGTCGAATCAAATATATTTAGTCCTTGGTTCACTTCTACTACTCAAACGCTCGCACACCTCAATACCTCATATTATTTGTCATATCTGTCTAGTTGTATACCAAACCAATGTGATCTCTCCGCATCGAACTGCCTCCATTAGTTACAGTAAGTGGCAATCATATGTTCCTGCTGCGACCACTCACATCAGTAAAGTATCAAGCTAAGAGGTTCCAGGCTTGTGAGCCACTCACGGATTACCAGAAGCTCCCCAGACAGACAGAAACATGCCATTAGGTAATCCATTTATACCAAGTCATTCATAAGTCGTGTCGGAACAGGCTGTAACAAAGTGATGCTCTCTCATCCATATTGCGGAAGCACGCAGCATCAAATGATTTATCGAGACGTGTTGCGAAGTTACATTTATTATTGAAGACACATCTCATTCCCGAAGTGGTCCAGAGGCTGAGATATCTGTGAATAGCTACAGTTAATCCCGATACGAAGTTCGGCGCTCCGGATTCCGGAAATTGAGTTACTCCCTTGTTTCAAGTTACTTTCAAGAATTAGTAAGTCTTATGTTTCGCGCTCTGAGTAATTGTGAAATATCTGAGAACAAGAAATCCATACTAGTAGGTGTCTATAGGTGTATACGAGTACCAGCGTAAGTACAAGTATATTAAATTAAAAGGCCTAACTTACTGAGTTGACACAACACCGCCTAACCTAATCCTTAGACTTAAAAAGCTGAATTGTAGCTGAATTTTCAAATAAGAACTGATATTATGACATTCAACCCCGAAAGGGTTGGAAGTTCGTCATTTTTGAAGCTTGAAACTAATGTAGAACAAAAACAAAGATAAAGATACACCTGATTTAACATGTTCTGAAACTCCACCTTGGAAGGTGTAGACGGAGTTTAAAAGTAGTTATGTATTAAGTTTAGATTGTTTTTTTTTTATTCGAGTATATGGAGCATAAAATATACCACCTATGTCAAGAGGTTACATCACTCTGTACTACGATAGATTGTAGGTGCACTTGTGATAAAATAGGGTAAAGTGATATAAAACCGGGGATGATACTAAAACCGACCGCGTACAGCAATAAATCAGTGATATTTCTATATCACTGATTTATTTTTCAACTACATGGCCACGAGTATGCTGACGTACGTATTTACGTAGGTAATTATTTGAATCTGGTAGGTCACCGTACCCACACTAACATCGATCCAGAGGACACAGGTTCGATTACCATGGGGAGGTGTTTTTTTTTCTCTAATAAAAATACTATAGGATCGTGAAAATTAGGTCCATGTTATCCCAATAACAACGATATCTGAGCCACGGGCAAAAGCTAGTTTATTTATGAATGCAAAAGTTACTCTGTCTGTCTGTTAGCTCTTCAGGTCTTAACAGCTGAAATGATATGAAACTCCACAGAGAGTGTGTTCGATTGCGTTATTTTTTTTTCGACACACTTGCTCATAAAGTGGCTATTATAGCACTGTACTTAGATATATAAAGGGGCTCGTTATCAAACTGTGACATTTTGATTACTATTATGCACATGTGCGGTAATGTAGTTAGAACCTTTTTGTTTAACCTCTTTTTTGTCAAAAAAAGTTTTAAGACAAAAAATAATAAAATTTGCTATTGAGTTCAATAGCATAAATTAGTGTTTTACTTACTTATTTCATGCTATTTCGTGTTTAAATAAACTGTTTAAAATTTTACATATTTAATTAATTAAATCTTTCATCAAATTTGTATTTTCTGTTTATATGCAACCTCATTCTTATTTTTTTCTAAACCAAGAGCTAGAGTAGCTAGTCTATGGCCGCGATTTTTCGCGCATGCGCGCGTTTAAGAAAAGTCAATTTTTTAGCCGCCATATTTAAAAATAAAATACAGATTTTACGAAAATGTCTACAAAAACTATTTATGAGGAAAATAATTGTGCTGTACGCCTTCAAGTAGAAAATCTATGTCATGGGACCACTATACAGTCAAAATAGTTAATTATAACTTTACTGACAGCACATTTACGAACTGTTTCTTTAAATAAATTTTTCATATACCTACTAAATAAAGTTGATTTTTAATTTATTTTCTTCACAAGTGTGTCGAAAAACGTCGTATGATACACGAGAGTAATTAGTCATTATCGTTCTTGGCTCTCTTAAGACCCTCGCCATGGCTCGGGTCTTAATACCACCGCGACGATAATGACCCACATTACACACTTGTATCATAATGTACTATTATTTTCACGCAACCGAAGTCGCTACAACAAAGCAGAATATTATCTCTAAACATTTAGGTAATTACATAGGTACCTGAATGTGCTTCAATCCACGAAGTATTTTTTACTATGCCTAGGCTCGCGTTTGACCACTATCTCACCTGATAGTAAGCGATGATGTGACCGAAGATGGATGTATATACGATGTATTTAAAGGACAGTTTATCTCACATTGACCAAGTTCCCAGCATCATCAACAGTTAATGTTTAACTGTCGATCCCTTTTCCCGGCCGACATTTGCATCCTAATGAAAGGAAACACCGCATAGCCCACGTACAGCCGACTCAGCTTTGTTTGAACGCTTTTATTACGCAAACGTGTCATTGTTTGCTTCACACCGCACGCTTCCTAATCTGCTGACGTTGGCCAGTGGTCAGGCTGAGGCTCATACCTGTCCTGGAGAAACTAGCGAGGAAAGGGAGGTAATGCCTTCTCAGGGTAATCTCTAGGCCTAGAACGCAAAGGGCAACTAGACAGTAAAAGTCTGATACGCTCTCTCTCTGAGATGTCATTTGATGATTTCCAACCTAAAAAAAAAGCATTATCTCAACTCACAAGAAATGTGATCTCTGGATAAACTCTGATGACCTACAACTACAACAATAAGACATATTGTGACCCAGCAAATGTGATGGAAATCAGTATTCCTACTGACCCAGATTTCTTACAAGCCCCTAAGATAAAACAAAATGGCGAGTATTACATGAACGATAAAATAATTTCAAAAAGTAGTTACACGTCGGAAATTGAACTTGTCGAAACAAACTGTAAGAATTTAAAGTTATGGCAGTCCTGAAATTATCTCTTAAACTTCGGCCATTCACGTTGACCCTGGAAACATTGCCAACGATCCTATAAATGTAGAAATAAGTTGCGTTAACAACCTCACCTCCATCAAAAGGGATGTCATTTTTTCCCACTCAGAGGGTCCTCATTTTAATAAATAAATGAGACAAAGGTTGTGTGTTACTGACTTTATGAAGGGTGAGAGAGACTTTTACCGGATGGGGCGAAACATAAATAATTACTTACATAGTACGTATTTGTAGAAACCACAAAAATCCCGGCCTAGCGGACAGAGTAAGTTTGTTTTAGCAAATAGGTGTACAGGAGTCGATAAGTCCGTCAAAGTCGCTCTTGACGACTCATGACGAAGGTACACGTTTGTGTAACACAAACGTGCACCGTGGCCGTCCCGTTCACCCTCGACTACTGTAGGGAGACCCTCCCGAGCCGCCCTATGTTTTTGTTTTTCACCGACAAGTGTGGCAACACGCCGGCGTCCAGGGCTCCGAGCCGACTTGTCAAACAAGTCACGTGGCAAACAAAGGGTTGTTGTGCCTGTGCAGGGACTAATTATAGCGCGATCGGACTAAATATTTGATGTGAAAAGTATACGAGCCTTTAGCAAAATGGATGGACATTTATGAAGCCATAAGTCTTAATGCAGGAAGGGTTGTGGCTTTATCGTAAAAGGGTTTAATGTTATTGCCCTAAAGGATATGATTTATCGGATATTAAGTCTCGAGTTATAATATTATTACGTAGGCTGGTAATTCGTTGTCATTTCATTCTGTCCTTGGGATTTATCACAGAAATCTTTTTCAATATGAAAGTTTTTGGTCACGATTTCTGAGTTCTCGTAAGATTCGCAGAATTTCGTGACAAAATGAGAAAGCCATTTTTTTCCAACTCCGTCCCTCGACCATTCGTTACCGGTATATTGAACTTGCTACAGCTAGCTTGGCTGCCGGCCAACGCAGGAAATTGTTAAGTTCTACAAAGTTTTAATCTATTTAATGCTGCGGTTTACAACCAAGATAGACATAGCTAATATTCTACAATATTGTACGATGTAGTGAGCTACATACACTACGCAATTAAGATTTAATTGCATGCACAATGGAGTTGTCTTGTAACATGTACAAACTGAATTAGTAACAACAGTTTGGCAACAAATTTAACTTGAAATGTGCATTAATAGTTCGTTAACTACCGTCAACAAAACTTAGCATAATGACACTAGTAGTTTGTTTCCTCCCACAAACAAAAATAAAACCTCCTCAATTCCTAACTAATATTTACACATTGTAAACGATAACTCCTAAACACGTCCCTACACGGAACAAGAAGGGATTCATCCGCAATAAGCAATACTTAGAACCGTTGAAACGGAGGGTCCCAGCGAGGAGCCCTGGGGGACGCCGGCATTTCATCTACCCCACACGACGAGTAGTTGGTGATTTTTATGCACATTGAAGGGGAGTAATGCATTTTATTCTAAGGGACACGACTTTGATGTCGGAAACTTTCGATTAAAGACGAGGGAAAGACGCAATGTGGTTTTCCTTATCGAAAGCCTTGGAGCGTGCAATTTTATATTTTGTTTAAAACTTGCTGAATCTAATGGTTTCTGTCTTTGATGCTGTTACAGCATATGTGTTATACTTTCTGCCTCTTTTCGTAGTTATTGGTATTCTTAATGGGAAAAGGTTTTGCTTATTCAGCAGAGAAAAGGCAAAGGGTCGATGAAAAATTTGTTTACCTACTCACAACCTTAATACGATCTTCACATTGATGGACCATTTCGATGACGGAATTACATTTGCTTAGTGCTTTCAGTAAACACTGGACGTCCATAATATGACTTCAAACTTAGTGTATGATCTGCTATAATAGTGGTTATGTTACTGTAAAAGCCCGAACCACGGTATATCTCAGGTTTTACCAGTAAATCTTAGGTTTTACCAACACGAGTTGGTAAATGTAAGAATATGTGAAAAAGAAACGATTTAATCGGGCTTTTACCATTAGAATTTGGTACATGCTAGGTTTTACCAGTGAGGGTTGGTAAATGTTGGTTTTGTATTTTCGACGATGGAGCGCGTTTACCAAGAAGTAACCTATTCACTTTTGACTTAAAGATTCCTGGGTTAAGCTATCAGGAAACATAGACTCCGGCAGGGATTTCTACTCGTTGGCTGTACGTACAATAAATGTGTTCCCAAAACGTTTTGTGCGTATAAGAGGGATATCTACCATGTACCGATGGCGCATCGCCGTACGCCTGAATATGGTCCGATGATGGAACGGGCTAGGAGGAATTATTTAGTTATGCAATTCCGACGCACACTCCTCAAAATGCAACCGGTAGAAACCTGACAGGCTAGCGACTCGGTGTGCACTTCAAGCTGATATCGGGCAGATCCATCCCAAAGATGAGAGGAGTACTCCATCCATGATCGAACTTGCGCTTTTATCATATATAGTGTGAGCAGCTGTTCCGGTGTGAAGTACTGTCTCACCTTTGCAAGGATTCCTAGCTTTTTAGCAGCCAGTTGAGCCTTTGCTTCAATATATGGAGCAAAGTTAAAAGTCGACGTCAACGTAACACCAAGAAGATCAAGATGGTCGGTTATCGGCACGGTTGCACCCAGGAAAGTAGGAGAACTGAATTGTCTTCTTTTAGCGGAAAATTGGCATTGCCCCATTCAGTGACCGCCTCCAAGGACCAATTCAAGTGCTCAACCATAGCCTCTTGGAGAGACTGGATCTGTGACCCACTAGTTCGTGTATTGGATATGTATCTTTCAGTAACAGTACTGTCTGCATACCCAAAGGTACCAGGCTTAAGCAGATTGTTAATGTGTAGTAAGAACAAAGTTGCCGAGAGCGCTGACCCTTGAGGGACTCCGGCATTAATTAATGGCCATTTGACCGGACGAGCTGCCATCGATGACCACTCGAATGGATCGGTCACTCAGGAAGTCTGCGATCCAAGCACTCAATCCAGTAGGTAAACCAAAAGAAGGAAGCTTACTAACAAGGATTTCGTGCCAGACCCTATCGAAAGCCTTCGAGATGTCGAGAGAGACGCCAAGCGTTTCCCCATGCTTCTCGATGGCCTCATTTCAGATACGGATGGCATACGCTAGAAGATCACTAGTTAACCAATTTAGGCGAAAGCCGTATTGACGGTCACTTAGGATGTCATAAGTTTTTAGGTAGGTATGCCAGGAGCTTAGTGTTGAGTACACGGTCCATAGTCTTACAGAACAATGCATAATTATTAAACACTAATTGTACTACTAATGAGTCAAATCGTTACCTATCTTTTGGTAATGTTTATCTTAACATTTACCGTGTCTTTGAGGTAAATCCTAAGATTTACCAAGTGAATGGTAGTAAAAGTCCGAAATAAACGATGATTATAGAACAGTTCGGACTTTTACCATTTGGAGTTGGTAAATCTTAGGATTTACTGGAAAATCTTAGGATTTACCGTAGTTCTGGCTTTTACAGTAACAGTTATATTGTTAAATGTTTTTGCTGGAAATATGTTAGTTTTTCTTGGGTAATATTTTATACAAATCAATTAACGCTAATTTAGATTTAAACTTGGTGAGCAATAACTAAATCGTCTATTTTGTTCTGTAGATGAGATGTGGAGCTCGGTGGAGTGCGGCGGCAGCAACGGGCGCGCGGTGCCGTGCGCGCGCGGCAAGCACTCGGCCACGCTGCTGGGCGGCCACGTCTACGTGCTGGGCGGGCGCGGCGCGGGCGGCGCCGTGCCGCTCCGGGACTTCTGGAGGTACAGCCTCGGTAAGTGCTATATGCAGGCAGCTTCAATGTTTACAATCTTATAAATAGTTTAACACTCAGTTAAACATCTTAGGCAGTAGGTAAAGAATTCATTTTTCAGGGAAGTACATACCTACTTTTGTCGTTACTAGGTATATCATGAATCATGTCAACAAGTTGTGATATTTTAACATTAGTCATCCCTCACAAAGACAAACAAAAAGCCACACTTTCCTTTATATAAATAACAAAAATTAATTTGTCAAAGTCTACATAATAGCATAATACAATCAACCAACAATTTTTTTGATCCCAATTGTGTTCCCTGTGGGACTCCGACCTGAATACGGTGCTTCATATCAATCGAAGAGGCTGTCGTCAGCAGTCGTTCGAGGGTCCTCCACAGAAACGTGTCTTTTCTTCCTGAGAGCTCCTGCTGCAGCCTCCGACAGGCGTTTAATTAGGTCGAGCCTCATCTACCGACTCAAACGCTAATTACGAGTCGGAACTTTTTGCTCGCGAATGCGTAACGAGGCTTTTGTTTTGTTCTCATTCTGATGTTGTAAAGATTTTGTTTTGTTCTATTTCATTTTGTTTTACAAGTTGATGGTTTTTCGAAATGGGAATGCTATGTGAATGCTGATTAAATTATTTGTATTCTGTTATGAAATGTTTGGGCATATTTTTTTATTTACGCCGATCGACAAGTGAATGTAACTAGGTATAGATAGATACCTAGCTAGAAGAGATTTCTGTAGTAATAAGCATCACCTTTATTATTTTTCTGTTTTCTTATAGTTACTTGTCTTTTTTCAAACGCCTCTCTGAGCTGGGGTGCTAGGTTCGATTCCCAAATTGAGCATTGAGATATTGAGATTTTCTAAGAGCAATATCTGAGAAGCCGCCAGAGCCACGCAATATAACTATCGAAATGAAATATTTCCTCACCAATATCTCTCCTTAAACTTTCGAGAAAAACTGGTGTAATGTGTCCTTTTTCTTCCTGCCCTTATTCGTCATCTTGTGCTTGTGAAGAGTAAAACTTCGTCTAAGTAAGTTTGGTATCTTTCCAGCGAATGGTAAATGGGAGAAGCTGGAGTGCCGCGGCGAGCCGCCGCCGTCGCTGCAGGAGCACAGCGCCACGGCGCACGAGGCCAAGCTGTACGTGTTCGGCGGCGAGGCCGGCGCGCTCTCCAACGAGACGCCGCTCTGGATATACGATACTGAGGTAACAGCGTTTTGATGCTCGTAATGGCTCTATTTCGGTACTGACTAGCTTTATACAGAGATTTTAAGGAACTTCTAATACTATTATACTTACATATACTCTAATACTATTATACTTAATATATACTTATTATACTTACAGATATAGATAAGTATCATATACATAATTACAAGGGCGTCGCCAGCTTATGGCGAAGGGGGGGGCAATGGGGCAATATTATGGATGAAAAAAAATATGAACGCCGAGAGCATGAAGCATTACACTTTGGAAGTCTTTGCCTCGATGACGATTTTTTTTTCAAGTGAGGAATCATCTGAATGGCTTCTCACGCTCTTGGGCGGAGCGGGAGGGCGGGTCAGACCCTTACTGACTAAACCCGACCCCGTTCCTTCGTTGCCTTCGATCTGGAAGAACACGGGCTCACCTTTTGGGATTTCCGTGTTCCCTTCGTGTTTGCTTCGGCCCTACCCGGCCCCTACAGTTTGCTAACATCTCCTTGAGGCGCGCGTAGAATAAAACGCCTCATTGACAACTGGGCTTGGTCCGGGTTATTACCGGACTGCCGGATGGCGAGCTACCCAGTGCTCGCTGTCCGCAAGCCCGCACCTAAGGTGGTCGGAAACTGGGCTGTTCCCTCGCGCGCTCGCAGACGGCAGCCTCCTTCGCTAGCATTACTGCTTCGCAAAAGGAGGCGACCGCCCGCCACCTTTCCTTGCTCCAGTTCGGACCGTGGCCTGTACCAGGCGCGCCCGGCGCGAGAGGTCGCCACTGCCGATAGCCTCCACAAGGACACGGTGGTGCTTCGCCAAAGCGGGGCACACCTCTACCGTGTGCTCCACCGTGTCTTCCGGGCGGTCTACACAGTGGCGACACCCGGGCGTCCTTTCCTCCTTGATCCGATACAGAAACCTCCCGGACTTACCTTGTCCGGTGAGGAACTGTGTTCGACGGAACGACAGGACGCCATGACCTCTTTCCAACCACTCTTCAAAGAGGGGACTTACCGCCGCAGTGACGGCGTGCCCAACATTGGGTTGCCACAGTCGCAGTCGCCATGCCACCCTGAGATTCCGCCGAAACTCCGTCCGCCATACCGCGATTTGTCGCGGCAGCGGAATGTCGCCCCGGCGTCGCATCTCCACGCGCAAATCGTGCATGCGTGCAAGGACTGTTGCCTCCAGATCCCACGGTGACAGGTCAGCAAGGAGGCTCGCCGCTTCGCGGGAGATCGTGCAGTATCCCCGCACCACTCGGATGGCCATGACCCTCTGGCAAGCGTTCAGTTTGGCCGCGCCGGTCGCTTACCCAGCGACGGGGCCCAAACTGGCGCTCCGAAGGGCCATAGACCGAACGATCCCCGCGTAGAGCCTCCAGCAGGGGCGTCTGGACCCCCTAGGTTAGGCAGAAGCTTCTTCAGAGCAGCCCCAGTCCTGTCCAGTTTGGGAGCCAGACGTCGAAAATGCTCCTCGACATTGATGTAATGTCCAACTCCAGTCTGACTTTCTCCGCAACAGCAGTAGCTTCCTTTATAATTTCTTGCAGTTAATAATATAGCACTATAAGTATAATTTCTGCATTTATTAATAGTTAAGGAAGTCAATTGCTCGCACTTTGGTCGCTTTGCGGCTAGCTACATTTGATATCTAGGGGGGGGCAGCTGCCCCCCCCTGCCCCCCCCTGGCGACGCCCTTGCATAATTACTTACTACTATACTATACTTCTTCTTCTTCTTTTGGGTGCAGCTGGTTGTTTTGACTTTACCTTAATCTGATTGAAGCTGTGGAAAAGGTTTCGCTTATAAGCTAGTAAATGTACATCATGAAATTGAAAAAATAAACCAACAGGCGAATCTGTTGGCAGAAGCTAGTATAAAGTAAATTTTAATTAAATCTCTCCAAACCCGGCTCTAAAACCCCTCGTCCTTGAAGTGTTCTCATTACTTAGCATAAGCTCGCGTGCACACATTGTCGCAGTGCACTTATTGGCCGCAAGTGGCGCGAGCCCCGAGCCGGCGCGAGGGCACGCCATCGACGTTATCGAGACCTCATCATCTATGTAGGTTGAGGAGTATAGTTGCGTGCAAGCCAAAGCGAAAAATATATCAGGATTTTTCTTAATGTGTAACACCTACTTTCTTATATTAATTTTATTGTTACCTGCATTAGAAGCACGGAACAGTACAAACTGTTTGATTAGAAGTCTAGCACTGTACGAGTACAACAGGTTGATTATGGTTCCCCAATTTCGTCAAACAAGTGATCGAGCTATAGGGCTGATGATAGATAGAACATATTTGTTGTATTACCTATACTGGTAAACCTCATCTTTCCGGATTAAAGTACATAGTAGTTATATCTATTTAAGACGCGTCCAGAATACACCGCTACTTATCATCAGATCATCTTAACTCATCAGGCTGTGGAGCGGAGTAGAGGCAATGGCTACACTGGCTTGAGGCTCTGACTAGTCTGGCCTGGTGGACATTAAGTCTTCTTATCATGGTGTTTCCATCTAAATCTTCTTCAATTGTTTTATTTACATAGTCTTGTTAAGGGCTATCAAAGAGCTTAAATTATACACCTGACTGATTTTAATCCTAGCATTAAAACATAGGGTTTCATCGCTTGAAACACGCAACAAGCTTAACTAAAGGGACGTTTGAGATTAAAAGGAAAGCCTCGACCACTTGTTGACTAACCACGGTTCGTCGAACTGATGATGTAACATTCTTAGTCCCTTGTTCTGACGTCATCCTACATTATGTTCCAGACGCAAATTTGGCGCAAGCTGCCTGGTCAGTCCGGCTACACGTCGACGGTGCGGCGGCGGGGCTCCCGCGACACGCGGGCCGCAGGGCTGGGCCCCCGGGGGCGCCGTGGCCACTCGGCGCACGCGCTGAAGGACTGCCTGCTCATCTACGGAGGGTACAAGGACCTGCGCGGCTCCACGCATGAGCTTTGGGCGTTTCATTATGGTGAGTGGTGATTATTTACTTTGACTAGTTAGTCGATATTTTTATATCGAATCGAGAAGGAAGATACGCCCATGGCATAGTTAAGTTAAGAGGACACTTTAACCACTTTAAAAAAAAACGGCTGACTTTGCTGCCTGGTTGGTTTTAGCGCCAAGCATTAGACAGTGCTCATTCAGTGGTCCATTACGAGAGTCACGTTAACCCTTCCGACCAATCTTTAGCCCTAGCCGGTATCGGCACAACCTGATCCTGTCAATCTCGCTGACCTGAGGGACCCATTGCTTACCGATCCCAAGCCCTCGTCTGCGGTGTCCAGGAATTGATCTGCAACTGCCGACGCCCGAGGCGTCTCCGGCAGGTTTCTACCTTCTCCATTGCTCGCATTACCGCTTCGCAGAAGGAGATGACCGCTGTTTGTTGATGACCTCTGGTATATCTTCGAAGTCCAAGGTCCCATTATTAAAGGATGATGTAAGAGGTGTGTCTCCTGTGTTGCAGAGTCGGAGTCGTGGCACCAGGTGCGCACGGTGGGCGCGGGCCCGGCGCGGCATCGGCACGCGGCGGCGCTGCACGACAACCGGCTGTACGTGCACGGCGGCCAGTGCGACCTGCGCGACTGCGCCGACCTGTGGCACTACGACACCATGTCGCGCGTATGGAGCCACGTGCGCACGCCCGCCAAGCTGTCGCCGAGCGCGCGCAGCGGCCACGCCTGCGTGCGCGCCGGCGCGCATCTCTACGTGTTCGGCGGCGAGGCGCAGGGCCACTCCACCAACGAGCTCTGGAGGTTCCACTTCGGTAACGTACTTTTTGAGCATCATACCTTCCGTTTCTAATAGACTATCAAAGTGTCCTTGGCTCACGAAATTATTTTTATTTAATTATAGCAACAGAAACCTGGGAGCGAATAATCCAAAGCCTGAAGTGGCCGTCGCCGCGCGTGGACAGCTGCGTGCTGCTGATCCCGGCCGAGCCGCCGCGCGTGCGCTCGGCGCCGGGCGCGCGCGCGGCGTGCACGCGGCGCTCGCTGCACGCGCGCCCCGAGCCGCCCGCCAGCCTGCTGAAGGAGATCTCCAAGCTGTCCTCCTTCCACCTGCGCAAGGCGGCGCGCTGCTCGTACAGCGCGCTGGCGGCCGAGCGCGACTCCACGGAGAGCCTGGTGCGCCAGGAGGCCGTGGCGCTCTCCAAGTCGCACTCCGCCTACGTCATCGACAAGCGACAGCCCGCGGACGGCGGCGAGAGCCCCCGAGAAGGTGACGTCATTGAGTCCAGATCAGAAATGTCTCGAGAACCTATCTCTGTTCCTGATTTCGCTGACATGATCCTGCCCACGCCGGTCCTCTCGCCGGTGGAGGCGACCAAGCTCGTGTACCTCGACTCCGAAGATGAAGAGGAAATGAGGCGAGAAATCAACAACATCAAAAGAGACGGCAGATCATCAGTGAAACTGGACGGCAAGGTCACTGTGGTCACCATTCCCAAGTCAGCGTCGGTTAGGTTCATCAAAGACACCACGGTCACTGACGAGGAGGAAGCAGAGCTGTCCACGTCCGACTACGCGAGCGCCGAGCGGGTCAACAGGTTGTCGGGCAACTCGCTAGGGTTCAGCAATCCTCATTACTTAGGCCCCGACGTGATGAATTTAGGAGCTGCTTTGACTCCAGATTCGGGCGTGGGTCCGGGCGACATAGAGCTGCAGGACCTGGGGGCGCGGCGGGCGCGCAGCGTGCCGCGCGCGGGCGAGGCGCAGCTGCACCTGCTGCTGGTGGGCGGCAAGGAGCCGCCGCACCTGGCGCTGCTGCAGTCGCCGCTGTCCATGTGGACCTACCGCCTGCTCTAACTAGTATTATCTGTTAGCGTAGCTCTTCGTCCATTAGCGGAACTAGGCTCCTTCCGGGCTGAACGTAGCCGTCGACTTGACGTTTTCAATTAGATTATTTTTGTGGCTCTAACGTTTAAGAAAGTGATCTTTATAATAATGAAAATAATGTTGAGAATCATGTGAACGTGCTTTTCGAATCGTTGACGTCCAAATTTATTGATGTAAAAAAGATACTTATGAGACTTAGTTTAGGTACTTAGATGGGCAGTGTACGTTTTCGCATTTATATTGAATTTAGGCATGGGTAACGGTAACGCAGAATTACTATTAAGTACAAAACATATTGTTTTATGAAAATGCTTCCATTTCAAGATATCTAAATCAAAGTGTTCAAAAACAAGAGATTTTTAGTGAAGGTATTTATAATGTGTCATTGATACTTATTGTAAGATCCATTTTGTATAATTTAGGATACTTTTTATCTTCTCATTGTGATGCGTTACCGCTGCTGTTTTCTCCTGTAAGTAGCAACTGTGGGTACAAAGTGTGCCAACACATACAAGTATTCTTAGATGTAACCAACGATATTATTATGAAGTAGCACAAATTATGGATGCAGACTCAGAGGCCCCCTGCTTACAACGTGCGATAAAGTTGCTGCACATTCATTGATACTCATTTTAAATAGGGAAAAAGGATATCTGAAGAGTTGTTCGTGCAGTGTGGTACACACACAGCAAAAGTTAATAACCTGCAAAGGTAGCCTGAGCAGTGAAACTGCAGTTTGGCAAACTCATTCCAGATATACCTGTCAAATTAACTAGCGAAACTTCCGAAGACGTATCGTATAATTTCATAAACTTTTTAACTCAATTTTAAGTAGCAACGATTGACCTCGTAGCCATCGGCTGCGGCCTGCGGGTAGTGTGTTGAATGTGTTGCCAGGAATATTTTTTTTGTTGTTTATGCATAAGACATACGACAACGTAACTTCTGCGAAATTTCGTTAGTATTTAACCCCGGTAGTGTGATTACGATTAGGCAGGACCTGCTAATTGCAAACAAAGAAAAAAATCTTTCACACAATCATATATGTATGCAAATATGCAAGCAAGTCTTGCCTCCCTCGGCATCTACTCCACTATTTTATCGCACATTGTACAACTTAGATTATAATCTTCTCTACAATTTAGCGTTTTATATTCTGTGGTAGCAGGCTCCTATTACTTTTAAGTTTGTTCCCATGTTGCCCCGTGTTGTTGATTCATTTGTTGTATTAAGTTTTTTAATTGTTACACAATGCTTTTATAAGTTTGTTGTTTTTGTATTTAAAGTAGGTACCTAATTGGGTACATTTTTTTTATTCTTGCAACACGAACTAAGTGTGTAACTACCTACATGTTCAAATGTAACGAAGCATGGTTGATTCATTTCTTGTAAGACCATGGATATCAGGTAGATCAGGATCAAATAACAAAAGTTAGCGAATCTCCACAGATGTAGGTATATCAACACTAATGAGGGTAAAACAAAACTGTTATGTTCAAACTACCACCATTTTGCCGGTGTCATAGCGATGAATATTTTTGTTTGCTTTATCTTCGTTAGATATCGATACCTATAACTCGATCCTGTATCTGACGCATTGTATATGTCGTCCAATTCGGATATCGCTACGTCCAACCAACCAATAGTATAAGACAGAATCGGCCCTCCCGACATTTATGAATTATTTTTTTGTAATAAATATTAATCGGTACTTTTGAAAATTATTGATAATAATTTTAACATAGCGGACTATGTTTTTATGAATATAAGTCTGCCTATACGAATATTGTGTATAGAGAATGCGTTTGCTTTTTTTATTACCTTCGTCACTCAAAGATAACTAGATCAATGGACGTGGGTGTAAAAATTTGTAACAAAAAAACTGATTTGTTGACCTGTAGCCTGATTCACGTAAAATCAAACAAGTCAAATATCATTGTACCTAGTTGAAAGGGATTCTATGTTTGAATCCCCGACCGGTTCTATGAGACCGCGCTGTTATTGTTTTACTATTGTGTCTCGTTTCGCGGGTATGTGATAGATTAAAACAATTGAACTGCGGCTGAAAACGGCTTATTGCCAGTTACATTATTACGTATTCTATCAGAATAATTATTGACAAAGCTGAATACGCGTCAACGACACTTCAATTAAACGACTTTGTGAATACGATAAGGGTCTAAACTCTAAACGAAGTTGCTATGATATCGTTATCGTTATTGATTACGTGAATCGGGCTATTGATGTGGCTTTCTGCTAAATAGAAAGCAGTCAAATAAAGCTAAGAAGCCTGTACAAATTATCTCCTAGATACGGCTCGCATTGTGAAGGGGTTCCTGTCTCTGGAACACTAACCAATAACTTAGCCGCTGTTCCCGACACCGATAGGCGGTGGATTCAAGTTTTTTTAATAGGGTTTTTTTTATATTTGCAAGAGATAGTAATGTGTAAGATAAATGAATTAATAATTTAATGAAGCTCAATGTAAACTATACGGTAGCTCTGAATACGAAGCGAGGCGCTGCGTAGCAAGCAGCATCCCACACTAGTAGGCCTAGCCAAGCTACGACCGATTCGTGACGAATCTCTTTCTACAATCGGTAACACATCGACGTACCTAAGTGATTTTAGAAAACAATCAGTTGGCCATTACGAGGAGCTCGTGGCTAGATAATAACAGCCGCACAGGTCGATCTTCAAGGTTAAGCAACGCTTGCCTAGGTTGGTCTGTGGATGGGTGACCATCTTAACATAACGAGTTTCCTCCGTGCCTCGGAAAGCACGTTAAGCCGTTGGTCCCGGCTGTCATTTGGAGATCTTTGGCAGTCGTTACGGATAGTCAGAAGCCAGTAAATCTGACTCCAGTCTTGCCATGAAGTACCGTGTTACCCCAGTTAATGGGTTGTGGAGGTCTGGTAGGCAGCCGCTCCTTGTAAAATACTGGTATTCAGCTAAATCCGGCTTGACTGGAAGCCGACCCCAATATAGTTGGGAAAAGGCTAGGCAGATGATGATGATGATGAATCAGTTGGCCATTACGTTATGTAGTGCTTTTGAAAATTTCAACTTAACTACCATTTATACCATAAAACTACAAGATGTAGCGATGAACATTCTCGAAACGATAACATTTCATACCTATTAGAATTTTGAACGACATGAACTTAGCTACGAATCTTCTATTCCTTTGTTCTGACCACGTGACTTGACGTTGAGAAGAGACGTTTAGTAGCGTTAACGTTTTTAGATTATCAACTTGGCTAAGCCTGCAGGCGTCGTTAGTTGCGTCAGTGCGCTAGTCCTCAACTCCAGCACTAGGCAGTCACCACCCGCGTCCAGTGGCCGGCCACAAGCGCAGCCAGGCAGCCAGCTAGTCAGCACACCTGGTCGTACGTCTGCACGTCGTGCATAGCATTGCTAAGACTGAGTAGTGTGTAGCGGTTACATTGGGTACTCTAGTGTCTCTGTCCAATTACCTCTTATATTACCAGCCCGATCAGGACACGTAATTGCCAAAAGCTAAATAATGATGTAATTTACACAATCATTTCATTACTTACTTTACATTTATTATCGCATAGATACTTACGTACCTGGTCGGGCAGAGTCGGGCCCATTAGACGTGTTGTAATCTTCCAGGCCACTTTTATATCGAATTCCAGATTATTGTGATGACAGTACGTTTCGATCGAATACAATATTCGAAATGTTATTAAATGTAGTTATGTCCAGAGAAATCTTTTATTTTAAACCCTTCAGTCTCCCTATACCTACAGCAACAGGATTAATTGTAAAACTCTAACAACCTTGCAGGACTGTATCTATTATTGACATCAGAAATTAAAAAAATGTGTTGTCTTTTTTTTATAATGCATAGGTACACATTTACCAAAAACAAACCTTCAAGATTTTGCTGTTCGCACTGTTGTCACCCCCCGCTCGCCCCGCTATTGTACAACCGCTTGCTTTGCAAAGACTTCGCAACATTTAGGACGTTCAATTTAAATAATATATAAACATTTTAAGTCATAGAACAAAAGTTGTTGTTAATGATGATAAAACATAGTCCTGCCTGAGAGGTTGCCAGTGTTTTACAAATAACTCTGTATACTTGCCAGTTGCCACACAGGACGGTAGATTATGATTAAAATCAAACAACATTAGTAATGGTATTTCCATTTATTTCATATAAGGCTACACATTTATAATATAAACGTTATAAGTTAATAACGACTATTTAGCCTCTGGACACCCAGCGTTACATATCTCTTGCGGCGCAGCTTATCTTAGTTGCGCATCTCTCTAAACCTAACTAGATAGCAGTGACTGTACATTACAGACGTCCAATTCCACATCCGTTTGCTATGCGGAGTCCAGAGGCTAAATTGCAGATAAATAGGTAGAGCTACATACATCGAGATTTTTGTAAATAACATAATGATCAAGTCATTGTACTCACTGTGTGTGAACTGATACTAAAACATCCAATTCTACAGATTAATTATTTATTCAGAATTAATGTAGCAAATATTTAGTGCGAGGGACACGAGGAGCATACGTTCAGTCAGTGGAGGCGGTGCCCGCCACACGCCACGCGCGCACACAAGCGTTCAGTCGCACTAAACATAGGTACTACAACGGTGATTATACTTAGACATTGAAACATAAACAAATTGTATTCTTACACATTATTAAAACATACATAGTCAAGAAAAATATTCATAATGGTTAACCTCTACGGTTATCAAGGTCATACAAAAAATTGGTAATGTTATGTACTATCAATGAGTTTAGATCGGCAAAGCTGATGTATTCGTCCCCGTTGAAGGCGGGGTTGCGGTGCAGCCGCAGGTCGTCGGGCGGCGCCGCCTGCCCCGAGTGGTAGGCGCGCAGCAGCCGCGCCAGGCGCACGGCCAGCGGCGTGAAGTGCGACGCCACCGGCATGTAGTGCGCGTGCAGCGGCACGGCGCCCTCGCCCAGCAGCCGGCAGTGCGCCAGCACCAGCCGCGCCAGCTGCACGAACAGGTCCTCCGAGTGCGCCGGCAGCAGCTCGGGGGACTCGCGGCGATGTGCACGCTCAGGAGGAGCTCGGCGTTCCGCAGGGGCTGCCCGTTCGACACCCCTTTCGCGGTCGACGTGGCCCTCACGTTCGACAGGGGATTCGCGTTCGAGTGGGGATACAAGTATGACAGAAGGAGCGCGGTCGATAGGGAGTTCGCGTTCAACAGGAGGTTCGCGTTCGGTAAGGGGTTGGTGTGACGAGCTGGCTGGTTCCTGCTGGTACTGTGCATTACTCGCAGCATGCTGCCTAGCCGCAGATGTATACATAGGCGCAATTAAGGGCGGAAAGTGTGGTCCTAACGTCACATAGTCAGAGTCATAATTCGAACCTAATAGATCATGTCGTGGACGTCTATTGAGTGGATCTACCGGCACGTGAACTGCTCCTGTCGGCATGTGATGTGCCGCTGTTGGCATACGAAGTGATTCTGTCGGCATGTGGTGTGACTCAGTCGGTATTTGGAATAAGGTTGAAGGAGTATAATATGAGGCTGTCGGGACATAGTGCAAGCCTGTAGGCATATGGTGTGATCCTGTCGGTACATATTGTGAGTCTGTTGGTACATGGTGTGAGCCCGTTGGAGCATGGTGTGCGCTTACCGGTACGTGGTGAGACTGGCTCGGTACTTGTTGTGAGCCTGTATATATATTTTGTGACTCTGCCGGATTAAATAAAAAACGCTGTCCAGATGGTAAGTTAGAGCCTATTGGATTTGTATGAGAATATAACGGAGGTCGAAGCTCTGGATGTGTTGGTTCAAGACTTGTTGGCAAAGCTCCAGAACTTGTCGCCAAAGGTTCTGAACTTGTCTGCATGGAATTTGGCCTTGTTGCCATAGGAACTGCATTTGTTCGCGGGTCTGAAATAGTGGGCGCAGGCTCTGGATTTATCGGAACCTCTAGACTGATCGCAATGGGCCCTGGGTTTGACGACGTGTCGACTGGACCTGGCGGCACAGGTTCCGAAACTCTCTGGATTGGCACCGCGGCTGTCGGCATAGAATGGGAGCCTGCCAGCATGGAATTGGAACCTGCCGACATAAAGTGCGAACCTGTTGGCACAGGATGCGAGCCAGTCGGTATATACTGCGCGCCTGTCGGTATATACTGCGCGCCTGTCGGTACATACTGCGCGTCTGTAGCTATTTGCTGCGCGCCAGTCGGTATATACTGCGCGCCAGTCGGTATATGCTGCGCGCCTGTCGGTACATACTGCGCGCCTGTCGGTACATACTGCGCGCCTGAAGCTATTTGCTGCGCGCCTGCCAGGATGCCTGGCGGTATATGACGCATGCTTGGCGGCCATGGAAACATAGACAAGAGATCAAGGAACGGTGAAAATGTCTCTGCTATAAATTGCGACACTCGCCCTGCTTCAGTATAAGGCTGAAAGCCGCTGGTACCATAATTGCTTAAACGATTCAGAATCGCTTCTTGTTCAGTTCTTCGTTGTTGTTGAGAAACTGTTTCTTGCTCTGGTTGCTGATGTTGTTGAGCAACAACAACTTGTGGCTGCTGATGTTGTTGCGCAACTCTAAATTGTTGATGTTGTTGAGCAACTCTATTAAGTTGTTGTTGTTGAGCAACTCTATATTGTTGATGTTGTTGAGCAACCCTTGAATGTTGTTGTGATTGTTGAGCAACTCTTGATTGTTGTTGCGATTGTTGAGCAACTCTGAAATATTGCTGTTGAGTATCTCTATTTTGTTGTTGTGACTGCTCAGTTCTAAACAGTTCTCGTGGTAGATGAACGACTCTAAATTGTTGTGTTGGAGCATCTCCGTTTTGTAGTTGATGAGAAACTCTAAATTGTTGTTGTGGCTGGTGTTGTTGTCGTTGGTGTCGATACGGGCGTCCCATTACAGCATGGTAGAGGAAGTCGTTATCCGAGTCGGAGTCAGTCCAAGACGAAGTCGGGGAATATTCCTCATTCCAGTTTATCGGCGAACGACTGCGGCGTGGCGGAGAAGCTTGTCGAGTGTGAGCCGCGTCTTGTGTGGGCGACGGGTAGCGCGGCTCCTGCGACCAGGCTTGGTGGAGATGCGGAGTGTGCTGGCTCGGCCCGGAGCGAGCCTGCGCCGGAACTAGGCGCGACTGCGGAACATGCTGTTGTGTTGCTAAAGTCATTTGGTTGGCATGTAAAAATCGCTGATGCGTGCTCTCAGAACTTTGGTTCACCTGCGGATGTTGCTGTTGTGACGTTATAGGAATTTGGTCAGTCTGTGAACGATTCTGTTGTTGTGTCGTCACAGGAGTTTGGTGTGTTTGCAAAGCACTGTAGTTTGATTGTGACACATTCTGGTGTGAGTGCGAAACATTATGCTGTGTCGACATAATCATTTGATGTGTCTGCGAAAGCTGTTGCTGTGTCGCAACAGGAGTAGGACGTGTTTGTGAGGAACTATTACGTGACTCCAACACTTGCTGATGTGTCTGCAAAACATTCTGTTGTATCGTTTCGACTTGGTCAGTCTGCGAATAATCATTTCGTTGAGACGTATTTTGGCGAGTCTGTGAAACATTCTGTAGTGACGTCACAGGCGATTGGCGAGTCTGGGAAGTACTGTTCATTCGCGACACATTGTGGTGGGAATGCAAACCATTCTGTTGTGTCGACAACATAATTGGGTGTGCCTGCGAAAGCCGCTGTCCTGTCGCAACAGGAGCTTGTTGTGTTTGCGGAACACTACAGTTTAATTGCGACACATTCTGGTGGGACTGCGAAATATTCCGTCGTGGTGGCAAAGGAATTTCGTGTATTTGTAAAACATTTAGTGGTACGAGTGAAAGACGTTGTGTCCCTGCAGAAGCTTGATGAGACTGCGAAACATCATGTTGAGTCGCCGCAGGAGTTTGGTGTGTCAGCGAAACATTCTGAGATTGAGACGGTGTAGTAATTTGTTGTGTTTGAGGTACATTATGGTGTTGTGTCGACACTGGAGCTAAGTGCGCCTGCGACACTTCATGCGCAGTTGCTGTAGGAGTTTGTTGTGTACGCGAGACCGCCAGGTTTGCAGCCACATTACGATAAGCCTGCGACACACTTTGAGGTATCTGAGTATTCTGGTGTGCCGGTGAAGGATAATAGTGAGTCTGAACGCTCTGGTGAGCTGGTGTAGGACGTTGAGCAGTGCGAGGCCTGCCTTGGTGATCCGTCGCAGAAGTGATCAGGGGCACAGGATTTTGTTGAGGCCACAATTTGTCGGGTGTCCATGGAATATGGCGAGTCGGCATGGGATGGCTGCTCGGGTCGGAAGCACGTTGGTTCGCCGAAAGATCTTGATATGTCGGGGCATCAGCCCTGCATGTCAGAGAAAGATCTTGGACTGCCGGTAACAGATGTGAGGGTGACGACGAAGTATTTTGGTGCGCCGGTGGAACATTCTGATAAGGTGGCACAAGACGAGGCACCAGGCCAGGTCGTCGTAAAGGCTTTGGAAGGAGCGATCTGGGCCGAAGGTTCCGGTATATAGGCACACTATATCGATGTGGTGTCGCGTTGTGCGAGGGCGAGTGTTGCGCGTAAGTGTGATCAGGCAAGGGAGGTGTTGTCTGCTGCGGTGGAGTAGATACCCGCAGGGGTATAGGATCGGCTGCAGGTGTAAGATCACATGGGGATGTGAGGTCGCGCGGAGGTGTAGGATGGCCTGCAGGTATAGGATCACATGTGGGTGTAGGATCGCCTGCAAGTGTAGGATCACATGGGGGTGTAGAATTATCTGGAGGTATAGGATCACATAGGGGTGTAGGATTACCTGAGGGTGTAGGATCACATGGGGGTGTAGGATTATCTGGAGGTATAGGATCACATAGGGGTGTAGGATTACCTGAGGGTGTAGGATCACCTGGAGGTGTAGGATCACATAGAGGTGTCGGATCACCTGGAGGTATAGGATCACATAGGGGTGTAGGATTACCTGAGGGTGTAGGATCACCTGGAGGTGTAGGATCACATAGAGGTGTCGGATCACCTGGAGGTATAGGATCACATAGGGGTGTAGGATTACCTGAGTGTGTAGGATCACCTGGAGGTGTAGGATCACATAGAGGTGTAGGATCACATGGAGGTGTAGGATTACCTGGGGGTGAAGGATAACATGGAGGTGTAGGATCACAAGGGGGTGTAGGATCGACTGCAGGTGTATGAGTACATAGAGGTGTAGGATCGACTGCATGTATAGGATCACCTGGTCGTGTAGGATCACATCGGGGTGTAATATCGCGCGGAATTGTAGGATCATGCGGGGGAGAAGGGTCGTGCTGGGGTGTTGAGTCACGTGGTGATGTAGGATCATGCGGAGGCGTAGGATCACGCAGAGGCGTAAGATCATGAAGAGGTGTAAGATCGTCCAATAAGTTTGTAAAATCACGCAATGGAGGAGAATCATGCGGGGACGGAGGAATACTTGTGGATAACAGATCACACGACGGCGTGGCCTCTCTCGCGGGAGAACGGTCACTCGACGCGCCCCGTGTGGGCGAGGACTCAGGCGACAGTACTATGTCACTAAGAGGAGAAGAATCACTCGGCATCATATTTATGGGTGACTGTGATGAGTGATGAGAGGGCGTGAGGTCTCTTGTTATGGGTGTGGGTTCACGCGAGCGACTACTCTCTCCTGAAGAGTGTAAAGAATCACGCAAGCGTGATGAGGCCTGCGTGCGTATACTATCTTGCGAAAGCGGACCTTCACCGTCGTCCGACGCCACGCCATCGCCCGAAGTGTCTGAGTCCGTATTATCGCTCGAGGACGAATTATCGCGGGCGGCTCTACGATCCCGCGAGGGCGTGCTATTGCGCGAGGTCGCATTATCGTCCGAAGTAGTGTTAACGTCCGAGGTCGTATTATCGTCAGAAGTATTATCGTCCGCGGCCGAATTTGCGCGCGAGGCAGAATTTACGCTCGAGGCCGAATTTGCGCGCGAGGCAGAATTTTCGCTCGAGGTCGAATTTGCGCGCGAGGCAGAATTTGCGCGCGAGACCGAATTTGAGCGCGAGGCAGCATTTGCGCGCGAGGCCGAATATGCGGGCGGTGCAGACTTTGCGCGCGCGGCCGGTTTTGCGCGCGAGGCTGAATTTGCGCCAGACGCCGACTTTGCGCCAGGGTCCGAATTTGCGTGCGAGACAGAATTTGCGCGCGATGCCAGATTAGCGCGAGAGGCTGAATATGCGCGCAAAGAAGAATTTGCGCGTGAGGCCGAATTAGCGCGCGAGGCCATATTTGCGCGAGAGGCCGAATATGCGCGCGAGGCAGAATTTGCACGCGAGGCCGAAATTGCGCGAGAGGCCGAATTTTCGCGCGAGACAGAATTTGCGCGCGAGGCCGAATTGGCGCATGTGTCCAAATTTGCGCTGGTGACCGATTTTGCGCCAGAGGCCGAATTTGCGCCGGAGACCGATTTTGCGCCAGAGGGCGTTTTATCATGCGAAGGCGTATTACTGCGAGAACGCGTAGCCTGTCTTGTATGGTCACGTGTAGGCGAACGATCATGCGAGGGCGAGCTATCACGCGAGTCTGCACTGCTACTCGAGCTCGTACTGCTCGTATCATCACGCGTGGGCTTTCTTTTACGCGTGGGCGTACCACGCGAGGGTGCACAGTACCGAGAGCGCTTCGGTTCCCTCAAGTGTGAAGGATCACGAGAGACTATACGACATCGTGAGGGTGTAGGATGCCGTTTGCGTTTACGATCACGTGCCAGGGTAGACCACACGGGCGTGCGGTCGCGTGTGGGCGTGTTGAGTCCCGCGTGCGCACGGCTGCGTACGCGCGGAGACGTGGGATGTCGGGTGTATGTTGATTTGCGCGAGTACGATGTCTTAGGTGGCCGACGCCTCGGGGACGAACGCTTACCGGCGGCCGGACAACACTGCGGGGGTGTCGAACGTACCGGGGGCGAAGGATTACGAGTGCTCTGCATATGAACGGAGCGCCGCGAGAGCGAATACATCAGATGCCTGGAGGAGCTAGAATGCTGAGCTGGGGTAGAATGTCTCTTGTAGGAAGGTTTAGTGGGCGACGGACGAGTCCTTGTGGTGACGAGCGCGCGGTGTGCGGGGCAGTGGCGCGGCGCTCGCGGTGCGGCCCGCGGGCGGGCTGCGCGGGCGGCCCCCGGGGGGGCGGCCCGGGGCCGGCGGGGCCGGGGGCCGCGCTACTGTGCCGCGGGCGCCGGGGCTGCGGGCGCGGGCGGCGCCGCGAACGTCACGGAGAACAGCTCCTGGCACGCCGCCTTGGCCGCCAGCTTGCGCGCCTCCTTCTTGTTCGAAGCTGTCATGACAATAAGGCAACATTGTACACAACTTCTAAACGAGCCATACTTGTACGACTTACGTGGCCGCAATATACAACTGTGGCCTAGCTGTCTAACACTAAACTCAAATGATGACTTTATTGTGAAAATTACTTGGAATTATAACAGACTAGAGAAAAAAAACATTTTTTTTTACCGGCAATCACTTGTCACCCTCGAAAAATAAATCTAAATATTGTATTTAATTTCTCAGTTCTCTATTATTTTAACGTCAATTGTAAATAAAATAGACACTATTATTGAAAGACTTCGTTTTTTGATAACAGAGTGCTAGAAATACGCCCCTGTCACACTGTATTGTGCTATCGGCTGTCGATAAAAAATAAGAACATCCCAAATCTAAGAAAATACAAAAAGCTCCAAAAATGCTTATTTTATGTCATGGGAAATAATTTTCACGGCTTTCGGAGCTGCTTGAAATAAATACAAAAATACCAAATATGAAAATCCAGTATAATACCGTAAGTATGTGTAATAATATGCGTTTTAGAAACAAACCGGATGCATACGGCTAAGGAGTGAACTTCCCTGCCGGAATCGTTGTTTCCTGATAGCTAAAACCTAAGGGGGTTATGGTTGGGGTGTATGGGGTTTCCGTCTCGTAGGGTTGTGCGGCCAGACGGCTGGTCGCCCCGCATAAAACCAACCTCAGCCAAATATTAATATGGACAGGGACAAGTTTAGATTGGGTACTCGGGCTAGGGCGTCGCCGCACAACGACGCGCAGGCACATCGCCCTAAACCTGCGACAAGTGGGCTAGGGCAACCGTGTCAAGTACGGGCACGGCTAAAGAGGATAGTACCCAAAATGAAGTTTAGCTTTGCCACCTGGAACATTGACTTCCTAACTGGACGTTGCAGAGAACTCGCGGACGTACTTGCAAAGCGTCGGGTCCAGTGCGCCTTCCTTCAGGAGACGCGCTGGAAGGGTAATAAGTCTCACGACATCGGGCATGGGTACCGTATAGTGTACGCCGGATCACCATCAGGCAGAAACGGAGTGGCCGTAGTGCTGTCTAAGGATCTTCAGAATGGACTCGTTTGAAGTAGACCGATACTGCGACCGGTTGATTCGAGTTAGGGTGCTGATCGAAGAGTCGGTAACGAACCTAATCAGCGTTGTGGTTGCTGGGAGTCTGAAAATAACGTATTGCGCGCTATTCCGAATTCCGAAGGTGTTTTGGTTGGGAGGGATCTCAACGGTCACGTGGGTCAGTTTGCTGGAGAGTACGGACGTGTTCGCGGTGGTTTTGGTTATGGTCAACTAAATGCAGAGGGCGTCAGTATACTCAGAACCTGCGTTGTGTCTAACCTAACGATCGCGAACACGTCCTACCTAACCCAAATAAATTACCTGCTGATACGACGATGCCACATTGGCAAGGTTACCAACTGCGAGAAACGCAAAGCCCGCACTAAGTGGTAGTTGCATAATGGTCTTAAACAGTCGGAATTCATCACGGAGGTCGAGCTTCTCGAGATCAGTGCTCCGCATGAGTCCGCTCAAGAGAACTGGAGTAGGATCCAATCAGCAATCACCGCTGCAGATAGGCGCGTCCTTGGCTCTTTTCGTGGTAGCCGCGTCATAGACAAGGAGACGTGGACAAGGGTGTAGGAAAAGTGGCAAGGGTCCAACTCTCCGGAGGACAAGGAGGCGTATGGTGCGGCTAAGCGCGCTAACAACAAAGCAGTAGCCAGAGCCCGCAGCAAAAGTTTGTCGCCGTTGTACGACAAGCTGGAAACTGAGGAGGTGCAAAAGCTTATTTTTAAGCTGGCGCGTGCCCGGGAAAAAGCTACATAGTGAAGAGAAGTGATGGTACTCCGTATAATATCTTCCAAAATATACTAGACGTATATGGGTGTGATGAAGCGATGAAGCGATACTAGCGATAGGCGATGAAATAAAATGCTGAGCGAAAGCGGCAGAGTTATATTGTAGCTATCAGATACAAAACAGTAATGAATGATCGTACAAATTACATCGGTATTTATAGTAAACAAGTCAGTTCTTATTAATAATAATAATGGTTCGCACTTGACCGTTTTTGCGCAGGAGTCGCCGCCCACTCATTAGCGCGAACAAAAGCCGGGTGCGCAGCCATCTTGACTCGTTAGCGCCCGGACAAAAGATGCGCGGGCGCCATGTCCTTAAGGGCGGCGTTAAGTTCGGCTGACGTCACGAACCGGGCGGAGTCTTAGAACCTGTTTTGCACACGGCACGCTCTGACGTAAAATCGCGTGATCCTGTGCTGCGTTGAGACGTGCGAGTGTACTTGCCTACTCGCCACATAGGACATTAGTAAATGTCTCTGTGTGCCCAGGGTAGGTACAGGGTAGGGTACAATGCTCCCTCTGTTATGGAAAGATGATGTACATACTTCTCGGAGCTGTCTAACAAACAACTTCCCTATAACCTTCCTCCCGAACCGCCTCCTAACCTTAAACTTATTTCCCCTATTTCCCCCGAAGAAACCCGCATTGCACCGGAAATCGATCGGGCCTGACAAAGTGCCAATTGAAGCGTAGAAGGCGATGGGCCCACATGGTATGGACCTTCTGATGGATCTTTTTAATTGCATCCTGATCACTAAAGAAACGCCAAACCAGTGGCGATCTAGCCTGATTATTCCTATTTACAAAGGCAAAGGTAGCGTATAGGATTGCAGAAACTACCGCGGTATCAAGATCATGTCCCACACCATGAAGTTCTTCGAGAGCATAATTGACACACGGCTACGTAGCGAGTGCACTATCTCTGAGTGTCAATATGGCTTCCGGGCGGGTAACAGCACCATGGACGCAGTGTTCGCCTTACGGACTCTGGTTGAAGTTTACAGAGAGAGAAGGAGAGCTCAGAATATGGCCTTTTTAGACCTGCAGAAGGCCTTCGACTGTATACCTCGGCAGTCCATATGGTGGGCACTTCACTCCAGGGGTGTTCCCGAGGCCTATATTGACATTATCAAGGATATGTACAGCGATTCCGTATCCTCTGTCCAGATCGCTGTTGGCGTTCACCAAGGCCCGGCTCTTAGCCCGTTCTTGTTTAACGTTGTGCTCGATGTAGTTACGGCAAACATCTAAGATCCCCCCGCCTCCATGGCTAATGATGTATGCCGATGACATCGCCCTCGTTAACCAGAACAAGGCCTATCTTGAGACTACGAGAAAACAGCGGTCTGAGACTAAACGTGGCGAAGTCCGAGTACATGTCCTGTGGCGGCACGGATTCAAACACTATCCAAATAGGTTCGGATTAGATCGCAAAGGCCGATACGTTCCGGTAGCTTGACGATGTCCAAGCACGTATAGGCGCGTCTTGGGCAAAATGGCGCGAGGTAACGGACGTTCTACTCCGAAGCTCAAGGGGCAGATATATAAATGCATCATACGGCCTGTCCTCCTGTACGGCGGCGAGTGTTGGCCAGCACTAAGCAGACACACTCAGGATCTTCGCGTAACACGATTCGATCGCATACACATCTCAATCATCCGAGGTACTCTTGGTGTCCGTGACGTGGGGGAAAACCTGCAAGAGTGTCGTCTGCGATGGTATGGCCACATCATGTGCCGCCCTAGGGAGTAGATTGGTCGGAGATGCATGAATATGGCTCTCCTTGGGGCAAGGTCCCGTGGCCGCCCTCGCAAGCGCTGGCTGGGCGTCGTCAAGTCCGACATGAGAGCCAATGGCCTTACTGGAAAGGATGTCGAAGATCGGGAAAAGTGGAAAAGGCTGGCATTAGCCGGGATTAACGCCAGGTAGAAGAAAGAGAAGCTAAAACCTAAGGGAGGTAAGGAGGGGGCCCACGATGGCCTTTAAAAAGCTCACAGGGCTGCCTTTAATGTGCTGATGGTGATCACGGCGGTGATTTTAGCTAGATAACAACCTCACACCCCTGATCATCCTATCTCCAAAAGTTTAGGAGTCTTTTGAAAGATTCCTACCGAAAAATAAGTGGGAAGGGCGGTTTTTAGGTCTAAGTCAATACGTTCTACGCAAGCGTGCTCCGTCGCCATGTGGTGATATAGAGGACAAATGTGAGCTTTTCAAATTAATGATTAATTCCAAAAGATAAAGTTTATAAGTTTGTATGTAAGGGATAATCTAATAATGCAAAAGGAAATAGGCAACAGGGAGCTATTATATATCCAGTTTGAAGGTATGTGGAACCGAGTGTAAAGTCCCGCAAACCTCCGTTAAAAAGGGAGGATCCTCTGACCAGACAGGTATGTCTGGTGGGCAACTGCTCGATAGATGATTTTGGGCTGTCGTATCTATTCAAACCGCATAGAGAACTTTAATTGCACGATGCAGGATTCGTAGTTTTTATGTAACGCCATAGATGTCGCCAAATTATTGCCTCATTTCAGTCAAGATTGTATGCTTTGACCATTTCTCTTCTTTATTTTTTTATTTGTAACCTATCTAGATATTTTATAAACTTACGTTAAGTTTGCAATATCCGCGATATAGTTATCAGGAAACAACAACTCGGGCAGCAAATTCTACAACCTAGAAGATTACCTACTTCATGGTGATACACTACAGCCTATTCGAGTTAAGGAAATAGTGACGTCATCGTTACAGCCGCGATGCAGTCGCTAGCGGCTTACGTCCGCCCGCGCCACTATTCTCAGTCGCGATGCAAACGCGCGTCAGCCGCGCTACTGCATCGCGGCTAACGCGCGACTGTGTACCGTTTTTATGTAGACTGCTAAAGTATTTCAATCACGTGCCACCCTCCCTCCGTCCTCTACCTGCTGTCATCTGACACGGTCGCGCGGCAGCCGCGCTACAGATGCGATGCAGTAGCGCGTTAGTAGCGCTGTTGACGCACGTCAGCCGCGCTTCAAAAATCGCGAAAAAGGCGAGGGCCAATAGTAGCACTGATGACATCACTATTTCCTTAATACGAATAGGCTGAAATAAAACGCTTATGTTCGTAGAACAGCTACAGCATTGTTGGACTCACCCTTGCCGACGTAGGTGGTGCCGTCGACCTCGACGCCCATGGTGAAGAGCATGTTCTGCGGGCGGTCGCCCTCCACGGCCAGCTCGCGGTACTCCAGGTGCGGCCGCATGTACGTCAGCAGCATGCACGGGTGCATCTGCGACGCGTTGCCCGGCAGCTCCTTGCCTTTCTTCGTAGGCTCCAGTAAGCTTTCTGACGTCTGTTCCGAAAGATTTTGATGTTTGAATTCACTTGTTAGGTTGGTAGAATTATTAGGTAAAGGTACAAGTTGAGCATTCGAGTTTCATTAGAGAGATTGAATATATTTCTCAGGGAAACCTGGAGGGGTCTTGAGTCACACTGTAAATACGCGTGCACTCACTGCGGAGCGCAGCGTTCAGGCGTTCTGTTGAGTATTAACTGGTGTAAGATACCATTACATACACAAGATATTTTAAAATTATCAAAGTGTGAAAGAGGGATGAAGTTATACAGGTCGAATAATACTATCCCGTTCTCACGATGAAATCATTTCGAAGTACCTACTTTTGAACACAAACATAGTTTATATTTTTAATCAGTTTAATAAAAGTGTGTGAAGTAATTACCGAGAGCGAGGTGGGCTTGAGCTGCGGCACCTTGTGGCCCTCGTACTCCCACTCGGTGAAGAGCTTGTGCAGCGCGAACGACGCCAGCTGGATCATGGGCAGCGCCTCCTCGTCCGTGCCCACGTCGCCGTTCTGCGACCCCGAGTCCGGGATGGCCAGCGACGTCGCTGCAACACGAAATGGTACATTTAGATACAAGTGGACAAAGTTATTGCGACTGAGATGGGATTCGCACTCGCCGCACGCGAGTATGTTAGTGCGGCGTGGTGCTGGCGTGCTGCCCGTGGCTGTGTGTCGCACGGCGTGCAGCAGTGCACTCAGTCGCACATACACTACCGAGGGTGCGCGCGACTAGCGCGGCACGCTCGCGGGGCGGCGGCGCGGCGCGCTGTGGGGGGGACGAGCGCGCGCGCGGCCCGCGCTACTGCGGAAAACACTCAATTGCGTGCCTACAAGCGCTCGGGTAAAGGCGGGTTTTCGAGTAAGTGTATTGAAAATGATTGTTTTAAACTTTATAAAAACTTTGACGCTAGAAGACACCGAGATTCAAAAGTGAGCACTACGCGACCAGTGAAAACGAAATGTCTTTTCAACAACAATATTATAGAGTAACCCATGACCACAAACGCCCTGTTCACAAGTTAACCTACTAATCATAGTACTACCTATCATCCCGAGTGAGGCTCTCGAAATCAATAAATCATGTACTTTCACATAACTTGTGCAAACATTACCGTAAACCAGAGTAAAGCGGAAACCACATGAGACCGATGCACACGTATGCCACGCCTGATATGTAAGTCGAACGAAGTCGAGTAGCAAGGATATAATGTAGCTCTACAAGTCTAGCTACTATATAAAATGTATGGAGACCAACGCACCCAGATCGGCGTACGTGGCCCAGTTATATTGTGGACACAATATAACTGATAACGAGGTAAGATACTTACTGCTATCGCTGTTGATGACTTTGTTCATCTTCTTGATTATTAGGTCTCGTATGGCCTGCTCGGCGGCAGCGTTGCGGGCCATCAGCTTGTTGTCACCTAGAGAACATTTTTCAATTAAACCATGAGATAAGTGCATAGAACATCCACTTTCCCATTTAAAAAGTCATATTAAATTTTATCTACTATTGAATTTTCAGATATAAACTAAACATAATTATAATCTATCAATTTTCACAAACATTGTCATATTCATTTGAATTCTTTCCAAAGACATTTTGCTTTTCTGCAGTCGAATAAAATCTCTTGAACCTGTACAAGAGATTTTATTCCACTGCAGAAAACAAATATCTATCAAATCTTTCATGTCATAGTCACGTCACTTTGGCGTGCTTTTCTTGACATTCCTTTGTTATTAATTATCTGAAATTCCTGTGGTAGGGGTACAATACAATTAGTGAAACCATACAGATGCATCAATGAATGAAGTTTAATTACTCAGATACCCGCGAAACGAGACACAATAGTAAAACAATAACAGCGCGGTCTCATAGGACCGGTTGGGGATTCAAACGTTAAATGAGTCTTTATAAAAAGAGACAAAAGCCTATGACCAGTTTGTGTTGCCAGTGATTATACATGACTCTGAAATTAATGTTGTCGCTTAAAAAGAAAAAAGGGCAGACCCGTATTGCCCGTAGAACTGATGGTCGATGAGGACGGAATATTCTGGAGTAGCGACCATGTACCGGAAGACGCAACGTTGGAAGGCCTCCCACAAGGTGGACTGATAACCTGATCAGGGTCGCGGGTATCCGATGGATGCGAGACACACCGGACCGGTCGCTGTGGCGACGCTTGGGGGAGGCCTATGTCCAGCAGTGGACGTCTTTCTGCTAAGATGATGATGATGACAGAAGTAAGCGAACTTACCGTAACCCTTGTAGCTATTGCCATCTATGGTGAGGTCTGCGCAAAAGTTGTGTGTGTTTGGCGTCTTGTAGTACGCGTTCGTCGCTGAGGGCTCCACTTTGAATTGCTGCCGGAGAATAGACACATCAGTATTTGTAATCAACATGTACAATCTTAAAAAACTTAGGTCAGAGTGTCGAGACAACATAGAACACTTTTCAGTCTTAAAAATATCAATCTTGCTTTAAAGAAAGACTAAAATAAGCAAATAAACAGCCATTAGTCCTAGAACATATTTAAAAAATCAAAAAAAAAGTCCGACTCCAGTCTTGCCATAAAGGATCGTGTTACCCCAGATAATGGGTTGTGGAGTTCTGGTAGGCAGCCGCTCCGTGTAAAATACTGGTATTCAGCTAAATCCGGCTTGACTGGAAGCCGACCCCAATATAGTTGGGAAAAGGCTAGACAGATGAGTCCTAGAACGTATCAAACTGGACGTAGGTGCGCGTAGCATGCTATTTCATTTTCAACTTTATTTACAGGGTGGCAATGTTGATATTTGGCTGCACCTTGCTGATTTCTACGGAGACGCTTGCGGTCTTATGTCTCAATCGGTTTCCCTAGTGAATGGAAAAAGATAGAACACTAACATTAGCCACCTGTTCGTTGGGCATCATCTCGTTGAGCACCATGAGCGCGTTCTTGGGCGTCAGCAGGCGCCGCAGGTTCTCGTTCTGGCGCCGACGACGCTCCTTGTTGCTCACTTTCTTTACTGTAAGCAAATTGTGTTGCTGCTATAATACATAGTCATATTACACACTGGTTTTGTTCATCTTTTTTTTTAGCATTAGCGGCCTTATAATGTTCCCACTGCTGGGACTCAGGCCTCCTCTCTAGGAGAGGGGACTATATTATTAAGTTTTAACATCTACATACATGTAACCTATGCCCACAATAAAGACATTCTGATTCTGAACAAGTTATCCTGTGGTTTGTCTGACGGCCCTATACTTTACAAGAAAAAAATACTACTTTATCTTTTTTTTGTTTTTCTTTCCTTTGTCTGCGGTATGTAGGCAGTGTGTAAATGAATTGTTTAGAATTGATACAATTATCTTTAGCTAGTACAACTGTGGTTAATGTACGTTTGTGGTTTTGTGGCTTTTAACAGTTAACTTGTTCCATAAATGAAACGAACAAAAATTGCGTCGTAAATCATGACTTGTAGAATTGTTCGAAAGAATTACCGTAGCCCTGGAACGCAAAGGACCACTGTAAGAGCACAGGTGGGTTTAGTCAGTAAAATTCTGACACTCCGTCTCGCTTCACCCAGATCGGGAGGGGTTATTTAATGATTCCCACCTCAAAAAAGAGAACCTCACAAATTGAGCGCACTAAGCATTTCTTTTGAGAAAATGATAAAAGATAACAAAAATGGCGAAATAGAGTGTATGAATAGTGCTCACCTCCAGGCAGCTTGCTCTTCATCCAGTGCGGCTTGGCGACCATGCTGTCGTCGTCCTTGGACGCCGACGCGTCCGTGTCCACGTCCGCCATCTTCACGTCCTCGCTGCGCAGCGGCGGCGGCTGAAGCAAAGTGTCGTTAGTAAAGTGCCACCACACTTCTATACGAACATACATCCTACACAAGTGTACTGGCTTACCGGCACTGCCTGCATGCTCTGCTGTTGCTGTTGTTGCTGCTGCTGCTGCGGCTTGCGCGGCGTCTGCCCGAACGTCTGGTGACATAGCACAAGTTCAAACACCAAGCATTCACACCTTCTACATAGGTATACTCCAACAAGCCCACGACGAAAACATTTGGATAGAATCATACCAGCGCAGCGGCTCGATGGTAGCGTCCGTATGTCCCTGCAGCGACTCCCATCCGCGTCAGATAAAATACGGTCTGACGGAGACAACAACACACATTGCGACTTGGGTTCGTCTAAAAAGCCAGCAGCTCAGCAGCTCGTAGTGTGCTCAACCGTATTTTGTAGGATGCGGATCGGATGCAGAACATATTGCACCGATAACGCAAAAACAATGAATACTCACTGATGAGCGTTTTGGCATGCTTGTAGGATTTTTCCACTGCTTCCAGTCGATGTCCGATTGCAGCCCGCCCGACACCAACTGGCGTCATTCAGCCTAGTGGGAGATGCGCTCCACCATTCACTCGCTAACACATCCACGCTAACAAACGCATCAAATTAAACAAAGGAGGGAACAGCATACTGCTGCGGAAATGTGGCTCATGACGGTAGTATATGACAAGGCGAACGGGTATGTGGATAACAGAAAAAGAGATTTTGGATTTGGAGAAGAAAACATAAAACTGCAGAAAACAAAGCACAGCTTGGAGTGAAGCAACATTCTGTCATCTCGTACACAGTGATGGTGGGCTCACATCACCCATCAACATCCATATTTCTATCATGTCTGTCTCCCAGTAAAATTGCAACCTCACCCTATAGCCAATTGGAGACTGGACTGCATTATTGCATAAAGAAATTTCATAGTTACAATTTCAGAGGGTTGTCACATGTTAGAAATCCGGAGCAGCTTATGTCTACTTAAGTCTAGAGAATGCTGTATGTTTACGAATTATGTTCTTCGTGACCATACCACTTTCTCAAACCACAGAGCTACCATCTGAGAGGCTTGCATCGGCATCTTGTGTGGAAATCTCACCACAGGCGTGTTAAATATTCAACAGAGCTATGCCTTGGTGGAGGCCCAACATTGTAAGGGATAAAGAGCAATATTTTGTTTTGCATTTATCTCATACAATGTTGGGAAAAGAGGTGCACAACACGAGCTCAGTCAGAGGGTAGCTGGAGACTTTATGTGGCCAGTACCAGGGCTCTCGGGGCTCGCCGAAGCACTGTGGTAACAGACATTATCAATTTATTTTATTATTTTAATCATTTATGTTGAGTGGTAACAAGAGTGACATAGTGTACAAAATAGACTAGTCCTTTATAAAACATTTTTTAGCGTGACATCTCATTTGATAGGAGATTCTTGCAAGGTAGTCATTCATTGTTTGCTGAGAATTCTCAGAGTCTATATAGTAGTACTTAGTCTGCTCACTATTCAAACACAGGATGCTGCCTTTCTTGCAACATTTGCACCTGGCATTGAAATTATCAATATTTCTTAAATGCAAGTCTAGATGCAGGTCACTTTTAATATTTATTCAACTAAACACAGCAGTTAGTGTGTTTAAAATTTGTTATTTAAGATAATTTCCATTCCTAGGTGTGACTGACAAGGCACCTTATGGGTTCTTGTTTTTTATTCCTTTCCGTTTTAATAGGTAATAATAGTAATTTGCTTCAGAAATTCTTGATGGAAGTGAACAATACTACTGTACGAGTAACAAAATCAACCAATAATGCACAACATATATTTTTTTTTGTTATACTTTACTTCAATACCATCCAGATTAGTTCAATAAAAATTCTAATTGACCAAATTTACCTCCCCAGCTGCTACAAATTGTCCTGGTGTGTTGTAGCGCCCAGACGAGAATCTAGTGTTATCTGTGGACAACAAAATCAAAAATAATTGGACTATCCAAATTATCTACTACTTTATGCTAGTACAGTATGGCCGGTGTATCTTGAAGAGCCCAAACTTTACGCAGAAGGCAGCGCAATAACGTGTTTGATTTAAGGACCAAATGGGGGCATTATGTGATGGGCGGGGGTGTTGGTTTGGCTAGAGATTGACCCTTTGTAAACACAATCAACCCTTTAGTCATTGCAATTGATTTTTTAAATTTTGATTTGTTATGGAATTTAATTTAAATGCCTATTGGACGTCTGTCTTTTGTTATTTCTTAAAGCTTTGTTCTTATTTGGTAATGCTTGGTATGCGATAATATCTCTCACTCACACATTAGCATTGGTGTCATGTTTGTGTTTCTATGTGTGTGTGTAAAAGTGTTTGTTTGTCGTTATTATTATGTTATTGAGTTTTTGTGTAGAGTTAAATTTTTCTATAATTCATAAGGTGTTTAAATACAAAAGTCAATAACATTATAAACAACTTATTTGTTCTGGTTGTTATTTGTTTATTTTGCAAACCTACCACATGTTGTTTTTTTTTTTAACCCAAAGATTGACTGGTAGAAAAGGCCCTGTTGCATTAAGTCTACCAATGTACCACTATTGTACATGAAGTTTAAATAAATAAATAAACTTTTTTTCTACAAGTACATACACTAAAGTTCGCAGAGCCTATGTTCAGGCGTGCCAAGTTAAGTTGGCCGTATTGCACAGGCCATGTTATGGGATGCAATTTCGCATTTGGCACACAGAGCAATACTATTCTGTTTGTTTTGGTTAATAATAAATAAACAAATAATTCCCAAATATATTTCAAGAACAAACAGATTTCTGTTTATACATAGCTTTATGATCTGTTGTATTCTTTAATAATGAAACAGAAGAAAGAACAGGCTGAGCAAAATCTCTTAATAATAAAGTATTTCAATTCAGAATAATAAAATGGCAGCACTATGTAAACTTTAATATTTACTAAGTATCTGATAAATACCGTAAACAAGTAACTATTTCTAAGCTTGTACAGTACACCATTAATTAACACAAACGTCAGCAGCTAAATCAATACACTCAACTATTGTTATTTGTGAATTCGCGACAAGAGACGGGCGGGCGGTGGGCGATGGCAGAGCCGATCGATACTGCGCCTGTTCCATTGTTAGTCGTTCACAAAATGGAGCCCAAAGCCAAAGGGACTCATACAGCAAACCGGAGTGTGTATCTTACAAACATTTTCAGTGAAATACGTTTGTAAATCACGGCCAAGTACTCTTTGCGCATAAAACATCGTACGAAATAACCATTACCGACTAACATTCATTGTCAGGTTACAATGCCAGGTTTGAAGGGATGATTCAAAAATTACTCACATTTGTTGTTGTATGCCATTTTAGTGACTTGCTGAAATAGTTTATTTGGTTTAAAAGCACTTATTTTGTCTACTTTTAAGAATCTTCTGAATATTACGAAAACATTAATCCTCGCTATGTTGACTCAACGTCAATCAATAAAGTAAAGATGGCGGTGCGCCACAGATACAGAATAACAATAATTGTAACGAGTCGAGTTATTTCAATCGAACTACTCGAATCAATCAACAAGCGAGTCAACTCAAGTTGCTTTTTCCTCCAACTTGAGTTGACTATTGCTTCCAAAAACGAAAATTATTTTATACTTTTTTTTAACATTAATGCTGTCGGCCCGTCCGCCCTCGACAGATAATCGGTAAACGATTTTTTGTAGGTGAAGAATAGAACGCACTGATAGCAATAGTGCAACGCAAATGGCCTTATGGCCTACAAAAAGTCGGTCACAGAATTATAATTTGTGACGATTATCCGATCCACAAAAAGTCTGGCGTGGGCGAGCAGTGTAACGCATTTTGTACTATTTTTGATAAAAAGTTGTTTTATTTTACACATAGATATCATAAATGTTGGTGATTTGTGTATATTTATTATTTACATGTAATGTGTAAATATAGGTATAAGTCACCCAGAAATAAAACGGTTCAATATGAAACTGGTAAAAAAAAACGAGACTTGGCTTGGCCCATTTGTGTCCCACGGCTGAACAATGGCCTCCCTCTCCCTTTTCCACACACATCTATCTTCAGCCATGGCGGGACAGTCAGACAGAATCTATTTTGTACTGTAAGAAAACAGAATCGTTTTAAATCGTAGCGCGGCGCCGTGATTGTTTGTCCTAAATCGTAGCCAATTTAGGAAGTAGAGCGGTCGGAACCTCCAATCTACACTAAATCGGATCTAATCATGGACTTATTTTATTAAGTCAATGGATCTAATATGTCCTAATTGCGATTATATCTTTTGATGTCCTACGGTTATCAAATATTTGTTTCATGGAAGTTAAGTTTTGATGAAAAAAGTTTAGTTTTCGTGGGCTTATGTACTTATCTGTTCTCGGTTGCGTTACGAACATAAGAAAAATTGTAAAAAAAAGTATGAGGAGCGTTTATGGAATTAGACTAAATATGTTTACGCTTTAGAAATATGAAATCTTTAAAATTATAAGTAAATCGTGCTGCTGTTATAAATCCCTAGGAGATCAATTAAAGGGATAAATAAAACTGCTGCGCGGATTTAAAATAGTCATTGTGGTTTGTTACAAAACGGAATGACGTATTTCGAACGCAACTTAGCTGTCATTCGTTGTGTAGTAGTTATTGTAGTATTTGTAGTTAATTCTATTTCACTAACTTTTTAGAAGTTGTTTCCGAGACAATTAAACTTTATTTTAAACAAGTCTTAGCATACAGTCTGAATGTCAAGAATAAGTGCATGTAAAGAAAGACTCGGTCTACGTTAATGCAAAAGTGATTTCAACAAATGACTGGAAAGTTACGACCAGTAGCGTAGCAAAGTGGCAGTTGTTGATAGTTATTCTTGAAGAAAATGTAATCTTGTGCTCAAATATCAAGCGGCAGTCGGTGTCATAAGGATAGTTTGGATTATTTCTTAAAAACAGGTGAGTTTCTTCTTTTTTGACGTGAAAAACATGAGCCATATATGGTTGATATCTTTGACACATTATTCCAAAATTGTGTGTAAACATTCTGATAAACTATTAGAAGCAAACACAAAGTATCTGTAGATGTAGAAGGGATCAGTCAATTTTCAACCTATGTGTCATCGTGAATGTAAATATTTACCTTATGTGGATTCTCATAATATAATAAAAGTGGGACAGTATGTTTACATATTTAACATAAAGCTGTGGCTTAAACAATCATTGAGGAGAAGGATCTTTAAAACAATAGGCTGACAACTGTTTTAATGTACAGCATTCTGTTGTGAATTTATTAAATTTTTCTTTGTGAAACTTGAGGAAACCATTCTTTTTAATAGTAAATTTTTGTGTTGTTTGGGTATTTATTGTGACCTTGTGATTTCTATGCTTTACGAAATTTCTACCAAAATTCCTTTTTTTTAAGTAATATTTGTTTACAGAATTCTAAAATGATTTCTTACCATAATTCTTTTTCAGTTCAAATGTCATAATAATCCGTGATGTCTTCGGTTCACTGCGTGGTGGTGTGGGAGTGGCAGTGTAACGGACAGTGGCTGCCGCACACTCCGGGCGTCACACGCACTCTGGAGCGGGCACACGCTAAGAAACTGACGAGAGTAGTGCTTGCCGATGCTGACCCGGCTCTGAGAGGACATTATGTGAACCTGAGGACACTGACGCAGTGTTTAGATACTCCAGGTATATTGCAATTAAATAATGTTAACCTTTGGAGTGTTGTGCTATCGAATTTGCGAAGTATTCAGAACTGCTGGCATTTGTTGGAGAATTAGAATGTTAACTCCCACTATCAATTGACTGCAAAAACTCTTTTGTCATGAACTGTTTTGTTTTGTTGTTTTTTGATGTTACTGAGTGCAGGAATGAGGTATCAGGCCTGTTTTCATCAAAGAATTCTGCAACCTACCATCATCGGCTATTTTTTTTTGTTAGTCTTAAATCTGGGTTTATATTAGTTTTTGTTTGTAGGCTACGCTTTTAGTCATAGTAACACATCTGCAGAGCACCATCTTTGCTCAAAAATATTTATTGAATTACACAGCTGTAATAATCGTTAAATAAAAATAAATAGTTGGGTAAAATAATATGAAGATTGTAGCTTCAATAGTCTACCGTTGTGACATTAAATCAGACAGATGGATGAATGAGAGGATCTGTTTGGCACCTTTAGATTTTTAGAATAGCATAGAATTGTCCAACTTCTTTCTACAAGTAGCCATCATATCACAGCATTATTTTGCATTGTTTCACAGAAGGTGGCAGCGTGGAGTGCCGCGTGCGAAGAGCGTGCTACAGCGTGACGTCACCGGCGGGGCGCGGCATACGCTGGGAGTGGGCGCGCTTCGTGTCGCCGCCGCTCGGGGGCGAGCTCAACTACGAGCCGCTGCCGCAGGAGGTACACTTGTAGTAGTAGAGCGTGCTGTTACCACTGAGCTGCGTCGTGCGTCGTTTGATACATGACCATAGATTTTGTTTCAAACGGCCATTAGCATAGCCTACTAAAGTAAAGGTTGTTCATAATACGTTGTGGTGCAGGTGCAATGCCTGCTGGAGGAGTCGTGGGCGGGAGGCGGCGATACAGTGACATTCGATGGCTGGGTGGCGTGCCCAGCGCGTATGACGGCGCGTGGGGCAGGCGGGCTGGCGCTGCTGCGGCGCGCGCCGCACCCGCCCTACCCGCTCACGCGGCCCGCGCCGCCGCCCACGCCCGACCTGCCGCCTCATCCTATGCTGTCGCAGCACCCCCCGCACCCGCCGCCGCCACCGGAGCGAGCGCCGCTAGAAGGTAAGGGGTACTATTTGTTGCTTGTCTCTGATCGTGACAAAAATATGTACCCAATTAGCTGTACAAGTTGCAGAATGAATAAACGTTAAGGTGAGTTTGCCTTGACTGCGTAGGTCGTCGCGCGCGCATCCCGCAGCAGCACACGGGCTCCAGCGTGCAGTCCGTGCAGTCGGCGCAGTCGCTGCAGTGCGCGCCCGCACACGGCACAGCCCCGCGTGCGGGCGCCCGCAGCGCGTCGCCGCGCGAGCGCAAGCCCGGCCTGGCGCGACAGATCCTGCACAACTTGAATATATTCAGTAAGCTTTGTCATTTTACTTCACGAAGTTGATGTACGACTGTGCTGACATAGTATAGGTACAGTTTGTAATATTATTCATTTTAATCAGGTCACAACAACAAGCAACCCGCAGCCGTGGTAGAAAGCAACAAGCACAAAGAAGAACTAGCGGAAGAACAGCGTCAGACCGACACAGAGTGTAGCAGCACACGCTCGGGCAGGCGACACAGTGTCGACACGGTGTCCACCTACCTCAGCCACGAGAGCAAGGAGAGCTTGCAGGTGAGCTAACTGTACACTGCACAGAACTACGTCAGACCGATACAGAGTGCGTAACACAAGTTTCTCCATACAAACTCTAAACCTCCATTTCAAGGGTGTGAATTTTGATAAATTCTAAGCTAATAAATGTTTGTCTACATTATAAAAGGAAGCTTTGTGTGAAATTTGACGTTCCTAGGTTTGTAGGTACCTTTGGTTGTGCATCCATGCCTGAGACAGTCAGTTTTTCCTTTTACATTATAATAATATTTTATATTTTAGTATGTTTGTGTGCAGCAAGCATCAGTCGGCGAGCTGCTGAACTGCAGCGTGAGCAGCGACGACGTGTTCGACTCGGCGCCGGCGCCCGCGCACAACAACAACAACACCGACATGCCTACCTCCGACGGAAGCATCGTGGGTGAGGAACAACACACAATATTACTTTCTGAGATAACAACAAATTATTTTTTTTACAGAAACCTTACAAACTAATAACAAAATTGTTGTTTATATAGGTAGATCATATTAAACACCACTTCTCTTGTGTACATCTGGTTACATGTATATTGCGTTGACTTGAAAACCTAAAACTTGCTGACTTAAAAATTAATAATACAATGTAAATAGGGCAGGTCCCAAAACACTTCCCTGTAGGACACCATATATAACTCCACGTATTTGCGACCGATGCGACTCATTTTCTGTAGCAAGTAGTCATGTTTAGCTCATTGAATTGCTTTATTTGGTTCCTATAATAAAGATGTAACTCAAAAACTTTTATTACATTAACTTTTATGCCTTGTGCTTCGATAGTTATTCATAATATACTACGTTGAACGTAAGCAAACGCTTAAGTCATATCACAGAATATAGTGCAATCTACAGAATGATATGAATTATGAATCACTCGCTGTGTTCAAGTGTAAATGAAAACGGTAGTCCACTGGTCTTAATTATACCGTTGGGTGATCAGGCGTGGACGAGGCGTCATCGCAGGTGTGCGTGTGGGTGCGCGCAGTGGCGTGTCCGCAGTGGGGCGCGCTGTGTCCCGCCTGCCTGGCGCCGCTGGACGCGTGCGCCGCGCCCGCCGTGGCGCTCACCGGCTGCCAGCACATGCTGCACCTGCACTGCTTGAACCGCCAGCTGGAGAGACTGCGAGCCAGCCAGGTATGTGTCCGCAGTGTCGCGCTGTGTCCCGCCTGCCTGGCGCCGCTGGACGCGTGCGCCGCGCCCGCCGTGGCGCTCACCGGCTGCCAGCACATGCTGCACCTGCACTGCTTGAACCGCCAGCTGGAGAGACTGCGAGCCAGCCAGGTATGTGTCCGCAGTGTCGCGCTGTGTCCCGCCTGCCTGGCGCCGCTGGACGCGTGCGCCGCGCCCGCCGTGGCGCTCACCGGCTGCCAGCACATGCTGCACCTGCACTGCTTGAACCGCCAGCTGGAGAGACTGCGAGCCAGCCAGGTATGTGTCCGCAGTGTCGCGCTGTGTCCCGCCTGCCTGGCGCCGCTGGACGCGTGCGCCGCGCCCGCCGTGGCGCTCACCGGCTGCCAGCACATGCTGCACCTGCACTGCTTGAACCGCCAGCTGGAGAGACTGCGAGCCAGCCAGGTATGTGTCCGCAGTGTCGCGCTGTGTCCCGCCTGCCTGGCGCCGCTGGACGCGTGCGCCGCGCCCGCCGTGGCGCTCACCGGCTGCCAGCACATGCTGCACCTGCACTGCTTGAACCGCCAGCTGGAGAGACTGCGAGCCAGCCAGGTATGTGTCCGCAGTGTCGCGCTGTGTCCCGCCTGCCTGGCGCCGCTGGACGCGTGCGCCGCGCCCGCCGTGGCGCTCACCGGCTGCCAGCACATGCTGCACCTGCACTGCTTGAACCGCCAGCTGGAGAGACTGCGAGCCAGCCAGGTATGTGTCCGCAGTGTCGCGCTGTGTCCCGCCTGCCTGGCGCCGCTGGACGCGTGCGCCGCGCCCGCCGTGGCGCTCACCGGCTGCCAGCACATGCTGCACCTGCACTGCTTGAACCGCCAGCTGGAGAGACTGCGAGCCAGCCAGGTATGTGTCCGCAGTGTCGCGCTGTGTCCCGCCTGCCTGGCGCCGCTGGACGCGTGCGCCGCGCCCGCCGTGGCGCTCACCGGCTGCCAGCACATGCTGCACCTGCACTGCTTGAACCGCCAGCTGGAGAGACTGCGAGCCAGCCAGGTATGTGTCCGCAGTGTCGCGCTGTGTCCCGCCTGCCTGGCGCCGCTGGACGCGTGCGCCGCGCCCGCCGTGGCGCTCACCGGCTGCCAGCACATGCTGCACCTGCACTGCTTGAACCGCCAGCTGGAGAGACTGCGAGCCAGCCAGGTATGTGTCCGCAGTGTCGCGCTTTGTCCCGCCTGCCTGGCGCCGCTGGACGCGTGCGCCGCGCCCGCCGTGGCGCTCACCGGCTGCCAGCACATGCTGCACCTGCACTGCTTGAACCGCCAGCTGGAGAGACTGCGAGCCAGCCAGGTATGTGTCCGCAGTGTCGCGCTGTGTCCCGCCTGCCTGGCGCCGCTGGACGCGTGCGCCGCGCCCGCCGTGGCGCTCACCGGCTGCCAGCACATGCTGCACCTGCACTGCTTGAACCGCCAGCTGGAGAGACTGCGAGCCAGCCAGGTATGTGTCCGCAGTGTCGCGCTGTGTCCCGCCTGCCTGGCGCCGCTGGACGCGTGCGCCGCGCCCGCCGTGGCGCTCACCGGCTGCCAGCACATGCTGCACCTGCACTGCTTGAACCGCCAGCTGGAGAGACTGCGAGCCAGCCAGGTATGTGTCCGCAGTGTCGCGCTGTGTCCCGCCTGCCTGGCGCCGCTGGACGCGTGCGCCGCGCCCGCCGTGGCGCTCACCGGCTGCCAGCACATGCTGCACCTGCACTGCTTGAACCGCCAGCTGGAGAGACTGCGAGCCAGCCAGGTATGTGTCCGCAGTGTCGCGCTGTGTCCCGCCTGCCTGGCGCCGCTGGACGCGTGCGCCGCGCCCGCCGTGGCGCTCACCGGCTGCCAGCACATGCTGCACCTGCACTGCTTGAACCGCCAGCTGGAGAGACTGCGAGCCAGCCAGGTATGTGTCCGCAGTGTCGCGCTGTGTCCCGCCTGCCTGGCGCCGCTGGACGCGTGCGCCGCGCCCGCCGTGGCGCTCACCGGCTGCCAGCACATGCTGCACCTGCACTGCTTGAACCGCCAGCTGGAGAGACTGCGAGCCAGCCAGGTATGTGTCCGCAGTGTCGCGCTGTGTCCCGCCTGCCTGGCGCCGCTGGACGCGTGCGCCGCGCCCGCCGTGGCGCTCACCGGCTGCCAGCACATGCTGCACCTGCACTGCTTGAACCGCCAGCTGGAGAGACTGCGAGCCAGCCAGGTATGTGTCCGCAGTGTCGCGCTGTGTCCCGCCTGCCTGGCGCCGCTGGACGCGTGCGCCGCGCCCGCCGTGGCGCTCACCGGCTGCCAGCACATGCTGCACCTGCACTGCTTGAACCGCCAGCTGGAGAGACTGCGAGCCAGCCAGGTATGTGTCCGCAGTGTCGCGCTGTGTCCCGCCTGCCTGGCGCCGCTGGACGCGTGCGCCGCGCCCGCCGTGGCGCTCACCGGCTGCCAGCACATGCTGCACCTGCACTGCTTGAACCGCCAGCTGGAGAGACTGCGAGCCAGCCAGGTATGTGTCCGCAGTGTCGCGCTGTGTCCCGCCTGCCTGGCGCCGCTGGACGCGTGCGCCGCGCCCGCCGTGGCGCTCACCGGCTGCCAGCACATGCTGCACCTGCACTGCTTGAACCGCCAGCTGGAGAGACTGCGAGCCAGCCAGGTATGTGTCCGCAGTGTCGCGCTGTGTCCCGCCTGCCTGGCGCCGCTGGACGCGTGCGCCGCGCCCGCCGTGGCGCTCACCGGCTGCCAGCACATGCTGCACCTGCACTGCTTGAACCGCCAGCTGGAGAGACTGCGAGCCAGCCAGGTATGTGTCCGCAGTGTCGCGCTGTGTCCCGCCTGCCTGGCGCCGCTGGACGCGTGCGCCGCGCCCGCCGTGGCGCTCACCGGCTGCCAGCACATGCTGCACCTGCACTGCTTGAACCGCCAGCTGGAGAGACTGCGAGCCAGCCAGGTATGTGTCCGCAGTGTCGCGCTGTGTCCCGCCTGCCTGGCGCCGCTGGACGCGTGCGCTGCGCCCGCCGTGGCAGCACATGTTGCACCTGCACTGTGTCCCGCCTGCCTGTAGTGACCCTGTGGCTGTGTTGCAGGAGCCGCTGTACATCTCGTGCCTGGTGTGCGGGCGCATGTACGGGCGCTCGCCGGCGCCGTGCGAGGCGGGCGCGCAGCCGCGCGGCAGCATGGCGTGGGCGCTGCAGCCCGTCGCGCTGCCGCAGCAGCCGCACTGCACCTCCTCCATACTCGTCACCTACAAGTATGTACACAAACAATACTATGCCACTGAATTAGTCACACACTTGAATTATTACTCTCTCTCGAAAACTATAAAAGAATTTCGTGCTTATTGAGGGCGCAAAATATAACTTTATTTACTATCCAAAAAAGAGAGAATTCCATTAGACTTTGTAGTGGAGTAGTTTCTCAGTGAGGGCTGAATCTTATTATTGTAGTTCTTTCAGTCTATTACTATAGTCTATTCACGTTAAGAAAATAGTGACTCATCAATGCAACTGCAAAGGTGTCAATACACCTTTGCAGTTGCATTGATGAGTCGGTGGCGGATAGGCATTTCTTTTTTAAAATGTGGCAAAGACGCGTCCTAATTAATCAAGGGTTGGAGCTGAGTAGAAAGACAACATTAATCTCGTCATTTCGATGAGTTATTATTTTCTTAATGGGAATATACTACAGTACAATGTGACTAGGTATAACGTTACAACATGTTCTGTGCAGCTTCCAGTCAGGGCGGCAGGGCGCCATGCACCCGGTGCCGGGCGCGCCGTACTACGCGGTGGGCTTCCCGAGGCACACGGTGCTGCCCGACACGCAGCTCGGCCGACAGGTACTGTCACACGTCACAACATGTGCTGTGCAGCTTCCAGAGTGTCTGTATAAGTAGGTGAAGGAGTTAGCCGCAACTGTTAGGGAACGCAAATCTTCCCGCCGCAGGAGACACTGTTGACAGGCCGACCCCCGGGCACCACGGGCGCGGGCTCGCGGATGCCGAGCCCCGGGCGCACGGGCGCATCCTGTGCTAATGATCGAGCCCGGGTCGTCCACAGACCCTAGCGTTCCACCGTCATGTGGCAGCGTAACCATACGGATTCAGTAGTGCAGATGCCCGCTTAGGTTACGGGGAATTCCTGAAAAGGATACTGTGGTCTTGGCAAAAGAGAACTGACTTTTTTGTCATTATAAATTACGGAAGGTCAGGACGCCGTGATGTTTTTCCAAGCACTCCTCAAAGAGGAGACTTACCGTCATGATGATGGCGTGCCCAGCACTGAATTGTAATAGTCGCAGTCGCCATTCCAACATGAGATCTTTTCGCGCAGTGGAGTTTCTTTTTTTTAGCTAGTGCTTGACTGCGATCCCACCTGATGGTAAGCAGTGATGCAATCTTAGATGGTGAGGCGCACTAGTTTATTAAGACTTCGCCCCGACGTTGCATTTTCACGCGCAAATCGTGCATTTATGCAAGGACTGTTGCCTCCTCTCCTATGGTAGCAGTCCAGCAAGGAGGCTTGCCACTTCGTGGGAGACCGTGCGGTATTCTCGTATCGTCACCGGTACCGGATGGCCATGACCTTCTTGCAAGTATTCAGCTTGGCCGCTGGTCGCTTACGCGGCGACAGTGCCCACACTGGCGAACCTGCGTAGAGCCTCCAGTAGGAGGCGTCTGGACAGGTTGGCAGGAGCCTTTTCAAGGCAGCCTCAGTCCGTTCCAGTTTGGGAGCCAGAGGTCGAAAGTGCTGCCAGAATTAGGTGCAGAAACTTCCTGAATTTACTATGTCCGAGGGATTCCTCGTGATTATAGCGTGGGTATGAACTTAGTGTGTATGCGCAGGTGCTGTCAGCGCTGCGCATGGCGTGGGAGCGCGGCGCGCTGTTCACGGTGTGCCGCTCGCTGACCACGGGGCGCGAGCACGTGGTGGCGTGGCGCGTGGCGCCGCCGCCCGCCAGCGCCGCGCACTACGCCGCGCCCGCGCAGCCCGAGCGCCTGCTGCGCCACGCGCTCGCCAGGCTGCACGCGCTGCTGCCGCAGCCGCCGCCGCTGCACGACTGACACGAGACAACCTACGGCTCTCCAAGTCGCTACTACACTATACAAGATTAAGGTTTGTAAGGTCCATGTCGTGAAAACTAAATGTAATAAGACAGCAGCAGTACTAATCAGCGCAAACAAAACAAATCAATAAAATCAAAACGAGCGTCTTGATATTCTATGTGCGCTAACTATTTCATATAAATATCATAAAATTATGATTATTATAGGTCATATGTTGACCACTTAATATGAAACTAGTGCTTCCACTCTTAAATGGTTTACCTTAGGTAAATACTCCAAGGTATCCCGCGAAATTTAATTTTTCGAATGTATTTTGCAATTTACAACACAATATCGGATAGTATGGTAACTGATAGTAAATTATGTGACTAGGAGATAAAACAGTGTCTTTAAGTCGCGGGTGACATGTTGAATTCTGAGCAAAACGAAGGTTGCTAAGTTTTAATTCTGAACGTGAGGGATTAAAATGCATTTCAACTCTCCTTTATGTTAAAGAGTTATGTTAATGGTTTTTATGAGTGTAGTTGTGTGAATGCGATATCGAACTGTAAATTGCAAAAAACAGTACGACAATTATTTATGTACGAACAAAGAACCTAATGTGATGCCGAGTAAAAAAATACTTAGGAATCACTGATCTAGAATAATCTATGAAATAGATAATAATATACAAATAACTAGTACGTGTTGTGTACGTACATTCTACTAATTATACCACAGCTACTTCAAAGACTGTTTCGGTAGATCTGCATTTAAATGAAACATCGAATTGAAATCTATGCCACTTGTATAAATATTAAATCAATACCTAAGTTTACTTTAATATTAAAATACACTGCTTTTGAGCCATGACAATAATTAGCAGTATTTTAGATAGCTGCAATTTTTATAAAAGACAATTTTTATATATTGTATACATTATACTAATGCCCGTATTGGGTGATATTGTAAAGTAAGTATATTTGGTCGTCTTCCAACGATACCGCAATAAGACGCAACGAGTCTTCCTTTTACATGTTATATACTATTGGTAGCTGTATTAAACATAAGAGACTGAAATATATTCGTTATGTTACAAATTATGTTATAGAGACATGTTAATGTTAAGTTGTTTTAGTTTGATGTGGTCACGAATAGCGTTTAATATCTTTAAAAATCGTAATAATCTCGTATTTGCGATTTAGTCCAGCGATGGGCGAATGCAAGATGTTGTAAGAATCGATAGAATCGGAGTCGTTAAAATAAACCATCGAGTCAACCATCGACTCGTCGATCTACAAAATAATCGAGATGTTTTTCGATTTTTTCGAGTCAACGTATTCGATTAGTGTTCGATTGTACTAATCAGTCACTCTCATTCAAAATTCTAAACCATCAAGGAGCATCTCGTGAATGAACTGCGCACTGCGCCAGTCGCAATAACAGACCGAGTCGGACTCGAGTCCCAGTCGAAATAATCGAGAAGCATCGAGATGTTCGAACAATTGAAACTGTCGAATAAAACCTCTCGCCATCGTGCATTGTTAATTCGAATATAATAGACCCGGGTAATTTTGTAAAAAATGTTAATCTTGCTTTTTAATAAGAGAAGTGATATTTATGTAATTGTCAATCACACATTTTCATTTTCATTTACCTAAGTTGTTAAGTCACATTTTAGAAGGGCCCCATTTTGTTGAAATTGAGACGAAACCTAACTTGCCTCCAAGTCAAGTTTGGTCAAGGGACTTTCATGTTCTTCCAATTCTTCTAAGACTTTCCTAACAACGAACCATTCGTGACCATCATCAAACTTGTATAAATACAATCAGTATTTAGTTATATTGTTTAGTTAAGGCGGCGCTACGCATGCTTGAAACTGGCACAAAAGTATGCGAGTAACTGGCATGCTATAACAAGTGCTACTTGGCGGATGCCACTACGAGTTAAGAAGTTTGTGCACTCTACAGTGATGTGTGTCGCCGCCTTTAAGGTTAAGTGTCTTGCCAGTAAGAGGGATGTTAAATGTTGCCAGTTGTACGAAGATGGCGTCAGTGACGTCACTACTGTTAGGTTATGTGTGTACGGAGTTAGATTATGGAGATCATTTTAGTGTTATTTTTTCATTGTCTCAACGATCTGACTTGACATTAATTAGCCGTTATTATGTAAATATGATAATTCAGCAATTTCTTTACAAGCAGCAATTTTTTCCATATTAAAAGTTATCCAAAATGTTATTGTTGTATACTTTACATTTATTTGTGTATGAATACACTCAAAACATTCTGGGTTAGAAACCTAACCTAATATTGTATTGTTGTGTCGTCTCATTTTTGTATTTATAAACGTTATCTTAAGTTTACACAACATGACAGTCTAATTATTATTTGTAATAAGTGAAATACCCGTAAGGACCTCTAGCGACACTGGCGCCATCTGCTGACACGACGCTCAAACACCTCTGTGCCTTAGTAGGTTAGATCGAGAATAAGACACACTCTACTCTAAAAACTACCTAGTTTCTATTAGATTTTGTTTTTATTTTATCTAGTAGTATTTTAATTTGCTTTATGAAATGCAAGTGAAAGATTAAACCTGTTGCACTCGTGTATAGCCAACACTGTTGCACTGTCATTGCGTGCGTACAACGTACTGTTGGATGTGCACGCAAGAAACGCACGCACAAACGTATATATGCTTGCGCGAGGGCGATCTTTTTATTTAGGTGTGTCCAATTCCGCGCAAAAAGTCTATCGAAATTAAAAATTTTAGAAGTAAGATAAGAAGACTTGCCAGTATGAGAAGAAAAACAAATTGAACTAGAGGCTAATAAAGATCTTAGACAAACTATGGCTAGAGTAAAGTGAGTCTTATTCCCATTATACACGAATATAGTTGTCCAATATACCTAGTTAAATAGTTATAAATATTAGCGTTAGTTAGCCATTCCCGTCTTCCGATGTAACTCTTCCAGTTAGCTTTTATTATAGATCTATTTAATTTAAGACATCAGCTATTATTTACAAATATTATCTTAAGTTTAGTTGTAAGTGCGACCGTTTATTTGTAAAGAAAGCATTTTTTACATATTGTTTACTGAACCAAGTATTTTAGTGGAATCTATTTAGAGGTTTTATTTTTGTATAATATATTATATGCTCATTTAATATATGCGCTGCAAAAAAGTTTTATGTTTTCCATTTTGTGGGAGGAATTTAAATTTATTGCAGTAATAAAATTCAATATTAACATCCAAATAGACGCTCACAGCATTTATTTGTACAATCACTATAAAATAATTCCATATATAATAACTTATTTAGTAAATACTTGGTACCTCCACACGCGTGGTCCTGCGCCGTGGACCGCCCAATGTTGCCATACTTGTACATGACATCGACGCCTGCTTGCCAACGTCATAACTGCCAGCAATCTGCACGCTGCTACCCTACCGTGTACCATGTACATGCGTAGCGTTTACAATGTAGCCAGAGATATTATATTGTTTCATAAATATAGTTATTTATAAATATGTCGAGTGTTTTGTTTTAAATCATCATCATCCTTCGGCTGAAATCGTCCAGGTTTCACCAGTGTTCCTGTCAAGATCCTTGATCCCATCTAACGTCAATAAATACCTGGACTACTCCTATATTCCTTCTTTGCTTTGTATGCTAGGACCCCAGGGCTCCATTACGGACTGCTGTCAAGCTTCCGTGGATTATCTGGGTACATACTCGTATTATCAATATCGTAAGGTCAGTAAAACGAATATTGCCGCATTATGAAAAAAAAAAGCATAGGGTTTTTTAAATGAAATTAAAATCCTGGAATAGCTTCCTTGGTGTGGTGCTCGTAATTAGTGCTACTTTTTTGTGTTTGGGATTCTGGGTAAAGATGTGTTAGCGGTTTTGCTATTTAAGATCAGACTATGGATTTAGATAAGCCTGTCAAGTAGTAGTAGGCAGTACCTTTCTAGTATTCACTACTAATATGAGTGTCTCGCTATTTGTTCGTCTGGTGACACCAACGTTCTATTTTCTTCTTGTGTAGTGAGAAGCCTGACGTCAGTCAATAACGATTAGGACAACATGTCTGAACGTGAGGAAAACTTTCTAATTATGTAAATAATAATATTGGCTCTCATTTGAAATTGTTAAGGATGCCTCACGCTGTGAGTGATACCAGCTTACTCTCCTATTAAATGAATTTTTTCAACCTGTTGAATGTTATTTAGGGTTGGTTAGAAGGAGACACTGTCTGATATAATAGAATAGAATAAACTTTATTGTACAACAAAATAGTTACGATGATGATATCTTGTTATGGAATCCGACTTATGTAGGTATAAAATCAACCTATGACGATAGCTGGGAAACTGGGATCCAACACGCGGGCCCACTGGGAATTCGTACATGTCTTATGTCTTCGTCTATTTTTTTACATTTTTCAACTAGCGATTCATGAAAAGCTGTCGTGATTAATTCACCCAGCATGTGAGCAAGCCTTTACTGTTATCGAGGCATTATTTAACATTTGCCGACTGTCAGCACATTATCTGGGACGAACTTGAAATGCGAACAATGAACGTTCATCTCAAACAGGAGCTCTTCATAATCTTCCCGCAAACACTCACAATTTGCCATATGATGCGTCCTACCGATAAAATCTATATTATTTACACAACACACATTACAACCGCTCTTATTGCCTAAAACATAAAGTCTAATTTTATTTTAGTGTACTTATCCTTTTGGAAATGTTATCCAAGAACAAAAAGGTACAGTTATTTATAGATAAAACGATGCGGTATATAATGTGCAAGGCGATTGTTTTGCCCAGAAATAGACTTAGGATATATCAAGATGGTTGGTGATACTAGACGGTTTGTGTTGGAGAATATCTTGAGTGAGAAGCAGGTGCATCATATAGTGAAGCAGGCGGTGGGGGCGGATGCGTGGTCGCTGGTAGGAAGTGAAGTCAGAGCGGCCACTGATGGTCTGGCGGGGTTCCTCGGCGACCACATGCGGGCCAAGCTGCATGTGGCCGTGGACGGCCAGGTGAAGGACATACACCTGTTCATCAAGTGCATCCCGATGAAGAACCAGCCCAAAGCCGAGTTCATCGATAAGAACCAGTACTTCAAGAGAGAACGGTACATGTTCCAAGTGCTGGATGAGATCCGAGATGACAATGGTAAGTGGAGTTTCATTTTTCTAATAGAAGTATGTAAGAGCATTAGACCAGCTCAAAAATGTTAGCATTGCGCCTTAGATGTGTTATGTGGTGTGTGAGATATGTAGGGTATTAAAATGAAATGAGGCATTGAAAAAAATATACACCCACCAATATTTAAAAAAAACCAGCGGGGTGCAAGTGCAGCTGGGAGTGATAGCTAGCCTTCCCGGCGGCTATCAATTTAACAGAAACAAAAGTGCTCTGGCTGTCAGATAACAAAACCTATCAGGCATAGAAGAAAAACACCTTCAAAGTTAATTTGATCATTTTTCTCATGTCATTGTCTCCAGATCCCAAACCGTGGTGTCCTAAAGCCTACATCTACACGGACTCAATGATCGTAATGCCAGACTTGGCCGTGGAGGGATACGCGTCCTGTCACTACCTCCACACGCTCGACCACCAGCACGAGCTGTTCGGAGTGGCCACCCTGGCGCGCTTCCACGCCGCCTTCACCAACTACGAGACGAGGAAGAGCATCGCCAACGGCCGTCCCTTCAACAGCAACGAGGAATGTGGCAGTTTACTAGATGAACCAGCCTTCTGCGACACCCCATTCATAAAAGCCAGCGCCAAACTTACTGCAAACTTCATCAAAGCTTTCTCTTCAAAATCCTACAGGAACTTACCAGATCTGGAGCAGAGGCTCGCGAAGCAGTATCTAGTGGCGTGTGATACTATAAAGGAGTACAAAGGGACTCTGAACGTGCTCATCCACAAGGACCTCTGGGTGAACAACATGATGTTCAAGTACGACGACAACGCGCTCAGCAACGCCATGATCGTGGACTTCCAGCTGATCCGCTACACGCCGCCCGCCTTCGACCTCATGACCTTCATGTACTTGACTACATCCCGAAGCTTCAGGGAGAAGCATGAGCAAGAAGTGTTCGACCAATACTTCTCTGTCTTCAGCGCTAATTTAAACGATGATTCAAGGCGAAGAATGAGGGATTTGGGGTATGATAAGGAGAGTTTCTTGTCCTGGTGCGAGCGAAGCCGTATGTTTGGAGTGTTGGAGCCGGCTACCATCAACGCGTTCATTCTGATGCATCCTAAAGCGGCGCAGGTGACGTTCGACGACCCGGAGACGTACGAGCGGTACGTGAACGAGGACCGCACGGCGCCGGTGGTGGCGTACGCGCAGCAGTGCGGCGTGTACCGCGAGCGACTGCTGGAGATCTCCGAGGAGTTCGTCGAGAGATACGTGCTGGATGAATTGTGATCTAGTTGGAAACAATGATGTACCGAGTTATTCTTGATCTGCCTTGTGATTAAATACAGCTTACAATAAATGATAATGCATCAAAAGCCCTTCCATATTCTGAGGACATTACTCCTCCTATATGTAACCTTTTTCCAATTGTGGTTTGGGTTCCAGTCCAATGGTCCTTCTCAAGGTAGTCAGCTAAGAAACATCGACCTCATCTAGTTTAAAAAGACAAACCTATTTGTAAAATAAATAGGTATCATCATACTTTATTATTATATGCAGCTAAAATTCTATCAGGTAGACTGTGCGTTGATACCCGAGGTTGATACTAATACTAAATGCTAAAACTAATGAAACTAGTTTTGAAACTCATACCTACCAATGTATAATTTGTATGTCATAACATCAGCTTGCCTTGTACGGTAGGTAACAAGAAGTAACAAACAGTCTAATGAGCCTAGCACCTAGCTCTCTACACAGAGAGCTGGTCACTGCCTCGCCGGTGTGGTGGTGTTGAGAGCTGGCGTGGTGGCGAGTGGTGATGCAAGTGAGGCGCCAGATGGCCGCGTCCATGTGTGCGCCCGGTATGGACTCGCCGGCCGGCTGGCTAGGGCTGCCAACTACAGTAAACAGAATGCCAGAGTTCTGGTCCTATTACTGTATCATTGATGGTTTATAAACGGTAGGAAAGTGCCTATCATGATATCAACCGGTCATTGGCAGCATTTTTATAACTGCACGTGTACCCAGATTCTATATTCATAATGAATGGTATTGTTCTGTAACCTTTGCACCGTAAACCTTACCTAACCCAACCTGTAGCTGCAGTCCACTAATGGGCTTTTTTTCAAGCTGCATCGCAACACCCTACATCACATTTCACCATCTGTAAAAACTGCATTTTTGAGATGGATGAACAATCTAGCTCTAGCTCGCTTGAACTTTTTTAGGTAAGTAGTAGGTAAATCATCCAATGACTTCTTCCGATCTAGGGTAGAACGGGAGAATATATTAAACTGGTTCTAATTAAATCCCCACCCGTTTCGTTCAGTTCTAGGCTTTCCTTTTCAGAAATTTCTTGTTGTCCTAGTCGCTTTTGCTGGATCCTTTTGAGGAGCGCGTACTACGCGCTGTTGACGATTGGGGGGGGGGGGGGTGAGGCTGTCTCCTGCGCTACCATTACTGCTTAGCTGAAGGAGGCGACTACCTGCCATGCCTTCTCGCTCCAGGCCATGGCTTGAACCAGGGCCCGGCGCGAGAGTTCGCCATGTCTGATGAGAACCTGCGTCAGGCGAGGACGCCGTGACGCTTCTCCAGCCACTCCTCTAAGCTTCCTAAAGTTAAGATATCTATACCAAGTATCTACTTATTACTTGCTATAAGATTAAGTAGGAACATGGTTTAATTTAAAAGTAAAATCATCAGTAATATTAATGCGTGATGACCCTACATTATGACACAGTTAGCGCGCTCGTTATGGACATGTCACGACACCCGGCGCTCCTTATCGAGAGTGAAAAATAGCCTGTTTACTGCTAATGCAGTTTATTTGCGGCCGATACCACGAAGCTTATGTAAGTACAGGTAAAAGTCAGTAAAAAAATCTATGAGTAATGGTGAGAGAGTTACACGATAGATTAGTTACTGAGATTAGCGTCTATGAATCTTATTAGACTTATTAATAAACGTGTTTTAGTAAGCACTATTATGAGACAGACAGGTGTTAAGAACTATCTGTAGTTCGGAACAAAACCGGGCCCTGTAAAAAAGAGGGTCATTTATCCTCTTCTTTGCCCTCTCCTATTCTCATTATTTTTGCTCGTGTCTCCTCATTAAACGGCGCGGCGCCAGGATATTCGATTAACAAAAGAATTCAAGGGTAGGAAAGGATAACATCTTTCGAATTTCTTCACACGGCAAAAATACTCTATCGCATTAGGTTATCCTGTAAAGATAGTTGTAACTTGGAAAATAAATAAATAAATAAAGTACGCCCCCGAACCTGATAATGATTATGATGATAAGTGCTTCCACAGGTTGCTTTTAACGTCTGGCATTAAATCTGCACCAAGTAAAAGAGGTTGCAAACTCAGTGTAGCCTATTGCTAGCTATAATATTGAACCTACTAGTACCTACTACTGCGACTTACGAGAAAAACATGCAGTCTGTGGTATATACAAAAGTTGGCTAGAGAGTTAAAGTTTGTATGGAGATTTCCGACACATTCTGTCCCATATTATTTTCAGTCTTATAGACCCATTACCTACCTGCTTCGCCGTGCAGATACACAGTGTATAAGTAGGGAGTAACCTGTGCTGTAAGGAGTCAGGAGGCTTGAAGGGCGCCGGGACCACCTGACCCGTCACCCGGGCGGCCAGCCGTGACGCTGCACACGACGCCACAATAGCCGCATTGTGTGCTGCGCCCGCGCATACAAGGGTATCTTTATTTGCACTACACTTCAGTTTAAGTAGTTTAAGGTGGAAGCAGCTCTTGGAAAATGATTGTAGTACTACTATTCATCATCATCATCTTCCTGCCCTTGTCCTGTTTTATTCGGCGCAACATCTCTTTTTTTTCCATTCTTCCCTATCACTCGTCACGCTATCATTAACTCCTGTGGTATAACCATTCATTTGGCAGAAAAACCTGTGCCTATGTTTAAAGTTTACTTTAAAGCCTTCGCTGTCTTATTCTTGGGCAAAAGCCTTCCTACCGGAACTAATTCTTTACCACGGACTCTAGTTCATCCTCTCGTCTCCTGGTCCTGGTTATGCCACGCTACTGTTTTCTGCTGAAGGTACCTGTCTAAGTCATACTCCTGAAGATCACTTATCACAAAAAAATACTAGGCCGTGAAAAAGCTTGTTAGGCCGTTTTGTAAGAAGAAGGAGCCATGGGAAAGGGGTGGGGGGTGTGACATATCTTCCGATATAAAAATAGCATAATTAAATAATAATGTTATACAAACTAATGCCACGTCTTGTCTGGCCTGGGAAAAGATGCCAGACATTAATATCTGCAACACTGTCCCTAACGAGATAAAGGACATTTGCGTTACAAATAAGTAGTGTCTTTGTTAATTAGTCCAAATACTTTACAAAGTCACACGAGCGTATCTCGTCGCAAACATTTTATTAGTTAAATGGAAATCATACTTATTTAGTAAAACTTGTATGAATGTTTGTTATGTTTTTACGTTCTAATGGATAAAGGGATTTGGATGAGGCGCGCAGGTAGACATAGTGACACTACCACACTATATTGACGAGGTGAGTCATCTCTGATGAGGACTGAGCCCAGGTTTGTAGATTATTCGTAAGATTTTACACAAGTAGAAACGCAAGTTAAGAAATTACATTTTTAGTTATCCTTTCAGTCGTAACGCAACAAAGTATAAACGTCTTAAGCGATTTTTGATATCATGAGCTGTTTGGGATCAGTGGTCAGAGCTCTTTTAGTTTATCTGTCTTTAGTCACGTCGACGCCACATAAGTAACTCCGTCTCTGCCGACAACTGACAGGCATGTTCATTAATAAATGATGATTGATACTGAATGCTGAACCACAAATATGCAATGTTTAATTGTCAATTAACGGCCAAAAGCCCGTGATTGGTGTAAGGTCGCAGGCGGTTGCATCAGGCTTTAAATCTGTCGTTGGCGATACGCATCGCACCGTTTATATGGCATTTCATATGATTCAGATATTTTGTAGGGCTGTGTGCGGTAAAAGCAAAATAATTAGCAGTAGGTATCGATTTTTTAAGAAGAATTGCTGTACTAAAACAGTGCGACGGGGTCGCGCCAGACCACGAAGGAGATGGCGGTACGAATTAGCCAGATTTCGCCACAACAGGCAAGAAGAAGCTCGGGTCCTCGAAAGATGGAAGAAGTGGAGGGAGGCCTTTGCCCAGGAGTGGGACAAAACAAGCTGACAAAACAAAAAAGAATTTGATGATAACCTGGTTCCCTAGGCAAAATTCTCCGCTTTCTCGTCATAGACTTCGACCCTAAGTAGACACTTTACGTTTTGTCATAACCAAAAGTTTGCAAAGAAAACTTTACAAAAATCGATAAGTACAATAAACTTTTACATACCTACATAAAACTGAAGATGTTTGTTTTTCAGAGCCTACGAGTATAACTATCACGACTTTTCTAGAACTAGGTATTTGTGTGCTGAAAAAATTGAGGCAAACGACGTTGGTACTCCCATGGTTTGGTTGGTACACAAATTAATAAATGAATATGAATATGGTTATTATGTTATTTCACATGCTTAGCTTATTCCCTGCCTGAGTCTGTGTTTCCTGATAGCTATAACCTAAGGGTCTTTAAGTCAAGATGGAATAAGTTACTTCTAGGCAAGCGTGCTCCATCGTCGGCCACATCATCACTTGCCATCAGATGAGATGGTGGACAAACGCAAGCCTCTACAAAAAAAACTGCTTGTTGATGTGGGCAGCCCTACCATTCACCCCCTCGAGTGGGACAAGGGCGGCGTGTCTCCCAATACGGCGCGTCAATGTTGCGCGCAGGTTTATGCGCTCATATGTTGCGCGCAGGTTTGTGTGCGCATATGTTTTATGCGCTCATATGTTTTATGGCCGAGAATATGTGGCTCTTGCCACACCGTGCTCCGGCATTGGGCCTATTTCCACGGGCTTCGGCGAATCACACGAGCGACAGTCGTGTTGTATTCAATGGTTGTGAGTTGTTTTGGTTAGCCTAAGATGGTATAGAGCTGTGTAAGTCTTGGTACGTAATTTTTTGAGGGCATTCCACATTTTACTAAACTGTCGTTCATTTCCAGTAGAATACGTGTAAGAACTTATTTCATGATTAAATGGAATTTGATTGATATATAGGAAAAACGCATCACATTTATTCAACATCTTGGGCCTAGGAGATAGTTTACTCAAAGCGCATTTTTTTTAGGTAGGAAATCATCCAATGACTTCTCCCATTAGAGCGGGAGACCTTGACGTACAAAATTACATAAGACCCACTTGTATAGCTTTTGCCAGCGGTTTCACCCGCGTTAAAGTTTGATTTTATTTTCGACGAACTTATGCTAAGGGACCTTGGAACACACTCTTTAGGTACACGTATTTACACATAATTATTCCAAGAATGAGCAAACACCTATAAACAGCGATTTTGTTTCAGTAACCGTAGGCTACGTAGAGGCGCGCGCGCAGGTATGCACGCGCCCTATATGGGTCACTTTTAGTTTCAATACAAGCATTAACAGGAAAACTGCTTTCCTAGAAGTGCACTGCGCACGGCGACACATCTTGAACTCATTGTGGTGCTAAATGGGTCATGAATAAGATAGCTTTTATTGGTGATTGATGGTTTTATAAGAAATTGTCGTTTAATTTGCGAAATCGTCTTCGACTTCGACCAACATGAACTCGATGGGACGAACAGGAATGATTTACGGTTTCTTTTAAATCTCAATGCTTAAAAAAACTAAAACAATGTAAACTGTATTGTTTTATTTTTTTATATGTGTAGTGTTTCTAAACAAAACTTTTGTATTTATATTGTAGGTACTAGCGACCCGGCCCGGCTTCGCACGGGTGCAGAATTATCAGTGTTTCCCTACTATATTATACGAGTATATACAAACCTTCCTCTTGAATAACTCTATCTATTAAAAAAAACCGCATGAAAGTCCGTAGCGAAGTTTTTACAGATTTAATTAAGCATACATAGGGACAGAGAAAGCGACTTTGTTTTATACTATGTAGTGATTGCATTTCAGGTGGTAGCTTTAAAGAGCTTAAGTTGAGCTTAAGTAAATTTTATAACTTAAGTATATTTAAAGTTATTAAGCTAGGTAGGTAGGTATAACATTGACCCCAATTAGTAGACTTTATTTTTAACTTTCCTCGAAACGCGCATCTTGCACATAGTTGGTATTCAGTCATTGCGGTTTGTGCTCACCCAACAGCTGTTCATTACGGGGACATTTTAGCGATTAACACACTATTATTTATAAACTCAATGCCATTCGCAGAACTCCCTCCGACCTGACGAATGCCTGTGTCAGCGTGGCGCCAAGTTTGTCGCAGACCTAGCCGGATCACTCACCTAAACCCTACGTGACGAAAACGCTTACGATTACTAATCCTTTTTTTTTAGACAAGGTAAAAGGGCGTAGTTTGCCGTCCGGCAGCCCGGTAATAATCCGGGCTGAGCCTAAGGACGCTTGTGCACTACACGGAATTTTACTGCTCGGCAGTCAGATTTACATCAACTTTCATTGAGAATTCATTGAAATTCATTAACAATTGTAAAAATCGGACTGCCGCTGCCGGACAGTAAAATTCCGTGTAGTGCACAAGCGCCCTAAGTCGTCAACGGAACGTCAGTAAACTGTAGGGGCCAAACAGGGTCGAAGATTCTGGGGCATGGGTATGCTACTGTCCTTCCGAAATGCTTTCGTCAGTAAATGTCTGACACGCCCTCCCGCTTTGCTTAGGAGCGGGAGAAGTCATTCTGTTGATTCCCCACCTAAAAAAAAGGTAAAACGCGCTGTCAAGCTGTGAGCCTCTGAGTGCCTAGTGCGAGTTTGTTTTACTATTTATCTAAGCATCGCGATAGATGGCGATTTAAGAGTCTTTATTTCCGTTTATGAAATTAAGAATGACAAACGATAAAGAAGGTCAATATACTTAATGGCTTTGTCTGGCGCCTAGCTTAGTTAAGTTAACATTTATAAAAATAGGCAATAGAAAGCACCGCGCATCGATTTTCTAAGAATTTAAATTAAAAATACCTCAGCTACGCTATTCGCAAATGTCAGGAGGATTTCGGTAAAATTAATAACTTCTCTTAGGGTAGAGATAAGACCGTCTAATGCGAACTTATCAATCACTTTCTACGTCCACTTAGTTCGCGGATCCACTCATAATATAGCGTTATCTTACTTATTGCTTTTCGATAGATAAAGCCTTGTTTTTGTCACTTAACTAGTTATTTTTAGGTACTACTCTACCTACTATTATGAATATTTGCAAAGTGTTTATTTTACATTAGTATCATTCTCTTCATCGTCATCATCCACCTAGCCTTTTTTGCATTCTCAAAGAGATAATAATGGTTAGGTAAATGAAAACTGCCCCATCTTCGCTCTGTGTGGTTCGGATCCTCGCCTTTCGTTTGGGGGACTTATCACACTGTTCCGCATACTTCTAAAGAGTTTTCTTATGCATTGAGCTCTGAGGAGTTTTATTATGGACACCTACAAGCGTGTAAGATCTACCTAGGCAGGTTATTAGATTTTTACGGGGTGTAAGTCCTCATGTCCCCTCTGGAGTAGAAGTGGAATGGTCTGTCAGAATCTTCCTGACTAAGGAGTCAGGAAGAGTCTTACAGACCACTCCTACCCGGTGTTTCCTAGTACACTTGTTTGTAGATACAGTTTTACTTCTGCTGCATTAGACTAGTTGTGACTCAATGCTGGTGGGACTCCTCCTGTATTGGAAAATGGCTCTCCCTAAGACATGCGTGTAAAACACTACGCACAACTTTCCTGGGTCCAGATTTATTGGCCAGATGTCTCATACTCCATCGACCCTGGACTAGCGGTTCTTACTTGCCCAAACTCTTCCGCAACTGTACAAACACATACATACATACACAATGTAACATATCTATCCCCAAATGGCGCATGTGCGGGCTAACAGCGCGTAGCTAATGTGATTTCTGGACAGCTCGCGGTCGGTGTCGGGTGGCGGGTGTCGCAACGCGCGCCCTGCGGCTTCGCTTGCGACACGCTGTAAGCAATCCCTCCCGTACTCACTACCTGATTAACTGACTTCTATAAGTTTTGAGAAAGGGACATGAAAACTATCTTCCCACTCACGGGACCGATCGTGACACTTGAGAAGGGCCTGTGTAGCCTGTCTCTCGGCTGAAGTGTTAAAGATAATGATGTTATAAATTATTAGCATTAGCATTATCGGCTTGTAATGTTCCCACTGTTGGGACTCAGGCCTCCTCTCTAGGAGAGGGAATGGGATTCTCATTCCCTGTGGATTGGTGGATGTCACATGTTTTCGAATTTTTGGTTCTAGGACATGCCGGTTTCCTCGCGATGTTTTCCTCACGATGTATTTATTTGATCACCACTGCTCTCAAACCGGTGAACGCAACACAAAGTAATGTGCCCGGCTGGGTTTGAACCCGCGACCTACAACTCGTAAGCCGGGGCCTTTACCACTGGGCCACCGCTGCTCTCATGTTATAAATACACCGTTTAAATTTTTCCCATTATTATTATGCGTCCTTAGGCCCAGATTTGTCCCTGGTTGTGTTGTTGTTGTCGTTGAATGACTGGTAGAGAATGCATAAGGCATTAAGTCCACTTATGTACCTTTGTGTTGCATGAAGTGTTCATAAATAACCAAATAGAGTTCATAAAGATTCTTACAAGTACCTCGTCTTGACAGGCCGGTCGTTCTTAAGAATAGAAACTCATCTTGCATACGATAGCAAAAGTTTTGTCGATAAATTATTGGTTCTGCCACTTTCACGACTTGACAGTACAAAAGTATTTTGCCCAAAAACTTCGCCACTTACACAACTGTGACTTTAGATTTTAAGCCTGCGGGATGATAGATCGAAAGATCTCTTTCACGGTAACTTCATGCCCTTTCGGCTCTTGAACGCATACAGTTATCGTAGGGGGAGGGGTTTTAGTCAGCAAAAGTTTGACTCGGGCTCTTGCTCTATCCAGAGACCGGAGAAGTAATTGATGACCTAACCCGCAAAAAAAAAAAAGTAAAAGTTAATTCGTCCCGAGTAGGTACTGGTCCTCAAGTTTAATTCAAGCTTAACTAGATTCAATCATCATAACTAAACGTATGTCAGAACCTACATGACCGATTTATCACTTTCAAGTAAATGTTATGAAAACTCAGATCGGATCCGGAAGCGCTAAGCTGACAACAATGGCCTCATCTCCGCCAGTGCGTCTGCGAAGGCTGCGCCTACGCACCGTTTGATTCATGCGCAGAACGACACCCGCTTATTAATGACCGCTGTCTCTCGCGTCTATGCGCGCTAAGTGCTTTTTTCCTTATGGCTATTCTGGGTTTTTTATAAATTGTACAGGTAGGTCGGTATTTAAGTAGTTGTTTTCGTAAGGTTAAAGATATCCTAGATTTTCAGATGGTGCATTACTTTGCCAAGTTCCATATACATATAGGTAATTTCCTATTGATTTCAAGTGGGAAATTCTTCTTCTTCTTTTCGTATCGATGTGTTTGGTACGTTTGGCTGTACTGTACGGCTCTATCATTGGTCTTGCATAGATCATGCAAAGTACAGGTGGTTGTGCAGAATGTGTATTTACAATTAGATATGAACCCTTCATGTCAGACTTTAAATAAATTAGGTAAAAGAAATTCAGAACGTTATTCAAATGAGAAGATCAAAGGTTCATCTTCACATTTTTGCGAAAAAACAGAACATCGGTTTATCTCGATTTCTCGTGGAACGGTGCGAACATCTGTGAACTTTGACATAACATTGTGAGATGGGTCGATGGCCCTGAAAACGTTTACGCTTATTTATTTTTCAAAAGGTTCCCAAAACCACCATTGACACATGCGTCTTGTAAGGAGTTGCCCTTTACAAAACGATGTCATTGTCATAAGCAAGGTGTATCGATAATATTCATGTGAGAAGTGCAACAGTTTTTATAGAGAGCTATCGGCAATGCGTGCATGGGTCGTCACGCCCGGGGCCATCGTGTGCACGTGCGATTGGCCATCGTGAGCCATGCATTGCACGCGTACGTGCTACTGTGTGTGTCCGAAGACTCTGAAGTAGACAGCCAATGGCCACACCTCGTTGGCCGTCCCCTTCAGAGTCCTCAGGCCTCTTTTCCTGGTGTCAATTCCTTGATCAGACTATCAACGTCGACATAACTGGATAAGCCCGTAACACCATTCAAATCCACTAGAGACGCATGGAGGCTGTAGTGCTTTTAGAGCTGGACGGGTCTGGGGAGATTTACTTAATTAATTGTCTTGGATCCTGGACGGAAATTGATGAGAAAGGAATGAGAGCCTGCTGTAAGAAATGAGAAGAATAAGAAGAAATAAAGGGTCATCCAAAAAACGCGCCTACATGTTTCTTTGAAATAAAACACAAACTATTTGCAATTTTTCCAAGCTGTTTTTTTTAATTAAAAGTATGATCCATAACAATTATAAGTGGAATAGAATATCATTCAAATGTCCACCACGACTGTCTGCAGGCATCAATCAGAATATCGAAATTTTCAATGACTTTCCGACGTGTTGCTGGTGTTATTTCACGAATTGGAACTTGAATGTTGCTCTTTAGATCATTAATTGTTTGTGGCTAACAAAGCATACACTCGACTATTCAAAAAACCCCACAAATATCTAATGGTGTTAGATCACATGACCTTGGAGGCCAATCGAAATCTGCATTTCGTGAAATTACACGTTGAGGAAATTTTGATTGCAAAAACGTAATGTTTTCTCGAGTTGTGTGACATGACTTGCTGGAAATAGACGTCAGACACATCAATATGACTCAACTGTGTCCATAAAAAGTTTCTCAAAATTGATTGGTATCGCTCAGCATTCACAGTAACAGTATTTCCAGCATCATCTTCGAAGAAAAATGGCCCAATGATTCCATTTGCCCAAAATGCTTTGGAGTGCATTTTGGGTAACAGTAACTTTTTGTGGGTGTAGAGATTTTTCATGAATAACACGAGGTTTTTCATCACCCCAGATACGACAATTTTGCTTATTGACGAATCCATCCATCGTGAAATGAGCTTCGTCACTAAACAAAAAATCACGAATTTTGCGATGGGTATTTTTCACAGAACGCCCATTTTCATAATAACTTTGAATGATGTTACAAACGCGTTGTTGCAATGTGTACCTGTCCATGGTTAAAATTGTACTACCTTCTAGTAAAAAAAAATGGCTTATGTCATTTGAAAATATGTCACGTGTAAAAATTATATAGTGCTGAAATCTAGGCGTCACATTTGGATGACCCAATATAATTTTCACTTAACTGGATGTTAAGTAGAAGACTTCTAAATCTAAACTTTGTAGCTATATGCCAAAAAGTTTAGATTTAGAAGTTGGAAATAAAAAGTAGTGAAGAGCTTACTTCAGACTTAATGCATTCACAGGACTAAAGTTATTGGGAGGATTACTTAGAAGAAAATTGTCTCGGGGGTTGCTAAATATTCATTCTAGCAATATCCTCTTAACACCACGGTTCCTAACTCTCTCTCGGTATAACTCTGCGAGGGTAAAAGTGGTATCCTGCTGGGGTAAATATTATAACAGACTGATAGGTACGACCGAATCTAGCTTACCAGTGCATTTTATTTTATGTCCTAACAGACTAACAGTGTAATCAAATGATAAGTCGGAGCCGCGCTTTAAAGTCTTAACACTATTGGTAGGTCAAATATTACCTATATACCTGCTATGCCAAAGAAATCACCTAGTTTCCCTACACTGGGTGATTTCATTCACGGCTCGGTGGCGTAGGTGCCGATGACGCGGCCGCGGCGCGCGCTCCCTTATATGGCGTCCACTCTCGCAGCCTCGGGTCTCTGTGTAATCCGATTAGCAAGCGTCGATTATTTGTCGTGGCCACGGAGAATTACTGGGTCTTAAGTAACTAATAAGTAACGGCTTAATTTAAAATAAGAGAACCTTTGATTAGCGTAAGGGGAAGGACCCTTACTCTAATTATAATACGAACTCCGACTACCAATCGAGGAAGGTCTAATTATTATCTAATAATAACTGGTATCAAATCTACGTTAGCAGTTAGGAGTTAACAGACTAATGTTAAACTTGCAAAACAAGTACGCTTAGGCCTCTGTAATGACTACGAAACAAGAAAATTCACTAAATCTTTTGAGGTAGGTAGTAGTTCCCTATGTTTTTTTTTTCAGGTGGGGAATCATCAGAATGACTTCTCACGCTCTTGGGCGGAGCGGGAGGGCGTGTCAGACTTTTACTGACAAAACCACACCGCGTTCCATCCTTGCCTTCGTTCTGGGGTCACGAGCTTCCCTTTCGGAATCCAATCCATGGCCCCGGAGGCTTCGACCCTGCTCTGGATCCCTACAGAGTAGTTCCCTATGTGTGTGGATGACTCTTAAGCCCACTGTCCACGGATGCGAAGCTCTGCCGACGAATTGACAGCGTCGTGCTGTCGTGACGTTGCCACTTCGTCGATAATGCTTTATAGTTTAGTATGTAAGCTTCACGCAGGCGTACACCAAGTTTATAATATAATAACAAAAACGCGTCTATGAAGTTACGCGTCTGTGGACATTATGCCTGCCTTAATCAGCTTTCAGCTTCCATGTTTTGTTAGGTTCATGAATTGATGCCAAGAACGCCATTTTCATTCATGGTAAGTTTATCTTACAAGCTAATGTTTTCTAGATACGCCACTGTGTCTTTCAACTTGTTTAACTTGAGATGTTGCAAATTAATAGTTGTTTGCAAGCGTTTTATTACTTGCTTAGTGTTTATTGCGAAGTGATGTGAACTGCGATTCAATCCACCCACTACACGCGAACGATCCGCAGTAACTTGACATTTATCGTCATAGTTGAGACACACTTCGTTTAGTGCGTTTTATTGACAACTAGGTGTATAGCGATCTATCTGCCTTGGCTTTGCATGGGTGCAATTAATAACACCAGCTAGCTAACCGTTCAGTCATTTGTCCTGTGTGTATGGTCCAAATAAACATTTCTTCTTTCTTTCTTTTTTCCTTTTTCTCTTATTTTTTCTTTTCTTTCTTGCTAAACACAGATCTTCCCTACGTCAGAAAGTAAACCTATCACTCGCTTATTTTATTAATAATTACATCGGATATCTATTAACTTATAACGAAGCAGTTGAACTAGCTGCTTTCAATACGAAACGATAGTAAAACATAAGATTTGAAAGGACTTCAAATCAATTGTTCATTTCACATTTTCCCTATCGCGTTTCTATTGTTTTATACCAGGGTAACCCAATCTACACAGCTCTTGAATGATGGCAGTTTACTGGTTAATTTACGGCCCATTATGAGCTATTTAGTACCTATACTTGTAGTAATTAAATGTAAATAATATGTAAAGTAAGCTGTTGTCTACGTCAGCATTCGCTAGTACCTAATGTTGATGCTGAAGCTACTGGACTTTGATGCTTTGTGGTCGTGCGTCTGGCGGACTAGAGAGAAAACTTTGCTGATGAGAGGCTTTGAGAGATAAGATTATACTTATCTAAGTATATTTAGGTGCCACCATAGCTAAAGTAAAACAGCCGGACGGGATCTACCGCTTGCCGAAATTTGCGAATCTGAGATTCGGAACATGTTAAGACTGTATCACAGTCACTTCGGTCAGTTCGAAGCTAGAAAATCTTTCATCAGTCTTGCCAAAGGAGATCGTGTTATTGGGTTGTGGAAGTAAGATATAATCAGTCGTTCCATGTAAAATACTGATATCCAGCTGCTTCTGATTTTAATGGAAGCCTGGTAGCTTCCAGTTGAGAAAAGGCAGGAATCACTCTCTTGCCCTGATCCAATTTTTCTCTCGGCGTAATATCCTTCATTATTAATACCTAATTCCTAGTTATCTCAGTTATTCCCTCTTTAGTCATGTCCTTTTTCACCGGATCTTCAGTCTTCTGCAGCTCCTTTATCCATGTTTCGCATCGCATGCTCAACTTTTTTCCAAATAAGGTAGGTACCAAAAATCTTAAACTAGTGTAAGGGCCTGTTTCACAATGTCCGAGTAGCCACTACTTCCCGAATAAATTCAAAAATAGAAAAGAATTTGTATGAAATTATCTGCCAAGTAAGATATTGGCAAATTAATCATAGGTGGTGAAATAGGCCCTTAGTATTATAAAAACCTAAATACTTTTCTGATATTTCTGATATCGATATATCAATCATCTATTAATATTGGTAATGTCAATATACCTACAGTGATAACATTATGGTAATGTCTCTGTACAATACACTTAGCTTGGCTGTGGTCTACAATAGCTGTGTTTAGCCGCGCGTGGGCCAGCGATGGCGACGGTGCTGATCCGTGCGATCATAGCACAGATAACGCCTCGCAGTCTGCTGAGCTTGGATGTTGTTTGATTTAGGGAGGTGACGTGATAGTGCAGCGGAGGAGTGTCTGTCCTATGTGCGCGGGCGCAGGTTCCACGCTTACGCCACGATGGTCATCGCTGTATATCTCTTTTTCAAACTGATGGTGTTTTTCTACGACTTCTCTATACGCAAATACTTCTGATATTTTTTTTTCAAATATCTGGCCTGATCTAATTCTCATGCTAAATTCCTACCACTAACCAAAAAGGAAAATAATAATTAACTTTAAAAATGGAGTGTTGAACGTAGGCGATAGAAAAACGAGTTTAATGTCTGTCTTCTATATCTACTTTGTACCCTAGTGGTCGGTAACGACGGTAGCTGTGCTAAAAATTTAGAAAAACTCCGGAAATTCTTAAGAAAACTTACGATTGTTCGGTGCTTCGGTAGCAAACATTTTATTTCTCGAAAAAAAAAACATCTGCCATCTGGAATAAAACGTTTTAGATGATTTATGAATGCATTCAATAAACTTGTAACTCCTATAAGGATATTGTCCATATTCGTATTCAAATGTCGCCGACGCAGCGCAGGTCGCCGTCGTATCCACTGTTTTGGCATACTTTCGGCCGCAGATTTATGAAACATTTGATTTATACTGTCACTCTCGAGACACGCTGTGAGTAATTTGCTCTTTCCTTATATGTAGCGATCTGAGATTAGATAAAATATGGCAGCTTGAATGAAATACGAGCGAACTTGTAAAGGCTTAAGTACTTAAACAGCGCTTAGTCACTTGTCAAGTTATTTCTAGCGACGAAGGAAAATAAATTGATGACAGAAGCCGATTGAATGGAAATTAGTTTGTTTGTTGGTACAGGATTTGTTTGATCTCGTGTTAATTTTCAATATCCGTTTGTATTTAAATACTGGTTCGTTAGAGCTTGTGATCAAGGCTGTATGCAAAGCAAGTGCTGCCTGATTGTCATCTGTGAGCAGTAGCTATCGGAACATAATCAAACACAACCTGTATTAATTGACTAATTTACTAACTAATGACTAAACGAACTTAACCTCGGTTTCTCTAAAGAAATGATTGGTGCGACAGCAATTAAGGGAGAAGTGCTAGGGACTAGGGTAGAATTACTTATATTATTTGCACGTATCGCATTCTATGTTCATTATATATAGTAACCGTAAAATTATAAGCCATATGCTCAGCTAACACTTTCGTATGTATATCATTATAATGATTATTATTATAATTTCGTATATCACGTTTGACAATTTATCGCATTAACTTTGTATCGTTCCAGCAACTGGACCGTTTTTATGTCAACATTAGACTGTATGAAAATAGGTAAATGCTGAGTTAGCAACTCATAATCTTTACTCATCATACTAAAATTATAATTTAGAAAGTTTATATACGGATGCGAGTTTTTGTGTTGGTTACTCCTTCACATTTAAACGGCTGAACGGATTTTATTGCACGTTGGATTCTTCTTTATCCCAGGTTCCTCCTGCAGTATGTCCCTTTGGATAATTTTCTACTTTCTTGCGATCGAAGCCGCTAGCAGCAGCAAGTGACATACTTACAATCAGTGTTCCACCTCAGGCATTCTGTCTCTCCAATAAGATGCTAGTTTAGGCTATCTGTCTCCCATATTAGTGCGCACTAGGTATTCATGAAGTCATCGACTGCTTATGCTCCAATTCCATAAATTCTGATGACCATACTAGTGTTATCGCTTTGTTTTATACAAGCAAGCCCGTTGAATTATTTCGCAGTTATTTCGAGCAATGATGTAAATAATAATAAGTGGCACAGCTTCACGGTTACATGTTCTGTTGTGTGGTCAGATGGTGATGAGAGGATTTCTTAAATAGATTCTGTACGTCAAAATTTAGAATCCTTTTTCATCTGGACACTTAAGCTGACTTCCAACATAGGAGGAGCTTCTTAAGGCTTTTGATTTTATTTTTGTATCTTGTTCAGTGATATCTTCGTCAATTGTCACCCGATTTTGATGTTGTTTTTTTGTTTGGAAGAACAATGAAGGTTAACTAATTGTAACGAAGTATATTTAAGATCATAGAAAAACAAGCTAATTTTCGGGACAAGCAACCAATGGATTTTGGTCCTTGTGTATGACTTTTTCCCACTGGAATCATAAATACTGTTTGAGCTGTAGCCAGTTCCCAATGATATAATGTTTGTAATATTATTGCAGAGTGGTGCGACACAGTGTCCAGTGTCAAAACAATGTGCGATGCGCGGGCGCAACGTTATGCAAAACATTATTTTAGTTTTAATTTGGACAGCAGATATCTACCAAATTACTTCAGACCAAAAACGATAAATTCAGTTTCTTTGAAATTTTTGACTGAAGAAACTTTACGTAGGAAAATATCAATACGGTTGTAAGAATCACCCTTCGAACTTCGAAAATAACAAATTTTATTTTTAAGGAGTTACCTTGGAGTTTTTTTGCCGGTTTTTCTCCATAGGATATGACCAATTGGAACCGTGCACTAGCTTCTGACGTTTTATAAGTGCCCGTGTAGGCTCTGTGATAAAAACAATTTTGATTTTGACAAATGAGTAAGTTGCATTATTTGAATTCTGCGTCTGCATCTTACATAGCAATACCGAACAAATTGTGGAGAGAGGAGAGGCGCAACATTTTTATGCAAAGTGTGAGCACATGATCTGATCTTAAGCTTGATATAATTTTTTTTTGAGTACGCTATCGCATTGGGATAATCTGTAATGATAGCTGTATGTAAGACTAATATTAAATACATAACAATAGAGGAGATGACGCAAACGCAATTTCGACATAATCACATTAAGTCACAAGTTAAAACATAAAGCTATGGGAATCTAACTAATGCTGTACTAACTAGTTAGTATCAGCTTAACATGCAGTCGTAAACGTGAGAGAAATAGGTCAAACTATTGTTCGCAAGCTGTTGTGGAGTTACGCACTCTCGGTTTTCCTGCAGGTCGGAGGCATCTCGGGACGCGATTAATTAGGCAGGCTCGTGCAGCATTTATACATTTTGAAAAAAATAACTTTGGCACAAGATAATATAATTTGCCACCAGTTATTGCCAAAAATAAAATGCCATAATTTATCCACCTATAGTCCATACCAATGTTGGAAACACAACTTACTAGCTAGAGAGTCTTACCTTACTTACTTATAAGATACCTTTTATCTTTCAGCTAAGGAGTCAAATTCCCTGCCGGAGTCTGTTTCCTAACTAAAACTTAAGGATCTTTAAGTTTAGAGTGAATAGATTATTTCTAGGCAAGCGTGCTTTATCGTCGGCCACATCATCGCTTACCATCAGGCGAGATAGTGGTCAAACGCGAGCCTATGCATAATTAAAAAAAATGACCTACAATTAGAATATATTGAATATTGACTACATTTTTAATTAATCATAACTTGTCAATCAGGTCATGCCTGCACGCGTATTGTTCGCACTTGGCGCGGCGGACAATGTGGTGCTGGTGGCGCTCATTGTGATGCTAATGCGTGACGTCACCTGCGCCCGCGCACGACGCCCAGTGCGTGGGCGACGCCGGGTGCTGCACTTTACCTGCGCGAGGTGCGACGAGGAAAGTATGTAGATATGTCTGTTCGTATAAGCCGTAGGTCCCGACTGTCATTTGTAGATCTTTGGCAGTCGTTACGGATAGTCAGAAGCCAGTAAATCTGACTCCAGTCTTGCCATGAAGTACCGTGTTACCCCAGTTAATGGCTTGTGGAGGTCTGGTAGGCAGCTGCTCCTCGTAAAATACTGGTATTCAGCTAAATCCGGCTTGACTGGAAGCCGACCCCAATATAGTTGGGAAAAAGGCTAGGTAGATGATCATGTATACGGATGAAGCCTCTTTCCTACAAAGATAGTGGGAATCCTAAATATCACCCTTTCATTTGATCTCGATCCTAGCATGTTTTCGAAGTGTTTGCGTACTACTAAACTGGGTGGCCATTACTAGGTCCCGTTGCCACATCCCCTGCATCAACAATGACATCATTAACTTTCATTTTCTTAAACTCATATTTTTTACATTGATTCCTTTTTCGGTTTGTGGCCGCCTCCTTCGCTAGCACTTCTGCTTTGCAGAATTAGGAAGCCGCCTGCCACACCTCGTCGCTCCGGACCTGTACCAGGACCTGGCACAAAAGGTCGCGTCGCTTCCGCCGACTGCTTCTACGAACACGGCGGTGCTCCGCCCAAGCGGGGCACACCTCCACTGTATACAGCACACTAACTCCAGATATATTATGTAGGTACACTTAGCTATGATCATCCGCGATTGAATTGTATGCTCCACCGTGTCCTCAGGGCGGGCGGTCATTACTATTGTGACCCCTGGGCGTTTCTTCCGCACGAATCCCGTGCAGGAACCTCCTGAACTTATCACGACTGATGAAGACCTGCGTCATGCGGAAGGTGAGAACGCCGTGACGTCTTCCAAGCCAATCCTCGAAGAGGGGAATTACAACTATTATGATGGCGTGCCCAGAGTTGTTGGATAATTTTCCACCTAAAAAAAAGGGGGGTCCAATTTGGTTCCCTTTGGTTAGTTTAGGGTAATATTGACCATTAAATCATCAATCAAGCTATTTATTTTCACCTGACTTAATTCATCCATATTTTCTTAGGTTTTACGAGTATATATGTGTATTCCGATGTAAATAACATAGGTACATCAAGAAAAATTACCTCCATAATTGGAATAAAATAATAAAGACAGACCTCAGCAATTATCCTATGATGATATAAAATATCCCATATCTACGTACTCAAGCGGTAATGATCCACCGAGAGACATAATCGTCTGACGATTGCAACCAGTTGTCATAACACTAATTACTTCAGCTAAGTAAGTGCGAGTTGATTGCGACGCCCACAAGGTTCTCTTGTTTACACTTTAGTATATAATGTTGTGATGGGTTTATTTAGCGTTTACATGTTAGGTAGGTAAGTGAGTAATATTCATTCATAATATAGTATAGACCCGCTATTGTGATCTAATAGTTTTAATATGTAGAAGAGGGAGGACATTCGAAGTTTTGCACTTAAATTTTACCTACGTGACGGATTTTCTTTCACAATCTAAAGATTTTTAGAAAATTTTAATTCATGTTTCAAAAAGTGTTCTACTTGAAAACAATCATGCAATAAAAATTGACGAATTGCCAAGATAACAGGTATTAATTAGTTTAATTACCCTTGATTATGTGCTACGAACACACCCCGCTGTTCTTGGTATCACTCACAGTCTATCTATAGTACCCATAAAAGGAGAATCTGACTGACTGACATATCAATGCACAGACAAAACTACTGGAACTAGGAGTGTGAAATACACAAGGTTTCCTTTTGTGACGTAGGCGCACTAAGAGAGGAACACAAAATCACCCCCTAAGGAGATGAAACGGGGGTCCTAAGATCGTATGGAGAATTCTGCTTTAACACGGGCAAAACCACTGACAGAAGCCAGTCATCAATAAATAAAAAAACCCTCTAAAATATTTATAAAATTGATAAATCCCACAGGAAATAAAATTGAATTTCATATTTAAAATGTTCACATTAAAATAAGAAATGAAGCCATAGGCGTATTAAACTCATTCAAATCAATAAAGTCCTGAAATAATGATCAGAAGCTCGAATTATATTATTTAACAACGTTATTGCAAAATAATATAATTGTATTATTCCAGCTCCTGTTAACGCCGTGAGGTAACACAACGCCTCAGATCAAGACGAGCGAGTATTTAAATAAAGTTGTAAGACATTGTCATACTCATTACAAGCACAGTTTATTGGACAAGTCGGGTTCTGAATCACTCGTACTTGACCGAGGTGGTGTAACGCACAGACCAGATTCTGTTTTTATACGTATAAGTTCTTCGAGGGTCAAATATAAAAAAGATACTTATAAAAAAAATGTTTTATGGGCGTAATATGCCATGTTAGCAATTTATTGTAAAATTTCTAATTTATTTGTCGATTAAATTAAAACAGCCAAGTTTTGCATTAAGATTCAATTCAATATTAGATTCATACTCGTAGTTACATTTTGTAGAGTTTTTTACGACTATTTCTATTGAGATTTTCTTCAGCAAATCAAGTGCTCAGAACAACAATCATCAGCTCAAAATTAACGTAGGTAATTATACACTTTTTCCATAATTTCAAAGTGCATACTGATTTGTCTCTTAATGTAAAGAAAGTATCTTGAGTTTAGTATGATTTTTTTTTCCATTAAATTTTTTTCGACGACCGGCATCGACTTCTCAGTAGATTTGACATTTTTTTGGAAAAAATAGGGGCACTTGTTATAGGGTCGAAGTGAAAAGATATTTGAGTTATAACGGTGTATGTCAATCCAGTAATGGCGACCGAACTTAGGGTAAATATAATGAAGGCAACTCCGAGACCTACGTGATACAAACACTCACACTTTACCTTTGAAGGCCCGATAATCATCTCTATCACATCAATTAATTTGTTCTAGGTTCCAATGAATATTCATCATCAGTCGTTGCCGTTAGTTTAGAGACAAATGGCGGTTATTCCAGCGGCGTGTGGTGATTAGTATGAGCGGTCCATGCAGGTCGTTAGTGCGAAGGTTGGCTCTGAGCGGCATGAGGCAGTGGGCTGGCTCCACACGGGCTGAGGTCAGGTGAACTGTGAATGGAATTAAAAATGGTGTTATCTTGAGTGGACAAAGTTATGGGTTTATTGTAATCTTGTTCTTTACCCATTTTAACACTAGATAATTAAAAAATCGTCTTTTTTGGCGCAGTCTTCTGTATGTCATTTTTAACACTCGTTCCAAAAGGGAAATTAAACCTTTCGAACATTTTTTTTATTACCAGTTTCTCACGTTGGACCACTACTTCACCTGATGGTACGCGAAGATGTGGCTGACGATGGAGCACACTTCCCTAGAAGTAACCTATTCACTCTTGACTTAAAGACATTTTGGGTCGTGCTCTAATTCAGGTTATTTGCCTCATGATTTCTTCTTTCAGTCCTCGACTCAAAATGTCTTGAACTTGATAATATTGATCTTGAAATAACATTAGTTCATTATCTACCGATGACTGAACGGGTTGAGTAATACCTATATTACTTCGTCGCAATAAAAGACACAAACAAGACTTACTTTAAACATAAAACGCGAACAAAGTAACGACAAATATTACGCGATGTTTAAAACCGATCCTTGCGCCACTCGGATGGGTGGGCGATTATCAGAAACGCATGATGTCATCGACTTAAACACTTCTTTGTGGGCTGCAGGCTTCGGATCCGTTTAGTGGCCTAGGCTTAAGGTCTTAGGCCTTTAACGGTAAGACCTACGCCTACTTTCATTTTTTAACTACTATAGCTTAGAAGAACTGTTGGAGCCTTGAAATTTGGAGTCGCGTTATTGTATTTTTAATTTAGTCTTTGTTTTAAAATAATTTGCGTTTTTGGACTAAAGTTCTTTAGCATCAACGGTGGCGATTAGCACATACAAGTAATTGTACAAATAGGTGTTAATCTGAGCATGTCACCTCAGACCCTGTATTATTTTAAGCTCTTACGATCCCATCCTAAGGTTGTCTGGTAGATATCGCTATCAGCGATAAGACCGCCTTAGTACCCAAAGATTTAAGTTTTTGTATAAATTATGTTACTTTTTTGGTGCACAGTAAAGTTTTATTCTATTCTATTCTATCTTTAGTAGCATCCATCCAAAAACATGTTATCTTTGAGGCTTAGGGTGATGCTGTAGCTTCTTCTTACTTTAAGATCAATAATAAAAGAAAGGCAACTAATTTCAGCTCATGTTCAACTATGATCTCATGATATGCATACTTATGCTCGCGTTGAATACAATTTACCTCAAAATAAAATGTAGTAGTAAAATATACAATACAAAAATCTCAGCGGTATGCCGTCAAGTCAACCACACCATAGGTCACACTCAGGTGCATCCCTTTTAGGGTGACCTGCAATAGGTCACGGCTTGATTGATTTATTAAGTCGACTGCTACGAGTTCCACTATATCTGGCGAGCTACGAGACTAATAAACTTTTTTCCTCCAGGTCAGTATGTAAAACCAACACCATAAACAATTTTACAAGGCGAACGGATTCCTTAAATTCACTCGGTCCAGTATGGCAGTTGTCAAGTATACGCGCCGTAAGGCTGGCATTTTTATGGACCCTAACGAGGCCGTGTGACTCTCGGCTCGCATTATGTAATATCTAGCATGTATTACACTAGAGCCTACTCCTACGGGGATCATCATCAGCTACCTACCTAGCCTTTTCCCAACTATATTGGGGTCGGCTTCCAGTCAAGCCGGATTTACCTGAATACCAGTATTTTACGAGGAGCGGCTGCCTACCAGAACTCCAAAACAGTTAATGAACTGTGGTAAAACGGTACTTCATGGCAAGACTGGAGTCAGATTTACTGGCTTCTGAATATCCGTAACGACTGCCAAAGATCTACAAATGACAGCCGGGACCTACGGCGGCACGGAGGAAACTCGGGGATCAAAGAAATAATATATTGGACAGTTACTTGCCAGTATCCTGAATTCCTCTGATAAAATCTCCCCGTTTGATGCATCTGTATTGATTTCCATAAGCATACACGTGGCAGTAAGCAATCGCCTCTTATTCCAAGAAGGGCACAGGAAGGAGAACACAAAAATGAAACAAGATCCACAGCGAAAGACCCGTTACTCTGCAAGGCTGACCTCGACCCATCAATAACTGATAAACATTTGTGTTCCTCCATCCTTCGGAGGTACATTTTGGAGACTTCGGTACTATTCGCAAGATATCCGAAAACAAATGATAGAAACCCAATTTCTTCGCAATATTCAATTGTTTAGCCGGATCAGCGGTTTGTTCCGGTTCTCAACAATGGCCCGGCTTGTCATTGTCCAGTATCGACGCCATCGCCGCCACCGGCATTGTGCCACCACTACCACTTTTCGATACATTCTTGTCTCAAAGATTATCTCATGGAGCATTTATCTTTTTAAGATTATCGTCTCTCGAATCATTACTTTCATCAGTAGTTACTTGAAAGAATAATGGTATTGGTTGTATTCCTATTGGAATCCGAGTAACTCTGATAAAATTTAAGTCAGAATTTTTGTGATCAGAAGTATAGTGACAAATAGTGAAACGATAGATAGACACAAAAATGTCGGTTGTTACAAACCGCCGTAAACGCTGGCTGTCGAAGAACAGGCTTTTATCGCATCAAAATAAATAACACACTTAGACTAATTAGAGTCGTATGTGTATTGTGGCATCGCTTTCTCGGAACGCGTTTCGATAAGTGTTTTATCTTTTAGGGCACGAAAGCCTGCGGGAGAGGGTTGAGGGAGGAGTAGGAGGTGCGCGCGCGCATCCCGCGGCGCGCCCGGAGAGCCGGCGCGGGTCACTCCGCCGCAGTGATCGCTCGGACGCCGACCGCGCCGCACGCCACGTCGACCCACGCTCACACGCTCAAAGCCGCACCACGCGAAAAAACACAATAAAACCAATCGACCCCGAGTGACCCCAAAAGTGCATACCGAGCGGCCGACACGAACGAAACGACTTCGCGAATACACAGAATAAAAACAACTAACTCTAACGCTTTGCAGTAACACGTGAGCTTTATTAACTGTTAATATAAGTTATAATTAACATAAAGGTGGAAATTAAACTGTGCACTGGAAGACATCTGAGTTTTGAGCGATTGTTTAAAATTTAAATGGTAACGGGCGAGCAGTGCTAGCGGCCGGTGGCTGTGCTGTACACAGGTAAGTTGGACTTGAGTTATAACTTACGAACTGATGTTTCGCTCAGCTGAGCGCTACAGATGGCGGGTTATTTGACAGTTGTATTTTTTTAAACGTGTCCACGCATAAATTAAGGTGTAGGCTCACGTATTCATTCAGATACCGCCACATTACTGTTTCAAGTTTGATATGTTTATGTTGTGTGAGCAATATCGGCGTTATGATCGAATGTTTGAAGTGCTGGTGATTGTTTGCGTTCGCTGCTGTTTGTCTGTCCGGCGGAATGCGCCGGCTTTGTCCCGCGTGTTGTGAACTGTTGTCATCATAACAAATATCTTGGTCTGGGTGCGGCGGCAGGTCGCCTGCTCTTGTTTGCACACCTGCTTCTTGGATTCTTGTACCTACTTTATGATGTTTGGCGTCTTATAAGTAACCCTTTATCTAAGCCCGGTTTTCCTTAAGTTTGTCACCAGTAGCTACGCATGTTTGTCCGACACTTGGTCGTTAATCCTAAATAAACTCGTTGTGGTCTTTATCACCTATTTCGGTGGACATACAATGCCCGTGTGTTCGCCTTTAGGAGGTAACTCTGACTCATTATCAAGTTATTAAGTTTTTATGTTGTTTCTCTGTTCCTTTTTATCTTTGTCTCCATATTTTGAAACTAGTCAGAACCATGTTCTAGGTTAGTGCGTTAGTCATGGTTTTTGTTCGTAGTCTCAAACCACCCACATTGCATTTATAAATATGAAAAGTGGGTAATAATTGCAAAGTGCCATGATAAATAATGATGTTTCACGTCATGTTGAGGAGTAAATTGAATATTCTAATAAGACCCTTAACACAGTGATGTCGCCAACTCAAAGAAAAGACGAACATCCAAAAGTTAATCTAGTCATATATATAGCAAAAAACTCTATGTTTATGAATAACAAGAAATAAACAAACACGAAGCAATGCGCACTGCGATGAATCGAACTACATCACCCAGGTAGGCAGGTATCTATGTATAATATTTACCAGAATAACGATGACTCGATTAGTGTTAAGGTAAAAATCACGACTCTGCAATATTTATAAAAACTTCTGTATACCTATTTTTGCAATTACTCAGATGAACCTTAGTCAACGAAATATTTTGAAGCATTATATCATCGATATGTTGCAGTAGCAGCCAAATAGCTAAATTCGATAAATCATCATTCAGCCTAATAAACGGTACCGTTTGGTTAGCGGCCTAAGTGATATTTAGCCGATGTATCTAATTCAACATTCAACGAACTTACTATGACTATAATGACGAAAATAACTCCGGACTCGGACAGGATAAGTAGGTACCAAGAAGATGACTGGGAGTAGAGTTAGCGAGCAAAGATTAAAGAACAAGAGAAATTTTGGATTCCCTTAGAACCTTACACACAGAAATAGGAGCTTCTGCACTGTAGGACTCTATCAGGCCATTTTACTTACGACCGTACTCAGCATATTGCTGACAGAACCCCATGATTGGGTGAGATCAAAATATAATATCGTCCAGAAGTTGACCAAACCCAGAATAAAACTTGACTCTCTCATTATTCTCAAGTAAAATTGATGACGTTAAGGACCGTAGAGGAGCATATACCTACATGGTAGTCTGCCGCTCGGAGTAGGTACATATAGCGTACCCGCGCGACGGGTTGCAATCAGGTTCTGGTTTCTCGAAATAATCTTACGCGATGTTGAATAACACCGTTCCCACGCAGCCATTATTAAACGAGTTAATAAAACAATTATTGAAAATAATAATAAAAGATTCCGTGTTATGAATGAAAGTGAATTTGATATGTGTATTTTGGGATACTTGCTAAGTTTCAATAAATATTGAAATGGTAAAACAGAGAACGATTCCAGTGATTGTCAATAGAACGAGCTCGATAGAAGTTCTTCAATGCTAACTACTAATAGACATGTAATGTTATGGTAACATTTCAGTTGTTATCCTTACATCCTTTTACTTATCCTTCGTCCTTAAACATACTCGTACTGTAAAACAAAGCCCTCCGCCGAATCTGTCTGTCTGTTCGCAATAAACTGAAATACTAGAGACAAAACAATAGACAGAGTGGTTCATGAGGAAGGTTCAGATGTATAATACATGCATATTATAGAAGAGAAAAGCTGAGAATTTGAAATATTTATAACACCCGTGCGAAGCTGGGGTGGGTCGTTAAAATGGCTGGTCTGCAAGTAGTTCTCGGCAAGTTGAGTCTTTCGAAAGCCTTACAGTAAACTTTAAACAAATTAATATATTTTTCAATCAGAAAATTCATATCCTTGGTAATAAAATAGTCAAGAACGAGCTCCAAATTAAGTGCTGATTGAAATCAACAATTAACTTGGAGTTCGTATTAATATTCTTACAAACAGCAATGAGGAATTTGGTGAAAAAGCATCGGAGTAACAAATATGAGTATTTTGGAGAAGATGAGAAGGTGGAAGAGAAAACAGTGATCATTTTACAGATGATAATATGGTTACTACCGGAATGACGGCTAATAGTAATGTGTAGATCGAAATAAAATTAGATGATAGATGTGTGTTAAGACAGAATGGAATTAAAAAGAACATGTTGTACTTACCTTACCCCAAATAACACAGGACAAAGGCAGAAAGATGATGTTGAGGAAGATGATGATTAACTGCAGTTGGTTCCGAAAAAGTATGTTGAAGGCTTTTTCTCTAATTGCTGTATCGCAAAACCTCATCAAATTCTGCCTACGCTTGTAGACAATACCCGTTAAGCCTTATTAATTAAACTAGTAATTATAATAATTACACATAGATGTGCAGCGTGTGCCATACACGATGCTGTGACGTCATCGCTCTCAAACCCAAGGCTTTGCTTTTGTTCAAATATATCTGTTATTTACTTTGAATGCTTAGAGCATTCACTCAAATGGAACCAATTGCTTTTCATGTTCCCCTTTGAGTGCAAAACGTAACTAAGATTGTAGTTTAGGTGCTAAAACTTATTGTGGGTTAGTTACCTTTACTACACTTGCTAATTAACATACTACTTCATTATTTGGCTGTACAAGTTTTAGCTTACCATTGTTTTTGTTAATTACAATAATATTATCATCATTAAGCTTTTAGTTATTTAAGGAGCATCCTCAGTATTTCAAAAAGTTGTTGTTTTTTGATATACCTATACCTACTGGCTCCTAGAGAGAAGGCCTGAGTCCCAGCAGTGGGAACATTATAAGGGTGATTATGATTACTTACCTACTGAAGATGGACTAAAATTTGTATTATTGTAACCATATTTCGTTTTACCGTAGGCATTACCCATCGAATATCTATTTCTGTATGAATGAATTGCTCAGTCTTTGTTTTTAGAGTTTTATTCGTTTTTTTATACCGATTCGCAATTAAGGCGTGAACGTAGCCTTAAAGTGTAGGTTTCGTTTTCAATACATCTGTCTGTCTGTGTGTATCGACTGTTACACGTCGGCCGTGACATATTACTTGCATGCAGTGATTCGACCGTATTGTTGGTTTGTGCTAAATTAAGTCATTTCTTATTTTACCTGACTACATTTTATGACTTTACTGAAATATTATATCACCGAAACGGTTTCAAGGTGAACTTTTATCGAATTCTTTAATTTTGTTCCTCATATTACACCTACTCACTTCAAAGGGGTAGGCACAGAGGTCTCCTTTTGTGTAGGGTTTCTCACCCTGTGACAGACTTTTGCTGAAGGAAGTCGGATATTATGGGAGATATAATGCTTTAGGCATTTTCTACAAGTCAAATCTTCGGACGATGCAGAGAAAAATAGTGGTAGGTGCAATAAAAAAATAAAAAGGAGAAAAAATCAGCTTTGCCTAGAGTGAATAGGCTCTTAATAAACTGTAGCAATGGTTAAACTTTCTTTTATTGATACCATTAAAAAAAATACAGTAGGAGCTTAAAATGAATATGATGTAACAGTGGGCGGTCAACGATAAGAGTCCGAATTGAAAGTCGATAAAATCTTTTCAATGTAGTGCTCTATCTTCGCAAAAGCCTTCTCTGTAAGATAGCGATGACCACAATCATATCAGTTGTGTTTTGCACAATAGCTGATAGTCACATGTAACCTTTATCTCTCAGGAGGCATGTCGCAAGATTTGTAACTTGTTCAACGCAATAGACATCACTGCTTGAGTGCACGTGTTTATCGGACAATTAAGTTATATTGTTGTTCACATCACGCATTCCAATTTGGGAGTTTTGACTTGCGGCTGTTATGATCGGTGTTGGATTGAGATGATGTTCTTAGTAGATCTATGACGCATCTACGATGCAGTCTGTTTTGTAGTTTACCTATTAATTGCCTCTTTTTATTTTTTTTTATTGTTCTTATCTTCTTGATTTTGTCTACCTTTAGTATTTATATCGCTGTCTTCTCAAATCTTTTCCCTCCGTTATTTTCGTCTTTCTTTTCCTAATTTCTAATTCCAAGTACCAACTTTTTCAATATTTCTCTGTCTTAAAGAGATCTCTCTGATGGTATCACTACAAACTTGATATCTTTGTTGTTATTGGTTGATTGACCAATATTTCATGTCACCTGATAATTTCATCGACGATGGAGCAGACTTGCCCAGAAGTAACCTATTATTTGCTAAACATAGCATAGCATAGCATCAGCCTTATAATGTTCCCACTGCTGGTACTCAGGCTTCCTCTTTAGCAGAGGAAATAGACCGTAATCTACCAAGCCGGCCCAGTATGGGTTGCTCAACATAAATGATGCCTATTTATATTTGTTACTGCCCCGTTCAAGAGGCGACACAGGTCATACAAAACAGTAACAGTCCTATAACTAGACTAACGACTATTTAGCCACAAATTGTAGCTAATTGAGCATTAGTATTAATTAGCGGCGTATCATGATATGTCTAATTCGGTGCATGACATGTCGGCTAGTGGCGTCGGCAGCTGATAGCTCTGTCGCCTCACCTGATAGGGCGCGGGGCGATACTGTGGCGACGTGACATCAGTCTAGTTTATTGCTAGGAGACTACATAATATTGGTTGTTGATATTGGCTGTCTGAGTGTGTTTACTTTGTAATTAGATATTTTAATTATTGTTGGGAAGATCCACTATCTATTGGTATTGCGGTTTTCTTTTATTTTCCGACACAGGGCAGTTTTTTTAAGATTCCGTACCCTAAAGGGTAAAATGGGATCCGCCTATGTATTTTGTGCATGAAGAATAAATAAATAAATAAATAAATAAATAAATAAATAAATAAATAAATAAATAAATAAATAAATAAATAAATAAATAAATAAATAAATAAATAAATAAATAAATAAATAAATAAATAAATAAATAAATAAATAAATAAATAAATAAATAAATAAATAAATAAATAAATAAATAAATAAATAAATAAATAAATAAATAAATAAATAAATAAATAAATAAATAAATAAATAAATAAATAAATAAATAAATAAATAAATAAATAAATAAATAAATAAATAAATAAATAAATAAATAAATAAATAAATAAATAAATAAATAAATAAATAAATAAATAAATAAATAAATAAATAAATAAATAAATAAATAAATAAATAAATAAATAAATAAATAAATAAATAAATAAATATATGGGACTCCGCGGTCTGTCCGTCTGTCACCGGGCTGGGTTTTATGAACCATGAGAGCTAGACTGTTGAAATTTTCACAGATGATGTATTTCTGTTGTTATAACAATAAATACTAAAATTCGCAGTAATAAATATTTAAGTGGCAATCCCAATACAACAAACGTGACTTGTTACGGACGGTAACACAAAATTAATATTGGCTTATAATAATGACTGATGACAGACAGACGGACTGATGACGGATATCAATTCAATTATCAGTACAAAATTCCAACAAAACCAGCCCAAATAAATACGTAGCGAAATCAAATGAGTACCCATCACTACGAGTATACCCGCAGATAAATACATCAACATTAAGTTAGAACAATCTAAATCAATTTGTCTACAAGACAAGTAGAACCAACACGAAGAAAAGGAAATAAAAACTTTCAAACAACATAATTAGTATACAATGAACCCTATGATGGAGGGAACCGCGGGGCAGCCGTCATGGCGGCCGTAAGACCGGGAATCCACCAAAGCAGACATGTATGCGGTGTGCTGTGTGCTGTGCGAGAACAGATGTTTTAAAGCTCGGGCGACTCCACAAAAGCGGAGATGTGTGCAATACTGTGCTATGAAATACTGAGAGATGTATTCTCGTTTCTACTGCGCGTCGTCCGCGCACAGCCTACATCTCCGCTTCTATCGCGCCATACAAATATTACATATCTCCGCACAGGCGATCTCCACTGAAGCTGAGCGGAGAGATGTGTTAAATAACTATTATTATTTCTCACACAGCTGTAGAGTGTGATTGTAAACGGGTGGAGCCACCTAATACAAGCAAATCTTTGCTTAAAACTTGACTCCAAACCTATTTAATATCCTTAAGAGAAGAAATAAACATTTTTTATTTATTTATTCACAACTTAATTCTATTGGTTGTTTAAAAAACATCTCCTCTCAGCTCGGTCTCGTCTTCGCTTTGGTGGAGTCCCGGCCTAACACTTGCGCGCGCTTCCCGCCTCGGTGCGCAAGCGCAGCTCGCGAGCGCCACGGCGTAATGGGCCCATTAGTAAGCTGATGAGCTTAATTTAATGGTGGTTAGGTCAGAGCGAGCGAGGTGAGATGAGCTGTGTGTGACTGTTAATATGTATATTGAGATGTCAGGTTTAGATGATTAGGACTATGTTGGTTTAGGAAAATTTTTGGATCTCGAAATTTTGAAAAATATAATTAACGTTATAAAAATTAATTGTAAAAAACATATTACACAAATAAATATAGAACAGGTGATGTACACAGGCGAGTTTAACCCACAATAGGGCGAATTGGGTGTTCACTATTGTGGACTCACAATTATAACATGTGTTACATGTTATGGCACTTTCCAACGCAGTCGATAATGACTCCTTTAATTGAATACATATAAAAGATAGCTAAAAATTACTGTAAGGATCGGATATAATAAAAAATGCTTGTAACTGGCTTTGCCTGATGCCCTTAATCTTCTCTGATCATAAATGATTTCATTTTAAAACTTGAGTTCGTGTTTATTACTAGTGTACCATGAGTTCGAAACTAACTAAAGAGCTCCTGATGTACAGTACCTATTCAAACAGGTTAAACGGTAGCCCTATATTTATTACTAGCTTTAGCCCGCAGCTTCGCCCGCGTACATAAAATATAGCCTATGTCACTCAGGAATACAGCAACTTTCTATAGGTGAAAAAATTTGAGCTATCGGACCAGTACTTCCACAGATTACCTCATACAAACAAAAAAACAAACTTTACCTCTTTATTATATTAGTGTAGTTGTACCATGAGTTCGAAACTACCTAAAGAGCTTCTGATGTACAGTACCTACTCAAATATGTAAAACCGTAGCCCTATATTTATTATCACCAGCAAACTGACCCCGCTCAGCTCAGGTCCGCTCCGCAACCACCGCTCCCACCGCTCTTGAACCAGGTGTGCCTACATTCAAGTACGTAGGAAAGCTCCGCACAACACACACGGCGTACGTGGCTACATGACAGCCATTAGGCGATACATTACCGCGCAAGCGCAGCGACATGCCGCGCATACTGCTGAGCCCAGCCAGAATACTTGCAGTGATTCCAGTTAGAATGTTTACTGTAGCTTGATTTAGAGAATTGGTTGTTAGAATTAAGAATGGAATATCGTTAACATAGATATTTGGTTTGAAGATATTTGGAAGATTATTACTATAAATTAATGTTATTTCGAAAAGCTGGTTAATTTTTGGATGGATGGGCCAGGTCTTAAATTCCAAATGAGCTATAAGCTTTCGAGGTTCGTTAGGAGGTTAGATTAGACGCAGAACCAATTCTGTATTTAGTTTACACCTTCTGATATGCATAACGGTAGGTAAATTTTATTAAGTGGTAAGTTAACAAGTATGAGACGCACAAAACGTGGTTATGTTTTCCAAAAAACGCATTTATTTTGCGTAAGGAGTGAAATTTCCTTCCGGAGTCTGTTTACCCTGACCTTAAGTGTCATTCGACCACATCGTTACTTTCAATCAAATGAGATAGTTGTCAAGCATACCTAAGTTAACCGCTAACTTTTAAATAATTGATATCATATTTTTAGGGTTCCGTACCTCAAAAGGAAAAAACGGAACCCTTATAGGATCACTTTGTTGTCCGTCTGTCCGTCCGTCCGTCTGTCAAGACCCTTTTTCTCAGGAACGCGTGAAGGTATCAAGTTGAAATTAAAACCATATATTGAAATCCGCGGTCCCTTGAAGTTGTGCAAAAATCAAACTTGTAAGTTGACGGGAAAAAAAGATACGCCCGTTTATGTTGCAAAAAACGTACATTTCGACACTGTCAAAGGAATCAAAACTCATAGGGTGCTTCCCGTTGACCTAGAATCTTAAAATTTGGCACGAAGCAAGGTATTATAGCACTAATATCGGGAAAAGTCTGAAAACTGAAAATTTTTAGTTACGTCACAAGAAAAAAAATTTGAAAAGTCTTCAAGACTCGATTCGAGAATTAAACTGTTTTTATAGGTAGGTTGGTACGAAACCCTCAGTGCGCGAGTCCGACTCGCACTTGCCCGGTTTTTTTATAAAGAAAACTCCCGTTGTAAAACATTTGACGGCCTTTGAACTAGAAAGCATATTGCAGACTGGGGTGGTCTGATTAGTTTTAATCTAATTCTTACGTACATATTCCACTTCCTGAACATTCGTCCTTCATTGCTAGTCTGTGAGCGCGGCTATCGCGTGCCATCGGCGGCGCGCGCGCAATCCATCACGCGGTTAGACGAACATTACGCGGAGTGACGCCCACGCGCTGCCTGCAACTGAATAACTGATGCAATGCCATTACTGCCACTTACACAAGGGCGAGGATTTGCAGGGTTCTCACCATGTTCACAACTGTTGTTTAATGTTCCTACTGCTGGGACTTAAGCCTCCTCTCTAGGAGAAGGAATGGGCCGTCTACCACGCGGGCCTAGTGCGGGTTGGAGGATGTCACATGTCTTCGAATTTTTGATTCTAGGACATGCCGGTTTCCTCACAATGTTTTCCTTCACAGTTTTGAGAGCAGCGGTGATGAAATAAATTACACAAAGTAATGCGCCTGGCTGGGTTTGAACCCGCGACCTACAACTTGTAAGTCGGGGCAGTTACCGGGGCAATTGCAGTTATTTGTAGCATTGGTTGTCCAGTGGTTACTAAAATTATAATGGTTTTTATTACTTATAATATGGAGTAAAACATCTTGTGTTTGTTGATTTTATTCTATTTTATTTATTTGTTAGATCTTTTCCTTTTGTAAAACTAAAACTTTGAACAATTGTTGGTACATTCACTCGCGTAACTTGAAGGAGGAACGAAGTGCCCATATACAGGCAATGTTTATCTAAAAGGTCACTTCAACCATTAGATGTTGTACTTAATTTGTAAAAGGAAAAAAATATATTTTACAAGGAAAAATATATTAGAGAAATTATGCTCATATTATTTTTAAAGAATTGTTCCCGCGAGTACTTATAGCCTATAAAAATCCCATGTTATTAATACCTGAACAGTGAAATAGTCACATTTTGAGGTAAAAAAGTATAAATAATATCGGAAAAAAATATTGGATAAGTATGTGGTCAGTCTAAAAACAGGTATTTGATGTCTGTCAACAAAACAAAAAAAAATGTGTGCGAAAACTAGTTTATTTTCTTGATCTCAAGTCGATTATGAGATTTATAATACAAATGCCATTTATTATAAACTACAAATATCATGATTTATAATTTAATAGTTTTGGTATTTAAAGAAAACTATAAAAAGCCGGTCCGCGCGTGTTTTAAATTAGCGATAGCGATTAGGAGATTAGCGATATAATTTCACGACTACGTTAGGCGAAATAAACAACAATATTAGGACTGGTTATACATATATACCTACAAATATTATAAAAAAGAAAGGTTTTGATATTTTTGTTTATAATGAATACTAGACTGATTAAGAAAAACATTATTTATTTAACGCTATTTTATCTTTGAATTAATAATAGCTGTAATAATTTCTACTTACACACAGACGCAGCCCGGACAGAAGCTAGTCTTGTATAAAGCCGTTAAACTGTGTTTGTTGTCTAGTAAGAAAGTGCATTGGCTTGATCATCATTATTTGCAATCACTTATCACTTTGTTCAATGCTAAATGATTAGGCTTTTAAGGCTCATCTTGTCAACTCATTGTCCTGTGTCACTTGTTGTGAGGTATTTCACTGAGATATGCTAATGTAAGCTATCATGTAAATTTTCATGACCAATCGGTTAAAAACCAACTCTTTTTTTCTTAAGATGGTAGGAAATCATCAAATACTTTCTCCCGCCCTGGGTGAAACGAGAAGGAATATCAGACTTTTACTGACTGAAAAGCCACCTGTGTTCGTTCAGTTGCCCCTTGCGTCGCAGGGCCGTAGCGACTCCCGTAAGCAAACTACAACCCCACCAGTTACCATTTCCCAATATTTCAGTATTCGGTTACGGCGTAGCGTCCGTCGTAGCCGCGTAGCCCCGCGGTGCTACGAACTTCCCTGAACTACTGTAAACAACGGAACCATTCAGGGTTCCTTATTACACTTCCTCACTTTCTAGACGTAGGGTTAGTTGTTATGTACAGGAACATATCTTTATTAATATTTACATCCTAGCCTTTTCCCAAGTATATTGAGGTAGGCTTCCAGTCAAGCCTGATTTAGCTGATTACCAGTAATTAAATACTCTTAAAACGATTGCTAAGAAGTAGTCAAAATATCGGACTCTTGCGCAGACCCTGTGCAAGGTGTCGCAGGATCATCTTCGCGTTTGGAGCGCGACGATTAGTATCGAACTGGTGACGTCACCGGCGCACGCGCCGATGTAGCCATCAGGTAGACTGGCGTTGAACGTATTAGGCGGTTGACCGAAGGACTATAACTATAATATTTTTATATTCACAAATGCTATAAGCATGTCCGTGGTTAGATTCCCAAGTCGAGAGTTATTGGGTTGGTTCACCTACTTGAAACTCTAGACTTCTTAAGTACAGCCCAAAGAGTTGGCTTGTACGCGGTTTAGTGGCTATTTATTACATCAGCATAAGATTGAAACATGACTGGAGACATGTGACAATGTGTACAGTCAGTGCTTCTTATTGTTTGACCCATATTTCGCCCTTTATATTTCTAAGATGGATCAGGTAACATAGGGGAGGGCACGAATCGTACCTATAGGCACACTCATTTCTTAAGTCTGACCACCGACTATGAGTCAATTGGCATGATTTTTAACCGACTTCAAAAAAAGGAGGAGGTTCTCAATTCGACTGTATTTTTTTTTTTTTTTATGTTTGTTACCTCATAACTTGCGACTGGGTGAAACGATTTTCATTATTTTTCTTTTATTTGAAAGCTGGTGCTTTCCGTGTGGTCCCATTGTCACCATTTCAATATCTGATGATGGGATCTTGAAGAAATCGAGGGAACTCTTCAATAAATAACAGCAGATTAACCGCGATTGTTGCTATAGCATATCTAAGCATTGTTTACGCCACCACACAACATAATATCACGTCCCGACAACAAAAAAAATGGTTAAAAAAACTATTTCGAAAAAAAATATGTTTACAACGTTTTACAAAAAACGCAATACTGAAACTAAAATAAACAAAATTAGATGTTTGTTCTGATGATATATTCGGTTATGTGAACAAAACTCTTCAAATTTCATGCGTCCTAATTACGTTAGCTGGTCCGTGGTCGCGGTACTGTCCTTGGGTAACCGTGACCCTGGAACTTAATGGGCTATTGAAGGAACACTGTGGATGAGTAGGTATGACAGTAGTATGACTGTCAGTAAAAGTCTGACAGTCCGTCCCGCTCCACTCCGGGTGGGAGGACTCATTGGATGATTTTGCCTCGTAAAAAAAGGTGTATTATGACTTAGGTACTTATGTGTGACCTTCATTATCGGAAGACAGATTTCGTAGTCTTGTCATATCCTGCAATGATCTATCGTCGTGTGGTTTATTTAACAATTTGTTGGCGTCCAAATCCGATAAAGCTATGCCTGCCAAACTTTTGACACGACTTAGTACGATATACTCCTTTGTTTTATTTAAACGGCGCTGTCTCTATGAGCAGCGCGTTTAGTAGGTCTACCCATACTCAAATAAGTAATTAGTGTCCATCAGATTCACTAAAAATCAAGAAATAAAAAACCATTTTAACAAAAAAACAACACCGACTTCAAAAAATAAATAAGTATTCCAAAACAAATGAATATGCACTAAAAAGTAAAAAATAATTGCGTATTTTTATAAGCTTACAATTATTTTTATTTTTGGAGTCGGTGTCAGCCAAGGAAACGCCAACAACCTAGCAATAATAATACCAACTTACTAACAATTAAGTACAACTACTTACAACTGGTGTAAAACTGTGATGTTTTTAGTGATAACTAGCTTTTACCCGCGGCTTCGCTCCCGTCACATGACTACCCTACATATCCTACGCTACCCTACCCTACCTTCCCTACCTACCCTACACTACACTACCCTAAACTACCCTACACTACCCTACACTACCCTACACTACCCTACACTACCCTACACTACCCTACACTACCCTACACTACCCTACACTACCCTACACTACCCTACACTACCCTACACTACTCTACACTACCCTACACTACCCTACACTACCCTACACTACCCTACGCTACCCTACACTACCCTACACCACCCTACACTACCCTACACTACCCTACACTATCCTACAGTACCCTACACTACCCTACACTACCCTACACTACCCTACACTACCCTACCTACCCTACTTTACCTTACTTTTTTTTTGAATTTTTCGCTCCGTAAGAACCATCGTTGAACTTCAAGGAACATTTAAAAAAAAAAACAGCCAAATCGGTCAAGCCGTTTTCATGTTATGTCGTGACAACGGAAAACGGGTTTCATTTTTATATATATATAGATAAATAACAAACCTATCTTAGTTGGCTGACACCGACTCCTAAAATAAAAATAATTGTAAGCTTATAAAAATACGCAATTATTTTTTACTTTTTAGTGCATATTAATTTGTTTTGGAATACTTATTTATTTTTTGAAGTCGGTGTTGTTTTTTTGTTAAAATGGTTTTTTATATATGTTGATAAATAAATCGTCAAGAAATTGATTACAATATGTAAGTTACGTGAAAAAGGACCATCTATGTAGATAAGACTTCAAATTTATTGCGCAAATTAATTAATTTTCAACCAATAAAATGTAAATTTTCAGTCAATACCCCCATCAAGCCGTTTGCCTGTTCTACATTGATAACTCATTAAAACTGACTTTAAATTAAATTGTTTTTTTTATTTTCTTTTCGTTATTTTACTTTGCTTATTTGGGCATTGAAATAAGACAGCATCTTCCTAATATTGGTTTTACTCGGGAATGGAGCATCAGGGTGTCTTGTCAATTGACGTTTATTGGTATATATTTTGATTGATTCAATTATATTTAGACTTCACGAACTAAATTTCACAATCACAGTCACAATAGCAATGTTATTACTTGCTAGCTGTGGATATACATCACAACTGGTGCTTAACTGCAATCCCACCTAATGGGAAACAGCGATGCAAAATTTAAAATTATAAATACACCACACACACGCACATACACACATATCACATTTGTAAATTTACTTGATATGATTTCTTTTTGTAATACTCTGTGTTATTGTTTGTTTTCCCTAATAAATAAAATAAAATATAAAACTATAAGTAAATGTCAACGTGACTGCAAAAAATAGGAAAACACATTATTGTATTACCTTATAGCTTTGTTTATATCAAAATATACACTTCAACCTACACACTACAAGTTAGATTTTTTGTCCTGACGTTGTCTCTAGAATCCTTAAGTTTGTCAGTAGGCGATGTCATTCATTCTGCTTTGTGTGGTTTACGTGTTGATGTCATTTCTCATTCCTCTATTGGCTTCCTTCCAACAAGCCTTCTTTTTTCTTTCTTTCTTCTCCAGTAAGCTCCTCCTTTCTAGCCATATTGTTTTTCACACAGTCCATACACCTTTCTTTGACCTTTACACACACTATACAACCATTATTATCACCATAATTATCTTAATTCGTTTATTGATGATATTATTGAATTTGTTTTTGTTAATATATCATAAAATTATTAATAATATTGAAACCGAAGCTATCCCTTCAAAAAAGCCTAATACAATCTTTCCAAAAAATTGCAAAATATTTTGCAAAAAAGCAAAGAAAAACCGCCATATCTGTGCTCGGATTTAGCGTGGGCTCGGCGTGCACAGATCGAGCGATTGTTTCATCTGTCGCCCCCGCGTCGATTAGCGTCTGGTCGCACTCTATCGCCTGCCGGGCCGAGTGTTGCTCGTCTGCGCCCGCCCTAGCCAGTCTAGCACATCTCGCGAGCGTAGCCTACCTAGCCAGCCTAGAGTTAGTCTCCAGGATCCACTAGGAGGAGAAGGAGCCTCTGTTTTTGATTAGCATTGGTAAGTGATAGAAATGTAATGCTTTAAAGTGATAGGTTCTTAAAGAGATCAGGATATACGCAAGGATAAAATAGAATAAGAAAAGTAAGATGGACAAATTCGGAATTTGCAAACAAATAATATTGTTGAGTGTCAAATGAGAAAAATGTGCGAATAGCTAAATCTCTTCCGTTTCTCAATCACTTTCGAAATTGCGCTGTACTTTGCGCTACACATTGAAGTATTCTAAACTGAACAAAATATACGTTCTCCCTTCTTCGACGAAATCTCATATTATTTTGTTCTGTGTTTTTTGAAGTCAGTAAAAAAAGTTTTGTTTGATGAAAATAAACGTAAACAAGTGATTTCGCTACTGACAAGAGTACAAGACAACCCGTATGTATGCGTTAAGAAAGTTCACATTGGCAAAAATTACGAATCTCAATACAATCCTTTACCCTGTATAATTTAACTCCTTTAGGGGATGAATTTTCAAAAACTAACCATAGCCTGATCACTTTCATAGTATAGAAATATTCAATGTCTTTGGTGCAAACTTCCATATCGCTATTCCCTGGTTAACTTTATGTGTTGTTTGTTATACTCCGTTTGTTTAGGTAGTTAACTAAAGGTAAACAGTCTTGGTATGTCTTTTTATATTAAAGAGGTCGTATGTAATATACACAAAGATTATTTAAATTTAGTTTATTAGCTAACATCGATTTAGGTAAATACCTATTTGCAAAGATTTTTATATACAATTTATAGACAACTTTTAGATAAAAAGACATGCCAAGATTGTTTACCTTTAGTTAACTACCTAAACCGACGGAGTATAGTAATTTGTTTAATCCTCTATCCCAAAGGGCCTCCGAGTGTCAGACCCATCTTCTTATAAGCCGACTAAACCACCGGATAATACTTGTGTAGGTTGAAACATCTTGGAAAATAATAATGATAGGTTATACAAAAATGTGAAGTGACACGAAACTTATTCGTCCATTGTAAGGATCGTCTCATAAATTAAGAAAAAAACTGTTTTAAAATCTATGAGTGTGGGTTTGCTTGTGGGTTTAGCGTTTATCTTGCCATCTGCCAAATAAATGCTGTTTTATAAATTGGCACTCTTTGGCTGATTTTAATTTACTTACTGAAATTGAATTCAGTCTGAAAGAACATTTAGTACTATTGTGAACAATTGGCAATGGCCTACAAGTCTCTACAAAAGTTATACAAATCTCTCTATAAGTTAAAATAATAACATGATCAGCACCAATAATTACTTATTTTTAAAAAAGGGATTTACTTAGGTATTGAAATGCGTTGCCAATTATTTCGGTTCTATATAAGTATACACAGTCAAGTATCTTCTGTTTTTAATCCATTATCCTCCTTTCTCATTCCCGTTTTAATGTTTTCTCAGTTATTATGAGTTTCTTCTACAATTCAGTTTTATTTACTCCTCGGTCAACATGTACATGTGTCTATCACTCTACTTTCTTTTTCTCCTCCATCCATTCATCTTTCTCTCTGTATATTGTGTGTAATAAATAAATACTTTACCCTGTTTTTCTGAAACCGCATTTGTATCTTTAACAGACGTCGTATGAAATCAAATAAAATATCACTTATTGCGGTTTCGTTTAGTTTGGTTCCCGCTGCTCTCATCGACCAATCATCATCAAAATGAGTCATGAAATGATTTCGATATCATGTAACAGTACGTAGCCTTTTCCTGTTAATCGCCGTTTGATCACGATGCATATCGGACAGAAGCTCTTTATCCACGGACAGAATAAGACATGACTTCATCTCCTCAATGTCAGATGTCCTCTGAAGCAATAAACATTCTGCTTCATTCACTAGTTTATTTCCTCTGTCGTGATTATTATTTTCTTTAGTGAAGTTATCTTGTCTTCTATCGTTTTAACTGCGATTGGAGTGTCTTTTGCAATTAATGTTACCTATATTTTACGTTGAAGACTCATATCATTGACTTTTATTCCAACTATTACATAAACTGGTTGATATAGTAGTTATGTCATTTCATAAGTTAACTGTTTTACCAATATTGTAAGTACATAGACAAAATAAATACTGTATAAGGATGTTATTGTTAGGTAATTGTATGTGTGTTATGTTCTTATGTGTGTGATGATATAGATTTCTTTATTCTTCTGTTTCTGTGTAATTGACACCAGGTAACCATATGAATTAATTAGATAAAAACAATATCATTATATTTTTCCTCAAAGTTTTGTTAGTTGATGTTTCATTACAAATACTAAGAAATATGTTCAGGCGTAAATAAATATTGATTCGTAAAAATCATCGGAATTCATGCTAGTTCTCATTGTATTATCGAATTCCAGTTATTTATCCTGTAAGGCTGTCAGTCGCTCTATATTTGTATTTAGTAAACAATTTGTATTGTTTCTTACTACCTATACCTATTATTAATTTTGATGACACCATACGCCGTTTTATATTTTCTACCACATTTTTACCTCTTGTATTTCAATCACAATAGTCCATTAACTTCTACCTTGAATTCGGTTGGATTGAGTTTTCATAGATTATCAAATTGATTTATTCATTTGTTAATTTGACGTTGTTTTCCATAATTATCTATCTTCTATAGATATTAAGTAAGAGAAGGATCACAATGAAAACATACCTGAATAATGAGATAGGCGTTAATAAATCACTCTGACTTATCATTCTCAACATTAGTTTCAAGGGCTTTAAATCATGCACTACATTTGTATCTACTTTATATTCAAGAATATTTATCATTATTTATTGTTGTCTCCAAGTGCACCTCAAAATCACCTTCAAACTGCACAGATGCAAGCATTCTCTGTAGGTTATACAAATGTAGGTATATTAATACTGCCATGTTCAGTATCGTCCCAAAAAGGAATTTTCAAACCATTGTGATCCCTGCTGTAGAGGAGAAAAGGCTTTACCTCAATGACGTCACTCTTAATCCTTGACACTAAAGCCTGAAACCTGTCCTTATGACTAATAAGTATATTTACGCCAACATTTATAAACTGGCTGTCAGTGTGCGCGTGAGTGGTCGATGTGTGAGTGCGCATTGAACAAACATTCCACATTGTGTCAAAGAAAATTATGTAAAACGGGTGGCTGTACGCGGACTAGTAGTTTTTATAATTGTTAAATAATAGTAATTTCAACGAGTTTGTAGTAATTGCGATGATGTTTTATTTGTGAGTGATAAGAATTGAGTACTTAGTGAGTGTTTGTGAAGGACAATGGATGTGAATTAAATTGATGGTTTATTGATTTCAAATAGTTGGAGTTAATATTTTTTGAAGTAAGTATTATTGTAGACATACTTAATATTATAAATGTGAAAGTAACTCTTTCTGCCTATTACCTCTCCACTTCTTAACGGATGAAAATATTTGGAGGTAATTTGGCACACGAGTAGACCATGTCTTGGAACAGGAAAGGTTAGGATATAGAACTTGTTATCTCCGGGGTATGTTCTTGCGGTGGAAGCCACTGGCGGAAGCTATATGTATATGTATAGTTACTAAAGAAGTATCTAGTTTTTAGTGGAAGTATGATAGAGAAATACCTAAGTCAGCTGATGGCTTAACTACGCGATTCATCATATTGATTTAATTGATGACTCGCCTTACATCAGTTATTCTGGTCATTCAGTCATTTCTAAAGAAGTGACTAATGCAAGTCATGCGTTTTCTTCAACCTGTGTACCTACTGTTTCCAATATAGCGTTATGTCATTTTAATCTTTTGTCATAATTTTGGTAAGGTTGAATATTTTTTCGATAAGAGATCAATATTGTGATTTTTTCTAGAATACCGACCAGTAGCTTAGCTCTGTCTTGTATGGCGTCTTCACTTCTTCCATTAAAAATTTACAGCCCATGTCATAGAGCAGAAAAAATATCTTGATTATGCAAAACCCTCAAGGTAATAAAATTCTTCTAGATTAGACATTAAGACTTTAACACAAAACAATTTAAAGCACCTCAATTTTCTATATAATACTCAATAAATAATTTATAATGAAGGACTCCTCAAAAAGGATCACAGCACCCGGAGACTTCCTGAGTAGGAACAGCTACCTCCATCTTTAAAGACTAGTATAATTCATAGACATTATGTTATTAGACTAGTTCTTCCGAACTACCTACCTGCCCCACTTTGCTGACACAATGGGCCCCTCGGAGCGTGCACTGCGCAGTGCGCGCACGCAGGCTGGTCAGTGGTCAGCGCGCGCAGACCGGCTGCTGCGCGACGCGCCGTGAAGGCTACGCGGACCGCGTGCGCGCGTGTAGCGAATGTAGGCTGACATAATATTATACATATAGGGGAAGAGTAATTTTAAATACAATCTGAATCCCGGTTGCATCACTGCTTACCACCAGGTGGGATCGCAGTCAAGCACTAGTTTAAAAAAGAACTTAGGAAACTGTTTCTGTAAAGAGCCCCCTAAACCGTCAATTTTGATTGACCATATTTACGTAGCCAAACCTGATCGTTTTACTACTCTAACCAGTTTTCAAAATATTTTCATTGTCATTTACGTAAATAGAATCAAGTAACATCTTCCGCTCTAGGTGGAGTGAGAAGGACTGTCAGAGTTTTACTGATTAATGCCCGTTTTCAATAAGTTATCTATCTACAGTTGCAGCTACTAAAGATAAACAAATCTAATCCTTTTGCCCTTACTTGCTTTCCTGTAACCTACCGACGGATAGCATTTCCTAGCAAAGTTGTGGATAGATGGATATAATCTTACTGTTTATCGGGGATAGTTATCTATCTATGAACTGCGGTAGGTTATTGAAAACGGGCGTTAATATCTAGTTAGTTATCTGCGCTAATGACGGAAACTTGTTTACTTAACTTCTCAACAGCTGATCCCGTATATCAAACTAACTTTTGTCCATATTTTTAATCTACCCTCAAACAAAACATTGTAATCGATGCCTAGTTATTTTTTACAAAGACTAGATATATGAAATGTTGGTGGTTTTTATTTATGTCTAGTTTTTGATATTCTGATGTACATAGTGTACATACCTAATTGGATAATGTATTCATATGAGAATACACTTATCATCCGTGTTTCTTCTTTTGTTTTTTTGCGGCGAATCTTTCGAACAATGCCGAAGCCCTGTTCAAAGAATTTAGTTGCCAAATCTTGAAATCAAGTTATAGCGTGTGGTCTTCACGTTAGGCGATGTTCATTTAGGTAAATATAGTTTCTTGGTACAATGGATGAAGATATTTTTTAGTTGATATAAACTAGTGCTTGACTGCAATCCCACCTGAGATGAACACTAGAATTTCCACCTAAGTTATTACTTCACTCTTTTGGTTTTTAACATAACTTGCAGTAAATTTTATTCCTGATCCTGTCAAAGGATTTCAAAGTCTCATTAACAAGTTTACACCAATTAAGTCGACATCTCAGTGACCTTTAATAGTAATCTTGTGCTGTTAAATAATAGCTGCTTAATATTTACAATGTGGGTAGTTAAGTTATTAGAGAAATTAGTTATCTACCTGAATTACAAGTTCATGTGGTAGGTAATGCTACGATGGGCACTAAGGATGGGCTCTACTAAAGTATTTATAGGATGGACACTTAGCAGAATCAGCCAAGTCTTATGCAACAGCAGCAGCGCTGTAATCTCAAACCATACATATTTGCTCGTAATTTCATATTACCTAGGTAATTTTTCGTAGTCCAGTGCAGGTTTTTTATTGTGTTTTGTGTTGTGCATCTTTTAAAATATATGATGATCCCCTGACTTTACCTTCATGTCATTTTGTATTGCTCTTGATCAAATCACCTTGTAATCAGAACAAAAACCCAAAGGTTTTACCAATGTATATGTTTTTAGAAAGAAACATTGACAACACAAGTCCTGTGTGAACTCTATGTGTAAACCTTCCCAATGCTGTTTCCCAGTAGAAAGTCTAGCCGAGTCAGACGCCGCGTCGTGTTTTGAGAAACAAGCTGAGTGCGCTTGTGCAGGCGTCGGGTTGCGTCCGACATAACATGAGCGCTGGTTCTCGGAACAGAGAGGCTGTGAGCACAGATCGACTCCGAATCGTAATGTTAGTTATACTAGATTACTGGGTCGTGTTGGTCACAGTTGGTTATTTTAAAAGTTTTTTTATTGAGAGAATGTACTTCTTCAGCCAAAGGTTAGGTCATAGGTCCCGGCTGTCATTTGTAGATCTTTGGCGGTCGTTACGAATAGTCAGAAGCCAGTAAATCTGACTCCAGTCTTGCCATGAAGTACCCTGTTACCCCAGTTAATGGGTTGTGGAGGTCTTTTCAGCTAAATCCGGCTTGACTGGAAGCCAACCCAAATATAGTTGGGAAAAGGCTAGGTAGATGATGATGACTTCAGCCAAAGGCACAACACGAAGACAGAGGCATCTTCCAAGCCTTACAAATCGAAGAAATTAGTTGGGCTTAGGAGAAAGAAAACTTTGAAAGATAGCACATTTTCGTTCAAGTTTGACTATTGAATTGTATTATTGACATAATAGTAGTTATAATATGCCTGTATTGTTGTTATTTTCAACAACAATACAAATTACAGTTAGCTGCAATGCCCATCTTGCCCTTTAACTGTACCAAATGCTAATGTCCCATAAATATTGAGGTGTCAACCGCGTATCTTGGATTATAATTGTTAAATAACATAACTGCATGGCATAACATCACATCGCATACCTCGTCTGTGACCCCCATGCAGGTGAGATACGCAGAATCAAAATGAATGCTAAAGCACGGTGGGCATAAATATCGTGGCATATTAAATGTTATGCAGGAGCAGCCACAGACGTTCAAATTCCTACTGTACAAGCCACCCACATTCTGGTGCCTACTGTAACTATAAAGCAAATGTCTTCATCAGTCTTCATGGACATGAACACGTCTTCGCTTTTAGCAAGAGACAGAATTCTGTAAAATAGACTTATGGACATTACGGTCAGTAAATCTGACTCCAGTCTTGCCATGAAGTAACGTGTTACCCCAGTTTTTTTTTTTTTTAATTGTATAAGCTAGTGCTTGACTGCGATCCCACCTGATGGTAAGCAGTGATGCAATCGTCGATGGTGAGGCGCACTAGTTTATTAAGAGCCTATTCACTCTAGCCTTGAAGACACCCAAATTATAACTGGACGGGAAGACCGCAGCAGGCAAACTATTCCAGTCCTTCGATGTACGCGGTATAAACGACGAAGCAAAGCGCTTAGTCCGGACCGTAGAGGTTTCAACAACAAAAGGATGGACATTCGCCGTACGACGGTTTGTCCGATGGAAAAAACAAAAACACAGTTAATGGGTTGTGGAGGTTTGGAGGCAGCCGCTCCTCGTAAAATAATGGTATTCAACTAAATCCGGCTTGACTGGAAGCCGACTCCAATATAGTTGGGAAAAAGGCTAGGTCACAGATAATATAATAGCTAGGTAGATGATGACAGTACAGTTAGCGCTATAGTGTGTGTGGGGAGGTCTATACCGGCTAGGGACAATTCTTCTTATGGTATGCAATGTTCTCTTCACCTTCCTGCCCTTGTGCCATCACTTTCTCTTTAAATTTTATCCATTAGGTATTGTCCTTCCTGTTACTCTCTATCCATCTCAATTTATACCTTTTCATTACTGTCAAAGTCACATGCGTTTTATTCACTCCTTTAATTAATCAAATTGTGCATTTTTGTATTGTCTTTTGAATCTTTTTCCTTTTCTTAAGGTTTAGCAACTTATAATTTATCTCTGTTTGGCATAGTAACGTCTTTGAGTTGACCCTTAGCAGTGTCACGGTCTTGGCGCGGGTAAATTAACTCATAACTCCAAATTGATGGTGGGTGGAACTAAACGCTTATAAGGCGTTTAGGCGCCGTATTAGGAGACCAAGCAAATAAACTTTTATTTGTCGATCCTTCGAATATCTTCGCCGCTAAAGGAAACCTGCAATGATTTGGGAAGTTGGACTTTAGGAGAATTGGAGTAAGGGTTAGTTTTAATCGGGTTCAGCTTGAAATGTTTCAGTATAGGTGCCAGTTTTGGTAACTTGTTTGTAATCCAGTTCTATTTCTCAAAGTCAAGGATTGATATTTATTGTACGTATGGTGTTAAATCGTTAGTACATATATTCAAAAACGAATTCAGCATTTGCACACCAAGTCGATACTGGTTTCACGAATGGTGAAATAATTAACATCGAATCTTTTCTCCTTTCTCGAAACAAAGTAAACATTTAAATAACAATGCTTAGCTATAAGTGTGAGGACTGTATAAGAAGCCGTATTATTGACATCTCAATGATATTTGAGGCGAAGCACGCCGCTCCCGACCGCGGCACACACGCGACCATTCTACTCATGATTATTATAAAACACACAACAATCGACGGCATAATAGCTTGCAATTACCAATTATTTTCACATTTCTAATTTGATTACTTTCCCTGTCTTCATTGCTTTCTACTACTGGGTAAATTGTGTTTTAGGATCGCTGTTTTTCTTGAAGAATTTATCATCTAGCATTATTTATGTTCATACCAATATCCTTATACATATTTCCAGTTCTACATAAATCCTTCACAATAATTTGCCTTAACATAAAGTCAAGTTCGTCAAACATTGGTCCAAGACTTCGCACCTACGTTTCCTTCGCCAACAGCCAACACAAAGTTTGGCGAGTGCTAGGCCGCGTCCCACGGTCGGCTAAACCTGTTGGAGGCTGGACCTACGCGTCTAGGCATACATGAAGGTGATGTAGGTCCTGCGTATAGCCTGTGAGATGGCCTGTAGGCCTGTTTTATTGCAGCAGGTGGAGGTAGGATGCGCTGTTGGGAATCTTTTACTTGTTTATATCAAGCGTTATTTGTTTAAGAGTAGGAATAGCTTCGCTTAGTTATTTGTAGATAAATGGTATATGTGAAATAGTGAGGACTATTTAATAAAATCAAGCGGTGACAAACTAACAATGGGCTATTTTTGTAATTGAATAATAGATTATGTATTTCTGCTTTAGTAGACATCACACCTATCGCCTATATGTGTGTATGTAATATCAGTTATGATATTTAAATTTCTGAATTATCCAGTTCTTGTATTGTGCAATCACAACGACGTGGCTATCAAAGAGCTGATTATGATGATGAAATACCATCCATAGGTTGTCTATAAAAAATCGCTTTCAACGATAAATCTTGTGACTTAACTATACATTTTAAGCTCCTAGTGTAAAATTGTATTTACATGTACGATAAAAACTAGGTCTTCCAATCAATCAATCTTTTAAATTTTTCAGTAGCCAATAGTTTAGGATAACTTCTAAAAGCTAGCACAGCTAGGCACATGTGTGATGCAGCATTACAGACCCAAGCCATAACAAGAGTTGTTAATTTTCGCGAATGATTTCCAATTGTTCGCACTTGGTTCCATACAGTACCGTCCATTACCACTCCGACACAATCTATCACGTCATGATTGATCGCCGCCAGTTGACAGGTGGCGTGGGTGGCTGATTCAACCACCACTACTGTTTGTTTGTTTCCTATATCACCGTTACTGATAAGGTCAGTCAAGGACATATGAACGAAACATTTTTCAAGTTCGAACCTTTTAATTTCTTGAGAATCTACCTTCATTTGTTTTGGATCTTTGTTTGTCTATGTAGAGCAATTGTCATTTGTTTTACAAATCATTAAAGTCAGAACATCCTTGTGAGTACTTTACACTACAATACCTATAGGATGGTGCGGGTGACCGCTGTCAGATTCATACAATGTCTACCTATCCTTTTTCTCTCATCTTAAAGATGCATATTATCGTCCTGCTGTCAACCTACCCATTCTATGTAAAAAATACCTTAGTTGTCAGTGATTGGCTGGAGTCTAGGATTTGTGCACGATTGACGGCAATAGGATTAACTAGTTCTAAAAGGCATACTCCTTAGTCCTTCGGATATAATCGCTGTAAATATTATGTTATCCTGTGGCACGCTAATGGTGTGTAATCAGGGAATCATTACCAATCACAATCTCGTCAATCAGTAATATAACACTGCTTACATTACCTGTTCCTTAATGTCATCTCCAACGAGGCAGCCATTTTGAGCCACTTATCCAATCAACTTGTATACTTAGACTAAGTCTAAAATAAACATAGCCAAGGAAACGGAAACGATCCTAGCTAAGTTAGCTCAGATACGGCGGAGACTGATCTCATGTGTGTGACGTCACGGCGGAAGCTGGTAACTTTTTTATTGCATGTTATTGTTGAGCTAACATAGTGGGTGGTGCATAAACTGAACGATTTAAGAAATTATTGTTTTTGATGTCGAATTGTTCTGAATTGTGGTCGTTTGTGCGAATTGTGTAAACGCTAGATTTAGGCGTACTAGTGGGGGCCTATTAGCCTTGTCTTCTCGTCTATTCTACTAAATCTATCTGATCTACGTTTACTATTCTGTTTCGTTTTTATCCCAATTTAAAATGACTGGTCACTACCCGCTGCCACAAATTAAAATTACTGGTTACTGTAGCTTGTATAATGCTACTACTGGGCAAAGACTTAATGCTGTTTCGACCAAGGTAACATTAAAGTCAGTTAAAATTATAATTTCGATTTTAAAAGAGAGACTAACTAGTATTTCATTGTCTATTAAGAATTTGTCCATTTGGCGCTAATTTGTAAACACATTCTAAAACCCAATGAGGAATTTTGATTGTAAATTAGGTATGTGATAAATAAGAAAATATCTGTGTCTAGTATACCTATAGCTTGCCTACTTGCCGTGTTAGTAAATTATCAATTTTTTTTGTAAATTTATTTGATAGAATGACGAGGAATAACGCACAACTTTTTGAATTCCTGTCTATTCATAAGCTATTAGATTCTTATAAGGATAACGAACATAATCTTACAAGTTGTTACGCCATTTAAGAAGACATGCATAATGCATTCAAAATAAAAACAAACACTTAAGTAAATCTCAGTTCGTGTAATCTCGGGGACCTTCGGCACAATTCGGGGTGACGTCAGCGGCGCAGACGCATCCTGTGCAGTGTGAGCTTAGACAAGGTCGCCCTGATGCCAATATGAACGACATTAACACAATATGTCATCATCACCGTGTCTGTTGTGACTGGTTTTGGACATAAATTAATTTATTTGACGACTATTTTAAAGGTGTTATTCTTGATAGAGTTTTTTAATTTGTCTATACTAACTAGTTGGGTGCTGATGCATTTTTATTTGTAGTGCGAAATCTGCTTCTTTTATTTGTGTGCTTTACCAATTCATTAATAATTTTGGTTACCTTGAGTGACCGCTAACTATTAGCTAGGATCATCAAAAGCAAGTAGCTTTGTTTTAAGTTCTGATATATTTTACAATCATCATTAATTTGTAGTTGACTGTATAGGTCGCCCATACAGTCTTTAAGCCCCTCAAATTTTTCGGCTTCGGCTGAGTGTGATATGTCAGTCAATCAGGTTGTTTCCTTGAATACTTACCTATATACTTCTGAAACGTCAGAAGCTAGTGCAAGATTCCAATTAGTAATTTTCCACGGGGGTGGTCCTTTATAGGTATTAAGGTCCGAGTCCTCGCAGACAATATTCAAATTCAAATAATATTGTAAATGCCTACAAAAGCATTACAAACCTCTTCGGAAGGCCTTTTGTATACAAATTGAGTGATATACACGTTGGAGTGTAGCCAGCTGAAGCCATTGTGTGGACACCATGCGCCATAACAAGTGCATGTAGAAAGACACAGCCATTTATGTTTATATCATTGTTTAATAATAGACTGCTGATAAGGTCATAGGGTTTATTTATAACCCTAGAAACATCTAGAGAGTTACCTATTTGTATTGGTTTGCGATAAGAGGACCTAAACACGTAAGATGTGTGACATCCTGCCTGATATCATAAATTTATTTACGCAGACGTAGTAAAATATACCTTCCTCCTTTCTGATATCTATGATACCTACAACTACATACTATTAATTCCAGCCTATAATATATTTATATCATCTGTTCAAATCAAAGGTCTATGATCATTGTCTGTCTATGGTCAGAATTCATAAAACATTTTGAAAAGGACTGGGGATCGAACTGAACGGAACTGAACATTCTTTTTGAGATACTATGTGTCACAAAACTCTTCTTGCGCTCTAGGGTGGAGCGAGAGAGGATGTAAGACTTTTATTACTTAACTGAAACCACAACTGTGTCCTTCAATTGCCCTTTGTGTTCTTGGACCATGGGCTTCCCATTTTCCCATTAGCTCAACCTCGTGGCTCTAGCCGGCATCAAATCATCATATGACTACTACCGCCCTTGGGCGGAGCGGGAGGGCGTGTCAGACTTTTAATGACTAAAACGCCAGTTGACTCTGATGTAATCACACTCATATCGCGTGCTTTTACTCCGCGCTAATTACTAATCTATTGACGAGAAGGTTATCAGCTGGCGGCAAATTCAATTATAAACATTTTATGTAAGTGTACACAAACCGCTGCCCTTTGATCTTTACCTACCCACTGGACATTACGATTAGATACGAGGCAAATTACGGTACCTAGGAAGCACTAGTGAACCTAATAATAGTTAGAATAGAATAAACTTTATTGTACACCAAAAGAAGTAATAAATAGATAGATAGATAGATAGAGAAAAAAAAAATAAGAAATACAAGTAATAGAAAATGAAAAAATTCATTTTTCGTGGATGAATTTTTTGATGCCCAGTAAATGCCTTTTTTTTGTATATATATTTACGTTTGTACATACTTTTATCTTTAGTTTGTATATATATCTATTAAGTTATTAATATGTAAATATCTGTATCCTGAATAAATAATCTGTTACAAGTAATAGATAGATAATTCTACGTTTAGAGACCAACAATGGCATGTAAAACATTTCCTATGAAATATAATTATTTTACACAAACGAGGAGCAGTGGTGGCCCAGTGGTAACGGTCCCGACTTCGCGGTCCAACCCAGCCAGGCGCATTAGTTTGTGTAATTTATTCCATTACTTCTGCTCTCAAAACGGTGAAGGAATCCGTCATGTCCTAGAACCAAAAATTCGAAGATATGTGACATCCACCAACCCGCACGAAAGAGGAGGTCTGAGTCTCAGCAGTGGGAACATTATAAGTGTGATTATGCTGTTATATTATGCTACCACAAACAAATAGATGATGATGTAAATGTCAGCTAAATCCGCGTTACCTTGAACTTCAAGTTTTCCACAAACATGCGAGTGACTCGCATACGTTATGTTACCGTAACTTTCGCTTCGAGTTGGTGTGTTTTTGAGGAAATTGACACTTTCTTCTGTACAGACGAACATACATTAACATGTACATAAGGGACCACTTGTTACAGTTGGTTTCTTTTAAAATTCGCATTCTGACAGTATTTAGTCTAGGTCTTGTGCCCACAAAACCCACACCAATGTTCCTTCTTTGTCTTGCTTTCCAGGGCCCTGGGGTTTATTTTCATTTAACTCATAGCCCCAAAAGGCTTCAATTCTGCAGGGAAAATCCCCTACAGTTTTTCTTGCAACTCCTTGAGACGCCTGAGGAACACTACGCGCCGTCGAAGGGCACGGTCTGAATGACTACCGTAAAGCTAGGAATGCTAAGACACCAAATACCTTAAAAACTCATAACTAGCACTGTCTCCTTCATCCTATTCAATTACTTAACTAGGCCATTATAGTCATCTCATTCACACCCTAGATTAACACCTCGTATTTCCTGCTATGAAGCCTCCACGAACCAAAAGCTTTCACTCTCGCCCTCATCAATTCCTCCCGCATCCTCATTGACATGCAGGGCGCATCAGCGCTCGCGTGTCTGACAGTTCTGAGCGGTTCTCTGCTGATGCCGGATGTCTGGTGGCGTGAATCAGGTGGCGTTCTCACGGGGGATGCAGGTGACATAGTGATGAGGAGTTTCTCTGGCGAATTAGTCTTATTTACCTACCTGACTTGGGTCGAAAAGAGTGTTTTACTATCGATGGGCTACAAGATGAACTGACTGCTTAGTAGGTTATAGTTCACGGTTCTTGAAACAAGTCATGACTTATGGCATTTAGCTCTAAGTAGGCCCTTACTTAATGAAAGATCGGATTTGTATCTTCTACAGCTATAGAGGTATACACATTAAATGTAGGACAACCAAGTAATAACTGCAGGCAGTCTTGATCCGTCCCAGGGAACAACTAGAGGTCCCCTTGGGTTCTCCCTATTACTGATTATTACTAATCATTTGGTTTTTATACATACCCCAATCCTTAACTACTGATTTAACTGAACACCACAAGTGAATATAGAATTTATTGACGTGTAAAAGAGTTTGGAAAAACCTATTTGCAAAATAAATATCATTTATCATTTAGAATATCTTTTGAAAAGGGTCATCCATTTTATATTGCTCATCAGTTAGTAGATACTGGTTCATCTTGTACAAGGTGACTTTGTACCGTAAACATCTAAAACTTTGACATTAAATAGGTACTTGTTATTCACATTTTTTTACTCAATTCTGATGGCAAAAAGTTTAATCCTCCGGACGATACAGAGTGTCCGAACATCGAGAATTGGGAACCAGTTCACGTATTAATATGCGTTTGTAAGTTAATGTCGTTCGCCTCACATTATGTCACCGTGTTACACGTATGTGTGCTCAAAGACTAGGCAGGTCGAAGATTATAATAAAAAAGTGGTTGTTAGTTTTGTACCTTCTGCTTCGTTGCCTTCGATCTGGGGGACACTGTTTTCCAGAGGCTTCGGCCCTACCGGGCCCTACCTACTGTAAAGTGTTTGTTAGTTTTCGTTTAGTTTAAGTTTTCTGAAAATCAGCTTAAATAAACATTTTTAATTTAGGTGGGAAATCATCCCGTGACTTCTCCCGTTCTTTCGTGTCAGATTTCTACTAACTAAAACTGTTGTTCTTTCTTTAGCTTCTCTTTCGCACAACCCATGGCCCCAATAGGCTTCGTTCCTGCTGGGCCCCTACGGTTTTGCTGATATATCCTAACACTACGCGCCGTTGACGACTCCGGTTCGGTCCGGATGGTTACCGGACGGTAAGCTACCCATTTCTCGCCGTCCGCGTACCTACGGTGTTGACTACTTATGTGACGTGGATAGAACCTGCTCACCTGCACTTCCTTCTACAGCGTATCTGAAATTCAGTAACCATCATCCACAGCCTGACTTTGTGACACAGGGCCTCTCTTTCCAAGTGTCTCACTATCATAAACCAACCCCTTCCAGGTGGTAACTCCCATAGCAAAATGTTAACAATGTTGTTTGTCTCTAACCCAAAATAAACACCTGCATACAATCCCAAAGTTTCAAATAAAACAGCCCGTAACAAAAGTTCAGACATCGTAAATACTGGGTCCTCAGTGAGTTGCTCACCGGTTAGGCATTCTGTTGGCCGCGCTCTACGCAACGCGCGTGAGTCACGCGCAGACTGCTCAGGCGCCGCCGAGCGCCCAGTCCGACACGAGTCCTCTGACCTTAGGAGCGGCCCTTACCACCAATATCGAAGACAGGAGAAATGGCTTATATTAGTCTAGTAGTAGCAGTATAGTATAGTAAAACGGGCTCTACGACTAAAAGCCCGTATTTTTATATTAGTGTATCATCATCATCATCTATCATCATCATCATCTCAGCTAAAAGAGGTCCACTGCTGGACATAGGCCTCCCCCAAGCGTCGCCACAGCGACCGGTCCTGTGCGTCATATTAGTGTATAGGACGGTTAAAGTTACAAGGAAATTTTCAAGAGGGGTTAAAGTTAGATTTTAAAAGAGGTGTGTAACCTTCTGTTGGTTTAAAAGCTTACAGCTGCCAACATCTTTAGGGTTATCTAAAACTAGCTTCTGCCAGCGGGTTTTCTCGCGTAAAAGTAGGCTTCTTTAGACAAAACTTTGGACCCCCGTTTCATCCCCTTAGGGCGATATTTAAAAAAATCCTCCTTTAGTGCTTGCCTTTCTCTTACCTTTACCTTGTGCTTTCATGCTACTAGTCTTAATACTTTCGGCTGTGTCACAGATAATATAATATTGGCATAGCTGTGTGTTGATGTGTCAGTCAGTCAGTTTCTCTTTTTAATAGATAAGTTATGATCAATAGATACAATGAACAATACACTATGTTATCTATCCAATATTTCGTCTCCAAGTGTCTGGTCACGAAGTACTTTAGCAATTATTCCTACTACAACTTTAACCAACAGTTGTGCGGTCCCTTTCTCCTCCTCGACTCGTTGATCTATGCGCGTGAGTCACTAGCAGGTTCCCGCGGGTTCTGCGCCTGCCACTACCTGCGCCGAGTCCTGTGACCTTTCGGACGTGCCTTACTGCCCAACTATTGCGAAATTATTGTGCTTCACCTGTTTTTGTAGATGGGATAGTACTATGAAGGGGTTAAATGGAAAGGTCTAACCTTTAACTGTAGGCTAATGTTTTTAGAAAATACATAAAGTAGATTTTAAGTAATAGGTGACTGATTGAGGTCCTCGAAAACTGGAAGTTCCAACTCTTCATACCGTGTCGTAAAGGTTTATCTCTCGTCTCGTAATTTCGTCAGAATGTATTAGTTGTAGCGATGAGGTAATACTCATTACTAATTAGGGCTAAAACGCCAGCCTTGCCTCACCAGACGCGACAACTGCATCTATCATTCCCCATCACCAGACCCATTAGCGTCCAGTAAAGTTGCCTCACCGTCCAGCCCCAGTGTTCATTTATCACTAGCCATTAGTTTGGGCCACTGGGCCTATCGCCGGTGACAGATAGACGGCCATTAGGTGACATCATGGCTTATTGAGACACTAGCGTTTGACTATGCGGACAAAACATTTTGTTATGTATAGGCTCGCGTTTGACCACTATCTCACCTGATGGTAAGTGATGATGTGGCTGACGATGGAGTAGGCTTGCCTAGAAGTAAACCTATTCACTCTTGACTTAAAAACCCCTAAGTTGTAGCTATCGGGAAACACAGACTCCGGCAGGGAACTTCGCTCCGTAGTTGTACGCACAATAAAGTTACCAAAACGCTTTGTGCGTATGGGTGGAATGTTGCATGAAACACGTCGCTGATGGAACCCACAGACACAGCGCCTCTCGTCTGCCACTCGGCATTCCTCGTGCATGTCCGCAGCCGGTTTATTTAGTCATGCATTTCTCACAGCTGCCTCTTTTGAATTTCACGGAATGATATTAAAGTATGGATCATGTGATATATACTTCCATTTCTTTGTAATAGCCTCGAGAATTTTGACGAAGCTCACTTGTTGGACAAGCTGTTTTTAGATGAAAATTGTCGTTTAAAGTGTCCAAAATAGCATGTGTGCAACTGTTATTTATATAAACAACAACGAAAAATTCTTTAAATTAAAAACATTAACTAGAACTAAACGACCTCCGTAATCTAGGACACGTTACTAAAAATAAAGAAAAAAATTACTTCAATACAACATTACTCGTTTTTGCCGAGTGGTCTCGAGATAAAAGTTATGTCTCCTTATAAGATGCTGTAAGAGGGACAAGGGCACCGGGGTGGCGGCTGTAGACCATGTATGGGCAGACCTTTGGGCCAGGGGCCATATGGCGAGGATCGAGGCTGTCACACTTCGACAGATGGCTCACGACAACCGAGTTAGTGTTGGCTATTAGGAATGTGTCAATAGACATGTGTTAATGTGATTTATATGCTGAGCTGAAAAAATGGTGTTTGTTTTATAAACCAGATCCTTTTATTGCAAAGCAAACTTAATTAGCTTATGATTAAACTTAACTGGCAACTGACTTCATTTATCCATTTAGTATAAACGAATTTATTTTTTCTTACCTCCCATCTTCTTCTTACTTTTTCTAGATATCGCTGTAAGCTATAAAACTGCCATTGTATATTGGTATAGAATAAAGTTTATTCTATTCTATTCTAATACCTGGCCTACTATGTACCACATGTGGGCAAAGACTGTCCTTGATTATCCTTGTGCATCTGTCATCTTCCCAAGCTAAGGCAAGATCGTTCCTACAGCTTCGTTTCAGTCTATACAATCTGGTCACATCTCTGAAATGCGAGCATCCCCCTGTTTCCCCCCGCATTCCCTTAGCTCTCCCGGCAAATGTCAAGTATGGTCAGTATCTTTGCTATCGATATGCTCGTCGATAATTTGGATAGTTTTCTGTTGTTGTTATATTGTTTTTGGACATTATTTCATCGACGCCAAGCGTCAAGTTAATGTGACCGAGTTGTACTTTAATATGCATTTCCTGATACATGCCATGGGCAGCCTCGACGGTCAGCCATAAATCCGGCAATGAGGTTTTGACGCGTCTCGACGACCACTAATTGTGTCGCCAAGGTCCGTCAATTGCACCGCGCGGCGGACCAGGCCAGATTGAAACAAGTCCATTTAGCGCACACTTGAGCGGTAATTGGCACTGATATAGTCATCATATATTGCTTATAAATAGCTCGAACAGGCTTTTATGTATTGTACTACTGATGATCTGTTAGGTGGTGATTGTTTTATCTTAGCCTAATCACTACATAGTATAAAACAAAGTCGCTTTTGCAATGTCCCTATATCCCTATGTATGGTTAAATCTTTAAAACTACGCAACGGATTTTGATGCGATTTTTTTTTATAGATAGATCGATTCAAGAGTAAGGTTTATATGTATTATACATGCATAATATAGTAGAGTAACATTGATCAATTTGCACCCGTGCGAAGCCGGTGCGGGTCGCTAGTAACATCATAAAGCGAAAGATTGTTTTTGGTTTTTATTTGTTTGGTTAAAAGCGCTAATCTTTGGAATTACCAGTCAGATTGGTTGGTTGTCTTTCTGCATGAGGAAGCCAGATTTAAGACGAATAGTACCTAGGTGACCCACGAAAGACCACAGCGGACCCACGGAACAGTAACCAAAGACGTTGAATCCCACAACAGACACTCAATTTTAATAGAACACAACAATTTTGTTAAATGAAATCAAAATAGAGTCACATTGATGTGTGTCGCAGATTCACTCATCAGTGCGAGACTGATGGCACTACCGCGATTGTTTAATTAGCTGTGTACACCAATTACAACTAAATAAAGTAAGACTACCTATCTATACTTAGTATATGATGTACATATTAATGTTAATATAGGACGATATAGACTTCGTTTGTTATTGAAGAACATCGGACTAACGTAATGCCGATGACTGGGCTGTGTTGAGTAAATGATGTGAAGTTAAGTTCCTGCTATTCTTGGTCTATGCTTTAAGATTGGTTGTAGGTTCAACCACTGGTTCAACTATAATATACAAAACTTCTTCTTTCGCAACGTCTTTAGACCCGCATTTGACCACTATCTCATTTGATGGTGAGCGATGATGTGGTCGACGATGAAGCACACTTGCTTAGTACCTAACCTACTTTTGACTTAAAGAGGTTAAAGCTATCAGAAAACACAGGCTACGCAAGAGAACCCACTCCTTAGCAGTTTACAATGACCACTTTGTGACTTAGCTATGTGAATACTATATTTAGAAAAAGTATTACCCTGTCAGCAAGTAAAATAAATTTATTTGATTGATTGAAGGTATCTGGGGCTGCTGTGGTGATCGTAGATACTTTTAAGTAATTTATTCAATGACTGTATTATTAATGTACCTCTAGATTTTAACTATTTGGTACCAAGGTTTGGTAGTGTTAGAGTTCAAAATGTTTCCCGGGTTTGCACTGTCTACCATACCTATGTAGTTTGAGTAGGTAATTTCATTGCGCATCGTTGAATTGCGCGTGGGTTAGTCTGCGATTTAGGTTCATCTGTTAATTTAACCTTATCGTCTTTATTAGGATTGCTTGAATAGAATGTCATCATTACAATCACGAGGCTCTACCTGTTTTGGCACAAATATCAAGAAGCTAGATCCAGGTGCGATAGCACAGGCCTTGGGCTCAGAGAATGGTTCACGAGGTGCTGGTATTTTGAAAACATTGATAGGTTAGTAGTTGTTTTAGTGATCCATTGATTAAGTCATTTATTGGAATTTACTCATTGTTCTGTTTAATTCCTGACATTTTCAGTATATTACCTACTTATATGTTTATCTGTGTGTTGTATTGGTTTGGCCTGGTCGTTAGAATTTTAAAGTAATTTTAAGTGTACCTATCCTTTTATTATCTTTCATTTAGTGGTAAAATACGGCTTGTCAAATAACCCTGCTCCCCTGCTCCTTTATATAGCCATGTACAAGTGTACGAGTATTCATAAATAAAATATCGATGTCCGTATATGTGCGTGGCGTTATAAAAAGTAGGTAGAAATTTTTCGGCTTTAGTGAACAATGTATGTAAACAGGGTTTGTTGTTGTTTGCAGAATGTCTGAAGCCGACGTGTCGTTGATCCGCGACGAGGACCTACTGCGCCGCATGGTGAGATGATTTTACTTACTTTTCTGATGATGATTATGATGATCCTGGAATCGTAGGAGCTAAGCAGGGTCGAATCGAAGCCTACTGGCCCATGAGTAATGTGAGATCTAATCCCGAGGCTCTGGGACGAAGGCAAAGAAGGAATAGGAGTGGGTTTTAGTCAGTAAATGTCTGACATGCTTTCCCGCCCCGCCCAGAGCGGGAGAAATCATTGAATAATTTCTCACCTAAAAAAGGTTTTAATAATAACATTACAATGGCTTTTTATAAAGGAATTAATAGGTGCGTTGTCTACTACAAATACGATTCTCTCATGTTACCTAACAACATAATCGCTGATATGACCATCTGGAGCCCATAATCCGTCTCGACTTGTGTTTTTTTACATGTACAGAATTTTTATTGAATGTCAATAAGTTGGATTTAGTGCATCAAATTCTATAACTGTTACTACTCTTTACATTATATCGAAAAATGTAATTCTAAATTTCAAGCGCCTGATAGAAACCAGCAGTGTATTTTTACATTGAACTGGTGCTATATGAAAAGTGACAGGCGCTTTTTCATAACATTGGCTTCACAATGACAATTTTATATCAACAAAGCGTCAATAATATTTTGAAATGCGTGAAATAATAAGATTTTTTAATGATAAGTACTAAAAAAAGAAAAGTAAAAAAAATCACCTAGCTAAAATAAAGTGTCATAAAAATACCTCCGCATCGCTATCGACTGGCAGCGTGTCCATTATTAAAACATGAAAATGAAAAAATCACTAGAAAATTGAAATCCTCCCAATTATAGAACCATTTTTTTACATGTATTCTGACATTGACCAGGACGGGACCGGTCGCTGTGGCGACGCTTGGGGGAGGCCTATGTCCAGCAGTGGACGTCTTTCGGCTGAGATGATGATGATGATGATGATTCTGACATTTCAGTGGCAGCAGACGGAGGACTTCTCTCGCAAGAAAGAGATCCGCGCGCACATGTACCGGCTGCGAGAGGAGCGCCTGCGCAACCTGTACTCGCCCGAGCCCACCCGCGATGGGAAAGGTAACCTGACTACATTATCTGATCGGCATGAGTAGAGGGAGGGGTAGTGTCTTGAGTAGAGGTGGGTAGTGTCTTGAGTAGAGAGAGGGGTACTGTCCTGAATAGAGAGAGAAGTTGAAGGAAAAGGCTGCTGTCTTCAGTAGAGAGGGGTAGAGGAAAATAGAGTCTCTTTTCCTCTACCCCTCTCTGTTCGTGGTAAAGAATAGTTGAGTAACTAAAATATTTTTTTCTACAATTTAAATGCAACTTATCTATAGAGAAAAAGTCATCGCTGATGATGAAGTAACCGTAGTGTAGAATGATGATGGGAAAGCTTTCTTGAATGATATTTTATTAAGTAGTTATGTTGTTTTGTAGTTTGTAGGTAAGGCTTGGGATTTTCATATGGGTTTAATTTGGAGTAAAATTTACTTCCGTAGACGGGATAGATTTTATTTTAGTTTCGGTTAGGCGATATCTGTAAACGTAGTTTAGCATGTATTGTATTTTTATAGTATAAGGATTTGTCCCAAATTGTATTTTGAAAATGTTAAAGTCTATGTTCCCAAAGACCACAAGTCAGCGCAGTTGTGCCCGAATCCAACAGGTAGTGAGTTCAGTGCTGCGCAAGGCCACGTCAAGTCGTTCGCGGACCAGAGCTTCCAGTCCATGAAGAGCAAGGAGGTCCGCGACGCGGGCTCCCCGCCCAAGGAGTTCACGTACCGCGGCCAAGGTGCCTGCACGCCACCTACTACCTAACAGAACTAACGCTTATTAACCGGTAACGGTGTCCACACTCCACGATCACACACTCATACTTCTTACTGCTCTCCTTGCAGACTTGAAGGCGCTGTCGAACGCTGGCTGGAATGTGGAGTCGGAGAACAAGACCACAGACGACGGGCACACGCACGTCAAGTCTGTCCACGCCAACATCGAGGGCAGGTACGACGTGGACGGCGGCAAGGGGCAGTTCGCCGCCGTCGACCAGCACAAGGAAGCCGTCACCGAGTACCACGACGACAACAGCAGCCTCAAGCGCAACGAGACGTCGTCGAGCACGGCGGCGCGCGAGCACGTCGTGCGCCGCACCGACGACGGCACGCAGGTCGCTTCCACCACCAGCTCCTCCACCTCCTCGTCCAAGTTCCAGCAGATGTCTTCGACGAGACATGAATCAGTGCCATATCTGACCAACGACGACTATGACCTACGAAGTTACGATACTAACCGTAATGAGGACGCATCCTCTGTAACCAGAAGACAGATCACTAAAACTAATGACTACGAACAAAACTTGAGGAACAATGATTATGAACAGAATTTGAGGAAGAATAATTACCAACAAAATGTAAGAAAAAATGACTACACTACTGAGCAAAGTGTGAGGAAGAATGAGTATGAAAATGTTGTCCGGAAAAATGAATACGAACAAAATGTGACAAGAAGTGACTATGAGACCGGAGAGCTCGTGACCAGGAAGATTGACTATCCTGATGACAACACCAGAGTGATCGTTGAGACGCGGTGCCTGCCTGACGGGACCCGAGTTACCAGCACCAAGAGAGAATTTCGGGCTCCAGTACAAACTACTCGCTCAGAACAGTCCTACCAGACAAGGGAAAACAAGTCCTACTCTACCCAACAGCGGTCTGACGCCAGAGAATCCTCCAAGATCATTCGACATGTAGTCGATGAACGTGCTACTGACATTGTCGATTCTCAAAGGCACGTTGATGACTATGATTTCAAAAGACAAATAGCAGAATATACGACAAAGGATAACGACGATTATTCGGATGTGCAGCGCCATGAAACTAAAGTTAATAAGAAAGTGATAGATCGTTCTACAGCCGACGATGATTATTCACAAACGACTCGCCATGTCACACGCGTCAATAAAGTTGTTGAATCAACTGATAAAGATGACTATGTCAAAACTCATCACCGCCAGTATGACACCACCAATTTCCGCCGTGACCGTGAAACAGTAACTCCTCGTGAGAGTCGTCCGGAAACGTTTACACCGCGCAATGAGCGCCCTGGTACTAAGACACCAAGTAATGAAAGCCCAGAAAAATTTACACAACGTCATCAACGCCCTGAAACAGTACCGGGAAGTGATCGTCCAGAATCTTTTACACCGCGTGAGAGTCGCCCTGCGACTGTTACGCCTCGTAACGAACGCCCTGAAGATTATACACCTCGTGATGAACGCCCTGAATCATACACACCGCGCAGTGAGCACCCTGACTCTGAAAAACCACGCAGTCAGCGCCCTGGCACAGATACCCCGCGCAGTAACCGTCCTGACACATACACACCGCGCAGTGACCGTCCGGACACTTGCACCCCGCGCACTGAGCGCCCTGACTCTGACACACCACGCAATCAGCGCCCTGGCACAGATACACCGCGTGACGACCGTCCGGGTCAACCACAGAGTAACGTACCGCAGCAAGTGAGGCACACTGAGGAGATAGTCCACCACGTTACTAAAGACAAGAAACTTGAAGAGACTATTGAGAGGAAGACAAGCACTGATCATTATCAAACTACATACCAAACTGACTTCCCTCAAAAGAAGATCAGTAACGATTGGAGTCCCTCCCATCAGGCTTGGGCTAGCACACTCCGTGCTGACACTCCCACTACTACTCGCCCATCAACTAGGGCCTCATCTCCTGGCAGTAGAACCTTCAAGTCAAGCACATCTTCACTAAGAAGTAGCGTGAGCCCTGATAAAATCTCCAGGAAACCATCGAGCCGAGGTGGAAGCCCCAACAAAATTGATAGATATTCGCCGACTCGTACAGTCTCTGATAAACATTCTACTACTACTTCTACACATTCCGTTACTGAAGTTAAGACGCACAAATATACAAGCCCTGACGATAAAAGACCACCAACTGGCCGTTCTCCAACTAGACCTGGTTATAGTCCTGAGAGGAAGCCTCAAGATCATCGTAAGAGACCGAGCGCAAGTCCGGAGAAAAGACCTCAGGACTTATCCTTCAGGCCTAGTGCTAGCCCGGATAGAAAGCCAGCACAGAAAGGTTCTCCAACAGACAACTACCCTAGAGCCGGCTCTCCGACCCGTCCTGTAGATCGTCGTGACTCACCGACTAGGCCACGTGCAAGCCCAGAAAGAAAACCAACTCATCAAACTTCTCCTGGTTCAGGTTTCCCACGTACAACTCCAACTAGATTGAGTCCAAGTCCTGACAGAACCACTGACAGTATACCTAAAGATACTTCTAAGAAACCAAGTCAGAGCCCAGATAGGAAACCAGGATATCAAAAGCCTATTGATAGTCGTCCAAGTCCTACCTCGGAATATCCGCGAACCACATCCCCTTCTCGACCTTATCATCCCACGGACAGTGCCAAGAGACCAGGCACAAGTCCTGATCGCAAACCTTTGACGCAACCGTCTACTCCTGCTAATGATAGACCAAAGGAGCAGCCAACCGATAAGCATCCTCAAGATAGCACTCCAAAAAGAGGAAGTGTGAGTCCTGACAGAAAACCGGGCTATATGAGACCAACTTCTGGGAGCAAACCGTCTGATGACCTGAAGTCTCCAACAAAACCCTCGGATAAAACATCACCCACAAAACGTGCCCCCTCACAAAGTCCTGAGCGCAAACCTCAGGACTATACTAAAAGCACGACGAAAATACAAGCAGATCATTACAAGTTTATCGACGAGGAAACTAAAATGTACACTCGTACTGATAAAGTCGATACAAACCTTCTGAAGCACACACAATTCACTCCTGAACAACCCACACCAAAAGATAAGGAGTCTTCGCCAATACGGAAGAGCCCGAGCAAAGATACTCCTGACTTCCCAAGAAAGTCACCTTCGGGTAAAGAGCATGTTACAATCATCGACCAACGTGATCAGATTGATACGACTAAAGTCAAAACAACTGACTTTACTGAAGAAATTACAACGAAAACTCAAATTCCAAAAGGAAAAGATTCTCCTACTGATAAAACTGGTCCTAGGGAATCATCACCTTCGAAATTTGGGACTTATGATAAGAAAAAGCCTTTTGATCGCGACCTCACTGAGGTAACTACAACAACAACTACTAAGGACATAAAAGACGTCAAATTTGATTCTTTAACACGCCGTGAAAAATCTCCCAAGAAAACTCCTGACCAGCCATCGTCTCCCACCAAGAAGGCACCGCGAGACAGCGTGTCACCAGTTAAATCTCCTTCCAAGGACACCAAATTCAAGCACACTACCGATTTTATATCGACTGAGAGAACTACTGAAGAAATTAATAAACATACCACTAAAGAACGTCCGAGGCAACTCGTTACTCCATCATCTAGTCCTACTAGAAAGCCCAAACCTACTGATACTGAGCCATCGACTGGTCAAAGCTCCCCAACTACTTCAGTAAGTGGATTTGTTTACTTTAGCTCTCCACGAACTGAGAAAACTGTTGTCACTGATTTGGATGATCAGGAATACTACTCTGAAACACACTCAATTGATGAAACCACCACAACTCACAGAAGACCTGAAAGCCTAGATGTCAATAGATCTCAATCTCCCTCTAAGATACCTTGCAGGTCTCCATCTCCCGAGAAACGTATTTCTCCTTCAAAAGACAGTCTACCACGTAAGAGCTCCTTAAAGAAACCTACAACTGAGGTAACCCAAGCGTCCCCGGTTGAAAAACCACCTTCCAGTTTCCGTGTATCACCAACAGAGGAACCAAAAGACTTGCCTGATCACAAAGTGATAAAAAAAGACAGGCCAGAAGGTTTTGCACCTGATGCTCCCATTGGTAAACAAAAACCACCTCTAGAACGTAGAGAAACGTATGAAGACCGCTGCCGCAAGATCCTCGGCATGATGGATGATACAACTACAACAGAAACTATCAAGAAAACGTCTTATTTGAAGGAACCCGAAACAAACTTGAGCTCACCTAGTGTCTCCCCTTGTCGCAGTCCTGTCCCGAGAGAAACTCCTTTCGAATATCCAACAGTTAAGAAAACTACTGACACAAAAACGGATGTCACTGATTTCATAACTCGAGAACAAGAAAATATTGTCAAAACGACCACCACTCGTCGTGAAGATGCTCCTACTGACAAGAAACCCAAGACTCCGCGAGAGAGCTCTCCAACGAAGCTTCAAGACATTATAACAAAAGATAAGACTGTATTAACTTACGATGTCACGACTAAAGATACAGAGGATATAAAGAAAACAGTCACGTCAAAGTATCCTTCACCGAGACAAAGCCCTGAGAGAAAACCATCATATCAGCCATCTGAAGATTTCCCTAATAAAACTCACAGGGACGATGTTCCGAAAACCCGCGACAGTCCTGAACGAACCCCGAAAGATTCGGAGTATCCACGTACTACTGCATCTAAGCCTCACCCATCAGGTACTTCTCCTAGATCAAGCTTGAGCCCTGAAAGAAAGCCTGGATATGAACCAACCGAAAAGAAACCTGAAGATAAACGTCCAGTGCAATCTACTTCTGATACTCCTGGCTACATGAAAACCACATCAGCTGTATCATCTAAATACGATGTAACGGTCCAGGATGTTAATGAAACAATAACAACCAAAACTACTGAAAGGAAACCTTCACGATCTTCTGAATCTCCGACAAGAAAAACTCCTTCTGATAAACCCTCAAGACCAGGTCAGCCATCTGATAAGAGCCCACAGCGCAAGCCTAGTTTCGAACAGAGTGCACCAACCAAGACTAGTCCGGTGAAAAAACCTAGCGAAGAGTTCCCACGAGAAACATCTCCATCTAGACCTGGTTACACTAACACAACTTCTATGGTGGTTGAATACGACTCCTCGTCTACTACTGAAGATTTAGAGGATACTACTACCACAAAAACCAGGCCATCTTCTCGTCCTTCAGGGTCACCTACACGACAGACCCCTAAACCGAAGGATGACGCTCCAACTAGATACGCGTCCAATAAAAATCCGGAGCAAAAACCTAAAGATTCATCACCGTCAAGACCTGGCTACATGAAAACTACTGCTTCTATGACTTCTAAGTTTGAGACCACGTCCACTGAGGATTTACACGAGACCACCACTTCTGAAACAATTCATACCAGCCGTACGTCTCCTCGACCTTCAGATTCGCCTACAAAAAGGACTTCCAAACCTTCGGATGACTCTCGTCCACATGGGAATGATCAGAGCCCTGATCGAAAGCCATCAACAAAGCAAACATCGCCTTCTAGGTCTAGCCCTGAGAAAAAGATTACTGGTAACACAGAACCAGACAATATCCCTAATTATATGAAGACCACCTCGTCTGTTTCATCAAAATATGACACCATATCAACTGAAGATGTCGAAGAAACTACATCTTTGAAAACTACAGAAAGACGTCATTCTCAACGTCCATCTGATTCACCGACCAGGAAGGCTCCAGAACCTGAAGGCTATCCTCGTACAACTTCGCCAAGTAGGACTACTCAACCGAATGATAAGAGTCCTCAACGGAAACCTATAGACGAAACCACTCCAAAAAGGTCTAGTCCTGAGAAACAACCTGTTGATAAATATACTAAGGAACCGTCTCCGACTAGGCAGAAACCTGTCACCGAGAAAACCCCTGGGTTCGTGAAGACAACATCAACTCATGTCGTTAAACAAGATACAGTATCCGCGACTAAAGACTTCTTAGAAACTTGTAGGACAGAAACAATTGAAAAGAAGCATTCGTCTCCTCGTCCCTCTGATTCACCTACCCGAAAACCCTCAAAACCAAGCGATAGTCATGAGCCAGAATCTGACTATCCTCGTAATCTTTCGCCGTCTAGACCTCGTCCATCGGAAAATATTACATCTAGGAAGAGTGTTAGTCCTGATCGTAAGCCGGGGTATCAGAAGCCGGTTGAGCCTCATGACAGGAAGCCCACTGAGCCACATGACAAAAAACCCAGCGATGAGCACCCGAGAGAAACATCTCCTTCCAAGCAAAAAACTACACCAGAAATTCCTAGTTACATGAAAACTACAACCTCTGTCAGCACTAGAGAGGACATTACCAAGGTTTACGAAGATGATACCTCTGTGAAGACAGTGCAAAGCAGGTATCCACACTCGCGGCCTTCAGAATTGCCTGATCAGAAAATCCCAAAACAAGAGAGTTCTCCAGATAAACCTCATTTGGACAGAAGTTCCAACCGCAAGCCACGTTATGATGAAACATCACCGCGAACCAGTCCTGAGAGGCAACCAAGTGATAGATATCCTAAAGAAACATCACCATCTAGACAAATGCCAACCTCTGATGATAAAGAACCTATTCATTTGAAAACTACAACGTCAGTAAAGTCTACTTATGATTCAACCATAGAGGATATTCAAAAATCTACGAGGTCCAAAATTACCGAAGATCACCCTTCAAGACCATCAGGTACCTCGCCTACAAGAAAAGCTCCAAAGCCTGCTGATGGTTCCAAGTCTACTCCTGAACGGCCGCGAACACAATCACCTACCAAACATCAGCCTGACGTTTCTACGAAGAGTCGACCCACGCCTAAAGATAGTCCAACTAAAAGGCCCGGACAAAAATATCCGCAGGATTCATCTCCTACTCGGCCAAGTTCTAGCCCGGATAGAAAACCAAGCTACATGAGCCCGACTGCATCAGTTACATCTAAATTTGAAACAACTAGAACTACTAAAGAATATGAGACTACTGAAGATGTTGTCGAAAAGCATCCGTCACCTAGATCATCAGAATCACCGTCACGCCAGGTTCCGCATGAACCATCAAAAACAAAGCCTGGCTACCTGCAGCAGCCAGAAGAGCCGAGACAGCTACGCACTCCTTCGCCAATGAAGAAAACGACTAAAGTCACTGAAGTGAGCACGGACTTCCTTATGTCTGAGAGAGAACAAGAAATTTTGGATAGAGTTCAGAAATCACTCAGAAAATTGTCTCCCGAACGTAAAGAAAAGTCGCCTAGTCGAGAGAGAAGCCCGGAGAAAACAACCACCAGCTTGCAAGATATCGATATAACTGGCCACACTGAAGTAGATGATGAATCTTTAACTGAAGACTTCACCGAAATCACAGAGAAGTACTCGACCACTAAAATAACATCTCGTCCAGAAAAACGTAAGGATGAAAAGCCAAAAGATCAGAAAATGCCAAGCAAGCTTCTTCCCAGAACTATTTCCCCAACAAAGAAACCTTCAGGTATTGCTACACCTAGTAAACTGGACAAAAGTCCAGATTCTCTGACGAAAACCAGAAGTGTTTCGCCAAAAAAACCTATTTCACCTTCTGAGAGACCACAATCTCCTCAAATATCTAAACCAAGCGGCATCAAACCTAAAGAACAGATCCCCTCTCATCTGACTAGGAAACCGACACCTGCGTCTTTGAATGTGACTAAAGTAGAAAAGACAGCAACTGATTTAAAAAAGACTACTAATGTAAGTTCTGTTACCAAGCAGAATAGTTTTACACGAACTACAACAGGCAGAACTCCCACGAAGAGCATTCCCTCGCCGACAGGTCGTCCAAGCGAGCCTGAAACTAAACGAACCCCGACTCCTAAAGGCATTAGAGAAAGTGTGATTCCTTCAAAGAAAGACAGTGACACAAAAGTCATGCGCACTGTTAGCGACATCACTATGAAGTCCAAGAAGACATCACCTCAAAGAATGAAGTCCAAACCAGAAATAACAGTAAGTGATGTGTCTAGTAAAACAACAACTAGAACTACAAAGTCCACTTTGAAAGAACCGCATTCAAAATTACCGAGCAAACCTAAGTCTGCAACGACACTGAACACTTCCACTGACGAAGATGACATTATTATTGATGTGCAACAATCTAAATCATCCAGAGAGAACTCACCGGACAGAATCTGCCCAACGCCAGTTAATTTTGGAGAAGATGTGGGTACTCCTCGGTATCCCGACGAAGTGAGCGAACCCGATGATGAATTCAACAGACGAACACATCACACCATTCATGAGGCCGAAACCATTGTCGATGATATTGTTGAAATCTGCGAAGATGATGAACTTTTTGTCAGGAGAACTGATGTCACCGAGGATGATGAAAGCCTTCTTAGTGTAACTGATAAGGTATCGCGGTTCACAAAAGGAGTCGATACAGTGACCAAGCCTAAAGATACTACTACAACATTCAAAGACACAGAGAGAAGAGTTCATTCTGATTTTATCGATGAAAAGTTGAAATCCGATGAGTGCCTCTTGTCTGTATCAGAAAAAGTCAACAAGTTTGCTAAAGGACCTAGAGACACGAGGGACAGCAAGAGCCCGGCGCGTAGAGTCACCGATGAGTACGACAAGAATACTGTTTATACCGATGACTACACGAAGCTTAGTGTACACGACAAAGCACACTTGTTTGTAGAGACTGCAGAAAATGTCAAGACACCAAAGGTAAAACCAACCCCACAAAAGGTTGAGCGACCTGACTTGACTAACATTGATGACTCATTAAAGAGTGATGACTGTTTGCTAAGTGTTTCTGATAAAGTACATAAATTTGTTAAAACAGCCGAGCAGTTTATGACGGAATCCCATGAGGTTGAGGAGAAGGAAAAGAAAATAAAAGAGCAACACGACAAGATTATGCAAAAGATAGTCGATGACGCTGATGACGAGGAATACGAGATTGAAACAACCTCGTTTACGGAAGATGTAGAAATTACTAGTAATAGAAGGACACCAGACCGTGAACACCGTGACAATAAACCGTCTAAACCGAAGACAACTACATCATCCCTTCCAAAGGCTAAAGACTATAGCAGCCCCAATACGAAGCCAGTTGAAAGGACGCCTATTGGCAAAATAACAACCCTCCGCAGCAGTGAAGCTGTGAAGAAAGCCAAGGCTTTGTTTGAAAACATAGCTACAACTACTCAAAAAACTAAAGAAACTATTCCCTCTAAAACTGCAAAGTTGACAGACATCGGTGTGATGAAGAAGTCTCCCAAGACTGACTCTACCACCGTCCTACATCCTTCTGTTGAAGATGGCTCTCCTAACGTAACTGACGTGGATAGCGAAGTGGATGCCGCTCCGCATACTCCTACAGACCGCCCGACAAGTGGCACACTAACTCGGCCTCACTATACTCGTTCTGATGATAAGCCAAGGAGTAGTCCATCTCGTTTGGCTGCCCAATCACCTGACATACAAAGGTCGAAGTCTCCAATGCGTCAAACTGTAGAAACTACAACTACGACCAAGACTCTTCTGTCGAGATATCCAGCTTCGCCGAGAGCCGAGTCCCCGAGGCAGCGGCCCGAGAATGATAAGCCTGATAAGGTTCCTGGATATCTTCGCCCCACAAAAACCAGCCAAATTAAGGAAGAGACAAAAGTGGTTGAAGAAACCGAAGTAAGCAGTCGTCGAGGAAGCGGCAAGTTTGGAATAGAGCTTCGCAGGACCAGCGTTGAGAGATCTACTGCGAGTAGCGAGCGCCGGCGCAGCGTCGAGCACCCCTGCATCGAGGACATCTTCGACCTGGACCTCCTGGAACAAATGGTCAGTAAGCACAAGATTAGCATGCTTATCATTATTATTTATATTTGCGTATTGTATTTATACATTTACTGACTATATTCTAATTTTCAGTTGGAAAAGGTCGTTGGTTACGAGCAGAGGCGACGCATTAGATCTCAAATTCGTATTGCTAAGAAGAAGGTTGAAACCGACCAAGTTGATACTAACACTTACACTAAAACTACCAGACAGACTACGACTAATCAAAAGCTGCGGTCTCCTGAGCGCCTCCAGACTAGATCACCAGAACGGGCTCCTAAATCTACAGTCCACAAAACCACCTCCCCTGATCATCACGCTAAAACTCCACAAAGATCGATCCCCGAACGCACGCAACCTAAGGAGAATGTGCGACCAGTGCAAAATGGACACGCTAAGGAGCCCAGCAGAACTGTGAACGATAGGCGCCCGAGACCTCACAGTCCTGAGAAAGCCGCTCCAAAATCAGTGCCCAAAACAAAGAGTCCAGTTCGTCATCCCAGTCCGGACAAGAAGACCCGGACTCAGTCGCCCAACAAAACAGCTACTCCGAAACCTAAATCAAACCGTTTTAATGAGTATGCATCCGCTTACATGAAGAAAGTAGGCCTCAGCGAGGCTGACAAGATCAGATTCAGCGAAGCAAAATCCAAAAAGGCGGCTGAAGAAAAACAGAGAACAGTGAAACATACTGAAGAGCATAAACTCGTGGAAGAATACTCTACAGCTAAGAGCTTCACTGAAAGGACTTCGTCTAGGGATGTCATAGAAGTGGTTCAAATGAATGGAACTAACAGAAGATCTCCATCACCCGAGAAGCGACAGAGTCCGGAACGAAAGGCTTCAAGCCCGGAGCGAAAAGCACAAAGCCCTGAACGTAAGGCTCAATATCCGGAGCGGAAAGCTCAAAGTCCGGAGCGAAAGGCACAAAGCCCCGAACGGAAAACTCAACATCCAGAGCGGAAAGCTCAGAGCCCGGAGCGTAAACCACAATATCCGGATCGAAAGGCCCAAAGCCCGGAGCGAAAGGCACAATATCCGGATCGTAAAGCCCAAAGCCCGGATCGTAAGGCCCATAGTCCTGAGCGACATTACGATCGTACTCCTAGTCCTTCACAAAAGCAACAAATAAGAACAGAGCCTTTGAAGAAGGAGACCATCATAAAAACTGTATACGAAATTGAGAAGAAGATTCCACAAAAGCCGATTCAGGAAGAGAAACCGTCGTGGGTGACGAACAGGAACCTGAAGAAGATAAGTTCAGAGACGAGGACGTTCAGCAGCAAGAAGATAGAGGAAAAGCCGAAGTACAGGGCCCCTAGTCCGTCCAAGGTGATCACGAAGCCGATAGACGTGATCACGTCGAGCTACGGCCCGGGGCCGGTGGACTCGGATGGGAAACCACTTTTCGGCATCAGGGCTTTGCGTAACGGTGCCTCCAACTACCAAGGTAAGCAGAATTCATCTTACAGGAAAGCCAATCATATAAAAGGTGAAAAAATCGCCTATATAAATACTAGAGTCAGTAGGTCATCATATCCACTTCATATTATTGTCCTTATAAATGAGTCACCTCCCAGCTTTCGCAACATTTCTAATGAGGTTAGGTGTACAGACGCAATGTAATTGTGTATGTTTGTTAAATAAATAGTTCTCCGTAAAGATGAGACAACGCAGACTTCTACAGCATGCAGTTATTTAACATAATTCACGCAGGGGAATGACCGATACTAGATAACATGTTAATCACGCTGAAGAGACCAGAATCACTACATAGTATAAAACAAAGTCGCTTTCTCTGTCCCTATATCCCTATGTATGCTTAAATCTTTAAAACTACGCAATGGATTTTGATGCGTTTTTTTTTAGTACATAGATAGAGTGATTCAAGAGGAAGGTTTACATGTATAATACATGCATAATATAGTAGAGTAACTCTGATAAATTTGCACCCGTGCGAAGCCGGGGCTGGTCTCTAGTTAAAGATAATTTATAGTTATGTTTGACTGAGCGATTTTAGGTTTAGTTCAATTATTCTTCCTTAGAAATCCAATAATTACATATGAATTTCAAATATACCATGAACTAAACCATCTCCAAAATAAACATTTAACAAACGAAAAGCCTTATCAAAAGCCGTAAGTCAGGTTTCGTTCAGTAATCGCTTTTATATTGTTATCGGGGCCGTTCAATTGTATCGGGGTCAATGTTAAGAAGTCGACAACGGTAACACATGACGTCATTACTTTCTAGTTTTCTGACGATTTTCAGAACGGCTGAAAGTGGTCGCGTCCTTAGTACTACAGTCATACGGATTACTAAGCGTTCTACATCTTGAATCATATAATTGTTCGCTAAAGTAAATGTTAGCTCAGCTGTAAGTTACTATTTCTGTCTCAAGTGTACAGTAGTTCTCTTAATGTGTGACGGTGTTGACTGATTTCTGTTTCATAAGTTGGTGAGTTTAACTTAAAGTTAACTATGTCTTTGAACACCGGTATCCTGTTTCGTTGAACAGCTCTGACAACTAGTTAGGCATATGTGTTAGCTTATAAAGGCGCAGAAAGTGTGTCATCTTTTGAAAATCCATATAGGTGTTACTGTAGCGAAATATTTGTAGTGTAACAAAGATATACGTCGCAAGACTATTCCAACTGGTCCGGGTTCTTGCATTGTGGGTTCGCGTGCTTTGCAACGAATTTATTGTTCACCTTTACAAAGGACACACAATTTTAAAGTTTACATACCTAACTAATGTATTAATTTCATTAATTTTCCTGTCCAATCTCCTATTTCTTTGATATTATCCTCCTACAACCGGTTGAGATGTTAAAGACAAAGATATTTAACGACACAATCATTCGTTCCACACTCGTCATTCAGCTAAGTCGTCATAGTAAAATCCCCGATAACTAAAAAAATATCTCTGTATCCAGTGAAAGGTACGGTGATCCGGCAAGAGTACCACTCGCGCAACGGGGGCGAGCCGGAGGGCACGGTCTCGGTGACCGCGTACTCCACGGAGCCCGAGGACCTGGAGCGGCTGCTGCAGGGGCAGGGGGAGCCGCCCTCGCGCATCCACGGCCTGGCCGCCATCACCACCACCAAGAAGTTCGGCGGTGACACGGGCACTACGCTGAAGGAAGCACATGGGGTAAGTGCCTGCTGGATTTGTTATAGCAATGTGTTGTTAGTACGCTACTGATATGTTTTTACATAGTTTTTCAATGCCTTGGTCTTGGTGGTAGGTATAAGCAGTTTCGGGAAGTTTAACTCTAAGATTAAAACTGAATAAAATATATCTAAACAAACAACGTACATACAATCTGAAAAATGCCAACAATGGAATGTTTTCCGGCTGATATGTGAATAATATCAACTTATCAATCTCCAATCATACAAATATCTCCGTTATCTCCCTTAGAGAGAAGATCGCGCGGCGATAGACCAGTTCACCCACAGCGACCGCCGCGTGTCCGACACCAAGATCGAAGACATCACAGAGAGGATCTTCGACAGCAGACGAGAGGAGATCGTGGGAGAAAGCAGACGCACCGAGAGCAGGAGAGAGGAAATAGGTGGAGATACCAGGCGCATTGAGAGTAGGCGAGAGGAGATTATAGGAGACAGACATAGACAGGCAAGGGAGGAGGTTCTAGACAGTGCAGAGGACAGAAGGGAAGACAAAACAGTCAGGATGCAGAGACGAGTGGAGCAGGTGGAGAAAAAGGGAGACAGGACGCAGGAGAGGAAGGAGAGGATAGAGAGGACAGATGACAAGAAGACGGTCAGGCAGAGTTCAGTGAAGTCGCTCACCGAGAAATATATCAAGAATGCGAGTGAGTATTACTTTAACATTTAACTTTTATTGACATTGAACGACGGATGTGAATCAGCAGGTTAAAACCCAAAACGAGAAGTTACACTGTTATTACAACAACAGGTATTATTTAGGATTGACTGATGACCATCACTACGTATTAAGTACCGTTAGGTTACAGAGCGGTGACTTAGTCATAGGTCAATCATATCATCATGGGAAATTACTTTGTGCTCGAGATAATGGTCAGATAATTAAGTATCGTGCACCTACGTAAAAACTAAAAACTCTCATGGATGAACTCTTTGCGTAAACTGTAGAATTAACTGTAATATGTATTTTGGATGGGAATTCTTCAAATAACTCCTCTAGTTTTGGCTATAGCGAGAGAGATAGTAAGACTACCGACTTAAAAAAAATGATTGTTTGTTGATAGGCGTTTGACCGCTATTATATATAATAATATCTTCCCAGATGGTTAGCTATGATGTGGCCGAAGATAGAGTACGCTTGCCTAGAAGTAACCTATTCACTCTTGACACAACACCCCCGGGGTTTGTTCCTTATGTTGGCCTTTGCGTTCCAGTATATCATGGTGCCTCCTTTAAACATTCTACAGGCTTGGAACCTGCTACGATCATTCCAAACTCCGGTTACCGGCTGTGAGCAAAAATGCGATTTCATAGCAAAATCCAATAATCTGAAAAGAAGAACATGAAGTATAGAACTAGATAATTCGAGGCCTACAGGAGTTCTTATACAAGTCCAATGAGGCAACAGAGTTAGAATAGGCCTGCGCTTGCGTCGAGCTAATGAAGGGAATCGGACCGTACTCCAAACGGTTGCAACACTGCTTCAATATCACGATATTTTCTTTTATTTCTAGACAACGGATGGTGTAACACTATCAATGACAACAGAATAGAAAATAACGCTATTGTGTTTACAATAAAATAAGTACTTTATTGAATTCGGTTAAGAACAAGCAATACATACTTGTACTTGACAGGTTTTGAAGGGCTTCTAAAAATAACCTGGCACCACAGGTTTGGGCTTGTGGTAGGACAAGCCAAACCCGATTCAGTTTACAACCTTGACTGAACCGTTAATGGAATGGTCTTTAAATGGTGTATGGCTCCATCCCTGTTTCTCGTGCGCACGACTGACATTTTAACTCGTCATGGACTCATGGAACCCTGTTCTAAACTGTCAACTTTATCATTCTTGAGGTCTTAACGCGTTCCATTTTATGACCTTGACTGTTAACGGGATGGAGCTACCGTCTGTTTTTTTCACCCTGAGACTAAAATGACATTACAACACAAAAGAACTGGCATAATTCCTATAGTAAATTTGACATTACCTGTGTCAATTCAGTCTCAGGCTATAAAAAACAGACGATATACATATATGGCTCTTCTAGACTGTCACCTTTACCATTCTTGAAGGCTTTATTTTTAGTGTTGGGTAAATGGTCGTCGGCTTCGAAACTCGCGTCGGGTATAATTGTAGGTACCGTACTATGTCTCCCTATTGTTTCAAAAATCTATTGTTCACTCTGAGCTCCTCAGCTCTGAGTAAAACTTAAGATTTATTTGTATGTGTATGTGGCCAGTTACTTAGGCCTACTATTTATTTATTTATTCTTCATGCATAATTTAATGCCTTAGGTATTCTCTACCTGGGGTGGTGAAGAGAGAATATACAATTACAATGATGTAAAATTTAATTGCTACAATCCTGAAGAAGCCGATAAATGTCGGTGCTGCCCTTCTGACCACCCCTTTGCGGCAAACAGGTGTGATGCTTTGGTTATGCTAATTAAGTTCAACTTACAAAAAACAAGAAAAAAACTACAGTATCAAAAAACAAAAATCTATTCTCTTGTCGAGTTTTAAATTACGTGTATCTGACAATAGATAGCAAAAATAACCATAGAAAATGTATTTTAATAAAAAAATAATATTTTAAATCAGCTTTACCCTACCGGCCGGCAGGCGACCAGTCCACACTTATCTGTATCACCCGACCGTGTTTCCTCAGCACGCTGCACGCATACGTGACCATAGGCCAAGCTATCCCTAAAAAGCGCGACTGAGCCTGTCCTGCGCGGGACATACTCGTAATATTTCGTTTAAAAAAATTATTATTCCCGCCAAAATAGGAACATCTAGCAACGCTGTATTACAGCCAGTTCTAGCGACCAGTGCATCACACATGAAACAGTTTCCCACCAAAACCTTATGGAAATCAAACAGTTTCGTGATATCACATAATAATAACGTAACGTAAACGCACGCGAGCGCGTTAGTGCGCACCTTACGTAATAACTTTCATACTTTCATATTGCACTGGCTGCGTTTACGTTTTCAGTCGTCAACTGCCTCTCGGACTAGCCCGACGAGGTTTAGTGCAGTTAGTTGCTCAATATTTACGTTTATGTGTTTTGACAGTATTAAGTTAAAATGGACACAGACAAGGATTGTAGTTATAATTTTAAGGTGTTGCTTAGCATATACCAGAGACTAGGTGAGTCGGCCTTTTTATTTGTTTTTTTTTTAATTATCATAACAATGAGTTAACTAGGCTTTGTTTGTTTGAATATTAATTATTTACTGAATATAGTAGAGGTGGTTTATTTTATTAAAAGTAACATAATATATCGAGTGTTGTCAAGGACCATTTGTGAAACAAAAGGATGTATTTACTTACATAATTATATTGTGATTAGCACTGTGACTAGAACTGTGATGTGCGTTAGTTATAAATTAACTGGGTCATTCATTTACATACTTAAGGTCAATAAGACACTTGAGAAACCCTTAGTAAGCACAAGCCAACAAAACCAACCCTTAGGGTAAGTAAGTTAAGGGTCACACTACTTAAGGCTGCTCCTAAATAACAAAAGACTAACAAAATTTTCGTTTTGCTAATTTGTCCTACATTATTCTAAAGTAAAAAACCCAACATTAAAAAGTGCGACCCTGGTTTTACCAATTTTAAAGTTAGGTTTTCGTCAACACAATTAAAATTTTCATAACAATGACACCTACTGCAAGTCACGTATTTTATAACAAAAACACTGTCTGCTGTATCAGATTTTTTTGCTACTTACTTTACATAAACGGTAGCCATTCTTACTCCAAATAATGACCGAAAATGTCATAACAAGGATGTTTATATCATGTTCGTATGCTCAAATATCTTGGTATGTTATCATCTTATCAGATTTCCACACTCGATGTTCGAGTCTTAGGCCGCTTGTACACGTTACAAAAAAATCGCCTATGCAAGAATTCGTGTCGTTTCTACACAAGAACTTGCATACACTGCTTTGGCATTGACTTAGAAGAAAATCATGTCAGCACTAGACAGTGAAGCTGCTATAGTATAGTGCGGTAGGGGCCGGGGTAGGTAAGGGGATGCCAGGATACATTTTCGTCCCTAGATCCGACAAAATTCTTATCGTGTCTGTCATAATGAATTGGTCTTATCTGCCGCAGACAGATACAGAGAGCAGTGGTGGCTTAGTGGTAACGGCCCCGACTTACGAGTTGTAGGTCGCGGGATCAAACCCAGCCAGGCGCATTACTTTGTGTAATTTATTTTATCACGACTGCTCTCAAAACGGTGAAGGAAAACATTGTGAGGAAACCGGTAGGTATGTCCTAGAACCAAAAAATCGAAGCTGTGTGACATCCACCAATCCGCATTGGGCCCGCGTGGTGGGTTACAGCCCATTCCCTCTCCTAGAGAGGAGGCCTGAGTCCCAACAGTGGGAACATTACAAGGTTGATAATGCTAAAAAATGCCGCAGATACGGTAACATTTCGTAGCGTGTACAAGCGCCCTTATCGTCACTTCACACGAGTGATTACTCATCTCAGTGTTGTGACCGCAGAGGTCAACTACCTATTCAGATGTCATTAGTATGCCTTGCCCCGCGGCGTTCCTCGCGTAAAGACATCACTGCAGGAAGTTGTCAAATACTTTCAAGTAAATGCCTTTTGTTGCGGCGTGTTTGTAATTCGGTGTTCTGACGATTTTGTAGTCGATACAGGATGTTTGTTAAGTTTGACGATGATAAACGCTATTATTTTGGAAACAACAATTATGTTGTTTTGATTTCAAGGAAATTGACAGACTAGTTTTGGGGATAAAAGTACTTATATATACCGTTGTACGGGATCAATAGGATCATTATATACCTAGAATTAAATTAGCCGTACAGTGCATCTTATTATCTGACCCATATTTCTCTCTTCATGTTTCTAAGAATATTTTTTTAATAGGGCACAAACCTACATAAAGGTACTTCACCCATTTTTGTATTGTCAATGAGATATTGATACAAAGATGGACGAAGTTGCGCTAAAATGACGTTCAAACAAAGTATTGAGTGCACCTCATCATCAACCATTGCACTGCTTACCATCAGGTGGGACTGCAGTCAAGCACTAGTTTATGTTATAAAAAAAAATTGACCCAAATCTAGTGTGTAGTCGCGTAAAAAAAATGTTTAAATATTATAAACTTATATCGATGGATTTTTATTCTTGTTAATAATAAAGTAGAATAACGACTATAATAGTTACCTACTCCTCCAGCGTGCCTCGGAAAGTACATAAAGAAAAACTGTCAATTGAAGGTCTTTTTACAATCATCGGGTAGTCAGAAACCGGACCAATGGATACCTACCGGTTACCTAGTAACTGTAATTTTGAAGGTCAGATAAACAATCGATCCAAGTAAAGTGCCTATTGGTTTCAGCTGCCTTTGGTTAGACTGAAAGTTAACCCTAAAGTAAGTAAAAGCAGATAGATTGAGTTCACCGTAGGTACAGGCTTGCAGATGGTGAGCAATGAGTAGCTCACCGTCCGGACGTCCGGAAACAGTTCGGACCAAGTCCATGTCGTCGATTGTTCCACGGGGGCCTCAAAGAGATGTCAGTAAACCGCAGAGACCCAGCAGCTAGCAGGGTCGAAGCCTATATACTGGGGTCCTAGATTGACAAAAGAAAACCCCAAGACCTAGAAATTAGGGCAAAGAAGGAACAGGAGTTGTTTTTAGTCAGTAGAAGACGAAGTGTGAACGGGAGAAGTTATTTTGATGATCTTCCACCTAAAAAAGTTAGAGTTAAATGTTATTGAGTTGCTTTAATTTCCCTGTTTGCTCGTAGATGAGAGCGCCAAGAGCGAGCGCGCCACGTACCCGAAGGCGGGGCTGATCCTGCGCACCGCCACCATGAAGGACAGCGTCTCCAGCGACTCCTCGGCACACGCTGGTAAGCCATCACCCTTGAACATATAGGAGCTATAGAAATGTAGAATATAGACAGTAGATCATAAACGCGCGAGGTATACGCACAATGATTAGGATGGCAAAAAATGCGCGAACATTTTTTTTTTAATTAATTAATGTAAGTAGAAAATATACCATTGCCTACTAGCTTCTGCCAGCGGCTTTGCCCGCGTCCCTATGTCACTCAGTTATAAAGAAGTATTTAAAAAAAAATCAATCCAGTCGTTTTTGAGTTCATAGTTAAGTTGGTTACAAAGAAAATACAAATCTCTCCTATATACGATATTAGTAAACAGAATGGAAGAAAAATACGTGTTGCGCCGACCCCAAATAAAACGGGATAAGGGCAGGAAGATGATGATGATACGATATTAGTATAGATATCTATATCTCTACTGGATATCGCATAAAATGCTATTTTATCTCGCTTAGTGATAGAGCGTAGCATTTAACTGGTGAAAGAATGTTTTAAAATTGGTTCGCTACTTTTTGAGTTTTTGCATTACTTACAAAGAAAAATACAAATCGTTTCTCTTTATAAATACCCTATCGACCTATCGACTTTTTGCGAATAATGTTGAAAAACGTCTATCGTTTGGCTATTTGTCACTGCAGTATCTCGGCTCCTTAGTAATACAGTTACCTCGAACTACTATTACTGCTTGCTGTTACAAAGTTACCCACTTGTCCCAGATGTTAGAGTATTTAAAGATAATGTCATTCGAGTTTACGATTCCTAAACATAGAGTAGAACAGTGTCCTGGAGACCTAAAACACAGGGTTTCCCTAGCTTAGGCTCCAGTCAACCTCTGTAATTCATCATCTCAGCCGAAAGACGTGCACTGCTGGGCGTAGGCCTCCCCCAAGCGTCGCCACAACAACCGTTCCCGTGCATATCGCATCCATGGGATTCCCGCCACCCTCGCCAGATCGTCGGTCCAACCTTGTAATAAAAAAAAAAATTGAATGCAAAAATACTTTGTAGCGAAAAGCAAACAATTTTTTTTTAATTATTACCTACTCCATGCGTCCATGCTGTTAGGTCTATTGAACCTAACGCAAGCCTCCACCACATCTGTTTCAAACCTATCTCACACTCTTGATGGTTTATACAAATTAACCTGTATTATTATTGTGAGTTCATAACGATTTCTTCCTTCCTTATTGTTTATTTTTTCCTTAGAAAATGTTGACTAACGCTCATCTTCCTTACTTAGTCACTTTATCTGACGTTACTGTTAAAGCTGTGCTCCACAGCAATCTACAGCTAAGCTACGCACGTCTACTATACTTGGCTTTGTATGTAAAAGTTGGAGGCAGTAGCTACTACACTGCTCACAGATGCTTTTCAAAGTAATGCTTGGGTTTGAAACCACAACCTATAACTGCAAGTCAGTTACCACTGGGCTACCATTGCTCTTCACATAATGCAAATCATTTTAGACCAACTTTTAGCTGCCTTCACTCCAGCAGGATTACCCACCAAGACTTTCCCCTAACAAGTTATACTAGCCTCTGGGGACACGGATATTCCGAAAAGTAAGCCTGTGTCCCCAGATCGAAGGCAACGAAGGAATGGGGTGGGGTTTAGTCAGTAAGAGTCTGACACGCACTCCTCCCAAAAGCGGGAGAAGTCATTCTGACGATCTAAAAAAAAACAAGTTATACTAACCATTCCTTTCGTCCAGGTCTGACCCGCACGGACAGCGAGCACAGCCTGGGCTCCGTGGAGGACACAGTCGTGACCACCGAGCGCGTGGACGGCGGCGTGCGCACGGTCACCACCACGACCAGCCGCCACGGCACCACGCTCCACGGCACCACGCACCACGGCACCACGCTGCACGGTACCACGCACCACGGCACCACGCACCACGGCACTACCACGCATCAGGCCGCCAGGGGGCAGGAGAAGTCCTTCCTGGACAGCAGCACCAAGGTCACCGGAGTGCAGGACATACTCACCAGGATGAAGAATGCTGACATAGGTTAGTATTTACCAGTAAATTTATCGAGAAAAAAGTATATTTATAATAAAATTAGCTTCCGCCCGCGACTTCGTCCGTGGGTTCAAGAATCGGGATAAAAGGTAGCCTATGTTCATTTCCATGTCAAAGGCCATATACATGCCAAATCTCATCGAAATCCGTTCAGGCGTTTTTGCGTGATTAAGTAACAAACATCTGCACTTTCCAATTTATAAATTAAGGAGGATAAAAGAAGAAAAGTTAAATAAACACTTAACTAAAGTCTGTATTTTAATCCCTGAGACTGAATTGACACAGGCAAATGTTAAACTTACATTAATAATGATGCCAGTTCTTTTGTGTTGTTACAAGTACGCAAGTGACAACTCTATGACAATTTAGTCTCTGAGATTACAAAACAAACTCTAAAAGTAATTTTATCGAGAAAAAAGTGTATTTATCGAGTAATAAATGAAGAAAAGTTAAAACACTTAACTAATTAAAACTATTCTATATACACTAAAGATAATAATTACTAGCTAAAATATGGCGTGTAAAAATTCCTCCGCATCGCTTTCGACTGGAAGTGTGCCCAAAAGACTGTCAGGATATTAATTTCCGAATTTAGAATGAGTTATGGGTAATTTGTACTAAAAGATTATTAGTTAAAGGCATTGAACCACTGGCCTAGTAGTACTATTACACTTACTCCTATTTAATTTGACTGGTATGGCTGGATGGTATGACTGGTATGGTTGAGTTGACTGGTAGAGAATGCCTCAAGGCATTAAGTCCGCCTCTGTATCTTGTGTGCATAAAGAATAAAATAAATAAATAAATTTGCCTACTGGGGCTAGACTGAGTTGACGATAGAGAACCCCAGAACCCTGGAATTAAGGCAAATAAGGAAGGAGTAGGTTTTAATCAGTAGAAGTCTGCCACGCCATTCTGATGATTTTGCACCTTAAGAAAAACTTCTATTTAATTTATTCACGTTATGGACAAATTCAGACCCGTTTTTATAAAGTTCATAGAACATCGGGTAATAAACACAAACACTCTTACCCAGCAACTGGAAATCTGCTGAAAAATTCCCAATTTTCGCTGTCACGAAATTAAATAACCATCAAGAAATGCATTGGATTCTTTAACTCTGCCTCATAAGTCTTATAAATACTGATTAGTAGTTATACAATGTCATCGGACACCACTCTTGGCAGCAGCACGTTCGATGGAAAGTCGATGAAACCGCACAGATGCCAACTTAGAGTAATGTCTGACTCTGCAGCCGCGGTGTCTTTGTCATTAGTCTCGGTTGGCAGGTCGATTGATTTCCTATCAATAGTAATAAGCACCTGTGGGCTGTGGCATTCCATTAGCACTCACCTGGCACCATCAAGCGCCATCGTGCCAACGCGAGCACTTTCCGATCTTGGAAAATAAACTACACGTCATCAGAATTACTTTTCCCGCTCTTGAGTAGAGCGGGAGGTCGTGTAAGACTTTTACTGACTAAACCCCACCCCGTTCCTTCTTTGCATTCGTTCCGGATTTCATTTCGGAAGCCCACGTACCTACACATGGCCTCAAAGAAGCTACATAGATGTGGCAAGCTGTTTTTTCTAAGATTAAATAAAACTGACATGTATTAATTAATAACATGTATTTAGAAGCATATCTTCTCAAGAAGTTTATTAAAGCTATATTCGTTTTCTCTTAAAATCAGGGGCAACTTTAAACGCTACGGGGCCCCGAGTTGCACATTTATGCAAGGCCCACAAGGGCAAAAAACACAAGTTTATTGCGAAGTATTTGACGCTAAGAGCTAAAAACCGGCCTCGTGTTTGAGAAATTAGTTTTTTTTATCCTAGGTACCATTAAATTAATATAAACTTTACTATAAAAGATAACGGTAGGAAAAAAAATAGAAAGTTTTTAATATTATCTTATTTTTCCAATTAAGTTGCTGCGTAAGGCGCCTACAAAAGCGAAGCGCCAGTGATTGCCCTACTTGCCAATCCTGAGGCCTTTTTATATAATTATGACACTTAGTGTGACATATGTAAACGTAGGCCACTCAACTATCTTGAGCATATTGGTCAGTAAGCCAGTAATCAACTCAATTTAAATAGCTAATTGTCCCCCACGGTCGGCCGACCACAATAATAAGTGGCTATCGCCTTCATATACTCATGATCACTTAAAAAATGGGCTAGCACTCAACACGCCACGCAAATGCACATGCGTAGAGATGCATCATGCATTCGAGGCAAGAAACTCAGCTTCCGTTTGCAAATGAGTGCTCATTCATATCAGTAAAGGTTTCATCTAGATCTTAAAGATATTTTGGATTGTATACCCGATGGCAGGGTTAAATTACGTAAATGAAATACAAATACGTATTTGGTATGTATTTGTATTTGGTTTAGTCAGTAAGAGTCTGACACGCCCTTCAGCTCCACCCAAGAGCGGGAGAAGTCATTCTGATGATTCCCCTACCTAAATAACAAAACCCAAAAGCAGGTATTATGAGGCAGTTATTAAGGTATTATCGAATAGGAATTAGGTATCATCCAAGACATGTGACATCCATCAACCCGCACTGGGCCCGCGTGGTGGATTACGACCCATTCCCTCTCTTATAGATGAGGCCTGAGTCCCAGCATTGGGTACATTATAAGGTTGAAGCCATGCTATCCTAAGTGATCAGTCGCTAACCCTCCGTCCTCCCGCAGTGATCCAAGAGGGCGACACGACGGAGGACGCGGAGGCTCGTGCGCTGCTGAACAAGTTCCTCGGGGCCACCGTGCTGATGGCGGGCATGCAGAGCTACGTCACCGAGAAGCCCACCGGCAAGCTGGTGGTCAAGCAGGTAGGTCCTAGATAAGTGGGAGATGAAGAGTTTGTGAAGTAAACCTATAGGTAACTGGCGCGTTTCCATGTGAAAACTACGTCAGATTTGATATTTTTGTTACTAAGAGTCCGACAGACACACACATGTCAGTCAGTCCGTCTGTCACCAGGCTGTATCTTATGAACCATGATTGCTAGACAGTTGAAATTTTCACCTATGAGAATAAATGGGGCTCTCATTCAACAACAGGGGATTTTTTCCGATTTTACAACAGACGGTCAGGAACACTTTGTGCGGTAATCCGACTAGGATTTGCCGGATTTTGGATTTCTTAAATTTGATCCAGGACAAATACTGTCTATAGGTACTTATTTGTTGATCACACTTCATGGGCTAGGTATATATTTGCTAACAATAGTACAACCTATGGTGAAAATGTAACCTGCTTACGAGAATTTTCGCATCGACATGTTAATTGAAGAGTAAATATACAGTAGGTAAGTAAGTACAAAGATACACACAAAACATACACCATACACTGTCTTCATTCAGACAAGCTTTAGCCATGAACAAGTGTGAATTTCACCATAGCTAAAGCATCAAAATATCTCTCTGTTTCTCAATGGTTCTGTTTTCATTTTCGAAAAAGACTGTATTGTAGATTCGCTCGTTAAGCCGTAGGTCCCGGCTGTCATTTGTAGATCTTTGGCAGTCGTTACGAATAGTCAGAAGCCAGTCAATCTGACCCAGTTAATGGGTTGTGGAGGTCTGGTAGGCAGCCGCTCCTCGTAAAATAGTGGTGTTCAGCTAGATCCGGCTTAACTGGAAGCCGACCCCAATATATTTGGGAAAGGCTAGGCAGATGATGACTGTATTGTAGATTCGCGGTGACTTGCTAAACCCGGGAAAAGCGCAGTGTATTCCTATTCTTGCTATGTAACCCGGTACCGTCCATCACGCAGGTGTAACTCCGATACAATATCACGCTAAATACAACGCTGCAAGTGCATTTACAATTATATACTAGACACAGTAAAGAAGGTCCACTTCTTACAATGTTTTAAACCCACACACACATACATATAATATGCCTACTATAGTCCGTCTAATGAAAGGGCGACCTGAGAAAAAGAGGTTAAATTCAAAAAATGTGTTAGTGGTATTACTAAAGTAGGATCATGTCTTGACAATTTACAATCTTTTTTATTTCCTACAACTGCGGCTGAATTAGATTTCTCCATACAAACTTTGGATTCCCGTTTCATCCCCATTCATCCTCAGGGGATGAATTTTTGCAATCCCTCTCTTAGTGCTCGCCTATGTCATAAAAGAAAATCTTGCACCCAATTTCACGCTCCTAGCCCCAATAGTTTCGGTTGCGTATTGATATGTCAGTCAGTCAGTTTCTCCTTTTATATACGTGTATGTATAGATTTGCTGTCCCCCATGGTTTCACCCGTGTCTTTGATGACTGCTTCGCTTTGTGGGCCCGTCACATATTGTTATATAACCTTAGCCTTCCTCGACAAATGGGCTATCCAATACTGAAAGAAATTTTCAATGCAAATCAATATTTTCTGAGATGAGCACATTCATACAAACAATAAACTTTTCAGTTTTATAATATTAATAGTTTAGAAGTGTATGTAAATTTTGCAAGTAAAACTTAAAAGGTCCAAAAATAATTATGACTTCTAGTTCATTCCTGGCGCTTCGCTCTCGTGGCTAATCCCACAGAAACAAAAATCTTTTTTGTTTGCTCCGAAGAAAGCTTGTTTATCGGACAATAGATGAAAACTTATTCATTGTGTAGCTTGAACATCGCACTTCTTTGTCGAAGCTTCTATCTTCTCGTACCTTCTGCTACCCTAGTACATAGTGGCACAATTGTTGCAGTATCGTGTGCAGCGCGCTGGCACGAGACGCGCATGAATCACGCGCACATGCGCGCCACTGATTTATTCATTTATTTGAGGCGCGCAGTAATGGCGGCTAATGATCGCTTTTTAATACAATTGGCGTAGTACAGTGGCAAGTGATTGGCAGACGAGATTTGTGGGGCAGATCGATATGTAGGGGCTGCATAATGCGAGTAGGGGATGCAACAGTGTCTTGCTGAAAATTATATTATTTTTACTCTACAGAAATCTTAAATTTTTACTTAAACTATTGAAGAAGTAATTTTATTTATTTGTATAGTACCTACTTAGAGGACTTACAGCTAATAAAAACAGACAAAAACAAACTATAAGTATCTAATCATTAGAAAGCCAATTACAATTCTTCATTTATGGTGTAAGCACAAAAACAAAAATGGCTAATTCTCAAAACACGGTTGCTCAAAAGGGAACTCTCCAGAAATGTCTCGTTTTCCTAAAGGGTAATGCTTCATTGTCTGTCTTCAATCTTGCCTATTCCACTTTTGCTGCTACAGACCTTAGTAGTATTATTGTCAATGCTATAGCATAACAGGACACCTAACAGCGCCGGCTATCATCGTGACTCTGGGTCAAATAGATCACAGACGAAAGTTAGAATCATTCCGTCCATTTGATACAGGAACAAGGAGTTTGTTATCTCCGCCTGTTCAAAACACAAATCATTCCAAGTCGCGAACCAAGCGGCAGCGTAGCACTTAGGTACGAAAAACACCGGCCAAGTGCGAGTCAGTCTCGTGCATGAAGAATTCCGTACCGTATGTAGCAAAAAACGTCAAAAAATCCCTTTTAGTATTTGTTGTTCTACTGGTATTCAGCTAAATTCGGCTTGACTGGAAGTCGACCCCAAAATTGTTGGAAAAGAAGCCTAGGTAGATGATGTTGTTATAGCGGCAACATAAATACGTACATCATCTGCAAAAACCACTGTTTCGGTTCATGGGATACAGTCTGGTCACAGACGTAAAGATAGACAGATGGACGGACAGCGGAATCTTACTAATAGAGTCTTTTTACCCTTTGGGTACAAAACTCTAGAAACTATAAAAAAACCGGGCAAGTGCGAGTCGGACTCGCACACTGAGGGTTCCGTACCAATTTATCAAGATGAAAACAGTTCAATTCTCGAATCGAGTCTTAAAGATTTTACAAAAAAGAAAATCTTGTAATGTAACTAAAAATTTAAGGTTTTCGGAATTTTTCCTTTATGTGTGCTATAAAACGTTGCTTCATGCCAAATTTCAAGATTCTAGGTCGACTGGAAGTACCCTTTAGGTTTTGATTCCCTTGCGAGTACTTGCGAGTTTCAAAATATGCAGCTTAAATTGCTGTTTCTTTTGATTGCGTTGACGTAGAAGTTTGATTTTGTTACAGCTTAAAGGTATTATAGACTTGAGTATTTGGTATGAATTTCAATTTAATACCTCTACGCGTTTATGAGGAAATGGGTAGTAAGTTTAAAATTATTAAAAAAATATATATTATGTGATGTAACTAAAAATTTATGGTTTTCGTAATTTTTCCTTTATCTATGCTATAAGACGTTGCTTCGTACCAAATTTCAAGATTCTGAGTTCACGGGAAGCACCCTGTAGGTTTTGATTCCCTTGCAAGTGTCGAAAATTTGCGGCATAAACGGCTGTATCTTTTGATTGCGTTGGCTTAGAAGTTTGATTTTTTCACAGCTTCAAGAGACAGTAGACCTGAGTAATTGATATAAATTTCAGCTTCATACCTCCACGCGTTCCTGAGAAAAAGGGTCTTGACAGACGGACGGACAGACGGACAACAAAGTGATCCTATAAGGGTTCCGTTTTTTCCTTTTGAGGTACGGAACCCTAAAAAACATATATTTCCCGTCTGGCCCCGCCGAAGAGAGGCCGAAAAGAGTAACCATGGAGTTTTCTTGCCGGTTCTTCCCCTTAGGAAACGACCAATTGGATCCATGCACGCTTCTGACGTTTTATAAGTGCCCATGTAGGCCTCATCATCTACCTAGTCTTTTCCCAACTATGTATATTGGGGTCGGCTTCCAGTCAAACCGGATTTAGCTGAATACCAGTATTTTACGAGGAGCGGTTGCCTACCAGACCTCCACAACCCATTTACTGCCCATGTAGGCCTATGTAAAATAAAAACATTTTTACAAATTAACATCCCTAAACTCCGACCTCCGACCGAAAATAAACAAAATTCCATATAAGGTGATGAATCTGCCGAAGGTGGATGGCCAAACGTGCTAATGATAAATAGGGGTGTGATACTGCGCAGCGCGCGTACAATCCCGCGCGTGGCTTGTACACGCGTACGTTGTTTATGCTACGTACAACGTGTGTACGTGTGAGGCAATCTGTTATAGTGTAACTAATGTTAACCTACTAAATAATCTCTGGAAAGATTGAACTGATTACAAAATTGTTTTATACTCTGTTGTCTTTATACAAAAACAATGCATGTCTTACGGGAGCGAAATTGTAGTAGGAAGATATTAATGACGGTTCTAGACGTGAACCAAAGATATAGATCAAGTAGCATCTGGTGGTCTCAGTAGTGATGTGTGAAATGATCTTGGAAAAGGATTTTTCAGATATTTTCTTAAGCTTTTGCAAAGACTGTTTCATGAAATTTAACGCCCACTAAACCTAAGTTTATGTTTAAAAAAATGCATAGTTTTGAAATATTAACCCATACTACAATATTATAAATATGAACCTGTGCGTAGGTTCACGGTAAAACTACTGAAACGATTTTAATAAAATTTGGTACGGAGTAAGCTTGATCGCTATGAAAGGACATAGGCTACTTTTTATCTGCCTTCGATTTCAATTTCTCGTCCACAATAACTGAAATTCCGCAAACGAAGTCGCTAGAAAAGCTAATATAGGATAAAGGCTCGCACGTAACAAATAAAAGCTTTAATAAAAACTTAATAGGAAATAATTAAAACAATCAGATCTGAGAGTACAAGGTACGATGTGTATCGACGAACAGTTCACGAAGCCTGTTATATCTGTTATACTCGTATCTGTTATATCTGCCGCAAGGTCACTCCATGGTGCGTGACGACCCACTTCAACCGCAGAAGAAGGTCAATGAAAGTAAACAAACATTCTTCTTTTAATAACACTTTAAACGCAATGAGAGTATTACAAAATCTGAAAACTGTTCAATTTTCTTGCAGCATTTTAAACCCACGCCAATCTCAATGAGCGCCAACATTCGTAACTATAGATTTAAAGATCTTCCACGCTGAAAATCTTTGTCGCAGACTCCCAGCCCACATGTGGTCCAAATATCATGCCATCATTACCCCTGTAGCCTACATCCACGTTACTACGAGCGAATCGTTCTCGTAAACAAAAGCTTCGGGTAGATGCGCAAGCGCCGCCGTATTGCCGTTTTAAGCCACGCGTTCTAGCGCGGAAAGCGATGAAAATCCTATGCAAAAATAACACGCCCGGCCCGACATTTCACCACCATTTGCTACTTAAGGACTTAACTCACGTCTTAGAACAGGCGAAAATTAACTGTAACGACTTCTGGGTTCGATTTTGTGGGGGTGAGAATGGCGTGCGCGGTTTGCGGGCCTATATCGGGCGCGCTGACGTCACGGCGGGCGGGCGCGCAGTCCGTCCCCAGCTGCCGCGCTCGCCACGCGCAGCTCGCCATGGTCGTCAGATAAACCATAATATTATGGTGTAAGTAATTAATGAATTAGTGCAGTAGTACCGCGTGTAGCAAGGCACCGGTGTAGACCCCGACTAGTGATAAACAAGATAACTACAGGATTTGCAAACATTTTCAACTTCAGCTCTACTTTTTGTGGTGAGTTTGCTATTGACGATTTTTTTTGGTTTTGTGTTTTTCTTTTTAATTTTCTAGTAACATTATTGTGCTAGAGATTTTTTTTATTTAAATCTCTGATGCACTCATAAAGTTCTACATTTATATTTTAACTTATTCATTGTTTACTAAATTTTTCTTTTCTATGTTATATTTTACCCTTACTAATAGTTACTGAAATTGAATCCCGCAATTGTACCACGCGAGTAATAATTTCGCCGATCGTGTTTAATGGGCTTCAGTTAAAATCAATCGTTGACGTCACGCCGGCTTTCAGCGGACTTTGAACTTTTACACGCAAATAGATCATTATTATAGCGAATCACTGTCGAATAAAAGGCGTAGAAGGCTAAACTATGGAATAAACTATGGAATATTTTACAATTTTTCGTCTACAAAAAATCTGCGACAGGTTTTCAGTGAAAAAAAAGCTTGGCGCCGTTTTCCAACTCTTCGTACTCGTAAATTTCCTTACGTTTTTTAAAGATCTTCAATGAAGTGCCTAATCGTTTCTGATATAATGTAAAAACTTTGTAAAATAGAACTAGGTAGGTAGACATGTAGGTTAATAGCTCGCCACCCATAAACACCAATAGACACAATCACGACTCGTTTCCTGAAACTGAATTTCAGTGGAACATGCTCTAAATACTTATAGAAGACTTCTTTGTAAGTATAAGGTTACTTACAAAATGCTTCTCCGGAATAGGAAATCTACATTATAGTAGATTGCTTGTCTTTACGGCCGAACCCAATAACCTATCTATCTCCAGCTTTGGCATACTGGAGATAGTAAAACAAATGATACAATACAAAAATTATACATGTTTTTTTCTGTTGTTTCATTTGTTTTTCTATCTCCGATATGTGATAGATAGGTTATTGGGTTCGCCTGTTAGCAGCCTGTAAGCTTATAAGCCCGAAAATCCTTGAAAAGTCAAGAAGTTTATTTACCTGAAAGTCATTTCTTTTTCCACCTGTGACCTACACTACACACGGTCAGTTCATCCGTCAAACACGACCATGCTTCTGTCATGTCATGTCAGTCGGAGGTCGTGAGTTGCGACACACTGCCGCTAGAATTAAACAACAAATAAAAGAGTGCTAGTAAGAATGTTGAGTAGTAGTCAAGGGCAGTATCTTTCGTGACACTTTCTTAAAATATTTAGCCGGTGGGTGAAAGATATTTCCGCAGTTAAAACGCGAAAGACAGCTTTTTCTAGAGACTTCTTAAAGAAATATAAAAACATTTGTGGTATGGGATGTAAACCTACCTAAGTTACCTACTGATTAGGTTGTTTTTTTGTTGATTGATAAAACTAGTGCTTGACTGCGATCCTACCTGGTGTTAAGCATTGATGGAATCGTTGATGATGAGGCACATTCGTTTATTAAGAGCCCATAATAAAGAAAACATAAAAAAACGAAAACTGGAAAACGCCATGCTGTTTACAAGTAATAATCGTATTCTCAAAGAAAATATACCAACAAGCAATAATTTCAGTACCTCAACCATACTACAAGCAAGCGAATAATGTAATGATTATTTATTTTCTCCACAATTACAGCTTGTTCTCCGTAACAAGCCGCGAGCTCCCCACAAGCTGCACAGACCACAGCTGTAGCACGCAGCTTGCAAACAGCTCAGAACAAATGATATACGAGTATAAGCTATTTATTTAACTACATGCTCTTAAGTGCATGTTGTCGGTCAGTTCAAGTACAAAGTCGCGTTCAGACGGATCAATCGGGATTTACCACATATCATTTTGATAGAGCAAGTTAAGCCCGTTGAATTTTCTAATTCATTATGCAGTTTTCTAAGTGTACTTAGGACATTACTGACACCACGTGCTTCGGAAAGCACGAAAAGTTAGTCCCGGTTGTCATTCTTAAATCTTTGACAGTCATTACAGATAGTAAGATGAAAGAAAGTCTGACCATCGCATCCATCCAACGAGTATCGTGTTGCCTTGTAACTGCGTTGTGAAGGTCTGATAGGTAGTCGCTCCATGTAAAACACGGATATAACACGCATCCGGTTAAAGGAGATTGCCCGTTTTGTAAGGGAAGTTGGGTCCCAGTGGAAAATGCTTGTGCCCTGAAGATTTTTATTTTACCTAATAGTAAAAACATAGCATTTTCATAATCGGAATTTTTTTTCATTGTGCCACCCAGGTTCAGGAGATATCATTATTTTTCTGTTTTAAAAATGTAGGTAATAATTACAAATTGACAGACTAAACATCACCATGAGCATCTAATTATGTCTCTATTACTTTAATTCCATTAGTTTATGAAAAATTATATAAAAAATAATTTGCACACAAAAAAATAAATAATATTTTTAGGTTATTATTCCAAACAAGTACACGACAGCACAAAAGGGACCTGCCACGTGGCATTCTCCTTTGAAAGCGACCCCAAGCTTGTTAGGAAAAGGCTGCAGAGAAGATAACGATGAAAATTCGATACACAATTCGAAAATCGTTATTGATAACAGATGGATGCATTATCTAGAGCCCAGAGGAAGCTAACACTACAAGTGAGCATTGAAAAGCTTGCATAAGTATATCGTTATTGATACTCATCAAAAGTAATTGAACACAATTTACAATATTGTAAACAGTGATACAACCTTCAAAAGATATAACAATAAACGCACATCATCGACTGTTTATTATCGAGGTAAACATTGTCTTTAGCAATGCCAGTTCTGTTAAGTTTGCTTTATTTAAAATTATTGAAAGATCACGTCAGCGCAAGTAAGAAATTAAACATCTCATAATCGATGCTTGTGCTACAAAATTTATTTTCAAATAACGATGAACACATAAAATCCTGCAGAAAATTTCTTCAAGTAAACTGTAGCCAGTCTACACAAACCTTTACCCCCAGCGGACAGCACCGATTATGTTAAATTAAATTGTTTTCACAATATTATTACAGGGTTGTTATCTTTCTCCGCTCGCCGGCATCGGCATCGCGAGCAAACGGCGATATTTATCTAGGCAGCCGTAATGGCGACTCTATCCATTTCTACGAGATAGTTGACGGCAGGTCCGATAATATCTACAGGATTGATGGCTAATTGAGAAACGGGTCTAAACTGACCTTTTAGTATAACAGTGTCTTGTAAGACTTTATAGATTGGACACGTTTATCTACTTTGTTCAAAGAAAATGCCAATCGACTTGTCAATTTCAAACATTCACCTCAGTCTTATTACATAATTTTTAAAATTGTCAATTCAATCAAACGCTTTCTTCAAATCCTTGCAATAGCTTTAATAAACCAAGTCATCAAAATAAACAGAGTTACGAACTATTCGCCAATGAGCACCTTTCACTATATCACATATATCCTACACCACCTACCTACGATGATCAGCAGTTTTGTGTGAGGCAGGAAGTGATACTTGCCTCATCATCATTGTGATGTAATAGGTGTAAGCTTGACACTTCTTTCTACTTTTATACAATCTTTCACTTGAGTTATGAAGACCTTTCTTAAGTAAAGCTTCGTTTGCTTAATCATTCCTAGAATTTGTGAAATTAACTTCAAGGATGAGGTTTTTAAATTTTGCTTGACTTGTCTAATTTAATAGAGAAAGAAAGAAAGAGGTGTACCTTCTCTTCTTTAAATTCGGGTCTATCCTTTTTCTTATTTCAAGTTTACCTCATAGCACCATCATATAAAAACTATTTGGATTATTATTTTCTACTCTTATTTCGAAAATCGTTGTTAAACATCGATGAAACAAAATTTTTATTTAGAAGTCGGTTGATGTTTTTAAGTAAAACATTTTGTGAAGGCTCTATTACTGAATAGACAAATAATAATTTTGGGGTGTCACAGGGTGCTGTTTTGGGGCCCGTTGATGGGAAATTTACTAGAAGGAAAAAATGTATGCTTAAATATCGCCTTAATAACGACAAAACATTGTGTGCACTAACAATGAGAAGCACAAATTCAATGTCACAACAGAACAATATACTACTCAGTGGATGAAAGAGTGTATTTATGAAAATGTTTCGAGAAAAACGTTGACATTATCATTAGTATTCCGTGTATAATTTCAGTTCTCATTACATTGTTTTGATTTGAATTTAATTCGGAACTTTATATATCCGGCGGCATGCGTCAGTCGAGCGACATTCACGTTTTATCTCCAAATTATAATGTAGGCAGATGAATGTTTCACATGGCTTACTGTTTTTAATTTCTCTCAAGGTTGATGTCTTTTGGCACTTTGTTAGAAACATATTAATAGCAGCAATTTGGAAAAATAAATAAAAAATTGTCTGTGTGTGATCTTACAATTTGGGAGCATTAACCCGTGTGCTACTGTTGATTGTTCTATATAAATTACGACTCATTGAATGTGCTAGGTGATAGTTACGTTTCTTCTTCACATAAATCAGATCAGGTCACCATCTCGAATTTCTTATTTTTCATCGACACTCTTCCTATCTACGCTAGTAAGGATATAGACATCATAAGAATATAGGTACAAAAAAAGGCTACAAAACATAAGACATACACACACATAAGATGCATTGTTTGATGGAACTCTTGTTCTATACTTATGTATTGAAAATGCACTTCTCCGAGAGGTTCCCATCCATCATGACTAAGAGCTTTAACGTTAAGTAACAGAAACTACCCTGAAACAATGATGTTACACAACATAGTTCACGAATGGTGACAAGCGTACTCGTAAAATGTGTTATTAATTGGCAATCAAAGAGCCATCAATTAGGCGCTCGATTGAATGGATCGAAGTGCTGTGTCACTTGCCAAGTGACGGTAGAATGTGGACACAGTGCTGAAGAGAGCGGGGGCGGTTCAAGATACACTGTATAGCAAATATGCGATGAACGATAGTCTTAACTTGACGATGCAATGGTGCAGCTAGAACTAAATTTTACACAAGCGTATAATTTTACTGTCAGTGTCAGATCGTCATTTGATTTTGCGAGTCTAGTCCATATCTAAATTAACGACTACCCTTGAATTAATCCAAATGTATCCTTTTGTAAGGTTCATCCCTATCACATAGCCCATTGGACATAACACCCGTCTGGTCGGGGTATCCTCCTTTTTCAATGGAGGTATGTGGCACTTTACTCTCTGTTCCACATTCAGTACGGCCGTTATAAGTTGGCGAGTGTGAAGTTAGGCTCTGCGAATTTTGGCGCTTGAAATATCGTACAAAAACAAAGGTTTTAAAAAAATAAAAGCCAATAACTGTTTTTAACAGCAATAACAACTGCAAATTACACTGCATTGCCTCCAAACTTTAATGAGTTAAAAATCTATAGCTCCAAGGTATCATTCAAATGTCGTTCTCGATCGACATTCAAACCTTCAGTTGTCAGCTATCCGCTTCCGCGTGTCCACCGCGCGTCTCAGGTCAAGCCTCCCGGTCAACGGTCGTTGACCCATGCGCCTGCGCCGATTATAATAGTTGGCGAATCTCGCGCCAACACAAGTGGGTCAACACGGTTATTAGGTCTGCTAGGAGCTGCAAAGGTGTTGGGCTAAGGTTGGCGATTGATGCAATTTGTTCCTCATTAGCTGTAGGTCTTTTGGAATCATCTTTTAGATTCATTTTCCGTACACAAAATACGCGCTTTAGCCGTGGAGTTGCGGATACGACCCTGTTTTACTATACTACTAGTTCTACTACCTACTAGATTGTTTTTCGAAATTTTGATTTTACATCTTTTGCAAGCCAGAGGTTGACTGGTAGAGAATGCCTTGCTACATTCAGTCCATCTATGAACCCCTACTGTACCAACATGAAGTTTAAATAAATAGATATTAATGAGGTATCACTAAAGAGATTATCAGTTTCTTACTGCAAAAATTTCTCCAAACTGCAATATAATTTTGTGAGACCTTTCAGTAAATGTTCTGTATATATTTAGATCCAATATAGATTGGGGAATCATTGAAGACTATAAATACTTATCCCATCTTACACCCAAATTTATTGCTTCTGCGTCCTGAAATTGCGAACATAATAATCGATCTCCTACATCAAGTAAATACAGAGTATTGGGAGCACACGCTGCGCACGCGGTGCCTCTCCACGCACGCCGTGCACGCGCTCACAAGGGCTCTATTTATACCTCAAGTAGTGCAAGGTGAAGCCAGCTCACGCCTATAATAAATACATTTAGTGCTTGATAGAGACGAAAGTGAACATTACTAAATTACTCTCCATGTAGGTTAGGAAAATCTGAAAACTAAAATCATGAATTAGCTACCTATTCTCTGCTTTATCTGACAAATCATTCAAGTTTACTCATTTGGATTAGATTGAATATTATTATAATCCAAAATAAATACAAAGTCACTATTCATGAAAAACAGTAATTTCAGGAAGTAAAAGCTAGGTCATTCATGCAACAGTGCAATAATGCAGTCGATTATCACAATCACTCTTTGTCATTTTGTCACAGTGCTCATTTTATTTCCTCTTAAAACGCGGAAATTTGATGCTAACGCCAAAAATGTTTCACAATACTTAGAAATTTCAAACAGGAAAAAGTAAAACTGCCCTAAAAACGAACAAATCCCTTTATATTCGCAGCTTCAGTAGTCAGACAATTCCGTCGTGGGACTCAGTCCCTTTGTCCAAGTGTGACCGCCAGAAATACAGCTGTGACGTGAGTGTCAGATCTTCCTTGTCACCGCCACGTGGTCAGCGCGTGCGATGACTTTGTATGGACGTCCGCACGTCTGCCGAGATACGGGGAAAAGGGCTGCTTTGTTTGTTTATGTCGACGTTTATGACTGAAATGGATGGGAGAATTTGATTGAGCATTTGTAGGGAATATTTAGTCTTCATGACTGTGTTTGCGTTCAATTTCGCTGAATTGAATTGGTTTAGGAATCAATGTTTTGATACTTGCGCTGTCTCTGTCTGTGTTTCTTCTGTTAGATTGTTTTCTTTACTTACTATATTTTCGGATGTCTTTGGTTTCTTCATCACTCTTTGTGCCAATCTGAAACAAGGAACTTATAGCCATTGGACTTTCATAGTCATCATACACGACATACTTAGTCCTATGAATTCATATCTAATACCCTCACGTCATCATCAATCATTCTATTTTCTCTATTCTATTCTATAATTAGCTCTCCTTATCACCCGTTGAGAATGGCCCCATCTGCTGCATCCACGCAACTGTTTGGCATCGGTCTGTCCATGTATTTCACTCCTACGACAATGCCACATGCGCCACGTTTGCTATTGGCTTCCTACGTAACTGAACACATCGTAAGGAAACCATGATCATAAACTTATAATAATCTCGATCATTAATTATAAATCAGTGACGGCAAAACATCGTATATGGTTGCCATCTCCATATCAAAGAGTTCTAACTGGAAACCTGCAAGTCATCTGAATCTTGATAAAGGTACTATATTCAAAATTGAATAATCATATGAATTCATGTACGTTTCATATTCTGTATAGAGAAATGTTAAAAGCAAGTCTTGATTCAGTAACTCATCAACGCCCAGCCCAAATCCTGAAAGAAATTTTACACAGAGTTTCTTTTATGATGTATCTAATAGGCTAAAAAGAATAACAAAGGATTTCCCATAGTACACCCCTTAATGGGATGAAATGGAGGTCCAAAATATGTACGGAGAAACCTAATTTCACGTGAGAGAAGCCGCTGACAGAAGATAGTACAAATATATAGATGAATTCATAAATTCTTTAATTTTTTCCTCTTCACTCAAGTAAGGCTTATGTTTAGCCATGAACTAATGCATTAGTTGAATATCTACTCTATAGCTACAACATTAGCTGGTTTTAAGATAACAGATGACAAAGTCAAACGACAAAACATCAAACAATGTCAAACAAAACACATTTTCAATTCTCCTTATTCAAATTCACCAAAATCCGTCGGCCATCAGCCCTGCGCTCGCGCCATTTCAGTTGGTCCCGTGCCAAACGGCGTACAAATACAAACACAAGCTAATGACCTTACATCTCTGCTTCCCCTACAGCCACATAAGGAGCGTGATAGCTCTCGAGAAAAGGGCCAAGGCTTACGAACAAATTATGAGGAGACAAGATCAAATGTTTTGGAATTTATAAAGTGTTTTTATTATATTGTTTCATGGCATTGACTCCTTTCTACTTTTCCTGAATTCGTGTGCCAAGTTTTTGTTTAGAATTCGCGATATATTTATGGCTGTTGATATTATAATATTTGTAGACTATTACACTGTGTGAGAATAATACGAATTTTGTGGAATATGCGTACCCATAGAAACTTCGTCCACATTAGCATCTAATGAGTTTTCTTTTTGTTATTTTGTCTCTTCACTTTTCCAAGCATTTTCGACAAGAGTTTTTTCATGACTTTGCTCAACGTCATTTTCTTCCAACAAATTAGAAAGCATGACATCCACATACATAACGTCTCCCCAGGACGTTTTCTATGAGTAACGTTCATTCGCAGTTAGCAGCTATCCATCAGAAGAAAGTCTAACAACTCATTACAGATATCCGTTGCTGCAATAAAAACTTTATTACTTCAGGATTAGAGTTTCTATCCTGTGGTTTATGTCGTCAATACAACCTTTAAATTTCTCCGGACGTTAAAAGTCTTAGAATTTTCCAACTAGTTTAGTTCTTATTAGTATTTTATTTTGAGTTCCTAACAACGAATAATTTTTGTTAAAACATTTTAATTAACAAGACGAGAGTAATTTGAAAATACTCAAGTAATTTTAAAACTTAGAACAGAAAAAACTCATTAGTTTAACCGAGCATAAAACCGCATAAAAAGATAACAACATTGAAATAATGGCAGGTTCTTTTCTCTTAACAACAAAAATGGAAATCGGCACCTTCTATTACAGATATAATTGTGTCAGAATGAATATTCAGTACTGCTACCGTTCGCAGAAGACGGCGTTAATGTGGGCGGAACCGCGGAACGGAGCAAGTCTCTCATGTATATGGATGCAGTAATAACAATTGGCGTAATTGCTTGAACCAGTAATTACGAGCAAGTAATCGGTGCGTGTCTTACTGGGAGTGAAGAGCTCATGAATGATCATAAAAGACTTAAGAAAGAAATACAGACATATATATAAATATAAATAATATGCCAAGCGTCCATGAATAACCCGCCCATGATCGTTCCCGGTGCAAAGGTGCCGATAACACTGGCCGCATTGCCTCGCTGAATAGCGAGCTTTGCACCAAGCACGACCTAGACTAGGAGTCTACAAAACTTATAACTACAAATCTAAAGACTTAAGTAAGCACAATATTGTTCTTTGACTCCGCGATCATATTCGTACGAGACTACTGCCTACCCTAAATAAGACAGTAGTGTAATAGCTATAAATAGAAACAGTGTATGAAACAAAAGGCGTATAAATGCTCGTGGGAACGGTCAGCGTTCCCAGCCGCTGAGACGTTTGGAATACGATGCCAACTTGCGTCTCCTATTGTAGGCATTAGTGATACCGGATTGGTATTTAAAATTATGGGTGGCAATTTAAATTCCAATATTAAATGCCCTTACAAAAAACTAAACTTTGATAATGATGAGATTATGTTATAAGAAGTAGCAGTCAAACCATTAACTGGCGAACACGGAACTGGCAATGATAGAGATATACCTAAAGATATAAAATCTAAACCATGTAATCTGCAGTAAACGAAAGTTACACGCACAACTTTTAATCAACAACGGGAGCTATAATTTAATCAATTTGCGAAACTTGGACGTGTCAATGTTATGAGGGAAACATAAAAACGCCGAGTAAAATGGTCTCGTAATGATATTAGTATGATTTCCCGCCATTACGACTTTCACTGCCAATTATAGCTGTATTATATCAAAGTAGCAAGTTGCAGAAGTTCCATATGATTGCTACAAACCTCAAGTGGTAGTAAACTTGATGGTAACAGCTAAATTCACATGATCAAATCTAAGAGCATCACTAGCTTATCAGCTTTAACTCCTACCCCTAGGTAGCTATGTGCGAGCTGGGCTGTTTCCTTATAGTCCATTGACATCACCATCATAACCTTGTCCCTGTCTGAAATACAAAGTTACAGGCTTATTCTTCCACATTTTCATAAGGCACCAGACGCCAAGACGTCTTCTCTGATCTGATTTTTATGTACTTTTCTCACCTCTTCTTGTTTTGTTGCCTGTCTTTTTCCTGTCTTTTATTATCTTCTCCCTCTCATCTATAGGTCTCTCATCTTTAGGTGTATCTTCCTTCTGGGCATCTTCTGCCTTCTCTTTAAATTATAAATTTGATCAGGTATTGCTATAAAACCTATTCCACATTGGTTCTTCTGCAGAATTCTGGTATTGTATCGTTCAGTTTTTGTCACCGCACAATCTACTAGTTTTTACTCGGATGTAATATTATAAAGCTTTTTCCAAGTAATCCATTGCGTTGCTGTTGTAACTGAACTGTCGCTTTTTGTGTCGTTTAGATCACGGATTGATTTCGATAATCGTTGCCATTATCTACGGTCTTTCATGACAATTTGCGTTACATCATCTGAAATATTTCAAATCTATTATGTTTATTCTAATAGCAATGACTTTACAGTGTCAATGCTGCCTCTACACTTATTCGATTTCCTCTATTTATTTCCTTTTCATCAGCATGAAGCATTTGAGTGAGATGGACTCCTACTCCGAAAACCATTACCCACCTTTCATCACAGTTGGTAAAGGAAATGGGATAAGTTTTCCATCACGAGACATCATTAACATTAGTTCTGCGGCCGTCCGATAGAGGCCACTGTACAAAAACGTCCGTTAAACTTAAACGTGCTAATGGCAGTCGCGTGCGCATCTCTGCGAGCATGCGCAGTAGAACGTATCGGAGCCAGCGCTAGATCACACTACAGTTAGTTACTATGAAAAGTAATAGCTATCATAAGTGGAACCTGTCAACAGTATTGAAGAATGATTTTCAAATTAGCATTTCTGGGTACGGTAATGAAAATTCACGATAACTTGACACAAATTAGTAATAGATGTTCGATAATATCGTTTTTAGGATCATTGTATCCTGTGCAGAATCGTCGTACTTTATTGTTATAGTTGAGCATTTAACATAAAAATAACCTACATCAATATGTATGTAAACAAATCGCAATCATGTACTTAATTAACTGCAAACATAGGTGTGTAAATTGTATGATTTGTAAAGTTGTTTGACAATTATTAGCTGGTAATTAAATATTACATACACATGTGTACATTGTGCGTATTCGGACCTATTTTCCTACGAATAATTTAAATGATAATAGGTACCATTAACCGAAGGTGAACATCATGATGCCAAAGTAAACATAACATACATAAATACCAAAGTATAAAGTAGGTATTGCCAAGTTTCTAAGAAACAACAGGTGATCAGTACCTAGAATTTTGAATCTCGTTGAACTAGAAGCTATACGACATAAGTATAGTAGTACACACGTTGTTTGATTTGTAAGTTGTAATCACAGCTAACCGTAGGTAAATTGTATAATCACAAACACATTGGTCGAAAAATCGAAGGCAGCCAGTCCAGAGTGTTGATATTTTACTACTATTCACCACTACACTACTGAAGCTAAATATAATGTAGATGAGATTTCCGTCCGTTTTGGCGCATGATAATTTCCATTTATCAAACGTTTAATAAATTCCAATGATTTTAGCATAGAACTAAAATATATCGTTCGAGAAATATGATAACCTTTGAATAATATCCAGTGACTGTGATATACCTAAATCTTAAAAATTCTTTCAACAAAATTGTCATATTAGTCATTATCAAGCATCAAATGGTCAGATCTCCTAGCATTAGCACAACTGAGAACCAAAGAATTAATAACTATATTATATACCTACATTTTCACAAAGCCAAACCTAAAAGGCTCCAGGCCTACATCACTGCTTCATTAATATCACAATCCTACCTACCAGGGTACCAGGGTTGCTGGATTATTCTAAAGAGTTACAGGAACATTGTAGATTGCATGTAATCAATAAAAGTTTAGTGTTCAGTCTACCACCAAAAAACAAAAACACAATCTAACGACACTATAGTAGATATCGTCAACAGGTCACATAATTGCGTATCGTTCATCACAGTATCAACGTCATTAACAAGATCAGTGTCCAACAGCTTTGCCTCATAAACCTCCTCTCTTCCGTGCTTCACTTTTAACGAGCCCTCACGTTACGACACTACGTAAGAGGAGCACTTTCGTATAATTATTGTGTTTATATGATCGCCCACTTTCTTACAGTTATTGCTACATATTTCATCAGATTAACAGTTTATGTCAATAATTATATCCGTATCTTGCGACAGTCGACAAAATATTGGGGATATATTTAAGAAAATTACGAAAACTTTACCGCCTACAAATTAACATACTAAGTACAAGTTCTTACTTAGCAGAGTATTTACGATTATGTTAATAATCTCATTATTATGTAAGTACTGACTCCTTGACATCTACATATTTGAATAGGTACTCCTCATTACGCATAAGTGCGTTAGCATCACGGAAACACAAACGTATGGATTTCCTAAAAACGTAGTTAAAATTATAATTCTGTGAGAAAAGGTACTTCCAAATTGTAGGTAAATAGATTCAGAACGGTAAGACGTATTTCAATACTGAAAAGGAAAGAAACTAATAAGAACAACGTTTCAGTAAAGAGTCAAATCTAAAGGTGAGTATAAACTACAACATTTACTTGTAACAGAACAACGAGCCGCTCTATGATATGTTCAAGTGTATCATCCTTTTACGAACTACACGTCGAGCACGCTCGCCTCTTTGTTACAAACCAACGAGCATATTGGTGTAACATTTCGTCGAGCGTATTGGTGTAACATTTCGTCGAGCGTATTGGTGTAACATTTCGTCGAAGGAATTATGAAAAAGAATGAACGCAAGGTACAACAAAATGTTAGTAAATGAGCTTTGTGCATTGTGAGCATTTACCAGTAACATAACGCCGAGCATTCGCAGGAACGTTACATTACATGAAAATGCTTTGGGAACTGAGCTTTTGCCTGTATTGTACCATTCGTAAGAATGTTACATTACAGAGAAATGCTCCATAAAATGTTGTAGTGTATACTCACCTTTATAGTTGACCGAACAGTAGGTAATCAAAGTGTCAAACATAGTATCACTACTGCACAGAATACAGGAAGGTCAACAAATATCGCAACGTCCAGGTTCGTAATCTCACTGTAGATATACCAAAGCTCAATAAGTTAGTAAACAGCATATCATCTTACGTGCTGCACAATATATTTACAATCCAGCCACTTCCCGCTCTGGCGGATCTATTGGAAGCGGAGATGCGCAGCCGTAGTTTTATTTTTACAACGCAGTTTCGGCGCGACCTGCCAAAAATGTGGCCCAGTGATCTTCTGAAATATAACGCGACTATTATTATTATACGATCCAGATTGTGGATCAAATGCTGTGGAATAGGGTCAGGTTGTAATGTTAGTGCTGAGGAATGGGGAGTCTTTCATGCACTAAAGACTAGAAAGGAACTGAGAAGCTTTTGGTGAGAGAAGAAAAGAACATGATAACTTAGAATTGTATGCTTCTGCTAACAGTCATCTAGTTGCCACTGAAGTTCATGATATAAAGATGATAAGTGTCTTTGAAATTTTAGATGTCGACAGATTTAAAACGACATTGACATATTAATTTAAATAGATTCAAAATTCAGAATCTCTTTAATTTAAAGACCACCTGCATCATGGCAAGCGCCGTGTAACCGATTACCCGCAGATCACTCAAACATCTCAATCCTACCAGCTGTAACAACTACTAAAGATGATTATCTCACTCTCTTTATTTTCTCAACTGAAGTATTCGCGAATAAAATAAAACGTGTGTAGCACATTACAAATTCGCATTTCTAGACTCCCACGCAGCCTTGTCTGTAGGTAAATAAACGATCATAACATCACGCTATCTTTCTAGATGTGGATATATGTACAAACATATCACAATAAACATACATTAAGTTAACACATTTACCTATAGGTAATAAAAATGTCGCGGTATACTTAGTAAGATATAAAAACATAACGTTATGTGTTTTATAAGGCTCATGATATTAGCATACCATAAGCATAATCAGCTTATAATTTTCCTACTACTGGAACTCAGACCTCCACTTTAAGGAATTGGACAGAATCCACCACGCGAGCCCAGTGCAGTTTAGTGGATGTTGTCTCCAAATTTTTTGTTCGAGGTCATACCGGTTTCCTCACCTGATATTTTTCGTCACCGTTTTGAGATCAGCGCGATTAAAGGCGTATTAAAGACAGAGTTTTTATAGAAAAGATTCTTGTTAAAGACTTCACCGAAAATATCAAGTAGATTGATCTGATTTTTTGCGTCTGTCGCTGGATAATTTAATTTGATGCAGTCTGGTGACAGTAACAGTAAATGACATTATCTAACTATCGCAAAAGAAAAAAGTAACTGACATATCAACGCACAGCCGAAATTACTGGGTTTAGCTTTGCTTTATAGAAGGGCTTTTTGAAATTTCAACTTTTAAAGGGGTGAAAAGAGGAAACTTTGTATACAAAATCTTATTACGTATACTTGAAAACTAGCACAAATAGTCACCTAAGTACCACCATTATAAAGATTTAGGGGGATTGAGAGATTGTCTAAAGGATTCTTATTTCCATGATACACAACTTTTTTATCTAAATGAAAAAAATAACTGTCTTTATAAGTTTTTCAAAACCACTCTCAAAATACGTTTTAAGGAGTGTCAAATTTTGTGTCAATTTTTTTTCACGAATGAATTTGCTGACAATGTGCTCGTATCTTATAAGATCCTATTTAGATATAACGTTATTAACTACCGATCCAATCGATGACAAACCAAAACAAAAGCACTCTAATTACAAGGCAATTAATAGACCACGCTAACTAATACTACAAGTACTACATAACCAATAACACAGTAGTTATTAAGGCCACCAATACTCGGTATGTTATTGTTGAACTAACTACTAGTTAACTGGAGTAGTTAGATTCGGCGCCGCACAGACTAAACAAGGTCCCACATCAATGGGCCCGCCTATTGGCCCGTGCCTGAGATGACTGACTGACGTCGATATCAGCTGTCACCTGTTTCAGTATAAAATAGTGTACTCTGTGGCTGTCACTGACGGCATGATGTCAACGGACGCCCACCAAGACGATGCTTTGTTTTGTGACGCCAATCATTGGGTGAAGGTGATTTGGATGTAGTTAGAGTTAGATGAAGGGCATTTCTGGTTCTTTTATGTTTCATAGATTTGAATTCATCGTAAAAATTAAATTTCCCCTCTCTACTTTTTGCAATTATAGTGTGTTACTTACCTAAAATACATATATCTAGGCGAAAAATTCAGTCATACAAAACATTAAAAATTTAGTCATAAATATCAAGAAGCAAATAAAGATCAGAATATATGTTTCTCCTAAAGCCACCAAGGCTAAATAAACTCCCAGAAAAGAAAATTCGCAGAGCTAAAACTGTCTTCATCCTTGAAAATCTCTTTACCCATTTCTAAATTCTTGAAATTCCTGTCCCAACTGAAATAACTGCGCCCAAAATATCCAGAACCTCTTATACTCTTGCAGAGTAGTTCCTTTGCATTCCTGTGCAAGGACACCAGACATTGTCCCTGCTGGAATTAGCCCGGGCTCGCAGGAATGCAACAAGTCTTAGTCCTCAGGCATCCGGGCCATTTGACCTGCTGACTCATGGACTAAGTATAGCCCACTGGCTGACAAGACGGAGCAATTGGTGGATAGCTGGGAGACACAGACGCGCGGGAGACAACTGACGAGGAAATTTACAGAAATTGGTTCAATTGCTCTGAATGTGTAACTTGTGTTCTTACGAATTGTTTGTTTTGAAAGGCAATAGTCGCCTTATGATCCTGTGTTTGGTATGTAAGGCGAAAATCATAAACAATTTATTATGTTAAGACATACAGTTCAAAACTTGATCGTACGAGTATTTGAAAGCAACCGCATCTTCAAGGAATAAGTAGGCAATAAAACATTCAAAACGTTTAGTTTAACCCAGTTTAGTGATAGTGCACTGAAATGCATTCTCCATCGCCTGATGTTCAAGTCTTGCTATAAAACTGGAACAGAATAGTCCATCCATTACATTTGGTAACATAATAGCGTCTTAGGATATCATAAAAGTAATAACTCTTAAAAGCATTTACAAATGGAAAATTTCCTGCTATAACAAAGCACTCAATCTTCCTGTCAGAGCAATTTGTCATAACAGAGACGCAAATGAGACAAGTAAAGCTGTCGGCGACAAATTGGCCGCACATGCAGCAGCTGACGCTGGGCATCTTCCTGGTGCATCCAGTGAACACAGCGGGCCTATCGGAGACATGGCCACGAATATAGAGCACGTCATAAGTTTAGTGGCCGAGCGTAAAAGAGTCGAGTTCCGCGTTGGAGCGGCGCCCGCACAGAATAAACACACGGTGTTCATCACCCTGTCGTAAAGCTTATTCATAAACATTATGTGATGTGGGTAACCCGTGATGTAAGACCCCTACTCGTATTTTCTAGTCTTTTACTTTTATATGGAACAGAGTGTAAAGTCCCGCGAACCTCCGTTGAAAAGGGAGGATCCTCCGACCGGACGAGTGTTATGTCCGGTGGGCTACAGCCCGATATATAGATTTCGGGCTGTTGTATCTATTCAAGTCGAGTGGAGAACTTTAATTGCATGATGCAGGATTCGTAGTTTTTATTTGACGCCTTAAATGTCTCTAATACCAGCCGGTTTGCTTCTGTTTTCCAAAACCCAACACTTTTATCAGAATCTAATGTCTGAGGACTGAAAACGTTTGCGCATTTTTGTTTTCCGTTCAAATAATACAGCGTTTCTTTATTGTAATGCATGATGAACCATTTTATCGATTAAAAGCAAAAAGATTTCTTCCGCTTGAACAGTCTGGTTAAAGTTAGTTACCAAAAATGCTACGGCAGTTGCAGATGAACAAATAATAATAAGCAAATGCACAAATCCACTCAAAATGTAGAAATTTTCTCGCTGCATCACACAATAATCATAAAGAATAATCATAAAGTTAGTATTGAAAGAATCAGTCAAGTTCAAACTGTATTAGAAATTACAGCTGATTACTAAAAAATACAAGCCCTCGTCTAACCGATAAAATAGATATTTTGTTGTTGCTAAACGCTGCCAAATAGCTGCATCATGTTTTTTTTAAACGTTCGATAAATCGTATGCGCTGCCGGCGCCGGGCGTTACGTAAACGTTGATTCTGTTTTATTCGCGGTGGTAGATGCATCTGGAGATATTTTAGAATGACCTATACCAATGACTGTTAGTACAGGATTCATTTGATGTTTCTCATTATCATTATCGTCAACCTCACTTCATCTTATACTACTGATTTGAACTTTTACCGTAAGTACTCCCGTATTTTTGGGCATCTAGGACCGTTCTGATTGCTTTACCCTTTCCTAAGAGAGCCTAAAGCGAGAACTACATTAGATCGACGCACACGTGGGCCACGCCTGTTTGTGCGTAGAAATACGTTGCGTGGCGTGATCTAATGTGGCTCTACAAGTCTAGTTGCCATATAAAATGTATGAAGACCGATGCGCTAAGGTCGGCGTACATGCAACACGTGGTCCCAATGTAGTTCTACCTTAATATCTAGCTTTAATATATAGAATTAACCAGGTAAATCTGTTCTAATTACGTTAATCTACACCTGGATTATTTCAGGATTCCTGAAATAAATCTGCATCTGTTAGAATACCTACTATCAAAACAAACTATTCAGTGATGTAGATTAGCTAATGATTCGAAAAATGTGGCTATAGTATCGCTATGTGTATTGTTGCGCAAATCTCAGAAATAGATCGCCTATAAACTATCCAAGCGTTACACTGAAATACTATTGTAGAAGAATTAGGGTTGGCATCAGACTGGAGAGGAAAATACACGTTTTATTAAACTATATGTGACCTACTCCTTATTTTATTTATTGGGGAAAACAAACAATAACACATAGAGTATTACAGAAAGAAATGAGTTCAAGTAACTTTACAAATTAGGTTTCAACAACATTTTCCACAGACCAAAATTTGAGACATTTGGTATGACAGGCGCTATATATTTTTTCTTTTTTTTGTACCTATGATATCTTATGATATCTTTTTATATATGTACTTAGTGCTCTCTTTTCCACTACATGTAGACATTATCCACAGCGTAATATCCCATTTATATCTTTTCCATACATTTTTAACGCATAAATTCACCGCTTCCTGTTTATTGAAAGCACTATTTACGCAACTATCCCTCAATAAAACATCTGCAAGTCATGCGAATTGACGTCAATATCGCCGTAAACTTTATGAACCACAAGCGGGCGTGGGGCAGCCCTGTGCGAGCCTATAGCACAGTCAAGGTCGCGACTCTGTATATCTCTCCGAACAGATTTAGCTGCACAAGCTTTAACCACATCTCTCCGTATCAATGAATTTTAAAATTCGTTTTAATTTATAACGACATGTTTTTTAACAGCTGGCTTTCTTGTGAAATATGTAAAAGACCGCAGACATCGTATTTTAAATGAAATTAAGATTGAAATGTGTATTTTTCAAAATTAACCTAGATGACATGATGACTGAAAATTTAAGCACACATTTTTATTACAAAAAAAAACAATGTAACATTTTATGAAACAACGGATTGATTGTTGGTTTGTCACTCTCACCCGCTAGATCCATTTAGGTACATGATTGCTCGTAAATCTAAAAGCAACTTGCGTTTCATCCCTTCTCTTCGCATGACCATACCAAGACAGACGATACCCTTTCAAATTTTCAGTCACACTCAATACAATTGTTTTTAATTGATTTTGTATAGAACTGCTTTGAACTTGCCTGAGATACAAAGGTTTTTAGAAAAGTCTAAGCAACTAAATTACACATAGTTTCGTTAACTTTTGACCGTTAACGAAACTATGTGTAATTTAGTTGCTTAGACTTTTATGACAAATCTATAATACCTAGAATGAAACTTAGGGTCATTTACCATTTGTTTCATCCTACTATAAATTTGTTCCCTTTCAAAAGTTACCTGCACTGGTCTAATATCGCAATATTTCGTATTGAAAAAACATTTAAAAAGCTCTCAAAATCCGCGATGCTCATCTATCAGCGTGTCAGACACGAATAGCTAATGACTAATTGACAGCGGTGTGAAGCGGCGCCTGCGCCGGTGGCCTTTGACCAGCTCCTACAAGGTCGGGTCGAGATATTTGTGAAGATTCTACTACTATTAGGTGAAAATAACTTCGTTTTGCAATAGTCGAGACCACGTCGAGACATTGATCTAGTGTGGAAGAGTGTGACTCATGGTTAGAAGGTTGGGCTTGAACGAATGTCGCACTAAACTGTTAGTTTAATGTTAAATATAGTTTTTTTTTTAATATTATTCCCTTGTTAATTATTTTATCGCATAATATTAAATACGCATGCAGCCAGAAAGTTAATTATTAGTCATCAAAATAGTTGAAGCCAACGTTCCGCACGGGTGTTAGAAATCTCTGAAATTCTCAATTTTTCACTACTATAATATGCATACATTATACATTTAAACCTTTCGTCATTTAGTCTATTGATGAAAACCGCATAAAAATCCGTTCAGTAATTTTCAAGTTTATCGCGTTCATACAGACTGAAAGACACGGTGGAGGACTTTGACAAAAATCCTCTTATTTTCTTTTTTTTTAATGTGGAGAATCATCAGAATGATTTCTCTCGCTCTTGGACAGAGCGGAAGGGCGTGTCAGACTTTTACTGACTAAACCCCACCCCGTTCTTTCTTTGCCTTCGTTCTAGGACCCCGGGTTTTCCTTTCAGAAACCAACCTATGGCCTCAGTGACAAAAATCCTTGGAACTCACTTCCACCCATGTTTCAAGCAGAATACTAATGGAGTATCTTTCGTTGTCCCCCAGGAGACAGTTCGCACGAGCAGCAGCGGCGGTGGCAAGGTCACCAGCTCGCAGACCAGGACCCTCGAGGACTTCGACGTAGACCAGTGCTGGGACGAGCGGCTCCTCAGGAAACTCGTAAGTTATGTTTATTATTATTACAAACATTGTTGAGCAGTGGTGGCCCAGTGGTAACGGCTCCGGCTTGCAAGTTGTAGGTAGGTTGTTGGTTCAAACCCAATCAGGCGTATTACTTTCTGTAATTTATTTCATCGCCACTGCTCTCAAAACGGTGAAGGAAAACATCGCCAGTAAACCGGTACGTCCTAAAACCGAGAATTCGAAGACATGTGACATAGTTATAGCCTAAACGACTGATCAAGGATTGTCTTCACACCCGATTTAACAGCATCAAATCTACATGCAGCTGTGTCAATTGAGTCATCTCCGTGAAACCACCCTTTCTCTTTATCAGAGTTTCAATGTGAACCTGATTATAATTAGTTATGGAAGTGAGAAGTGTGTTAATACGACGGGTCGCCTCGCTAGCTCAGCGTATGCATTGAGCTCTAAGAAAGCTGTTTGCGACGCGCCTGAATGTCTGCCAATTACTTATGACTGTCCACCATCATCACGTCTACCACTTTCATAAAAAAACAAAAAGTCTTAATTAGAAAAACCGGCCACGTTCTATCTGGATATACGGCGAGCAATGGGGAGCTCACCATCCGATAACCAGCCCGAGTCGTCGAAAGCGCATAGTGTCCCACGCGTGACTCTAAAAGTTCTCAGCAAAACCTTTACAGGAGCCCAGAAGAGCCGAAATCTACTGAGGCTAAGCTCGGGGCCAAGAAAACAAAGCAAAGAAAGAATATAGGAGTGGATTTTAGTACTTAGTAAAAGTCTGACACGCCCTCCCGCTCTGAACAATTCACCACACAACACCACAAAAAAATCTCTACATATCCTCTCAAAACTGATTAATCAACAAAATAATCGCGTAAAATCATACATATCCAATCAAATCAAAAATGTTTTATTGTGATTAATAAAAACATTTTTGAATTGATTTATTTAGAGCCTACGTGAGCATGACCACTTATACAACATGTCAACATTACAAGTGAGTACCTACACGATTACCTACGAAGTACCTACAGAGAAGAACCGGCAAGAAACTCCATGCTAAGATAGAGTAGACCAGTCAATAAAAATAATATTTATCAAAAACTGCGTCGAAGTTGATGATAGCATGGCGGGTGATAGGACAGAATGGAAGAAAAAAACATGTTGCGCCGACCCCAAATAATATGGGATAAGGGCAGGAAGAAGAAAAAGAAGAAAAACTGCGTCGAAGTAGGAAGCCATTAAAATCCGTAGTGTACTTCTGGGCATATCACCATACCTACCTAAGCTAAAAGCTATACTCGTAATTATAATTAAAAGCGAAACAAACGGCGCCACCTACTGAGCTCCTTACTAAATCCTTAAGTTTCAAACCCCATGTATGTAAGTCCCAATATCTGCGCGAATGAGTCACGTCTCGGCAAGGGCCCGCGAACGCCGACCGGTCTCATCTCCATTCAGACGACTAACGACTTTCATTCACTACCTGAGTCACCGCCTCACCGCCCCGCACCGCTGCGTCGCCTCCCCGAGCTAATTAACATTATTGCTTCGACTCTCGCAACTTATATCGACTTGTGTTTAAGCGGGCTTCCGAGAAGCTGAGCTTGAAATAGCTTTAGAGCTTACAGTGTTAATCTCCAGGAGTGTCAATCAGGCTTATGTCAGACTACAGTTTTGATTCGGGCTACTAACATAGCAAAGCAGATTCGTGATCTGGAAAATTTTACCAACTGAGAAGTCTTTCCTTGAGCTTGCGGATGACTGGCAATGGGTAGTTTGCCGTCTAGCTATCCGGTAATCATTCAAGCCCGAGTTCTTGACGGCGCGTAGTGTTTCATACGTGCCATAAAGAGATGTTAGCAAAACCGTAGGGACCTAGCAGAGCCAAAGCCTATTGGAGCCATGAGTTGTCCTGGAACGCGAGGCAAAGATAGAACATAGGAGTGAGTTTTAGTCAGTAAAAGTCTGAAAACCCTCCCGCTCTACCCTACAGCGGGATAAGTTATTGGATAAGTTAGAGTATATAACTTTACAAAAAGTCAATAGCGTCAACTCACTCGGGGGAGAGTATTTGCGGAGGCTTTCACGGTGCGGCGGCGATGTCCACTCACGCGCGACGCCACGCGTGAAACTTGACGCCGCGGACTACTGTGAGGTACAAGTTAAGAGCGATGGCGTGAAGAAAACTCGGGACATTATTATGTTTTATTTGGATGAAAGGAAAACTAGACTTAATTTATTAAAACATCTCACGTTGGTACGCTACCGTACACAGATGCTTTGATTTGTTTTATAAATTAGGTTTTGACCTCATTCCCACTATATCGTAGCTATTAAATTATCGTCGAAATTTTAACTAAATCAGACATTCTTCTGCTGCAAAAATAATCCTCCCAAAAATCTCGTTTTGAACGTACCACAAACGCGTGACTTGGTATTAGTATTATGACTTTCCAAAGTTTAAAAGTTCTTGTAACAGACTCTTTAGCTTATAACAAGACCTTTTAAAAATATACCAAAACATTTCACTTGACCAGTGCCTAAACCGGTACCGCTCATGTCTTACACTCACTGAGCCATCACTTTCGCTGAGGCAGCACGGCGGCGTGGGAACCCGCGTACTTGACACTGGACACGACAGCACCTTCCGACACCGTGTTGTGACACACTACCATGTCTTCACGCTTCTCACGCTGCGGCGTGATGTCACAATCGCAACTCACTGGGACAATCGCTGTTGTCGGTAGCTGTGTTACTGACAATAGTGATTGTTTGTTAAAATGCTTAATAAGGAGTTACAGAGATGTAAGCTGAGTACAGTTTTTTGGCTTACAAATCTTACGCCCGTTTTCAATAACCTACCGCATTTCATAGATAGATATCTACCCCCGATAAACAATAAGATTCTATCTATCAATCCACAACTTTTGGTAGGAAATGCTATCCGTCGGTTGGTTATAGGAAAGTAAGTAAGGGCAAAAGGATAGATTTGTTTATCTTTAGTAGCTGCAACTGTAGATAGACAGCTTATTGAAAACGGGCGTTAATCAGTTGGTCAAACGAGATGGTCAAATCATTTGTGCCTCTCGTTAAGTATTCAACAACTCATAGCTAGTAAAAAAACATTTTAAAAACACACAATAGAAACTTTCACTGCGGTCAAACTAACTGCCATCACCGATAATTACAACAAATAAATTAAAATCAAATAAAACCATCATACGACTCATCATTGTGCCGAGAGCACACATTGTCAGCCGGCAACAAAGCCGTGCGATTGGGGACAGCCCTCACTTCCGGAGTACCGGGCCACTTCCGGCCTGCCCGGCCCGGCGCTCGAACCGGTTGCGCCGCGATACAAACGTCACTTATTGACAACTTGACCAGTCGTGCAGAAAGCTGCAGTTGGGTCGAGTTTATACTGGAGCATTGTGATAGTCACATGGTTACGTATGTAGTGCGATGTGCGGAATTAAATTAAAAATCTTTTGATTAAAGCATTACCTACATAAATACATCCGGCCAAAATTATTATAAAACAAAGTCCCCTCTTCACTTCTGTACGAAATAAAAACTACCAAACGCATTTTCATATAGTTTACACCGATAGATAGGAAGGTACAGGTAAAATATATACAACAAAAAATGAAGGTGGAGGTAGATTTATGTGTATAGAGAAGAGAATTTTAAGATTTCTAACGCCCGCCCGTGCGAAATTGGCGCGGGTCGCTAGTAGATACCTACTCGTACGTAAAAATTGCTCTCCTTTCCTTCCTCCCTTCTTTTGGGCAGTCAGTTTAAAAATAAAACAAACCCTCAAACAAGCAGGCGCCTTTGTACAATGTTTCTTACCTGTGCATATAAATAGTTTTAATAAATAAACAAGCAGACAATAGACCTTCATGACTAGGATCTCATTATCAGCAACTCACTTCAAATTCTTCCAACTTTACTCATCAATACGAAAGCATTCCGGTTTCCCTTCCTCCAGCCTACCCACAGCCTTACCTAAGTAACCACAGTGCAAACAGCATGGCGCTGAATACACAGTTACCGTGGAGTAGTGGTCGCGTAACGTGCGTATGCGCCAGCGACGGGCAGCTTGAATAATATATACTTGGTGGATATTATTGTTTGTGTGTAAAAGCAGTGGCAAGATGTTGAGGGGGCTCCAGGAGATATGTGTGAGTGTGTGAGGAGATCGAGATGGACTCTGCCTTGTTGTACTTGTGTAAAAAAAAAATCAAAATTTCAAAAACTTAACACTAACGAATTTATTTTTTCTAAAATCACTAAGCTTTGTAAAGTGATCACCATGAAAGAACAACCCTGATGGACTATCCCTGCCCAGTAGTCGACTAAGTTGGCAATTGACTCACTTTACAGTTCACTCCCATGATTTAATTAATTATTTTTTACGTATACACTTTGTTATACCCATGTCCTGAGGTATATGAGTGAATTGAGAAGTGCTGAAAACTTTGCCGATATTTCCTAAATCAATAAGTCATCGAAACGTTGACACTGCTCTGCGACTAGTTGTCAGCGATCATTTCTTCTTATTATTACGTTCTTATACTTATACGTTCTTTATATTGAAACTTGTCCATTATGTAATTCCAGTTGGACGAGTGTAACGACTACGAGCAACGTCGACGACTGCGTGCGCGGATCCGATCCCTGATGGCGGAACAAGAAGGTAAACAGCATCTGTACCACTCTTATACGACCATGCTACCACCCTGACATGTGACCACTGCTGTCCAATCATTCAGTTACGGGACAACCCGATACTAACGTGTTACAACGTAATTTTTGTACCTAGGACTAAAAGTCATAATAACTTTAAGGAAAGCCATGAGCTGCGCTCGATTTAGCACTTATAACTATTTATTATAAACCACATAATATTTGAGTATTGTTTCTTTGCTAATCTTTATTTACAGAATGTAGTCACAATTGCGATTGTTCAAGGTAAAAATATGTAATAGCTATGATTACTCTTCGCACTTCACATAAATTCGCACATAACATGCACTATGTGCTCCTGTACTATGTATCTTATACTTTAGCTTATTTCTGAAGACAGCACTCAATATAGATGGATGTACTAAGTGTTTGTTGAATGTGTGCAGCATGCGCGAGTGCCGTGACGGAGGCGCTGGCAGCGGCCGGCGAGGCGGGCGGCGCCGACGGCGACAGTCGCGGTGAGTCCCTCCTCCTCCCGCTGCTGCAGGGGCTGCTGGGCGGCGGCGGCGAGCGCCTGCTGGCCGGCCTGGGCGCCGCGCCCGCCGACGTGGTGGCGGACGTGCGGCGCTCGCTGGGCCGCCTGCGCGCCGCGCTGGCGCCGCCCACCGAGCACCCGCAGGCGCGCGCGCTGCTGTCGCTGGCCGACCGCCTGGAGGACGCGCTGGACGCCGCCGACCGCCTGGACGGCTGCCGCCGCAAGCCGCGCCGCCGCAGCCGCGCCGCCAGGCACACCGTCGGCGTCACGCAGGAAGAGCTAGAGGAGGCCCGCCGCCTCGTAGACCGCGACCAACTCGCCCTCGGCGCTAAAGGCCCCCCATCCTCAGGAGCCACTTCCACAGCTTCCATGGCAACCAGCACAGATGAACCTTCCACCCCTGAACGCCAACAAAGTATTGACGAGAATGTCAGCTACCACGACGCGGTCGCGTCCCGACAGAAACCCACCCCAGTAGCACACTCTGTCAGCTACGAAGGTCCGAAGCTGAACAGAGATGCACCGGTCGTCGTGGAGAAGCGCGCGCCGACGACTCGCAAACCAGACTTCCACCGGCACTCGGTCGCCGACGCGGGCAGCGCGCGCTCGCAGCCCTACCAGCAGCCGCCTGCTGTACAGCATCCTCCACCACAGCAGCAGCTGCGGCAGCAGGCGCCCCCTCCCCCACAGGCCGCGCCCGCGCCCGCGCCACAGCCTGCCTTCCAGCCACAGCCCGCCTTCCAGCCGCAGCCGGTGCAGGCGCCGCACCTGTACCAGCCGCAGCCGTTCCAGGCGTACCAGCCACAGCCGCGCATGGAGCGGCGCCCCTCCGACACTAAGAGCAGCATCGCGGCCATAGCTAACAAGTTCGACTCGCACGCTCAGAAGGAGAACATACCGCGCCGCGCGCCCGTCGAGGCCGCGCCTGCGCAACAAAAAGAATATAAACGCGAGGACCCAAAACGCGCGCCATTATACATGCCCCTTCCGCCCACTTACAACTTCGCAGCGCCACCGACCGTCACGCAGGATGATTCTAAACCATTCAGCAGATTCGGCAACAGTAGCAACAAACGGTTACGTATGAAACGTGCCAACACTATCGACATCGGCAGACCGCTGGCCGGGTACCGCCTCGACAGCGACAACGATGACGAGACGTCCCCGCGGCCCATCGTGCCCGAGTTCAGGCCGCAGACTGAGAACGATAGGAAGTTCGTAGCGTTCATGAAAAAGAACGAAGCGGCCGACCGCGAGGCGGGCGCCTCCGGCCCCGCCAACTGGAGCAGCAGGTTCGGCAACATTAAGAACGCGTTCGAGAGTCGCGAGCGAGAGGACAACAGCGTGACGAACAGCAGGTCGTCCAGTGCGTCATCCGCGCGACGCTTCTGGCGCACCGCGGACGAGACCACGGTGAACCCGGCCGCCGCACGGCCGCGGAAGTTCTTTAATGAAAATAATGGTGACATAGTGAAGCCCCCGTGGGTGAACGAGCGCAGAGAGCCGATGCGCGTGCACATCCCGCGCCAAGCGCAGCACCAGCTGCCACCGCCGTCGGCGCCCGCCACCGCGCCCGCTTCGCTGCCCGCGCACCGCCCCGCGCAGCTCCCGGCGCCCGCGTCGCAGTCCGCGCACCGCCCCGCGCCCCTGGCGACGCCGGCCTCAGCGCCTATATACCCGCCGCCGTCAGCGCCTATATACCCATCGGCGCCCGCGCCCCCTGCGCTGTCCGCGCCCGTCGCGCCACCGTCACACCTGCCGGTTCCGCAGTCCCCCACGAGACCAACGGTCGTCAAACCATTTGTAGCGCGACCTATTCCCGTCAATCAATTTTCTCACGCACCTATGTCTGCGTTTAAACCTCCAAGCAAAGTGACGTCACCGACTACGGCACCCGCTTACATCTGGAGTCCTCCGTCCGTGTTGAACGCGACCTCTCCTACGGTCGACCACACACCCGCGTTCCCGGTACACCCAGTGCCTATTGCCCCGAGCCCGCCCATGCCAAGCAAGCCTTGGGCCACAGACGCAGACAAACCAAGGAGAGTAGTTGGTATGGCTGCTGCCAAATTCGAGAGCAACAAGCCCGAGCCGGCGCCCGCCCCCTACCGGGAGAGGCCGTCCGCGTACCACCCGCCCGCACCGCCGACTCACACGCAAATACAAAACTATCCGGTGAAATCTATACCCAGTCAGAACGAGCTCTCCGCTCCGGAACTCGTGCGGAAAATTGATGACTCCAAATTCCCAGCACAAGACGCATATTTGCCCAAAGTTGATGCACAGAAACTGCAAATAGAGTTTTACGAGAAACAAATCCGCGGAAAGAACCGGCGCGAAGCGGTCGTAAACGGGCACAGCGACCCTGCAGAACGCAAGCCCCCTGCGCCACCTGCTTACACCATCACCGACTACACGCCGTCTGGCGGCGTCTCCACGTTTGTCCCGCTGCAGCGCACGCCCGACATAGAGAAGGCTCGCGCCCACAAGGTGGACTACCTCCCTGACGTCGTCACCAACGACACGGACCGCCGGAACGGCACCTCGCCCCATCAGCCGCGTGCGCCTACCAGCCCGTACTCACCGCGAGCCACCAACCCTATCGATTCGCCTCAAGCTTACCAGAACGGCGACGTGCCTTACTCTAACGGCGTGGAAGGCGTGACGACGGAGCACGATAGCGTGGTGACTCGCGTGATGCGCGGCCCGGTGCGCGGCGCGGCCACCATCACGACCGGCGTGCGCACGCGCAACGACGAGGGTCGGCGAGGCACGGCGGCAGACAGCCTGCGCGGAGCACTCGACAAGTTCTCGTCACCCAAAAACGACGTCATCGCGCAGATCGAACGGAAAAAACGCGAGACGGCGAGGTCGCAGGTACGGGCCCCTGTAAATACCGGCCGCTCCCCCCTGCTCGCGCCTGCCCCCCCGCACGCCCCTCAGTCCCCCGGTGCGCTCGCCGCTTCCCGCGAGTCCGTGCTGTCGAGCGAGTCGGCAGGGAGCCTCGGCTCCAACCCGCTCAGCAGGTCGGGGTCGTGGCACCAGATGGTGGCCAGCCCCAAGTCGGCCTCGCCACGCCGAGTGGTCGCACGCGCTAAGTCCATGCACCTACTAGCTGTGCCCAAGCTATATGAGGGTGGAATCGCCCGCGAGGAAGTAACGGAAAAGAAGAAGACGGTGGAGGCGTATTTCTCTGGGCAGCAACAGCAGCCGATGCGGCCCGGCGCGGGCGCGGGCGCGGCGCGGCCGCGCGCGCTGCGCCAGTCGTACGCGCCGCCGCAGGCCTACTCGCTGGGCCGCAGCCGCACCATGCCCACGGTGTCGGAGCTGCAGTTCCTGGACGAGAGCAACACCGAGGACGCGTTCGAAGACCTGGTGTCGGCGCTCGCGTAGCGTAGCGTCGCAACATTCCACTAGTTAGGAGCGGGAGACGAGCGAGACGCGCGTGAGTCGTGTGTGTGTGGGTCTGCTTGTGCCGCGCCCCGCCCCGCATGCCCCCCGCCCCCCGGCGCCGCCCGCTCTCACGTCGTTGTACATATGCGCTGTAACCTCGCACCATCTTCATCCGCGCCCTCTGTAACCGTGTTATTTGACTAATAGCTTCTAGGTTATCGTTGTACTGTCTTGCTGGTTGTTTTCCAAGTGTTTCGAGTTAGTGTTAGATCTGTGTGTCCTCGAGCCAGTGATGGTCGCTAATGTGAACGTTTTGTTTGCAGAGGAAGAGGAAGTAACTGTGACATCGAGCGTGAGGAGGAACTCGTCAGAAAAAACTGTTAGCAGTAGCACTACCACCACTAAAACATCTAAAGGTTCGCTATTCTTAACTCGTAATTTTGTAATTTCAAATAAACATTAGTTATATGAATGTTTGTACAAATATAGTTGTATATTTTCACAGTGATAGAGAGTATGACTAGGCCGGCGCCTAAGCCCGTCTCGCCATTTGCCAAGTTCCGGCAGCTCGAGAAACAAAACTCAACCAACAGTCCCAAGTAAGTCTCGTCCTCCTGCCACATACCACATACATACCTACTTCTGACATATCGTACCTACATGAAACTTCATGAAAAGACCGTCCAATACATAAGACTCTTACCATTCAAGTACTATATTCTATGTATTAGATCCTTTCGCTTCATACGTAATATAATGCAATATATTTTATTTATTTTTGGCAGCCATATCTGTGGATACGAATAAGGATTAGATACAAGTAAATATACAAGTTAATGATATCCATATAACATGTAAAATAGTCGCTTAGTACGATAATCATTTTTTTCCGAGAAGCATATAAGGCTAAGTACATACGAGGCCTGTGTCAATAATTGCACGTGTGTACTTACCCTGTCATGAGAGTCAAGTCTCGTTCATGGTCGAAGCCCGGCTGATGCTTGCCGTCCAGTTGAGATCAGCACGCGTTCTTGTAAATAACCTGCGCCCCCATTAATAGCACTCGCGCTCCGTAGCACACGATGTGACAGAACTAATCGTTTGAGCGTCGACGACTAACCGCGAGTGAGTAGACTCGGTCACTAACCTGCGTCCCGTTGTAGCTCGCCCAAGAGCCCGCAGAGCCCGGGCTCTCCGGCGCTGCCTTACTTCAAGTTCACGGACCCCGCGCTGCAAGCCAGCGCCGTCACTATTAAAGAGCGATTGCTGCAGTGGTGTCGCGACAAGACCCGGGACTACGAGGTACTCTCCAGCCTCCCGCCCCCCTCCCGCCCGCACAACACCCCCACTGCGTACACCAGTCGGCTATGGCTCACGTAGCTGATGCACACCAAAATGCAATGTTTTCTGTATTTTTCTTAAATGTTTATGGTTTTACAGTATTTAGATAATGTAAATAAACGTATTGGGGAGGTTATCAATGCGGTTAGATTAGGCAAATGCATATTTTTTTCTAAATTTCCAATTGGTACAAGCCAAACCGAAGTCGATGTTTGAAAATTTGCATCTGCCTTCAGTCAGGGCGTTCGGATGTAACGGATTTAACCGCGTTATCGAGATAGCATGTTGATGGCGACCGCTGCGCACGCGCTCCTAGTATTAACACACCGTCACTGACGTCACTCACACTCCACGCTTCTCTTATCGCTTCACTCTGGCTGCTACTCTCTTGTATATATTTTATACATTGTGTTATTTTCACTAGTTATTGTTTATTTATCTCTCTCTCACTGTACGACCAAATTCTATTGCTTTGGTTTCACAGTGATGTGTATTTTACATGTATACATGGACTTTTTAATATTTAATACCAAACATTGAGACGAAATTGTACATATAATGTGGAATTTGTGATTCGTGTGAATTTTATAACAAACCAAAAATGACTAATTTTATAATCAATTTTAATTTTGGATTAAATAGCATGGGTTTATGAAAAAAAGTTCGTCAATCGAAGAGTGTGACTTCCCAGGGTTGTGCATGATTGTGTTGTTAACTTTAGATAGAGATGTCCAGTAAATGTGGGTATGAGTTGTAAATAGAGTGGATCTGAACACTTCGTACCTAATTGTTTGGTATTGTTCACTGTGCCTCCACTCCTCCACTGTGTAGATATGTATTAGACTAGCAATTCCCCAATCACAGAAAGTAGTTTGTCACAATAACTTTAAGAAACCATCTTGATTGTATAATACATGTCATTGAAAATTACTAGCATATATGTATGCCGTAAATAAATTAATTTCCTCAGTAGAAAAATCTCTCGAACCATCCTTGAATTCTTCCTCACTCTACTCCAAGTACAATGTTCCTCTACCTGTTCCTCCAGAATGTGAAGCTGGAGAACTTCTCCACGAGCTGGGCGGACGGGCTGGCGTTCTGCGCGCTGGTGCACCACTTCCTGCCGGACGCCTTCGACTACTCCCAGCTGTCGCCTGAGAAGCGCCGCCACAACTTCACGCTCGCCTTCAAAATTGCCGAGTAAGTATCAATACAAGGATCTACTCCACGGGAAAGGCCTTTATTTGATGTTGTGTCAGAAATATCGATATGAATTTTTCGTTATTTGCAATATGGCCTAAATTTACCAGACTTAGACACTAAAATTCTCGATTAATTTCAGAAATCCCCACCAGTGGGGATTGTTACTTTTTTCTCAGAAAACCATACTAGCTAAAATATGTCAGTCCAGTGAAGATTTTCGGAAAAATAAGTAACAATCCCCACGGGCCCCTACTAGATGTTTTTGGTTTCAAATTATGTTTTGGTTACTGGTGGGAATTTCTGGAAAAACTCAAATCCTTATCCATGGTATTGCAGCGAATTGACATACATAGCACATGGAATTTTTTCGCCGTCACACTTCTGATACAGACGAAAGCTAATGAAAGATCAACCGACCGACTCATACAGTTTCCTTACAAGTTCCCTGTTCTTGTGTCCCCAGTGAGAAGGCGGGCATCTACCCCCTGCTGGATGTGGACGACATGGTGACGATGCGCAAGCCGGACTGGAAGTGCGTCTTCACGTACGTGCAGTCCATCTACCGCCGGTTCAAGGACCAGGACTGACGTCACCAGTCCACCAGGCAACGGGCACACCCTGCACTGTCGCGCGAACTTGCAGCCTCGAGGGGTAATTGATTAGACACCCTGCACGTCTAAGTTGGCGATTACTTTTAGAAGGCTCCAATAGTTTGGTCATTAGGTAGATGCTCCATTCACAAATTAGTCGGTCCAACCGTTTAGGATCTGCGCAGACAGTACACGGTGTGCCCGTTCGCGGGGAGTCAGGAGTAGTTGAACGCTGTAGTCACAAATAGTTCGTACGAAGTGTGTTATAAATCCAAAGAGCGTATGTTGTTGATTTGTTCGTTTGTTATATATGTTTATATGTCAGTGTCCGCCCAACTCGTATCTCCAAGCGCTGTCTCGATACAGTCCTCCTATTTATTATAATCTCAAGATGTGATTTTTTCTACGTTAGCTTGTAAGTTTTAACTAACATTTATATATCGAGCGACTACTGTTTAGGTCATAGTGTAGACGCACTGCGGAGGATCGCTTGCACTTATAACCCACATAAGAGAGTGGAATCCTTCGTTTACAGTGTACATACTGTTTCACGATTACTTTTAACATATTATATAAATTTGACATTAATAATAACAGCGGCTTGATGTATTCGCTACTGATTTTTATGAAATTTGATATTATTATATGATTATTATGTTAATTTATATTGATAATGAATAAATATTGATTAACAAAATATTGGTGTGTTATTTACTATTTAATTTACATTCGAGTTGCGTGAGCCACCACTGAGCCACATAAGAGAAAAAAGTGAGATAAGCCCAAGTTATTGATTTATAGCGGAGATCTGGTGCCTATATTTCAGCTTCATCATCAGATCAGTTCGATGCCCTCCCTCTTCATTCAACCAGTCATCGACCACAAGTATTTCGACAGTTCTACTATGGTCCTATGAGCAGTTTGTTCATTATGTCTAAAAATAAATGGTTATAAATAAATAGACCTATATAAATTAGTATTTCGTAGATTCTTTAAATAAAAATTGTTTTAATATATCTATCTATATATATAAAAATGAAACCCGTTTTTCGTTGTCACGACATCACATGAAAACGGCTTGACCGATTTGGCTGATTTTTTTTTTAAATGTTCCTTGAAGTTCAGTGATGGTTCTTACGGAGAGAAAAATTCTAAAAAAAAAAAAAAAGTTAGGTAAAGTAGGGTAGGTAGGGTAGGTAGGGTAGTGTAGGGTAGTGTAAGGTAGTGTAGGGTAGTGTAGGGTAGTGTAGGGTAGTGTGGGGTAGTGTAGGGTAGTGTAGGGTAGTATAGGGTAGTGTAGGGTAGTGTAGGGTAGTATAGGGTAGTGTAGGGTAGTGTAGGGTAGTGTAGTGTAGGGTAGGTAGGGTAGGGTAGCGTAGGATATGTAGGGTAGTCATTTGACGGGAGCGAAGCCGCGGGTAAAAGCTAGTAATGAATAAAAACAAAATATAGGTTTAGGGGATTCAAAAAGAATATTTATTGAAAAGTATTCGAGTAGATATTTCATACATTTAAATAGCATCCCATAACACTCAGAGATAACTCTGAAGTAACAGAGAGGCGCTCATGAGTTTTGTTATCTTCTAGATAGTTCATTTCTAAGATTCGTTTATAAATTGAGCGACAAAAGGACGGTCTCTGAAGAACTGGAGTGCTACCAGAGCCGACAGGAAGATGAAGCAGAGAACTGTCGTCAGCGCGAAGCAGATGAACGAAAGTGACACCATCGTTGGAACAAGTTAGAAAGTACTTTCTCGAAGATTCTGAAGCCGCACGACTGATATTCTCCTTTATTTATATTCTCATTTATTTTTTTGCGACTTGATATCTCAATTTTCCTAGGGCATTTGTAAATTATCTGTGGACAACATAATAAATTATCTGAGTATCTACTCTGTTATCGGAAATCTATTGATGAGATAAAGAATATTATCTATGTATGAGCTGAGCGCACTAATACATTAGATAATTATTATAGTCAGGTAAGTTATATTAAGTAGTAGAATGATGGAGCACTTTCGGATCTACTAATTTTAGATCGTTACAGGCGAAATACGCATCATTTGTTGAATAGCACATTTCGCAATCGTTTGAAATGGCTGCCGATGTGAAATGTGGTGCACTATGTAACAAAGGCTACATCATGACGTGTAAGCTGAACTTCGCGATTACAATGCAAGAACTCTTGCTCACTGCGATCAGCTCCGTAAGCAGGAAACTTTGAACTCTATCATGGTGCTGTCGCAGTCGATAGAATGTCTTATTTTTTTTTTATTATATAAACTAGTGCTTGACTGCGATCCCACCTGATGGTAAGCAGTGATGCAATCTTAGATGGTGAGGCGCACTAGTTTATTAAGAGCCTATTCACTCTAGCCTTGAAGACACCCAAATTATAATTGGACGGGAAGACCGCAGCAGGCAAACTATTCCAGTCCTTCGATGTACGCAGTATAAACGACGAATCGAAGCGCTTAGTCCGGACCGTAGAGGTTTCGACAACATAAGGATGGACATTCGCCGTAAGACGGTTTGTCCGATGGAAAAAACGGGATGGCGGAATCAATTCGTGTAATTCCTGCGCACACTCTCCGAAATGCATCCTGTAGAATACCGAAAGGCTGGCTACCCTACGCCTGTGCGCAAGGCTTTGTAGGTTGGAGTTAACTAAATCTGGATCTCCAATTAGCCTCTTCGCACGCCTTTCCACTGAGTCCAAAGTTGCCAGGTGGCATTTTGCAGCTCCAGCCCATATGTGGCTGCAGTACTCCACACACGATCGGACCTGTGCTTTGTATAGCATAAGAAGCTGTCCCGGTGTGAACTACTGCCGGACCTTTGCAAGAACGGAGAGTTTCCTAGCAGCTACTTTAGCTTTGGACTCAATGAACCGCCCAAAGTTCAGGTCGGAGGAAATTTCAACTCCCAAGAGCTGAAGGCGGTCGGTGCAGTCCAGGGATACATCCCGGAAAGCAGGAGCCAATGTGAACGGGCTCCTTTTAGCGGTGAACAGACACGCTTGTGTTTTGGCGGCGTTGAATCCCACCAGATTGGCTTCGCCCCACTTGGAGACTGCCTGAAGTGAGACATTCGCACGCTCTACCATAGCCTCTCTTTCGGACTGGATTAGCTCCTTACTAGTCCGAGTACTAGGCAGGTATCTCTCTACAACTGTGCTATCATCTGCATACCCATAGATACCGGGCATTAGCAGATCGTTGATGTGGAGCAGGAAGAGAGTTGCAGAGAGTACAGACCCCTGAGGAACTCCGGCATTAGTCATCATGGGCTCTGATGAGCATCCGTCGACAACAACTCGGAGAGACCGTTCACTCAGGAAGTCTTTTATCCAGTTAATCAGGCCAGGGGAGATGCCGTACGCTGGGAGCTTACTTAAAAGGCAAGCGTGCCATACCCTGTCGAAGGCCTTCGAGACGTCTAAGGAGACTGCAAGTCCTTCCCCATTCTTCTCTAGGGCCTCGCCCCACAAGTGAGTGACATACACTAGTAGGTCCCCAGTAGACCGATTGCGGCGAAACCCGTACTGTCGGTCACTGAGGAGATCGTTACCTTCCAGGTATGTCAAGAGGCGCGAGTTCAACACACGCTCCATAATCTTGCAGAGTATGGAGGTTATCGAAATCGGCCGATAGTTGGTAGGATCGGCACGACTGCCCTTTTTGGGCACGGGCTGTACGTTGGCAAGCTTCCAGGACTTGGGCACTATACCAGTCCTATATGAGAGGCGATACAAGCGTGTCAAAACAGGTTTGTAGAAGTTACAGCCTTAGATACTTTCTAATGCCTAATGTTCTGTTAGATCTTCGTCTTCATCATCATCAACATCGTCATCATCATCATTTCAGCCAAAAGACGTCCACTACTGGTCATAGGCCTCCCCCAGGCGTCGCCACAACGACCAATCCTTAATACTTATTACAATTTTGTAATATTCCCGCTGTTAAGCCTTAGGCCTCCTAAAAGGAAATGGGCCGTAATACACCACGTGGACCCAGTGCCGATTGGTTCTAGGACATGCCGGTTTCCTCACGATTTGAGAGCAGTGGTGATGAAAGTAATGCACTTGTTTGGGTTTGTAAGTCGGGGCAGTTATCAGTGGGCCGCCACTGCTCTACTTAACCTATGAGATACCCGCAAAACGAGACACAATAGTAAGACAATGACAGCGCGGTCACATGCAACCGGTTGGGGATTTATGAATTACTTAATACAAATTGTAAGAAAAAAAGTTCCTTACGATTCAGGCAGATTATACGGCAGAGAAACCATGAAAGGGTCAGCCACATTGGTGCTGCGGTCGGCCGTCGCGTTGCCGTCCTCGTCGCCGACCACGGTGGTGTCGGACGTGTGCGGCGTGATGGTCCGCTCCTCGTCGCCCAGGGTCACGTGCACGTGCAGCGTGCTGTCGCGCCACGCCTGCCACGACAGCTGGTGCTCCTGGATCTTCAGCAGCATCCACGTCGTCAGCAGACCGTTGAGCGCGCCTGCTCGAACAATAGTAACCAGCACTGGTTATGAGGCATCGGATACGAGGACATCAGATATTAGCAGGCGTGCCAAAACCACGTGTGGACTTTTGCAGTTTTCGAATTTTGAATTAATACTCGTACAGTACGGCCGTTATAAGTTGGCGAGTCTGAAGACTCTGCGAGTTTTGCCACTTGGAAAACTCGTACAAAAATAAAGGTTTAAAAAAAATGCAATTTGCAGATGTTATTGCTGCTAAAAACTGTTATTGCTATTTTTTTTTTAAACCTTTATTTTTGTACGAGTTTTCAAGCGTTAAAATTCGCAGAGCCCAACTTCAGACTCGCCAAGTTATAACGGCCGTACTGTATTCGACTATAAAATTAATATCATAATAGGTACCTATAACCCCCGCGATCGTCGTCGTACCTATAACTAAAAAAAAACAGCTTACGTGAGTAAGAAACATGATGGATGAAGTGGAAGAATTTAGATAAGAGAAAGAGGCCGAAGATAGATGAATGCGTTTTGTGACTTTGTGAGGATTCTGAAGAAACAGGTGTGAATGATGTTAGATTGAAAGAATACCTATTCTGCAAGAGAGGGGAGAGTGGAAGGTGTAACGCCCACTCTTAACATGATGAACCTGTCCTATGCTGTACCTGAGCAACAAGATAGATAAATATACTCCTTCTAGTAAACGTTGTTCTGTCATATAAACCTAAAGAATAAAATAGAAGATGGGGTAGGAGGTTAAAAATAATTATATGTCCTATTCTCAGCACTACTAAATAAACTCCCAAACTTCATAAGAATCGGTCAAGCCGTTTCGAAGGAGTTTTGTTATAAATACCTATTGTGACCCGAGAATTTTGTGCATTGATGATAAAATAAGAGCTGAATTAGGCAGGTACTTACCTAATAGTGTAGTATACTACATTACTGAATGAATTTGACAGAGAAGAGCTAAAATACGCGGGTAGTAAATCATGTAAAATAATTAGCCATCAACTTACCAATAACACCAATGAGCAGCGAGGAGAAGAGATTAGCGGCGAGCGCGGCACCGCCTCCCCGGCGCGCGCCCGCCTGCAGCACGGCGTCGCAGGCGTGCAGCGCGCGCGCCGTGCCGAGCACGCTGGCCGTGCCCAGCGCCAGCGCGCGCCACACGTCCGCCAGCAGCGCGCGCCCGCGCCCCGACAGCGCCCACTCCGCCATCGAGCGCATCCATGACCATCTGGACCAAAGCTCTTGTAATAGACTCCCAAGATATCTGTGATCGTCCTTATCTTTTCAGTAGAAAGAAGTTCACTTGCTGGGCATAGGCCTTCCACAAGCGTCGCCACAACGACCGGTCCTATTTGCGTGGTACATTCCGCGGCTGTCGTAAAGACATATCCACCTTGGTAGAGCCCTCTCTAGAAAATTTCGTTTTTTCGAGCTATGGGCCACTGCCTATTAATTTTGACATGATATTGGAGGAATGAATTAGGGTGTTAGCAAAATACGAATACATGGAAATGCCAGCTGGTCCTAATAGCGTAGTGGTGACAAGTGGAACTGTTGCATTTAAAGCTTCTCAGTTCGATTTCTAACTCGAGCATAGTAGGTATAGATTTTTCCATTAGAAATTGGTCGATAGCACCCTGGAATCTAAATTTGAGTCTAATTGACAGAAAAGATAAGCATTGAATGGGACCTCAACTAGCCAAATAGTAAGGAGCTTCAACCTTTGGCTTAAAGCCTTCGGTGATTACAAAGGCATATTCTAAATTGCGTGCTTCATCCCACGGACCATCGCCTCATTTTTCATACACGTCTTCGCTGCCAATTTGAGCCAGTCCTTTCTGTTGGGACCCCTCAATCTTCTGAATGAATAATGACACTATGCGAGAATCTGCTTATTCGGTGTAATACCTTTACAGCACCTACGCACGTCATAATTTTGATATTAACAATTTATAATAGTTATAATAGTTATAATCAACACCTCAGAAATAATCGCCGTTTACTCTAATACTGCAACTTTAACTTGAATATACTGAACGATGATGATGATAACAACCTGTAAGTGACTTTGAACTCACTTATGACTCCTGGTGACGACGTAGTGGTGGCGGCACAGCTCGCAGTAGGAGGTGGCGGCCTGCAGCAGCCAGCGCTCCAGGCAGGTGCGGTGCACGGCGGCGATGGTGCCGCGGCACGAGCACGGCCGCACCAGCCGCTCCGCCGACTCGCCGCCGAAGCAGATGCGGCAGATGTTGTCTGAGCGGATGCTGCCCGTGAAGCTCGACACCTCCTTCGCGGCGGCTGGGGAGCCCTAGCGATGTGGAGCACAACTTTACACTTGATGTCATGCAAGACCTGAACATGTTTGAAACAAAGCAGGCACTACTTTGTTTGACTGAGGTGTATGATTGATGACAATGACGATTCAAACCTAATGATGTCTGTGAAGTTGAATTTTCACGGCACAGTTCCACACTCATTTTTTTTAGGTGGAAAATTATCCAATGTCTTCTCCCACTCATGAGCGTAGCGGGAGAGCAGATCAGACTTTTACTCACTAAACCTCACTCCTATGTTCGTTTTTGGCCTTGCGTTGCAGGGTCCCAGGATTTTCTTTCAAAAGCGAAGCCATGGCCCCAATAGGCCTTGCTGGCCCTTACGGTTTTTCAGACATATCTCCTTGTGGGCTGGCGGGTTTGGAACATTATGCGCCAACAACGAGTGCTACACTCGCTGCCACATCAATTTACTACCGTGCAGCGACTCACGCCAAGTTTTAAGCTGCCCCTAGGTTCGATTCTACCTCAGCCAGAGCTGGAGGGGTTATTTAACGGTTTTTCATCGAAAAATAAAGGTTTATTTCTACCAGTATGTACTTACCTGTTTGTTGAGCAGCAGTGCGCAGACGGAGCTGAGGATGGACATGGAGCGGCCGGCGGGCTGCAGCAGCGACGACGCGGGCGACGAGAACGTCAGCGAGTCCGCGATGCGCGCGCGCATCTGACGCTGCTCATCCGTTTCATTTGGATTCGCTGAACAATATTATCGCATTCTTTACTTAGTGGCCAGACAATGAAAAAGAACGGGAAAGAGTTTAAAGTCGCTACAACGACACAAAATTTAATTAGAAAAATATAGGTACTAACACTAGGTAACGTACGTACCTGGTGAAGAGACACTGGCGTACCGGCAGCTGATATCTGTTTGCTGTGCAGTGGATCGCAAGTCCTTTTCACGCGGAGAAACCAGTGCAGTCGCCTAAGTGACCAATTGCAATTTATTAAGTTCAAATTCCTGGAAGTTATCCCGTTTTCTAAGTAGAGGTAGTGGTGGAGTTAGTTGAAACCAGTGAAAAGCTTCACTATTTTTCCGATGGGAATAGAAAAGAGTAAAACGAAACGTGATGAACAGAGAGATACACGCGCGCAAATAACGACTTAGGTAGGTATATCTCAGCACTGAAGGGCAGGTAGGTACACTGCAGGGCAGGTAAATGCCTCTTATTCCTTTTCAGGTGTTCTCTACTACTGTCTGTTTTTTATTCCCTGAGACTAAAATGACATTACCTACAACACAAAAGAACTGGCATCATTCCTATAGTAAGTTTGACATTAGATGTGTCAATTTAGTCTCATGGTATAAAAAATATACTATAGCTTTTATACCTGGTGTTCGTTTTCATTTTGGTGGCAGCCGCGTTACCATATCCACTACTTGATATCTGTAGGGCTCTTACCGGTAAATGTAAAGATGTGCAGCTATCGGTGGACATGCTGATGGTGGCCTTGCTATCAGAGCTGGCGTGCTCGTAGTCCCAGAACATCAACAGGGTCTCACCCTCGCCAACATTACATTCCTGTATTATCACCAAGATTATCAAAATTAGATTTCAAAGTAAAAAGGAATCTAATATTCTGGAGTTGGTATCCAGGTGATTTGATTCGATTTTGAAATAGTTACGGTTAAAAAGAGAAAGTGTTCTAAATAAACTAAAACACTTGCTATTTTTTAAATTATTTTAGTAGGCGACTCTTCTAGACGAACACATGCCACCTAAAGGTGGCCTTTCGAACCGAGCGTCTATAGCGTCAGTGACGCCGCGACAGATAGATGTTCTATACAAATGTATAAAATTCTAGGGAACGACTTTCGAACCCAGCGACACTGACGCCGCGTCAGTGACGTCATTGACGCCGCGCAGGTCCAGGCAAAATTCAATATAATGTGACTATTACTAAACTTCAATTTTATATATACGTTCATTACTGTCGCGGCGACACTGACGCTATAGACGCTCGGTTCGAAAGGCTACCTTAAATTGGATATTTTGCTACTTTAAAAATAGCTAATCTAATCGTATCAACCTGTTTACTAAGATCTTAATTACCCGTAATAAACTGGAGTAACTACAAGTTCTGTGATACTTGAAATTTATTTTCTGTAATGCTTGCTGGATCTTCGGCGTGTATGCAATTGGAGCAATCACAACCTGCCGAAGGTTTTTATATTTAACATCACTCGGGAATAGCTCCGTGTCATTGCAATCCACTAAACCATTCAGTATTACGAATTTACGCATTTTTCATCTTCATCGCGAATACTATTCATAGTTTTAATTTTTTATAAAAATGAAGAACCCTAAAATTAGATAATTTCATCCATTTTCTTAACTCTTACTGATGGTGTCAGTTATTGGCAGAACTCATAGATTTTGTCAAAAATATTTCATTTTTAATTTTTTTTATTAGTTACATAATAGTTTGCAACAATGCACAATGCATAACCACACTCCTTGAACACACTCTGATACAAAATATTGTTTTTTTTTTCTCTGAACGCTCTCATAAGAAAGACTGACATGAAGCGCGTTCCAATATCCGTAGACTATGTTTCTTTAGCCTAAAGGGACAAAGACAATCTATTTTCCATTCATGAAAGAACGAGATACCATGAATAAATGTTAGACGCATTCTTATTAGATTGGAACACAAAGTTGAGATAAAACTGCGAATGTAGTTGTCAAACTGACGTAAATGTAACCATTTGAACGAAGATCCCCGTGTTTTCTTTTCTCCCCACGTGAAGCTATATTGTTGTGAAATACTTTGTAATTACAAGTAAAGTTCAAATAATTTGAAATCATGGCAGTCCGCGTCCAATTTGAAAACAACAATGAGGTGGGGGTGTTCAGTAAATTGACAAATTCCTATTGCCTCGTCGCAATCGGTGGGTCGGAAAACTTCTATAGCGTGTTCGAGGCTGAGCTGTCGGAGACCATCCCTGTGGTGCACATGAGCGTCGCGGGGTGCAGGATCATCGGCCGTATGACAGTAGGAAACAAAAACGGACTTCTGGTTCCATCATCAACAACAGATACAGAGTTGCAACATATTAGAAACAGTCTCCCCGACACCATCAAAGTACAGCGTGTGGAGGAGCGGCTCAGTGCACTCGGGAATGTGATCGCCTGCAACGACTACGTGGCGCTCGTGCACCCCGACCTGGACCGCGACACTGAAGAGATCCTCGCCGACACACTCGACGTCGAGGTGTTCCGGCAGACGGTGGCGGGGAATGTGCTGGTCGGCTCTTATGCCGCGCTCAGTAATCGTGGCGGGCTCGTGCATCCTAAAACTACAATCCAGGACCAAGATGAGCTGTCTTCTCTCCTACAAGTGCCCCTGGTGGCCGGCACAGTGAACAGAGGTAGTGACGTCATTGCCGCAGGGATGGTGGTTAATGACTGGTGTGCATTCTGTGGTCTGGACACTACGTCAACAGAGATCTCAGTTATTGAAAGTGTGTTCAAGTTGAATGATGCCAAGCCCACAGCGATCACGTCCACTATGCGAGCGTCGCTCATTGACAGCATGTCCTAACGTCTAACGTTGTGTCGAGTAGACTGTTTGTGATATTCTTTGTGGAACATACACCCAGTGCACACGAAAATAAAACTGTTGATAAGATTTCATACAAACCAATGTCTTGAATATTCTGTTTTTATTTTTAAGAAAATAAATTGTGAATATTATAAAAATATCTTTTGATTTAAAATGACTTGTTAATAAACAAATATTCCTTTGAAGTGATATATTTTCTCTTTGTCACCTGTATTTACCGGAGACTGCATTGCAACTGTCAATAATGTTGCTAAAGCTTGGCATGGCATGTATACTTTCCATTCCGCTAATTATTATCTACTTAGCAATAACTACTAATTATCAATAACAAGTGGTAGAGATAGGGGTGATTAAGTAACAGAGACACGGAGCTACTTATGATACATTTTATTTATAAACATTTGTTAGATACAATCCGTCCTATCTACAGTTGCCACAAGTTTCTCTGGAAGTTCATTCATCGCCAACACAACATCTAAATTAACAATCTATTATGCCAAGCAATTTCCTAAAGTTAAACATAATAAGTTTACATAATTTCCTACAGATTCCAACCAATCAAATGTAGTGTATAAGGCAGCTGAAGGAAACAAATATTGATTTCCCTTCTTTTGATTGATTACTTCCATGCAAATTGATGTAGTTTTTTATTTCAACTGTAAATCTGAATTACTTAGCAAGGAAAGTGCTGATAGTTATTTTGCTCCTTATAGCATGTCTTGGCTGTCCAATACACTACATTCCAAAAGTAAGAAAGCTCAAACACTAAATTTTAATAAACACTCAGCCATGAGTCATAAATTCGTAAACAAAAGCTTTATTTCAAAATGTTGCACAAAGTTAATTGTCACTGTAATATGGTGTCAACAGAAACATCAATGTATGGGGATTTTCACATTATTTGACAACTATTACCAACAGTTATAATTTATTTATACTCTTATTTATTCATTAATTGTAGTAAAGATCAGTGCTGTAATAGAAATCAATAATAAATATACACAAAAGTGAAAATCCTTAATAATTTTGTTCCCATTCAAAATAGAAACCAGTTTAGAATTGCCAAACTTTGAAAAATATATAGGTCAATATATAGTTGTGCAATTGTTGCACAATACCTGCAAACAGACTGTGACTCATGCTGAGCGCGCCAAAAACATTTCTCCATAACGATGGCGGGAATTAACAATAATTCTAAAAAAATAGTTTTTTTTTTTAAAGCAACCTCCGTTACAAACATAATTATGCAATTTTTAAATTATTTATTTTACTATGTTTTTTAAATCATTATTTTGCAACATATTTTATAATTAACATAACCTAATATTCATCAAAACTAACGTATTATGCAGACGTACAAATTATAGAATACATTATTTCTGTAAATTACAAAAAAGTGCTATTTAAAATAGCAAATTTTATGGTTAATGTGAACTTTATTGTCAAACAAATTCTAGTATTTCAAAGCATTTTGAGATGATCATGTGGAACAAAGCATATTGTATACAGCTATATAAACGGAAAACGAATTAAATATGGCAACAAAAGCAAAATTCACACAAATAATTAACTCTATATTCCGTAGCACTGAACGCGTCGAGCCTCAACTGCCGAAACATAATAAATAACGTCTAAAGCTACGTTTATGCGATAACGATATAAAATGGCAACTCTGCTCAGTCATTGTCACTTATGGTCACAATTTAGGCACCTATACTCCCCCCTCCTCCCAACTTTAGCCTCCAAAAAACGTTTAATTTTACAAAACGAGTTCCATAATTCGAAAATTTGATTTTCAAGACAATTGTTACATATTTATTATTATATACAGGAAGGACACGAGTGGACAAGTCAATTGTATAAAATAAATGCATAGTAAGTACTTGCTAAGTGGTGGCGGTAGGTCTCACTGTGGATCAAGAACTGTTCCTTACATAATATATAAAGTAGCTAGTGTATTTTTCGCAAATGGGAAAGTAGATTTTTACCCAACATGCTACAATATTTCCATACCTACTACTTTATGGCCGTCTGAGCCTTGAGCAAAGCGTATGAAGTATTTTTAGACTAGCATGTAGAGAATGGATAAACAGTACCCTCACAGCCGCTGTAGAAAGAGATAGAATGACTGAGGTCAAAAGGAACCTGCGTCGTGACGAAAGTGTCACTGCGAACCTGTGCCTGCCAGAACCGAGCAGAACGCGCTATCTCTTTCCTGTGCCAGTATTTTCTTCATACATGTATATGAAAAGCTCAGTCCATTCTGTCCATTGGTAAAATCAAGCTCAGAAAAAACGGTGATATATACCCATAAATATCGGTTATTTTTCTAAGATCTGTGATCTGTGACCCACCGCCTAAAGATAAAATGCACAGTAAGAATGACACGCCTAAGGTACATCGACACAGGATTGGACGACAAATGCAGTCCTATACCTACAAGTAATTACAATAAATTCATGAAGTGTAGGTACAGTCAATAGTAATAATAATTAACTTTGGATCGGCCGCCAATATTATCTTTATGTTGGCTATACCCAGATATATACTTATTATCATTCTTATGACCTGCATAAATTCTACAAAAAACCAGAAATTAATCTATTGACAAAAAAAGAAATAAAAGCTCCAAAATGCTACTTAATTTTTTGAGATGTAATGTTCTACAGCTTAAATTTTTGTATTCGCCATTATTGTATATCAATACTCAAAAAATCGTCAATATTTTAGCAACACTTCAACGCTAGCTGTCGCCACTGGCAACACAACACAAATATTCATATAATAAATATTGGTTTAATATTATCTTGCTATTTATCAAGTACACAGAGAGAAGCTAAAGTTAAAACATCACTCAAAAGTCATGGCACTCAGTTTTCGAGACAATATAACAGTACCCAAGCGTAAATACGACACGTCGAACTGTAGACGATTAGATGGTTACTATACCAGTGTATCAAACTGGTATAGTAACCATCCTAGGCTGCAATTCGATGTGCCTAGCATACGGTTGTGTACTGTTCAAATACGACACAAGTTATGTTTATGGTTTCTACAGATCTATTACATTTATGACAAATAGTTGTAATAGCTGTGGTGGCAAACAGCAGATTGTGACTTAAAGTCTGTTTTTTTAATCTCTGAGACTAAAATGACATAACGTGGGTGACACACAAAAGAACTGGTGTCACTATTATTGTCAGTTTGACATTTGCTTCTGTCAATTTAGTCTCAAGAATTAAAAAACAGACTTTAGCTACAATAGAACTCCTGTGACGAGATATTAGTCAAACAAAAAATGCCCAAGTCATGAGCCACCATAGCCTTTGAAATTTGACAAGTTCAAATCCCTTATAATGTCCTTAAAAATTCAGTGTAAGACTGTTTTTATGTAAGCTCCTAAATGACACAGAAAATCTAAGATGTTTGTAAGTAGCAAAAGGAAGAGGGTGCCTCTAAATATCAAACTCTAACTTGTGTAGATTTGTACAAAAAGGTAAAAGAGTTCACATTGAGAAATATTGCCGAGTGGAAAAATAGACTCTTCCTAAAGATTAGGGTTTCTACCGAGGAGACGTAGCGTGCCGGGATCTATACATAGACGAGGGAAATAATGAGTATCATTGAATCTATATATAAGTGATAAATGCGCGTCAGATGTGCGGTATGGGTGGGTTGGCTGATATCAAGATATGTTACAAGACGGTATGAGGTTCCTAGTGGGACAATATAGCAATTGATAGGAAACGGGTAACCCAAATAAAATGTGAAGTGCGTCTGTCAGGTGATCTTATCTTATATCACTTGGGGTCATCGCAACGCGTTTTTTTCTTCCATTCTGTCCTGTCCCCCGTCATAGTATCACTAACTCCCTTTTCTTTCATATCAGTCCTCACACAATCCATCCATCTATTTTTTTGGCCTGCCTCTTACTACACAGGCTGGAAATATGACAGAAAAAATTGAGGACTTGAAAATGTTGAACTTTCAGCCATTACACTAAATTTGTTATAAGATGATTTCGGTGACAGCTGTCAGATTCATACAATGTGGCTATCTATCCTTTTCTCTCATCTTAAAAATGCATATTTTCGTCCTGCTGTCACCCAACTCATGCTATATAATAAGAAAGACTATAGTTGTAAATTGTAATTTTTGTCAAAATGCACTCTTAGTCCACATTCACTATTAGTTTCGAGACGGCTACGTAAGATTTATTAGTACCCATAACACAAGCTCTGCTTAGCTTGGGACTAGATGGCGTTGTTTGAAAGTTGTGGAATATTATTATTATTAAACTTAGGGTAATTGTCATGATAACATCGACTATTTGTTTATGGCTTACAATAGGAACTGCCCAGCACACTACGTTGAGTCCAAAGCTAATATGAAATCGTTATCTACACATGATATGTAGTTAGTTAATGCGAGAGAAAATGGATTGATTTCACAAATAAAGTGAGATATGGTCCGTCTTATGAAAGCGCGACCTAAGAAAAAGAGGTTAAATCCAACAAATTTGTATGTGGTATTACTAACTAGTAGGATAATCATGTCTTCACACTTCATTTTTTTTTTATTTCCTACAATTATGGCTGAATAATGTTGCCAATTAAATTTAAAAAAAACTCCAGGTCGCGCTTTCATTAGATGCACTCTATTGTACACTGGCATAATTTTGATTTTGAAAGGAGTAAAACGTCTAGATAAAAATAGTTTCAAGGCCTAACAGCAATAATGGTGAGATCGATTTTTTGTTCTTGCTTTGTAAACCCGAAATATTTCCTAAAGTGTAAACATGATTTTATAAAAGAAAGGTGAGCGATTCTCGCCAGTGTACTCACAACATTTAAGCCGAAACAGACTTAAAGTAATACTGACGTTAAAAATGAGCGTTAGTAATGTCGAGTGAAACCTGTACAATTGATAACGACACAGCCAAACTTTATAATTATACGTTTTTTATTGAATTAGTAGAATTTTTGGGATGTCAACTGGTTTGTCACTTTCGGGAAAATATAGTTTCAAACCTACATTTAATAATGGAGAATATACCTACATTTAATATTGTAGGCAAACATTGTTTTTTGCCCTTAGTTAAAATAAAACTGCGAGGAACCAAAAGGGCTTCGAAAGAACCCTTGCCCGAGTACTAAGTCCATATTTTCCCTCCCTACCCTATCCTGAATTTGAGAATTGATATAAAACCTCGCAGTTTTGAATTGTAACAATGCTTACTACTTCGTAAGACCTAAAAAAAAATGTTTTTTCCTCATCTGAAAAAAATGTAAGAGTTTTAAACTTCAGTGACTTAGATTGAACTATACTTTCTCGTAAGTGAACCCCCACCTTAGTATCCAGGATAGCCACGTTACCGTCCGGCGGCTGAATGTAGATTATCCCCTGGGTAAAATGTAGATTATCCCTTGGGTAAAATGTAGATTATCCCCACGGTAAAATGTAGATTATCCTTGAGTAAAATGTAGATTATTCCCTGGGTAAACTGGACGTGATGTGAGGTCGCTAGACTGGATGTTCACGAGAGACCCTGACGTCCGGCCTGGCTGCGCGTGGCGGCTAGAAGTGGTGCGAGTTGGTGGAGGCCGACATGCTGGCCTCGGGCCGCACGCGCTCGTAGAACAGCATGTACGCCGAGCAGCGCAGGACTTCCTGCAGGGACACCTCGTGCACCAGCGTGTCGGACGTGTACCACCACCTGGGGGACACGGGATTGGTTTAGAATATTGACTAAATAGAATAGAAGCAGAGCGAGCTTGCACCGAAAGGGTGACCACCTCTGCATTTGCTGGGCGTCAGGCACCCAGCGCTGGTTTAAATAGGTATTTAACTTGACCAATTTCAGTTGAATTAGTAGTATGCGCAAGTGCAGTGTGCCGTAAAGTTTCAAAAGCATGTTTTAAGGAAAGTTTGACTTTATATAGCTCCATTTATCGCCGTCCGCCTCGGCCGCGCCACTCCGACTCGTTGTGTTGCTTGTGGTGGGTACCTCTTGGCCTCGAAGCCGTTCCCGCGGCGGTAGGTGGCGAAGTGGCCCGAGCGCGGGCCGCCCACGTGCACCACGACGCCCGTGAGGCGGTACAGCGCCGCGACGCCTCGGCCGCGCCACTCCGACTCGTTGTGTTGCTTGTGGTGGGTACCTCTTGGCCTCGAAGCCGTTCCCGCGGCGGTAGGTGGCGAAGTGGCCCGAGCGCGGGCCGCCCACGTGCACCACGACGCCCGTGAGGCGGTACAGCGCCGCGACGCCTCGGCCGCGCCACTCCGACTCGTTGTGTTGCTTGTGGTGGGTACCTCTTGGCCTCGAAGCCGTTCCCGCGGCGGTAGGTGGCGAAGTGGCCCGAGCGCGGGCCGCCCACGTGCACCACGACGCCCGTGAGGCGGTACAGCGCCGCGACGCCTCGGCCGCGCCACTCCGACTCGTTGTGTTGCTTGTGGTGGGTACCTCTTGGCCTCGAAGCCGTTCCCGCGGCGGTAGGTGGCGAAGTGGCCCGAGCGCGGGCCGCCCACGTGCACCACGACGCCCGTGAGGCGGTACAGCGCCGCGACGCCTCGGCCGCGCCACTCCGACTCGTTGTGTTGCTTGTGGTGGGTACCTCTTGGCCTCGAAGCCGTTCCCGCGGCGGTAGGTGGCGAAGTGGCCCGAGCGCGGGCCGCCCACGTGCACCACGACGCCCGTGAGGCGGTACAGCGCCGCGACGCCTCGGCCGCGCCACTCCGACTCGTTGTGTTGCTTGTGGTGGGTACCTCTTGGCCTCGAAGCCGTTCCCGCGGCGGTAGGTGGCGAAGTGGCCCGAGCGCGGGCCGCCCACGTGCACCACGACGCCCGTGAGGCGGTACAGCGCCGCGACGCCTCGGCCGCGCCACTCCGACTCGTTGTGTTGCTTGTGGTGGGTACCTCTTGGCCTCGAAGCCGTTCCCGCGGCGGTAGGTGGCGAAGTGGCCCGAGCGCGGGCCGCCCACGTGCACCACGACGCCCGTGAGGCGGTACAGCGCCGCGACGCCTCGGCCGCGCCACTCCGACTCGTTGTGTTGCTTGTGGTGGGTACCTCTTGGCCTCGAAGCCGTTCCCGCGGCGGTAGGTGGCGAAGTGGCCCGAGCGCGGGCCGCCCACGTGCACCACGACGCCCGTGAGGCGGTACAGCGCCGCGACGCCTCGGCCGCGCCACTCCGACTCGTTGTGTTGCTTGTGGTGGGTACCTCTTGGCCTCGAAGCCGTTCCCGCGGCGGTAGGTGGCGAAGTGGCCCGAGCGCGGGCCGCCCACGTGCACCACGACGCCCGTGAGGCGGTACAGCGCCGCGACGCCTCGGCCGCGCCACTCCGACTCGTTGTGTTGCTTGTGGTGGGTACCTCTTGGCCTCGAAGCCGTTCCCGCGGCGGTAGGTGGCGAAGTGGCCCGAGCGCGGGCCGCCCACGTGCACCACGACGCCCGTGAGGCGGTACAGCGCCGCGACGCCTCGGCCGCGCCACTCCGACTCGTTGTGTTGCTTGTGGTGGGTACCTCTTGGCCTCGAAGCCGTTCCCGCGGCGGTAGGTGGCGAAGTGGCCCGAGCGCGGGCCGCCCACGTGCACCACGACGCCCGTGAGGCGGTACAGCGCCGCGACGCCTCGGCCGCGCCACTCCGACTCGTTGTGTTGCTTGTGGTGGGTACCTCTTGGCCTCGAAGCCGTTCCCGCGGCGGTAGGTGGCGAAGTGGCCCGAGCGCGGGCCGCCCACGTGCACCACGACGCCCGTGAGGCGGTACAGCGCAGCACCTGCCTCGCCGGCGCCTGTCTCCACAGAGTTCAGCGCGGACAGGCCGCAGCGCAGCCGGCCCTCGCCCACCAGAGACACCAGGTCGACCTGCTGGGAAGTTTCATGATTAATAACGTAAATAAAAAAAAACATCCAACGCAATCCAACACAATGTTTGCTAAAGAGGCATAAAAGTTCGTGACTAGAACACTTAGACGCAGAGATAGTATATTTCAGCCGACTTGAACTTGGTCCATATTGTTACTTCTTTCCAGGGTCCCGGAGTTCTCTCTCGTCTTTCATTGAATTGAACCCAGGGCCCCAGAATATTCGACCCTGCGGGGCCCCTACGGGTTTGCCGACATCTCTTTGAGGCGCGCATGGAACAGTAGGCGCACACACCTTCCCTCCAGGGTCCCGGGGCTCCGTCCCCCCTGCCAGGCGTACCTTGGGCTGCTGCACGGCGGAGTAGGGCGCCATGGAGAGCGTCTCGGGGAAGGCCACGAACTCGCCGCGCTTGTTGAGCGCGCCGCCCAGCCACTCCACGCGCCCGATGTGCAGGCACAGGCAGTACGCACACACACACCTTCCCTCCAGGGTCCCGGGGCTCCGTCCCCCCTGCCAGGCGTACCTTGGGCTGCTGCACGGCGGAGTAGGGCGCCATGGAGAGCGTCTCGGGGAAGGCCACGAACTCGCCGCGCTTGTTGAGCGCGCCGCCCAGCCACTCCACGCGCCCGATGTGCAGGCACAGGCAGTACGCACACACACACCTTCCCTCCAGGGTCCCGGGGCTCCGTCCCCCCTGCCAGGCGTACCTTGGGCTGCTGCACGGCGGAGTAGGGCGCCATGGAGAGCGTCTCGGGGAAGGCCACGAACTCGCCGCGCTTGTTGAGCGCGCCGCCCAGCCACTCCACGCGCCCGATGTGCAGGCACAGGCAGTACGCACACACACACCTTCCCTCCAGGGTCCCGGGGCTCCGTCCCCCCTGCCAGGCGTACCTTGGGCTGCTGCACGGCGGAGTAGGGCGCCATGGAGAGCGTCTCGGGGAAGGCCACGAACTCGCCGCGCTTGTTGAGCGCGCCGCCCAGCCACTCCACGCGCCCGATGTGCAGGCACAGGCAGTACGCACACACACACCTTCCCTCCAGGGTCCCGGGGCTCCGTCCCCCCTGCCAGGCGTACCTTGGGCTGCTGCACGGCGGAGTAGGGCGCCATGGAGAGCGTCTCGGGGAAGGCCACGAACTCGCCGCGCTTGTTGAGCGCGCCGCCCAGCCACTCCACGCGCCCGATGTGCAGGCACAGGCAGTACGCACACACACACCTTCCCTCCAGGGTCCCGGGGCTCCGTCCCCCCTGCCAGGCGTACCTTGGGCTGCTGCACGGCGGAGTAGGGCGCCATGGAGAGCGTCTCGGGGAAGGCCACGAACTCGCCGCGCTTGTTGAGCGCGCCGCCCAGCCACTCCACGCGCCCGATGTGCAGGCACAGGCAGTACGCACACACACACCTTCCCTCCAGGGTCCCGGGGCTCCGTCCCCCCTGCCAGGCGTACCTTGGGCTGCTGCACGGCGGAGTAGGGCGCCATGGAGAGCGTCTCGGGGAAGGCCACGAACTCGCCGCGCTTGTTGAGCGCGCCGCCCAGCCACTCCACGCGCCCGATGTGCAGGCACAGGCAGTACGCACACACACACCTTCCCTCCAGGGTCCCGGGGCTCCGTCCCCCCTGCCAGGCGTACCTTGGGCTGCTGCACGGCGGAGTAGGGCGCCATGGAGAGCGTCTCGGGGAAGGCCACGAACTCGCCGCGCTTGTTGAGCGCGCCGCCCAGCCACTCCACGCGCCCGATGTGCAGGCACAGGCAGTACGGCAGCTGAGGACAGAACGACACGCTGAAATAACCTTTAAATCTTTGTAGAAAAGCGCGAAACTTGCCTGCGACATCGTCCAAGCAGCTAACGGACGAGAACTTGAGTGTAGGATCAAGACGTCTACTCTCTTTCTCTGAAATATGAAGTTTCGACCGAAATTTCGCGTGTTTCCTACCTACCACGGTTTCATTCGTTTCCGAAATTTTGAATGAACGAAAATGGTTGGACTTTTCGAATCCCTATTACTCTAAATTCGTAAAAAGAAAAAATGGTCTTGACGGATAGATTATTCGGAATTTTATCGTCAAACTGACGAAACACGCGAATTTTCGGTCGAAACTTCGTATTTCGGAAAAACCGACTAGACAACCAGCAATATCGTTGTGGGCAGCATCCTGGGTCTTAATTCCAGATTAACCAGCTTGGAGGTTTGCGGAACAGAGTGTAAAGTCCCACAAAGCTCCGTTGAAAAGAGAGATCATCTGACCAGACGGGTGTTATGTTTGTTTTGGGCAACTGCCCGAGAGATGATTTCGTGCTGTAATATTTACGTTCAAATCGCACAAAGAAATCTAATTGCGCGATGCACAATTTCATAGTTTCATATATGGCGTCATAGAAGTCGCTACAACAGTTTGCTTTGACAATGATGTTTTGGAGCTATGTGGAACAGAGAGTAAAATCCCACGTCCCTCCGTTGAAAAGGGAGGATCCTCCAACCGGAGGTTACGTCCAGTGGGCTACTGCCCGATAGATGATTTCGGGCTGTTGTATCTATTCAAATCGCGCGGAGAACTTTGCTTGCGCGACACAGGCTTCTGTGATGTCATAGATGTCGCTACAATGTTGTGTGCCGTACCTTCCCGAAGCTGACAGTGCGGATGTGCTTGGTGTAGGCAGCCGCGGGGGTCGCCGGGGCGCCCGCGGGCGGCGCGTCGCTGCGCTCGGGGCAGCACTTGCTGCAGCGCACGCCCTTCACCATCTCGGGCGCCGTGAACGCGCGCAGCAGGCCTGGCGGGACAAGCCAGGGCTTTACTTATTGGACTATTGGTATTTGTCTTACGGTCTGTTAACATAGACAAACCTGACCCATCTAACGCCCGTTTTCAATAAGCTATCTATCTACGGTTGCAGCTACTAAAGATAAACATATCTATCCTTTTGCCCTTACTTGCTTTCCTATAACCCACTGATGGATAGCATTTCCTACAATCTATACTAATATTATAAAGAGGTAAAAATTTGTAAGTTTGTAGGTTTGTAAGTTTGTATGTAGAGGGTAATCTCTGGAACTACTGGTCCGATTTGAAAAATTCTTTCAGTGTTAGATAGCCCATTTATCGAGGAATGCTATAGGCCATATACCATCACGCTACGACCCACGGGAGCGGAGCAGTAACGAAAAATGCGGGTGAAACCGCAGGGGACAGCTAGTACTCAATACGTTTATTTGCATTACAGTTGTGGGTGGATAGACAGAAACTTACTGTTTATCGGGGATAGCTATCTATCTATGAACTGCGGTAGGTTATTGAAATCGGGCGTTAGAAATATTAAGAGAGAAATATGGGTCAGACAAAAAGGGGCACCAACTGTATATGTCAACAAATCAGTTGGTAGAACAAGAGAGATAGAGCCAATACAGGAATACAGGATCCTTTCAAAATAGACCACTCTGCAGAAAGAGACAATATACTGTTGCAACTTGTACCTGGCTGTAGCCTGGTCTCGTAGCCCAATAGAAATAATACAAAAAGAAAACTACGGACCAGAGGTCTGCTTTGTCTGCGTTTTTTTATTAATACAGGGTTATTTTTCAATAACCGGCCAAATTTTCACAGGCTGTTCTACCCATGAAAACCAAAAGTTCAATACCTATTCGACTAAAATGTATGAAAAAGCTAATTTTTTTTATGATTTCAGTGTCGGACCCATAGTAAAAGTTGTTCATATTCATGGATAGTAAAATTTGGCCGTTCATTGAAAAATAACCCCGTATAACTTCAACCATTATACCGCGGACATTTATGTGGGTTACACGTTCACCTAGTTTTAATCTTAATTCTTAAGAGATTGTAATGTGTAACAGGTTAGGCACCCAAAAATAAATAAATTACTGTTGTGCCAGTATTCACTTTTTATGGGCCTATCACACGCACAAGCTTCTCTATAGTTTTGGCTGCGCAGGCCGGTTTATACAGGAAACCCCGTGCGTGTGGTAGACTCATAAGTACTGTCTAAAACAGGATCACGTCACTTTGGCTCAAAAATTATATTGTGTTATGGCAAATAGACGATTATTATATTCTATATTATACTCTATTTACAATAAGTAAGTAATAAAGAAACTTGACCGTAGACAAGGATGACATTAAAAGCAAAAAACTGGTTACAACTATTTACTGCAGCCGCCATTTGTCATGCCACCAACGCAATAAAAGTCAAAATCGGTTGAATGGGCGGTAAAAAAAGTTTGATTAAATATCTAATCTTATTGCAAATACAGTATAGTATATGTCACTTCGGCTCAAAATTGATATTAGAAGCCACATTCGCGCTAACCAATCTACCTCGGAACGTATCAACATCTAAATTTAAGTAACAAATATAACGAAACGACCCATACACAGAAATATCAACTGTAACACGCACTTCTAAAGTTCAATTTCGCTTGCCTCCGCATGGCGTAAGCGAAAATGTAATTGTATAAAGTTACCTGTCACCAACGTCACAAACAAAGGCTTTCTTCATGTTCAAAGGAAAAGTTGAAAACAAAAGAGAAACGGCTCAAAGGCTTCAGTTTTTCTTAGCTTTGTGTTATACAACGAATTAATATTTTTAATCTCTGAGACTAAAATGACATTACGTGAGTTGTCAAACTTGTCAAAAAAAGAACTGGCATCATTACTATTTTAAATTTGACAATTGCCTGTGTCAATTTAGTCTCAGGGATTAAAAAACAGACTTTAGTACAAAACAAAGTCGCTATCTGCTGTCTGTCTGTCTGTCCCTATGTAAGCTTAGATCTTGAAAACTGCGCTACGTATTTTGATGCAGTTTTCTGTGATAGATAGAATGATTCAAGAGGAAGGTTTGTATGTATAATACATGCATAATAGAGTAGAAAAGCACTGATACATTTGACACACATGCGAAGCCGAGGCGGGTCGCTAGTGTTGTAATAAAACAATATCAGTATTCGGTAAAAATATTAATGAAAACGTTAACGAGTTTTTTGACCGTTTGGCGGGTATGCGGCGACAAATATTGAGTTACTAACAAAACATAGTTATTGTAGATTAGCCTTAACTGATTTTTATCAGCCGTTTATTACATAGTTGTACTTATCGCTTTGATAACGGCGCCACATGTTATTACTTTCTTGCGTGTGTCCTAATAGTTACGGACACACCACACAAGTAACAATCAAGGAGATCATCAATTATTTTTATATGCAGCTAGACATGTCATTTTCATTCTTGAATTTTGGTTTTAATGCATTGAATCTAAAAATGATCATCGTTTTGGGTCCCCATAATTAGTTAGAAGTAGAAAAACCATTCAAAAAACAAAAATAAGTTTGAATGGATACTGCCGATCATTAAGAGCTTGTTATTGATGCTTGTATCTGATACAGGTGCATGTTGATACAGATCATGTTATAAAAATTCTTTGTTATTCACAAAAAACTGATAAAAACTACCTTTGTAAGATTAAAAAGCTTCAAAGTTGCTAATTAGAATGAGAAGTTCGAAATGTAATGTGACGTCACATTACAGTATATTTTACATCATCACATTACGTCGACTGCCATAGAAAAAAGTGTTTTGGCGAGAAGGATAGAAATATCTTGTTTGAAAATGTGCAGGAATATAATGGCCTTACTGGGAAGGATGTTGAAGATCAGGCAAAGTGGAGAAAGTTTAGTAGGAAGGCGGACCCTGGCAATGGCCGGGATTAACGCCAGGTAGAAGAAGAAGAAGAAAATGGAGGAGCTCGTGGCTAAATAATAACAGCCGCACAGGTCGATCTTCAAGGTTAAGCAACGCTTGCCTAGGTTGGTCTGTGGATGGGTGACCATCTTAACATAACGAGTTTCCTCCGTGCCTCGGAAAGCACGTTAAGCCGTAGGTCCCGGCTGTCATTTGTAGATCTTTGGCAGTCGTTACGGATAGTCAGAAGCCAGTAAATCTGACTCCAGTCTTGCCATGAAATGCCGTGTTACCCCAGTTAATGGGTTGTGGAGGTCTGGTAGGCAGCCCCTCCTCGTAAAACACTGGTATTCAGCTAAATCCGGCTTGAATGGAAGCCGACCCCAATATAGTTGGGAAAAGGCTAGGCGGATGATGATGATGAGAAGAAGAAGAAGAAAATGTGCAGGAATATGAATAGCTCACCCGAGAGACTGAAGGAGCCCGTGAGTCCGACGCTGGCGTTGGCCATCGACAGGGAGATGCTGTCGAACTTGTCGTAGCGGATGGGGCTCTTGTGCGAGCACACGGTGCACTGCAGGCGCGACGCCAGCGTGCCGCGGAAGGGCGGCGCGGGCGGCGGGCGCGCGGCCGCCGGGGTGGCCCAGCGCCGCCCCACCGAGCTCAGGTGGCACAGCGAGCGGGACACGCCCTTCGTCAGTCGGGGCGCTTCTTGCACTGGTTCTGGGGATAAAAACAACTATGTTAATTCGAAATATTATACGACCCTAACGGGTATTGGCCTTAAGGTCAGTTCACACCGAGACGCGACGCGACGATACTGGAAGAGGCCAGTAAATTCGCATTGCGCCGCGCGACACCGCGAGACGCATAGCAACGTTACGAGGTGCATAGTAAAAATGTTGGCAACACGACGTCGCCAATGTAAAGTCGTTCTGCTGCGTACCGAGACGCCGCGCAGCGTCACGAGGCGCAGCGCTAAATGAAGCAACGTATTCTAAATTCTCATAATGAAATGTGTATCTTTTCGCGTAGTAAATAAAGTTATTTTTTGTTAGCTGACCGTTAATGAGCTCCTACGGTTTTCGGTTTCAGTTTTTACAGTCGACCACGTCATCGCTTTTCATCAAGTTAGATAGCGGTCAAACGCGAACCTGCCATCGATAAAAAAAACTACATTGCGCACACATGGGCCACGTATACCGATCTGGGAAAACGGCTACCACGCCTCGTGACGGTGTTCTACGTACAAATCAGACGTAGTCCACGTGTGCATCGGTTTAATGTAGTTCCTGTTTTCGGCATATACAAGTCCTAGTTATACACATATGGTTGATGGTATTACCTGGGTCGACAAGATCAGGCTCGTCGGTGGGCGCGGCGGAGGCGGGGCGCGCCATGTGCAGGCCAGAGGGCGTGGGCGGCGTGGAGTCGGCGCGCAGCGCGTGCGGCGCGGCCGGCGGCGACGCGGGCGACGCCAGCGCCGACCACGCGCGGCCCCCGCCCAGACCCAGCGCGTCCGACAGGCAGCCCGGCTGCACCAACAAACACCATTTAGAAAGAAAGAAAAAAACACACAGTATAGGACAAATATGTAGAAACTTAATAATTAGACTAACTTATTAATTTGAGATTTAGATTTAGCTGATACGGTTCAACCTAAATATGTAGGAGAGTGATTTAGCTGGTTTTCATGCAATTTATCGGAGTTGCCAGCTTTGTGAAATAAATATCTTGAAGTACCCTTAACTTGAGTGGCAATGGGTAGGACATATTGCTCGTAGAACAGATAGCTGTCGGTGGCGATAACGTACCAGAAGAGGTAGCGTTGGAAGGCCTACATGTATCGTATTTGTTTCTATTGCTTATGTAATCTTTTCAGGTTTACATTATTACATGACAATAAATCACTTTCAGGTTCAATTATTTTTGTAGATATTACCTATTACGATATCTGGTGGTGACAGTGTGCAAAGTATCTGATCTATATTTTATAACAGTTTTTGGATTTTAAGACAGAAGTGAGATGAATAGGAAAACAATCTGTCATCTTCAGTAGCAGTAAGTGTGTGATGACGAGTACCTAATCCGTGGTTTACAGTGACGTTCTGTTTGCAAGAGCATAAGCTTAAGCTGGATAGGTAAATAGGAAAATAATACGTCATTTGTAGCAGGGAAATGATCCGGAAGAATGATTAGCTGGTGGATTTTCTCAAGGAAGGAAACAACTTTCTTATTATTTATAAAAATGTCTAAGCAACTGAAACATTCTATTGGGTAGGTAGGTCCCGTTTTTTTTAATTTGGAATAAAATAACTTCTATCACTGTGGGTGGAGCAACCACCTGTGTTCCTTCAAAATATCTCGCAGCACTGCCAGGCATCGATCGTAGCGGGCCCTGACAATTTTGCTGACAAGTCTTTCAGGCGCGCATAAAACACAACGCACTGTCCACCTGGAATAAGTCTTTATCGGAAGGCAAGCCAGCTATTACTCGCCGTCCACGAGCCCGTGCGAACGGTAGTTGGAAATCACCTCGCGATATCCATCGCCCGGTGCGTCTCTTGTGACGTAAGGATTATCTGTCTCTTACGCTTTCCACTTCCTCTAACCAATAATAATAATATAAGCTACCTTCTTAGAAATTTTCGTTTTCAAGAGGGGTGTCATCAGAATTACTTCTCCCGCTCTTGGGCGGACCGGGAGGGCGTTTCAGACTTTTACTGACTAAACTCCTCACCGTTCCTTCGTTGCCTTCGATCTGGGGACACCGAGCTTTCCTTTCGGAAATCTGATCCATGGCCCCAGAGGCTTCGATCCTGCTGGACCCTATCGCTTACCAGCTGAGCTAGTTGGTCAAACGCAAACATTAATAATAAATAATAATATGGCCTACCTTCTTAGACATGCTGGTGGTTTCCTCTTCGATACAGGACAGGAGCACATGGAGCAGCTCGTGCGCGTCCTGCTGGTCTGCGGGCACCACCCAGCCGGCCGCGCGCAGGGACTGCAGCACGCCCAGCGGGCACACCGGCGTGCCGCGCGCCGACTCGTGCGTGCCGTTCACCACTGTTGACAATACCAAGTAGACATATTAATAAAGGGTGTAAGGGACAGCCCTTCACAAACTTTAAGGGCTTGCTCAGTAAGCAAATCTATTTTTTTTTTCAGGAAAAGAAAAAAAAAACGACCTCTCCATACAAACTGTCCATTAAAATTTATAATTTTATATGGTGAGGCTGAAATATTTTTTCGTTTCCTGAAAAAAAAAAAATTGTGGGATGATGTTCGGATTTGTCTACTGAGCAAGCCATTAAAGTTTGTGGAGGGCTGTCCCTTACACCCTGTATATAAAGTTACTTTTCGATATAAATAATAAGTATACAAAAACTTAGATCAAGAACTAAAGAAAAGATCAAGAAATAAAAAAAAGAAACTAAAGAAATAGGACAACTCTTGTTCAACAGAGGACAAGTCATACCAAAAACAAAGACATATTGTGCTCATCAATATTTTCAAATTATCTCAGTGTATGTTTTTAATGGCACCTGTAAGTCTTAACAATTCACACAGCAATTGGGCTAATTTGCAGGTATAAGCTTAATCTATGTATACTGTCAAATCATTGTATATTATAAGCCTTTTGTCAAACAAATGATTCCTATTACTTATTCATATTTATTTATTTGCTTCCATAATATTGGTAAGATAGTTATAAACAGGCCTAAAACAATATATTATTGTAGACCCTGTTATGGCACAACAAGTATGTAGTAAACTTAAATGCTTATATGCTTAACTTATACTTAAATGCTTAACTAGTTGAGCACAAGCATTAATTAGATTGACCTGCACTTGTTGCCTAATGGGTCTATTTATTTATTACATAATAATATTACATATTCTTTACTAGCTGCTGCCAGAGGCTTCGCTCAAGTAGAAAATTATCCCAAGGGCATATACTCCCAGGATAAAAAATAATCTATGAGCAATTCCAGGATATAGATTAAACATGTACCAAGTTTCATTGAAATTCAATCAACAGTTTTTATGTAAAAGTGTAATAAACAACCATACATTCAAACTATCAGGTTTCTAATATAAGTAGGATTGTACACCTTATAAAAAACATAGGACAAATATTTATAAAACCAATTGTACAACGGGCTGTTTTACTATGGCCAACAAATGAAAATGGTAAGCAATAAAAAGACCCACTTTCAACAACCATAACAATCCATAATGTGTTATGTCAACAATATTGACTTTCTAAACCTAACAGTCATTGTGATTGATAGTGTCAGGTTTTATCCCCAGTTTACACTCTTATAAGTATGTTGTAAATATTGTTATTACATCACTTGGCTATACCATGTGATATGGAAGATTTTACACACATTACATACAGTATGGTATGGTAAAGGTATGATAAAATGGGCTGTTGTCCGTGATTCCGAGACTAAAGCGCGTTTTTTGCATATGGGTAGGACAAATATGTCATTTGATCCATACAAGCTCCTCAAAAATGCCAGCAACTCCTTGGTGTTGCTGACCATATCACAGACTGTAATGTACTATTCCCGATGTGAACCCCACAAGAGAAAAACATTGTAACAACGATTGGTAAGGGCTGAATACTGAAAAACCTACAAAACTTCAGTATAAAAGTACAATGGCTTAAGCTATTGCTTTTTTTATACAATTTCTTAAGCTAAACTGATATTGTAATAAATACACACTTTAGTTCTTGATGTGCGGATACCAGCCCCATTTACAATACCATACTGTATTAAATATTTATTCTTCATCTTATAACAATTGATGTTTTTTAAATACAATTCTGTCGTACTATGAAATTATTAATATATAATAAAATCAATATTTTTATGATTTTATATAAACATTGAGTCAACAGGTAACCCATTGCATTGAACTTGTAATTAAGAAATTATGATTAATTTCTTTTTAACTCAAAAGAAAACTTACTATTAATAAATTATTCAGTTACATCACTATTACTGTGGAGGTTTAAGCTTCTGTTTCATCAGCTATTTTATGATTTTATGGTAAAGCTCTAGAGTATTTTAGTTCAGTTTAATCGTGGTGATTACACATTTCATGGAAACAATACCTAATTCTAATTTGAATCACATACAATTAGGAATATTTCAAATTATTCATTACTTCCTGGCATTAAAATATTTCCAAAAATTAAATGTTTTAGGGGAAAGCTTACCTTCAATAACTGTATACAATGTAGTGATCATACTGTTGTGGCTGTCAGCTTTAGCGTACTTCTTGAGCCAGTCGATGAAAGTGGGACAGGCTGCGAGTGCCTGCAGCAGGGTGTTGAGGAAGCAGGTCCTGCCGAGGTTCTGGAGCCCGGCGATCTGCCCACGCCTCTTGCGCACCTTCGGAGCCCCGCCAGGGCCCCACAGCACGAAGGCCCCGACCACCACAGCCGCCGTCAGCCCCGCAGCCACCAAAATCCTGTCTCCACTATCCATCGTCCTAAATTTATGAGTGAACCTAGCACTATACTTCACATACTGTTTTTTGTCTTCGAAATACCATAGCAATTAATTACGCGACCCCTAGGCTGTTAATGCGTTTTTTCGAAAAATCCATGAAAAAAGAAATCCTGCGTTTGACGTCTATGTTCTGACATTTTGATTTTTTAATTAGCTAGTGCTGATTACGCAGATTCAAAACGCTGTTAACAGTACACAATAAACACATTATTTCAACTGATAACCAATTATCAAAGTATCTTAAGCTTACTAAAAGCGAATCAAATATTTTTCCATTAATTGTGTAATGTATGACAAGTTTAGAATAATTTTAATAAACTTTGACGAATGTTTGAAAGATGGACACGGTTCGGTTGAATAAAAATGCGTTAAACGTTACGCATCAGTCAATGTCAAAAGGAATGACAAGTTGACAAGCAACCTCAAAATAGACAAAAGCATTCAAAAACACAAAATAAACAAGCGATTTATAATGTTGTAATTAATTTTGTGAAAATTATGTATTAGATAAGTGATCAATCTGTCGTCCAAACTAACAGACACAGTTGCGTCTTGTGTTGGTGGCTGAGCAGTGTTGTGTGATAGATTGATCATGTGACAATTTGTAGTGTTTATTAATTTTATTGTTTTGATAAATTTAATTTATTGATAATGATACCGTCGAACACAATATGCGTGTCCCAAGAGGGGCCAGCAAATGCTTTGGCTCTAAACAAAGACTGCTCACAAGTGGTCATAGCTGGGCGCAATGGTAAATTGAATACAATAAATCATTGTTTTTAATTTGCATAAAATAACTTATTTGACTGTTAAGCTTAATGTAAATTTTTATTACAGTGTTCAAAGTGTTTTCTATTGGAGAAAATGAGTTTACAGAAGTTTGTAACTTGAGGGTTGGGAAAAACCTCAATCTGAATTTTTCTTCAATTGACGTTGCCTGGAGTACTATTGAAGGTATTTAACTGTGTCTGTACCTATCTAAGATAAAAAATCTTAACTATATTAAATGTTAACTAGTGCTATTTTTGGGGCAGCCATGCTTACAAACTATGTAAACCAAAATGTTGTGTGTTACTATAGAGAACCTATGCATCAGCATTAAATTAACCACCAACTTATATTGTTTCAAATTGAGAAGAATGTAATTAGTTAATAACAATTGCTATCACAAGTTCTGATAAGAACTTTAATGAACTTTTGATCTCTCTGCTGTTTTAGCTTAAATAGGTCTTAAGATAATGCCCTTGCTTGTGGTTTTAAAAAATGGGGCATTACACTCAAATTAAGGAATTAAGAAAAATATTATATTGGGTTCAATTAACTTTAGAAGAAGACAATTAATTTTAAAAGATGAGAATACTATGGTAATATGTTGATTAGACTAAAATTTGATTACACTAAAATAAGATTAGAAAAAAAATGCTAAAATCTGATAAGATCTGATTCACATCAGACCACAATCAATAGCTTTCATACAATTTTAGTTGCCAGCTACCTTCTGAAAAAAAATGTCTTCAATGATGCCAGTTAAAATAGTCAACTTTAATTACAGGTGTTATATTATGGAGTTAATATTTTATGGATTACACACTCTTTTCCAAATCATCTTCACAAAAATGGTGTCATGTGTTTATCTTTGCATTATTTTTGCAGAGAACACCCTCGCAACAGCAGCAACCAATGGCGCAGTGGTGGTGTGGAACCTGGGCCGCTCAGGGCGCTCCAAGCAGGAGCATGTGTTCTCCGACCACAAGAGAACTGTTAACAAGGTAAATCATCCTCCTGCATCTTCATCTTCCTGCCCTTATCCGGTTTTATTTAGGGTCGGCGCAACACGTATTTTTTCTTCCATTCTGTCCTGTCACTCGTCATGCTATCCCTTTTCTTCCATATGACATCTCACACAGGTAAATATCCTCCTGCCTTTATTCTAAATCATGTTTCTTACTGCTATTCATTGTAAAAAAAAATAATAGCTTCTGCCAGCAGCTTCATTCGTGTGAAAGCAGATTTCTCCATACATATTGTTGATCCCTGTTTCATCCTGTTAGGGGTGAATTTCGGAATATCCTCTCTTAGTGCTTGCCTACGTCATTTACGGAAACTTTGTGCAAAGTTGAACACACATAGTCCCAGAAGTTTCGGCTGTCATTGATATGCCAGTCAGTTTCTCCTTTTAATAGATTAGTGATCTTCTATGTAACCTTTCTCATAGTTTTTTACCTTTCATATATTGTCTTTCACAATACTCATAAGTCAATTCTATACTCTGTTATAAAGACATAAGGTTCATTATTGATAAACATACTGAATGTTTAGTAATTAAAACTGTTAATGATAAAATCAGTATTTGGCACAATGACCTGTGTTGACCCCAGATAGGTTATAGTTTAATGAGTAATACTTGATAACATTTTGTAAGCAAAAATATTATCATTCTCCCAATAGAGGATTATTGTAAGGTTTTCTGTGACCTTACACCTTAAGCTGTTGTAAACTGATACTCTGAATATATTGTTGATAAAAATGTAATAAAATAATGCACTATGAATGCAACGCGTAGGCTTACGGACGACGAGCAAGAGATACCTCGCCGTCCGGCCATCCGGTAACCAATCCGATTGAGCCCAAGTCGTCTACGGAGTGTACTGTTCCACGCGCGCCTCAAAGAAATGTCAGCAAATCATAGGAGCCCAGCAGGGACGAAGCCTACTGGGGCTATGGCATGGAGTGTGCGAAAGAGAATCCTGGGGCCCTGGAACCTTTCACCTTTTAACCAATTTACAAAATAGCTGTAGTGTAGGAATACTTAAATATTGATGTTCTTAATGGATGTATAATTGAAAGAAACAGTTGACAAATTATATAGAGACTTTACTCCAACAGCCAAGAGTCAATAGGTTACTTCTAGGCAAGCGTGCTCCATGGTCGGCCACATCACCGCTTACCATCAGGTGAGATAGTGGCGAGCCTAAGAATTTAAAAAAAAAACAGCCATGTAGAAACATTCTAAACTGTCTCTAACTAAAAGGGTTGATCAACGAGCGAGTAGAAAGCGGTCTTATAGCTCGCCGGTAAAGCTCGCCGGAGTATCATTGCAATACCAGCCTGCCGAGCTTGGCTCATCACGTTTACTTCATTTTCTACGATACGACTGTTTTACTCATTTGACGATCAACACCAACGATCTGCAAGTAGCGAGTGAATCCAACGTTCTTTAATTCACGAATCCCCAACCGGTCTCATGTGACCGCGCTGTTATTGTCTTACTATTGTGTCTCGTTTCGCGGGTATGTGATAGGTAACCGTGGTATAGGCTTGTACGTCGATCACCCATTTAATACCAGTGTGGTCTCCTTGTACGCAGGTTAGCTTCCACCTGACGGAGCCCGCGCTGCTCATCTCCGGCTCCCAGGACGGCATGATGAAGTGCTTCGACCTGCGCATGAAGGAAGTGGCCAGGACGTTCATAAGGTATGGCTTTCATAGCGTAATCCTATCAACGATTATCTCAGTCCTACTGTCCAACTTTATAGACGACGACACAACGGCATGACGTTGTCGCTTCATCGACACACTTCATAGTTTTGTATGCAAGCTAGCTTTTTACGCCTGCACACCAAGCATATAATGACGAATACGCGTCTATGAAGCTACGCGTTAGTGGACAGTAGGCCTTAATTTTGTTTTTTCGGCCTCGTTTAAGTCACATTCCGTCAGTAAGTATATATGGTAAGTATCTTCCTCTACACTACAATCAACAATAAGGGCAATTTAGAGTAGCAACTTTACCCATAAGATAGGCGAAACTGTCCATAGGTACTTGTCCCGATCGAAGTCATTTAAGACTTCACCATGAGTTCCAGCTATGGAGGTTTCTCACTTATCGAGGTCCCACTATCCCACGAGACGCAAAGGACCGGTCGCTGTGGCGACGCTTGGAGGATGCCTATGTCCAGCAGTGGACGTCTTTCGGCTGATATGATGATGATGATGAGGTCCCACTTGTCTTTGCTCACAGCAACACGGAGTCGATCCGCGACGTACAGTTCAGCCCGCACGCGGCGCACTCGTTCGCGGCCGTGTCGGAGAACGGCAGCGTGCAGCTGTGGGACGTGCGGCGCCACGAGCGCTGCCTGCTGCAGTACACGGCGCACTCGGGGCCCGTGTTCGCCTGCGACTGGCACCCCGACATGCCCTGGCTCGCCACGGCCTCCCGCGACAAGACCATCAAGGTAACTGCCACAACTGCTCGAGCCCATCTCTCATTCTTTGGACTACAGATCCTGGTGAGGGTCGCGGGAATCCAATGGACGTAAGACTCACAGGACCGGTCGTTGTGGCGACACTTAGGGGAGGTCGAGGTCTAGTAGTGGACGTCTTTCGGCTGAAATGATGATGACAATAAAGATTAACATTAACTCTCATTGCCAAAGTCCTCATCTCCTGAGCCTTATCCCAACTGTGGTAAGATCGGCATCCAGCTTAAACAAATGCGGCTAAATATCAGTAGGTATTTTTCATGGAACGATACTCCTTGAACAGAATGATGATCAGACGTTCTGGCGTCTGGCTACTTGTAATGACTGTCAAAGATTTACGAGTGACAAACGAGACCAACGGCTTTACGAGCCTTAGGGCCTGTTTCACCACCTATAATTAAGTTTCGAGTATCTTACTTGACAGATAATTTCATACAAATTCTGTCACATTTTTGAATTTATTCAGTAGTAGTGCCTACTCGGACATTGTGAAACAGGCCCTTACAGTAGTAGTAATGTCCTAGATAAACTACTAATAAAGTACACATGAATTACATTCATATTAGTAGTTGCTCGGTTTCGAAGCTCCTGTAAGCTTATGTTTGAAAGACGGGTGGCTTAACCTTTGGGCAAAATGATTCAAATACGGTATGCTACCCGTCGACAGTGTTTGCCCGGAAGTATAATTGACTAGCTTTTTCCTGCGGCCGATTCGGGGGTCACAAACCCCCTAAAAGTCAAACATATCAAGGATGTTACTTTAAACAAAGGTAACTAACATTGAACGCGGGGTGACGCGCCGCAGCTATCGGTGACTGCTCGATACGCAAGTAGGTCATCGATATCTAGCGCCTATTGGTCACACATTATTGTAATATTAGTTCATCATAGGTACATGCTAATTGCGACGTTATTTCCTAGACTAGTAACTGTTCTGTTATGTTACATCACAATGTTTGTTTATAGAGTAGTTGCTAGGGTTAGTATAAGTGATAAGGGATTGTGCAATATAAGTACACTGTTACCCACTAGTCATCACTTCACACACAAATTTGTCACTAGAAAAATAACGGTTATTAATAGGTAAGTTGGTACGGAACCCTCAGTGCGCGAGTCCGACTCGCACTTGCCTGGTTTTTTTTATATAAAGCTTCTTTAGGACTAGTTACGCCCCGTCGCGCCGTTTTCCTTCATACTAAATACTAAAATTATAATAGAAAAAAATATGGGGAGTGGAGTTGTAGAGTGTAAAAAATAACCTACGACCTATTTTCACAAACAAACACTGTGACACGAGAATATTACATATATTCGTATGATTGTAAAAAAGCAATTTCCCCCATTTACTTCAGCAACAGCACAACAGTGGTGGCCCAGTGGTAACGGCCCCGACTTACGAGTTTTAGGTCGCGGGTTCAAACCCAGCCAGGCGCATTGCTTTGTGTAATTTATTTCATCACGACTGCTCTCAAAACGATGAAGAAAAACATCGTGAGGAAACCGGCATGTCCTAGAACCAAAAATTCGAAGACAAATGACATCCACCAATCCGCACTGGGCCCGCGTGGTGGATTACAGGCCATTCCCTCTCCTAGAGAGGAGGCCTGAGTCCCAACAGTGGGAACATTACAAGGCCGATAATGCTAATGCTAACTTCAGCAACTGGTATCTGCTCCTTGGTTTATCGTGACCCTCCGGGCTAGCAGACAGTGTTGACTTAACAATTAATTAGATCATTATTGTGTCTAGCCGTTATCAACGCCATGCGTGCCAATTTATACAATACACTCGCGTATTGCGTCTGAGATAACGATGTAGTAGAGGACACAAATGATTTTCGTCAACGGACTGGAACAATTTGTCTACTGCGGTCTTTTCGTCCGATTATTAGGGCTTTCAAATACCGGTTTTTTTGAATACCGGTATCAATACCGGTATTGGAATAGTTCAATACCGTGATCACGTGATCACGGTATTGAATTCAAGTTTTTTGTATTTTTTTTAAATTTTTAAACTAGAGCTTCTTCTTCGAATCATAATAATATTTAAATAAATAATAAAATTATTGGTTAAAAACACAATTTTAATTTTTTGTTTCCAATAAAACCCACGAAAAAAGAGATACGAGACAGATTTTACCTTATAAGAGTGATATAACAGATTAAATAGGTGTTTCAGGTACCATTAAAGCAAAAATATTTTTTCAAGTCATAATTTTGAACATAAAATTTATGTACTTAACTCGATTCACAAAACTAGCGAATTCACAAAGTTGTAAATATATTTTTGTAGCATATGGCACATCTCTAACAAGAGGATAAACTAGAGAATTATTGAGAGAGTTTGAAGATTCCAGTCATTTTTGGTTCTTTTTTGTAGCTTGAATTTAAGTACGAAACTTTGCGAGTAAATTTAAAGAAATATAGATGACTAATGTTACTAATTTTAGATTTAAAAGTACTCCTAAACAATACACGTCTAAATAAAATTAAAATTCAGAGTCTACGCCTCATACATTTTCTAATATTTGAATTTAAATATAAAATTTTCGTCTATTTTTCAAAAAACACTAAAATGTCGATAAAAAAAATCCACAAGGCATGTATAGTGTTTAGGCGGCCTGAAAGGATAGGAGATGACCCTTCCAGTCAACCATTTTAATTTAGTACACGATGCACCAAACAAGCGTGCGTCAGAATGGCTGGTGTTTCTAAATACTCGTACATATCATATGTAGCAATTATTTATTATATATGTAGCAAATATAAGCAATTATGTAACGATTTTCGAATCAACTCTCATAGACCAACGCCACAGACAACCAGCCATTCTGCCGCACACCCAAACATCCTGTACATATATTAAAGATTGTAATACCGTAATCACGGTATTGGCTAGTCAATACCAGTATTGAAAAAAGACCAAAATATATCCGTGATCACGGTATTACGGGATCCCGTAATACCGGTATTGAAAGCCCTACCGATTATAATTTAGGTACCCTCAAGGTTGCAGTGAATAGACTCATAATAAACTAGTGCGTATCTCCATGAACGATTTTTTTTAACGTAAACTAGTGCTTGACTGCAATACCGTCTGATAGTAAGCTGTGATGCAATCGTTGATGGTGATTGAATCGATTGCATCATTGCTTATGGGATTGTAGTCGCACTGGTATGTTTAAAAAAAAACATGATGTCAAAGAAGCCGGATGAAAATAGAAAATTGTCTTAAAAGAACATGCTCCTGGGATATAAAGTATCCTATGTGCTGTGCCAAGACATGGTCTACTCGTGTGCCAAGTTTCATCGAAATTCGTTAAGCGGTTTAACCGTGAAGAAGTAAGAAACATACGTGCGTATGTTTTTCACACTCACAAACTTTCACCTATATAATATTACTAGTTTCTACTAGCGACTTCGCCCTCGCTACACGATGGGGACTTACTCCCGGGATAAAATCATATAGTAAGTCATGGTCTAGCCCATTATCAAGTCTCATCGAAATTCATTCAGCCGTTCGAGGGTGATGAAGTAACAAACATGCTCACACAAACTTTCGCCTTTATATTCATCATCATCTGCCGCGCCTTTTTCCCAACTATATTGGGGTATTCGGCTTCCAGTCAAGCCAGATTTAGCTGAATACCTGTAGTTTACGAGGAGCGGCTGCCTACCAGACCTCCACAACCCATTAACTGGGGTAACACGGTACTTCATGGCAAGACTGGAGTCAGATTTACTGGCTTCTGACTATCCGTAACGACTGCCAAAGATCTACAAATGACAGCCGGGACCAACGGCTTAACGTGCTTTCCGAGGCACGTTCCAAACTTTCGCCTTTATATTATTATTTTTATTTATTTAAGGAAAAACAAACAGTAGCACAATAATAATATTCATTACTGTGATATTTTATTGATATGTTAGTGTGATTACAGAATAGGTACAAATTGCCGTTCCGTCATTCATAAAAATAATGTTGAATTTAATTCCAGGTGTGGGACATCTATGGGAAACCTAACCTGGAGCATACTATTTATACCATAGCATCCGTGGGTCACGTCAAATGGAGACCTCAGAAACAGTAAGTACAACTTAATTTACAACTTTTTTTAGGGACAAACTTTTAATGCCTGTTTTCCAGTGACTACCGCATCGGTACGTATATACTAAGGCCGCGGTAACTCTTTTAAAGAATCCCGCAGCTCTAGCAAGATGGAGATGACATAAACAGTCCACCTTCAAAAAAAAAAGTCTTGTTTTTTGTGGATAATTCAACAACTACTCAATCAAAATTTCCCTCAACGCTTTGCATAATGCGCTTCGACGCAGCCCGTTCAGTTTGAATCGTACTTTATGTAGAATTTTATTTCTGAATGGTTTAATCAACGCGTGCCAACGATTAGATAGCAGATTGCCCTTTACTGACAAGCTTCCTGAAACTAAAGTCCCCGTCACGAGAAGCTATAAATTTTGTAAACAAGTGTTCAGGAGTTCACAACATTTGGACCAACAAAAAAAATGAATTTGTTTAAGATTTAATAAATTATTAAGTAACAATATTAATTAACATATGTATATTATTTAAGAATAATTATTCGTCAGATTCAGTTGTTTCCATTTCTGTGTCAGAATCAGTGACATATATCACGAAGCTGTCTACAGTTTTATCAATCATCTCATCGATTTATAACAATAACAATCAGATCCGCGATATATGCAAAGCAATGAAACAAACTCGTACGCATTCGAAACTCGAATGACGCGTTTATTTCAAAATGGTGTCCCGATAGTTTACAATCCCTGCGACGGACCAAGAAACAAAAAACGATAGCACTTCGCGTCGTTAAAATATGATCCGACTAAATTAAAGAGGTTGTTACTTTCATATAACCCGTCTCTATTTCATGTCGATTGAAAATGTTTACTTAGTAAAAGATGTTTGTTTACAAAATTTATAGCTTCTCGTGACGGGGACTTTAGGTTTATAATCTTGGCGAAAGAAGGAGATCGTCTATTTTGGTCCAAATTCCAAAAGTCGCCGGCTAAGAAAAAAAAACCTGATAATCTGTTACAACTTGAGTTTAAAGCATTTTTTACTATCGTAATAAAACTGTAGGACCATTGCCCTTGGAGTTATTTAAGTTAAAAAAAAAAACATCTTGCGTACATTTTCGGGGTGACATGAATTGCAAAATCGAACAATTCGAGCTTGGTCCCACAGCTTTGTTGCCATAACAAAAAATGTTTGTGAAAGCAAGTTCTAACAGAATATAGTATTTTTTTCTATGGCCGGTTATTTTCAAATTTGGGCCAAAAATGTATGAATCGCGGGTGATCTCCTTTGTAGAGTAACCGTATCTTGTTACCAGGTACCAAGTCGCGTCCTGCGCGCTAGTGCTGGACTGCGCAGTCCACGTGTGGGACGTGCGGCGCCCACACGTGCCGCTGGCCACGTTCGCGGAGCACCGTGACGTCACCACCGCCATCGCCTGGCTGGCTGAGCCTCACACCTTCCTGTCTACCAGCAGGGTTAGTAGATATGTTGCATGTTGTCTTTAAGCTGAACTATATTCATACGTCCCGCTGGCTTAATTCTTGACGTAACCACGGCCGTTGCGTGGCTAACAGAGTTTCACCTTTCTTGTCTACCCGCAGTCAAGTATTAGATGCTCTACGAAGATAATATGTTACGTTTTTTCCCTTAGGACTGCAGCCTATACCGGCACCGGTTCAGCGAGGCCGCGCACCCGGTGCTGTGGGCCAACCCTCAAGGGGTGTGCGTGTCGGCGCGCGGGGAGATAGCCCACGCGGCTCCTGAGAGACCGCTGCCTGCACTGCCCGCGCTGCCCGCTGCACCTGACCGCCACGTACCAGGCTTGGGGTGAGTCACACTAGCCGTACCAGTACAGTGCCACCCGGTGCTGTGCCAACCCGCAGGGGGTGTGCGTGTCGGCGCGCGGGGAAATAGCCCATGCGGATCCTGAGAGACCGCTGCCCGCACTGCCCGCTGCACCTGACCGCCACGTGCCGGCCGGGCCTGGGGTGAGGCACACTAGCTGTACCAGCACCGGTGCTGTGCCAACCCGCAGGGCGTGTGCGTGTCGGCGCGCGGGGAGATAGCTCACGCGGCTCCTGAGAGACCGCTGCCTGCACTGCCCGCGCTGCCCGCTGCACCTGACCGCCACGTGCCGGGCCTGGGGTGAGTCACACTAGCAGTACCAGCACTGAAGCCGCGAGGCAACTTGCAGAAGTATGCGAGTCAGCGCGGCGAAGTAGTGTATCTTTGTAAATACGAGGAAAAATACGAGCACCTTCTGGTATAAACATCGGTTATTAACGCTGCTTCTGTTTTCCTCTCAGTCGCAAGCAACCAACAGCGGGTTCCCTATCGCCGAGCGCGCAGGCGGCGCTGGAGCGCGCGTTCCCGGGCGGCGCGGCGTCCACGCTGTCGCGGCACGCGGCGCCGGGCTGCGCGCGCACGCTGGCGCTGGTGGCGTGCGCGCGCGCCTACCGCATGCGCGGTGCTAGTCCGCACGACCTCGCGCAGCACAACGCCGACGTTGCTAAGGCACATAATAGACACATGGTGAGTTTCACACCAGCTTCTCCATTATGAGCAGTAGAATCCGGTTCATTAGATTGTTAGGTAAAATCACTTATTCGCAATTGTAGCGCGGTTCGCACCTGTAGCGCAGTTGAAACAAAACTGACTGCCACGCGTTTGGAGAGATCGCTTTCATTCGCCAATCCAGCAAAATTCTAAAAAGATGCATTATTCTATTGCATTACTCTAGAACAATGCAGTTTTCACGGAAGTGGTGTTGCTGACGACTGTATCCCCCGCAGGTGTCGCACGTGTGGGAGGTGGTGCGCTGCGTGTACCTGGCGCGCGCAGCAGCGGGGCGCGGCACTCCGGCACCGGCGCCGCTGCAGGACCGCGAGCTGCCGCGCCCGGAGCCGCCGCCCCTGCCGCCCTACACGCACACCTATCACAAGTGAGTACGTACATGTCGTGTCGCACGTGTGGTGCGCTGCAGGACCGCGAGCTGCCGCGCCCGGAGCCGCCGCCCCTGCCGCCCTACACGCACACCTATCACAAGTGAGTACGTACATGTCGTGTCGCACGTGTGGTGCGCTGCAGGACCGCGAGCTGCCGCGCCCGGAGCCGCCGCCCCTGCCGCCCTACACGCACACCTATCACAAGTGAGTACGTACATGTCGTGTCGCACGTGTGGTGCGCTGCAGGACCGCGAGCTGCCGCGCCCGGAGCCGCCGCCCCTGCCGCCCTACACGCACACCTATCACAAGTGAGTACGTACATGTCGTGTCGCACGTGTGGTGCGCTGCAGGACCGCGAGCTGCCGCGCCCGGAGCCGCCGCCCCTGCCGCCCTACACGCACACCTATCACAAGTGAGTACGTACATGTCGTGTCGCACGTGTGGTGCGCTGCAGGACCGCGAGCTGCCGCGCCCGGAGCCGCCGCCCCTGCCGCCCTACACGCACACCTATCACAAGTGAGTACGTACATGTCGTGTCGCACGTGTGGTGCGCTGCAGGACCGCGAGCTGCCGCGCCCGGAGCCGCCGCCCCTGCCGCCCTACACGCACACCTATCACAAGTGAGTACGTACATGTCGTGTCGCACGTGTGGTGCGCTGCAGGACCGCGAGCTGCCGCGCCCGGAGCCGCCGCCCCTGCCGCCCTACACGCACACCTATCACAAGTGAGTACGTACATGTCGTGTCGCACGTGTGGTGCGCTGCAGGACCGCGAGCTGCCGCGCCCGGAGCCGCCGCCCCTGCCGCCCTACACGCACACCTATCACAAGTGAGTACGTACATGTCGTGTCGCACGTGTGGTGCGCTGCAGGACCGCGAGCTGCCGCGCCCGGAGCCGCCGCCCCTGCCGCCCTACACGCACACCTATCACAAGTGAGTACGTACATGTCGTGTCGCACGTGTGGTGCGCTGCAGGACCGCGAGCTGCCGCGCCCGGAGCCGCCGCCCCTGCCGCCCTACACGCACACCTATCACAAGTGAGTACGTACATGTCGTGTCGCACGTGTGGTGCGCTGCAGGACCGCGAGCTGCCGCGCCCGGAGCCGCCGCCCCTGCCGCCCTACACGCACACCTATCACAAGTGAGTACGTACATGTCGTGTCGCACGTGTGGTGCGCTGCAGGACCGCGAGCTGCCGCGCCCGGAGCCGCCGCCCCTGCCGCCCTACACGCACACCTATCACAAGTGAGTACGTACATGTCGTGTCGCACGTGTGGTGCGCTGCAGGACCGCGAGCTGCCGCGCCCGGAGCCGCCGCCCCTGCCGCCCTACACGCACACCTATCACAAGTGAGTACGTACATGTCGTGTCGCACGTGTGGTGCGCTGCAGGACCGCGAGCTGCCGCGCCCGGAGCCGCCGCCCCTGCCGCCCTACACGCACACCTATCACAAGTGAGTACGTACATGTCGTGTCGCACGTGTGGTGCGCTGCAGGACCGCGAGCTGCCGCGCCCGGAGCCGCCGCCCCTGCCGCCCTACACGCACACCTATCACAAGTGAGTACGTACATGTCGTGTCGCACGTGTGGTGCGCTGCAGGACCGCGAGCTGCCGCGCCCGGAGCCGCCGCCCCTGCCGCCCTACACGCACACCTATCACAAGTGAGTACGTACATGTCGTGTCGCACGTGTGGTGCGCTGCAGGACCGCGAGCTGCCGCGCCCGGAGCCGCCGCCCCTGCCGCCCTACACGCACACCTATCACAAGTGAGTACGTACATGTCGTGTCGCACGTGTGGTGCGCTGCAGGACCGCGAGCTGCCGCGCCCGGAGCCGCCGCCCCTGCCGCCCTACACGCACACCTATCACAAGTGAGTACGTACATGTCGTGTCGCACGTGTGGTGCGCTGCAGGACCGCGAGCTGCCGCGCCCGGAGCCGCCGCCCCTGCCGCCCTACACGCACACCTATCACAAGTGAGTACGTACATGTCGTGTCGCACGTGTGGTGCGCTGCAGGAGTCGTCATCATCATTTCAGCTGAAAGACGTCCACTCCTGGACATAGGCCTCCCCAAGCGTCGCCACAACGACCGGTCCGGTGCGTCTCGTATCCATCGGATTCCCTCGCCAGGTCGTCGGTCGATACATTTTTTGAAAGCCTGGCTGTAATATAAATCAAATAGCTACATTTTTATAATTCTGCCTCCTCTGTGTGAAATGGAAAGAAAAATTCTAACATATAATTGTGATAAGCAGCAACGCAGTAGAAGAAGAACCGCTGGAAGAGGTGGAAGACTGGGCAGAGACGCAGTTCCACAACAGTGGGGTGCTGGGCAAGCCTACGCTGAGCATCTACATACCGCCCGCCAAGCCGCCCAAGCACGTCAGGGCTGAAGGTTAGTACTATATAGAACGGTTTTTGTTGTAGGTGACATGTTTGTGAATCTAAGTTTAAAGGTTTTCTTTTGTATTTTTTCTAGCATGTAACTGTGTTTGTGGTGGTTTCCGTTTAGCATTTATGTATGATTAATTGTTGTTTTAGGCACTTTGTTCCAGAGCTAGGAAATGGTCTCCCTCATATTTTTCCCTTTGTCCCTTTAGCCGTGATAGTCTCAAATGATGATAACCCTGTACAGAGACGGCGGGCTGGGTGTCAGCGGCATCAGCCCACTACGTGGACACGGAGGCTGCGGACTGGACGCTCCCTGAGGAAGCCTTCCCGCTGAGGACGGCGCCCCCGCCCCCCGCGCCCGCGCACCACCAGCACCCGCACCACACCTCGCCTCATCACGTGCGACACGATGATAAGGAGCACAACGGTCAGTACTAGTGCTGTAGAGACAGGCAGGCTGGCAGCAGCATCAGCTCACTACGTGCACGGCGCCCCCGCTCCCCGCGCCACCAGCACCCGCACCACACCTCGCCCCACCACGTGCGACACGATGATAAGGAGCATAACGGTCAGTAGTAGTGCTGTAGAGACAGGCGGGCTGGCGGCAGCATCAGCTCCAGTAGACATGGAGCGGCAGCAGTCGCCTGGATGCTACTGAAGGAGACTTGCCCGCTGAGGATTGCCCCTTCACGCCAGTACATCGTTAATTCTCTGTTTATTTTCGCTTACCATTGGGCGAGATAGTGGTCAAAAGCGAGCGTATCATTAAGAATAAGAAAGTGTCAAAAAAATTGTGTTCAATGCTGTTATGCACCGCATTGAATACACTTTTTTGACAAATACTGTTGGTTCTATTGTTCTCTGGCTAAGTAAGCGTTATTTTTTTTGAGACTTGAAGTGATTTATTGGTGAAGCTTAAACTGTGTGCATGTCCCGCAGCGGGTCGCGGCGGCGGCGGCACGTCCCCCGGCGGCAGCTCGTCGCCCGGCAGCGGCTCCAGCGGCTCGGCCTGCACGGCGCCGCCCGGCCTCGAGCACGCCGGCTACCAGCACCACATGCACGTCAGTACCGACTGTGCACTAGCTCTTACCCAAGGCGTAGCTCCCGTCAACTGACTACCTACTCCACCCTACCTAAAAACCTTCTCAGAGTCTTCAGCGAGTGTGTTTTAGAGCTCTCGCGCTGCATTGACTAATTGTCCTCGTGTATCAAACGACGTTTTTATACACATATAAATAAATGTTTTCCTAAGTAAGCTTGTATTCAACCCTCAATGCGCAACTCAGACGCCAGTTTTCACAAAGTTTATAATAAACTAGCTTTACCCCGCAGCTTCGCCCGCGTACATAAAATATAGCCTATGTCACTCAGGAATACAGCAGCTTTCTATTGGTGTAAAAATTTTAGCAATCGGACCAGTACTTCCACAGAATACCTCATACAAACAAAAAAACAAACTTTACCTCTTTATTATATCAGTGTAGATTGACTCTTGCTATCGTATCAGATGGACGAAGGCGAGGGCGGCGACTCCGGGCTGGCGATCCGGGTGGGCGACGCCAAGAGTCCTCAGCTGGAGGTGGCGCCCCTGCTGGCGGCCGCGCTGAAGCTGCACGCCGAGCTGGGCGACGTGCAGACGGCCGCCGTGGTCATGCTGGTGCTGCAGGAACACAGGTATCACGCCAAGAGTCCTCAGCTGGAGGTGGCGCCCCTGCTGGCGGCCGCGCTGAAGCTGCACGCCGAGCTGGGCGACGTGCAGACGGCCGCCGTGGTCATGCTGGTGCTGCAGGAACACAGGTATCACGCCAAGAGTCCTCAGCTGGAGGTGGCGCCCCTGCTGGCGGCCGCGCTGAAGCTGCACGCCGAGCTGGGCGACGTGCAGACGGCCGCCGTGGTCATGCTGGTGCTGCAGGAACACAGGTATCACGCCAAGAGTCCTCAGCTGGAGGTGGCGCCCCTGCTGGCGGCCGCGCTGAAGCTGCACGCCGAGCTGGGCGACGTGCAGACGGCCGCCGTGGTCATGCTGGTGCTGCAGGAACACAGGTATCACGCCAAGAGTCCTCAGCTGGAGGTGGCGCCCCTGCTGGCGGCCGCGCTGAAGCTGCACGCCGAGCTGGGCGACGTGCAGACGGCCGCCGTGGTCATGCTGGTGCTGCAGGAACACAGGTATCACGCCAAGAGTCCTCAGCTGGAGGTGGCGCCCCTGCTGGCGGCCGCGCTGAAGCTGCACGCCGAGCTGGGCGACGTGCAGACGGCCGCCGTGGTCATGCTGGTGCTGCAGGAACACAGGTATCACGCCAAGAGTCCTCAGCTGGAGGTGGCGCCCCTGCTGGCGGCCGCGCTGAAGCTGCACGCCGAGCTGGGCGACGTGCAGACGGCCGCCGTGGTCATGCTGGTGCTGCAGGAACACAGGTATCACGCCAAGAGTCCTCAGCTGGAGGTGGCGCCCCTGCTGGCGGCCGCGCTGAAGCTGCACGCCGAGCTGGGCGACGTGCAGACGGCCGCCGTGGTCATGCTGGTGCTGCAGGAACACAGGTATCACGCCAAGAGTCCTCAGCTGGAGGTGGCGCCCCTGCTGGCGGCCGCGCTGAAGCTGCACGCCGAGCTGGGCGACGTGCAGACGGCCGCCGTGGTCATGCTGGTGCTGCAGGAACACAGGTATCACGCCAAGAGTCCTCAGCTGGAGGTGGCGCCCCTGCTGGCGGCCGCGCTGAAGCTGCACGCCGAGCTGGGCGACGTGCAGACGGCCGCCGTGGTCATGCTGGTGCTGCAGGAACACAGGTATCACGCCAAGAGTCCTCAGCTGGAGGTGGCGCCCCTGCTGGCGGCCGCGCTGAAGCTGCACGCCGAGCTGGGCGACGTGCAGACGGCCGCCGTGGTCATGCTGGTGCTGCAGGAACACAGGTATCACGCCAAGAGTCCTCAGCTGGAGGTGGCGCCCCTGCTGGCGGCCGCGCTGAAGCTGCACGCCGAGCTGGGCGACGTGCAGACGGCCGCCGTGGTCATGCTGGTGCTGCAGGAACACAGGTATCACGCCAAGAGTCCTCAGCTGGAGGTGGCGCCCCTGCTGGCGGCCGCGCTGAAGCTGCACGCCGAGCTGGGCGACGTGCAGACGGCCGCCGTGGTCATGCTGGTGCTGCAGGAACACAGGTATCACGCCAAGAGTCCTCAGCTGGAGGTGGCGCCCCTGCTGGCGGCCGCGCTGAAGCTGCACGCCGAGCTGGGCGACGTGCAGACGGCCGCCGTGGTCATGCTGGTGCTGCAGGAACACAGGTATCACGCCAAGAGTCCTCAGCTGGAGGTGGCGCCCCTGCTGGCGGCCGCGCTGAAGCTGCACGCCGAGCTGGGCGACGTGCAGACGGCCGCCGTGGTCATGCTGGTGCTGCAGGAACACAGGTATCACGCCAAGAGTCCTCAGCTGGAGGTGGCGCCCCTGCTGGCGGCCGCGCTGAAGCTGCACGCCGAGCTGGGCGACGTGCAGACGGCCGCCGTGGTCATGCTGGTGCTGCAGGAACACAGGTATCACGCCAAGAGTCCTCAGCTGGAGGTGGCGCCCCTGCTGGCGGCCGCGCTGAAGCTGCACGCCGAGCTGGGCGACGTGCAGACGGCCGCCGTGGTCATGCTGGTGCTGCAGGAACACAGGTATCACGCCAAGAGTCCTCAGCTGGAGGTGGCGCCCCTGCTGGCGGCCGCGCTGAAGCTGCACGCCGAGCTGGGCGACGTGCAGACGGCCGCCGTGGTCATGCTGGTGCTGCAGGAACACAGGTATCACGCCAAGAGTCCTCAGCTGGAGGTGGCGCCCCTGCTGGCGGCCGCGCTGAAGCTGCACGCCGAGCTGGGCGACGTGCAGACGGCCGCCGTGGTCATGCTGGTGCTGCAGGAACACAGGTATCACGCCAAGAGTCCTCAGCTGGAGGTGGCGCCCCTGCTGGCGGCCGCGCTGAAGCTGCACGCCGAGCTGGGCGACGTGCAGACGGCCGCCGTGGTCATGCTGGTGCTGCAGGAACACAGGTATCTACCATCGGCCTAGCTTCCCGTCCGGTAATCACCCGGACCGAGCACAAAACGTCGACGGACTCAAGGACATATCAGCAAAACCGTAGAGGCCCAGGTTGAATCCTCTGGGGACATTAGTTCGCTTCTGAAAGGAAAACCCGAGGCTTTGGAACGAAAAGTAAAGAAGGAATAATAGAAGCGGGTTGTAGTCAGTAAAAGTCTGTCCCGCTCCACCCAGAGCGGAGGAAGTCATAACGACGATATCTTAAGAGCCTTCACTCAAGCCTTGAGGGACACCCTATACGTATCATAACATTTTTTTTCATTGATATAAACCTGTGCTTAACCGCGATCCCACCTGTTAAGCTGTGATGCATTCGCTGATGGTAAGGCGCACAAGCACTAGTGACATGAGCTTGTTTGGTTGGCAGGAGCGACCTGTTCCCGTACATCGACGAGAGCCTGCAGGAGCACTGGCTGCTGGGCTACATCGAGCTGCTGCAGCGGCACAAGCTGTGGAACGTCGCCACTGAGGTCACTGTCGACGGCTCAAGTATTTTATTATAGATAGGCTCGCGTTTGACCACTATCTCACCATCACTTAGATGATGTGGTCGATGACGGAGCACGCTTGCCTAGAAGTAACCTATTCATTCTTGACTAAAGATGTTCAACTTGAGACGTTGTCTCGTCGTCGTCAGGCTAACAATTCGGCGTCCATGCCCTAAGACTTCGGAGTTTTGACTCGACGATGTGATTTGCTTTGTTTATTTTTGACATTTTTCAAATATGCTTCTTCTTCTTGTCGTGTCGATTTAACTCCAATTTTGTCCGACCAATATTGAGCCTCCTGGACAGCTCTATCGTGGGCCTCGCATAGGTCGTTCAAATGTTGATTGTATATCTAATAAAACGTCCGCTTTCTCTTGTAGGTCGTTCGCTGCGCTTGGCTGAACAGTGTTTGGGTGATGTCCCAACAGTCGACCAGCGTGGCCGTGTGCTGCGGGCGTTGCGGACGACGCACGCGCCCGCATGCGGCCTGCGACTCCTGCCACCCGCACCTGCGCCACCTACCGGACCTGTGTGCCGTGTGCCATCAGGTATGTTACTCCTCTCCACTTCACAGGTGATGTCCCAACAGTTGACCAGCATGGCCGTATGTTGCGGGCGCAATCACCGACTTGTGTGCTATCAGGTATGTTACTCCTCTCGACTAGACAGCCATGATAGTGTGGATGAAGTCGCAATAGTCGACCAGCTTGGCTGGTGGCCGTGTGTTGCGGGCGCCCACATGCGGCCTGCAACTCCTGCACTGCTAATGTAAGCTACAGCACCATGACAATTTCAAGCGCTACTACAGAGTTCTGTAGTAGTACGTACGTAGTAGTTACAAAATTGCCCATGTTCAGTTTTACAGTATTAATGGCACCGCATATAGTTCATATTCCGGCTTTGCCTGTAGGTGGTGCGCGGGCTGTACGCGTGGTGCCAGGGCTGCTCGCACGGCGGACACCTGCACCACATGCGCAAGTGGATGGACACGCACCAGCTGTGCCCCGCTGGCTGCGGCCACCAGTGCCAGCTGGCGTGATCGCCCACCGCTGGACATAGCACCCCTGCACCTGTGCGGACCAGTTCGCCCACTGTCCGCGATAGGGCGACGGGTATAGCTACCTAACGGGACTTACTTTCAAGAAAAATACGCTTTTATATGGTACGACTAGTCGGTTCCTAGTCTTTACGTCAAAAAGACACTAAGGCTCAGCTCACACCGAGACGCGTGCAATGCTAGATCGATTTATTTCATCCGATTCCTTTCCATACTCTTACTAGCCTCTTAATTTATCTTACTATCTGACATGTTTAAAGGATAACTTCTTACTATTTCTATGTGGACTATATTTCATATAGCCCACTGTAGTTCACGTCTAGGTTGACCTGTGCCTGGGCTTTCAGGAGGTCGGATGATGGTAGGTGATATTTCTTAGACTTTCCACAGCTTCTTTCTTTGATCTTTGTCTAGGATGGCCTGTGTCTAAACAGTTCGAATGAATATAAAAGATATCTCGCCCTGCATCGATTGTTTACTTATCTTTTTAACTGTTTTCTCAGAATTTTTTTTTTTTTTTTTCTATTTCTCAGAATTGTGTACCCATTTTATGTAGTAAATAAACTTCCATAACCAAACGCAATTTTAAAAGCTACGAATCTCGGTGTGCGCCGACCCTGCCACAGTAACAACTATAACTATATTGAATGCCGTACTGCGCCTCGTGTCGCAGCAATTATGTTAAGAGCAATAGCGCACTAGCGGCCAGCGGCCAGGTCGCGGCGGCCATCGAGATACATACATTAGTATGAAACCGCCATAGAGTGCGCGCACTTGTGGCCGCTGGCCGCGTGCGGTCAGGTGCGCGCGCTCTATGGCGGTTTCATACTGATTTACTGACTCGATGACCGCTGGCTGCGTGCGGCCTCGCCGCTAGTGCGCTATTGCTCTCAGATTTGGCAAATCTTTATATCCCTTGTATTTATTGATAAATTGTTTTATATATTTATTTTAAATTGAAAGCACTGTATCAGAAAATACTTTAGATATCAGGATCAGTTCTTGAGTTAGGGAATTGGAGTTACAATAAGCCAAACTCTATTTTAATGCTATTTGACGAAAATAGGGGGTGAATGGAAAAGTGTGGTTTTAAATAATAATCTGCTAAAGAAGCTACGTAACGAAATGTGTGAATATTATTTTGTATATAATATATTTTAATACTAAGAGCCGAGCACTCAAAGTGTTAGCAACTGAAGCTATGTAAATATTAATATAAGAACAACTGTGTATTCATAGACTGAATTAAGGGTACGTTTTGTAACGGATTTTATAATAAATTAAATGAAAAGGCACACATATATAATACAATTGTTTTATTTAAATAATTATTTACAGAAATATTCGTATTAATCGAGTAACTAGTAGCTGGTTTGGCAAGATAGCCTATAACATCGCCAGGCGAAAGTGGCCTTAACCAGGTTTCTTGGAACTTCCTATATTTTGTTGTATTTTAATGTTTTTTTAAAGCCCGAACCTTGTCGTTTAGACCACTTTTGCTCTGACACACTCAATAAAGGAGTTTCGTAAGATTGGCACAAGCAGGGCGTATGAGATTGAGCGAGCATTTACAAAGAATGCTATTCAGGACCGCGCGCTCTATCACTTGTCATTGCATACAGGAAAAATTGGAATGATTGACGCGCGATCATGAAATGTAACATCTGTAGTCTTATAATATCACACTTATAAAAATACCTACTTTCATCTGAGGATGATAGCGACACAGATGATATAAATAATACAATAGATTTTAAATAATTATTATTATAGATGGCGCCACTACAGTAAGTTCTTTTATTATCAGTCCTTGTTCGGAATGTGAAAATGCAGTACCGTTTTGTACGGAAATTATATCTCAATGGTAGTAAGATGAGGTAAATTTACATAGAATTTTATCATAATATTTTAGACTGGTTTTTATAACGGCAGATATCCTTATCTGGAAAATAATTTTGTACTTTTGATTTTTATATTGTAATATAAAACTTTCAAAAGTACCTGCTTTATGCCTAATTTTAACGCTGATGTACAGCGTTAAAATTCAATTCAAATTCAAAGAGGTCATTTGTGTACACAGGTACATTTTAGGTATTACATAAATATAAGTATCTCCGTGTTCTGCCACAGTAAGTGGCATACAAAAGCGTTATTTTTATTTATTCCATGGACAGGTAACTTATTTCTGTTGTTGAAAAAATCAGCCCAAAATACATATGAAACCAGTTAAATAAATGACTATACATAGCACTACTATTAGACAGATATCATTAGAAAATAGTTGATGGCACATTTCATGATAACTGACATTACAAAGACTTGTATAATGTAGAAAACCTGGCAGTGCTGATTTGTTAGGACCGTATCGCACTAGCGGTTTGTGAGCGGGTGCGGGGCGGGGCGGGCGAGCAGCGAATGCGTCGCGAACACGCCGCAGCTGTACAGCGGAGACGTTGCGGACGCGTGGCGAATTTGCAACGTTTTCGTCGCGTATTTGTATGCGGAGGGAACGGGCCGGCGTTTTTACGACACAGTACACAATGGCGTCGACGCTACTAGAGTACGTCTAATGAAAGCGCGACCTGCAGTTTTATTTTTAAATTTAATTGGCAACATTATTCAGTCGCAATTTTAGAAAAAAAAAAAAAAATTGAAGTGTCAAGACATGATTTCCCTACTAGTTAGTAATACCACATACAATTTTTTTGGCTTTAGCCTCTTTTTCTCAGGTCGCGCTTTCATTAGACGGACTTTACAGGCATCAGTCTCGTTATATGTCCGTAACAAATTCACTGCACTTGCGCGGCGTATTCGATGCGCACCCGTAACGTATTCGTTGCGCACCCGCTCCGCTTTGAGAACGCTCGCAATCCGCTAGAGTGATAAATCCCTTAGGCATGTGGACGTAGCCAGCGCTTGTTAGGTAGGATCTGAGCACTGGTGTCAGCAGCGACTGTGACAACACCTCGCTAACTTAGTGCGTGCTATGAGGTAGCTGCGGTTGACCTGTCCAGTTAGTAGGCAGTCATTTTACTTTAGAAGCTAGACGTTAGCGCCGGAATGTAACCTATTCATCATTATCCTGCGAGTTACTTATTTATATGACAACCTTTTATAGCCTCCTTAAATTATGCGGCTACGTCCTTAATAGAGCCACAGTGTAACTACGCAGTGGTTCTACTGCAGCATGTCCGCGGAGTGTAAAGGCCGGCGCCCACTGCCGGCATGGTATGACATGGCACAGCAGATAGTACTGCAGTAGGTATCCCGCGGCACGTCTCAGCATCGTGGTATCGAAATAAAGTAACATGAACTCTAAACTAATTGAAATAAGATTCAAAATAACTTGATTCGTAATAAAATGTTAGCTTTGCTATGACATGCCGTGCCATGACGGCACAGGGCGCCGGCCCTAAGCAAGCCACTGTATGCAGTTACACTGTGGCACCTGTCATCAGTCGAGTATTGCGTAGCTAACACATGACGCAGCAGAACCCTCTCTTCTTCACTTCTTCCTCTTCTTCTTCAGCCGCCAGACCCTTCTTGATGCGTGACATCTGCCGGATCAGCGTCAGGAATGCCTGCCGGTTGCATATTTACAAAATAAGAGTCATTGGTACCGTATGATACCAAGTAAAAATAACTTACTGTAATGTCAACTTTAAAACAAGTGCATAAGGTTGATTTTAGAATTAAATTTTGTAGATGATCTTCAACTAGATACTGTAATTGTTATTTCAGTGAAACTAAGTATCGTTTCAAATGACTATGTGCCGATACATCTACTCGTACGTGCTCTGTGAGTGGAATGTAATCGAAATAAATATTATTATATTATTAGCTCAGTGTTAGTCAGTGCTGAATTATTTGTTATTTTGAATACTTACCTAATAAGACAGATATATTGATTCCTCCGGCGGATTTTATTTTGATTATTTAGTGCAGTATGGAAGTAGCCTAGCATTCTAGGCTACTTAGATAGAAGGGAGTTTACCATTGTAAACTCCCTTCTTCAGAGGCACATAATGTAACAGGTACTGCCCTCAACTGTTCACTGCATCTAACAAGTTCCGGTAAAATAATACACATCATTTTGCAAATCTGTATATTTCCTGCTTTATATCAATCATTTTGTTCCTGTGACTTCGATATACATACATACACGTAGGTACATACATTAGTGAACTAAAATTACTAGCCTATAGAAAATTACAAGTACATTTAGGAATATATAAGTTTGGAAACCGCCATCTGTCGACAGGAACTGTGAAACACGATAATTATAAAAGTTTAAGCCTATACTCGACAATTTCTATCGACATGTGACGTAGTTTATAGGAGCAACACTATATAATAGACATCCTATTGGAGGATTGCTATTTTTTGCGAATGGACTTATAAAATTACTTCATCTTGGCAGTTGGGGACCATCTAGAGTTATAAACGTGTGGCCCCGTAACAGTATATTATGCTAACATGTTATTGCTAGGCGTGCACAGCACTGTGTGGACAAATATATCATAATGGCATGCACGATGCGCCGTCAACGGTCGTCGACGGCTCACCTGTGTGGCTTACTCGCTACGATGTAGAAACAAGCCTTCATTCAACGCAATGTAAAGTTACCGCTCGAGTTTGTGTACAGCTGACCATCTCAGCTGTTTGCCAGCTGTTGAACAGGATAATCCTGCTTGCTCAGTAACCTCCATGAAAGATCTAGCGTGAGTATGTTCTAAGTGACGCAGAGATGAGGCTCTCCGTTAAAAAGTAAATTCAAAGTAAAGGCAAACCGCCCAAAATGACGGACCAACGGCCAAATACAAAAAGTAAATCGTGAGATTTAAAAATATCAGACTTTATTGCATACAAAACTTAGCATTACATTTATATATTTTCGTTTATTTTTTACTGCCACTGCGCAAGGCCGAAAAAAATAGATATAAAAGGAAAATAGCGTCTATTCAAGTTGATGCACTGGAAAAGCTACTGTACCGCAAGAAATATTCAAAGAAATTGTTTGTTTGCGCCGTGGCAGTGAAAAATGAACCGTATTACATACAACACATGACAACTATCGGCTACTCCGTCAAGCGAACCTATACATTCCGGTGCAGACATCACACACAACTGTTCACTGAAATAGTATTTGAATAATTCACTTTCAAAAATGAAAGCAAATCTATAAAAAAAAGTTTAGTTACAACTCGCCAAAAATTCGTGAATCTTAAAACCTTTGAGATTCTGTTACGCTGAGATTTTGCCCTAACGACTTATAATTTTTGAGACATCAACATTGACTAGCCCTTACATCGCTAGTCGGCATCAATACTATTTCTGTAAACACGTATAAACAGTACCCCGCTCAACACATTACACATACATTTAGCACTTATTACATACAAAATAAATACGAAACTTACGCTACCGACCATGCGCGTGAGAGTGTGAGTGCGCTATATGTATTGTTCATATTATACTTATGGATATTTCCTCTTCCCGTTCCCTCTCCTAGGGAGGAGGCCTGAGTCCCAACAGTGGGAACATTACAAGGCCGATAATGCTAATATTTCCAATTCCTGTCAATGCTTACATTTAAGTTCGCATAAATAAATGTATACGATCAAATGGGAAGAGAAGGATTTAATTAATGTAAGGTGGGAACGTTTGAAAGAGTTATCGTGGCCCTGAGAAGCAAAGGGCAAGTAAAGGTGGGTTTTAGTCAGTAAAAGTCTAACACACCTTTTCGCTCCACTCTACAGCGGGAGAAGTCATTTGATGACTTCACACCACAAAGAAGGGGTATCGCCTTATTACATTTAGTAATAAGGTAATCTTTTACTATAAATTGAGACATGTTTAAACAATAAACAAGTAGAAAATTTACATAATGAGCGGAAAACATGGATGTGTTTGTAAGCCATATTTTATCTGACTTACCCCTGTTTCTACAAATTGAGATGCAGTATCATTGAGGAAGTGGTACGAAGTGTTTTTTAGGCATTTTTAGGCAATCTGAATACACTTCAAGCATATTTTGACAGTTGCCTCCAAGACACCACTTGGTGTACGAAAAGTTATAGCCATAATTGTACTATTATAAAAAAAAACAGTTCTCTATCCGTTCTATAATACTCTTAAAAAATCTGGGATGTTATTTATTTCTTTCTTTATATTTTGTCTTAATTATTGCTTGGCCATAGCCTTATAGTTAGATGTATAATATGAACAATACATAGCGCTATACTTATTGTCAGTGTATCCGCACACTTCGCTGCGAGTGACGTCACCGACACGCACGAGACGCGAAGCACAAGCCTTCATACAATCATTAATTAATTCATTAATAAAAACTTATGGAATTCTGCTTGTAATGAGTTTCGTCAAAATATTTCAGGAAAAAGTTAATTTGTTTAGAATGTAGGTAGATTGAGCCTAAGTTTTGTGAGCGATTTAAATTGAAATTAACCTTTAAATAATAGATAAAAGTTTATTAATCATCATCATCTGCCTAGCCTTTTCCCAACTATATTGGGGTCGGCTTCCAGTCAAGCCGGATATAATATTTATAAAAGTTTATTAATATTTTGTAAATGAATTTCGACTGCATCATTACAAACAGTATTCAATAAATGCAAGCACCAAAGTGGGCGAAGTATATTAAAATTTACAATAGCCTGCTTACACCTATACATGTGAGCGTGCTAGTGACATCTGACACGCGACTGTCGACCTTAACATCAACGGCACAGAGTTCACAATACAATAGACAAATTTACAACATGTGTTTTTTGAGTAGTGGAGTTGAATGTATGTGATAATTGCTTCATTATGAAAATAATTGAGAATAAATAATTAATATTGTTTGATTGAGTCAAACAGTTGATTGCATTGCATTAATAGTATTGCTGACAGATAGCACAAGTATCACATACAGCCGTGTATCCGTGGCACCCACAATACAGTTGAGACGACATCACTGACAAGACAAGCCAAGCGGACGCTCCGGACGCCCGCACGCTCCCGGACACTGGTGGCGACCGGACACTTACTAAACGTTCTACTGACATTATTTACACCCTTAGCATGAATACAGAGCAGGCCCGTAGGGTCTATCCATGATCATCGTAACGTGTGAGATCGCGTGTCGAGAGTGCGCTGCCTAGAGGATGGCGCACTTGATTTTCCTCCGCTTCTTGCCCTTCACGTCGCCATTGGTGGCGCGGCTGTCGTCCGACTTGCGCGACCGGATCTCGCGCATGAGGTCAAAGAACACCTGCGGACGAGCCACTATCACACACCGCACACACACAAGCCCCTGCCTTCCCATCACCCACATTGACTGAGGCGCCGGTTTAAACGTGTATTAGTAGTATGCGCTTACTGATACACGTTTAAACTTCAAAGTACTGATATGCCAATAAGACTGGTTTTACATTGGCAATTTAGTAGCACGACTCTCTAAACTCCACAAAACGAACATTTAATTGTTCTCTAGATCGTGTGTTTTGACACATTTTCTATGACAAAGCTAACAGCGGATGTAAAGACCCAGCAGGTGGCCTGTTGCAAGTAGAGTACATTTTTATTTGGCGCCGACGCCATCATAATAAGAAAGAAGAAAGAAAGAAAAACATTTTATTTGCACAAAACAATGGCGACATTACAGATTAGTTAACACAAAAAGAAAAACAAATCAGCTAGGAATATGCGCCACGCCACTCCGTGCAAAACGGCCGAAACGCTCAGCATCAAGCTGTGGGCACACTTATAGTGCGACTAGTCCACAGCGCTGGTTTTCAGCGTCGGCCGGTGATTGACTCAAAAGACGTCGTATCGGTTATGTGCCTAATAAATTTGATTACTTTAAACAGTGTGTATAATGAATTCCATTTATCACATCAGTTATCGATATCAGTTATTATTTATCATTAGTAAGTTCACAGCTGTGACACAGATGATCTCTTTCTGCAGATCTTATAATTCCATCATTTACTTATTTTTATTGTGGTCAATACGATTATTATGTTTTACGAATCCCTTGTCAACTTGGCCAATCGTAGGCCATGGCAAAAAACATTCTTATAGAGATGTCGTTTAAGTCGAAAAAGACCCGAGTTTACGTAAATATATCTTTCAATAACACACAGTCAAGAAAACATTCTACCATATTTTGTAAATTAGAACTCCGATAGTCTACTCTGATGTGAGACCAAATCGCAAATGTAAAACCAGTCCATAAATATAAATTTATAAACGTAAGTTTGGGCTGTTTCCCTTTGAGAGACATTTTAAGAGATTTTGGATACGAGAAGGAATTTTGAGTTGCACCGCCCACTGCCTGACCTTATACTTAACGCTTTTGAAATAATCCTACAATAGTCGAACAGACGTCTAACGAATTCTTTACTTAATTTCCTGAAAACACTGTCATCAACATCATGTGTAGTGTATGTCTGTGTGTGTAGGTGAAGTAGGAAAGCGTCAGGCGAGGCGATGCGCAGGCGCAACTCTACCAAGCCAGCCGGAGCCGCACGGCGCGCTAGTCCTCTAGTCAGTCACAAGCGTGCAAAGCTCAGGCTTGGCTCGGGTGGGAGAACAAGAAAGACTTATAGACTAGGTGGGCGTCAGGTGGGGAGAGGGGCAAATACGAGAATGCTAAAGTCTGGTTTTTAATCCCTGAGACTAAATTGACACAAGCAAATGTCAAACTTACAATAAGAATGTTGCCAGTTCTTTTGTGTTGTGACAAGTGTAATGTCATTTTAGTCTCGAGAGATTAAAAAGACTTTACAGTCTTCCTATTAACTTCCGTTTATCTAGATATTTATTGTGGTCAGAAAGACATTCACAGTCCAGAATTTAGGTTTTTTCGTCATGGGATCAGAAAACGTTCTAATATTACATCTACAAGAGCCTGTCCTTTGAATTTCCTCCGCAATACGTGCCCCTCTCCCCACCTCACACATCGTCATCAACTACCTACCTTGTCCAGAAAACCTCTGTTTCCTGTCCTAGTTGTCTGCTATCAGAACTATTCTCTACTCCAAGTTATATACTCCAAGTCCGACCGTTGTCCATGGACAGCGGACATGGACATGTCCTCATCTTACCTTGTCATCATTCTCTCCGGTCTCAACCCAGGTTATGTCCTCTAGATGAAGATGAACGAGCTTTTGTCTACATTTACCACCTGCCCGCGCTGCTCATGTCCAAGTGGTTTTTTTTTTAGGTGGAAAATCATCTAATGTCCTTTTTCGCTCTGGGCAGAGATGGAGTGACAGACTTTTACTTATTAAAACTCTCTCCTGTTCTTTCTTTGCCATCGTTCCAGGGCTCCATGGGTGTCCAAGTGGTGTGCTGTGCTTACCTTGTCCACGTTGTCGCGCGTCTTGGCCGAGGTCTCCACGTAGGGCACCTGCAGTAGTGCGCGCTGTGCTTACCTTGTCCACGTTGTCGCGCGTCTTGGCCGAGGTCTCCACGTAGGGCACCTGCAGTAGTGCGCGCTGTGCTTACCTTGTCCACGTTGTCGCGCGTCTTGGCCGAGGTCTCGACGTAGGGCACCTGCAGCAGTGCGCGCTGTGCTTACCTTGTCCACGTTGTCGCGCGTCTTGGCCGAGGTCTCCACGTAGGGCACCTGCAGTAGTGCGCGCTGTGCTTACCTTGTCCACGTTGTCGCGCGTCTTGGCCGAGGTCTCCACGTAGGGCACCTGCAGTAGTGCGCGCTGTGCTTACCTTGTCCACGTTGTCGCGCGTCTTGGCCGAGGTCTCGACGTAGGGCACCTGCAGCAGTGCGCGCTGTGCTTACCTTGTCCACGTTGTCGCGCGTCTTGGCCGAGGTCTCCACGTAGGGCACCTGCAGTAGTGCGCGCTGTGCTTACCTTGTCCACGTTGTCGCGCGTCTTGGCCGAGGTCTCGACGTAGGGCACCTGCCAGTTCTGCGCGCGCTCGCGGCAAGTGTCGAGCGGCACGCGCCGCTTGTCTGCCAGGTCCGACTTGTTGCCGACCAGCAGGAACGGAATGTTCTCGTCGCTTTTCACGCGGAGGATTTGTTCTCTGCAAATTATTTAATTATATTTTAGCTACCTGATAAAACGGAGTATATGAATGGCTTTAAAAAGTCATAGAAATCTAAGGTCTTGTTTGGAAAATAAGCCACTGGATGTAATTTTTGACATATATTTTTTTATATTTTATTTTATTATTGACAGCCTCGATTTTGACCACTATCTCACCTAAAGGTAAGCGATGATGTGGTCGACGATGGAGCACGTTTGCCTAGAAGCAATTATTTCAGGTATGATATTCCTGACGCAAGGTTACAGCCATTGACTTCTTCCACACCTTTTCCGAAGGTATAAAGAGCAGTTCACCTGAACTCCTGCGTGGCGTCGAAGCTCTCGGGCTCGGTGATGGAGAAGACGCAGAGGAAACCCTCTCCGGAGCGGAAGTAGTTGTCGCGGATGGCGGCGTAGTCCTCCTGCCCCGCCGTGTCCAGGATGTCGATCTGCACCTCCTCGCCGTCCAGCACCACCTGAGGAGGTAACGGAGTTGTTTAGTACGTACTGTCGTATACTTAAATTGGATAAAGTGAGAAATGAGTATGTTAGGGGACGTTTGAAAGTGGCGCCAGAGACTGAAAAGTTGAAAGGGAATCATTTGTCTTAGTATGGTCATGTGAAGACGAGGGATGAAAAGTATGTTAAATGTAGAGGATGAAGACGAATAGAGAGACCAAAGAAAATATGGATGGATTGTGTGAGAAGTGATACGACAGAAAAGGGGCTAAGTGATAGCGTGACTAGTGACAGAACAGAATGAAAAAAAAAAACGTGTTACGCCGACCCCAAATAAAACGGGACAAACCCCAAATAAGAAGATGATCATGATCGTATACCTACTCAGATTTATTGCCCATTAATTGTTCTCATTATAAGCTGACTGTAATAATAATGTATGTAATATGAATGTTATGGCTACTAACATAGTTTTTATGTAAATATTGTTACGCACCCTTATATGAGTGCAAATTCGAAATAAAATGATGAATAATGAATAAGTATTTTTGGCAAAGAGCTCACAGTTGAAGGCTTTAAAGTCAACAGAAGTTTACCTGACCCATAGTCAAACCAGCAAGTAAGATTCTATAAATAAGAAGTGCTTAATTTCTGATGAGGTTCATTTGTAACACACGTCCCATTGTCATAACTCATATTATAACTAACATTTAGTAAAACAAAGTAACATCATTGCAGTTTTGTCTCATACAAACAAATGACTTGCAAAACATTACTATTCTGCCTGCAATTTATTAAACCTTGAAACAAATGTGAACGATCGTCGTCAACTCCATCGCATTGTGCGATCTGTGTACTAATAGCATAAGTCGGCTGGCCGGCTCGTGAGCACGGAGCCTAATGGATTGAAGTCAGTTATAAAGCTGTATGAATGAATGGTCACGTCTGCTCTTAAGCTTAAAGATTGATGTCAAAGAACGCATAAAATTAATCCGTCTAGGATATGCCGAGTCGGGCGAAGTGGCGCGAGGTTACGGGCGTTGTATGCGACCGCAAAATGCCTCCGAAGCTCAAGGGGCAGATATATAAATGCATCATACGGCCTGTCCTTCTTTACGGCGGCGAGTGTTGGCCAGCACTGGGCAGACACACCCAGGAGCTTCGCGTCACGGAGATGAAGATGCTGAGGTGGATGAGCGGCGTAACGCAATCCGATCGCATGCGCAATTCATACATCCGAGGTAGTCTTGGTGTCCGTGACGTGGAGGAAAAACTGCAAGAGTGTCGTCTGCGATGGTATGGCCACATCATGCGCCGCCCTAGGGAGTACGTTGGTCGGAGATGCATGGATATGGCTGTCCTTGGGGCTAGGTCCCGTGGTCGCCCCCGCAAGCGCTGGCTGGACGTCGTCAAGTCTGACATGAGAGCCAGTGGCCTTACTGGGGAGGATGTTTTCGACCGGGCAAAGTAGAGGAGACTTAGTCGGAAGGCGGACCCTGGCAATGGCCGGGATTAACGCCAGGCAGAAGAAGAAGAGGATATGTCGAGTCTTTTCAGGAGGAACATCGTAAATTACAGTTCAGATTTTCCTCAAGAAGGAGTTTTTTTCTGTTTTATCTAAAACGTATTTAGGCTAGCTCTACTGCTAGCGGCTTAAGTTATCTGAAAGGAACATTACCCGGGATCAAAAGAATCCTATGTGCTATTCCATGACATATTCTACCCGTATACCAACTTTTATTGAAATCCGTTCAGCCGTTAAGAGGCCTGCGGAGACCGCGCGCTATCTCGATTTGAGATGAAATAAAACACGTTTTTGAGGTTGATGGAAGCAATCCAGATAGTTTAAACAATTCTTGGACACACCGACTGGAGTAAAGTTATCATCCGCACACTGACAGTTGCTTGCTGTGATAGCAATACAAACTATTGGAAATTTGGGAGAGGTTCCGTAATACCAAAAATGATGAATGAAAAATTAATTTATTTCCATTATTGTTTCGAGTATTTATAACTTGATAATAATATCTGTGTTCCTACGAAAAGATATTTAGAAATATTGTTGTTTATAATATAGAAAAAAACAAAATAAAAACATGACATTTTCGCTGTGAAAATGTGCAAATTTAAATTCGCTTAAATTTCATTTGCGGTAAGTTTTTCAACAAAAAGACGATGTAGGAACCTAGATAATTATTGTCTGAATCCGAATAACATCATATTATGGTGTAAATATGCTTAAATTGCAAATGATTTTGGTATTACGTTTATATGGATAATTCTAACGTCGCGCCCGCCTTAAGCGTGGAGAAGTAATAAAACTCACAAACTTTCGCCTTTACAATAATATTAGTTTAATGTCAATAATATCATTCTACTAATATTAAATAATATTAGTAGAAAATACTTCATAAATACTTTTAATCCTGCAAAAAGTTCGTCGTCAACATCTTTGTCCCGGTAAGTCTCGATATTGTGCCTACTGCGTTCTGTACGCATTTACATAAGTCAATGCTCGTGCAATACTCCATATGTCGAGTTCTTTAGAACTTTAAAGCCCGTTTTCAATAAGCTATCTATCTACAGTTGCAGCTACTAAAGATAAACAAATCTATCCTTTTGCCCTTACTTGCTTTCCTATAACCTACCGACGGATAGCATTTCCTACCAAAGTTGTGGATGGATAGACAGAATCTTACTGTTTATCGGGGATAGAACTGCGGTAGGTTATTGAAAACGGGCGTAAGAGAAACCCGCGGCAGCAATCGCTCAAGTCACAACTCGTTTTCGTCGTCATGGTTCCCTTAGCAAACTGACAACAGCATTCAAATAGTAAACAGCTGATTACTAAAGTGTTTCATTCACACATTAGAAACTCCACAATAATGTAGCGGAGCTGATTCCCACGGCAATCGCATCGGTACAATTGGTGGATTGAGAAGTAATGCCTTATCTCTCGTTTTCTCTGTAATCGTGAGAGAAGATCTTATATTAGAAATTCTCAGGTAGCACGGAAACTGTGCTACGTATGATCAGATATTAAGATTTATCAATATGTAGCTTTTGCCCGTCTCGTGCGCAGGTTTGAAAACTTAAAACCTCCCGAACAAGCAAGATTCCGAAAGGACTTTAACATAGTAGACCAAACACACGCTGCGGCAGGTTATACAAAAGACCGAGGAGTATAATCTGCCTCTTTGACTAGCGTTTGTGGACTACGAAAAAACAGTTCGATCGAGATTTGGGCTGTACATATACTGCAGTCTTTCAAACGGTGCCAGATTGACAATCGGTACATCGGAGTGCTGAATGAATACATGACAGTATTTGTACAAAAACACAGCTGTCATGTCAGTTCGACTTCAGGACCAGACCTTAAAACCTATCTTAGTGCGTAAGTTACGACATAGCCCGAAGAGATAGTCCAAAGAGATAGTTTAAGTGGCGGTGAGTAGGGTTTTAGAGTGGCAACTGCGTACCGGAAGACGCAGCGTTAGGAGGCATCCCACAAACTGAACCGATGACTGAAACTCGTGACAGAACATCTAAACATTCAGACCTTTACATTTAAACTTTCGTACAATGTATGCTGAGGATGTATGTCAGACTTAGACGTAGTCATCTGCCTGCCTAGCCTTTTCCCAGCTATATTGGGGTCGGCTTCCAGTCAAGCCAGATTTAGCTGAATACCAGTATTTTACGAGGAGCGGCTGCCTACCAGACCTCCACAACCCATTAACTGGGGTAACACGGTACTTCATGACAAGACTGGGGTCAGACTTAGACGTAGTATTAATGTATTATGTTCGTACATTCACCATGCTTGGACGCTACGAATTAATTCAAAGCCTGTCCTTGTGGCACAGTGAACAACGAAGCAGCTTGGCTTCACTCCCTATACTTTGACTATTCCAAGTGCTACGCTTATTTAGTTGGAGCTAAAGAAACTATGGAAATGTGGATGTTTTCAATGTCATGTGTGTGCTTCATAACAAGCAGCCCTGGATAGCAGTAAAACATCACACGTATATTATAATGGTGAAAGTTTGTATCGTGTTTTTTTATTATTCCTTCGCGTTTAAACGGCTGAATGGATTTGATTGAAATATGGCACACGAAAAGCTTAACCTTTGTAGGTCTAAGGCTTAACCATGTCCTGGAACAGCACGTAGAATACTTTTTATATCAGCCTATCAGGAGTATGTTCTCTTGTGGGATAATTTTGTACATACAAACGAGCTAAACAAATAAGGATTACTGGACTAGCATCTGATGTTACGTTATTACGTCGTAGGTCCTAATAACGGTAACGCACAGACACATCCAATTGGGTCCCACACATTAAAATACTCGACTAACCTCGACATCGTCCGTACCAATGTGACTTTCCATCTTTATGTCATTTCTAAGTTTGCCTTGGATATCACAGATATTGTTGAAAGTAAAATGACCTGGACTTATCGCATTAGTGTGTAGGTATGAGGCGTGTGACTTTTCTTGGTTTTACCCCGCAGAGGCACGGTCACAGTCTGGCGCTACAATCACTATGTCGTAAGTTCTCACCTTCTTCCTATAGCTATCAGCCTTAGTAGGCTCGTAGTCTTCGACGAACTCGTCGTACATGAACTGCAGCGTGAGCGCGGACTTGCCCACGCCGCCAGAGCCCACCATGATCACCTTGTGCAGCGTGGGCTGCGCGGCCGGCTTCTTCGACATGCTGCGGGGCTTCACGCGCGGCTCTAGGCACGAACACTGGAATCGGAAGGAAAAACTTCAGTTACTAAAAAGAAGTATAGTCTTAGGAAAAGTATGCGGAACAGAGTGTCATCATCATCATCATCATCTCAGCCGAGAGACGTCCAATGCTGGTCGGAGGCCTATGGCGCTTGGGGGAGCTTAAGCGCCGCCACCACGACCGGTTCCGTGCGTCTCGCATTCATCGGATTCCCGCGACCCTCGTCAGGTCGTCGGTTCGCCTAGTGGGAGGCCTTCCAATGCTGAACAGAGTGTAAAGTCCAGCAAACCACCGTTGAAAAGGAAGGATCCTCCGACCAGACGGGTGTTATGTATGGTAGGCAACTATCCGACAGATGATTTCGACCCGTCGTCGGATTTGATCAAGTCGCGGTTGGAACTTTAATTGCTCGATGCAGGATTAGTTTTTATGTGACGCCATGGATATCGCTCCAGATATAAAATCTTCGGTTTTTCTTGGTTTTAATAAAAGAGTCTCTTCATGAGCTGAAGCGACTCTGGTTTGTGAAACCATAGGACATGCTGATAGATGATGCATGCATAGATGCTGCAGGCGTTTTGGGAAACTGTATTTGTGAGCTTTGACATGAACATAACCAGATTTTCTGGTTAGCAGCCAATGGTCAATAGCGAATGATTATCCCCTAACGTCGCAAGGAATTCGACACTTAACATCAATATTATATGAGTTAACATATGCACATATAATAAAAGCGAGACAAATGTAGCAGCCTGTGGAATCCGTGAACACAAGTTATTTTAAGAAACACGTTTGTGTCGCATGTCTCCATTCAGTCCGCGGAATTTCTTAAATGTCCGAAATGACAATAAAACTGTCTAAATAAGCCTCACAATTCATGGCGTGGGTGCTAGGCCTCGGAACAGTTTTGACGATGGCGACGTGTGGTAACTTCCAATCTTGGTCTTCCGATACATAAAAATATTTATATTAGGTGTCGCAGCCTCGCAAGCGGACGGCTGTGTATGGCGACCAAGACATTGAACTTGACAGTGTGTAAGCACCTGCGGAACCTTGAACGTGGACATGAAACGTCTGTCGATTGCCAAAACTTGTTTAGAAATGACGAAACAAACTTTTAGTTTTGAGGCAGTGTTCCAGGTGGAGAAATGGGTAATGGTGGAGGTTTCTGTTTAGATGTGAACTGTTTTAATTGCTTTGCCTTGAGAGGTGCAATTTTGAAGAAAGCTGCAATGTTTAAATACTGATATATAGAACTGGGCTAGACACTGAGCCAGTCAAACGATTAATGGACCCTATGGTCGGAAAAAGCAGTATGAGCTTAACTCCTTTAATATAGAGAAGTGAAAGGTAAAGAGATATACAGATAGAGAGAGAAAGACAAATCATCATCATGCTTAGCCTTTTCCCAACTATATTGGGGTCGGCTTCCTGTCAAGCCGGATTCAGCTGAGTACCAGTATTTTACGAGGAGCGGCTGCCTACCAGACCTCCACAACCAATTAACTGGGGTAACACGGTACTTCATGGCAAGACTGGAGTCAGATTTACTGGTTTCTGACTATCCGTAACGACTGCCAAAGATCTACAAATGACAGCCAAGACCTACGACTTAACGTGCTTTCCGAGGCACGTTAAGCTAGAGAGAGAAAAATATGCCTAATAACAAGAGGACCAATTTTTACAGGTCAATACTTTTTACAAAATCAACATTCATTTCGGATTACCTCGGGGCATTGGATAATTTGGCTCTATTGATGTCTGTAGCGGATAATGAAGGATCCCCAAGGGGTTGTAGTGGAATATGAATAGCGGTAGACCCTGCTCTAATCAGATTTACATACAAATGATAGTCGGGAATTCAGAATACGTTCCTGAATTACAGGATGTAAATTTGTTATTTTTTGCATTATGTTAGTTCAGAATTTTGAGATAATTTCCAGTGAGAAGTCGATGAGAGGCCAAAGAAAAAGTGACCAATAATAGTATAAAAGTAAAAAGCGAATGATAGTGTAACGGTTGATAGAATTTTAAATACCAAGAAGAGCCTGTAATTGGTTGCGATAAAATAATATTCTTGAAGTTTTTGAGTATGAGCCAGTAAAAAATGTAAGAAAAAAAAGATGAAGAATCGTGTTACTTAAACAAGGTCAAGAAAGTGAGGACGTTTTAACAGGAATAAAAACTATAGCCAATGTGGAATCTATTCTTTACACAACCACGTTGCCGGAAACACATTTTATTTATTTATTCAAGCTTTATGCACTAGTAAACACTATGCAAAGGTAGACTTAATGCCTTAGGAATTTTCTGCCGTCTACTCATAATATTTTCGTGCGATAAAGAAAGTAAAGCGGAAGAAGCCAGTAAATCTGACTCCAGTCTTGCCATGAAATACCGTGTTACCCCAGTTAATAGGTTGTGGAGGTCTGGTAGGCAGCCGCTCCTCGTAAAATACTGGTATTCAGCTAAATCCGGCTTGACTGGAAGTCGACCCCAATATAGTTGGGAAAAGGCTAGGTAGATGACGATGATGAAGAAAGATAATAAAGCGGCATGGCTTATAGGTCAGCAATTGGAGTCGATGACAACAATCAAAGATAACACCACATGTAGCCGATAAGCTAACGATATCCTTATCAAATCGGGCACCAGTCATTATGGCAGATTACGTCAATTGCTAATGAGTGCATTGCTGTACGGTATGACCGATAGAGATCAATTGTCGGTGCTTCACGCGATGTTCTGTTTGGCATCGCTTTTTAGGTTAGCTTCTAGGTCTACCTATTTTTAAGCTCTGGTAACAAAAATAAGCTACTTTTTAAGATCAGTGTCTTACAAGCTGTCATCAAGTAACTTCTACTTTACGTAAAGCGGGAAGGAGTGTCAGACTATTACTGACTAAAACCAACAATGTTTCTTTAGTTATCCTTTATTGCAAGGGCTACGGCTCCTTCGAAATGTTTACACTGTGGTAACTCTTTCGAATAATAAGCAGTCCTGGCAGGCGTCGAGCCTAACTGGTTCCATGAATTTTGCTGACATGTCTTTAGGGAACGGTCAAACACAACGCGCTGTCCACCGGGACTTAGTCTTTTCCAGACGGCTGAACAGCGAGCTACCCGTGATTAAGGTGGGAAGATCAGTGTTTGGATGATCAATAATGGATATCTATCTAATCTTCGGCAATGCGGTATTAAATCAATTAATGCAAATGAGCCTTTCTTGTAAAAAGTAATTCTTCATCGAAATTTAATCTGACTAACATAAAGCTGGTGCTAAAGTCGTAGACGGTGACATCAGAGTTCACGACAAGCCGGTGGAAACACATCACCGCGTCCTTCAAACACTCGTAGACGTAAAACAGTAGGATCGATCGCGTTTAATTATTGCTCGCTGTTAACTGAGGAAGAATGTAAACTGAACTAACTATTTAAACACTATACTAAAATTTGTTATAGCATGGTTTCGGTGACAGCTGTCACATTCATACAATGTAGCTATCTATCCTTTTCTCTCATCATAAAGATGCATATTTTCGTCCTGCTGTCATGCTCATGCTATGTAAAAAAGACTATAGTGCCTGATTATCTTGGAACGTGGGACAGGGCAATTAGTGGCATACGTATTTGGAAAAGCCGGAGCCATCATGACCGAACCGTTAAAGTACAAAGAGGTCAACGATAAATTATATTTATTTCTGTAAATTGGTTTAGATAAACACTTTTAGACATCTAGGATATATTTTAAAACTATGTAAGTAGTAACATACTTAGGGTTCACCACCTCTATTACAATTTACAATGAAGAGATTATGGGGCAGATGGGTCATAATAATATAAAATGAGAATTACGTATAAGTAAGTCAATTAGGGCCAGACAGTTTTAAAAAGTTTTATCTAATTTTGGTTTTTACCACAAAAGACTTTTTGTGGTAAAAACTACAACAAACTACAAAAACAGAATTGGGTAGAACTTTCCAGTCAGAAACAGAAAAACAACTCAGAAAAAGAGGTAGGTCTCATTGAAAGAACTCGTATTAAAATCTTAAAAAACCTTGATTACATTAGTGTTATTTCTAATATAGCAGGTCTACTGAAAAAAATAACTATAGAAATAAGCAGGTCTTTTTTACTCATACTCCTAGCGTAGTTTTATCTATTACTATGTGTATAAAAATAAATCAAACCCTGAGATGGACAGCACTTAATACGCAAAGCACAGCATGAATGTGCGTAGTAATTCCGAAGTTAATTAATTGAATGTGAACAAAAGATTGAAGCGTTTGTCTGGGAGACTGCAGACAGATCGTGAGACACAGCCACACGAGAATAGAATTAGTAATGAGGTACTTCTATTGTGAAGTTTTCCTGTCATTTGGGATCTGCCACAATGGCAGTGGTGATTCAAGATATTATTGTCAACTAGCTCCTAGCCCGCGTGATAGTAAAAAATATTCCAAGGGAACATACTCTTAGGTTGAAAAGGATCCTGTCTTCTTCTTCTTTTCGTATCGATGCTCTCATTAAACTTTTTCCAGTATGACATGCCCAGTATTTGACAACCTGTATGGCTTAGGATCCTGTAAGCTATTTTAGGACATGGTCTAGGTAGACCACCATTGGTATACCAATTTTCAACGAAATCTATTCAACAGTTTTTGCGTGATCCCGTTTTTCATATTAGCAGGATATTTCTCAGTCGCCACGACATGGCTTCCTCTTCCATCACTATCAATCGTATTCTCAGTAGTCGCCCTAAGCAAATGCGAAAATGGTTGGTGGAAAACCAAGAAATACATGTTTGTCGAAGTCTTACATGAGTAAGTAAAAGTAGGCACATGACTCATGCTAAGTGACTGAAATCAAAGTTACAGCTTAACGAAATCGAAAGCTAAGCTCGAATAAGGTCTAATGCACACAACACTTCAATATCGAATTCAATCACTGACCCTAACCCTTGTCCAAGTCGTCAACGGCGCGTACTGTTGCGCCTCATAGAGATGTCAGCAAACTGTAACCCAGCAGGTTCGAAGCCTCTGGGGAAATGGATTGGTTTCCGAAAGGAAAACCCGGGACCCTGGAACGAAAGGCAAAGAAGAAACGGGGTGGTGTTTAGTCAAAGTCTAACGCGCCGCTTCGCCCAAGAGCGGGAAGAAGCCATTCTGATGATGATGATAATTCCGCACCTTAAAAAGAGACCCTAATCCTTAACTCCAAAATCTATATTCCGGCAAATATTTGACTAAAAACCGCGACTCTTCTGCCACAACAAACAATGAAGGCTTCGTGACATGCATACAGAGCGGCAGATCATTGGCAGGCGCCGCACGTCTCCAGGAGTTCAGTTATCAGACAATACCGTTCGATTTCCTGCCGATAGCAACGGCATCCGATCACCTGCCCACGTTTACGGTGGTTTGCGTAAGTCTGGCTTGTTAGAAGACCAGTAAATTCTTTATAAAGGGAAGTATTTAAGAAAACAGGTTCTGAAATCTAGAACTCTCAAACTGGCAAGATTTTATATTTTTCTGTTTCTCTAACAACATATTATATTTACTACTAACTGTCATCTATAAATATACGCTGTTTACAAAAGCTGTTGGTTTTCCTAAATAAATAAATGACTCATCACCATTTTATCTTTTGAAACTTGGGGAAGGCCTATAACCTCCCCCAAGTTTTATCTCATCGACCGGTCATGTGCGTCACATCCATCAAATTCCTGCGACCCTAACCAGGTAGTCAGTTCTTGTGGCATTGTGGGACTAAGCTGACTAAAAGTAAGTTTTCTCACTTTTCCAACTATGAGTTTAACTTTTTTTTGCCCTCTTCAAATATCGATCTACTATAGTATCTTTCTTTTATTATCATAGAATAGTGTTTGTGACTCTTTCTAAACTTTGATTAAGAATAAACTTACTTACAATAAATCTCCTAACATATTTAGACTTAAGAACAAGTGCACTTAATGTAAAAAGGAGTGCTTTGGCAATCGTAGTAGGATTACACCACCTATCAATAAAATGGATTAAAGATTTATGTATGTCAGAGCAAAGCGTACTATTTTCTCCGCAACTTGGATCAATATAGCGATAAGGCATTTGTTTCGTTTATGCACTTCAAATCTAGAACAGAGGTAGATAAGATCAAGTAGACTTATCTCCGCAGATCGGAGTGAAGTCAGAGGCCGTCTCGAGACAGGCTCAGCGCCGCGGCGCCGCCTACGCGCACTAAAATAACTAATTTCCTTTAATTAAACTTCAGATCTCCGGATACTTCTACAGTTTATACTCGTCGTTCATCTTTACGTCTTTTCGCTCCTTCGCTCAAGTTTGGAAGCTATTTATAGCTGCTATTTTTAGATGGATCATTCGGGGAGTAGGGAAGGATATCATCCTCATTTTTATCACGTTTTACGAGTGTTTCTTAGTAGAGAGCTCGAGTATTGAGTCACTCTTCAAGTAGTTGTCAAAAGAGGTGATATGGATGACATCAAGTGGCTAGGTGTGGTACCGAGTACTTAGATATTGCTACCTGAAAGTATACATATAGTAAACAAAAACTACACTTGCTTGATAAGATAGTAAAAAGAGATCAATACTATTAAACAGAGCCAAAACAGGACTCAGGACTTTAATTTGTCGTAAAATCAGAACGTACTACATGATTTAGGGCTATAAGACTCGTTTAATTGCACGGCAGAAACACAAGTATCTGCTAACAGCTAATTGCAGTGACGTTTTAATGTGTACTTGCATCGTACAACTAGGCGCCGAGATACGAAGCCCTAGCACCCAGTTAACAGGATTTAATAACAGCCTCGCGCAACGCAGTGAAATTGAGATAAACACAAACAATAGGCGACCTTGACAGCTTGAATCATAAACATGACTCATTATTACTCGATTAGATGTGAATCAACAGTACTTACGCCAAACAAACGAGGCATCACACAGATATAAAACTAAAACTGATGTAAACGGAAACGGAGCGCGGAAGAACGCACTAATTAAACACACACGACTGCACGCGACAAACTCTAAAGGTAAAATAAACTTTTCGTTTCCCCCACCACGACGGAATGTGTCAAAGGGCAACCGTGATGACACGGATGACGTTCATTGTCTAATTAGTTGTAATTGTAACGAGTGTAGTTTGTATTGAACGTGGAAATTTCACAGTTCGCCCAAAAACGCCGGATGATTGGGATTACTGTCAGGAAAACGGGTCAATTCTAATGAATTATGAACTACAAATGCAGGGAGGCGTACTGCTTATCACATGGGATGATTCAACGCCATCATTCATAAGCTAAAAATACTCTAGACACTTAACTTTGCGAATCATACGTCGTATTGTTTCAGTTACGCGGAACCTAAAGTCATATATTTAAGTAACTTCGTAAGGGGTGGCCAGCGATGCGTTATACGAAATGCAGTAAAATAGCAAATTGAGTTATAAATAAACCAGTGGTTATTAATGATGTCTATCAAAGTTAGTCAGGTAATACTTCATTTTTACTTCACTGTGCATAATCAATTTTGATGTAAGAAGTAGTAATAGGCGAGCGTGCTAGACGCGGCCTTTCATTGTCCTCGCTTGGTGGATCGAGCGATACGATGACATAATAGTTTTTTAGACCTTAATTGCTTCTGCTAGGTAATAAATAAGATAGGTAATATAGATAAGTAAGCAGTAACTGGGTATTGGATGTCTGATAGGCATTAATAGGCAGTCTCTCCATGTAATATACCAGTATTCAGCATCCGCATCCGGTTACTTACTTTTAAAAATCTAAGGGATATGATGATGTTTTAGCTAGGGAGTTTATTGGCCCAGTGGTGATGGCTCCGAGTTATCGAGGTGTAGGTCGTCGAGGCTTCAGGCCCAGGCAGGCGCTTTATGTAATTTATTTCATGATTTCATCGCCACTGATTTCAAGACGGTAAAGAAAAACATCGTGTGAAAACGCGGCGAACAAAAAATTGCAGACAGTCGCGTGGTGGTTTAGATACGGCATATTCCATCTCCAAGAGAGAAGGCCTAAGTCCAAGCTGAAGTTATATGCGCGATCTAGAACGAGTTATTTTTGGGAAAGAATGAGCCAATTACGAAACAGCCAAACGGAGCGTCAAAAAATGCAGTAAAAGGCATTCAGCAAGAGCTGGAAGAAGATGAGTAGGATGAACAAGACTACCCAGAGACTGGTCTGAGATGGTGACAGAAGAGAGATGTGTCAGAAGAGAAGGAAGTTCGTCTTTATGCGGATAAATTATGCGAGTACCGACTCCCAAGACATATACTTTTTTCGTCAATATAACGTTGTGTAAATTGTGCAATCTTCATCTGCACAGTAACTTCACAGAAGCACGCTAATAGCACAAAGAATGCGTGTAATTTTAATTGCCCACAAACGCCCCCTACACACAGACAGATGCAATTTGCAAGAGCCATCTAATATCTGTAATTGGTGCGTCTATCTTAGTTAGAGCGTCGACCCTAGACCGTATTGATTTATGTGAAACTGAGCCAGGCAGACCGATTTCAACCGTTCGGGTAGTGTAGCCAGGCGTCCGGACAAAACCGGACACGATCAGGCTTTTTGGTTGTGTGTCCGGCAAAATTATTCGGCGTACGGCCTGTCCGGCTTTTGTTAAGCTTTTTAAGTTTGGCTATTTTATAGATTTTCATGTGTTCTTGCAAATGCAAGCGTTTGCAGACCAGCAATGACTTGTTATTTCATTAGAATGTAAAAAGTAAAACTTCCGAAAGCTTTAAAAAAAATTGTCGGCCTTTTTAACGTTTGAATCCCCAACCGGTCCTATGAGACCGTGCTGTTATTGTTATACTATTGTGTCTCGTTTCGCGGGTATCTGAGTAATTAATCAAATGTCCGGCTAAACTTTCTGGTTTGTCCGGCTTTTCGTTTTGAAGATCTGGCAACCCTACGTTCGGGAGAGCTATGGAGATAGCCATCTTGCTATAACATTTAATATCAATGCTGAAAGAAAATATAGAATCGGAAATGCATATTACAAGCTTTTATTTAGTTTCATAGATGTTTCTTCTGTAATTTTGCATGCATATGTAAATCAGGAACGATGGTAGGAATAGAGGGAGGCCTTTGCCCAGCAGTGGGAGAGTATAAGCTAGTTATAATAATAATACATAATTATAATAATGTAAATCAGATGTCAATAAAAAAAGATTATGACAGGGAGGTGATCTGATGATGATATCGAAGGATGGCCAAAAAAACTCCGATAACCCTATAGTTTTTTACCTTTTTGGAATGGTCTTGATGAGTACTTGTTTAGAATTGCCTAACTGTTAGTGTCATTTTGTTTGACTCAAATATCTCGCTGAAAACAAAACTGAAGTTTCTAACTTAGGACCAAAACTAGATCTAGCGATTGGCTGAATAGATTATTTCATCATCATCATCATCTACCTAGCCTTTTCCCAACTATATTAACTATATTGGGGTCGGCTTCCCGTCAAGCCGGACTTAGCTGAATACCAGTATTTTACGAGGAGCGGCTGCCTACCAGACCTCCACAATCCATTAACTGGGGTAACACTGTACTTCATGGCAAGACTGGAGTCAGATTTACTGGCTTTTGACTATCCGTAACGACTGCCAAAGGTCTACAAATGACAGCCGGAACCTACGGTTTAACGTGCTTTCCGGGGCACGGAAGAAACTCGTTATGTTAAGATGGTCTCCCATCCATAGACCAACCTTGACAAGCGTTGCTTAACTTTGAAGATCGACCTGTGCGGCTGTTATTATCTAGCCACGAGCTCCTATTACACCTATGCTCTCGTAAACACAGTTAATGATTAGCCATCGATGATTGCGCCGAGCGCGCGCAAAGCCTGCGCAGACGCAGCCTCGTGTCCGTCACAGTCGCCAGTGTTGCCAGACGCGATAACGATCTACTATCGCTGCCTTTGTTGTACTCGGAAATTGCTGTGACGAATTTAATGAATTCTTTTATGGCCACATAAATGTATTGTAATATACCTAGTTAATCTAGTTATGTTACGCCACTGTTGTAACATAGCTTGTAGGAGTCATAGCCTAGTTTTATATTGATGAGGTCAGGTTTAGTATTATATGTTTTCATTCAAGAAAAATTTAGAAGAGACCAATGGCAGCAAAGATCTTGAATAAAAACCATTGTAACTATAAGACAGTCTAGACACACATTTAATCAAAATTCAGTTGAGACCGTAAAAACTCGTCTTAACTAATAACTACAAGATTATACAGATCTCTACCCGTTCCTAATTTTGGTTAATCCTATAAACCCACTAGCAGTCCTTGACTAATTTAGATACTTTTAATCTTTCATATTCAGCACGGTGACCCACGCTACCGATATCAAAAACAAAATGGCATAAAATCCCACCATTAGTCGCCTCAAGAAAATCGACGCTACATTCTTAAAGCTATAATTTCATTAGTTTCAGCGATAAAATAAACTTCCTACCACGATGTAGCCGTAGGATGGAGCATGGAAACAGTCGATCGGTACCAGTCTGCAAATGGCACGGTTGCAACTCAGCCGGCGACACACAACGGTAAATACATTCAGACGCATCACGAGACGTTTTTTACTTTATTTTGGACGTCACTTAATACTTTAAATCGGAAGTCTTTGAGATAGAAGTATATTGGACCCACGTGGGCCACGTACGCCGATCTGTGCACGTCGGTCTCCATACATTTTTGTATACCAACTAGGCTTCTTGTAGCTACATTAGACCCACGCCACGCGACGTGGTTCTACGTACAACTCAGGCGTCAACCACGAAAGATACAATGTGAAATGACGATAAAACTTGCTATTGAATTAAATTTATAAATACGATGCTATGTACGGACAGGTATAAGTTTATGTTTGAAAGTTACCTCTTGAACCGGATATTCATATCTTTTAAAGACCCCTGTAAATAAATATTGAGGATATTGTACCTTCTCGGTGATAAGTCGTCAATATCCAGTATAACTAAAGCTAATACGAAAATATCTGTTTCGTTTCAGGTTCATTCATTGCGACTTCGTGATTTCTTTAACTTTCCCAATCATTCCGCCAAATATTCCTTATCCATAGTAAATACAGATTCTATCCATAGTATATACATAATTATTCAGGACACCATCCGCTCTAATAAGATGCTACAATAAGATCAGTATTTCAGAGCTGCTTTTCAGAAATCGACCGCCGCCTGACCTCCACAACCCAATCATGAATCTACGAGTACATCGACATCAAAAGTCCTACTTCCTACTTTTTTAGGCACACTAGTTATTCTTAGCCGTGTATTAAACTCATTGAAGCAAGAACAAAGAGATTGTTTGATTATTACTTAACCAGAAACAATACTAAAGAAAGGATTGCGCTGATTCACGTGACCTTGGCCGCTTCGACCATGCCATTTCAGGCAGTGATTTAAATAAAATATCTATTCATCTATTAGGTGAGCAGTAGAGCAGTCTTACGAGTTGGTAGGTTTTGGGTTCGAACTTAGGTAGGCGTATTAATTTGTGTAATTAGTTCATGAATCCCCGACCGGTCCTATGAGACCGCGCTGTTATTGTTTTACTATTGTGTCTTGTTTTGCGGGTATGTGATAGGTTAATTTCTTCACCACTGTTCTCAAAACGGTAAAGGAAAACATCGTACAGAAACCGCATGTCCTAGATCCACAAATTCGAAGACATGTGCATTTACCAACTCGCACTGGGCCCGCATGGTGGATAATAGCCCATTCCTTCTCCTAGAGCGGAGGCCTGGGTCTCAGCAGTGGGAACTTTACAAGGCTGGATATTTATTTAAGTATTTAATTCTTTATGCACATAAAAGTACAGAGGCGGACTTAATGCCTTGAGGCATTCTCTACCAGTCAACTTTAAGGTGACGCAGAGACATATAAATTGTGGTAGGTGTAATATTAAACATTAACAAGAGGAAACGCGGGCTCGCGAAAGATGGAAAGAGTGGAGGGAGGCCTTTGCCCAGGTGTGGGAAAGGATAGGCTTAAAAAAAAAACATTATGTTACAACACAAAGACATTATGTGATATGGTTATGCTTATTATCTATTTTTCAGATAATTTATCCTAACAAATTGATTTATACATCAATATTGAACCAATAGATGTCAAAGCAAGATTGATAGGCGCGCCACGACTCGCGCCTGACAAGTCTCCATCAATCATATCACTATGAAGATCACGCGTCTGCCTAGACAGGTGCATCTTAAGAGCGCGTTGTACAAAATGTGCGTTTTATTTTATTATCCTTGCCCCTTACGACCTGTGGCATAAAGAGTAGGTACAGCTGGCAAGTTAGTAACACCTGGCTTGCATCATCTTTAAAATTAAAAGGTTTCTTAAGAATTCTGAATCGATAGTAAAGTTTTGTGACAGAGGAAAACCCACGTTATTACTTTTTTTTTTGAGGATAAGAAATCATCAAATAAGTACTCTCGATCTGGGTAGAGCTAGGGGTCATGTTCCTTTAATTGCCTTTTCTGTTCCAGAATAGAAAGGGTCTCCGCTATTCCAGAACAGTGGACAGAGATTTACGAACAAAACTGCAGCTCTTGCAAGCATCAGCCATTGTCGGCCCTGTCAATTCGAAGCGTGTAGAAAACCACGCGCCGCGCCGCGCCGTCGACCCTAGCCTGATCCTTATCAGATAGCGTGGTCCCTATTACTCGCCAGTCGCATTTGGGATTCTCCTGAGGCTGGGACTTGAGGATTGACCCTCCCTTACGCTTTCTGCCACCTTTCGCATTATTGATTCGCTGAAGGAGGTGACTGTGCTACCAATGTCCTCTCGCTCTGTACCAGGGCCTGGACTCAAGCCAGACACGAGAGCTCTTTGCTGTATATTTGTCTCTTTTATATCAGAAGTAGTTGCAACTACAAAACCATTTATTATTAAACAATTCAATGCATTATGGAACATCTACATTCACAACATTGAACGCTAAATGGCGAATGCGTGACCGCTCCATCTCAAGACTATAATATCACTTTAATTACCCGCAAACATCCAATCAACGTCTGTTTACCTCTAAATCACGATTATAAATGTATGATCGGCGGGATGATGTAAGAGGTTTCCCTTAGAGATCGCGTGCGACATGTACCAATACATAATAGCTAGCAATTGAGTAAAAACTTCACGTCAGCAGCACTGGTGCGGAAAAAGTTCGTCGCTTTCCAGGCGAGCCGGCGCGAAATAGAAACCTGTGTGACAATGAACTGGCGTGCAGTGAGACTACTTGGAACCACCACTCAGAATCTTCTTCTTTTCGAATCGAAGGTAAACTCGTTAAAATGTTTGGGCCCAGTAGGTAGCTACGTTAATTGCAGCATCGGTGGCACTCGCTAAATCCTCCAAAGTGCAGCTGTATGGGCAATTGGGGCACTCCAACGTGTGGCTCATGTTTTGTACAGAAGCACCGCACTCAGAATCTAAAAGGGACCTATGACGATGCTCGGAATTCCCTGTGTCACAAGGTATGACAGAAAGTATATTTTCTGGAAATTGGTTGTTCATGCGATACACAAAAGGAGACTCACACTTAGTCAACGTTGGTACCAGTCTATAACAAAACACACTAGTGTAACACAAACCAATGGCGAGATTCAAATTACTATGAAAATCATTGAAAACCAATACACTGTATGAAAAAAATGTTACAAAGGCACGGTTATCGCGAATATGTAAATGAACAGAGTGAAGCATACGCCAGCGAATACATAAAGAGATAAAATGTAATCACTCTGCGACTGAGTCACCGATACGTCACAGATTCACTGAAACAACTGGCTACATCACAAGCCGGAACACAACAATGACAATACTGCTCCAAATGTTAATTCTACGAACAAAAAACTGATCAACAAAATGATCAAAAACTGTTTCGCAATACCTGATACATTGATTGTCATAAAAATGGAACAGCTTGATTGCAACTAAACGCATTTTGTAGCAATACCATTTTTTATCAATGAATTATTGAAATCAAGAAACAAGAATTTGTAGAAAGTCTTCGGTTACATGGATCGAATTCGAAAGGAATCATTATAACATCAATAAATCAAGGTTGAATAGAGCACATTCATATCTTTGTCATAGATTCGCGAAATACATTTCACATCGGCCGCTTTCTAGCTAAAAATATAACATTGGTTTTCATTCATCACAAGTCTGCATACCGAAAAAACTTGATTCAGAAGCTTTCATCGGTGGACAGATAAAATCTGCTAAACATGCACTTTGTATGCTTACATTAAAGACAGGTGTTTTAAGCATTTACAAATGCGAATATTATACGAATTGTGCAGTTTACAATCTAGACTTGTATGGCTGAAAGTTAATAAGCAGTTAACACCCATTTTTGTTGGACAGACGATTAAAAAGTAGCGAAAGGAGGTTGCTACTCCTTAGGGACCTCATTAGCTGTTCTAAAAGAGGAATCGAGTAACGATATTCTCTCCCTACACAGTGCAACGTTCGGAGTACCTACCTATTATAGAGAAATAAAGAATTAGTGTCCGACCGAAGGTGTAATTCTGGCCGAAGCCGAAGCCGAAGCCGATTAATCGGTATTCACCAAAAACCTTCGGCCGAAGCCGAAGCCGAAGCCGAATGTGATGATAAAAACACTAAATTAGATTCGCTCCTCTCAAACTTGTTTCGACTTGTTTTGTTTACTAACTGAGATGCATTCGGGCCGGTGCGGTGGTGCGGCGAAACGCTGCTCTGCTCTGCGCACTCTCCGTCTCGCTTTAGCATCGTTCGTAAATTTCAAATTTTGACAACTTGCAAACCTTCGGCTTCGGCCAAAGCTTCGGCTAATTTTTGGCCGAAGACGAAGGTTTGGCCGAAGCATCGGTCGGACACTATAAAGAATCGATGTGTATCCTACTAATATTATAAACACGAAAGTTTGTAAGTATGGATGTTTGATGCTTTGTCACATAAAAACTACTAAATGGATTTCAATGACACTTGGTATTCAGGTAGACCATATCTTAGAATAGCATATAGGATACTTTTTATCTAGGAAGTATTTTCCCTTAGGATATTTTCTACTATCATGCGGACGAAGTCGCTGGCTCCAGCTAGTATGAAATAATTTGCCACTGGGGGGTCCGGACACTTTTAGTAGATAAGGGGACTGAACCTACGCTTATAGCTAAGCGGACGACCAAACATTGTAAACAATCTATATGACTGCAATCCAGGAAGTTACATGTAACCTCATCCTGAGGGAGAAGAAAGAATTCATCCGGACCTAAAGATAGTTGCGATGCCCTAAACCCCATACAATGTGGATATGACACTACGACATTAAATGAAAACACTGGTAATACTGACGCTGAAAACACGAAAAAAAATTCAGGTGTCCCATACATTTACGTTTGCATAAATCGACAAAATGTATGGGATAGCTGTTTTTTTTTGACGTAGTGTCATATCCACATTGTATATTGCAATACCTTAAACAAGCAACTAAGTTCTTAGAACCTAGCACTTATTGTTAACATCTCCAAACCCTACACTTAGTTCGCAATAAAGGTATTGAATTAGAGGGACACCGTGTTGTTTTGGTCAAGAAGAATCTGGGAGACCGTTTCAACTTTGACTAGTAGTCATCATCATCTGCCTAGCCTTTTTCCCGACTGTATTGGGGTCGACTTCCAGTCAAGCCGGATTTAGCTGAATACCAGTATTTTACGAGGAGCGGCTGCCTACCAGACCTCCACAACCCATTAACTGGGGTAACACGGTACTTCTTGGCAAAACTGGAGTCAGACTATCCATAACGACTGCCAAAGATCTACAAATGACAGCCAGGATCTACGGCTTAACGTGCTTTCTGAGGCATGGAACTTTTAACTAGTAGTATAGGTTTTAATTTCTCCTATATTGTCTTACCTTCACCCTGGCCGGGACCAAAATGAAGGTCATCTAGGTCATTTACCACGCATAACAAAACACGATAACCCAATTTCTTCGAGCAGACATTCAGCACGGAATGACGCACATAATTTATCATGTATTTAACTATTCACCAGGCCAGGCTGTCGGCTGAAAGTTAATGTAATTAGCAGCTAGGTCACAGTACAGACCACGGCATGGTGTCACCGTTAGTCACGGACGACTGACCGACATGGCTAGATTGTGCTATTGTCGGCTCATTTACTGTTTCCATGGAGGGCTATTTAGATAGAGGTGATAAGTAATTGAATAAACCCGTGAGAGCGTACACACACTTTTGATATTATTATACGGGGCGTCAACACGTGCTCTTCTTTAGTTAAGGTCGGCTTTGTGAATATGTATCAGTTTAGCAAAGCATCAGCCTTATAATGTTCCCACTGCTGGGTGCGGGTTGGTGGATGTCTTCGAATTTTTTGTTCTAGGACAATGCCGGTTTCCTCACGCTGTTTCTTTCACTGTTTTGAGAGTAGAAACAAGGTAAGGCGTCTGGCTGGGTTTAAACCCACGACCTACAACTTGCAAGTCGGGGCAGTTAAAGTTTACATGGAGAAAATTCCGTAGATTTTATTAATGAGACCGGCTCTGTAAAACCTACGGGATTCCGATTACCTACTTCCAAAGCTCGGAAAGTCGAGAATCACGCATAAACAACAAGAATCATTAATCATACACTTCGGTAGCTTCAGTTGAAACCTTGTAGAGGAACCGTCTATTTTCGTACACCCACAGTTCATCAATGTATGTACATATTTATCCCAGGCGGAAGGTTACAAGCATACCACGGTTAAAAAGACCTTGTTTTGTCTCACTGCTTCGGCTGCGCTGTGGCGTGCTAACAAATTGATCATTGAATACTGATCACCGTGTGTTAGAAACCGCTTATTGTTTAAAACTATATAACGTGGAGTACCCACTGTGCTTGCAACCGCTTTCACGTGTTATCATTTACACAAAAACGTGATTTTCTATGGTTTCACCCAGCGGCATGCGCCGCCATGGGAGAAAGTGTTTCTCTAGTTGAACAGCAATGAGGGCCCAATGGATACACGTCATGAAGTATGCGCATTGTACTCGCGTATAGAGGAAATTATCACAATCAACTTTGATTTAGTTATTAGCGAGTTTCCTCAAAACAAACGGTAAATTAATTTGATTACTACCGTTTAAAGCGCGGACCATATCAAGATTGTTATCGCAAATAACTTTAAACGCCACTAACTATGGCATTCCTGTCCACCATTGCTGTCGCTGATAACATTGCTTGGGGCTAGGTATTCGTGATTGCGACCACAATCTAGTTTGTAGCTCAGATTGTTAGTAATGTTTATCAATATAACGGAATAGAAGTACATATTGCATATAATTTTGGTGCACATAGAAAGGATTAATCTAGAGCATATCGAAGTAGGGATCTGTCGAAATAACGTTTTTCGAATGTGTGTGTTGTAGGAGTAAGTATGTTCTGTCGGACTAATGCTAGTCGAATACAAATACATGTTCTGCTGAAGCAATGAATAGTCAAACTATTGTTTTTCAAAATTAAAACTGTCTCGAAGTTCAAAACTACACGCATTACACAAAGTACACTAGATTTATTTTTTACTGAACATAAATTCAGGAAAAGTTATAAGGTAAATCAAACTATGAATAACTAATTAAATAGTTCAGCGGAATGTGTAGCCACGATAGCAGATTCCAGCATTGTATAAAATAGTAGACAGTTGCAGCGTCTGATCTATCCGATTGTTCCGATAAACTGATAACGCTTATCACCTCCTTATCAACGTGTCGTAATTTTCTCCTTAAGATTATCATTATCACAGTTCACAAGATAAAACTGTAAAAGATACATTTATTGACCAAACTAATACTGATAATTATAACAAGGTATATATTGATTCCAACCGATTGTTAAAAGCTATTAAATGTGTGATAAAGAAAGAAAGATTATGAGCTAATCTATGAAATATTGTAAATACCATAAAAGATAAAATGATAAAGGGAAACCTCATTAAAAAGCGATAAGTCTACTTATCAGTATGCAAATATGAATCCTATTGGAATGCGCAGAATATAATTTGAGAGATAAAGTTGAGAGTACATTGAAAAGATTCAAGCTCACCTTGAACCGTCTATGTAAGGTCACTCCCACTACGATCACTTTCAGTGAGAGGATTTACGGAAAAAACCTTTCGATGTTTAAGGATAAGAATATTTTCGATCTAGACATTATTACGGATACGAAATGATTTCGGATTAACCCGCCGGTACTCGCAACTCCTTTTAAGTCACCAACAGTCGCACCAAGGTCGAAAAGACCCAGACTTTTAAAAGGCCTATCACACCACTCGTTTTTACGAACGGTCTTAGTCTACGTCGCGTAGTGTAATAAGGGTAAGACGGTCTTCGACAGGGCTCGCCGTATCGAGTAGTGTAATAGGCTCTTATCTACTAAATAGCTTCGGATAGTGCCGGTAACGGATATAAGAATTTTAAAATAAAATAGCTAAGATTTGACTTTCATTTCTAGTCTAGATTATTATCATTTGTTTCGCTAGGTAAAATAAACAAAAACGTGTCGCGCGGATCTTGTCATTAATATTCGCAGAAGAACCAAGGTTACCGACATAGTTGAATGGCAGTGGGCAGGGAACTTTGCTTGCCGAACAGATGGTCGATGGGGACGAAAGGTTCTGGGGTAGCGAGCACGTAAGTACCGGAAGACGCAGAGTTGGGTAAGGAAGACCGATAACCTGGTGAGGGTCGCAGGAATCCGATGGATGCGAGACGCACAGGACCGGATGTTATGGCGAGACTTGGAGGAGGCCTATGTACAACAGTGGATGTCTTTCGGCTGAATTGTTAATGTCATTTAGAGTCCGCGCTAATACGAAACTTTTATATGGGTTTTGATTACGGCCCTGCTAATTAGAGCTCTAATGGAGATCAATAAGGCTCACCACCATAAGTAACTTGAAAAGAAAGGAGATGGATTTGACTAGAGAGGTATCAACTATGAATGTAAGAGACAATAAAGAGATCGGCGAATTGATTCAAAAACTATATGACCCGAAAAAAAGTTTTAGAACTCTGTTTCTAGTACAGAATACTTGTAACAGTTGAGTACGCATTGTTGAAATTTTTATAAAAGAGTGCATTAAACCAAAATTTAACAACCACCATTGTCAATATTGGCACCAACAACAAATTATTTGTTCCGTACGGTAATCGTACCTGCAACATGCATATTAAAATTAAAACCAGACAGTTAAATATTTCTAAATTGACTGGTTTTATCTATAATTAGTATGATCCGCTACTTTTAAATCAGTAAACCAGAATAGTTCTTAGTAGAGGTAATTAAGAAGCAACAAAAATATTATCTAGTTATAACTGAGCGGCTTAAAACCACATGTAACAGTTCCAAGTTAGTCGGACGCCGATTGGCAAAGTCGTTACGAACGCATTAGCTGTTATGATAAGATCTACTTGACCATTACTGTCATACAAGGAACTGCTGATAACTTTGTATCCTATTGGAAATATGTCAATACTTTATTCTATATTTCCAATAGGATATAGGTGTCTGTGTTGTAATATGGAAATGTTGTAAACCCAATAGTTTTTTGAAAAGAGTAACCATGGAGTTCTTGCCGGTTCTTCTCCATAGGAAACAACCAATTTGGAACCATGCACTAGTTTTTGACGTTTTATAAGTGCCTGTGTGAAATAAAAATATTTTGACTTTGACTCTATTGAATTCACCAAGTACATCACATTAACAACCTGTCCAATGTTCTGTTTGAAATTCTGCAGTAATTAAATATTATGAGTTTATTATTGTCAAGAAATAATAACGAACTTATGGGTAACCTACCTAAATTAATGATAAATAGGTATTACTGGTGTGAGAGAAAAACAGAGCTAGTACATTTTATGACAGTATTATGATATCATGGTAGTGCCCTGTTCTTCCAGACACTACCTACATAAACAATTAATTAACCTATCACATACCCACAAAACGAGACACAATAGTAAAACAATAACAGCGCGGTCTCATAGGACCGGTCGGGAATTCATGAAATTATTAAGCTCTAGCATATTAAATATTAATTTAAAATTAATAGCATCAACACAAATACCAAGTCTATATATTATTATCACCGAATAACTGAGTATTTGAAACCAGTAAAACATTTTACTATAGACCGGTTTACTATATAACCATAAACAAATAAACAGCCATTAATATTCAGTCCATTGTTAAAGTAGACCATTATTTATGAGCACCACAGAGAAATTCATTTCAACTATTTATGAAAGTCATGCGAATAATATGTAGGTAAGTTGCAGTAAATAATGTATTACAATGTGTACATAATATACAAAGGGAAAGGGATGCCTTTGTAGGTCCTTGTTCACTTTGTCTCAAGTTATTTCTCTTAGAATGGTTATAACAGCATTCTAAGCAACATTCTTTTAGTTGTAACACTTGTGGAGAATAACACAAATATGTTGGAATTTATTTACAAGAATCTTCAGTGAGTCATAATAATTAAAAATAATTAGTTGACAGAAAACACATTATCGTTGAATAGAATTTTTTATGGTGATCAAACAAGAATGCTGTATTGAATTAGCTTTTGTTTTTTTAAAGATCTTGATAGTGTGGTACATAGAAAATCACTCTCACCTTTTGCTCTTCTAGAAACTTAGTAGATAACTGGTAGGCTAAGGCCGAGAACATCACTGGGGGCTCAGCACAGTCTCCACGACGCGGGAGACAGGAGAGAAGGCCCCAACAATGGCATGATACACACACACTGCGCCCGACGCGCTCGTTACCACGCCAAACGATTATAGGCTGATTATCATTAGCGACAGCGGCTAATTCCGAGGAAAATCCGCGGAAAATCAATCACAAACCGAGCGAGTGAGTCACAAACGTCTACTACGACGCCTTATGGAAACTCGTACGAACACTTAACTGTAGCACACACGACCAACGATAATCAAGTAGTATTCCACCAGCTAACCGGGTCGGGAAAAGTGCATTAACACGTGAGAACCGCAAGACAATGCGCGTGAAACTGTGGGAGAAGTCGAGGCGTTGCCATTGTAGTAAACATTCATCACGTCATTGACCTACACAGCTCCATCGCCGAGCCGCCCGCCGCTACACTTTCTGAACGACACTCTGCAGGAATTCTAGAACTTACCTCAATTAATAAGACTCCGACGGTTTATCCTCCGTTTTAGTGTTTCGGTGTAAATTGATTTCACTTATTTCGTCAATGGTCACTCACTTTACTCGACTGTCAAAAAGGGTTGATGATCGGTGTCGATGTCGTAGGTAGCGACCTCTTTAGGGCGGTACTCCAAATTGAAATAAACATTTCCTTTTATGTAGGGAGATTTTGTTTACATTAAGGTCAACTTGGAATTTTTGATGTAATAGTTTTTCCAGCACTTTTTTATAAGATCAGCTGATATAAAATATACAAACGGTTTTCAAAAAGTTCATCAATCATTGAATTTTATGGTATTCATGCCAAGTATGTATCTAAATTAACCAGGAAAAAATTGAGCAGCCCGAATAGTCCCCATAAAAACATCAGAACAATTAATTGGTTCAGCTAAAATGTATCGTTCATTCAGCGGAACGCATTAAATGGCAGAACATTTTTTTAATGTCATTATAGCTTAATTAATTACATAATAATTATACAGTATAATAAATATTATCAATTTTTTTCTTAGTTTCTTAATTGAAAATTTCGACAATGCATCCCATCCTCAGCAGTCCATATAATGAGAAACTAATTTGAATTTCTCTAAAACATTATTATCTGAATAAATAAACACGTTAACAATTTGAGTATACGCAAAACGTGGATAATTTTAATTATATAATGGCAGCACCAAGTTCATGTGACATTCAAGTTCACGTTCAAAAATGTTAAAAATTTAATAACGTTTAGTTAGTGCAAGAATACAGTTTCTATTTTGTTGTTTTAATAGCGGGATACAAGAGTATTTATTTTAGTGTAAGAACAAAACGTTTCAAACGTCAAAAGTCAAAACATTCATGAATGTTGCGTATTTATTTACTTGCGAAACAAACATGAGTTCTAATTAATTATTTCAGAAAACGTGTAGTATAAAAATAAAATGATGTCGGGTGTTAAATTGGAAGTCCTTTGGTCACCGATACACCACGACAAATTTATATTATGGGGCCCAGACATAACCTTATACGAAGTTTCTAGGATAAAGGAAATCGAGAAAAAAACTACATGTACGTACGAAATTATACATTTATTTAATATATTACGAAAATAGGAGGAACGAGTGAGCTCTGCTATTTTTATTAAAAATAATGTACCGTAAAATTCCATAGTTTATTAAATTCCTTGTTATCATGTTGTTGTTATCATTATTAGAGCCAAAGTTTATAAATATATTTAAGCATATAATATGCTCATTAGTGAACTAATGAGTATGATTGTGTTGGTATATTTAGCGCCACGTTCTAGAGCAAATCAATAAAGAATAAAGTTCTCTCCACATGCAAGTCATTCATTGGTATATATTTTTAAAGCAAACAATGAAATTTTGTAATTAGTATACAAATGATTGTGGTTGATGGAAATTATACTTTTTTTTTCTACTTGCATAGCAAATATAAAAAATATATTTCATTTTCCTCCAGTCACTCCAATATCTTCAACCCGTGGAGCGACAGTCCTTGCATCGCAAAGCGCCAGTGGTGTCCGCTGTGTAGACGTCAGTGCCATCCCAGAGCAACCGGAGCCACTACTAGCCCTAGGCTATGCCAGTGGGAGGGTTGCACTGACTACGCTAAAACAGACGTATGACCCTTTGGGGCTAGTTGGGAGAGAGTTTAGTAAGTATTATTGAACAGTCTTCTCACTTTGTCCTGTTATGTATAAATAAATAAATTGCAGGATCGGTTTTTCTTTTCATGTGGTGCTAAGTGGTCGAGGTTTTTCACCTCCCTTTGTACATTTATGTAATCCTGATGGTGACCCCCTGATATGATAAAAACCAAAAAGCCAAAAAATAAGGTTTGATATAGCTGAAGGACGCTATTCAGCTGCACAAATAAAACAAAACAATAAAAAATATGAACATAAAAATTTCAACTATTTTTTATTTCCGAAAAATGAGGGTAGACGAAAAATTGATTGGCATATACCTACCTCAAAAATGAGATGTAATGGATAATGTTCGAGATTTTACGGCAAACATTGTGACATGATACGATTTTCGTAAGGCCTACTGTCTACGGACACGTAGCTTCATATACGCGTATTCTTCTAAACAGCAACGCCGTACAGTCGCGTCATTGCTGCTTCGTCGATAGAGTTCCATAGTTTTGTATGTAAGCTGTGAGCAGGCGTGCACTGAGTGTATAATCACCAATAGATACGCCTCTATAAAGCTGCGCATCCTTGGACAGTTGGCCTTAGACCCCTTGTACACGGCACGGTTTAACGCCGTACGTAGTCACGGTCAACACGCCGACCGTAGGCACGGCGCGCAGTGTTGTATGGATCACTGAGAGAGCTTGTTGAAACAAACGGCGAAGCTACGGCACGACGCGGCGCCGGCGTTGTGTTTCATCAGTGTTGTATCGCAGTCTATGGCCTCTTGTACGCGGTACGTTTTATTACGTACGTACGTACGGTGAGAATGACGTGCCGTGTACAAAAAACCTTAAGCAGACATTTTTTAAAACACTTAATAGTAATCGCTGTTTCCCCCAGGTCCTCGCTACCCTCGGCTCTGCAACTCAGTGGCATGGAGTCCGCTGGAGACCAACATGCTGGCGGTGGCCATGGAGAAGCACCGCAGCGACCACTGCATCTTGCTCTGGGACGTGTACCGGGGGTCCACCCTGTCTGAAGAGGCTAAACGTAAGATAACTTTAGATTGACGGTCTTCGAAATCAATCAATCCTGAAATAAACCAAGTATACATTAATGTAATTGGTACAGAATTACCTAGTTAATTTTAAATAAATAGTTTGTTATTAAGGTAAAACTACATTGCGCACACGTGGGCCACGTACGCCAATCTTGGCGCGTCGGTCTCCGTACATTTTATATGGCCAATAGACTATTGTTGAGCTACATTGGACTCACGTCACGCAACGTGATTCTACGAAATTATTTTCATATTAAAACACATCAAAACTTTCGGTACCTATTCGTTTTCACTGCGTTCGAGCGAGGTTTTATATAAAACGCATTTATTGTTTCTATGGTAACATTTTATTGAACACAATTAAATAATGATAAATCATAATAACTTTGATTAGCTGCTGCGCTGTGCATCGCGGGTACGATTCTCGCACGGAATAAATACCTCTATATATAAGTATGATTTGCAGATAATTCCTTCTGTAGAATCACCCCTAACAAAGGTTGCGGCTGTACATGAATCTATGGTAAATTAATAGAACCTAAACTAAGACCTATAAGCCCTACAGTCGCTACGACCCTAAGTCCTATAAGCCCTAACCTACCATAAAATTTGTAATATAAAAATAGGTACACCCTCTGTGTGACTTTACATCATTCTTTGCTAATTCCTGTGTAAGTTGTCGTGTTGTATACTAAAAAGAAACGATGTACACATTTCCCATCTTCTGCTTTCCGTAACAGCTACAGACAGTGGGTCGTCGTCCTCCGCGACGGAGGCTCCACGTCCTCTCGCCGAGATGGGCCTCTCGGAGACGGCGCACTGCGTCACCTGGGCCAACTTCTCCAGCCGGACCCTCGTCGCCTCCATGAACCTCAAGTACATCAAGATATTTGATCTAAGAGGTAAGGGTCATTAAACATGTCACATCTACACTAAATGAAGGATAAATTATTCTAGACTAAAGATGGCCACGTACGTCGATCTTGGCACATTGGTCTCCATGGATTTATGTAGGCTACGTATAAATCAGGCGTAGCCTACGTATGCATCAATCTAATGCTGTTCCCGCTTTAATAAACGCCGTTACTTGGATTTCATGTAAGCCACAATATTATGTGGCCAAACTGAAACCCACGTGAAATGGGCCTACTACAAGCCTAAGCATTACAACAGTTATAAAAACGCTAGAAAACACAGATCTAGTTTAAATTGACGAAAAAATTTACGTGTACTAAAAAGTGTTTTTGGTAAAACCGTGCGTGTGGTTGGTAAAATTCATACAGTTTCACACTGTGTTTCATGTACTAACCAGCCTGCGCCGGCAAAATTGTGGTTAGGTTTATAAATATGATAGGCTTATAATACGAAAAACAATGCGTTTTAGCAGATTGTGACAACTTACTTTATTAGTGTCCAAACTGACGCGAATAGTAACATAACTTCCTATTATTAAAACAAGCATCTCCTATAAAACTAAATAAATAAATTAATTTCTTCATTAGTATTCAATCATCCTTTGATAGGCCCACTTTGTTCTCTAAAAACAAAGCAAGGCTAAGAAAACTTTGTTTTAATGAAAGTAGTCTGATGTTTATTATTATATTCACAAGCATTCTTTCAAGGTTTTCACGAGACTAAGTGACGAAGGCAGACCGCAATCTCTGTTGCAGTGACCCATTATCCTTTAGTTGTCACAAGCTCAGACTATGACGAATAAGTAGCGCAAGCATGCATAACAATTACGTCAGTATTTTGAGGTTTACAATTTTCAGAATACACAGGTTTAGTCAGAATTCACAGAAACACTTACTAATGGGAACACTGTGAAGCTTTCCCAAAATTTGTGGTTTCTAATTAGTGTCAATTAAATTATTACTTATGTAGGGTAAACCCTATTTTCTCCCGCTCTGACTTCAAAACCGTTATTCATAAGGACAGGCAAAAACTTCAATCTGATTTAATTTACTTACACAATTTTACTTATTTTTTTTTACTCGCTGTTATGATGATGTGAGCAATAAGAATTGCCTTTCTAGCCGATATGATAAAGTCCCCTTGTGGGCAATATTGAAGCGCCGTTCTAGCCAATTTTTTTCACTTGACCGAAGACCTGGTGAGGGTCGCAAGTCCGATGGATACGAGATGCACAGGACAGGTCGTTACGTTCACACTTATGGAAGACTTATTTATTCTTTATATGCACATAAAGTACAAAGTCGGGCTTAAAGCCTAAAAAAATTTTCTACCAGTCAACCTTGGAAGATGCAGACACAAGACCGAAGGTAGAGGGCGGTGGCCTTATGTAAATGATAAATGATATTTATTCTGCAAATAGGTTTTTTCAAACTCTTTTACACGTCAATTTTTTTTTTTTTTGTACACAGCTATCTGTCTCTTACAAAAAAATGAAAGATAGTATTTATCTTTTGTCAAATAATAATCAGTACCAACATAATTGTTGGTGTCAATTAAATGAAACAATGTATTATTTAATAATACATTGTAAAATATTGTATTTAACTTATATCTACGGAGATTTTCTTCCTGGACATGTCCAACAGTGGACGTCTAAAATGATGATGATGATGACTCGATATTAATTCTCAGACCTATCGAACAAGGCGGTAAACATGACGACGACGCGGTACTGCTACGGCGTGGTGGCGGAGCCGTGCGGCGGCTACCAGATCGCGTCGCGCGGCGAGGGCGTGGCGTGCGTGTGGGACGCGCGCGCGCTGCAGCGCCCGCTGCTCACCTTGCAACACCCCAGGCCGCTGGCGCAGCTGCAGTGGTGTCCTACTAGGTATACTAGACAATATTGACAGCTATAGGCAAATTTTCTACAGACTATAAATACAGTTAGGTCGAAATTTACTTATTATATAAAATTTATAACGTGTTATTCATTTTATTAACTACACATTGAGAACTATTTGAAATCAGTGGACATAAATTTAAAACAAAATACGTACAGCAGAACATAAATCTCCCCCTTTTTGAAGTCAGTTAAAAAAGAAAATGTATGGGGCTCAAATAATAGTGATGATTCGTTTTGTTATATCGATTGATTCTATAGTTTCTTTTTTGTCTTGCCTTAGACGTAACTTACTGGTGTCACTGCAGCGAGATTCGAGCACTCTTCGTATCCACGACATACAACAAGCCAACAGTGACAGCAAAGTCAACATGACTGACTCAATGGTAAGTGCAATGTAAATCAACTTTCAAAAAGAGTTACAACGTGATTTTAGAAAAAAATATTTTATCAAGAAGTGGTGGTCCCAATATAGGTCCCTGAGGCATTCCATTTGGAATTGATTTCTTATCATATAATAAATGAAAGTGAATACTAGCTTTACAAATAATGACGTTTTTTATAACAACAAATATAGTAAAATGTAATTAATTTTTCACTTCACTATTCACATCTGTGTAACTAAGGAATGCTCTCTTAATCAAATGCTTAGCTTAAATTACCGAGATCGTTATTTCAAACAATTTCTAAGTAAACGTTAATCTCCAACACTGCCTACCTCAGATGGCTGCTCCAGCAGTGGAAGCTGAGCTAGAGGAGCAGTACTCACGCGGTCCCAGCGTTATCGAGAGAGACGTGTGTGTGAGCAGCGCGCCTGCTTCGCCACTCGTCGCCTTCACCTGGCACCCCTCGCACGAGGGAAGGTTGCTGGCAGTTTGTGCTACTGGTAAGTTACATTAAATACATATTATAAAACAGAGTCTTCCATCTATACGCGGCACATGTATACACTTGGTAGTAGCGATGCGCGACCATTAGAGGTTTTTTAACTCCGTTGCTCGTAAAGCTGGTGTAATTCCACCGGTTTTAAATATGTAAAGCGGGTAATAAAAAACGCGTGTGTTACCAAAGCAAATAGTTAAGTCCGTACAAATTCCATAACAGTATTATTTGCCCTTTCGCGCGCTGTTGCTATTCAAATTTCGAACTAATCGCCGCGCGACGCCAGTCAGTAGGCAGCGCTAGCGCGCTGTTAAAATGGCGGGAAAGCAACAGTGTGCATTCACAGATTCAGTTTATTTAATTATATTTTTTTCTGTTTGTCGTACGATATACGTGCGTATTGGTTATAACGCACTAATATCGTAATGTACTATTATTCGATTGTTTCAATTGTTCGATCATCTCGATAGTTTCAACTTTGAATCGAGTCCGACTCGGTATGTTATGGCAAGTCTCACCCCGTGTACCGAGTGAGACTCGGTGAGTGGAAGTGACTGATTCAAACAATGGAAAACTATCGGTCAATTCTGTTGAGAATCCTGAGTTTTCCATTGTTACTTTTTATTGTTGTCGAAACCACTCGAAGTAATCGAAAAACATCTCGATTATTTTGTAAAACGGCGAGTCGATGGGTGACTCGATGATTTATCTTAGCAACTCCGATTCTTTCGATCGTTAAAACATCTCGGATTATCTAATAGACACAGTCCTTTCTAACTTATTTGGATTCTAACTATGACCCTTAATTCACTACAAAAAAATCTAAAAGAACATTCAAGATCCTCGCTCTCTCCCTCAGGAGCCCTGGTAGACTACACGGTGTGCGAGCGCGTGACGGTGTCGTGGGGCGGCGGCGGCTCGCTGGTGTGGACGGGCGGGGGCGGCGCCCTGCGCATGATGAACGACGACTTCTACGCCGCCATCAAGGACATCTCCTACGTTATGAAGAAGAGGGCGCAGACTGACTACGGACTTAAGGTCAGTGGCATTATAGACACAAAGTTATTTTTCATTCAGATTATATAAAGGAAAGAAAGGTATACAATTTTCAACGTAGTTTTTTTTTCAAGTATTATATTATTATTTTATCCACGTGTTTTCTACGTGGTCGTATGCGTTATTCTTTCGTACGTCTTACTGAAGAAACGCGTAAAAAAACCCGTCAACTGTGACTTACAGCCGAAACCAATAACCTATCTATCACATATCGGAGATTGAAAAACAAATGAAACAACAGAAAACATGTATAATTTTTGTATTGTATCATTTGTTTTACTATCTCCGATATGTGATAGATAGGTTATTGCGTTCGGCCGTTAAGTTGTACCTGTGTATTTGGAGATCCTAATGAATAAATGCAGGCGCACTTAGTATGTGAGAAAAGTTTTCTCCTTGCTTGGTTGCAGCCCGATCTGTGGCAGAACGCAGACTTAGCAGACGACGACGCACTCAGCGGTCTCTGGCATTTCCTGGCGCTCAGCAAGTCACTCGTTGAAGATGGTAAGATTTTATGTGCACCATGTGATTTAATCTCCCTTTACTAACCTTTTCTCCTTTCGTTTAATAGAAATACAATGATAATCTTTAAACTGGATGTACATTTCTGAATGGCTTTGAAAATTGTGAAAGGATTATTCTCAAAATTAACTTTTAATGTAAAGTTGTGTCTTTTAGGCTGTATCCGCAACAGTCCGTGGAAGCACCCTGGCGTGCGCACCGTGTTGCGCTCGGTGGGCGACGGCGGGTACCGCTCAGAGATCGTGCCCTCTCTGCTACCAGACCTGCCCAACAGACGAGTTACTATCTACAGGTAAGTCATGTTGTATGTGCAACCGTGTGTGGAAGCACCCTGGCGTGCGCACCGTGCTGCGCTCGGTGGGCGACGGCGGGTACCGCTCAGAGATCGTGCCCTCTCTGCTACCAGACCTGCCCAACAGACGAGTTACTATCTACAGGTAAGTCATGTTGTATGTGCAACCGTGTGTGGAAGCACCCTGGCGTGCGCGACGGCGGGTACCGCTCAGAGATCGTGCCCTCTCTGCTACCAGACCTGCCCAACAGACGAGTTACTATCTACAGGTAAGTCATGTTGTATGTGCAACCGTGTGTGGAAGCACCCTGGCGTGCGCGACGGCGGGTACCGCTCAGAGATCGTGCCCTCTCTGCTACCAGACCTGCCCAACAGACGAGTTACTATCTACAGGTAAGTCATGTTGTATGTGCAACCGTGTGTGGAAGCACCCTGGCGTGCGCGACGGCGGGTACCGCTCAGAGATCGTGCCCTCTCTGCTACCAGATCTGCCCAACAGACGAGTCACTAATAATAATAATAATATTCCACAACTTTCACACAACATCATCTAGTCCCAAACTAAGCAGAGCTTGTATTATGGGCACTAGACAACTGATAAACATACTTATATACTTCTAAATACATACATATTATAGATTAATTACACCCAGACACAGAACAAATGATCGTGCTCATCACACAAACATTTGTCCTGGGTGGGAATCGAACCCACGACCTCCGGCACAGCAGTCAGGGTCACTAACCACTAGACCAACAGGCCAGTCAAAACTCACTATCACAAAGTCACTATCTACAGGTAAGTCATGTTGTATGTGCAACTGTGTGTGGAAGCACCCTGGCGTGCGCACCGTGCACTGTGCATATTCAAGAGTGAGATTTTTGATGAGGTGATAAAGTATGGAGGAGTTGGGTGTTTCTGCTTTCACAAAGTGCGTTCTCACTGACTCGTGACCCATCATTTGTTAATAGAATATTTATGACGTATGTTCATAATATGTATTGTGGTGCAGGAGCGCGGAGCGCACGCGCGCGCTGCAGCTGTGCGGCTGGGGCTGGGGCTGGGAGAACGCGCTGGCGGGCGTGGAGCGCGCCGAGGCCGAGGGCACGCCGTGCCGCGCCGCCGCGCTCGCCGCCTTCCAGCTGCGCGTGCGCGCCGCGCTCGACGTGCTGGCGCGCGCGCACGAGCCCATGCTGCGCGTGGTGGCCCTGGCACTGGCGGGGCTGTCCGACGAGCGGCTGTGGCGCGAGGCGCTGACGGGCGCGGCGCTGGCGCTGCCCGACCCCTACCTGCGCGCGCTGCTGCGCTTCCTGGCGGCGTCCGCGCCCGCGCACCCGCACCACCACCCGCCGCCCGCGCACCACCCCGACCTGGCAGCAGTGCTGGTGAGTGAGGGGTCCCTACGTGCAATCATGCCTCTGGTGTTTGTACCTCGAAGTTTGTACGAAGTCGACGCAATATACACAGATTTCAGCAGCGCATTTGACAAGGTTAGTCACCAACTCTTGTTGATTAAACTTGAGGTAAGCGGTGTCCACGGGTCCCTGTTGAGGTTTGCTTCCTACCTTAAAAATCGCTCTCAGTTCGTTGCAGTTATTGGCTATGTTTCTTACAAATTCCATGCACGCTCTGGTGTCCCACAAGGTTCGCACCTTGGCCCGATTTTGTTTTTGATATTTGTTAATGACTTCACGAGTCATATTAAGCCTTGCCAACCGTTGTTCTTTGCAGACAATTTAAAGACGAGAAACTACGGAACCCTACACTGACTCTGAACGTGGCCCGACACGCTCTTGGCCGGTTTTATAGATTTAAATCACGGTACTATTTATAGTCATTGGTTTAGGTTAGATTAAAACTGCGACCAACTATGCACGAGCCTAGCGAGCGAAGCAAGCGGTGCCGCGACAGTGGCCGGCGAGCGAATCGTTAGGAAGAACAATTTTGGGTAAGGAACTTTAGGTGAGCCGGTATGAATCCACCTCAAAGAGCTGTCAACAAAACCGTAGGGTCGAAGCTGGGATCATTTGTTGGCTGTAAAAAAAACCCGGGAACCTGGAACGAAGGCAAACATTTTTACAATAACTACTGGAGGATCGTCAACGGCGAAATACTCCAACATCTTTTTGGTCCTTCGAGCCGGATCATTTGATCCTCACTGGTCCTTTTGATCCATCGAGCGACAAATAAAGGTGAGTCGAATAAATATTTGAATCATCGAACTTACGAACTAGTAAAGATTACGTCTACTGCTATAAACCTGCAGTGATTACGTCTGCCGCTAAAAAACCGTAAACAAGGAATAATCTGCGAGGATAACGTCCACTGCGATTGAAACTACACAACACCTATAACCAACTACTATATATACTCCGTCGGTTTAGGTAGTTAACTAAATGTAGAGAAAACCCATAGATTACCTCAACAAACGCATCGAAGCTTTGCAATTCCTCTGGGTTGAATTTTGAACAAATCATGAAGTCTTGAAGAAGTATGTATTTCTTTGGTGTACAATAAAGAGTAAATTATTATTATTATTATTATTATTATGAGTCAGTCAAGAGCGACCATGACTACTTCGAGATGAACATTTTCGAAATAACAATAAGCATGTTCAATTAAACAATGCAATCGATGAATCAACTACGAGACAACTTACTAAACGAACCGGGATTTTCGGGTTTCTCAAAACCGAGAACCCCACAACCACAAGAAACCCCGCTGTTTGATACAGCTGGCGTAAACCAACAAATCAGCTCAAGAACGGTTCTCCCGTTCGAGCAGAACACTTGTCATTCTCGTGTAATTATGATGATTTACCACCTTAAAACAATAATGTGTTCTGTGTATAGCACCTAACGACTAATAAAAGGGTATCATTTAAGCTGTCACCTATTTAATTCGTTTTATGTTTCCTAAATAATAGCTTTGTCCTCAAAATAGTAGATTTGTCGCCAAAATGTAGTCACCAAACAATATAAAATCAATTCTCCAAAAAATCATCTAAAATCATGGATATATAGGATCTAGTACCAAATAATTGTTTTTGTACATATTATAATAGGTTTGTCTTAATAAGCATTTAAGCAAACTAATTGAAAGAGATCACCAATAAACCATATACTTATTGTGTTACCTACTAGAAAAGGAGAATGCCCGTTATGTAAGGGAAGTTGGGTCCCAGTTTAAAAATGCTTGTGCCCTGAAGATTTTTATTTTACCTAATAGTAAAAACATAGCATTTTCATAATCGGAAACATTTTTTCATTTTGTCACCATGGTTCAGGAGACATCATTATTTTTCTGTTTTAAAAATATAGGTTACAATTACAAATTGACAGACTAAACATCATCATGAGCATGGAATTATGTCTTTATTACTTTAATTCCATTAGTTTATGAAATATTATATAAAAAAATCATTTGCACACAAAAAAATAAATAATATTTTTAGGTTATTATTCCAAACAGGTACACGACAGCACAAAAGGGACCTGCCCCGTGGCAATCTCCTTTCATAAAGTTCCAAAAAAAATAATTGTTGTCGTCATCATCGTTTCAACCAAAAGAGTCTACTACTTAGTATAGTATAGTATAACGGGCTGGTATCCGCAACTCCACGACTAAAGCGCGTATTTTGCGTATGGGTGGGACAAAAGTGTTATTCGATCCACCCCAGCTCCTCAAGAAAGACCAGCAGCGCCTTCCCGGGCGTCGGTCTTTATGGTTTTTTTTTTCGTTAGGGGAATCATCAGAATGACTTCTCCCACTCTAGGGCGGAGCGGGAAGGCGTGTCAGACTCTTACTGACTAAACCCCTACCCTGTTCCTTCGTTGCCTTCGATCTGGGGGACACGGTGACAACCTTTTGGATTTTCCGTGTTCCCCAGAGGCTTCGGTCCTACCGGGCCCCTACAGTTTGTTGACATCTCGTGGCATCGTATGATCATCGTAGGTAGTTACGAGTACCTACGACGCATCGTTGAGGATGAAAAGCGCGCCAATTTGTCTCCGTCTCTGAACATATTTTCAACAAAATTATAAATTGATGTATTAAATTGGTAAGGAATACTATAATTATTATAACCGAACGAAATAAAATGTAACTACTTTATTGGTGACAAAATAACAAATAAAAAGGAGTTGCAGTCCGGGGTCCGGGATTGATATTTAATCGATTTATTTGGTGACAGATCTGCCATTTTGGCGATAGATCTACCATTTTGGCGACAGATCTACCATTCTGAGCACAAAGCTATTAATTTTGTAATAAAACTATTATTATAAGAACGAAGTTTTATTTTGTTGGTGATCCATCTTTTATTTTTTGATAATACATACCAGGATACAATTTTTGTTTATCTGAGAACGAAAATATTTCGTGGCGAAAGATCTATTAATTAGGTAATACAACTTGCTGACAAAATATAAAAGTTTGGTGACAGAAAATAATTATAGTCCCCTAATAAAACAATATCAATGACGTTTGAGAACCTTAAATGTTATTTCCCTACAGAATGAAACTGAGATGCGTCTGGAGGACCGCGTGGCGTTCGCGTGCATCTTCCTGTCGGACGCGAAGCTGCACGAGTACATCCGGCAGACGTGCGACACGCTCGTCGAGCAGGGCGACTTGTCCGGCATACTACTCACGGGTGAGATGGCGAAATACTTCTGCTCTTCCTCAAATGTTATTTTACATTGTCTCTTTGCTTAGGGTCAGCTCACACCGAGACGCGACGTGACGTGCAGCGTCACGTCACGTCGCGCGTCGACATGCACATTGTAATAGAGTGACTCAAAACAGAACTTTAACACGAAAAGATACAGATTTCATTGTGAGAATTTAGAATACGTTGCTTCATGCAGCGCTGCGCCTCGTGATGCGGCGCGGCGTCTCGCTGCGCAGCGGAACGTTTTTACATTCGCGACGTCGTATTGCCGACGATATTACTATGCGTCTCGCAACGTTGCGATGCGTCTCGCGGCGGCGCGCGGAAATCACTGGCCTCTTCCCGCATCGTCGCGTCGCGTCGCGTCTCGGTGTAAACTGACCCTTAGCCTTATCCCATTTCATTTGGTGTCGGCCCTCCTCGTCATTTTTTGCCAGACATTTCGGTTCTAGGTTATCGAGTCATTTACATGGGCTTTCTTTAGGTCTCAAATATTACTTTACATTAAAACTGTTATTGTTAGAGGAACAGATAGACGAACCTATTTGTCCCTATTCATAAACGGGGACACTGACTTAATGACATATCGACACACAGCCCAAACGACTGGGACTAGGAGCGTGAAATTTTGCACTAGGTTTCCTTTTAAGACATAGGTGAGCACTAAGAGAGAATTTTCCGAAATTAATGATGTGTTGATGTGTAAGGATGTAATGAGGGTCCAAAGTTTTTTATAGAAAAACCTTCACGCTAGTCTTACATACATTGGGACAGTGATAACTGTTGCTACAAGGATGATGCTGTGTGTGCAGGTGCCAGCACAGAGGGCATCGCGCTGCTGCAGCGCTGGGTGGAGCACACGGGCGACGTGCAGTCCGTGGCGCTGCTGGCGGCGCGCTGCTTCACGCCCGACCTGCTGCGCGAGCCGCGCACCACCAACTGGCTCGACAGGTACCACACGTGTTGTGTGCAGGTGCCAGCACAGAGGGCATCGCGCTGCTGCAGCGCTGGGTGGAGCACACGGGCGACGTGCAGTCCGTGGCGCTGCTGGCGGCGCGCTGCTTCACGCCCGACCTGCTGCGCGAGCCGCGCACCACCAACTGGCTCGACAGGTACCACACGTGTTGTGTGCAGGTGCCAGCACAGAGGGCATCGCGCTGCTGCAGCGCTGGGTGGAGCACACGGGCGACGTGCAGTCCGTGGCGCTGCTGGCGGCGCGCTGCTTCACGCCCGACCTGCTGCGCGAGCCGCGCACCACCAACTGGCTCGACAGGTACCACACGTGTTGTGTGCAGGTGCCAGCACAGAGGGCATCGCGCTGCTGCAGCGCTGGGTGGAGCACACGGGCGACGTGCAGTCCGTGGCGCTGCTGGCGGCGCGCTGCTTCACGCCCGACCTGCTGCGCGAGCCGCGCACCACCAACTGGCTCGACAGGTACCACACGTGTTGTGTGCAGGTGCCAGCACAGAGGGCATCGCGCTGCTGCAGCGCTGGGTGGAGCACACGGGCGACGTGCAGTCCGTGGCGCTGCTGGCGGCGCGCTGCTTCACGCCCGACCTGCTGCGCGAGCCGCGCACCACCAACTGGCTCGACAGGTACCACACGTGTTGTGTGCAGGTGCCAGCACAGAGGGCATCGCGCTGCTGCAGCGCTGGGTGGAGCACACGGGCGACGTGCAGTCCGTGGCGCTGCTGGCGGCGCGCTGCTTCACGCCCGACCTGCTGCGCGAGCCGCGCACCACCAACTGGCTCGACAGGTACCACACGTGTTGTGTGCAGGTGCCAGCACAGAGGGCATCGCGCTGCTGCAGCGCTGGGTGGAGCACACGGGCGACGTGCAGTCCGTGGCGCTGCTGGCGGCGCGCTGCTTCACGCCCGACCTGCTGCGCGAGCCGCGCACCACCAACTGGCTCGACAGGTACCACACGTGTTGTGTGCAGGTGCCAGCACAGAGGGCATCGCGCTGCTGCAGCGCTGGGTGGAGCACACGGGCGACGTGCAGTCCGTGGCGCTGCTGGCGGCGCGCTGCTTCACGCCCGACCTGCTGCGCGAGCCGCGCACCACCAACTGGCTCGACAGGTACCACACGTGTTGTGTGCAGGTGCCAGCACAGAGGGCATCGCGCTGCTGCAGCGCTGGGTGGAGCACACGGGCGACGTGCAGTCCGTGGCGCTGCTGGCGGCGCGCTGCTTCACGCCCGACCTGCTGCGCGAGCCGCGCACCACCAACTGGCTCGACAGGTACCACACGTGTTGTGTGCAGGTGCCAGCACAGAGGGCATCGCGCTGCTGCAGCGCTGGGTGGAGCACACGGGCGACGTGCAGTCCGTGGCGCTGCTGGCGGCGCGCTGCTTCACGCCCGACCTGCTGCGCGAGCCGCGCACCACCAACTGGCTCGACAGGTACCACACGTGTTGTGTGCAGGTGCCAGCACAGAGGGCATCGCGCTGCTGCAGCGCTGGGTGGAGCACACGGGCGACGTGCAGTCCGTGGCGCTGCTGGCGGCGCGCTGCTTCACGCCCGACCTGCTGCGCGAGCCGCGCACCACCAACTGGCTCGACAGGTACCACACGTGTTGTGTGCAGGTGCCAACAAGTTTCGGTGACATGAAGATATTTGTCGTTTAGAGTTTTAGAACTTATGTGGAACAGAGAGTCAAGTCCCACAGATCTCCGTTGAAATAGGAGGATCCTCCGACCAGACGAGTAGAGTAAGAGCCCGCCAGACCTCCGGTATTTTATAAAAGCTGAAAGTTTGTCAGCGCATGGTCCCAACACAGGTAACAACGACGGCCAATTATGAAGTTTGGGTTGCAGTGGCTTTGGTAGGTACACGGTACCAAAGTTGTGTAAAATGCCGATCTACTACTCCAGACACTTTACATAGTGGAAACCCCTTGCCAGACACCCTAAATGGTCATGAAATTATATAATTGTTAATTTTTCTATCGATAGATGGCGTTGTTAGTAAATGAAAACAGATTTTAAACCAATTCAATTACCAATTAAATATTAATTATTTTTTGATCCCATAGCACACTCATAAAGGCAAAATTTTGTGAGCATATAATTCATGAAATTATATAATTGTTAACTTCTGTGCCGATAGATGGCGTTGTTAGTTGAGCACCAAATTCTGAATCACGATGTTAAGATAACACGCTCAGCTAAAATGAGAACTTTACTTGCACGATGCAGGATTCGTAGTTCTTATGTGGCATCATAGATGTCGCTACAGTAGCTTTTCACTATTTTTTATCACTATTTTTTAAACAATGTCAGGAGTATTAGTTAGAAAAGTTAACATTAGCCATCATATAAAGAAAGTCATTAATATGAAGTTGAAAACGGTAAGGACCACGAATTGTGCCCTGAGGTACACCTATCTCAACTACCGACGCCGAGGATTTCGCCCCGTTATTAATTGATTTTACTGTCTCTGTCCTGTTACAGGAACAGAATATGATAAGCAGCTAGTCCACGAATTCTGTGGTACTGTTATTTGCAGAACAGAGTATTGTGGTCAATGCAATCAAATGCTTTTGAGAGGTCACACACCAAACCAAAATGTGGCTAATGGAACTTAATCCTGCATCAGTTGTCGACCTTCCTTTGAGGAGCTTGCGGCTAGATAATAACAGCCGGACAGGTCGATCTTCAAGGTCGCTCTTCAACGCTTGCCAAGGTTGGTCTGTGGATGGGTGACATGACGAGTTTGCTCCGTGCCTCGGAAAGCACGTTAAGCCGTTGGTCCCGGCTGTTATTTGTAGATCTTTGGCAGTCGTTACGGATAGTCAGAAGCCAGTAAATCTGACTCTAGTCTTGCCATGAAGTACCGTGTTACGCCAGTTAATCGGTTGTGGAGGTCTGGTAGGCAGCCACTCCTTGTAAAATACTGGTATTCAACTAAATCGAGCTTGTCTGGAAGCCGACCCCAATATAGTTGGGAAAAGGCTAGGTAGATGATGATGAGTTGTCGACCTTCCTTTGGTGAAGATAAACGGTTATGTACAATTCCATCATTGTGACAGCATCTTGTTTTTTTACTCCAACAAGTATAAAAGGTTTACTGCGACTGATTAATACCGACTGCGGCCGGGAAATGTAGGATGATAAAATTCGCCAACGCATGTATGAGGTAGCGTGGCCGAGCGGTCTAAGGCGCTGGTTTAAGGCACCAGTCTCTTCGGAGGCGTGGGTTCGAATCCCACCGCTGCCAGAATATCTTTTTTATTTCTTGCGATTATTTTTAGTGCAGTGTTTTGTGTGTGGGAGGCTACAATGACACTCTTATCTCAAAATATTTTTACCCGTTATTTTTATCTCTGAGCGGGGAAACAAAATATGGATAGTGGCTTAACGATTTCTTAAGGGTCCGTTAGATATTATTATTTATAGCCCGTCACTAATAAGAGATTTTTCAAAAGTGATGTCTTCAGAATTTTGTAATCATTCGAAAAATTGTTAAGTTTACTTGCAGCGCAGCATCAACGTCTGTATAACTTGAACGAATGCCAAGATTGTCAATATTAAACAATCTTCAGCTAATTCCGTCACGCTGCTTGCTATTCAAACATATTTCCTTCATGATGTATTCCTACCGAGCTCTTAAATGAAGCATAGTGACTGTGGGTAGCGTGGCCGAGCGGTCTAAGGCGCTGGTTTAAGGCACCAGTCTCTTCGGAGGCGTGGGTTCGAATCCCACCGCTGCCAATATCTTTTTTTTATTTTCCCGGATTTTACAATGCAGTTTTTTTATCGAAGAGAAACGGGTTTTTTGGTTCGCACGGAAATAGTTTTATAACGAAAATAATGAGGTGTACAATAGAATTTGTAATAAACAAATAAATAATAATTATATGGTCCTCATTTTAATATTATACTTAAGTTATAGACAAAAATATTTGTCGTATTGTATCTTTCAGGAAAATAAGCGAGCTCATGCCGCATTCATTTGTAGGAAACGGTACAGACAATATAATTATAACAACTGTATCTCTAGCTATTTTACTCAAAATGGTTCTTATTGACTCCCAAGAGTCGATAACGACATACAAGGGCGTGTTAAAAAAATTCATGTGAGCGAAAAATGAATTAGGGGTCTAGGGGATCTAAATGGGGGTCCACGATAATCGATCTCATTATATAAGTAAGTTGCGATTTTAATTTAGTTTATCTACACCTGAGGTAATTGTAAAATTTTCTAACGAAAAAAAGTACGTAGCGTCATAAAACGTAAACATACATAGTATCATTAAACAAGGCGATTGACGGCGGTCTACGCGTTTATTATTACATGCCCAAGTCCAGCATCCGACAGCAGACGTCACAGTGTCTAGTTGATAGGTTTCTTCTGGAGCTCTTTATATTACCAAGCAACGCTTGTGTCTTTGCGATATTGTTTCCTTTTATTGATTTGATAGCACTCTCAGTAAAAGACTTCACAGGTAAAACTCAAAAAAAAATAGATAAAAAAAGACTCCTTGATCTGTATTCGTCATCATCATTCTCCTGCCTTTATCCACGCTCCGGGGTTATTTGGAGCGATGCAACGCGTTCTTTTCTTCCATTTTGTTTTGTCACCGAACACGATCTATCTGTATTGTGCAAATCTATATGTATAAAAGAAAAAACTGACTGACTGACATAAGCAGCCTAGGAGCGTGAAATTTTGTGAAATGTGAATTTGGTAAAATCCTCTCTTAGTGCTCGCCTATGACATAACTCCCTATGACGTAGGCGAGCACTAACAGTTCTAACGCTGGCACTCAGGGTGATTCATCAACGTCCCTTAATGTCCATTAACGTTAATCATTATTAAACAATTGTCACATTGACAGTTTTTCATTGTAAAACTGTGTAAAACTGTCAATGTGACAATTTTCTAATGGACAGTTTAGAAGTTAAGTGATGATTAACGCTAATGAATCACTCTGAGTACCAGTGTATGCTCTCTCTCGAGGCCCTGTGCCCACACGCGGGTGAAGCCACTGGCTGAAACTAGAGAATAAATGATTGTTCGCAGCTACCGCACGATCCTGGACAGCTGGCAGCTGTGGTGGGCGCGCTGTGCGCTGGACACGTGGGTGTGCGGCGCGGACGGCGGCGCCGAGTGGGGCGCCGGCGGAGTACCCCGCCATGTGTGCGTCGCCTGCACCTACTGCGGCAAGTCCGTGGCCGCGCCGCCCGGACACAACCGGCCGCGCGTCGCCTTCCAGCGCCTGCCGCCGCCCGCCGCCAAGATGAAGGTACGTGCTGCACTACTGCGGCAAGTCCGTGGCCGCGCCGCCCGGACACAACCGGCCGCGCGTCGCCTTCCAGCGCCTGCCGCCGCCCGCCGCCAAGATGAAGGTACGTGCTGCACTACTGCGGCAAGTCCGTGGCCGCGCCGCCCGGACACAACCGGCCGCGCGTCGCCTTCCAGCGCCTGCCGCCGCCCGCCGCCAAGATGAAGGTACGTGCTGCACTACTGCGGCAAGTCCGTGGCCGCGCCGCCCGGACACAACCGGCCGCGCGTCGCCTTCCAGCGCCTGCCGCCGCCCGCCGCCAAGATGAAGGTACGTGCTGCACTACTGCGGCAAGTCCGTGGCCGCGCCGCCCGGACACAACCGGCCGCGCGTCGCCTTCCAGCGCCCGGAGAACACAGTGGAAGTGTACCCCACGCGTGGGTACGTACATTATGGAGGCGTGAGGCAGCGGTGACCTCACGCATTGACCCCTGGTTCAAGCTATACTCCGGGCTACGGCCACCTAGCGAAGGAAACATTCACATGTGTCAAGGAATGGACATCTTCACGCCCCAGCCGCCGCTGAGACTAAGGATCGATATACGATATCAGTTTGACATATAAATAAGTTTGGTGTTATTAAGAACTAGCCTCTAAAAGCAACTTTGCCCGCATGAAATAAAAATAAAAACTTTTTCACCGTGATAAAAAGCACCCTTTAGTTAATCCGTAAACATGCATGATCTACCTGTTTCTCATAAGAAAACAACATGTAAATCTAATATAAGGTAGAATGTGAAAAATATTTATAAAATAAAACAAATGGTTTTATCTCAGCAGCTAAATGGATAAGGGTATCCATGGGTAGCGTGGCCGAGCGGTCTAAGGCGCTGGTTTAAGGCACCAGTCTCTTCGGAGGCGTGGGTTCGAATCCCACCGCTGCCAGAAAATCTTTTTGCTGATATTGCCAGGACACACTACTGATTACTTATACCCGTTTTTACTAAAAATAAGTAACATTGATAAGAAGATTTACATTTATTGCTTATACTTACAATAAAAAAATGATTGCATATCTATTTAAAGAGCACTGTCCTGCAAATTTAATACTCCCCCCCAATTGATCCTTTATAAGCTTAGGAGCCATAAACTATTCTGTAAATCAATCTACTTTGCCTTTTTCCACCATATTAGAGTTGGCTATTAACATAGCCCAAACAATCGCTAAACTTAAGTGGCAGTGGGCAGGGCACTTTAGGTGGTCAGTGGGGCTGAAAGGTTCTATAGTGGCAACCGCGTATCACAAGACTTGCGCTGGAAGGTCATCCACAAGGTGGACTGACGCCCCAAGAATTCGCTGGAAGCGAGTCGCAAAGGACCGATTGCTGTGGCGACGATTGGAGGAGACCTTTGTCCAGCAGTGGACAACTTGGCTGAAATGATGATGATGGAACCACTGGTTACGTTATTTGTGTCATGTCAGTGATTCTCTGTAATTGCTACGAAATATGTTGCAGTCGTTTGAACATGTAATGGTTGAAAAGGTTCGAAGCTTGGCTTGTCAACGGTTTCTTTTCCTATCCCCTGGAAAATATCTGCCGTCGTGCAAATCTGAATGTGGACCGTTGTTTGCAGCAAATCTCGTCGTGCCCGAACTGCCGCAAGCCGCTGCCGCGCTGCGGCGTGTGCTCGCTGCACGTGGGCACGGGCGCCGGCGGGGGCGGCGGCGCGGGCGCGGGGGCCGGGGGCGCCGCCTTCAGCGCCTGGTTCAGCTGGTGCGTCGCCTGCCGCCACGGCGGACACGCCATGCATCTCATCAACTGGTTCAAGTTAGTACACTTTACTTTTTATTACACGACACAGCCCGAAGAATCGTCAAACTTAAATGGCAGTGGGAACAGATGGTCGATGGGGATGGAAGGTTCTAAAGCGTTGGAAGGCCTCCTACAAGGTGGGCCGACGACCTGGCGAGGGTCGCGGGAATCCGATGGATGCGAGACGCACAGGACCGGTCGCTGTAGCAACGCTTGGCTAAGCTAGGGTTTAACCACTAACTCACCTGATAGTAAGCAACGAACACTGGACTGGAACAATTTGCCTGCTGCGGTCTTCCTGTCTGATTATAATGTTGATTGGGTGTCTTCAAGGTTAAAGTGAATATGCTCTTAATAAACTAGTGCGCCTCACCATCAATGCTTACATCACTGTTTACCATCAGGATGGATTGCAGTCAAACACCAGTTTCTATTATTAAATAAAAAACTTCACCCCTGGTTCATGAGCCTAGGTAGGTTCTTGACAAAAAAGACCTATGTCCGCCATTTTTTCCTTTTTTTATTCAGCTGTAATTCGACTCGGAAAGCCAGTGTGGACTACTGGTTTGCAGGCAATTCCCTCTTACAGCATGGAAGATTGTAGTAAAAAAATAAGTTGCCTCCGTACCCCAGGCTTTTGACTTGTGTTATGATAATGTTGAAACCGAATGAAAATCATGGTTAATTTGTTACTTTAAAACTAAGAATTTTGTTGACAGGGAGCATACCGAGTGTCCAGTCAGTTCGTGTAACTGTCACTGCGCAACGCTCGACCCGCCCGACCGACACTAGCTGAACTGAGCCGAGCGCAGCCGAAGAAGGTTCACTCAAATATACAACTCGGTCACATTAACTTGACGCTTGGCGTCGAAGAAATAATGTCCAAAAACAATATAACAACAACAGAGAACTAGCCAAATTATCGACAAGCGTATCTATCGATATCTGCCACTTACCGGGCGAGCTAAGGGAATACGAGGTGAAGCAGGGGGATGCTTGCATTTCAGAGATGCGTCAAGTTAATATGACCGGATTATAGCATCTACTATTGCTACTCATGTCAAACTGTTGCATTTAACTACGAAGGAAGTGACATTGCAAAATGAGCCTTACTTCTTTGCAATACGTCATAAATTCAGTAGGCAATTAATACTGCTTTGTGGAAATTGAACTTTATTAGTGAATAAGCTATTATGTTATTAAAATTAATTAGTTTTTGTTTTATAGACTATCCTAAAGGTTAATCAATATTGGATTGCGTGAAAATTACTTATAGGGATCTCTACCGTAGCCACATGAAGGACTTATATGAGAAAATTATTGTAAAATAGTGCACTCTCAAAGAAATTCGATCTTATTCTTAATTCTGTAGATACGGCTACGGGTTTGGTATTTGGCATAAATATAAAATGAAACTTACTGCATTCGTAAACTTGTTAAATATAAACCATTCTAGTCTATTTGCATTGTGATGGCAGTGGACACTATCCAGACGATGTAGAGGGCAGCACATAGTTTCCTCAGGAAAAAATGTAGCAGCGCGTAGTTCAAGCTATTTTCCGTCATGAATTCATGATACTTATGACCTGCAGAAATATCGCTGCGAGTAAAGAGACTTCTATACTACTTTGTCACGGCCGTTGCTATAGATTCGTCACCCATCGGATATAACGTTCTATATTTTCTATAGATAGATCTGGCATTTTTGAATTTACATCTAGTTTGTGGAATGAGCATTGTAGTAAAATTAAATCGACTAAACGCACGCTACTGCGATTTCTTGTATAAAATATCACTAACCTGACTGTTAAAATTGTTGACGCGTCGATAAGTCGATAAATTACTAGACGATAAAGACTAAAGTGAATAGGCTCTTAATAAACTAGTGCGCCTCACCATCAACGACTGCATCACTGCTTACCATCAGGTGGAATTGCAGTCAAGCACTGGTTTATGTGATATAAAAAAAAATTGCTCTAGAAACTGAACTTAAAACTTGGTCAATACTTAAAGCAGTTGTTGAAATCCTAACGCTAGCTACGGTTAGTTAACTATGTATGTATATTATATGTTTAAGTACTTGTGTTCATAGCGTAAGGGAGAATGAGTCGCGTATATTTTTCTATTTACCTGTAAGAGATGGTTGGACTTTATTTTTGTACACTAAACCCTATTTACTAAAAGATTACAAATTTAAAAAAACTTGTTTTACTGTCCGTTCAACCGATTTTGACTTTTATTGTGTTGGTGGCAAGACAAATGGCGGCTGCAGTAAATAGTTGGTATTGTTACAAGTTTTTTGCTTTTAATGTCATCCTTATGTCTTCGGTATGGAAGTCAAAATCGTATATACGGAGAGTAAAACAAGTTTCTTTAAATTTCTAATCTTATACTAAATAGAGAATACATAAGCTTAAATGTTCTTCCTATGATTCTGTTATTCATAAATTAAATCAGGTCAATTTGTTGTTGTATTTTTTCATATCTAAACATAATATAGACAACTTTGGAAAAAGCCTTGTTTTATTCTGTTAATTTGTTTTATATTTTATGTTGTTATAGCTACTTAAGTTCATGTACTGAGTGTTTTGATTAAAAAAACTGGTTTGGTGTTTAAACTATCAGTTTCTACCAGTCGTTCGAAACCTATGTTCTTACTAGTGATGTAACGAATGTACTACAATTGGTGTTTCTCAAATTCTATATTAGCGAATGCAAAAAAATTGTTACAGTGCGCGCAAAATGATGCGAAAAACTGTGATTATTTGTGAATGCGATTATTCGTTACATCAATAGTTTCTACTGGTGTAACACGAGGATTACTCCTTGAAGTATTCCATCTAATAAGACTGCGGGAACTGAGTAGAAATAAAAATCTTTTTTTTATATTTCCAAATATATATATAATATATATACATTTATTAAATAATCATTTCATCTTTATTCCAATTTAACAATAAAATTCTCAAAGACACAACATTTGTTTAACTCTGTTTATCGTACAAGGATCCCATCCCGTAGGTACGTTGTATACACACAGACAGCCGTCATACAAAAATATATAATTAGAGGATGCGACGAGCGCAGGACAAGGAGTCGGCTATAGTCTCGAGTTCAGCGGGCCATAACCTTCCTTATAAACATTACATCTGACTGTACATAAAGCTAACTCTTACAAGTGTCGCCCCGCGGACGACGGAAACCCTTCAGGATTCATCACATAGTGAAAATATGAAATCAACACAGATACACAACATCTCCTCCCCGCACGCCTACTGTGCGGAGGTAATATTATAGAAATTCATTGTTTCAATAGTTTCTTTAGACATTTGTCCAAAATTCTAATTCGTTTCATATTAAGTTATCACACGTTACAAAAAGTGGGAGCAGCGTCCAACAGCGACGTACAGCACACACGGTACGTGTGTACTACAACAAGTGTTCACTTGACATCTGACAATAAATACGAGACAGTAACAAGCCGCAGCCGGCCCAGCGCTGGGCGGCGCGCTGCGGCGACAGGACACAGATATACAAATACTTTATATCCACCATAAACGATTTACTTTAATTTACAACAATAGATTTGCACAATTTCCATTATATACACATTGAATAAATACTTTTTGTAACATCAGAATTTGAAAGAATCTTTGGTATAGTAGGTCGCGTCGGGCGTGCGGCCGCGGACTGCTAGGCGACCGCGGTGCGCACGCTGCCATCGTCTTCCTTTGTACACGTTACACTACACGTTAAAGCTTTCGGCTGAAGATACACACACGCGCGCCCGTCCCCGACCGGCGCGCGACAGATTCGAGTACGTCTCACTGCACGCTACTAACGGCTAACTACCGAACCGGAATGTTGAAGTGTGGCAGGCGGCGCCGCCGGCCACTCACTTGCCTTCGTCCTGCTCCATGGGCTCCTCCGACACCGAGCGGGAGCTCTCCGCGGACCTGTGGGGACAGAGGAGTCAGTCAGATACTGTGGGGACACTGGGGACACGGACACTACTCGCGCGGTACGCACCTGAGCGCGGGCGGCGGCTTGTCGGGCTGCGCCTGCTGGTGCATGCTGAGCGTGGCCATGGCCTGGCACGTGTCGGCGGCGTCGCGCTCGGTCTGCAGGCGGCCCAGGCGCAGCGCGGCCACGGCGGGCGCGGCGTCCAGCGCGGACATCGCCAGCAGCGCCGCGCCGCGCTTGAGGCCGCGCCAGTGCGCGCCGTGCACGCCCAGCGTGGCGCGCAGCGCCTCCTGCGCGCGCGGGTGCGGCGGCCGCGCCAGCTCCGACAGCGCGGGGGCCGCAGCCCTGTCGCCCAGCAGCGCGCGCACGCACTCCTGCGCGCAGTCGCACATGGCGGGCAGGTCGTAGCCGCCCTCGAGCGCCAGCACCAGCTTGCCGTTGGCGAGCTGCGACAGCTCGCGCGTCATGTGCGCGAAGCACGCCGCCGACACGTTGTAGCCGCCCAGTGGCGCCGGGTGCCCCGCCGCCGCGTCGAACCCGCACGACACCAGCACTATCTCGGGGTCGTACTCCTGGAACAAACAGACATCAATCATTAGTCATCTTCAAAATATAAACGTTCAAACTGTACAATTAACGGCGGATAGGTCAAAAAGTCAGTGTACTAGCAGTTCAAGGTGGGCTGGTAAATCAGCAGTGAATTGACTACCTTAGCAATGGGCATGATGACGGTGCGGAAGGCGGCCAGGTACTCTGCGTCAGCGAGCGGCGGGTTGGTGCCGCCACACCAGGCCACGTTGACGGTGTAGCCCAGGCCGGGCCCGGCACCCGCCTCGGTGGCGGCGCCGGTGCCGGGGAAGAAGTTGCCGTCGTCGTGCCGGTGGATGCTCATGTACAGCACGTGCGGGTCCGAGTAGAAGATCTGCTGCGTGCCGTTGCCGTGGTGCACGTCCTGGAAGAAGACACGATCATTAACATCAAATAATCTTTATAAGCAGAATCGATAATGGAATTAAAAAGGTTTGTAGAAATGGCAGATGTAAAAACAACACTATTTACACAAATAACACTGTTTCACAGTTATGCTCAATAACTGGCCCGAGAATTGAGCCTTGGAGGACCCCGTTATTACTATAGACCCAAGAGATCTTTTTCCATTGACATCAACTCTCAGAATCCTATCACTCAGATATGAAATAAGAAAATCTAGGGAACAGTTCCAAATCTCGTAATGGTGTAGTTTCCTAATTAATGTTTCATGAAGTACGCAGTCAAATGCCTCGGACAAATCGCAAAGGAAACCCAGAACATAGCAATTGTCTTTCCGATTGTGGAACGACCACTTATAAAATAGAAATGTTTAGTATTTTATTTTATACAAGTGGATATTAACAAGACAATACTGTAAAGTCAGAATGAGAACTATGTCTAAGGTAATATGTTGTGCATGTCGTGGTACATACCCAGTCGACAATGAGTATCCTTTGCAGGCGGTGTCGCGTGTGCAGGATGCGCGCGGCCACGGCCACGCTGTTGAAGAAGCAGAAGCCCATCGCCTGGTTGGGCTCCGCGTGATGGCCCGGCGGACGAACCACCGCGAACCTGAGGGTAGACGGGATTCGTTAAAAGGCTGTAGCAGATTGTAGAAGAAGCTGATTCAGTTTTTGTGGAGACCTTGTAATTCGTCGATTAAGGGACCTTTGTTCAGGAGATATATTGCATGTTGTACTCACCCATTCCTGAGTTCGCCCTTAGCGGTGCGCACGGCGAGGTCGAGCACGGCGCCGGCGGCGGCGCGCGCGGCGGCCGGCGTGTGCGCGTCGGCCCACGCCGTGTCACTGTCCACGCCCAGCCCGCCGCACGCCAGCCGCACCAGCTGCCGCACGCCGCCCTCACGCCCGCGCCCGCCGAACGCGGCCACGTGCGCCTCTGAGTGCACTGACTGTAACAACCAACCACGCGTCATCAATACATAAAGTACACAAGGGAAATACAATTCTTAACCTCATACAAAAATAGTGGCTAATCCGGCTTGACTGGAAGCCGACCCCAATATAGTTGGGAAAAGGCTAGGCAGATGATGATGATACAAAAATAGTAGTCCAAACTCGGTTTTGTATTATTTAAAACTTCGTCTAAATATTCGCCAATTACATTTAAATTGCTGAACCAATTATCAGATTTTTTTCAGTTTTCTGTACTAGCTAGCAACAGCTCCATACCTGTAACTCCTCAAAGGTGGCCTTCCTGGGGCGGGTGCGCTCGGCGCGCGCCACGAGGCCGGTCTCGCACAGGCGCGCCCACACGGACTGCAGGCGCCCCGAGTGCTCGGGGTGCGTCGGCGCGTGCGCTCCACACGCACACCTGGGAACGGACAAACCTTACTTTAAATGGAGACGTATACAGTAACGAACAGCTGGGACAGAACACATCTAAAGTTATCTACACGATGAATCTTTGAAGATGAGTACATCCGAAACTATGAGAAATAGTCAAAGGATTCTGGAGTTCGAGATCTCAACCTGCATTTGTGTAAATCATTTCTAATCCTGCATGCCCAACAATATCAAGAACAATAAAGGGCCTAGGACACTTCCTTGTGGAACACCAAATATTATAATTTGGAGTTTGACTTATATTTCATTTTATTTCGTGTTTTGTGGATATATTTGCGTTATTTCCACTATTTGTTTTTTATTTATTATACACGTATGAAAATATGAGAACTAGCGGTTTGCCTCTTATACTGTACATGCTTAATTATAAATTAGTATCCTATGGTCTACTCTGTCAATAGCTTTGCTCATATCCATAAAGATAGCAGATGTTGGTAAAGCTTTGTCCATGGAGACCAAAACAATTTTGAAAAGTCATGTTTATTGAAAATACTGACTTTAAACAATATTTTGTCCGCCAGAAAGTTTAATTTTTCGTAATTGATTATGTTTTTAAATCGTGGGGATTTGCATATAAGTGAAATTATAGGACAGCGATGATAGAATAAGTGACACTACCATATAATTTTTTTTTTGAAGACAAGCATGGCTAGCCAAGAAATGTTGTGCAGAGAGTGAACGTACCCGTGTTTAAGCATGAGCGCGTCGTAGGCGAGCCCGGTGGCCGGCGTGCGCGCGCCCACCAGCGGCGAGCTCAGCGCGCGCGCCAGTGGGGCCGGCTCGCACGCCAGCGCGGGGCCCGGCGCGGGCGCTGCTGGGGGGACAGTGCCCACCAGCGGGCCTGGGGGGCCCGGCGCCCGCCGAGCTGTGAGGTCGATGACCTCACCCTCCTCTTCGCGCAGCTGCGCTGCAGCCGCGTCGTGCGCGCGCGTCAGCACCTGCCGATGCACATGAATCATAATTAGAAGACCGCAATAAACTTTGCTTTTTTTACTTTTAAATAATATATGATCTTATTGTATCTATAAAGTAATTTTTATTTCTTTAGTTTCTATAATTTATTAGACAAATAAAGGGTGAATACTAACAGTTTTCCGGATCTGGTCGCGCAGGTAGTGGTGCGCGGTGGGCGGCGTGAGCGCGGGGTCGCCGAGCGGCAGCGGCGCGGAGTGCGTGCGGCCCAGCGGCCGCTTGCACAGGCGCGCCGCCCCCAGCGCGGCCCAGCCCTCCGCCTCGCACACGGGCGGCAGCGCGGGCGCGGGCGCGGCCGGTGCGCGCGGGGCGGCGTGCGGCCGGCCCAGGCTGATGTTGGGCATGGAGGGCGACGAGAACAGCAGCTCGGCGGCGCGCCCGCAGCCCTCCTCCTCCTCGCGGATGGGCGCCTGCGCCCCCCCGCCCGCGCCCCCGGGGGGAGACCCCCGCGGGGAAGTGCCGTCGCAGTCTGCAGAACACAAGACAACATTGACACGTGCTCAAAGGAACAGAGTCGGCGGTGATACTGCTAGACGCTTACGGCCATGTCACTTCTTTGCGTCGATAAGTTCGTAAGTGGAGAGGTCTTGGATCTGAGAGTTTGTGAAATAATAAACGTTTCAATTTTGTTTCTATTATGAACAATGATGATGAAAAGATTATAAAGCCAATAAAGAAATACTTAGAAGAAATATAATTAAACACTAGATTTCTTTGAGAAAAAGTATCTATCGACAAACTGAAATAGGAAAAATATATACTCTTGGAAAAAGGAAAGACGGAACGATATCTTTTGTGGTATTTGTAACTTATTCAAAATAAAAATAAAAGATTTGGTAAAATAAACAACAACAATGCAACAAATATTACAACATTCCGTCATGTTGACGTAAGGCTAGGGGTACTCACTGCGGTGCTTGAGCTTCTTGAAGGGGCGGCGCGCGAGCGGCGAGGCGCGGCGCTCGATGACGCGCGCCTTGAGCCGCACCTTCAGCATGTTGGGCTCGGACGCTGCGGGTTAGTGCACGCGCATGCTCACGTTAACGGGTTAACACTCACACACACACTACACAACTAGGGGCGTAGCTACCAACCTATCTGTTATACGGGACATCCAGGCTTTAGGGGCCCCGGTTGAAAGCATTAAATTACTGTTCCAAAACTCAAATTCGTTACTAATGAGAAGCTCTCAGGCTATTGGCCTGTAGAATAGCTGAATTGACGGGTGCTATTTGGGTAAAAAAATTATTGTTTTTATTACGAAATATCTATACCCAACTAGCGCTGGGCTTTAACGCAATCAGATAAAAGAGGGGCCCTCTTTTTTTATTATTTCGTTAAGGACTAGCTACGCCACTGGCTCTACTCTACTATATTATGTCTTCACTGGCCATTTAGAGCCATCAGTGTTCAATATGAAAGAGAGATGGAGCTATACAAGGCAAAATAGCAGCATATCTTATTCACAACGAAACAATAGCATCAACATTTCACAGCACTTCTCTCTCTTATGACATAGATCGCGCGTTTCTACGCGTTTTACTGATCTAGTATGTACAACAGATTGTAGACAGAGTGTCTGTGTCTTAGTTATAGTCGCATGCCTCCTCGGCTACGTCCACACAACACGGATGCATGACCAGGCGGGCTGGGGGTACGTACCGGTCTTGCGCAGCGGGTAGTCGGGCGAGGGCTGCGGCGGCGCGGCGTTGAGCGCCAGCGGCAGCGGCGCCGCCAGCCGGTACGGGTGCGTCGCTGTCGCGCCCGTCGACGTGATCGACTCGCCGGACGACGACTTCACGATACCCCTGGGGACCACATGCCTGACGTTAACTCTACACTGCTGGCAACATTGCACGATTGCAACCAATCAACGACTGGGAGTGATCAGTGACTTACCAATTTCTATAGGTCGAACCAGGTACTGTTCCATTTGCACTAGCTTGTTTCTTTTTTAAGAATTGCTGGAAACAGAAAAAGGTTTCGTTATAATAAAGATCACAAATGAACAAGGAGAGCGAAGTCTGGCCGTGGATAATGAAGACGACACCAAAACCGTAACGAGAAACAGAAGTACATTGGAAAATAATACTATAATTTATCATTCTGTTGTTGCATTGTCACAATTATTTCAAAGAGAATCAAAAGACAAAGCTCCAAGACCAGTGCCGTAATGGCTAAAATGGATATAGCCAGAAAGACTGTGTCTTTCAGTCCCAGACACTACATGAGCTAGCTGCTGGTACTTGTCCTCACCTGCAACTTCTGCTTGACCTCGGTGCTGGCGTTGGCGCTGTGCTCGTGCTTGTCCTTCTTGCGCAGCAGCTCGACGCGGTCGCGCTCGTTGCGCTCGCGCGCCTCCCGCGCCTCCTGCGCCTCGCGCGCCTCCCTCCGCGCGGCCTCCTCCATGGCCTTCTGCTGTTCCCACAACTGGAACGTTAGTCATGCCGTTATTGTTGCTAACACGCCCTCTTACGGAGGGTCCTACTAACTTAACAGGCGGTTCGCAGTCAATCCAGAATGTGAACCAAGATTTGTATTGTCAAGCTTGCTGGTGTTTAGCAACTTTTAAGTACTTGTTAATCTGTGTGTCGATCTATGAATCAACAAAAGTGATGCCAAATCTGGTTTGCTATCTGATGTGATTGTGTAACTGTAGCCTTAGAATTTCATTAAGAATTGAGTTGTATTCTCTTTTGTGCGATTTCCCTTTACAATGTTCCAAGTTACTAACATAAGTTTAACAAATCAAAACTTTGTCCATAATATAGGTTTCGCGAATCTTGAACAAGACTTTAAAATTCGGTCGTTTATCTTCAGTTACATTTGAATAAGTAGCTGATTATAGAATGTGCTGTATCACGGTGCACTGTAGGTATTGCGATATAAATACGTTTCTTCTTTGTTATTTACGCGACACAAAGCTATTTATATCAGCTCATTTTGTTCTGATAAAATATCTGCGAAGTGTCAACCTACGATTGGGCTGCGCCTATCGACGTCAGCTATGTAATCGGTGATTGGTTTGAATGAAGTATCAGGTGCAGCGTTATCAACATGATTATATAGCTAATAAATGCTTAATCTTATTAAAATATTAATAAGAGGGTGTGTCATCATCACTAATAAAAGAAAAATAAGCAAAAACACAAGATTAAAAGAATATTTTAAGGTTACAATAGACGGGATCAATTGAAAACATGACCAGAGATGAAGGTGTGTAGTGTAGGAAAAACAAATCATCTAGCTATGATAACATGAACGAAAATAATCAAAACAGCAACAATCAAAGAACGCACATTATTTACTTCGTTGCATTCCTCACTGAGTCAGGGGACCTCGTTCTGTCAAACTAGTTAAAGATACTAGCACTAACATTCGGCGAATGATTCGCGAGTGAGTAAGAGTGCGTCACGGATGCCATTCCCCTTAATAATCATCAGATCATTGGGCGCCCGCGCACGCGCATGCCTTCCCAAATAACACTGTTTACATCGTTTGCCACTGTCATCATCTGAATTTACTGTCACTCTTATTGTGAAAGTATTTTGAATGTTGTTTTTGTTGAGACAATTTCTCTTTGGACCGGATTTAAAAAAATCAAAAAGATGTTTTAAATCAATATCAATATTCAAATGAGGATCCAAAATGGCACTCTTTGAATTTCAAAAATTACGCTCAGAAAGTCGATCAAAATGTCGCTGCTTTTTAGTGTCATAACAAAGCTGGGAACAAAAAGTGACACAGCGCACTCCCCAGTAGTAGTACTGCCTAGTAGTCGTAGAAACCGTCTCGTCAAAGTTCAATCAAGTCTTACAGTTCTTCGTTTTTAAAGTAATGAAAGTGTCTGTTCACACCGAATGAATATGGCATTTTATTTACAATGGTGACTAATGCATTGTGCATTATTAATCGATTGTTTGATTCATTGCAGCTTATCAGTCTGCTGTCAAACCGCCGCGATCGAATAGCTTATCGTAGCTATTTGTATCTATGACTTAATCCAACCGTGTGTTTAGCGGTGTATTTAATAATATTATCTTTAATGAGTGGAAAAATACATTGTTGAGGTTGTGGATAACTTTTTTAATACTTGTGTGAATGTCTGCCATTGAAGGTGAGCGAACCTTTATTGAGGCATAATAATTTATCATCGTATGAATATATTGATTTAGTAGCCCATAGTTCTACCTCTTTGATATTAACGTTATTGAATTTCTATACTAATAGAATATAAAGAAAAGAAACATCTTTTGAAAGTAAAACCTGTCTGTCCCTTTCATAAAAACTTAGCCATGCAAAAACTGATCACAACAAGACTAATACTACAGACGAACTATAAACTACAAGCCGTATACACAACGCAGACACCTATACTAACAACAAAGACCCGCTGATGACGAACTGTATCGCCTCGTCACCGGCGGCGTGCAGTACCGAGAGGCGGCAGAACCGAGCAGCAGTTAACACAATCACACCGCACATACTCACATAAGTATGAATGATGTAATTACTACTAGTTGTGCACTCCATTCAAGACTATTAATACGACGACGTCGAGCTCCGCGCCACATTCCAGCCAGGAGTTATGTTCGACGGTTTGTTTTTATAGATTTATGGCGAATCTTGAGGAATGGTACGAGGAATCGAGGTTATTTCAGTTGTGCATTTGCCAAACGTTCATGTCCGAAAGGAAGACAATAACGGTCGGTGAAAGTTTGATTTCGGTGAATCAGAACAAAAGGGTGAAAAACTTGAGGATATTTATGAGGCACCTTTAGGTCTAAAATCGCTAAACGTTAATGACTATAGTGTTGATAAAGGCCATTGCCATTGGTCACAGTCGTGGGACTTTTTTGTAACTTCCTCTTTACTTAATTGAATAGAGCAATCTCAATCGGTTCAAGATCACGAGCCCCCTGTACCTCCAAGCGCGTGATCTGACACATCGATCTCGGTCGTTCATCAGCTTTGGGCGAAATAAAGTAATTACACTCGCTCACGATTCGGCGACCGGTTGCCGTCACATGACACTGGTGTGACGAGTTCTTAAGGTGAGTGAGAAAAAACTTTATTACTTGTTTTGTTGCTGACTATTTATAAACGTGATGTTTGATTGTTTCATAAAACTGCGTACTTCACACCCAAACATGTGTATTTTAAAATGGAAACTTTAAGAGATGTTAAGTGTATCAGCGACTTATTCCAAGTCAACAATATTGAAGGAGAAATCGCACAAAATAAATAAAAAACTAAAATTAACTATGATCTAATAAATAAAGTGTTCGATTTGTATTTACCTGCAGCATATTTACCTTCAAATGGTGCATGAGCTGCTGCTCGTGCTCTTGCGCCAGCTGCTGCCGCTGCTGCTGGAAGTGCTGCAGCAGGATCTCTTGCTGCAGCTGCTGCTGCTTCTTCAACTGCAACAGTCATCCCAACAATCAGTATTGGACTCACTTCTATCTTTGTTGGCTTAGTACTCAATGAGGCGTTTCATACATTCAATGTAGATTTTGGTGATTTGTGCCGGGTGGAGATTTTGAGAATTTCTACATTGTTTTTACTGCAATTTTGAATTCAGTTTATTTCCATAATCTGCAGTAAAAGTTTACGACTTTAAGATTGTTTATTGGCGATAAAAATAGAAAAGTCAACATCAGAATTTGATTAGAAAGCTAATATGGTCTCAAAATCGCGCCCGTTCTAAAAACTCAAATAAACTGTATTTACGAAATTGGAGATGGAAAAATACGTTTAAGGCTAGGAGAGAATTAGCTAGTTTACACTAATTACAAACAGTTACTAGTTCATCGACTGCTCGAGTATTCACACCGGTTGTATTAATTAGATCACCCTTTAAACCAGTTAATGTTATTGAAGGCAAAACCTCTGTGTCATATTCAACTACTTCATCGTGACTGTTTTATTCACTATTCATAAGTATATTAATAGATATTACACCTTGTTGATCATCATGTCCAAATGTTTGTCGTAATTATGATATTATTTTTTTAATGAGGAATATGCTTGTGAAATTGTTTTGCTTGTTAGAAGCTGACAGGGATATGGATCCGTTGAATTATTTATTCAGGCTGATATGGAAACACCAAGTAAAATGGCATCTTATGATTTAATGGTACAATGAGCCACATGAGTCAGGCTGAATGATCCAGAATTTATGGCATGAAAGTTTGGCGTGATCTCAAATATGTTTTGGATAACATTTGGACATGTTCATTGAATGCGACACATTGAACACTGTTGACGTACATTATTATAGTAATTTGAACTCACTTGCATCAGGAAACTACTTTCTAATGTCTGTTTCGCCCGCTCTGCAATATGGTTCTTTCTTGGGTTCTGATTCTGACAACGAGAGATGAAATACATGTAGGGTAGCAGTCGACCACGACCGTGGGGGAGCTGTTAGTTCTAGGGTAGGACCAAACCAGGAGCGCCAATACGATGAACTTTGTGTTACTCTTCAGTTGTTGAAGAAAACAAAATTATACAATTTATAATACAAAACATTTTAAACTGGAAGCTTAAGATAAAACGCTTAACTAAAATTACGACACACTAAAAAGCGTATTAATGCTCCTAGTTTGGCAAAACTTTTCTCAACACTTCTAACCTACACCTGGACATAAGGAGTATTTCCTGCCCTGCCGAAGCTTACGTATATCTACGGAGCAGACACAACCTTGCACCAGCGGTCGGAAGCGTCCGATTTACAAAGAATACATCAAAAGGCACGCCGAGGTGCGCGTGCGCGTATTTCTGGCGACGCGCGCATTATTTTTGTTCGATGGGGAAAAATGGCGGGTGGTCGGAATGTGCCGCGAATAGATCGCGCGAACGGATGTTTTGCGCGGCCGCGTGGGCAGGCCGCACTGTCGTGGTTCAGGGGAGCCCGGGCTTGAGCCACAGACCGAGGAACTTCGACATTCAGTAGTCAGAAAGTCATGGCAGATGCCACAGTTATGAATGACTTGTGATTGGGTCGTTACTTTTATCTTAACGATCGGGACAGTTTTTTGGATTACATCGGAAGACTGAAAAGTAATACAGAACTAAATATAATTCGATAATTCTCATCAAGCTGAAACACCTACAATTTTAGACAATTTGTAGGAAACCTGTTTAATCTATTGACGTATCTACTTCGGTTACTAGTTTTACGTCAAGAACCAATTTTAAAAACTAGAAACTTCGTCTGTCTAGCTAATAATAGTTAATAGATGCAAAAACCTTATCACCGAATGGTTGCAAACAACGTCCTGCACTATCGTGTGAAACTTGATGTTCTATTGAATTAAATAGCAACAGAGCTACAGGCAATAAGCACGCAGAAAGGGGCCGCGAATAATTTCATATCTATATTTAATCCGTACAATACGCATATAATCATAACATATGCAGACGCCACACATACATACGCGCTCGTATACGCGATATTAATAGTGCGCGCGCGGCGGTTGGTATAAATATCGCGTAAAAATAATATGTATGTGGCGAGCGTTCGCTATATTTTGGGGAAAGGTCACGGCAATCTGCGGACTTCGCTCCTTCACCTGCATCTCTTATCTGACTTGTTGTACAGGTTTGTCATTTAAATGATTACGAGATAACATCAGGCTTTGATTTTAATAGAAGTTGAAGGAGTTCTGAAGATGATGATAAACATTGAAGAGAAGATAAGAACAAAGGAATTGTATAGCTAGTTGACTTTTACGAATATCTGGAAGATATCCATATGTATTTAATTTTCTTCTCTTTATGAAAGACTAGTTATTAATTAAAGAAATGTATTTTATATTCTCATAAATCTTTAAAAATTTACAGAAATATAAAAACAATGAATAAACGAGTAAATTAAATTACAAATATACCTAATATACACTAATAGTAGTATAATATACTAAATATACCTATTATTATTTATTCAAAACTTTTGCCTATCATTACTTTCTATCTATTTTCACAGAATGATATCGAAGTAAGATAGGGCGCTCCAAGAAATAAACAACTTATTTTAGGACTGACACGAATAAATACATCAACTACAAATCTGTCAGCAAACCTGTTATTTCTGAACGCTAAATATAAAACTCCGCAGTCGTCTCTAATTATATTTTTAATCTATTCATGAATATTGTTTGTTTTGTCTGCAATAATGTTACTGTTTAGTACAATTTTAATAATTTATAATTTGCCACGTTTATCAACAGGCGTTGCTGAGATATATGTATAGATATGAATTTATAAAAGACTATTATTAAACAATCAATAAATTTTCTATTTATAGCTCTCATAATCAAAGAAATATAAACCGTTATCTAAGCTAAGGTACTTTACCTTTATAGTAAAGAACAGCAATAGTTGTATATTGAGGTATATTTATTGACAAAGTAGTAGCGAGTAGTACGTACGAGATGTAATCGGGCCTTCCGCCCACTTCCATCAGTGCCGTGTTTACAAACACTACATTATCTAATAAAAGAATGAGCTATGTAATAGCGGGGGAACCTTGTTTGTACAATTTGTGAGTCATTATATTGTGACTGAAACTAATGGCCAAGTTTGAAATGATACAAGGAAAAATTATAAATTAGGATCATTTTGATTAAAAATGATGTATAATATGAAACATAAGATCGAAAGCAGCCTTGGAACGGCTGAAAAGTCCCAGATACAGAAGTCGCCAGAAAAAATGTAAAAGGAGAAAAAAAAGAATACACAAAAGACAAGACTCAAGAAACATAAAAACCTTAAATAAATAAATACAACAGCACAAATATTCAAAAATATACAAATAACATAGAACAAGAATTAAAAGATAGAGATAAATCAGGATTCAAAAATAAAGAAGTTCTAACATAGAGTGAGTTTAGAACAGAGGTTGATGCTAACCTGCATGATTTGCTGATGGAAGCTGGTGTCGGCGAGGGGCAAGCGCGGCGCGTGCGGGGGGGACGGGGTGTGCTGCGGGGACCCGTCCGCACCCCCGCCGCTCTCATGTGCCATCTCTGCTGCAAAGAAGAAAACACACTGTTAATATTGATTTAGAGGATAAAGATAAAAATAATGATAATGATAAAAAGGCAAATAAATAAAGGCATTAAACTACCTAACTATAAGCTTCATACATTCTTATTTTCCAAAGAAAAGAAGATACTGTTACTATAGAAGATTTAGAGGATAAAGATGGAAGTGATAATGATGATGATAAAAAGGTAAATAATGAAGACACTAAACGACTTGAAAACTACATGATACATTCTTATTCTCTAATGGCACATTAACTCCTGTTTGTTGATGATAGTGATTACAAATTGTTGGAGTGTTATTAAACTTACAAGATTCTACTGTAACAAGTGTTCAAACAAAGCTACCTACTTCTATAAATCATTTAAAAGTTAGACGTAAACATTTACTCCCACGAGGAAAAGGCTAGACTGGTAATAATGGCTGTCAAAATCATAAACCAGTAATAAGGCCGCACCCACAACGCCACATAAACAAACTGTGAATCATTACTATTATGATTTAACTAATAAATGCTAAAGCGACAACTTTTACAGACAATCACGTAAGGATAATCCGAATGTTTTGCAACGAAGTGTGGAGTGGTGAGAAAGTCATTTTCGAAAACATTTTTAGTATAATTTTGTTGCTATTGGAAGTAGAACAATACTTATGTGATAGTCATTTGAAGTATTAATTCTGTTATGAACGGAAATGCTCTGTTTATGACACAAATTAATTGCCACACAGTTATGTTACTTGCACGAAAAACCACTGCTTCCACGAACAAAACCCTCGAATGTGATCTCTCTCTGTCACTCAAAGGTTTGCTGGGAGAAAACTCATTGTTGAGTTAAGCTCGCCTTTTTACAAGAATTGTCAAATCGCTGTATCTAGAAATAAGTTATTGTGTAAAATAAAGAATTAAATGAAACAAAAACTGTCACCATCAAAAATAACAAAACACTGTCGACTAGGGTCATAGGATAGTGACACACAAAACAAGTTCGGAACGACATTACAGGCACTCATCTGTACGCGACTTTACGCCTGTGACCTAAATAACCTAGCCCAGTGGAAGGGGGTACCTGATGTTCTGTACCTAGTTACTACTTGAGTAATCGTTCCTTTTATTGGAGTACACAGCTGTAACATGTTTAAACCCATCCTCTTCGCCGACACAATTGTTTGAGACTCAAAGTGGTGTCCTCCAAAAACGTGAGTGTTTACGTTTGTAAAGGCTGCTTTCAGGGGGTGGTGAGGGGTGAGAGGGACATTAAAAGTTCTCGCAACCTTTATTTCCCTCCTCCCTGATTTTCTGTTGTCTTTGAAAGGTTTCTGTTTATGCTGATGCTATTTTTAGACATTTTTCGTTTAATTTCCTTATTGCCATTTCTTGTCTCCTTAGATTGGTAGTAGATTTCTCAGTCATTTTTAACATAAGAAATTATTTAGATTAGCTTAGTACGTAAGTTTATATTGTGCACTGGATCCTACCCTCGAATATTTTTTCTCTATACAACTCAAAAGTTTGCTGGAAGAAACTGCTCACTGCTGAATTCAGCTCGCCTTAGTACATGAACTATCTTTAACAGTATGTTGTATGTTTTTGTTTTATGTACAAAAAGATAAAGAGATAAAGATAGATAGACACGTATATTTTGTACCGAGTTGTAGATGCAGATAAGAAGACCACCTGCCCTCTGCAGGGCCTCAGCGCTCATGCTTATAGTATTGACCTGCACTTCAGGACTGCATACTGCATAAGCGATGTAGTGGCTCCCGATACGACCTGCTTCACCCGTTTTAATGTAGGTCGTCGGGGGATTGCGGCGAAACCTGCGGGTGGCCCCGGGGCGGTGGGCCACGGGGGTGGGCGCGAGGGGGGAGCGACAGTTATTTTTGGCTCAGGGTATATTTAGAAGAGCTGGCCGCCCGGGACCGACGACTCGGGGTCCGAGATGGAGGTCACGGAGCCCTAAATAATAGCTCACTGAAGATGAGCGTGAAAGGTTAATTCTTATTTTAGCCTCCCTTGAGAACACCCTGATTTGGTGATAGACGTTTTCATTACAAAAAAATAAAAAATAATAATGACTTATAGCTTACCGTGGTCCCGACATCGGTTGTCATCTACTTTTTATATTTTTAAATGTTTTTATATTATTTTTTGTATTCGAATATTTATTATATATATATATAAATTAAAATATAATTTATAAGGTATTTAGTGAAAATGAAGAGATAATAATCATGATATAGACCAAAATTAAGATATTATTGTTGATTACGTTTTAAAACTGATGAGTTTTTTGTTTATGCTCCATTGTTTCCGGGTTCGTAAGAGGTGCTTCGGCTAAGGTCAGTCTAAGCAGACAATATCTTGAGAAACATACGAATTATTATAATAGACTTCAAATTGAAATGCCAAACCGTAAAATTAGAATAAAATCCAAAATGACCTTAGAGAACACATCGGTCTTTTCTAATATAGGTATGTACCTAGATATTTCTTCACTAAACTGGTTTTGATGGATTTTACCGGATCGTGCAACAAACCGGATTGCACAATGTGCAGACACGCATTAACATTATAGAAAAAACTATTTAAATAGGTATAAAAGTATACATTTAGTCAGAGTACAAATTCTGGGTGTGTGTACATGACCTTAGACAAACCAGTTTAAATTATTAGCTTTGTATCCTAACAGATACGTAATGTACACGTATGTTTACTCCTCTAAAGCCGATAGATACGAGACGCACAGTTCGTTGTGGCGGCACTTGGGGAAGTCTTACAGAGGGCATTTCGACTAAAATGATGATGATGTCATTGATCCTTATATTTAACCGAAACTGTTCACGTTTTAAGACGGAATAGATCGTCTAACTATCTGCAATTTCTTTTTTTAACCTGAAAAAGAGTCATCGAACTATCCTAATAAAACTGGATGAAGATATTCCAAAATCCCACCTGCCAGCGAAGTTCTAATTAGCAGCCCCAATTTAACAGTGAGTGACCTAATAGAGCCTCACTTAATTATTCAGCCGCGGCCCAGTTTCAGACGGCTCCGAAGACTTGGACAAGTATCATTGGGTTAAGTAGACCGGATCGGGGAGAGGTGATCGCTCTATTTTAGTTCGAGGCTGCTTTAAACAGCTTTCGGAATAGCCCCTCGGGGAAGTTTTGTGGAACGGCTGCTGAATCATTAATTAATACGTGAATAAAAATATAGTTAGCTATTTTAATGACTTTCAAATGCATTATTTTAAACTAAGGCCTGAAATCTTTTTGAAGGAAACTGCCTCCACTCTAAAATAGCTACGCTGTAACTGTCAATTAAATTGAATCAAGTAGAGGAAATGACTAAGGGCCTGTTTCACAATGTCCGAGTAGGCACTACTCACTGAATAAATTCAAAAATGTGACAGAATTTGTATGAAATTATCTGCCAAGTAAGATACTCGAAACTTAATCATAGGTGGTGAAATAGGCCCTTAGAATATAATTGGTAATCAGTTCCTTATTATTAATTCGTTTTTTCTAAAATATGTAGTGGTCGAAGGAAAACGCAATAGATCAAAGGAATTCGTAGCGCGCTACGAATAGTTCTACGGGAGATGGTAGCGGGCTACGAGCGGGAGGCGCTACGGCGTAGCACTTTCTACGCTGTCGGGCTACGCGGCCTAGCGTAGCGTAGCACTACTTTTTAGCCCCAGACATAGAGGGTGTTTCTATTTTTACTACTTGTTGAAAAATGGTTTTACTTAACAATTATTTTATCAAATTTAAAATCTAAAATTAAATTATGTAAAAAGGCAGAATATTACTTATGTATAGGTATTAATGTTATCTATAAATACTCGTATATCTGTTTAAAACTCAGATCAGGTCCGAAGCCAGTCCACTTAGGAATGTGCTCATACTATGTTTATATCCACAAGTATCAATACTAAAATAGCAACAGTTGCTTACACTCGTAGCCAGTCAACCGTAAGGCTTTACTATACTTAATTCAATTACCTACTCTTTTCCCCGATTAGTATCAACAATACATAAATAGGTGTTTAAATACAAGGAAGTTTCAGAAGTATTATTTATGACAAAGAAATTCTTGAAATTCATAATTATGGAGTTACATGGAAATATGTTTCGCTCTTCACCGAAAAATAAAGTAATGTGTGTCCTCCAGAAATACACTTACTTTGAGGTTATTCAACTGAACGCACGCTTTTGAATCTAAATACATTTGACGAACGATGTATTTTTTTGTTTATTTTATTAACCCACTTGAACAAAGTTCTAATAATGGTACAGTACTTCATAATGTCGTCATTTGATGATGACTTTCCGAAGTATTTTGAAAAGGCTGTAGATCCGGCTCGTGGGTAGATCGCGACTTTGACCGGACCTTGGGCAGGTCTCATAAGTCATTAAAAAAAACCGACTCGTAGGAATAATGGCAGAAGTACAACAAAGCTAGATCAACAAAGCGGGCGCCGCTCCCGCGCACCCCCCCCCCCCCTCCCCCCGCGCGTTATATTTAGAACAGCCGGCAACGCGCCGCGCGACAAGTGAAGGCCGCGCCCCGCCCGCGCCTCGCGCGCGCGCTCGCTCGCACGCACGCCGCGCGCCGCACGAGCGAGCGAGACCGAGCACAATACAGAACGAAATTATTGAGTTTTAAAAATAGAACATACACGCGAGCTACGAAACGTGACACAGTCGAATTATTTGATAAATTCGCGGAAATCACTAGAGTAGTAGTGAAACACGCGACTCCGTCTGCAATGCATCACAACACGTAACTGTTGTTGTGTTGTCGCCGCGACACGGCCGCGGCGCCCTCATACAACTAGTGTTTTAAACACAAAACAAAGATTTTTTTTTTGTAACTTTATGTAATTTATTTAGCAGCTAGGCAGTTCACTGTAAAACGATATCAGTGATTCAATACACATGTTTAATATTCGCATAAATAATTATCATACATTTTAATTTGTACGTGTATACGTAAAAATACGTGTTTTGCATGTTTGTGTAGTCTGGTACAGTAGTATACAAACTACTGACCCAGTGACTATTTTCAGGTCTGCAAGTTGAAATCTTAAAACAATTTATAATTTATGAAAACTGCTTAGAAGGTACTAAATCATAGAAACATTATATTTTTAAAAGTCAAGAAATTCCGCGCAAATACCAAATTACTACTAAATAGAATCAACCTGTATTTTCCAACATCAACGAAGGCGTTTTCCTAACCCAAATCAGACCTTTAAAAGTAACAAATCAAATCAAACGAAATTTCGAAAAACGTCGACTTCCTCTTGAAGCCATAAAACTGCGAGTTTTGCTCAAATTTCAAAACAATCAATTAACAAAGTAACTAACAAGTACAAATTAACAAATTTAAAAAGGTGAGGTTAACCGAAACCCCTTTTGGAGTTTTTTTACACCTTATAAACGTGACTTTCGTAGGTAAAATAACGTTTTTGTTCAAGTATTCAGTGCAGGTTAAATTAATTAGCTTTAATTACTATTCGCCACTAAATAGTTGAACGTCTGAATTAAAAACCTGATTAACGATGTACAGAGTTATCTCGTTACATAATCTCTTTCATAATAGTTTTGAGTTCACATCTGACAAGGACGCCGTTATTACCGAATGTGAATACAAATCTCAGAGACACGTGTAAGATGAAACATTTAATGACATCTACGTGTAATGACCATCGGCTGTGGTCAATTATAACGCAAATTACTATACTCCGTCGGTTTAGGTAGTTAACTAAATGTAAACAATCTTGGCATGTCTTTTTATCTAAAAGTTGTCTATAAATTGTATGTAAAAATCTTCTTTCAAAAAATAAAAATCTTTGCAAATAGGAATTTACCTAAATCGATGTTACCTAATAAACTAAATTTAAATAATCTTTGTGTATCTATACTAATATTATAAAGAGGTAAAGTTTGTTTTTTTGTTTGTATGAGGTAATCTGTGGAAGTACTGGTCCGATTGCTAAAATTTTTACACCAATAGTAAGCTGCTGTATTCCTGAGTGACATAGGCTATATTTTATGTACGCGGGCGAAGCTGCGGGCTAAAGCTAGTATTATATATGACCTCTTTAATATAAAAAGACATACCAAGATTGTTTACCTTTAGTTAACTTCCTAAACCAACGGAGTATAGGCGTAGTACGCTTGATTTAGTAGGCATTTTTGTTTTACTTCTTGTTGCAGAGTAAGTACATGTATACAATTATCTCTTTTGAATTGATTCTACGAAAATTCTGCTTTTACAAAAAGGTAAACCTTGAGTTTCCTGCAAAAACAAAAGAATCACGTATTTTTAACTGTTTTAAGTAGATCCTTTGAAGTATCACCCCTGGTTCGAGACGATGCGTGAGAAGAAAGTCTGGAAGGACTTGGGGGAGGCTTTGCCCAGCAGAAGAACATTAATAGCTAGCAAAAAAATGAAGTAGCCGTTTTTGGGAAAGCTTGTATGTAACCCTTCAGTTAAGTAACCCTGACTTCTGCCTACAAAAGCCACCTCCAAAAGGTGGAAGAATCGCGCTTTACCAGCGCTAATACGCGACGCACCCACAATGCACTACCGACTCCAGCATTACCGCATCCCATGTTCCCAAGCGCCTACCTCCTAAACAGTCGGCTCCACCAAAAATAGCAGTCCATAAAAGCCAAGTGCTCACCCGTTCCACATCCAGAAGCGAACTGCTGCTATTTCGGTCGTGTAAACAGTTTGTTACAGTAAGCGCGGCCGCTCCGTCCGTTGCTATTTTCAAACGGCTAAATGCAGCAGCCACCGGAAAGATTAGAAATGGATTTCGGTATGGTGTCTTTATTGATGGCCGGTTTCGGTTTTATAGCTGGATTGTGCCAAGAATCGGGCGTCGTGGCGAATGTAAGGAGTACTGTTGGCTCTATACTGACTGCCAATGGACAGGTCGCTATAGTATGCCGCTTATGCTATAGAAGATTGGAAATTGGAAAGCTTCGGAGTCTTTCCACATTAACAGCTTTTCAGGTTTCTGTTTCATTTCAGGTGCCTAACCTCAAAAGTAATGAGGAACACGACTCGAGGAGGAGGAGGAACCTATCATAAATTAAGTAATGATTATGATTAATTATTATTTTTTCGTAAGTTTGACAGCTGATCAATTGATCGAAGACAGGAGATAAATTTAAATTATATGTAGTGTAATTAATTAGCAGAGTAGTTTAAAGCCACTCGTAACCTTTGGTGGTGTGTAGTGGTTTGTCAGACGATAAATAAGTAATGTCGTTACCACCCATCGCTGTAAAGTATGCACTAACACTCCAGCGGGCGGTGCTACAATGATTCAGTGTCTTACAGTAAACAATGTGCACATTACAATGAAATATTTGTACAGTATACAATATGTAACCAGCTTGGAAACTGGCCTACATTCTACAACTCGCTTGAGAATATACTTAGGTATAACGTAGGTATACGTATTTGCGTTTAAGTAGTTAATATATTACAAAACTATACTGTTTTTTGCGTACAGTATAACTATTAAATATTATCTACCAAGTTTAAAACGAGTTTACGTTTGATACAAAAACACAATTTATTTAACTTGTGTTTTTTCTCTCTCAATTATAACTCCTAAATAACTCCATATCTATTTACTTACATACAATGATACCAACATACAAATAAGCATGCAAATTAGTTTAGTTAGCATACAAATGAACTTGAATGATTAATTAAAGTAGATAAGTAATTTACATAAAGAATGCCTCCGTCCCGTCGGGAAAACTACATCCAAAACGGTTCGCGCCCAAAACACATAGGTTAAAAATATATGGGAATGTAAAAATACCGCGACAAGCTCGTTTCGGTCGCGAGTACTCACGGGAAGGCGCGGTGTGCGCGCGCGCCGCTTTCATTGATCTTCGCCAGAGGTTATGGCAGAGGTAACGTGTTTTATGATGTGCTACTATGTTTTGTTTTGTTGCTGTTTCACTCATTAGACTAATGGTTCCGGTAGGCGGAGGGCAAATAGCCAAATTATATACAAAGGCACCTTCGTAAATCTCCATTCATAAGAAATCTCTTGAATCAAATAAAGGTACGCAACAATTTAAGTTTTAATACGACGCACCCAGTCGACATTCTTCAAGAACAAAACAGTCGCAACCTAGTTATTGGCATAACTCCGTATTTATTTAACAAATTCGCAATAATAGCTTGTCGCATGGAGCTAAACAAAGCCGTCTGCGAAACAATTAAGTATGAAATATGCAAGTATACCGCGCCGACCTGCCGGACTCGCGTTTATATGCCGCTGAACTAAACCTTGAGTTAAAAATAGAAAAGTACAGTCGATCGTTTCATTGGAAACTTGAATTATCGAGTTTCTAAGAAGGCTTAGCGGGCAATTTAACTTGAATATATCCTTCAGGGTCTATTATTGTTATTCGAAGCTTGCAATCCCACTTTGTATGGTGCAATGTAGCTCTTAAGATGTACCTTGAGTAAGTAATTAAGTGAAAGGTTGGCAACCCTGTATAGCATTGTTATAAAGACTTTAAAAGATGGCGTCATGCCGCATAGATCTATATCCTCAAATAACGAGAAACAGGTTTGAAACAGCACAACAATACTAGATTTTCCTGTATCGTAACATACGTGCTAGGCAAATAACTTAGACACACGATAATTACAACAGTCTATGTCAATATTTGGGAGTCACAATCATAATAGGCGAAGGCTCTGTAAAAGATAAATATAAAACCAATTGACGAAGGTCAAATTGACTAAGGTCGGGGGAATCCCCTGCTTACTCAAACAATATCTAGCAACTAATATCTCGATGGACTCTCACTAAACCATTAGCGAACTCATTGGCAATTGAGTTTTGTTTTCTTATTTTCAAAAAATAAGACGTTTTCTACGAGTATATTCCTCGTTAATTAGCCTCATATCTTTCCCAGCCCCTTGGCCTAAAAGGAGCCATATCATGTACTTCCTGTGCCATCTTGAATGCATTCTACGTTTCCTCACAATGCGGCTACTCCCACAATATGTTCCCGTGTATTCCGCTGCTGTATTTACTCCCGATTCCGTGAACCGACGCGCACTGCGAGCGTCCGGCCTCACTTTTATAATAACACCTCGATGTACGAATATACTAAATACATAAATAGAATATTGTATATTTGACTTACATATGCACGGCACGCGGAGGGCGCGTGGCGCGGTGCAAACACTGAACCGAATAACGCAGACTGATTAGCGGAACATCACTCAATTTGTACACCGAATGGTAATTTTCTTAAACTTTTATCTGTATAATGTGGTCTCCATTTTATCCTGTTGCTATGTAACTGTTTTACAGCATTATGAAAAATACAGAAAATTGAATTCAACAGTGTATAATTTTGTACGCACATTTGTCAACTAGAATGGACCAAGATGACCTATTGGTAGTATACTCGTATTATAATTAATATAGATCATACTCATCACTTACAAAGAAAGAAAGTCCAACTTGCATAAGTAGCAAGAAAATCAACAATAATAATAAAGAGACCACAAACAAACTGAAACATTTAAACTCCATTTGTTACTATAATTTTATTCTTTCTTACTTTGAAAGAATTTTTCCTTGATTTTTTGAGATTGATGAAGCTTTGCTCAACCATTGCAGAGAATCCGGCCTACAAGGCTACAAATTGCAATATCATTATCAAAAATACTACAAACCGCCCACTCGCGAGTGTTCCTACCACACGCTCATCTGGCCAAGTGACGTAGGCACCATCACTTATAGATCAAGACGAAACCGGCGTGTTTACGTCTAAACCGACGCTATACCAGCTAAAACTATTGATGCCAATACGAAAACTTTCAAAGAAATATTGCTTCGTCTTCTTGAACATAGAATAAGTGATTTCGATTAATATTCCGCAATGAAAAGAGACTGGTTTGAATATTACATCACAGTAGCAACTCACATTTTTTTAGCCTAGGCTTAATGAATGTTATCTGCTTTAAAAAAATAACCTGATAAACTTTTGCTAAATGGAAATCATTTTAAAACTAGTTTGGCTATGAAAAATTACTATCGCGTTATAATGAGTTTTTTTTTTAAAGCTTTCTTGACCAGACGTAATCTTTTATATTAATGTTGCGGATTAATAACGGTTAAGATTATTTAAATTAGCTTCTTTAGAGGATAATAATCATAAGAACCGTGAAAAACTTAGAAATCACAAGATTGCTAATCGGATGGTCAACGTTCGTGTTGATGATGGAGACAAACATAACAATGAGGTAAAGCAATTTGTATAATTATCTCAAAACTAAACAAAGCCACAGAATCACGAGCGTCATGACCGCAATCCATCATTACAAATTATACTACATCCACACTAAGTTTCCCTAAACACGAACAGAACCAAATGTCCAATCTATTTACGGACAAAACAGACCTAAACTCATTTGACACATGTGTAAAAAAATAGGCCATGTAGGCACATGCAGGCAATAATTCACGGCTCATAGTGGGCAGGCGTGAATCACGCCTATATTTAGCCGGAGTATAATTAGTACGCCATACAAAGGCTAGTCATATTAAGGATCTGATTGAGTCATGTGTGAATACTCTTTGTTTGGGATCAACGTATGGGATCAGTGTTACGAAACTTGCGAGAGAGGCGCAGTTTTAAGATGAAGCAATATTGCCTTTTCGAAAATCCTCTTCATGATAAATTGATCGGGTTTTGCTTATGCAATCAAAGTCAATATAAGGCGAAAAGAGAGAGGAAACTATGTATTAATAATAGAAACAGATAAAGCCGAATGTCATGATTCTAACAGATTACCTAAGATATAGCTATGGTAAATATCAAAATCTACATTCACCATCAACCTGCATGTTGCACTTTCCCGGACGCTTATATCACTTGTCGATGTGGATCGCAGCTCGTTGGAGCCGGTCACCCCTCACTAGACACCCCTGACACACTTCACTTGCTCCAACCCTCTCATTCACTTGTCATGTCACTGAACAAGTTCAATTTTTTGTCAACCTGTCGGGACCTGTCCCCCATGCTAACACAAATAGACTAGTAAATCTCCCCCGCTTGCTCTATAAACAGATGGGCGCATTCCGTCCTGGGTTATTTTTAGTTGTACTAATTCGGGAATCACCGACTCTTAGTGAGTTTTTTTAACATCAAGTTTTTATAGATGAGCGTTATGATTGAGTTCCATTTAGGATGGAGGAAAATAGTTTTGTGTTATGAATGATCTAAATAAATGGTTTGAATATTTAAATATATGTATATACATGTCTGTCTGTAGTTCGTATACGAAAATAACTGAGTAGGTAGAATTCTAATAATTGTTTAACCGAATCGAAAGGTGAACTGAACACGCCAAATCTATTCACAAGATTAAAATGCTTCGTCATTTAACAAGCTAAATTTAGACCATGAATCATTCCCAAGCAACAATAAGTTACGCCTCATCAGTGATGCACACAATCAAATGCCTTACTTAATTCGGTACATCGAAACCGGACTGCAACCAAAAATAAGTTGGGAGTAAACTCTCCAGCCATGGCGGGCAGAGGGGGGGTTGCATGGTTATTTTGAAGCAACAAAGAGTGGAACAAGTTGGCTCGCAGGCACTAATAATAAACCGGTCGATACTTTCCCACTACGTTTATTCCCAGGCTTGGTTATACAAGGAGCTATTTTGGGACCCCTATTGTTGGAGTTAGATGAAGCAACAAATACAAAAGTTTTTGTGATTCTTTGCTTCAGACTATTGTGATGTTAATTTTTGAATAATTTGCTAAGTTTTATGTTTAAATATCCAGTTGTTGTAACCTTGAGTGGATTCGTTAACAGTTTTGTTAAATTGCCGAGGTGTGATTTTTAAAGTCACGTTTTAAGTATACACGGAGCGAATACATTGCATGGATTGTTTATACTTTAGTTGCAAGAAAGCCCTCGTTTCAATACATTTGACGTCATTACAATTTATTAATTCAATTGCGTTTTGACATACGAGTAGTTTATAATTAGCTAATATTCTTTCCCAGCCGGAAGTAACGTATTAATTAACATAACATTTATTATAAGAACGCCATAACGCGAGCGGGTCGTGTGCACGTGGTGACAGACCATTAGCTTGCAAACGCCATGGCGACCCATTTCCCATTAACATTTGACCGTGGGAACTGGGTTACGGTCTCTTCGATACTTATCTACTACAAGTGTAATTTTCGTCAAGATAAACATCTTTTTTATCCCACTCATTGAATGGATATTCAAAAACATTCAGGCCAATATGCATGCGTAACTGCGTTCATCATTAGATCCAAATACATCTTATTAATATTAAATTGATGGCACTGTGTTTATTAATAAAAAACAAGTAACAGGTAACCTTAACCTCAAGTTAACCAAAAAACCAACGCGGACCACTTTATTTGCACAACCAATCTACATATATGTTGCACATATTCAAGTTCAACTGGTATATTATACGTATCGTTTTATTTTTTGGTTTGTATATATATACAGAATATGATTCACGTTATGGCTTCATTTTCAGAAACAATGAGTTCGTTAACCATAACTTATAATTACCTGAACCTATTGTCCCAATGGCAACTCTTTATACAATTTTGAACTTTTCCAGTTAACGTTAATGTTAGGTAATCGAGTTAAATTGAGCGTGATCACGTAACCGTAACTGTTTAGTCAACGTTAACCGTAATTTAAGTTGTTTTAAGAAATCTTTCCTGAGAAATTGGTTTGATGAGGAAGTAAGATTTTTCAGAAACTTTTATATTAAAAGTAAAGTTTTTGTTGTAAAGCAAGAAGTAACCATTAATTAAGTATACGATCTGTTAGGTGCCCTATATCAATCAATAGTTGAAATACTGTTTGTCACAACACAATGAATGTATATCATCATCAATTTACACTTCAACACATTGCTTGGCAGACACTTCGGTGATAGTTACATACATGATAATTGTACTTATCACTTCTAATTCTTGTGCATCGCTCAGAGCTCTGCATACCCTGTTCTCAATAGCAACTGCAAAGGTAGTCATAATTGAAATATCAGATAGAACAAAAGTAGTCGGTCCATATAGATGCTATATATAAGTAGCACGAGTTCGGCGCGTGATTGAAGCCGGGCTATAAATAGCCGGCGAGTTATAGCCGGAGCCGACGTATCGGCGAGTGCGAGGGCGAGCCAAACAAACAATCAAATGCCTTTGATTGAAAAAACGACGCTTTGTAACAAGACCGCTACGTATAGCGAAGGATTGATCGGGAATGACGGTTTGTTACACCGTCGACTCTTCATCTTGAACAGCTATCTATTCAGCTGTTAAAGAAGAAGAATTGTCAGTGTTACCTTCAGTATTAGTATCTATAACTAATTTGATTTTCACGGTTTACAATAGATTCCTATAGACATCAACCTCCATGGTTATTCTTGTCACAGTCATCACGTTGTCAGCTCTAACAGAACTCTCAGTTACATTGTTTTTATGACAAAGACAACCATTCTCTTGTATGCTAACCTCATTAGTTAGTGTTTTTATTACCATGTCATGTATAAACAAGATTATTGTGATCTGATGCTATTATTGGCTATAACGGACATTTCCGTATGTCTCTCATTTACATTGTCTGGACTACATAACTGTATAAAAAAAAGAGCTTCATTAAGCAGAATAATAGGAAAATAACCGTTTAATAATATGTGACAATGGATGTTAAGTGCATGTTGAAAGGGAATCGCGTTTTTATGCGCACGCGATTTAGTTCATCAACACAAATGGTTGTAGTATTAATGATTAGTCATCAGATAGTCGAGGGAATATTTCTACTAGAGCGAATGTTCAAGTTGATGCATTAGATTGCAGATTTGCTTCAACAAAGATTGCTTTGATTGGATTAGATCTTGTGTGACTAACTGACTTACTGTACTGAATGCAGTTTATATGTCTGATGCTAATGTATAGAGACATACCAATGATGCGGAAAAGCATACCACAGAGTAAAACACAGTTGCAGATACATCTAAAAATAGAACTGTTTACCTTTAACAGCTTGTTATTTCTTTCAAATTAGAAAAGCTTAAGGCACTAGTAGACTATTCAATTGTAAAGATTTTACTGCACCACGTGTAATGGCAACAGTCATTGACTGAGGCAGTGCATGAAATTGCCATTTTTCATTTCAAGCGGGAAAGCCAACATGTCGCCATGATTATGATTTTCTATTTTCATTATTTTTTAAACAGTTTCCATATGTGATCTATTGCGTGTATCAGCAACAAGGACACATGTTTAACGGTTACAATCATCATAATCTACCTAGCCTTTTCCCAACTACATTGGGGTCGGCTTCCAGTCAAGCCGGATTTAGCTGAATACCAGTATTTTACGAGGAGCGTCTGCCTACCAGACCTCCACAATGGGGTAACACGGTACTTCATGGTAAGACTGGAGTCAGATTTATTGGCTACTGACTATCCGTAACGACTGTCAAAGATCTACAAATGACAGCCGGGACCTACGGCTTAACGTGCTTTCCGAGGCGCGGAGGAAACTCGCTATGTTAAGATGGTCACCCATCCACAAACAATGCTGGTCAAATTGTCCAAATGCGTGTTTGTTAAAATATTTTGATTCGGAGTAGTAGTGAGGTTACATAAAGTGACGATGTACTTCTCAACTTAGCGTCGATACTATTTTCATTAAATATGGCGTTATATTGAGCAACAATTTGGCTTATGCTAATGTTCTTTTTTTATTTATTACAATGGCTAATTTATTTATTAATGCTAATATGTGCATCAAATGAATGAATAAAAATCACATACAAAATTATTACTACTATTCAAACTTATGTTAGGAACTGGTTTAACAGAATTTGAACCAGCGGGCCAAGTTTGCATGTTCAGACATTTAGTTATTTCTGTTTATTTTCCTTTCAATATACTGAAGAAGGAAGTAAAGTAGAAAACGTGCTCAATCATCTACGTCGCAGACACAAGAATAGACTAACAGAAATAGACATTATTTTATTTAGCTCAACAAATAAAATTGTGCTGTATCAGCAATTTATTTATAAACTGCTCAAAAAGCCGGAACACGGCGATATTATCAGAAATAGTAACACGAACTTTTGAAGGCAGACCTGTGTACACTAACCTTTTTACTTCCTTCTTGACAGTTATACATAGTTCTTTTATTGGTAACATTAAAACGTATTTTTAAGTAATATAAATGCTATTAAACTAAAATTAAACCAGTTTCTGCAGCTGTGTCTCTATGTCAATGGGTGCAGCCTGCAACTTTGCACAAAACTCCGAAAACTGTGTCAACTCTCAATACAGAACTGGGGAAGTGTTACTAAAAACCGTAAACGAAAAAACCAGCATCCAAATGCAACAGTCTTCGAAGATATAAATAATCCAATAACATACGTACTTCAAGTCGTGTGGTGCATGCACTACGTGTGGACTAGCTACGTGTGCAACGTGGCACGTTACTCTATGTAAGTATTCGCTCACAAAGCGATTGTCGCCAACTAGAACATAAAGCTCGCTACTAATGCTATTTATATCGAGAACATAATCCAAACAATGGCGGTCTATTTTTACGCAACATATTACCGACACTTTTCCTGTCAATGTGCCGTATTTATAGCGGCCGCACGGATGCTATTTTTGTTTTTATCACCGAACAACAACTCTGTTATACGAATCAAGGGAATTTACATTTTTAGATGGGATTCTACTGATGTGAAGTGAGCCACAGCGTCACACGCGTCGTTCTGTGGCTCACGCCACAGAACGACGCGTCGCTGCGGTGACCAATCATAGAAATCACTATGGAAAATCGGAATATTCTACTTTTCACTTCTACTGACCAAAACTCACTCCTGTTCCTTCTTTGACTTAATTCTAGGGTCGCGGGGTACTCTTTCGTTAAACCTAAGGCCCCAGTAGGTTTCGACCATGCCGGGCCCCTACGGTTTACTAAAATTTCGTTTATGTTATGTTGTTTCATGAGGAAGTCAATGGAAAATAATGGTTGAGTTAGTCATAGTACGAGTATTACTCATAGTCATGTCAAAACAACTCTTTGAAATACCATAACAGGTATTTTTCAGGTAGTTTTAGGAACGAGTACAGAAAACCTATAAAAAGATTTTGAGTTTACGCCTCTATCTACAGTATTAGCTTTATCGATACATGTTAGTATGCGCAAATTATAGAACACACAAATAACAGTGCTGTTATATCCTGTTACACAACGCCTGAACCGCACAACAATCATATCCGCATACAGAAATAGACCAGCAAAACCATGGTGTAATCAGTCATGGCGATAAGGCTATTTATACACCGTCGAATGGCCCAGCGTCATACCTACTGTTTATACAACGAACGAGGATAATTCACAACTACACGACTAATTATAGGACAAATATAACAATAACTAAATTAAATGGTTCTATAACTTGTTTTCCTTTAAGCGAGAGCAAACTTTAAGGTCATAATATGCATTTTCATTCAAGTATTCGTTAATTGAGAATCCGATGGATGCGACACGCACAGGACCGGTCAGTGAGGCGACGCCTTGGGGAGGCTTATGTCCAGCGGTGGACATCTTTCGGTTGAGACGATGATGATTTTGTTAATTTGATCCGTTTTTATTCAAATGCTATTTACATAATCAACTTTGTGTTTATTATAGTTAAAGGTTTAATTCGCGTTTAAAAGCATGTCCTTTCTAAGCACACACAATGAAGTCAAATGATTTCACATTTCGTTTTCCTACGCGAATATTAGAAGCACCTGTGTTCCTACCACGAGCTCTTAACACGATCCATTTGACGACCTAAAGTGAACTGTTGAAGCAATGGAGCTATACAAGGTGTATAGCTCCATCTTTATTTATTAATTTACACACAAACGCTTAAAAATGAAAAGAACAAATACAGATAGAAGAGCACACAGGTTTTGCTTATTTGTACTTCTTTCTCGCTCGCACACCTGTCATTTTGGCACGTCACGCTAAGACTTTGTTTTCTAAACTTTCCATACGACAAGAATGTCTATAATTCTACATTGCCTTAGGAGCTTAGTAACTTACGCAGTGAAGCACAAGTTACTTGTAATTGTGCAACAGTAATGGCGACTAATATTAAAACTATTTGTTTTCCTCCATTCACTGGCACCGTGGCATTACCAACATTACCGACAGCTGCCGATCTTCGCATTTGTTTGTCAACTCGTGTCTGCTGTGTGGAATGTTAATAACGTGCTCACTGACATTCCTGTGCAACCACTCCTACTCCAGCTAAATAAGTTTACAATACGTTAAGTTTCTTGGGTAGAAATGTGGTTAAAATTGTAGCACTGTTTTTTATTAAGGTAAAATGACTTCTCCCGCTGTGAGCGGAGCAGGAGAGCGTATCATACTTCTACCGACTAAAACCCACATCTAGCCCTTCTTTGCCCTGATTTCAGGGTCCCGGGGTTCTCTTTCGTCAACCCAGGCCCCAGTAGGCTTCAACCCTGTCGGGTCTCTACGGTTTGCAGCCATTTCTACAGTAATAATAGTTAATTGAATTTAAAACAAGGTGCTATTTTATTTAACAAGATCTTTCGAGAGAGCTGTGACTGAAAACTATTCCAAAGCTATAGTTTTAACAGGACAATTCGTGTCACCATGACCTAACAACTGACCTATTAACTATAACTACATATCGGAGTCCAGCTCAAAACCAGTACACAACAAAAGCAGCTTGTACACCCGTACAGGGCGCGCTCGCGACAATAATACACAATTATAATATAATAATATGTGCATATTTAATTATCTCATGAATATGTACCAACGTAAACATGTTGTTACGTACAGACAGAATTACGGATCTGTCCTATCACACAACTTATAGTTCTGATAACAAATACTCAGAAATAAGTAATAAATATAAGTGTTTTATACAGACCGGGTGCCGTCTTAACCGCAAGCAAATGGGAATACCCTGAGCCGAGATGATAAAATATGATGATGATGATGATGGCACCATTTTTAGCTACTTAGATATTCAACAAGGCTTTAGTCTGGCGGTCAGACAACGGACACGCCCACACACAAACATATCACTGAACTGAGCTTAGGAACACTAACTAGCTGGCTAAGGCGCTGCCCAAACTGAGACACTTTTGTGTCTTGTGTTGGATACAATATACCGGTCAGTAGGTCGTTTGTGGCAGAGAGGTATTTTAAATGCTGCTTCTACCCTTGGAAATTAATAAAGCGGAATCTAAGATTTTCCTTTTTTTTTGGTACATCATTAACAAATTTCTCAAAAATCTTACGTGAGTTTGGGAGTTACGAATTATGATCAGTGTCCGTAAGGTTTCTTGTAGAACTGTGTCCGTAACAGATAGACAGCGACGGTGTCCCACTGTGGCCGCTATCGAATACAGAAACTACGGGTTTCTATGACGAATTGCTGTGTCGGCAACAAAAAAATGTCTACGTTTGTGCCGATAGCTAAACCATCACACATAACAATATAAAACATGTTAATGTATGCAGGCAAACCGACCATAGACTAAAAATAGACAGACTTGTATCTCGCGTCACGTGGCCGTGTTTTTCTATAAGGACAGAAAAAATATGGTTAGTGAATAATCAAAGTTCTATTATTAGGCGATCATTAATTTTATCTTGAAGAAGTCAGGGGTCGTGACAAAGTTATTGGTGGATAATTTTTGTGTATAGGTATCGGCAACATTATGTAGATGTGAAGTGGCGTGTTGCTAGCTCATTTGTTAATCCACAACTTTAGGCATTTGCATCGAATTGATTTTGTTGGACTAGATTGTTATAATTTAGTGGTCAGTTACATATGGACAGTGCCTCCGTACCTCCCAAAGCACGTTAAGCCGTAGGTTCCGGCTGTCATTTGTTTGGCAGTCATTACGGATAGTCAGAAGCCAGTAAATCTGACTCCAGTCTTGCCATGAAGTACCGTGTTACCCCAGTTAATGTTGTGGAGATCTGGTAGGCAGCCGCTCCTCGTAAAATACTGGTATTCAACTAAATCCGGCTTGACTGGAAGCCGACCCCAATATAGTTGGGAAAAGGCCAGGTAGATGATGGTCAGTTACATATGGACAGTGTTTATTTTCAGAGTATTTTATACCTATTCGTACATTAGTTTGTAGGTATACTTAAGCCCACCTGTACACTGCGGTGTTTCAAAAGCTAGATAAGGAAATTTAAAAATAAAAGTTTCCTTGTATTTCCCCCGGCACAACTACGGTTACCGTCAAGTATTCACATATTTTCCTCAAGTTACAAACTCCAATCATTGCTTTTAATTGGCCCTTCTGACAATTTCATTGAAATTAAAACTGTTTAATGGTTTGTTGACTACATGTTTACATCATAATAAGTTCTTAGTTGTCTCTAATTTGTTGTGGTTGTTTATTGTTCCATAGGGAAATAGGTTATCCAATTATGAAGGAAAACATATTACGTGGGTGTTATTGCCTCAAACTATCAGTAAGTATTGTTTTTAATAAAAAAAACAATAACATATATTCCAAGAAAATGAAAATATCCCTACAGTTTACAACAATACAATTCCAAAAATATAAACCCATACTTGTGACATAATTTTAAACAAACACGTGCGTTCAAATATATAAATTAAACTCCCATGAACTCTATAATAAGAATCACGGAACGTTTCCATAAGCGCGCCCAAACGGGTCACTATAATACCGCCATTTTGTTACGTCAGCGCGTTTTAAATATAGAACACTAAAACAATATGCTTGTAATCAGCGTTACCCGTCGCCATGTTTATCGCGAACACCGCGAATGGTAAACGTACTATAAATAGCACATTTAAAATGGGCATGTGTCGAAATCGTGAGCTGTTATGTCCATTTTATAATACAGTTGCATTTTGGTGGAAGTTGTAGGGGAATATAAATGGGTAATATGATTGAATAGCTGTTTACATTATAAATTGTAGTTTAGTTTAGTTAATGGGTTGTGGAGGTCTGGTAGGCAGCCGCTCCTCGTAAAATACTGGTATTCAGCTAAATCCGGCTTGACTGGAAGCTTACCCCAATATAGTTGGAAAAAGGCTAGGTAGATGATGATAAGCTGTTTAAATTACTTATATGGAAATAGAATGTCATTTTTATAGGACACGTCATGGCATTTGAGGTTATTTGTATGGTTTCAATTTTCGAATTTCCTTTAACAATCAGACTAATTGATTTATTTGCAGCCATGCTGCCGCAAAAATAAATGTACGAATATATCTCTGTTTGTTTTGTGGCATTCATTTGGCATTTAACCTACTAAAGTTCACTTGGTAACTTTTGAAGTTCAATTTTCAGTGTAGATGCATGTATTTTCAGTTTCTGCATAATAGTTGTTAATTTCTCGTCTTAACTCGAGATATGTATGCATCTATCAGTATGCAAACTGATTAATTTAAGTCTAGACTATAAATAAACGATAAAATCGCCAATCTAAATGTGTTCTATAGCCTTGGAATCCTCAAGTAGGTGCTGAAAAAGGCGTACATTTCCACAGTTCATATTATTAGCTCCAAATGTTATGGTTCTACAACTACGCGGAAACTCTGAAAATAGCCACATTACAGACAGACTCATTAGTGCTTTTTAATGAGTGGATAATCGCATAGTTATAGATAACTGTGGCAAGTGGAGGTAATAATAGTGATTGCGGAGTTTGTCGCATCATCTACATATATCTATACTTCTATACTAATATTATAAAGAGGTAAAATTTGTAAGTTTGTATGTAGGGGGTAATCTCTGGAACTACTGGTCCGTTTTGAAAAATTCTTTCAGTGTTAGATAGCCCATTTATAGAGGAGGGCTATATACCATCACGCTACGACCCACGGGAGCGGAGCAGTAACGAAAAATGCGGGTGAAACCACAGGAGACAGCTTGTTAGTTATACATATGAACTAGTGTTATGTAGGCATCATTTAGTTTATCTGATTATCGAAATGAATACGATAGAATGGATTTGTTTTATCTTATTTTACAAAGCAGGTGAGTAAATGAGTCATGATAGTTTTTGAAAAACAAATGGTATTTAATATACCTAGTCAGGCATTTTTTTTATTCAAGTGGGGAATCGTCTGAATGACTTCTCCCGCTCTTGGGCGGAGCGGGAGTGTCAGACTTTTACTGACTAAACCCTACCTCGTTCTTTCTTTGCTTTCCTTCTAATATAATCGGGCATGGGTATCATCAGCAAGAGTAACCATGAAGTTTCTTGCCGGTTCTTCTCCATAGGAAACGACCATTTTGGACCCGTGCACTTGTTTTTGACGTTTTATAAGTGCCCATGTAGGCCTATGTAATACAAAATAATTTTGTTTTTTTTTTTTTTAATTTTGAATTAGCGTTACAAGGATGTAATATTGTACACTGATGTGGCTACGACTACGACAGGCAGTCTATTCCGCGTTTTCCTTTGATTCCTGCCACAGGGCACGATATAGATACACCCTGATGACCTCGGCCAGCTTACACTCACATTAAATCATGTAAATAATATGAATCACGTTACAGGCTTATCTGCGTCTAAATATAAATGGAAAGTGTTGTAGTCGTACGATACCCATCGGTTGAGTGGCGGTTGATGCGGTTTGCGCGGTGACTAAGGCTTACCTGGAAAATAAAGATTAGATAGTTATAGAAAAGCGAATATGCCTACAATTGAGTAACAAATAAATAGGTACCTAATTGTTGAATCATGAACCGCCGTATAGCATTTAGACTCTTTAATTTGTCGATGTGCTTATGGAAACGTAAGAGGTACCTAAGTACGTCTGGGGAAGACGGAAAGTCCGAAAGGTTGTCACCGTGTGCCCCAGATCAAAGGTAACGAAGGAACGGGGTAGGGGTTTAGTCAATAAGAGTCTCACACGTCCTCCCGCTCCGCCCAAGAGTGAGAGAAGTCATTCTGATTATTCCCCGGAAAAAAAGATTTAAGTAAGTACGAATGTAAATATAACGCAGAGAATTAAATTAGGAATCTCCATGAGACAATTACAAAGCTGTTCAGTCTCTGGCTGCTCAATATAACGACCATAAAATGTCTATTTAGGAAGCCTGCTCCGATAGAGCAAGTGTCGCGCGTCGACGCTCGCACGGCGCGCGTTGCTCGCGCCGCGCGTCGCAAACTTCTATTTTCGCGATCGCGTCTATACAAATAGGATTTCCGCGAGCCAGTTTTTATTTTACGTTCTATTTGTGAGAGCCGGTGTTGCCTCACACCTACGTTGTCGCTAGGGTTGACTGCCGACATTTTACGATCTCTATCGCTTCTAAAATTAACTGATAATGTGTTTGCTACGATATTGCAAAGCTTCAACGATTATTTTATTTTTAAATGTAGAGCGGAATAAAAACTTTTATTTTAATCGCCCAACGAATTTTTTTATGTAGTCGAATCGCTGAAACGTGAGTTCATTTCCAGGGTCATGCTGGTTGTGAAAATTATAAAACTGAGCTACAGCGTCTAGACGCCAAACGTTTTAAACACAAACGTTCTTTTCTTGGCAAGTAAACACGCAGCAATCAATCATTGTATTTGTGAATGATGAGTGCAGCGCGCGTCACGAGACGGAATACATTTGTAACAAGTCAGTTTAATATATTCATTGATTGACACGCCCCTCGTTATAAGACATCAAACAAACTGATAGTTGTGACGAATATGATGTGTGTCCAGTGGAGGCGGCTCGCTAACCCTAAGCTCTAAATAAACGTCGGAATATGAGAGATGCGTGTGAGTGCGGCGCGGCGGCGGTGTCGCTCGGCGGCCGTGAACTTGGGCAGCAGCCACCTGCCGAGCCCCACGCCGCCGATCGATGCCAGCACATCATAAGTTCGAGGGTACAGCCCCCCCCCGCGCCGTCGGCACGAGCCAGCCATTTGAATCCAATATGAGCTGTAAAGTGGACTCCAATTGATATTTAAATATTAACGTCCAAAGGGTTTATCAGTAAGACGAATTGCTTATGATAAACTTATAAGTATTGACGCGATACCATCGCTCTTTACAAGATGCATCAATTTGATCGACGGGATGCAAGTGAACGATAGTGATATTGATAGCAATGATTTATGTAAGTAGGTAGGTAGGTAAAGCCGAGCCTATGTGGCATATTTTTAGGTAGGTACTTATCTATTAATAAAACACATAAAATTACAAAATCGCCTAAAATTATAGCTATTAGCATTTATTTGAATGCTGTTTATAAAGTTACGCAAATAGAACCCGTGAATCGGCCTCTTTTGTTTGACAATTTTGGATTGTAATGTTGAAAAATTTACATGAAATCAAGGCAATGTTTAAGAAAAAAAATGTTACATAATACTCATTATTTAGTGTTTAATTAACGGCGTGGCATGGCCTGAAATACATACATTAAATAAAGCTAAAACAGGAATAAAGCCTGCTAAAAATTCGCGCAACTCATTGTCAAACATCTATTTTGGATATATCTAAACGATTGTTTGTAGACATAAAAAGCCAGGCTTTCAGTAATGTTTACTGAGAACCGGCCCTAGAATGGCAGCCGAGGCACGCAACTAGCCACATTCTGAGAACTGCTCGAAAGCCATCCATATCGATCTGCTGAATATGTTTGTGTGTAATTGTTTTACTGAATGGACACGAGCTACACTGACAATAGACTGCTGAAAATCACTCATAACTAGAAATCATTTACGAAACTGGAATATTAAAATTACTTTCATATCACCACATAGTATAGCTTAGGATAGGACTTTATTTTATGTCATAGCTAGCTGCTGGCAGCGAAGCAGCAGAAATTATCCCAAGGGAGCATAGTCCCTGAATAAAAGTTACCCTATATGCCACTCCAGGACCTGGTCTACCTGTATACCAAGGTCCATCGAAATCCATTCAATATTTTTTGCGTGAAAGAGTAACAAACTTTCATGTTTATAATATTAGTAGTATAATATGAATTCAGTAATAAGAAAGAGATACCAAATTATTGTTCATATTAGAAATTAGTCCTACCGGATCAAATTGAGTCGACATGCCAATCTTAGGTATCCTAGCTACTGTATCAGTCAGGTCATACGCTACACATGCACATACAGGACACATCCTCGTCGTGGACAGACGCTAGTCCTTGATAACCGAGGTACCGAGAAGTGGGTGTGGGATGAGTAGCGTGGTGTATCCAGCTGATAAGGCTTCCGGCGAGGTCGATGCCCTTCCGCTGATAGCGGTCAGCTGGCGGCTCCCGATGACATTGCGGGAGCACTCAAACGAACAGACGCACTTGCTATGTGGGAGAATATCAAGATGAAGTACTTACACTATTTGGCAAATCTTATTGAAAGTGAAATGTGAAGAGGGATAAAACGCATGTTACTAAGAGTTCTGAGTTTACATGTAGATGAGTTTACATGTAGATGGATGGGGAGGGACACCAAAGAAAAGTTAGATTGATTTTGTGTGGAACGATATGAAAGAATAGGGAGTTAATGATAGAGCGACTGGTGAAAGGACAGAATCGAAAACAAAAGACGTGTTGCGCCGACCCCAAGTAATATGGGATAAGCGCAGGAAGAAGAAGATTGAAAGTCTTAAATTGTGAATATGTATGTCATCATGTAAATCCTAGGAACATAGTTGCTTTGACAAATCTATTTCCGATCATTTTCTTAGAAGCTCTCCTCGTTTAATGTTCCGAAGGCAATAAACTACAGGACCTAGATATTACTTCAACGATACGAATTGAATACGCGTAATAAAGCGTAGGAGGTATTCATAAAATAGAATTTCTTTCACTCCATATAACCCTATTGAATAGGAAAATGTAGGAGGCGAATCAACTTGCCATTGTAGGTCTTCAAGGCATTCAAATACAGTTTATTCTAGGAACTATGTTCAAGATATTCAATAACACATAGACTTTATAAGGTAGAGGTGGAAAATGGTTTATGAATATTAAAGTTATTTTAATTATAAGAAGATATTCAAATCACATTATACATGGGCGTCTTCATGAAATGTATAACAGTGATTGACTAAATAAATGGGGGAAGGACGAAACCGGGAACATCGAGTAAGGGGGGGTCTATTTAGCAGTCGTTGATTTCAATATTTTATCCAAGTCAAGAAAAAACAATCAAATAGAAATTAAAATGTTAGACTATTTGCAGACTTTTAATGTTAAATATCGTCAGTAATTTTATTGTATAAAACCCAAAATCTAAGAGCTTTACAGCCTTTGATACTGATTTAATCTAGTACAAACACATAACATAGATACCTTTGTAATTATTCTTAAGATTTTTTATAACTATTTTACGAAATTTATGTATTAGCCCTGTAATATATATTATTATTAGTATTACCAGGATCACGCATCATTAGTCCTCCAACCCATACAAACTACCCGCCAACAATGGAATCTTGACAGTTGTCAGGCCGGGTGCGCGCGCGCCGGTGATTTTCCTACAATTAAAGCACTCGATACGATAGCACGGGAGTTTCCTTTGACACACTTGCTGCTTGGGCAACGCGGCCTCGGCGACACATTCCGCTCGTTCATACCGAGCATGTGCGCCGGTAAATAGGGTAAGTAGAACTGTATGTATCGTTGGATAAACATTAGATATTGACCTCGATAACTTTTACAAAAAAATTTGTTTGGTAATGAAAATTTGTAGTGATTTTGGTACACATTTTTCAGTTGAATTGGGTAGTCAATTTTTTTTTTATTTGTGTCAAAAAGCAACTTTATCCAAAATCGCAAATAGAAAAAACATTTCGAATCTGTTCGATATTAAGTAAGTTAAAAATCTTTCAAATCTGGTGGGGTATTTCCACCACACCCCCACTTTCAGTCTTATCAATATTTGAAATGCTAATTGCTGCTTTATTTAAAAAACTAATGTTGATGCAGACTTCAGAAAAAGATTTATTTTAAGTGTCATTTGATGTTAAATAGATAAAAACGCAGGCAAACTCAATTGGCATTTATATAACGCTAGTCATCCATTTCCCTACCTTATCAGTTTATCAATATATCCAAGTAAGAGATCTATATTAAAACTTACATGTTTGGAAACGGATTGTTTGATCTCCACAGTAATTAGCACAGACATACAAACTTCTATTTTTAATCTCGTGTAACATTTTCCTCAAGTGATTACACTTGTTTACTTTCGCGGTGATCTAATGTCGGAACACGGCGACACTTGACCCGTGACGTCACGCCTCTAATACGAACCGAATCGACGTGTTTATGTGTACATCGTACAAACACTCGCTGTTTACGACACACTCCGAGTTTTCTTTATTTGTTTATTAGAAAGTTTTGTTTATAAACCCTTTTCAATTAACCTATCAATACCCGCGAAACGAGACACAATAGTAAAACAATAACAGCGCGGTCTCATAGGACCGGTCGGGGATTCATGAATTAATTACAAGCGTTCGATAATGCTCTATAAGTAAATAAACATTAAATGCAAAAAGGATGTTGAATTAGTTCCGTTTGTCTTGTTGAACTAGTAAACGCGTTGTGTGCGTGAGAGTACAGGTCTAAAGTTCATCAAACAAAATATAAGTATGTCACTTGTAATTAGATCATCGTACTAACACGTTGAAGGTGGAGTGTTTTCCACATGAGTGTACCCTTTGCAACTGTATTTTCCATTCAGGCTGTTTGGTCATTGCACTACCTAACGGCGAAGTGTCAGTACCTACCAATAACAACTTTAGTACCTTCTTCCCATCATCATCATCTGCCTAACCTTAAGGTGGGCGCGACGTTAGAATTATCCATACAAACGTAATACCAAAATCATTTGAAATTTAAGCATATTTACACCATAATATGATGTTTTTCGGATTCAGACAATAATTATCTAGGTTCCTACATCGTCTTTTTGTTGAAAAACTTACCCCAAACGAAATTTAAGCGAATTTAAATTTGCACATTTTCACAGCGAAAATGTCATGTTTTTATTTGGTTTTTTCTATATTATAAACAACAATATTTCAAAATATCTTTCCGTAGGAACACAGATATTATTATCAAGTTATAAATACTCGAAACAATATTGGAAATACATTAATTTTTCATTCATCATTTTTGGTATTGCGGAACCTCTCCCAAATTTCCAATAGTTTGTATTGCTATCACAGCAAGCAACTGTCAGTGTGCGGATGATGACTGTACTCCAGTCGGTGTGTCCAAGAATTGTTTATACTATCTAGATTGCTTCCATCAACCTCAAAAACGTATTTTTTTGCGTCTCAACTCGAGATAGCGCGCGGTCTCCGCAGGCCTCTTAATATATTGGGGTCGGCTTCCAGTCAAGCCGGATTTAGATGAATAACAGTATTTTACGAGGAGCGGCTGCCTACCAGACCTCGACAACTCATTAACTGGGGTAACACGGTACTTCATGGCAAGACTTTAGTACCTTCTTCCATGGAATAAAACGACAAACGTCTGTGCCACTCGCAAGAGTGTGAAATTCACAAACATATTCTTTGACCCGTCCCAAATAGTAGCGTCAATCCGTTCCTATTCCCGCTTCCCTGTTGGTTGCCAGTTGCCAGGCGAGTTGGCGCCGGCCCCCCATCCATCACGCCGCGTGATTGGCAAGCGTGCCACTTATCACACCAGCTCCATGCTGTGATAAGACCGCTGATGGGATTGGCAAATAGTTTGCGGAAAACGGAAGGCGAGCTATGTGTAGGAATGCAATTATCACATCTTTTGGCTTCGACTCGAGTTTCTCTGCGTGCTCCGAATATGACTTTGAGATTAGTGTTAATAAAACATTTGGAATACTAAACTAGTTGTCTATTTAGAATTGTCACCGCAAAACATGTTTTATGAAGACTGCATACGGGCATTAGACGGAAGATAATTTCCTGCTTGAACGATACAAACAGGAATACATCATCATAACTACTTGTTTATTTCCTTGTTCCTTCCTAGCTAAGGTCTAGCCACCTAACTATAACATGAGCAGTTATAGTTTTCTGATCTAATATTCACTTTTGGCCCGTATTTCTGTAAGGCAATAAAAACACAGCTAATCAGGTGACTAGGCGTACACTATACTAAATTTGTTATAGGATGGTTTCGGTGACAGCTGTCAGATTCATACAATGTAGCTATCTATCCTTTTCTCTCATCTTAAAGATGCTTTTTCTTGATGATTTTCGTCCTGCTGTCACCCAATGCTATGTAAAAAGACCATACCATCAGTTGATTGATAGGTCTCAATCAGGTGAGCATGGATGTCCCCCCAGCTCCTCGGTACATGTATAGCGGTGTATGTGGGTCAGAGCGCGGAGCGGGAGAGTGGCGAGTAGTGACCAGCTGTTAATTCGGTGGGACCTTGGCCCGGCGGGGTGCGTTGCACAACGAACTATTCTGATGCATCACCTTGCCCGTGTTACAACACTGCAGCCACCGGGATTTGGGATCATATCGCTTTATATGGACTCTACGTTTTTAACAAGCATGGTAGTACTCTGAATGACGATTATTGAGGATTTTTTTGCCAATTTTTGGACTATATTTTTTAATTTTTTCGAAAATTTTCACGGCTTTCAGTTAATTACTTATTGCAAAGCCTGAAAATAGGCCATACTAATAACTTGCCAGTTAGCTAAGTACTCCAAAAATAGCAAAACAGGTAAATAACACCAGGATACTAAATCTATTAATACTAAAATTGAACAAGCAATGGCCGCAATAGGAGCAACCACAAATAAACTCAATGATATGAAACTTTAATTATAGCGCTCTAAATGCGGCGCTAATTATCGCGGAAACAAATAGGTATTCGACCAGGAGCATGTCAACAGGATACAGTGGTATCGAAACATTCCTAATTTTAGTTATAAAGTTAAACAGTTTATATTTGCCCTAATTTCCGACAGTTTATCATCCAATTTATATTTTTAATTTTTAAAGAGTTATAGACTCAACGATAACATGACAATAATTATGGAACAGTTATTAAAGAAAAAAACTTGCAACCCCAAGTCATATAAAAGAAAAAGACTAAAGGCGTAAACAAAGTAACATAGTATGAAAATTGTCGAAAATTCCGCAATGTATGGTTTTGGCATGCCCGAGTACCTATCACATGCTCAAATTCACCAAAACATTTGAAAATCAATATAGCTAATAATTAAGACCTATTACCTAAAACGCCATGAAAAACTCACGATGACAAAGTTCGAATAGGCCAGTTATCTGGAAGCGCAGTGGTCGCTGCTAGCGGCGCGTGCGCAGGCCGCGGCGCATGCGTGCGGCGACCCACAGTCTGCCGCATCGCGGTCAAGGCGACTGCACCAACACATACATGCACTCATTACACTTTGGACCTGCCGGGCTCGCTTCCACCACGACCACTTACCAGTCAGTCAGTAGGAAGTGCACGACGGTGCAGTCATTTCTTTTAATTCAGTAAATCGGTGGTATGTTGGCTAGTATGCTGCATATTCCGAACCAGAACTTTTCTAGAGAGCTTAAGAAAATTTTCATTCTTAAGATAATATCTCTCCTAAGAATTGAATATCAATAGAAACTGTGTAGTCGATAAATATTGCATTTTATAGTCTGTGGCATAATATTGAAGAGTGAAAGTTTTTATCAAATAAATACATCAATGCCAGAATCAAATATCTATAAAAAAGACATTTATTTCCCAAAGCTTTCAAATAAACCTTAAACAATAACGTTTGTAACCGTCGGCTGCGCCCACGCATACCATACGACATAAATCACTAAGGTTAGTCGCAGTTAACGCCCGATTAACATGCCCACCGCGCGTACTTCATTATAATTATTTAAAATTTACTCGCCGCGTCACGCCTAGCCGCCTAATTATAGATGTAGGTAGTTGTTAACAATTCACCGTGCAAGCGACCGCTCTGAAGCTAAAGTAAATGTTTTAAACAAACTTGTGAAATATTTCTTTGTATATTTTAGCTCAGTTTAACATCTCACTTTTCAAATGTTTGAACAGGAATGTGACTGATATCGCGTTTAACGTTTGAATCCCCAACCGGTCCTATGAGACCGCGCTGTTATTGTTTTACTATTGTGTCTCGTTTCGCGGGTATCTGAGTAACTACAAGCATTTCTGGTGTAGGGTTTTGTGGATGCTGAAATAACTCACGAGATGCTTTCACTTATTTATTCTATTCTTATTGACAGTTGGCAGAACCACGTCGCTTTGAAAGATGGCTAAAATTCCGAAAATATCATTCGTATTGGTCCCGAAATCCCAACGTGTCTCTAAACAGTTTTTCGCACATAAATTACGAGTACCTGTGCACGTTCGACGGCTCGGCTGTCATGTCGCCAATCAGTCGGAGCCAAACATCCATCAATGATGACAGTAGGCTTGTCCACGTGAGTAACGTGCCTACATAAGTTATCGTCCCTCCGGAATTCTGTAAGACATTCTACTGTGGTGAGCTTCCAAGAATAGGATCTCCAATCAGCACGAAATTAAGAGATATACGTAGTGCCAAGCAGCTCGTCCACTCCACACCTTCTGAGAGGATAAATCACGGTCGCACGGCCTGCCAACGGCGGCGTGGTCCGGCCGCTCTACGATATGATATAATTGTTTTAGATTGGACAATGATTCAGTAATGTTTTGAGCCAATTCACGTTAGATACTGTTTGTAAATAGTCATGTGTTTTGGTCACGCTTTTTGCACTCGTGATTGGGTTCAAATATGAAGTCGGTCATTCTAAATTCGATCAAACAAGGAACCGTCTGCTGCGATAGATTAAGACGTCTCATACCAGCAACTCGTATCAAAACAAAGGCACATGAAACATGACGAAACGCCTCATAACCTAGTTATCGTGTAACATGCAGTTTCCCCGCGCGGAGCTGCCCGTGCTCGCTGGCATCCGGAGCGGCGACCTCGCGCCGTGCCGCGGACGCCAACTAAAACAAAATCCGATGACACGACACGCCTCCCCACATAAATATAACATCAAGTAGGAGTAGTAGGACATACATTATGTGGCGACTTGCTGAAGGTTTCCCACTGACCTGGTTTGGCAAGAGAAATGTTCCTGAAAACGAACATCGAGATGAGACAAATGTTGGAGATATTGGTTGAAGAACCGACTTTGGAAGATGGACAAAACGAATTGCAGTCAAAACAAACGTCATCGTTTAATGATTGCATGAAAGTATCGTTAAATAATCCTATATACAGTGTCGATTCTTTAATAGCTACTCAAGTCAGGTGATCAATCAGACGATGTCGTCAAACGAAAGCTTAGCTCCGACAACTTTCTTTTCCGCACCTTACAATCAAACTATCAAAACGATTAAGACAGCAATTTTCAAAATCTCCGTTGTCTTAGGTTTATTTATAAGATCGCGAATTAATGAAAATCTACAAATCGAATACGCATTAAACCAGATTAACTGGCAGACGGGAAGAAGGGAAATTTCCCGTGATGTTATTACTGTTCCAATGCCAGACCGAGATCGCGTCCTGCTACACAATCAGATTAACACGATTATTGAACACTAATAAAAATCCAAGACAACATATCACCCACATGATTTTAGAAATCTCTTGCATGAAATTTCTTAAGCAGATATATATGCATTTATACTGCTGTACAATTCTTGTTCTTCGTCACGGAAGAACTTAGTCAAAGGGTCAGTGAGTATAATCTCTGGGATAGACTATTAAACAGAAGAATCCCAAGCAGCCGAACTCCGCTGGCCACCCGCACTTGACCAGCACCATTATAGTCAAAGTTGATAGTCGAGTCCTGAGCGAACATAACGAGGTCTATATCTGGCCAGCATCCAATCAGGTGCGAAGCGTTATGTTCGGGAGTCGCGCGGCCAATGCTAATAATACCCGGTCGAAGCGGCGCCATTTATAGACTAACCAGAATAGCCGGCCAAACATATAGACGCAGCGATAGATATGTCCGATGTCGAGACAGATTTAGACGGCGATGGGAACGCCATTTACGGAATACTTATAATAGAAACGGCTTTCAGTCCAAGTTAATCGGTGCTTGAATAAGGATCAAAGGCCGAAGCGAAAGGCGTGTGCATTAGTCTTGTAAGAGCGGATGACTCGGCCGTTCAGCCAGAATCTGTAGGCGGTAGTTTGCAACCGTATTCTACATTTGTGGAAGGGAAATAGAACGCTACTTATCAATGATTATCCTTAAGATACGGAATGTAACATGATTGCAAACGTAAGCTACATATATAAATCGAACGAAAGCTACTCATAAATGTGGCGCAATACTGTCCAAAAAACATTCTCCGAATGATATCTTAAAGTGTTCCAGAAAATTGCTGCGTGATTCTGCATGAAATACGGTTTCTGGCACATCTGAAACTATAAAGTTTTCAGTGGGAGCGCCATTCAGCCGAGTATGTACGAGACGCTAACGAGCCAAAAACACTGGCAGCCAACTCTGGCAACGCTGCCCGCGCGTCATTTCCGGTGCTGCATTATTTAGAGTCCGAACCCTTTTAGATTTCCGGTAGGCCCGCCTTCTTGTTAAGATTTGATGCTAAAATTAGATTTAGGTTCCGATACTATTTGATCGAGGAAAATTATGACGCTAATATTTATAAAATTCTTGCTGCTACGTTTATTGTTTTGCTATCACGTCTCTAACTCAGTGTTGTGTATCCTTGCTCAGATATGTAGCAAGCGGAAAAGTTCCCATCATCAATTACCCAACATGTGCGCGAGACAGTGGAGCGGTGATCATGAAGATAAATATAGACGTTACCGCATAAGCCCAAGTTTCTGCTCACTACTAATTGTTATCGCCTAGCCAATAGACATTGTTGAACAACAGGCCGATGTCACCACCGTTTTAAAACTACAAATATTTCGGTTCTAAAACCATTTAGAAAACTTTTATATTAATTGTTTAGAAGGAAATAGCCTTCTAAACGATTATTATAAAAGTTTCGTGATACACGTTACACGTGGACATATATAATAAACTTCCTGGTTCAATAAATCCGGTAAAACCTTTAGCCCTCAACATACATAAAGAAGTATGATCAATTCGGAACTCATCCTTGACCGTTGAGTCGACTCGGGTACACGTGTAGTCAAAAGTATTATGTCACTGTATTCATTAATATTTCTTTCACAAACTTATGTAAACAATTAAACATTTAGACGCGAGTTTCTGGCTCTAGTCATTAACGACCACGATATACATTCTTAATGAATTTTCATTCATTAACATTTTAATTATGTATATGAAAACGATTATTTAACATTGATCCATTGGAAATAGCTCTGAATTTATTTGCTGCTAAGTTATCAACATTAACCAATATTTCAGACATTAGCATTTAGATAGTCAAGGCAATTGAAGCATATAGAGAAGACCTAGCAACAAACAAACTCATTATAGACTAGCTTTAGCCCGCAGCTTCGCCCGCGTACATAAAATATAGCCTATGTCACTCAGGAATACAGCAGCTTTCTATTGGTGATAAATTTTTAACAATCGGATCAGTACTTCCACAAATTACCTCATACGAACAAAAAAACAAACTTTACCTCTTTATTATTATATTATTGTAGATGATATTAATCAAACTATAGTTGGTGACAAATTACAAGATGAAGCGATGGAAACAATTGATGAAGATAAAGTGGCATGGCCACCTGTTGTCGTGTTTACAGTGGCAGCCGGGACCTAGACCTTGCGGCGTCCCGGCGCCGCGTGCGGTAGGTCGCGACGCCGGCGGAAGCTGACAGCTTGCTAAGTACCAGGCGAGGTGGATAGCGTTGTCATAGTGTTCCGTCTCACTAATATGATGTTGTATTAGTTTACTATCAATTTGCAAAGAATCCTAAACGGAAAATAAACAATCATTGAACATGTATTAAGCAATGTGCAGACTTTTCCAAAAATATGAAAATTTTGAATTTCTTACTACCGAGCTCAGTAATCTTAGTGGAGTTCTTAATATAGTTCAATCCAAAATTTCCACTACCGATCAAAATAAAACTATCAACACTAAATACAAAAAGTACAAAGGAAACACAGCAACCTGTTCTAACATAGAACTGATAAATGGATATCGACAATTTGGCAGGAGAGCACGCGGAAACTTCCTACATTTGTGCATTTGATGCTCATACTGTACATACACATAATAATATAGCTCATAATAAGACTGCGTGGTCGAGAATCAAACCACGTAGCAGTGAAGTATTTGATGAATGGATCGGATATCCACGACATATTTATTGGACATAATGTGAGTAATGGCAAAGGAATGTATTGATTTGCGATTAAAGCTTTTTCGGTTACGTATTTTACAACAAAAATAAGAGGCCAATAAACGATAATTTGGGAATTAAAATAGACATCAATCATGTAACGGAAGCCTACTACACTATAATCACTTTTACGATTGTGAGAAAAACGAAAAAAAGAGCTATCAAACTAACCATTAGAATTTTAGAGCATGGCTGTTAATTTGTAGAACAAGAAGTTCATTGAACTGTGGGCTTGGTGTAGAGTATCAAGCCTTCCCAAGTGAATGCCAGTGAGGTCAACTCGGACGAGTTGGACGGTTTGGTCCCGAGCATGAAGGAGACTGCAAGGTAACTTGAACAATAAGATATAATTATAAATCTTTAAGACGAAACATTTAACATCACACTTGAAATTAAACAAGTTTCCTTAAAGCAAACATTCAAATCAGAATAATTCACGCACCTATTAATTGCCGCACGAATGCCTTATAATTTATTTCTTCAAACAGGCTAAGTCGACATGAATGAAAACTTACACAGTCATGACAACAGTTTTATTCAATGACCCGACCTACAAGCCACGTGTATTACGCGAGCATTATCCAATGAAGGTTACTAGTCGCCTCTAGTACTCTCTGGTACCGACGCACGCAGTTCCGGAGGCCAACAATCCAACATACATGACACCAATACGCCAACGTTCTTAACGAGGATATATTTGAGCCAACGCTGGCGCTAACCGGCAGGTGGTGGTCTACTCCAGTCAATTTCGGAGTTTGATCCGTTGACACTGGGTTATTGTCGCTTCCTGCCCACGACTGTAATGAGGACAATTGTCGTGAACCTTTGCTTCTATTAATGTAACCACTTATATCTTTGTAGTCCAGAATGCAAATATACCTCAAGATTATGACATAACAGTCCTATAAATGATAATAACATCGTTTAACCTACATGTAAAAATAGCTAATGCGGTATCTTGGTTTATAAATAGAGAATTTATGAACACGGAAAACATTAATATGTCAAGTAGATACGGTACTACCAATCAGTTAACAAAAACTGTTTTAAACATGTTTAATTAATCAGAAAACTAATTAAAATCTAACCTTTGCACGTTTACAATGTCTGAAAACCAAACAAAGTTTATAAGCAAAGTTTCTAAAATTACGGACTTAAATTGGGCAACAAAAGTATCATAGAAATGTATGGACCTTTAGCAAGCGATCACATGGCTTGAGACCATCGATGAGACTATCGAAGATACGAAAGATCCAAAGAAAAAAATTATGTTAAATATGAACATGATTGTCAATTTCCTGTAACGAATTCTTCATTGCAGTTGAGACGACGCTTTAATTTCAAATGTATCATTATGAATGCTTCTCAGAGTGAATCATCCGCTTATTTCGCGCGTGAGAGTTAATTGAAAGAAACGAGTCGCATAATGTTCGTAGTACTGGTGTTTTGTGAACATATTCATGTGAACATATAAAAAGATTAGGATTTTGAAATGTTAGTAACCGCAATTTTGATATTAATGATCATACATGTAAAGCTATTGCAGTGTTTTCAATTAAATCGAATCATTCAATAAAACAATAAAAATAATGTAAATGATGAAACGATATATTCAATCACAGAACTAATACCATGCCTAGTTTGGAAATATCGATAAGCTTCGTATTAATAATGGCATTGCAAAACAGTCTTCGTAGCGGACACCAAAACATTTTGAGTGTTGCGTCACTTTTTCAAAAGTGGCCTGCATACCTTGATACTTTCACTTTGTAACATGAGGAAACAAAAAATGGTTACGAGTATTTTGCGTTTTCAAAATTGAAAGGCCGACGTTGCTACAATGTTTTATCTGCTTGAGATTAAATTGTGTTATTTATAACATATGACTTATCGGGTAACTTATATGTTTTGTTTGAGGCACGTTTCTGCCACGCGACTGTGATATTTCTCGAACTTATCAATAACATTCCTAATAGTTATTTTTGTTATTAAGCTAGTCTTAGACTACTTATGAATCATTAAAAATAGAACAGAATAAACTTTATTGTACACCAAAAAGTAGCGGTACAATACAAGAAAACAAGAACAAGATAAAAGAAGAGTACAAGAGTTACAAGGCAAGTACGTCAATTATTTAGTAATACCACTAATTACTTGACATTTATATTTGACAACACAAACTTCGGTGGGAACCTGCCAGGGCTGACAGGTGTGTAGCGTAGTGTTGGTGGATACTCCGGTATGTATGAATGGGGTGTAATTACGGGGTGAGAGTGCCGTCTCACAAAGGAGTTACAAGCCGATAGTGATAGTCGTGAAAACGAACCCTGTACTACCTACCTGTAGTAGGACAGTTGAATTAACTATACATATACTATCATACCATATTGATGGTACAAGTAGTTTTGAACAACACTAAATTGTAAACGGAACAAGAAGATAGGAAGCACTAGTAGTAGACTAGTAGATGAATGTTCACGAATAGACAAACAACAAGAAAAATGTCATCAATTTACAAAAGAAACAATGAACACAGCAGACAGCCCAAAACAGACACTGTTTAACAACGATAATGATACAAATGTTAATTCGTTAAACATTCATGTTCTAATTTAGTTCACCCATAAAGATAACGTTTCATTTCATAAAATGTTATGTGAGACGACAAGACGAGACGGAGACGACACAAGAGAAAAGAAACTTGACAACTAGAAATAACTAAAGATCTTGTTACTTAAGTGAATAAAACCTGTAAAATTCAAGCTGAGCCAGTATAATATTATCTCGAGTCTAGACATATTAAACATTTCAAGTTTCGCATATCTAAAAATAACATGCCTACCTACACGATTATGATGTCATGTATTTTTTAAACATCTCAGAAGTGGTTGACATTAATGTTAGTGCTAATTGCGATACGAGCAAAGATCAGATTAATCTTAGGTGCAGTTACGTCAAACGTTTCATGGATGTAAACACGCGTGGCGAGCACGTTTTTCAGCAATTTAACAATACAAGTTTTTGCTATAATTATTGGTTGATATGTGCTGCCGTTACAATATACAACGGATATGCGTATGTTGCGCTGGTCGGGGGGTTACTCTTAAGGCCATAGTGCGTAATGAGCATATATGGGGGATATACAAATAAAATTTCAGCGGTTAGACTGCCATGAGAGGTCACGTTATGAGAAGACCAGACGATCACATGATGAAGTGCCATTCCAGCGCTACAATACTCGTAAACAGGGTAACAAGAAGGCCACAAATAACCTGGATGATAAATGTCCGAAGGACATAAAAGTATTAGGACTACACGAACAAGACGTTCGAAACCGACATAAATGGCTTCGCAAGATTGGAAAAGCCTACCCCACGAGATAAAGGCGAGGCAGAAGAAGTAGATATGTGCTGCCGTTCCAGAATAGTTCCAGTTTCCAGAATAGTAAAAACAAATATTTTTAATAATTAAATCCGAAACAATATATACAGTCGGTTTCAGTATTGTTTAGATAACGTTGGCGTAAACAACGAAGTAACTTGATAAAAAAAAAATCACAAACGAAATCCATCCATGATGTTGCCAATGTACCAATTGGTATTCAGACTATTCAGCACGACAGGATTAAACACCTTAAAGTTAAAGGACCAAAAGCTAATTTAGCGAAATAAGCTATTTGGAGAACTTTTACTACTCATGAATATTTTCCCATAAACGTTACAATTTCTGGGTACATTTTTCCCTGAAGAGTGTTGTTAGGTAAACACGCCGCCCACGCTACTACGCCATAGGTCAAGGAGTAATGTCAGCACCTACACACGGTTCACAATCAAATGAACTATATTCTCTCTGGATTATATTATCTTAGAGCCCACCCGATGAGTGGGTGGAGCTGTAAGAAAATATTACTGAATATGGTTTGTGAAAATATTGCGAACAAGTTAGCATAAGTTTTTAGGGTTCAGTTTATTATTTAAAGAATGTAAAACAAAGGCAATATACATACTCGTATTATTAAGTAAAGATTTGCGATTCTCCTAATATGTTGACTGCCAGGCGATCCAAAGCCTAGACCGGTTAATCGATAATTTTTTACTGGCCCGGTTCAAATCACAATCATGGTCAAAACCCACTAAATATAATATAAATCAATGTCCAACTTCCTCGTCCGATGGTTTTGTTACGGAAGCCTATATTTGATGGAGAAAAAACGGTTGATTCGATTTTACAGTTGGCTGGACCGAAATTGACTAGCATTTAATCCCAGACGACTTCCTCGGAAGAGTAAATAAAAGTAACGACAAGAACAAAATAATTGTATACTAGGTACATATTTTATGCCTCTTGTCACTTTATTTCATTCAGATAATCAATGAAAGCTTCACATTCTTAACAGCAGAAACTAAAGTATAGGGTGAAGCGAAAATAAGAGAAAACGCACAAAAACGGCTAATTGATCAATTTCAAATACATATAATGAATACGTCATCAGCAATAACAAATTCCTCAATTCCAGGTATCCACTGACGTAATATGTTTACGCTTAAATAAAATATATTTAGCTAAAGAAACACACCGCACTAGTTCACTGAAAGAATGTTCGTATTTTCAAAAAGTTAAACAAACTTGGCTATAACTGTTCCTAACTGTACATGCGGAAACCGAAAACACGGAAACCTGAAGTTTTACAAGTAAACACAAAAGTTCTCAAGGCTCGAGGTTTTTATACGCAGTGTCACGGTCCATCGACATGATGGCAGCAAGAACCACGCAAATAGATGCAACCATGCATTGACGACGCACCACAAGTGCTAACACTATACACATAACACAAGCTCTGCTTAGCTTGGGACTAGATGGCGTTGTGTGAAAAGTTGTGGAACATAAATATTATTATCTCTTTATTCATTTGTACTTACATATAAGTTATTATTATTATACATATATTCTATGATTAACAATAAGAAACATGAAACCTGCACCTATCTAACATAAACCAAAATACTGCGTTGTTTGAACAGCAAATAGCAGATTCACGACGCGATAAAGGCTTTCGTAAAAGTGGGACGAATTCTTGGAAGAGAAGAGTATCAAAGAAAACACAATGTTTCATAAAGGTCGAACTGATTTCTTAGAACACTTTTAACCTTTAAAGGTAATTTTGCGATACAATGGAATAATTCTGTTATGCTTAAATCACCTAAGTACATAGATGATTGTCAAAATAAAGATATTTCTTGCATCTGAATCACAACAAATTTCAATAATTGCTTTAGGTCATAAAACACTGCGGACTAACGGTTTACATTTCCAGTAACTATCCTTGTGCCTTCTGAGTCATCAAGATAATCCTAAACGTAACATGGTCGGTCGCGGCCATATTTTCCTGTTAACCAACCACACTGACGATGCAGCCCATTCACCAACCTAGAATGACCTCTTTCGACCACAACAATAGTAATTAGACCGGTGAAGTTCGTTTACAAGCAGTTTAATTAATCCGTCGATAGGAACCTGGTTATAGCTGGTAATGACATCTATGATCTATAGGAGCGGAAATTCTTATTCGACTAGTAAATTGAAGCCTTTGTTTACCTACTACCTAAGAGTTGACGTCAATGCGGTTAGCCGAAGCCTTTATTATACAAAGTTTAGGCTTCAATTGAGGATACTTGTGTACAAATGCATGAGGAACTAAGTATTCGTGTACAAAACGTATCGGGTCTACAAACTCATTCAAGTGTACATATATCTATACTAATATAATAAAGAGGTAAAGTTTGTTTTTTGTTTGTATGAGGTAATCTATGGAAGTACTGGTCCGGTTGTCAAAATTTTTTCACCAATAGAAAGCTGCTATATTCCTGAGTGACATAGCCTATATTTTATGTACGCGGGCGAAGCTGCGGGCTAGAGCTAGTATTTTATACTTGACTTATTTTTATTGTCATTGCTATTCTTGTTGAAAACCTGGAAATGATTTCAGCTTTGTATTTAAGGTATGCTAACACTAAAGATTATTAACAACGACACGGTACAAGTCATGTTCATTTTTATTTAGCGGCAGTCGTTTATAACTCCATTGAGGATCGATGACGTTTAACCACAAGCTACCAACAACAGGATAAATACTAAACAAAACACATGAAAAACAATTGAAAGCAAACGTATGGGAATTACTACGTGAATCAGGAAATACTGTTTTGTTTTATAATAAAACGGAGGTGTTTCACTTACAAGCATAACTTGCTGTATTTTCAATATCGTTGTTGTTAAACCAAAATCTGCTATAAATTTCTAGATTTGACCACAGCTTATAGGTCACTGCCTTATTTCTAAAATAAAAGAACTGCTATGTGCCTATGACCACTAGTTATGGAACTATGGCCTCAGAATGAAATGTGCTATGTGCAGCAGCTAAAACTTCAGGAAAACTTCTTTTGTCAATATTTCAAAAGTATACTTTTTGGACATAGCAGGTTTTGATTTGAAAACGACAATATACGCCCGTTTTCATTAAGCTATCTATCTATAGTTGCAGCTACTAAAGATAAACCAATCTATCCTTTTGCCCTTGCTTTCCCATAACCTACCGACGACGTCTAGCATTCCCTAGCAAAGTTGTGGATGGATAGATAGAATCTTACTGTTTATCGGGGATAGATCTATCTATGAACTGCGGTAGGTTGTTGAAAACGGGCGTTATTCTGAAGTTTATTGATTCACAATTGAAAATTGTGAAACGTCTGAATATAAAAGTTTGATTTTCAGTGCGCTCCTTCACACGCAGCCCGTCTAGACAGGAGTTCCGTAATTATTTCTGTCGCGAATCCAAGGCGCGTGCGTCATTCGCTTTGACGCAATCAACCGAAAAAAACGCATCGATTATCGAAATACGAATTGCAGTACAACTAAAACAATATACAATTATTTATGATCGACATTGATAAACGAACAATGAATAATCAGTCACTTAGCGGAAACCCATTGTCAGCAAGAGAAATCTTTTAAGCAAATAATGAGAATGAAGTAAATACTACTCCTCATATAGAAGCAGATACATTAAAAACCTTATCAAAATATGAACTGATACGTAAGAAATTTATTCTTAGAACTGGAAAACTTATCTTCGTACCAAGACATGTCAAGGCTTTGTATACAGACGAGTTTGAAAAATTAGATTAATTTAAATCTATCTATCTACGTCGCGCGTCGTGCGTGAAGATACATCAATTTTAATGGTTACGCGATGAGTCTACTCCAGATATAGCCGCTGTTATCAGTACAGGTAATTAAGGTTTATTTATAGAACCGATAAGATTTTTACGCGAACCTATTGGTGCTTCAAACGTCAAGTTGTCATAACTAAAGAGGTCGATATGGAAATCAAAAATAGTATTGTGTACTTGATGTTTTATTGCGTTAAAACAGTAGTAGTAAGTCCAAGAGCACTTGAAGATTATTATGGAATATTTACTTGTAGTCTAGAAAATACTGTACTTCACTACGTAGTATAAAACAAAGTCGCTTTCTCTGTCCCTATATCCCTATGTATGCTTAAATCTTTAAAACTACTCAACGGATTTTGATGCGGTTTTTTTTTTATTAGATAGAGTGATTCAAGAGGAAGGTTTATATGTATGATACACGCATAATATAGTAGAGTAACACTGATAAATTTGCACCCATGCAAAGCCGGGGCGGGTCGCTAGTTGAAGATAAGTGAAGGTAGAATTAAATGCAGCAGGTTTTTTTCTTAATATGTGTTAGTATCCGGCTGCGGGTCACTGGCCTGCGCATGCGCCGCCGCGTCTGCCGGCCCTTGGACAGGTTCCGCGTAACGGGAGCCGGGACCGTGTCAATCTCGACAATTATTTAGCCCTCTCCATCGACGCATCTCGAATACTTCATGGTGCCCTCAGTGTTTGCTGTACAAGACATTATAGTAACGTGTACCTATTAGTATCTTTGTGATTTGAGAAATTATGCAACCAACAAAGGTTAACGCATTGTGCTAATTTTCCCCTAAATATTTTATTTAACGTTAATATTAAAGATTATTTAAAATAATTCATATTTATGCATTACTTTGAATACTAAAAAGTTTTAATTTAAATATTTACTAGAAAATTGATTCATATCAAAGCAAAAACCAAATATAAATAAAATGAATAGTTAAATATGTAAGGCAACCTAAGGCAACGTTATTTGAACTCTTTGTTGAAGTACCAGTGAGATTCTTACGAAGTAAAAATTTAGAAAAAATATTACTAACCAACAGAAGTCATCAGACTCGTAAGTAGTCAATGTTGATGAGGTACCAAAAGAAAAAGATGGCGATAAACGAAAAGTATTAAATACCTTATGTAGATCCAGAACTACTAACGATAAACTACAGACAAAATGATCACAACAGAATTGAAGAAGGCTTTTGATTGAGTCAACCACCAACTCTTTTTAAGCACATTGTACCAATTACCTCGACAGAAACCAACGGGATCCGAACCCCCCTTGCCCCGGGTGGCGTGCAGCTTTCTACTCGAGCAGCAACAGCTGATGACAGGCGATAACTGAGCAATTAGCAGCACTTACAGCCGATACCCATCGACACCGTTGACAACCGTGAAATCACTGACGACGACCAAATTGTTTTATTGTACAATTATTATATTAAAACACGCCGTGCTTTCTCTGAACATACTACAGAAGGCATAACACTACTGTTTATTCTTTGAACCGACGTTAAAACCGACAATGGAGAGAAAATAAATAATTGACTTGATAACATTGCAGAATTCATTAATACAATTATTTGATCCTTCTTACCTAATAAACAAAATGGCTTTTATAGCTTTTACAAGGTAATAAACAGTTTTTACAGTTATGACCGAGTTAGGTGGCACATAAGATAGGCATGACTAGGTGACCGAATTAGATAATTATTTGAAGTCAAGGAGAAGAAATATTTTCAACTACTACTAAGTTACGGGTGTACTAAGGAAGAGAAATTCATATTCTGTTTGCCTCTAAACTCTGTCTAAGCTCTTCTTCAGTGTTATTTCTTTTCGCACATTTTCTTTCATATAAACCTTGTCCTGACTATTACGAATACAATAAAACAAATTAGGTACATTTCAGCAATCGCTTTGTATTTATACAGAAGACCCGATGGTACCTACGACTTAAATGCAGATGATTAAATCGATCAAAATTTTAAATTTGTATACAAAATTGCCAACGACGACCTTTTGATGACATAATGACGTCAAGCAATTGAGTATTTGACTATTTTTTTTTTATTGTTAGTATCTTTTTAATGCCACTATAAAAAAATAGTATTGTTTGAAATGTTTTTTAGCAACTTTATTCAAAATCGCAAATAAAAAGAAAGTTTCAAATGTTTATCAAATTATATTCTGTTCAATAATTCCGGAGACTAAAATGACATTTCAACACCAAAGAACTGGCGTCATTTCTATAGAAATTTTGACATTACTTATGTCAATTTAGTCTCCGGGTTTATTGAACAGAATATAGAAACTTTTCAAATCAAGCAGTATAAGGGGAAGCTGTAAAATAACAGTATAAGGATATACATAAAACATTATACATTGAAAATATAGTACAAGAATAAGTATAGGCAAATATCAAACTTAAAATACAAAAGCGTACGTTGCTTCGGCAGACGTAAATTATGCTGATATATTGGCCATTCTAAAGAAAATAAATATCTTTACGAGTTTCTGTATCTTTTCGTATCATCCGATAGAGATGCAGGCGCTGTGGGATGTAAACGAGCAGTGTCACGATCCAGCACTAGTGCAGTTTACTATTAAGCAATGCTTTGTACTCAGATGCGATAGCGGGAGGTATAGATTAGATTATTATCAACAGTCTTGATACTTTCATCTTAGGCGTTACAATCAACAGTGTTGACAATAGTTCATAGTATATAATTTTTCCTATATTCTCTTGCTTCTTAATATTTATAACTTTCAATAAAACCTTAACCGTTTCACAGGTCATCTGCATATTGTTTGATATCTTATAGAAAATATATGTATTGTTTAAAATATTTCGAAAAATGTACGTAATTCACCTAGATTACATCATTATTTGCTTTATTACTTTTGTAATACTATTCATAATAATACTAAGATATTGTTCGTGAGCAAATATTTTTTTAACTATTGAATAAATATTGTTGTAAAAGCTGTTTACCTGTGACTTTTCGATATAATATTTACACAGTCTACTTAAACATACTTTATTTCACCGAAAGAAGACTTTGTAACTTCAAAGAAGTAAGAAGTATGTTGTCTTGAGACGCTTTTTTCTTCAAAAAGCTAGATTATATCAAGCGCAAAATTTAGTTGTTTGATAGAGAAATTGCATGCTTTGTTTTACCATAGGATCAACATGTTTGTGGTTGTCCAAAGCTCCGTGAACATTTATCTACCTACAGCAGACGGAAACCCAATTATAACACGCCAATAAAAATAAATTAATATAATTAACTTTATTATTAATCCACTAATTTGCATGACAACAGTTCGATCAACCAAAAAAAAAACAGTCGTGAATGCTAATGAATTGTAGAAAAGAGCTTAGATAGCTGTTCTAATAGAAAATATTGATAAAATAGTGTCTGCACTGTTTCAATAGACTAACCGTTTTAACTGCAATACTAAGTAAATAGAAGCAAGTAACATAGTGCTTAACAAAAATGTTGTATGTTGCTAGGTTGCAACTGTAGTACCTACTATAGGAAAATCCATGTACGACGTTTACAATATACAAACATGACTGACAATTATACATATATGTTAAGGATATTTACTTTGTTTTCCTACAGCAGAATTGTTTTTGTGTCTCATTCGGCAGACGATGCACTTATTCATGCAAAAACCAACATTCTAGGACCTAATCCTACATCATATTTATTTCAAAAGTAGTAAAATTCATTGATAGTTGAGTTTAAATTTAAAATCATAAACGAAGACATCACGTAATTCGCAACAATATCAAGCGAGGAGAATGATAACAGGCTGAACGCGGATACGGCGTCCACACGCACACTCGCGCAACCAGAACGCACGCACGCACACACGCGCGCCGGACCAAAATAGCATCGCCGATAGCGCAAACACACCAACACACGCCCACACGTTGTACGTGAACTGTAATAAAAACATACATAGACACGCACAGTGCGCTATGAATAAGACACAAATTGAAATGGAATCGTACGAGCGAGCTGATTGTGAACCTCTCCAGCCGCACGACCTCCTGCAGGAGTCGCAGCGCACGCGCCAGCAGGCGGCTCGAAAACACGATCAGAGTGAAAGCCGATTTCGAGTACCGACCTCGAATTTATTTGCATACCGCGATAAAAACTAGGCCCAAACGACAATAAGAGCGGGACCTCTTTACCACCAAGTACCGGTCTAGTCTAGTTCCAATTATAGGAGCGCACCGCAATTCTATGTCATGCAACATATCGAGGAATGTGGATCTGCGACGTCGCCGTATGTCGAAGCGGACTCACCTAAATTTATGACATACATGGCCTGGGAGCGCTCGAGCCTCCGCGCATGCTCCACGGCCTGATACAGTCCGCCGGAATCCACTTTGAGGCACTAGAAAACTTTAACACAAACAGAAAGCACTGCGTCAAGCGCAAGCATCTTATGGTGGCACTAGCACTTGCCGTCGAACGGCACGGAACGCGAGAGCGCGGCACTCAATGGACGACAGGTGAGCTCGGATCGCGATCGAACACTGAGCGAGAGCAGCGCGCGGGGCGGCGCGGGCGGCGCGGGTGCGGCGCGCGCGCAGCGCTCCAGCGCTCGCCGCCCAGCGCCCTGCAGCGCTACAACCGCTGATAACTGACGCATCAACTATTTCGTTAAAACGACTTAAATCTTGGCAATAGTTTCTACACAAAAAACACGGTACACTGTTTAGGATGCAGTTTCCAAGAATCAATTCTCACTAGATTACTGAAAACTTTTCCAGAGAAAAGTAGAGAGCTGACATGATGGATGGTTAATGTTATTATTTACATATTTCCAAGTCTAAAAATAAGTAATTAGTAATTTGCGCAAGTCACCGATGGACGCATGATACTTGGCACGCAATTAAAGCAGTTATTAAGGAGATCTACGAAGTTATCTGACGAGGATGCTGGGCCACAAAAACTGTCCGAATGACCGACACGTGAGTTCAAAATGTTATAAATGGGCAATGACGCAATAAGTGCTAACTTATATTCACAAAAGTTACAGACGAATTTACAACATGCCAAGAGTGTACAAAAAAGTCGCTAAATACTCAACAAGAAGAATGAGAAAATTCTATTTAATAATGGTCGAACTGATCTTGGAAAAGATAAAGATACAGAGGTTGTAACAGAAATGGTTGGTAATTTTAAGACCCTGCTTCTGTTGGAAATAAAACACTTTGTTAAAGGAGACCATAAAACAACCGAAAAATATTTAGACTTTCCGTTCAAAATCATCATGATCAAAATTAGTGAGAGGTTGCTTTTTTTGTTTCGGAATCTTCTGATACCTACTTTCTTGAGAGACTTGTTAATAATACCAGCAAAAGCAGTATTTAAAACATAACCAGTAATTTCTCATTCCGTGACACCCAGTGTAAGGGTACACACAAGTCTGGAAGTAAACAATCTTTCACCTGTTGACAAACAAAACATTGTTTGAACACAATCTGACAAATCGGTCGGTGTGACAACTGTAGCGGGCGTCTGTGGTGTCAGAGCAAATATTACGCGAACAATACAGGAAAATGTCGATCCAAACATGCACTACGCCCGGCTTGGAAACCAAATTGATTTTTTCTGTACATCATCATCTACCTAGACTTTTCCCAACTATATTGGGGTCGGCTTCCAGTCAAGCCGGATTTAGCTGAATACCAGTATTTTACGAGGAGCGGCTGCCTACCAGACCGCCACAACCCATTAACTGGGGTAACACGGTACTTCATGGCAAGACTGGAGTCAGTGGAACTATGGCAAAATTGTTATTTTCTGTACGTAGAAGCAATAAAATGAAGAAATGGAAAGCTTGAATAGAATACGTTAAAGTACTTCGTCAAAGCAAGGCTGCGATGACTCCGATTCTATGCGACGTGAATCGGAGAGCGCTTAAAATTAATTCAAGTGATTGCGTTTGCTTACTTCGCAGTGCGATCGCAATTGTCCGATATCGTCTTTCATTTCATCTGAGAAGCTTTTATTCTTCTTATAGATAAAAAAAAATCTTTATGTATAAAAGGAGAATCCGACTGCTTGACATATCAACGCACAGTCGAAAAACTAATGGGACTAGGAGTGTGAAATTTTACACAAGATTTCCTTTTATGACATAAGCGAACATTAAGAGAAGATTTTCCAAAACTCACTCCTGAAGGGGATGGAACAGGGGTCCAAAGTTTTTTATGAATAAACCTATTTTCACTTGGGCGAAGTCGCTGGCAGAAGCTAGATTCACGTAAGATTTTTAAGAGAAGTATATGAAACTATGTATGAATATGGAAAATTGTATTATATTTGCAGTTTAGCAAAGCTTTTGCGACCACGATGATCAGAAAAACATCTCTTTCCTAGATTGGCAGATGAAGAAGGTGGGTGTTAGTACAACGCAGTGATCAATAGCTGGTCGCGCTCGCCGGCGATAGGTCAACCGCGGAATATTTAGGGCGCCGCGTGACGTGGCGTGACGTCGACTGATTGCACGCTGAGCAGCCGCGTCCTCGCCGCTGCTTTATGAGGATATCGCCCGCACGCACTATCTGACGACACACATCGTAATGCAACCGGCGAGTTTAAAAACGTAGTTTTTTTATTGTTATAAACTAGTGCTTGATGCAGTGCCAGTGTGGAGCAGCTACCCAGGACATGCGGCACTTGCTATGCTGTCCATCCTGCACAACCACCTGTACTTTGCAGGATCTAAACGAGGCCAATGCCAAAGCCAGGTTGCCAAATACTGGGCAAAAAAGTTTAATGAGAGCATCGATAAGAAAAGAAGAAGTGCTTGACTGCAATCCCGCCTGATGGTAAGCAGTGATGCAATCGTTGATGGTGAGGCGCACTAGTTTATTAAGACCCTATTCACTCTAGCCTTGAAGATACCCGACCGAGATCGCAGCATGCAAATTGTTCCAGTCCTTCGACGTAAGCGGTATAAATGACGACACAAAGCGCTTAGCCCGGACCGTATAGGATTCAAGAATGTAAGGGTGGATACTCGCCGTACGACGGTTTATACGTGATGGTAGAAAGTTTGTTATGATTTCATAAATGTAAGCGCTTTGCCTCGTCGTTTATACCGCGTACATCGAGGGACTGGAACAATTTTCCTGCTGCGGTCTTTCCGTCCGATTACAAATTGGGTGTCTTCAAGACTAGTGAATAGGCTCTTAATAAGCTAGTGCGCCTCACCATCAACGACTGCACCACTGCTTTCCATCAGGTGGGATTGCAGTCAAGTAGAATTTTAAGACAATTAAGCTGACAGAATCAGTAGAGCTTATTGCCAGTGCCAATGCCGATTTCAATCATCATCGTCTTCTTATCCTAAGTACATATTAATTCACCCCCGCCTGACGTCATGATATCTGTAATGTATGAGGACCTCATTGAATATTTATGGTAGTGGACGTCAGGACTCTTATGATGACGTTCGTTTTTCAATATACTTACATACTTTTTCTCTTGACCTACGCCCTTTTATTCACTATCATTCAGGCGTTTAACTTTCATGAAAGTTTTCATTTAATTCTTTCTTTTTTCGTATTCCTTTTTCTCTCGTTTCCAATATTGACAGTAAATTATTATGCAAAAGCTCGATAAGTGCAAAATTAATAAAGAAAAGCGGTATCTTTTGAATAGTGCAGGCACTTTAATAGAAGATGTTGTAATGAAAGTAATAAACCTTCCCTCTAGGGAAAATGCCGTAGGAAGGAAAATAATTTCTGACTTTCTTTTCCTTTAATTTTCCTTAGGTGAATCTTTCGCAGTGGGTCATTTGCATGTTATTTCCTTAAGAGCCGTCACACACGATGACGATGCTATAATTTGTAGCCTATGTTCGGCGAACCCCAGATTGAACTACCTACTTACGACAGGAAAATTTAAAAGCCTGCATTAGATAATAATTCTGTAGGTTTCTTAGTCTATAGGTGAATATTTGCGCGTGACTCGGCAAATTGTAGAAAAAAACATCTTTTCGGGGTTAGCCCAATTGTGTATTAGGGTAGCATACGAGTAGTAGTCATGCCTTTTATCTATTTCTACATTATTTATTATTTTATTTCAATAGTGTTTTCGTTTTCATATAGCGGACACACACTCACAGAGTGTGTCACAGGCAGGCCCTAACAGAACACGGTGGCAGGGCTGTACCAAGAGTCGAATTTGAGTTAGGGCAGCATTGGTTCCAGGTAGGGCGGAAATAGAAAATTTAACATAATTCCGCTGCCGTCGAAGCACCGGCTCCTTATTCAACCATCGTGTATATTACTGACCTCTAGATCAGGGATGGTTATTTTTTTTATCTCAAACTATAAACAAGCATTTTATTTTTAATAATTTATCTTAATTTCGGTATTTTTAAGGTAGGCCATTATAAATTCAAGGTAGGGCATTGCCCCAAAATGCCAACCCGGATACGGCCGTGTACGGTGGGTATTTTGTCCAGACAATAAATAATGGAATAGTCCACCTTTGTACCAATACTGTACATAAAGTTTAAATAAATAAATACCAGTGTTGATTAATTTATCATTTCAAATATTGCACAAATTATAATGTTCTTTTTTCTTTGTGTTCACACGTTTTAGTTTATACTATTCTGTAAGGCAGGAATAAACGGTTTATTTTTCTTTTTTTCTAGTAATATTTGTACCCCCTGAGAGATTGCCATTAAAATGAATTATTTATGTAAATTTCAAGGAATTTCAACAAATGCCATTTTTGTATTAAAAAACTTTTTTTAGTCATTCTGTAGAAGTGTAGTCTAATGAAGACTATAACTGCACTACCACCATCATTACAGCCGAAAGACGTCTACTGCTCGACACGGGGATTCCCCAAGTGTCGCCACTAACATAATAAGGACTAATTAAAGACTAATAAATTAATAAGACTTTGTATTATGATAAATTATATATTAGTTGTAATATAAATTATAAGCGTATGTTAACAACCAGTTAGAAATGACTTTGAACGTCAGTCGGTAAGAGTTACTACACGAATCGAATACAAAATATACCTATAAACATTTTGACGATATGTAATTTTGTTTTTCTAGAAAAAACTAAGTCTGAGAATATGAAAGACAACTCCAACTTGTGCGTTGTATCGCAGAAATGTCAAAACGGCTGGGCCCAAAGACGAAGTCAAGAAAATGTTGGTGGGACAGACTCTCTGTAATCAGAACAGCAGGTTGAAAGCATGAACACTTGTAGACACCGTAGGGTTTTGGTACCGCCGCTGACGATGTTGCACGCGCCCCTCAAAGAGAGGTCAGCGGGAAGCCTACTGGGCCATGCGCTAGCTTCCGAAAGGGAAACCCCGAGGTCCTGAAAAGCAAGGCAAAGAAGGAATATAAGAGTGGGTATAAGTTAGTAAAAGTATGACTTGCCCTCCTGGTCCGCCCAGAGCGGGAGAAATCATTCCATGATTTCCCACCAAAGAAAACTCTTACAATGTTGGCTAAGGAAGTCATATTACAGTCGTTTAGTGTTTAACATCGATAATTACAGTTAACCAGTAACATTTACCCAAACAGATTTTAACTAGCCCAATTTGCATTTTCGCATTAATTTAATTTTAAGACTACTTTCTTACGACTAGTTTCTTAATATTTAACGAACATCGGACCCAGGTACCTTCTTCCAGGTGCCTACTTGCAAAAGCCTTACAAAAAGCCTTTACAAGTAGATTTTGGAGGTACAGTGTCAGGTTTTCAAAGAAAAGTTATTGGATCCTACCATGTTAAATCGACTTTAAAATTTATCGTCTTATTGAGAATCGGACAATACAGAAAATTAGGTGCTATTAGGTAAGATTATTTTACTATAAAAAAGAAATAAAAAAAATTGTCGATATACGTTAATCACTGTAATCGGACTAGTTAATGTATCAATTAAGGTCACGACTTTGAACTTAAAATAATGCAAAACCGTACTTCCTTCTTGTATTATTTAAAAAAATAATTCCATTGTATAATAGACGTGACACAATATAGAATAGGTTAATTACAATATATATACAATATAATACGATAGTTAGTGATAGCGTGAAGAGTGACAGGACAGAATGGAAGCAAAAAAAAGTGTTGCGCCGACCCCAACTAAATCGGGACAAGGGCAGGAAGATGAAGATGACAATATGGCAAGCATCATCTTCGGCAAAAATAGACGAGTAAGACCCACAGTTGTAAGTCCCCTCTTTGTGAAGTGAATGAAGAAACACCAAGGCACTTCTTACTTTCCACCTGACGCTGAACCTCACGGGACCGGGCCAGTTTGGGAGGTTCCTGTTTCGGATTCAGGAGAAAGAAACGATGTGTCGCGATTGTGCGGATCGCCCGAAGATGGAGAGACAGACGGTAGAAGTCTGTCTCTCTTAGGTGTACCACCGTCCACCATGTCCATGTGGAAGCGATCGGCTGCTGTTACCTCTCGCATCCAGCTTTGGTGTCGGAAATTGTCCTGAGAGAGGGCGAATGAATGGGAAACGGTCACCTCTTTCTCGCGAAGTAGTAAAGCCTGCAAAGAGGTTGGACGGAACCGTAATAGAAAGAACATTGTTACACCCCAACCACTGCTACAGGAAACGACCCCGATTCCCATGGGTTTATGGATGAAGAGCAATGAGTAGCTCGCCTACCACCGAGAGAAAAGCGTGAGAATTCATTAGATGATACCCCACCTCAAAATAAACATCCGAAGGACGTTTGAAGAATTAATTTAAAAGCTACGGTTTAAGTTAATTAACTCCAGACTAATATATTTTTAAACGAAAAAACATTGTTTACGACTCACGAAAACTGGTATTAAAATAAGAAACAAAACCGGTATTCTTATTAAAGATCAGTGTGTCTGATCGCGCGTTTGTACGATTTAAGTTCGGGCGCACTGACTATGAGCGGAAAACCACGTACAATTCGGATTATTCTGACTGAATCTTTGTCTGTTCTTCAAGATGACACGATAGACCTTTTTAGTTTGGTGATCATCACTGAGAGAGAACATCATCATCATCTACCTAGCCTTTTCCCAACTATATTGGGGTCGGCTACCAGTCAAGCCGGATTTAGCTGAATACCAGTATTTTACAAGGAGCGGCTGCCTACCAGACCTCCACAACCCATTAACTGTGGTAACTGTGAGAGAGAACATCATTGATGATTATTTCCACACAACATAACCTTGCGCTCACAGCCGAAGACTTGAGTTCACGATCAACATATTCACAGAATATAATAATCGTGTTAATTTAGCATCAACAAAACGAGTTATATGTTGTAGTCAAAGTAACCTATCAGTCATGTGACCAGAAATGTAAGCAAGCTAACGAAACTGCGTAGGATATGAAATGTCAGAAATAACTTATTCTTAAGTTATGATTTTCAATCAATTCAAATCGGTTTATTGCAAACATGTGGAATAGGTGGAATAAAAGTTAAAATTATCACACATACATCCGTAAGTGCACTGCAAAACAAATTAATCACAATATAATAAAATACATTTAAAAATTAAGCATTTTACAATAAAATAGGTAGACAAAAAGATATGAATAATAAAATTGAATAATTTCAAATCGAAAAGAATATATCAAAAGAAAAACAAAGATTTAATTGAAGTAAATTAATGTGCACCTGCGCTAGTATTTAAATTATTAATTTATTTTTCTTAAAACTTTTTCAATGTGTAGTAACGAAGGTTTTTCTGCTTTTCAATTAGATAATAATTGTTCACTTATTTACGTAGCGTCTGCAATAGGGAGTGTGACATCAGACATACTGTAAGCAAACTAAGAATGAGACAGGTTCATAATAATAAGAAAACACAGTGTCATCATCATCATCTACCTAGCCTTTTCCCAACTATATTGGGGTCGGATTCCAGTCAAGCCGGATTTAGCTGAATACTAGTATTTTACCAGGAGCGGCTGCCTACCAGACCTCCACAACCCATTAACTGGGGTAACACGGTACTAAAGAACAAGTGTCATACAGTCGTAAATCAAATGAATTAAATTAATAAGCAAAACAATGTTTATTGACATTCATAAATAAAAACAAATGTTAATCAGCTAAATTCCACCAACTACGTCTTCAACTGACTACAAGGTCAACGGCCTCTTTTAGCGTAGTTAATTGAAACTATTTTTTTTTCCCCATTTAACTAAACCCATCAACATCTGCAAAGTATCGATTATTAATATAACCAAGTACAACGATGATGATGATGAATCAATGACAGAATATAACTGCCGACTAAACATTGTATACAAGCTCTCCCACGCACCGCCTTGAAGTGAAGCCGAGCCGACGACGGCCGACACACGCCAAGCCGTAGCGTAGTAAGAGTAACCGTGACATTGACTCCTCAACTTAACTGCATAAAAGCTGGACTCAACTAAAAATACAATAAACATTATATCACCACTCGCAGTATCAAATAACACGACAGAGCCGTCCACTTTGACTCACTAACTTCTTGATTTAAACTCCCCTGCGTCATTCGGTGACACACACAACCTCGCGTCCTCACTTGCCAAAATACAGTTAATTCTGTAACTCACTTTGTCTCTATTTTCATTATTAAGATGGCATGTTTTGTCTGTAGAAAGAATATTAAATTAAATGTCTGCTGTATTTTGTTTAGATATTGCGATATCATTGCGCAATTTTAAGGCAGTCAACACTCTTGACCTCGTAGTTTGTTTTGGTGTTTATTCTCAGGGTAGTCAGCTAGGAAACACTGGCCTCGTCTAGACTAAATTGACAAAATAAACAATTGTCGCTGTTTTTGAAAAGTCTATTTGCAAAAATAAATATCATTTAACATCAAGATAGAAATTATTTTGATAAGAGGTTATTGGTATGAAAAGATGCATTGCAGTTAATCTGAACATGTGAAGTTGATATAGATTTCACAGGGCAAGAACTAGTCGTAGTAGTAAAAGTGACAAACTGACTCATAAGAGGGATCGTAGTACCGATCTATCTTGAAGCTTACATCAGCACGCATGATGAGCGTGCTTTTCATCTCGAAAGACCATTTCTTTCGTAACTTATTGTTCTGCTAGCCACCCAGAGTATAACAAACGCCAGGAGATAATCCACTATTAATAACTTATAATTTCAGCGAACTAATAAAGTGGAGCGGTGCGGAGACGGCAGCGCAGGCGCCGCACCGTGGGTGATCAACCTTGTCTAGACGAACTTGACTAACCAGTGTTTACGTAACAACTTCATTATTACTCATAGTTTACCATTTTTACACGATTTGAGGAAAGAACAAAGAAAAGAATGGAGACGTCCCACGAATTTCTGCGAACAATTTAAATTATCAGAATTTCTGAAGTGGCGAAAGATAGGCGTAGCAGAGATACGAGCAGATTAGTTGGTGATGATGAATGAATGAATGAATGAAGTAACAGGAACTACTATCAACTGGAGCACAACACTGCACTTGGTTGGAAACGTGTCGTTTAGCTGAAGCCCATTAAAAGAGAGAAACAGTACTGACCTAGAACGAATATTTTGGAGATGACTTTGCTCGGAGCTTTGAAGTATTCGGGACAATCCCTAAGTAGATGGAGAACACCATTATTGTCATTCAAACCAATTGTTACATAAAAAACCACTACAGCAATCAGTTTACCGAGTACAAACGAACAGCTAGATCACCAACGACTATTATTAAAACCATGTTATGTGGAAAGGTACCTCTTTATAGCCATCATGGTCATTTTTAATGGCCTCCTCAACCATGGCCCGTGACGAGTTATGGTAGTGGCCTTAATACCACCATTACAGCATTGCTTAATTAAATCTGACTTTCTAAAACCACACGCACTTACCAAAATGTGTTTTTTGGTTTTACAATTTGCTTTTCGAGAACGTTGGCTTCTGCGGTTGAAATTTTGTAGGTTAGTTGTTGTCGATTTTAAAAAATGTTGTGTCGCTGTTTTACGTTTAAATATTTGTTATTTATGTCAGTTCGTGTCTTCGAACCAACCTTGAATCCTTCGCACGTCTGGAGCACGCTTCCTGGTTTCAAACTGTTGACATGTAAATTAAAAAACTTTGCGTTTAAAACACGAAGTATGTTCAGCAAAATCGAACATAATTTATACTAGAAGCTGAAACCTGCTCAAACAATAAGAATAATAGGAGAAAAGGAATGAAATATCAACGCCAAAACTACTGGGACTAGGAGCATGAAATTTTGCACAAGTTGAGACGCAGGTGAGCACTAAGAGAGGATTATCGAAAATTTGTACTCCCTGATGGAGTGAATTTTCAAACGGGGCCGGGCGTTTAGTTTGTAGGAAGAAACCTACGATCACACGGGCGAAACTGTTAGCAGACGCTAGTTTACGTATAATCATTTCCAAGAAAAAACACTTGCTAAACTGTCAGACTAAATAAAAGCGTCACATCAAGTGACACCTGTCTACGATAACTCCAAAAGTTTAGCATCTAGCCAAATCGTAGCTCTCAAACTAGGCATTAGTCAACAACGGCATCATCAGCAACTCATCGGTTATATTTAACGCGGCCGCGCCGTCGCCGCGCCGCCGCCGCACCGCCGGCCGCCCGTCGCCGGACCGTCACCGCCGACTCACGGTTACTAACATAAACAGTTATAGCCGGCGCCATGTCAAAATATCCGTCACGGTGATATAAGTGTTATAGTATTTATGTCATAGTCGATCTAATAGCTCACTTACGCATTCACTAGGCGACAGATTTTGAACAGAGAAAGGAAACGTGTGAGAAAATGGATGAGTCAATAGTTGATGAGGACGTGGGTGTGACGGTTTCTGCGGTTAGGCTCTCAGAGCTCATTGCGGAAACGCAACAAACATGTTGCAGGTAGATACAGATATGTTTGTACCAAGCCAAGGTGTTTATACATCAAGTCAACAATCTGCATTGTTGCAGCCCAGGATCTGCAGACGATGCGTATTACACCATCCGTCGTCATCAACACACGGCTAGAGGTGAATCATCGCCCCTTTCTTCCGGGAACATGCGAAACGTAGAGATACAAGGTTGAACTATTTTCGGGAGACCACTTGAAACTAAATCGTATTCGGTTAGCGGGAATTGTTACTCTTCACAAAAAGAAACATTCTGAAGATATAACTCTGATTGGATAATATCTAAACTTGTGAAATGATTAAAAGGAAAATGGTTTAATTGTTTATTTATTTATTTTATTTTATGTATATTAGGAAAACTTACAGCTAACATATTAGAGTAAAACGTTACCTATAGGTAAAAGAGAGCCAATTACAAGTTTCCACTTATATAAACTTTTTAAATAAAATCGGCAGATCGGTATTAACAGCGTGAGTGTAGACACAGATTTATCAGAAAAAAGGAAATAAGATACATTGCAAAACAAAATCAAGCTCCAAAGAAAGAGTTACTTAAGAGTTTTTTAACCCTCTGAACACCACTTGCAAATAGATCAAGATCCACATCCCGGCACACCATGTTAAACGTTCGACATACTCTTTGTAGGTATGAGTTTTGCCTATAGACAGTTTTTACGATAGGTACGTGCAGGAGATGAGGTCTCCGGAGAAACACAGATGGTACACGCAGTCCAATCTTAGCCACCAGCTCGGGTACGTCAATGGACCCGTTCATTACATTGACTAGGAAAACAATATCTGCAATTTTTCTTCCAGGTGGAGGTAATCCCAATACAAAAACTTTTGCAATGGTAGAAAGCTACGCAGATTTTGAGCAGTGTACAGGTCCTGTGGGATATTTTACGTATTCACTCAGGAGTTAAAGAGGATTGTAGGTAAAGTTGCCAGATCTTCAAATCGAAAAGCCGGAAAAACAGCCAGTTTAGCAAACATTTGATTAAAAAGGTAGAAAATTTGTTTTTTAAAGCTAATCGGAAATACTTTTTACATTCTAATGAAATACCAAGTCATTGCTGGCCTGCAAACGTTTGCAAAATCTATAAAAAATGGCCAAATTTAAAAAGCCTAACAAATGCCGGACAGACTGTACTCCGCCTAATTTGGCCGGATACACAACCAAAAAGCCTGACCGTGTCCGGTTTTATCCAGACGCCTGGCAAGGCTAATTGTAGCTATCAAAAAACACGGATTCAGGTAGGGAGCGACGAAGACCAGTCGCGTCGGGCTCTAGTTAAGGCTATGGTCCGAAGCAAAAAGAAATGAGATGCAGACGCATCCTTCTTGCGAAGTAATAATGTTAGGGAAGGAGGCGGTCACAATAGTGAGGGAACGTACATCCTCACGCCCAAGCCCCGACAGGAGTTGCCCTGGGCGTCGGGAAGCACAATGCAATTTCCGACCAACATAAGCGCGAGCTTGCGGTTGACGAGTTATGGGAAACTCGGAGTCCACTCGTCTTATAAGGACGGAGCGGAGTCGCCGAATACACAATGCGAGTGCAGTGCTCTTGTTCAAAACATGAGCCACATGTTGGAGTGCCCCCAGTGCCCCTATACCTGCACTCTGGAGGATCTAATGAGCGCCACTGATGCAGGTATTAACGTGGCCACTTACTGGGCCCAAAAAGTATAACGAGTTTACCATAGAATCGAGAAGAAGAAGAAGCGGAGTCGCCGTCGGCACCTAATATTCTATGCTCACCTTAAAGAGCAGTCAGCAAACCGTAGGGGCCCAGTAGGACTGACTCCTGCTAGGGCCATGAGGAAAAGTAAAAAAAGAATATTCGTGATACTAGAACGTATAAGGCAACTGAAGAAACATAGTGTATGGTTGTAGTCGGTAGAATTCACCGAGCCCGAATCGTCGCAAAAAAACTCTATTACAATTTGTTTTATAGTCTGGCTTGTCTTGTAGACTCATAGTAATTCTATGATCACAAAACAAATACTATTAAAGCACTTTGAACTAGTTGACGCAACTGGTACAACTCGCCCGCCCATTGCTTGTTGAATAGCAAGGCTAGCACAGTTGTGGTCAGACCACGTCAATTATTGCAAGTTGACAAATTAAGCTCCTTTTATATGACAAGCATACTATGACGTATGACGGCTCTTGGAACTGGCAACATTAAATAGAGAACCAACTAAAAACCAACGCTACATAAAATAATGCGTTTAAGATAATTATGGGAAGGATTGTCAAAGTCAAAAGCATTTATTTCAAATAAACCATTTACAAATCCGGCTTGACTGGGAGCCGACCCCAACATAGTTGGGAAAAGGCTAGGTAGATGATGAAAACCATTTACAGGCACTTTTGAATAGCCAAAATTTCGGTCAGTCAAAAGTGAAGCAAGTTCCAGAGCGTAGATCTCTATGGAGAAGAGCGTGCAAGAAACTCAATGGACACTCTTTTGGCTCTTTTTTTTCCTTTTTGACGTTAGGCTAAGGGCCTATTTCACCACCTATGATTAAGTTTCGAGTATCTTACTTGGCAGATAATTTCATACAAATTCTGTCACATTTTTGAATTTATTCAGTGAGTAGTGCCTACTCGGACATTGTGAAACAGGCCCTAAGTTTTAAAATTACTAATAAAATATGTATGTAATCTGAAATAAATATTTGAATTAGAATTGAATTCTTCATATAACCTTGATCAAGTGATGACCACTAACCAAAGCTTAAAATAACTCCAAACAGTTTAAGGTGAAGCAAACGAATAAATTAGAACCCACTCAGAATGGATTTTGTTATTTCATAAGATTATATTAATGCAGAACCGGCATACCAACACAATAAACTTTATAAATAGCCAGACAAGTGGTTCTCCTACAAACGACACTGACATACAACGCGCGTGGGGCAGCGCACGCGCAGGTAGCAGTATTTTAGTCAAATATTAACAAGATTATAGCGGAATATGACCAGTAATGACCACTGTACATCAAGTTTAAAATAATAATAAATAAGTATGTGGTACGGTGTGGTATATCTGGTGAAAATCTTATCAAGTCATGATGGAGAAACCGTCGACCCTTCTAAAGAAGGAGGACCGATGGCCTGTAACTCGCTGGATGATGCTGTAGCTGTTATAGCGCAAATTAAAATTTTGGTAAGTTGTTCGTATTGGCAAAATTATTTTAATCAAAATGACATCAATAAGAAAAATGATCTAATAGATAAGTAAGCTTGCTTTTACTCATAACTAGCTTCTGCCAACGGCTTTGCCCGCATTATAGTAGGTCACTCCTTGCAAACTTTGATTCCCATTTCATTCACTTAGGGGATGAGTTTTAGGAAATCGTCGTTTAGTGCTCGCCTATGTCATATATAGGAAAGCTTGTGCAAAATTTCACGTTCCTAGTCCCAGTAGTTTCGACTGTGTGTCGATATGCCAGACAATCAGTTTCCCCTTTCGTATATGTATACGTGTATTGATTTTATTGACAGATGATCTGGCGAGGGTCGGAGGAATCCGATGGATGCGAGACGCACAGGACCGATCGTTGTGGCGAGGCTAGGCTATCTCCAGCAGCAGTGGACGTCTTTCTGCTGATGATGATAATGATGAGACATGTTATTTATCACTGTGTAGTTAAGTTTAGGTATACAACAAAGAATTGCAAAAAGTTTTTTTTTATATTTGTATTAAAAGAGTATCACAACACAAATTGTGTCATACTTAGAAACGGATACGTCTACAAGATACTAATTGAGCGATTAAATTGTATTGCAATTGGATCAGTGCCAAAGAAAAAATCTATTCTACTACATAAATATACGTCGTAAGTAGTCGACACTTTAGACAATTACAACATAATTGCTGTCATCAATATTTATGACATTGGGAAAAGGAATGACTGACATGACCGTGTCAGAATTGTTGAGAAAAGTGGTGGCGATGATGGCAGACGCTTTGGGGACTGTAATTTATGACTTAAGTTTGCCGTGCACAAATAGATTATTTTCATAATTATATACATTATGACAGTAATAATAAAATTTATTATTATGACAGTGGAGGAGCTCGTGGTTAGATAGTAACAACCGCACGGGTCAATCAATAAGGTTAAGCAACGCTTGCCAAGGTTGGTCTGTGGATGGATCTTAACATAACGAGTTTCCTCCGTGCCTCGGAAAGCACGTTAAGCCGTAAGTCCCGGCTGTCATTTGTAGATCTTTGGCAGTCGTTACGGATAGTCAGAAGCCAGTAAATCTAACTCCAGTCTTGCCATGAAATACCGTGTTACCCCAGTTAATGGGTTGTGGAGGTCTGGTAGGCAGCCGCTCCTCGTAAAATACTGGTATTCAGCTAAATCCGGCTTGACTGGAAGCCGAACCCAATATAGTTGGGAAAAGGCTAGGTAGATGATGATACTTTATGACAGTCGTCATAGGTAATAAGACGCCAGAAAGTCTGACCATCAACCAAAAAGTATTGTGTTGCCCATTAACTGGATTTTAGTGGTCTGATAGGCAGTGGCTCCAAGTAAAAGCTGGGTACTCAGCCACATCCGTTGAACTCTAACCATTATGTGGCTAGTTGGGAAAAAGCTAGGAAGACGATACATACTAACCAACCATTGATAAAATTTATAGCCTACACATATTAACCAATCAAAATGCGCATCTTTATTAATAGCAATATGACGCACAATAGATATAAATCTGCAATGGACGCCAAGTTTTCACGAGCCGCGCCAAACTTTCCAAGCGGATGTTGTGTCTTCAATGAATTAACTTCAAAACGATTGGAACAGCTGATCGGCACACAGACACATGTAGCAACATGGCCGACGTGCGTGCGTGCAACACAACGACACTATTTCGGCAGGTGACATTTGCTGTGAATCATTCCTTTGGGAAATCCCGACCTTAATAGGGGTGACAGTTTCTTTTTTTTTTACGATCGAACCGTTTGTTCGAAATTTGAAATATTTTTAATCATACAATGTGTGGTCAGTAACGGTATTTTAACTGAAAGCCAAACAAATCAAATTTAAAACAGCATTATTGTATATATGAAATGTACGGAGTTAATATTATCAAACAACAGCCGTCCTAGTTGCGAGCCAGACTAACAATTTATATAAACACAAGCCAACGAAGCATCTCAAATGTAGGGTACCTAGATCTATCGAAGTTACTATTTCGGCGGTTGACATTACCGCTGTGAGTCACTCCTCTGGGAAATCCCGGTAGTAAACAGGGCTGCGGGTTATGTAACCTACATTTACAACTCATTTACAGGCGAACAGCTTCTACATCGGAGCGTCTTGCCATGAAGTACCGTGTTAACCCAGTTAATGGGTTGTGGAGGTCTGGTAGGCAGCCGCTCCTCGTAAAATACTGGTATTCAGCTAAATCCGGCTTGACTGGAAGCCGACCCCAAAATAGTTGGGAAAAGGATGATGATGAGCTTATAGCCGACGAATGAAACTAATATTGAACTTGCTCTTGAAATCGATGTTGAAAGTGTTATAACAGAATCAGGTAAGCTGTGGCGTAAGAACAGCATTCTTTACTGCGTATCATTTTAAAATCTACTTAGGAAGCGTAATATTATCGACAAGATTAGTGTAAAGTAGGACAAAAAGCAATTAAACTTAAAATTAAAAAAAAAACTCCGACTACTCTCCACCTCTCAGATCCTGATGACCTTGAAGACCTGAACCGATCCGATAACACACGGGGTGTTATCGGATCGGTTCAGGTCTTCAAGGTCGTTTTTGCGTCGGGGTTAAAAAAATATATTTTTGGAAAAATAGAGTTGGTGTTGGTGATAGAGTGACGGAACACAGGACGGAATTAAAGAAAAATATGTATGTGTTGCGTCAACCCCAAGTAGTCTGGGGCAAGGGCAAGTAGAAGAAGAAAGCGACATAAACAAAGTAAAACCAGATATGTAACGTGTTATAAAACGTTGGTATATATTAGCGACAAACTTAAACAAACTACTACTGAAAATAACATTTCGTAACGCTCATTTCATTACGCCGTGACAAGCAAATAGTAAATGTGTCAGCCCTGCGGCGCAGACAGTAATTGCGCGCATTGTGCGTCAATGCCCTAAATAAACGAAAAGATCGCGGTTAACAAGCCATGCTTTTCCGTATTTTATGAACCATCCGTTTCTCATAACTTTATTATTTACTTCTGGAAAACTGTCTGTAATTCACTTTACACACTAAACAACCATGTTGAATAGCGCCCGTTTTCAATAAGCTATCTATCTACAGTTGCAGCTACTAAAGATAAACAAATCTATCCTTAAGCCCTTACTTGCTTTCCTATAACCTACCGACGGATAGCATTTCCTACCAAATTTGTGGATGGATAGATAGAATCTTACTGTCTATCGGGGATAGCTATCTTATCTATGAACTGCGGTAGGTTATAGAAAACGGGCGTAGATGTTCCCGTTAAATATTCTCCATTGAAAAAAAAATTAAAAGGGAAAATTTTCAGGCATTTTGAAGAACAGCTTTTCATTCCGCTGGATGTAGCAACACAGGATCAGACATCGTGGTGATGGAGAGGCTTTAGCGCTGCAATCATCATGATCTGCCTAGCCTTTTCCCAACTATACTGGGGTCGGCTTCCAGTCAAGCCGGATTTAGCTGAATACCAGTATTTTACGAGGAGCGGCTGCCTACCAGACCTCCACAACCCATTAACTGGGGTAATACGGTACTTCATGGTAAAACTGGAGTCAGATTTACTGGCTTCTGACTATCCGTAACGACTGCCTGCAGTAAAAGTCTTTAAACTGCATGCAGGGACGAAACCAAACAAAATTGAATAAACAATTCTCTGTTTACAAGTCCGTAATACGCTGTTGGCATCCCTGGAGCACCAGCCAGTCATCACGTCGTGCGTCAATGTCCTAAATACGCGATCAGTTGGCGGTTAACTAGAGTGGACGGCGGCCTGGACGCTCTTCCGTGTCTTACGAACTGAACTGGCTTTCTTATTAATCAACGATTCCATACCAATAAATAAACTGCAATGAATAAGCTTTCAAAACTCTGTCTCATTGTCGCAGGTCATTGCGCTTTACATTGTCAAACCGCAAATAGTTGGAGGTGTCGCCGCTAAAAATGGAAACTTGGGTTTTTACTGTTGTTACTGCTCAATTAGGTATTGTTTCTACAGTCATTGGCTTCAGGTATTCACATTGTTTCAGCTAATTTATTGTTTAGTTGCTTTGTTTTGCGGTTTGAACGAAGACCAGCTAATAAAGTGGTTATTGGAGTTGTTGCTTCCTTGGAATTACCTGAAACTTTGCAACGTAGTTGTGGAAAATAAATAAAAATTGATTGAAGAACAATGGTTCTATGTAAGCAGCTAATTTGAAACTGATCGACCATATCAAATTTATAAGGCGTAAAGCCAATATATTCTTCTTCTTCCTGCCCTTATCCCGTATTACTTGGAGTCGGCGCATTGTTTTTTCTTCCATTCTGTCCTGTCACCCGTCGTACTATCACTAACTCCCTTTTCTTTCATATCAGTGCTCAAACAATCCATCCATCTTTTCTTTGGAAAGCCAATACTTTGACATCACCAAAATTATCATTACCAAACCTACACCAACACATAGCAACCGATTACACTTTGATTTCGCTGCTTATCATGACGCTATCCTCGTCACAACTTGCCACGTTATCTTCACAACAAATGAATTCGCATTTTTCCACTGTGACGTGTCGGATCATTGAGTATGGTTGCAGAAACAATATGGCGCTGGCACTAGCTCTGTATGGTCGGTAGCACGCGAGTTCAGTCACGCACCGTGCGTCGATGACGTCAGAGGCACTGTGGCCGCTGGCCATTACTGCTGTACTATAGTGAATGAGTCCGATTGAGACGTGGACTTTGACCTTAGGACCAAGTTTTGCTCAGGCAATGGTCCTTACTGTATTACTTATTGAAAAGAGTTACCTTATTCACTAAGTTAGACAGGACTTACATACTTAATATGTGTAAGGTATGTTCTAGTATTAGGACCCTGACTCTTAAATTAGGTGAAACCTGAGACTTAGGAGTTAGTTTTGCTCAGCCAATGGTCCTTTACTGTGTTTTACTTATTGAAACAATTATCCTATTCCCAAAGACTTACATACATAGGTACATTAAAGGAAGGTATCTTCTAATATTAGGATCCTGCTTCCTAAACTAGGTGTGCCTTAAGACTCAGTGTTCTGCTAAAAAAAATTGTCCTTTCTGCGTCATGGAAAGAAGACAAGAAATTACAGCCTTGCAATGGCTTAATTTGATTGCCGAAGTGTACTATACTTTCCATCTCTTCAATTCATTTAAAGACACGTTTGACGAATGACCTATAATGATTGCTGTATACAACTTACAAGGATTTCAAGCCGCCATTACGTTGATCAAAGTTGAAATGATTTACAATCGAATACGTTTTAATTAAAATAAATCTGGTAAAGTACTTATATTATATAGCACATAATATTAAACTTTTTCCGGTACTACGATTCGAGCTTATCACAATAATACCCATTATTTAGGTCAGTAAACGCGAACTGTTAATGAGTGACGTGGCACCCGTCACTGTGCTTGACGTCAGCCATCAAAATACGACTATACGAGTACAGAGTACCAAATGTCGTCATCAGTATTACAGTCACGCTCATTTTCGTATTTTCCAGTTTAGAGGTGATCTGACATTAAAAAAAACGAAGTAATTATTCACAGGTAAGTTAAGAGCTGCCGTTTAATGAGATATACTGTTTCGTATCGCAATTATACGCGATTCAATATCATGATTTGAAGGGATTTTAAAATAAGAATATGCTACCATTTTTTTTGCAACAACTGCCAGAATTATAACAGTACGCAAAAAATATAATTGCAATGGTCCTTCGAGCCGGATTTTTTTTTTTTTAATATGTACTTTAGTAATTACATTTATTTTGAAAGAGTTCGGGCAAACATCTTAAGAATGTAACAAACAACGACATTTCAAAATTTTCTATTCCTTCCTTAGAACCACAAAAGCGAAACTTTTTACTTTTGACGCCGGATTCAAATTGCGTAAGAATTGAGTAATCAAACTGTTTATTTTAGATTAGGAAAGGTTGCTGACTGATTCGACTCGTTATATAACATTCGCCACCGTTAATGGCGCTTAGGGTGTATTTAATACAAATACCTATTTAACAAATATATTATTTAGCCTTACAGGGTAGCCTCTAAAGTCTGTTTTTTAATCTCTGAGACTAAAATGACATTACGTGGGTTGTCACCCGTGTCACAAAACAAAAGAACTGGCATCATTCTTATTGTAAGTTTAACATTTGCCAGTGGCAATTTAGTCTCAGGGATTAAAATACAGACTACTTTGAATTAGGGGCAGAGTATTGAAAGATCCCAGTAATGGAACATGTATTCTACCCTATGCACTGGTAAGGCCTCGTTCTGCACATAAATTAATAATATATTTTTACTGTCTGAACAGTTTAGAAATACTTTACAAAGAAGTCATTGATAAATGATAAATAATATTTATTTTGCAAATAGATAAGTCATTCTTGTTTTGACGTCAACTTAGGCTTTCAACAGCATCAACCTTGGTGAAATTGTGTCATTCCAACCATATACTAGTACTGACGTAGTCCTATATATCTTGTTATCTACAGTACTGTTACCTAATCTGTTGAATAACAGGAAATCCATCTATATTAATGTTTCGAGTCAATCAACAGAGATAAAACTTTCTTAGAAGTACACAATAATAGGTAGGTAATATCTGAGAAATTGTTTTATCATCAATTGCATGGAAACTAAATGATTGGGAAACTGAAGGAATGGAATGAATCTTTAACAATGAAAGGACATAGCAGCGGTTACGTATACAATACAATATACTTTCTTCTTTAGCAATAAATTTATTATAACAATCTTACTGGCATTATAAATGCGAAAGCTTGTATGTATGGATGTTTGTTACTCTTTCACGCAAAAATTACTAAATGGATTTCGATGAAACTTCGTAAACGGCTAGAACATGTTGGAATAGTACATAGGATACTTTTTACCACAGGAGATTGTTTCCTTAGGATAATTATCTACCGTCCCACATTAAAGACATTATAATATTTAAATTATACTTAAATCTCTTGTTACTAGAAGGAAAATAGATAAGGTCACACACCTACTCAAAATATAATAAACGATGGAAGCTTTAGAAATAAAAACAGTGCGTATCTACTTGTTTCAGTACATCCGTTATCACGCCTAGACCATGTCTACGACACGAACATTCGGTACAATCAGCTGATAATGACACTGACGGATACTGACAAAGATAGCGAGCTTGGCAACAACACTATGTGGTCCCAACACTACAGCTTATCTGACGAACCGCCTAAAACACGAAAGATCTAGATTTTCTACAACTATGACTTTCGATACAAAGATCAGACTGATTAGTTACTATGCGAATCGTTCTGCATGCCAACGGTGATCGACATTACGATACTGATATGATAACGAATTTTCAATGAATTAAGTGTGAGTGAGTTCATATTTTTGCCAGCCACGATACAGAATTTTTTCCAAGTATGGGGGCACGATTCTTTTTTATTAAGAATACAATCAGTTATCTAACAATAGCAATACATAGAGTACTTTGACGACCTGGTGAGGGTCGCGGGAATCCGATGGATGCGAGACGCACAGGACCGGTCGCTGTGGCGACGCTTGATGGAGGCCTATGGACAACTTTCGGCTGAAATAATGATGATGTTGCCCGCACCGTGAAACTTATTCCTAAGTTGCTACGCTACTAGAGCCGAGAGAGACAGACATTATTAAAATTAACAAAGTACGGTTCACTAGCAACAGGTTGCTGAAAGTCAATGTCGTCGCAAATATTATGATTACGAGTTACCAATAAAACATATGTCAGCAAACAAATGTAAAATACCGAAACTTTAACACCTTTTTTAGGTATGTATGTACACTTAGCTGCACCGCAGTAATATTATCTATAGCTGCACTAAGGTTAAGTACGGGAGGATATGGACCTAAGGTTTTAACAGATAATCATCACCAGCTACCTAGCCTTTTCCCAACTATATTGCGGTCGGCTTCCAGTCAAGCCGGATTGAGCTGAATACCAGTATTTTACAAGGAGCGGCTGCCTACCAGACCTCCACAACCCATTAACTGGGGTAACACGGTAATTCATGGCTAGACTGGAGTCAGATTTACTGGCTTCTGACTATAAAGTATTCACCTATTGGTTTTACCAGATAATAAATAACCAAAATGGTTCTTTTAATTATGGCTCTTTACAAAAAAACTGCAAACAAAACAAGGTGAATGAACAGGCGTGCTAAATAAAATATCCGCAAGTCATCTAAGAACACAAGTTTTTAACTAAATGATGTTATGTTCAAGGTCTACGTATATAGACGACATCATCATTTATTATTAGTATTATTACAGCAGACAGTCACGCGTCGCGTCTGACCGGGTCGCTAGTTTAAAAACTTAACGTAAAAACGAAATATAGTAAGTAAGGATAGTCCATTTTTTTTACTGATATTTACCAGATTATATTTTGTAAAACTAAACAAAAAATAAATTAAGAAACAAGTAGCGCCATCTGTGGACAGCACAACACACTAACACACGTATTTTTCATAACCAAAAAGAAACCAGAGATATAAAACAACTTAATTTATTTTATTCTTTTATTTATTTATTGTGCGCACACACAACACCACGGTAACGGTGTTGTCTTTTTTAACGCAAAGGTTAACTGACAGAGAATGCCTTCATGCATTAAGTCCGCCTATGTACCTACCACCACTGTACATCATCAGTCAAGCCGGATTTAGCTGAATACCAGTATTTTACGAGGAGCGGCTGCCTACCAGACCTCCACAACCCATTAACTGGGGTAACACGGTACTTCTGACTATCCGTAAGGACTGCTAAAGATCTACAAATGACAGCCGGGACCTACGGCTTAACGTGTACGAACATAAAGAATAAGAAACAGTAAAGAGGCAACCCTATATACAATCAGAGCAATGAACTCGTTGGCGGCACAGAAGCGTGTCAACCTTGTTACGACGAAAACATTCGTAACTGCACAACGCGCGCACTTTGTAGCTGCACTGCCTGAATATGACCATATGCAAAGTGCAGTAACATAATCTTCTCTGCAAGTGGAGAATATGATGTGAGAAGTCCGTGATAAGACCTGTCATACTGTATGGATCAGAATTGTGGGCTGTGAAAAAGATGGATGAAAAAAGATTGCATGTAGCGGACGACAGGACAGAATGGAAGAAGAAAAAAGTGTTGCGCAGACCCCAGGCAGTTTAGGATAAGGGCAGGAAGAAGAAAAAGTGGAGAATATGATAGGTGTGAAAACATTTCTTGAAGCACATAATCATAAATCAATCTATGTTCTTAAGTGAACTGGTTCATGTCGTCCAGTATTTATTAACAAAAAATTACTAACATTAAACACATCTTCGGAATGTATAAGTTTCTAAAAAACCACCTATCGCTTTTTGAAATAGATGATAAAACTTCCTTTAAAAGAAAAGTAGTTTTATACAATGCTTTAATCTACTACGAGACTCATCTCGTAGTAGATTAAAACATTGTAATGGAAATTGCTACGCCATGGCGATTAACAAATTTTTAACAGAACATTTTTTAATTGGTTTTTAATCCATTGATGTCTTTTTAAATTTCAAACCTATATGGCACTAAATTTTATTATTTGACATGTGTCTACTAATATTAATATATTGACATCTTATTTATTTTATTGACATTTTAATATCTTGTGATAAATACTAACATTATTCTCGAAGTCTGTACTGATCTCGAAACTATAATGATCGTGCATGTACCTATACTCCGTCGGTTTAGGTAGTTAACTAAAGGTAAACAATCTTGGCATGTCTTTTTATCTAAAAGTTGTCTAAAAATTGTATGTAAAAATCTTTGCACATAGGTATTTACCTAAATCGATGTTAGCTAATAAACTAAATTTAAATAATCTTTGTGTATATTATATACGACCTCTTTAATATAAAAAGACATACCAAGATTGTTTACCTTTAGTTAACTACCTAAACCTACGGAGTATAATATAAATATGTGTATTCTAGCTAATAAATCATTCATTCTTGTCCAAGTATTGTGACAAGGTGCATCAAGGCACCAGCGAGAAAGTTAACATGCCCAGTTAAGTCATTTGAATACTATAAGTGTAAAAACTTGCATTTTATCCATACACAATACAAAAACAATTAAAAACGAATTTAAAAGTGATATTCGAGCAGTCGTTACTAAGCATGTGTAGAAAAACGACTTCAGACAACAAATATAACGACACCACCCCGTATATTCATTGGTATAGATTCATTATAAAGTTAATCCCAAGTTATAATAATATTTTTTTTTATAGACTTACGCATTTATAATAATTAACCTAATAACTAATATTACAACAATGTATTTAGTATTATATCTTAAAAAATTTAAATAACTTAAGTTTAGTATAATTAAATAGTTAATAGTATTTAATTATACTAAACTTAACTACGAAGTTCATTTTGATTATAAAGGTTAGTTAACCAGTTTTACTGTTTCGTTAATTTTCATTTAAAATTAACATAGGTACACACCCACTTTTTAGCAATTATATAAGTCTCAAGTTTTATTTACACAGCTTTTATTAAAATTTACCAGAAATAAACTTTGGAACAAAAATATCAAGGATGTTATTGTTTAATTTAAAATGTAAATATGGTTTAAAATTTGCAGTATCATGGGCTACCACATTTTTTCGGAAAACACACATAGTATGTACATAATAAATAAATGGCCTGAAATAAAAGATGTCTGCACAGTTGTCAAGCACGAGTACACATATCGAAATGAATAGTGTGTAAGTAACTACTCCAAAAACATATATTCAAAAACGGATCAACCGTAGCCGAACGTATTAAGTAAAACGTAAACCGTCGACAATACACAAACAGTGTAGATCAATACGGTTGTAAATAATGATTACGGTCGCTTTGAACTTCGGAGCGACGCGCCCTTCGATGGTTAACCCAAGTTCTAGGTCAAACCCGGAGGAAGTGAACCGAAAGACAAACTGTAAGTAGGCAGCGAGGCAGAAAACAAAACAGAGGTCGTGTTGACAGTACTTGTGTTAATCGATCATATCCGGGGGTGTGCCCGGCTAACGGGAACAGTGTATTAATATACAAGGGTCTAAAAGGGCTAGCCGTATTAATTGGCTACCCAACACGTATTAAAATGCCTCGAAAGAGGTCAACAATTGATATAGCTGACCCACACAGACCCTTCGGTCAACAGACCCATATAAATTCAATATTCATGCATTATCTGCAACGTCAGTAAGCCTTGATATTTTAGCACTCGTAAATTTTAGATTACAAACGAAAATTATCATTCTTAACGAAATACATTGAATAATACTTTATCGACGTATCGTAGAGATATGCAATCACTTCATTTCCACGACTTAGAGAAACGGATCATGTTTTAATTAGATCAAGAGCACGCGGGATTATCTCCATCAATTGTGCTGTCAACTATGTAAATAATAGCTTTTATAAATAAAGCCAATTCTCGTATTTAAAAACACTATAAAATTCAAGGCAGAATATCGTTTCTTGTCTCAATCAACGTCAAGAATCTGTCCAAATGTAGGGAAATTGGTACGACATGTTTTGGACAGACTACGATTTTAAGATGCAAATGCGACCGTTCCGTATAAATCCGCGATTTAATCGTGTGAAAATAGAAAACACCGAAAAGTACGAATCTTAGGATTTAAAACTTTACCTTTAGCGACAGCAGTAGGATTGTCCGACATTTTTATTAGTTGTCCTTCAAAAACACTTAAAACTTCAACTACAACTACACTTTTATTTAACACATTAATTTCACTTCTATTAATTGTTTCCTACATAGTCATTACAGATATCAGCACAAAATTAACTTTTATTAAGATAGCAGACAACATGAGATAAAGTTCGTGTTTATTGTGCACCACTGCAAATTGCGGGGCTTAAATTGTTTTTGAATTGTCGCATCATCAGTAGATATTACCGATATATGGGGCCGATAAATCATGCATGGATTATTTAGTGATGAGGCAAAAATGCTCGTAATACATTCCAGGTGAGGTGAGGAGCGTCATGCCGCGGACGTGCGCTCGCCGCGGGCAGCCGACTTCGACTGGAGGCCAGAGGTCCGCCTCACGCAGGGTGGGGAGCGCGCGGGGTGGGGATGCGCCCAGGAAGCACAGCCTCCGACCAATAATAATTATTTAAGTAAGGGTTGTTGCTATTTTTAGATCCAAGGCGCATACGTAACCAGTTTGTATGGCAAAGCATTTTGCTATCAGCTTAGTATAAATAACTGGTGAGCAGTGCAATAGGCGTTATGTTCACAGCGTTTCTATTTGTGGAGCTCTTAATGCTGTTTCTCTAGTTTCGCAAGTAGCAAGTTTAATGTGCCCGTTTTGTACGTAGTTATGGCAGGCTGTTTGAACTAGATCGCAGTTTGGTAGCACTTGGCGGTTTTCTTGTATCCATCCAAGTAATTAAAGTTCAGAAAGCTTTTAGCGAGCGTTCGTGAAAGGTATTTGTTTTCACGTTGAATAATGGTTTTTTGTGACGAAGATAGATGGTTCTCAATTTCTCGGGTGACTGGTTATCAAACACTGTCAGTGCTGTTCAGGTTTAGCGTAAGTTTAAGTAAAATATTATGTCTTCAACATACTGTACTTTTATAAGAAACTTTATTACCGGGTAAAATGGGGTGAATAGAAACGCAGGGGTGAATAGGAACGAAAGTTTGATTTTAATTTTTACTTTGGTTAAATATTTTATCTTCATTTCTGTATAAGCATCGCCTTTTATTACAATTAATGGATAAATAGGAGTAATTAAATGCTGGAAAAACCTGTTAAATAACGTTAAAATCCAGTAACCATTTTCGTTCCTATTCACCCCTGCGTTTCTATTCACCCCATTTTACGGTAGTGCAAGTTCTTAACTGAGTTAACTTCGTGATCCATCATTTAATTAATTGAATATCATGGCTGCAGCGTCCCTGCGTCCTCCTTCCCCCTACCCCCCACCCCCGCTGCACTGTGCAGCCGCACCCGCCCGGCAGACATAGCACCCCCACCCCTTACGTAACACTGACACACTTCCGGAACCACTATGTTATTTATGTTGTTGACTACCGCCAAATCGCCACATTTAATATTGAAGTGGAAAGTTGGGAATGGTTTCAGCGGGCCGGATGAACAGTGGCTACATTTTGCTGTAAGGCCGCGTTCCCACTTTGCCGTGACGATAGATAGTCGTGTAGTTTGTAAGCGCCGAGACTTATAAATTTAAATATAGGTGTTCACATACAACACGACGAACTGTCGTCTACGACTTTTGTTGCGGTGACAACAGATTGTCATGACAGTGGGAACGGTTATCACGACATGCGACAGTCTCAAAACGTTAAAAAATTGTCAGCTGTGTATTATGTACCTTGCTACTGATGTGCAAACGACAAAGCGACTTCCGTGAAACTATAATATGGCGTCACGATCTAATGAATCAGCTAGACACAAAAGTCGCTAAACGATTAAAAAAATCGTTGACAAACAGTCGCTATAATGAGAGACGATGGTCGTCCAACGATAAATTAACCGTTACGGCATAGTGGGAAGGCAGCCTAAGGGAGCCTCTCAAAGGTGCTGCGTTTTTTAATCTAACATTATCAAAAGTGAGCTATCAGCTGTGCAAGATTAATGCCCTTGTTCTAGAACGATTTAGTCGTGTTACTTGATATAAAACTGATATAATTATATCTAATGCCGTCAAATCATTTTTATTTTTGAAAGATAAGGAATTTATTTGTGTCAAAAATGGCGCATACCATAAAAATGACATCACAATAATATACAACGTATTGTTTTGAAAGTGTATGGCATTTCGGGAGGTAATTGTGTTAGTGATACTCGATCCGAATCAATAATAAATGTGTAGGTAATTTTTTATTTATTTTTTCATTATGGAAATCGGTACGTGTGAACTACCTTTATTAAATCGCGGCCAGTCTGATACTCGCCCTATAACTGCGCTTTCACACAAACAAACACTATTTCATTAATCCAAAGCACTCCAAGCTCTCCAATACGGTGAAAGGACCTCATAAAATCTGTTACACACCGCAGTATTAACAACAACTCCCAAACGCGTCGTATCGCGAAAGAGGTGGTGGGGCAGGAATCAACCCAGACATGACTACGAACACTCTGTCAAGAGTCCACGAAGACGAAGTAATGTCATCATCATTTTCCTGTCCTGGTCACAACAACAATAAAAACCAGGTTGCGCCGACCCGAGTTGTTACTCGATTACCTGTTGGTATTTGGGTCGGCGCAACCCGTTTGTTTCTTCCATTTTCCCCTGTCACCGTTTCATCTTTAGGTGGTGGTTCAAACCCAATCAAGCTCTTTACTTTGTGTTATTTATTTTATCACCACTTCTCTGAAAACGGTGAAGAAAAACATCGTCAAGAGCTCGACATGTTGTAGAATGAAAAATTCGATGATATGTGACGTCTAAGAACAACAAACCGTGTGGTGGATTACGGCCCATTCCCTCTTCCAGGGAGGAAGCTTGGTTTTCAGAAGTGGGAACATTAAAAGGCTGATCATGCTACCTTTCCTCCTAAACCAGTCCTTAACACATCGTCCATCTATCTTCATGGACACGTAAAGTTATCGGTTCGGTATTGGCAAAGTTTTCCTCATCAACTGTTACCGGGCGGTAACTAAGTGCGCCCCCTCGCGCTACCTCACTCATCCTCCCTCTCTGCCCAGGGGTGCTCAGGCGTAGGGATTATATCAAGTGGATGGACAGCGGTGTCCAACTGCTCGCTGATAACGTCGCATTGCGAAATCCGATTGCTAAGACTTGTCTCTTAGGGGTTGCGGAAATTTATGTAGAGTTGCTCCACTTCACGAGGTAGGGAAATGGAAATCAATTCGGTCGATTGTATAGAAAGTGTAGATATAGGGTTGCAAGATTATTTTATTAAGTTAGAATCATAAACTGACTGGATTTCAGCTTCGTTGATAACAAGTCTCGCCCTTAGTTCATGACATGACATTTGCAAACTATCGGTTGATTTACTTTAATAGAAAACCTTTTAAATTTAAATAAAAAGACGCAACCAAATCGGTTTACCTGTTTAGAAGAGGTGCCACAGACATACATAGATACACACAAATAGTGGTCAAGCCTTTGACACGTCTTGCGATACCTAACCAACATACAGGTTCCTAACTATTAATATTAAAAGAAAAAAGGCTTCGCGTTAAACTATTTTAGAGGATAATACAAGTCAATGAACTAAGAACTGATAATATTAATTAGCATAAATATTGCCTACGTGCGCGTGTTTGAGGAGCTCGTGGCTAGATAATAACAGCCGCACAGGTCGATCTTCGAGGTTAAGCAACGCTTGCCTAGGTTGGTCTGTGGATGGGTGACCATCTTAACATAACGAGTTTCCTCCTTGCCTCGGAAAGCACGTTAAGCTGTTGGTCCCGGCTGTCATTTGTAGATCTTTGGCAGTCGTTACGGATAGTCAGAAGCCAGTAAATCTGACTCCAGTCTTGCCATGAAGTACCGTATTACCCCAGTTAATGGGTTGTGGAGGTCTGGTAGGCAGCCGCTCTTCGTAAAATACTGGTATTCAGCTAAATCCGGCTTGACTGGAAGCCGACCCCAATATAGTTGGGAAAAGGCTAGGCAGATGATGATGATTGCCTACGTGCATGTAATCACAAGACTTATTGTAGTAGAAAAAAAGGCAATTCTAAAGGGGATTCTCGCACAGAGGGTTCTGTATAACCTTGTTATTTATGCTAAACAATGAAAGTTCTAGTCATTTCTTCAACGAAAAGATATACGTTATAACTTTTAGTCAATTTGATTAGGTTTTCACAAACAATTTATAGCGAAAACTTAATCAAATATTATTTAAAAAATAATAATAAATAACAACACCGCAATATCCAAGTAAAATAACAAGACGCGAGCAGAAAATCAATCACACATAAACATAGGTATATATAAGCTCTATAAGCCCGTAAACGAAGCCCATATTGAACTTCCTCTCCGAGAACGTTTTAAGAGGATATTGATAAAATTACTAGCTCGGAGCCAGACCCCGGGAGTCTGGGCTGATACGACGAGTTTTGCTAATGGAAAAATCAAATAAAACTGTCTGACCGGCGATTGAACCCAACACTTTAACCTATCACAATAACAGCGCGGTCGCCGGTTCCCGCTCGGGGATTGATGAATCAAGCTCAGTGGTCTCGCTAACAACTATGAGACCACGAGACAGCCATAATATATCTATCATTATCTTCATCAACATCTCAGCAGAAAGGCGTTCACTGTTGGACATAGTTCTCCTACAACGACCGATCCTGTGCGTCTCATCATCATCATCATTTCAGCCGAAAGACGTCCACTGCTGGACACAGGCCTGTCCCAAACGTCGCCACAACTACCGGTCCTGTGCGTCTCGCATCTATCCAATCCCCGCGACCCTCACCGGGCCATCGGTCCACCTTGTCGAAGGCCTTCCAATGATGCGTCTTCCCGTACGTAGTCGCCACTCCCCGAAACCATGTCTGTACTATTAACTAACACAGTCCAATCTGTCCTAATTCCGATACGATCGCTGATACATGTTATTATCTGGGTATTTTCCCATATTATGTAAACTAGTGATATCCTAATCACTTTTTTGTGTGGCTATCTTTACGATTCGTATCGTGTAAACGTTACCTATCCCACCAAAAACATAAATGTGAACAAAACACAACAGCCACGTCACAAACCCTGCCTAAACATCCATTTACTACCATTGCAATGGTGTTGCGATTATTTTTAGAAAGTGATACATATCGATCAGATTTGTAATATTAAGACCGATTCTTCATAGTTTTTTACTAAAACTACTACTACCACTACTTTTTCAAGTTCAACTCTATTCGCAAGACACAAAGCATATTTAATGTTTTCAATCGGGGTTTGCTTAGGCCTCATTTTTACAGATAGGTACTGTAAAGTATAATTCATTATGTTTATCTTATTACTCTCTAACTTATCATCGTAAATCAAATGCTATCTAGGAATTCGGATTATTTGCCAATGCTACTCATATTATCATTGTGTTAGCAATAGATGCTTACGCTTAGGTACATTCGTACCTACGATAAAGACTTTCTGTTTTTATATTTAGTACTTCTGTTCTAACAAACGGTCGATGAGGACGGCAGGTTCTAGAGTGGCGGCCACGTACCGGAAGACGCAGCGCTGAAAGGCCTCCCACAAGGTGGACTGACGACCTGGCGAGGATCGCGGGAATCCGATGGATGCGAGACGCACCGGACCGGTCGCTGTGGCGACGCTTTAGGGAGGCCTATGTCCAGCAGTGGACGTCTTTTGGCTGAGATGATGATGATGACATAGAAGAATGCTCAAACGTTCGACCTCCACCACTTGCGAATGCTTTAGCTGTATGAAGCAGAGGAATAATGCATAGTGTGCGGAATGTACACTCTTTATACTCTGTATACAATATGACATGTAGACGTCTTTCAGCTGAGATGATGATGATGACTTCTATTCTCACGTTCCTTTAGTTATAAATTCGTTAACCAAGTTAAGACAGATCAAGTTAATGAAAGGTACACAACAAGTCGGGAACAAACAGATCAATCTGGATATATTTAGCTCGACAAAGGGCAGGTAGCGCAGCCCTCCCGGCAACAGTCTGCCAATCAAGTTACGTGGTCGCTAACTTTCTGTTTACCTGCTATTTCAGGCCCGATACTCTCACAATGCCATTTTATAACAATTATAACCACCATTGCTGTTTATTTGTATAGCTCTGAAAGTGTTGTAATAACTGTTATATGGAGGATCAACCTACGCAGGTTGTATTTGTGACTAATTGAAATGTATTTCAGTGATTGTTTTCGAGTGGGCGTTAATGAAGTTTGGTAGTTATGAGTGAGGTCAACAGCGTCACGGCTGCGATCTTAAGAAGCTGTCGTGGACCCCATGCGTCATGGATTGGTTAAGAGGTGCTATTTTTGTAGATATTTTGGAAAGGCTTCAGGTGATTGGCTTTTTAAAAGTAGATCCATGATGAACGTTATTTATAACTTTTCTTGTGGCTTTATGATGAAAAACTGCATCCGATATAAGTTATGTAGCATGCACATAACGCAAGGTGAAAATTAAAAATACGCTCAGTAGACGTTTAGATAGAATATACATTTCTAAAGAGATTCTCATCGAAAGCAAAACCGAACAGATAACACTGTTTATTATAGTGTTACAATATGCTGTGTTATTGTTGAAAGACAAGACAGCCGATAGAATCGAGATTGGATAAGAGAAGATCGACTGATCCACCAGATTATTTCGCCAAAACAATTTGCATGACAGACCCAAACAAAACAACAAACAATATCATAGTTGCAGAACTTCTCTGTCCAACCTTTTCCCAACTAAGTTGTTGTCGGCTTCCAGTCTTACCACATATACATGCGGCCATCTGACCTTAGTAACCCAAAAATTGGCTAACACAACAGTTGTGAAACTAGATATTTTCTATAAAGAACTAAGAACTCAAATCAAGCGATTTATTGGAAACAACAGAGTTTCTAGAGAGTTTGGAAGATCGATAGATATCAGACAAACTTGTTTACCTATCCATCTCGTTGAGAAACGATCTCCAGTCTCGCCGCAGCATCCGAGCATAGATTTTGTGAAATTGACTACAGATAGGGTTGCCAGATCTTCAAACTGAAAAGCCGGACAAACCACGAGTTTAGCCGACATTTGATTAAAAAGGTCAACATTTTTTTTTGATGTCCTTCACGGTTTTTTTTTTAAATATTGATAGGCTGGCGCTTGACCACATCTCACCTGATGGTAAGCGATCATGTGGTCGTGGATGGAGCACGCTTGCCTAGAAGCAACCTATTCACTCTTGACTTAAAGACCCCTAGGTTGTAGCTATCAGGAAACACGGTAATTTTACTTTTTACATTCTAATGAAATAACAAATAATTGCTGGTCTGCAAACGCTTGCAATTGCAAGAAGAACACATGACAAATCTATAAAAATGGTCAAAATTAAAAAGCCTAACAAAAGCCGAACAGGCCTTACTCCGCCTAATTCGACTGGACACACAACCAAAAAGCCTGCCCGTGTCCGGCTTTATCCGGACGCCTGGACACGCTAGCTACAGATTGTTTATACCTAGAGATTCTAGACTCAAACAGACTGGATGTGGCTATGTAATCAAACCGACTGCTCTACGTTCGCTAGTTCCCAAAAATGTAAACAAACATGTGTATTCAGTGAAATAACTTGAAACTCCACGATTCGGTTTGAGTTTGCGCTACAACTTTAATACATTATTTGACTTTAGAATAACAAGTCCAAGTAATTCCTAAATCAAGCCAAATAGACATTTTTCTGGTCGGAAATCATCAAATAACTCGCCTACTCTGGGTGGAGCGAGAGGTAATGTCAGACTTTTACTGACTATAACCTCCCTATGTTCTTTCAGTTGTCCTGTGGGTTTCAGGACCGGGATGAGTCTTTCGAACAATTCTGCAGACCACTTAAATGGACTTTGGGCGCACTTTTTCCGCCATGCACCTCATGAAGAAAGCACAACCATTTGAGTTTTTTTGGTTGATACTTTGGGCGATTTTAAAAGCGTAGATACTATAGTTAGGTAGATACAGCTTTTTAGAGATGTTAGTATTGAGGAAAGTGTTTTGTATGTGGGTGTGTGTTGGTGAGAATGTATAGTCCATTGCCTGGGGGTTTTCCTCCTATTGATTGTGGCGTGATGTTATTTGGTTTATAGTGTTCCTCAATAAATGAGCTATCTACTTTTACTGACTAAAACCACACCTCCGTAGGTATATAGTTGTGGTTTTAGCCAGTAAAAGTAAAAGAAGGCAAAGAAGGTTATTTGCCTTGTGTTTCAGGACACCGGTTTCCCTTTCGAAAGCCAACGCATGGCCCCAGTAGACTTCGGCCCTGCTGGGGCACAAAGTTCCATGAAATCATTTTGTGAAGGAGGAAATAACGGCTAGCGTCTTAGAAAGACTGATATAATAATGATTTAGGGATTATTGACCAGAAGCATGACGTTGCCATCGCAGAAACTGCCATGTGTGATATCAATAAGAACCTGCCGTCTTCAAAAAGGTATAGGTAGCGACATCTATGACGCCACATATGAACTAAGAAATGCTAGATCGCGCAATTACAGTTCTCCGCGCGATTTGAACATTTACAACAGCCTAAAATCAACTTCCGGGGAGTAGACCAAACCAAAAAAAATAACATCCGCCTGGGAAAACGATCCTCCCTTTTCAACGGAGGTTTGCGGGACTTTAGTCTGTTCCGAATACGCATTATTCCACTGCTTCATACAACTAAAACATTCGTGTAGTTCGGCCATTTTGGGAAATCGTGTATGTAATTTCTGACGATCAAAAAAGTAAAGCGCCTGACTGGCTTAAAACCCACGACGTACAACTCATAAGTGGGGAGAGCCGTTTCCACTGAGCCACCACTGCTCTGCTCCCTTCAAATTACTCTTAAATTACTATGTAGTAGTATTTTTCTCAAAACTTTTTGATTACAATTTCTCAGAATTTAGGGAGCATTGTGATTGATCTACAATTCTCTATTGTGTCGGTATTCCGTCTAATTGAAGTAGCAGAATTAATTAAAGATGGGCGCGGTTATATTACTGGGAATCAGGAGAGGGGCGGGAATCGATGAAAATATTATAAGACTCTCCGCTCGTTTGGAGACGGGCATGATGTATTTTGGTTATTACGAACCCAGATAGTACAAAGGAACACATGGGTTACGGAGGTCTGGTAGGCAGCCGCTCCTCGTAAAATACTGGTATTCAGCTAAATCCGGCTTGACTGGAAGCCGACTCCAATATAGTTGGGAAAAGGCTAGGCAGATGATAATAGTACAAAGGAACACAGTCACAAACTCTGATGATGTACAGTATACAAGCTACATGTCCCATTATTTAAATAACAGCTCACATTTCGCCGGGCCACGCCGCTACAGCGATCCATCATCCACTAAAACACTCGTCTTCCAGGAACGTATTAGCAAAATTTGCCCCCAAAGTTCCGAGAAGACGCGAGGTGGGGTGGTTCCCCCCCGGCGGGCTGCGTAGGCGTGTGTTGACAAACGTTGCTGTGTCTATTTCTGGCACAAGCTCAGCCACGCCCATTCGTACTACCCCCCGCGCACAACGCTCCCCCCTGCACCCCCGTGCCTCGCCTGCCCAAATATGCCCTTGACCTTGGTAACCAAACAACCGCAGTCACAACAAGGGATGGATGATAATTTGTTTTTCTGATACAGATTTGTTTTGAGGGGCTGGGCTGCGGCCGGTCCCTAGCGACAGCTCCAGCGCTGGGCCGCAGCTCACAGTAACACTCGCTCGATTATTGTAACGTTACCTATGTCCGGGAAAGCTCGTGGTTGGGGTAAACCTAATTTGATAGAGGTCGTACGAGTACTCTAGAAACTTTTATTACACAATTTTGAGCAAACGTAGAAGAGAACTAGCGCCGACATAGTGTAGCGTAGGAACTGTAGGAAGCTTTCACCAAGTACTGCCACTCTGTTGATAGATGGCGCCACTTGTTGCTTTCTCCTCAAAATTAATCAAAGAGTATTCCTTGTGAACAAACATAATTAAAGGCTGGGCTTCGACGTTTTTATGCTTAATAACCCTCTTATTAGACGGCACCGTTAAAACTCAAGAAAAAAATACTCTTACATTTCACCCGATTCTAAGAACTTCGACTAGAAGAACCGTTAAGTTGAGATAGCAGCGTGTGATTGAGTTAAGTTAATTAGATTTGCAAGGCGTCAACTAACCCGCAGAGTAACAGACGCCTGTCGGAACTTTAGATGACACAAGTTTCGCACCTTATACACATATTAGTACCTTAGTGCAGGCTCCATTAGGAGCCATGGATTGTCAAAAAGAGAACCTCGGGGCCCTGAAACGAAGACAAAGAAAGAAAGAAAAGTAGGTTTTATCAGTAAAAGTCTGTCACACCCTCCCGCACCGCCCAGAACGGAATAATTCATTTTGAGGATTTGACACCTAAAAAAAGTGCAGATTAACTACCACGAGATCACTAAGTATTATATCTGAATAGGAGGAAAAAAAAGAGACCACATTTCATACTATAAACTATATTAGATGGGCCATTAGTCAATCATAACTGGCAAACTAAGTGTGTACTAATGTCTCAGCATACCCCTTTGGGAAAGCGTGATATAATTTTGTATAGTGATTAGCTTTCATTTATTATTATTAGGCTTGCTACATTACCATATATCGCATCACCAGTCAGGAATCAAGATATCGGCAGGTTTTCTTGCCAAGGAGATGCCTAAGAAGACCGAAGAATCGCCAAACTTATGTGGTAATCATCTGCACAACCACCTGCACATTCCAGGATCTATACGACACCAATAACAGAGCCGTACATGTTGCCAAATAATGGGCAGAAAAAATGTAGTAAGAGTAAGTCGACAGGAAAAGAAGTGGGTAAGGAACATTACTAGCAAATAGATGGTCGATTGGGTCGAAAGGTTCTAGAGATCTGGAGTGGCGAACACGTAGAAGGCGAAGTGTTGGAAGACCTTCGTCGGTCCACCTTGTGGGAAGGTGGACCGTTGAAACTGGTGAGGGTCGCGGAAATCCGATGGATGCGAGACGCATAGGACCAATCGTTGTGATGACACTTGGGGAAGCACATGTCCAACAGACGACTTCTTTCGGCTAACATGATGATGATGTAAACGATGATGTAAAATCATTTTTGCATTGTCACATCGTTTGATAAAAATAACGAGTACAGGCATCCCTGGCCTATATCTAAGTGAACCCCTTTCGGCTGAAACGATAAGGGACAAACATAGACCACTTGGCTCCGATACACTACACATCTGTCTACACCTTCAGGGATTATAGTCGTGATGTTATATTGTATGGTCATTACTAAAAGTGGGATAAATAATTATGCAGGCTTCAGATTCTGAATCCTAATCGATAATAATAAAAATATACGGGGCAGTGGGTAGCTCGTAGGCGTCGCTACGGGCTACGGGCTACGGCGTAGCCGCTACGAAAGTTATTCGTGTCTTCAGGACTTTGATGTGACCTTTTTGTTATAAATATTTCGCTCCCTGAGATTAAGGGCTTCAAAACTGGATAAAGATGGATGAGATAGGTATAAGATTATAAATGATCCACACCAATAACTTTGATTAAAGAGAAAGGGAGCCTTTAGCTATTTTTGCATAACGTTACCTCGAACAAATTTAGAAAAACAAGAGGCAACTTTGCCTTAGGCGGCCAAAGCCAAAATATCGTGATTTATTGATTTACGATGTAAATTAGGATTAGCCTGATATTTAAAATTAAAAATATTCCATTGCACATTTTGGGTAGTATCAATATTGACGTAAACATAATAAATTATCATCTGTCTTGCATTTTTTAAAATTAATGTAAAAGGTATTTTTAACACCAAAATCATAAACAACATAATTACTTGTATGTATGATGTATTTGTATTTTATTTTCTGACCCATTCGTGCGAGTTCTTATTATTTATTAATTTAGATAATATACTCATATAACTCTCATAACTTTCTTAAAAAGTTCAAATCCACAGACAAAAGCAGTTATTTTAGAAATATGACCACCGATTAACTTACTAACCTTACTGCTCCGCTCCCGTAGCTTAATCTATATATATAAAAATGAAACCCGTTTTTCGTTGTCACGACATCACATGAAAATGGCTTGACCGATTTGGCTGAATCTTTTTTTAAAATGTTCCTTGAAGTTCAATGATGGTTCTTACGGAGAGAAAAATTTAAAAAAAAAAGTTACGTAAAGTAGGGTAGGTAGGGTAGTGTAGGGTAGTGTAGGGTAGTGTAGGGTAGTGTAGGGTAGTGTAGGGTAGTGTAGGGTAGTGTAGGGTAGTGTAGGTTAGTGTAGGGTAGTGTAGGGTAGTGTAGGGTAGTGTAGGGTAGTGTAGGGTAGTGTAGGGTAGTGTAGGGTAGTGTAGGGTAGTGTAGGGTAGTGTAGGGTAGAGTAGGGTAGTGTAGGGTAGTGTAGGGTAGTGTAGGGTAGTGTAGGGTAGTGTAGGGTAGTGTAGGGTAGTGTAGGGTAGTGTAGGGTAGTGTAGGGTAGTGTAGGGTAGTGTAGGGTAGTGTAGGGTAGTGTAGGGTAGTGTAGGGTAGTGTAGGGTAGTGTAGGGTAGTGTAGGGTAGTGTAGGGTAGAGTAGGGTAGTGTAGGGTAGAGTAGGGTAGTGTAGGGTAGTGTAGGGTAGTGTAGGGTAGTGTAGGGTAGGTAGGGAAGGTAGGGTAGGGTAGCGTAGGATATGTAGGGTAGTCATTTGACGGGAGCGAAGCCGCGGGTAAAAGCTAGTTTTGTATAAAATCCTCGAATAACTGGGCTATTCAACAATAAACGGATTGTCTGTTTCTGTTTTCAGTATTCCCAATTATAATAATAATATAGAAGTATAGATAACAGGGCATAATACAGCTCAGTATATGAAAAAAAAAATATTTCAATGCGGTAAGTAGTTACCAAGAATATTCATTGTTCAGCATCATTTGATTACGCTCCGATTACGAACATGATGCCTACAACAATCAGAAAAATAACTAACTACAACGTAAGCAGCTGACGTGGTGACAACGCGACGTCAACGTGCGAACAACTGTCAATACGTGATCGATCGGCCTGCGATCAGCGCACGCGCAGCCAAACGTTCACGATGACTTGGACATGGGCCAGCACTGCCTGACCTATGAGCTAATGAGATCAGTTCATAACGAGTGTGTGAATTACTAGCTTAAGATAACTTATTCATTCTTTGTTATGAAGCCTGAATTAACTTGATGCTTGGCGTCGATGAAACTATGTCCAAAAACAATAATCATCATCATCATCTGCCTAGCCTTTTCCCAACTATACTGGGGTCGGCTTCCAGTCAAGCCGGATTTAGCTGAATACCAGTATTTTACGAGGAGCGGCTGCCTACCAGACCTCCACAACCCATTAACTAACTAACACGGTACTTCATGGCAAGACTGGAGTCAGATTTACTGGCTTCTGACTATCCGTAACGACTGCCAAAGATCTCCAAATGACAGCCGGGACCAACGGCTTAACGTACTTTCCGAGGCACGGAGGAAACTCGTTATGTTAAGATGGTCACCCATCCACAGACCAACCTAGGCAAGCGTTGCTTAACCTTGAAGATCGACCTGTGCGGCTGTTATTATCTAGCAATAATATGTTCCACATAAATATGTTCCATAACTTTCCACACAAAGCCATCTAGTGAAATCTAGTCCCAAGCTAACCAGAGCTTGTGTTAAGGGTACTAGATAAATGATAAACATACTTATATATTTCTAAATACATACATATTATAGATAAATTACACCCAGACACAGTACAAATGACCATGCTCATCACACAAACATTTGTCCTGGGTGGGAATCAAACCCACGACCTCCGGCATAGAAGTCAGGGCCACTAACCACTATACCAACAGGCCAGTCGACAAACAATACAACAACAGAAAACTAGCCAAATTATCGACGTGCGTATCGATAACAAAGATGCTGACCATACCTGACACTTGCCGGGCGCGCTAAGGGATTGTGGGGGAAACGGGGGAATACTCGTATTTCAGAAATGCGTCAAGTTAATGTGGCCGGATTGTAATTTGCAGTACCTACACCGAGACTACCCCTTTTTTTAGGGTTCCGTACCTCAAAAGGAAAAAACGGGACCCTTATAGGATCACTTTGTTGTCCGTCTGTCCGTCCGTCCGTCTGTCAAGACCCTTTTTCTCAGGAACGCGTGGAGGTATGAAGCTGAAATTTATATCAATTACTCAGGTCTACTGTCCCTTGAAGCTGTGAAAAAATCAAACTTCTAAGCCAACGCAATTAAAAGATACAGCCGTTTATGCCGCAAATTTTCGACACTTGCAAGGGAATCAAAACCTACAGGGTGCTTCCCGTGAACTCAGAATCTTGAAATTTGGTACGAAGCAACGTCTTATAGCATAGATAAAGGAAAAATTACGAAAACCGTAAATTTTTAGTTACATCACATAATATATTTTTTTTTAATAATTTTAAACTTACTACCCATTTCCTCATACACGCGTAGAGGTATTAAATTGAAATTCATACCAAATACTCAGGTCTATAATACCTTTAAGCTGTAACAAAATCAAACTTCTATGTCAACGCAATCAAAAGAAACAGCAATTTAAGCTGCATATTTTGAAACTCGCAAGTACTCGCAAGGGAATCAAAACCTAAAGGGTACTTCCAGTCGACCTAGAATCTTGAAATTTGGCATGAAGCAACGTTTTATAGCACACATAAAGGAAAAATTCCGAAAACCTTAAATTTTTAGTTACATTACAAGATTTTCTTTTTTGTAAAATCTTTAAGACTCGATTCGAGAATTGAACTGTTTTCATCTTGATAAATTGGTACGGAACCCTCAGTGTGCGAGTCCGACTCGCACTTGCCCGGTTTTTTTATCTAAGTTCTTACAGTCCATCCTAAGGTTGTCTGGTAGGTATCGCTGTTAGCGATAAGACCGCCGCTGTACCCATAGATTTATGTTAATAAAATAAATTTTGTTACTATTTGGTGCAGTAAAGTAGATTCTATTTAAAACAGGCTTTTAAAAAGGAGAAGGTTCTCAATTCGGTTGTATTATGGTTTTTTACGTTCGTTTCTTATCTCCGTCAATTATGAACCGATTTGGACAATTATTTTTTCATTTGAAAGCTTTTACTTCCAGATTGGTCACGAAAATTTTCAAAATGGAGTTCTGCTGATGAGATCTATGAGGAACACTTGATTAAGTGGAACTGATGAAGACCACTACAGATGGCCTAAGGAAGTTCACAGCACGCAGATATCTTGATTAAAATAGCTAAGCAACCATGACGATAACACCGAAATCGTTACAGCCTGTATAGATAACACCGAAACTCCGGAATAAAACTATTATCCTTGCTGTGTCTGGGTATATTGGAATTTTCATGAGATGCACTCTCCTATAAATGATTTTAAAATGGTAATATTCTGTAAGTTCCTTGAAACTTACACTCATCTTTATTTATCTTTAGACTACCAACACTAAATAGAGGAAAATACAAGACTCCTAAGATTGTTATTCTGTAAGAGATGTATGCGATAAGACCGCCCATTGCACACTTAGGTTTACCAAATATTTATCCTGTCCACATTATCAGGAGTACAATAAAGTATATAATAAATTATTCTTATATAAAAATACTTAATAAAAAACCTATAAAAATGCAAAATTAATTTACCGAATAACGACATTCAAAAACAGATAGGATTTATATTAATACTAAGTTTTTGTAGAACCACTGAATATTAAACACCCACTTAGTTCTGCAACTCCTACGATTTTAATATAGACCACGTTCCCACTAGCTCTAGGTACCTACACATTATTAATACCACAATAAAACTACAAGTCATTATACTGTTAAATTCTACATTGTATGTAAATGCTAGTCCAATATTGACATAATTTGGCGGAAAGCCAAGTAATGCGGTCAAATAACCTACATTATGCAATTGAATGCAACTATTTTCTGGTTAACCAGCCGCTTCTTGATGTTAAACGTTTTAAGACTGATAAAGATTTGCTCTGGTTTACATTTACAACTTCTTAATATAACCACAGCCTGAAGTAACCACTAACGGCTTTAGATGACCAAGTACATCATCAATTCAGCCGAAAGAATTCCACTGCCGACCATAGTCCTCCCCCAAACGTCGCGGTCCTGTGCGTCTCGCATCCATCGGATTCCCGCGATCCTCACCAGGTCATCGGTCCACTTTGTGGGAGGCCTTCTAACGCTGCGTCTTTGGGTACGTGATCGCCACCATCTACAATCTCCTAGAACCTGTCCTTCAGAAGATCAGCTACAAAAACAATACGTAACTCTAATGCCGAGATGAGAGTTTTATGAGGTGGTTCACAATCAACTTCATTGATTCAATGATTCTAATGATTCAATTCGATTAAGTAGATACTTGCTATTGGTTCTCAAGCAAAAAAATCACGTAAACAACAGCAACAACGTTTTAATGGATGTGAGCTACGACTTATTTACTTTCAGTTACAAACCACCCACAGAAAAGATGAGAAACTAAGTGCTCAGCCCCCTCCGGCGGTGGTGGGCGCAAGTAGTGGGTGGTGGCGCGGTGCGGCGCGAGCAACGAGCGAATGGCTGCCCACAAGCTTGCGACTTTAGCGGTTTGGCGTGAACAACAGTGCACCCCTCACCAAATGTTCAGGTATGAAATGAGTACTCCAAACCAAACATACTCGTAATTTGGTTTATTTGTCCTTACGAAGGCAATGTCAATGTTATCGTTTTCCTGCCTCAGTTTTACATTTATAGCTACTACATTTATGGCTACTACTCGAAACATCGGGAATTTTTCATTCACACTATAATTACTATTATGGAGAGGCTAGAGGAGGTCGTGGCTAGATAATAACAGCCGCACAGATCGATCTTCAAGGTTAAGAAACGCTTGCCTAGGTCTGTGGATGGGTGACCATCTTAACATAACGAGTTTCCTCCGTGCCTCGGAAAGCACGTTAAGCCGTTGGTCCCAACTGTCATTTGGAGATCTTTGGCAGTCGTTACGGATAGTCAGAAGCCAGTAAATCTGACTCCAGTCTTGCCATAAAGTACCGTGTTACCCCAGTTAATGGGTTGTGGAGGTCTGGTAGGCAGCCGCTCCTCGTAAAATACTGGTATTCAGCTAAATCCGGCTTGACTGGAAGCCGACCCCAATATAATTGGGAAAAAGGCTAGGCAGAAGATGACTATAATTACTATTATAATTACCTGTTACTAGAGAGGAGGTCTAAGTCCCAACAGAGGGAACATTATACCGACTGCTAATGACTAATACCAATGTAACAATATCTGTCTGTCACTTGTACACGTCTTACGACTTTGGATACAACTAGGAACAAGTTCGGGAATACGACAAAGAATATTTTTATCTCAGTTTTGAGCGGACAAAGCCGCCGGCAGGAGCTAGACAAGAACTGATATGCACTACAGAGAATTCAGTACAGATACGGTATCAAAAGGTCAATAAATGGGGTTTTCTCTAAATTCCAATGACTACGACGCCACAAGCGGACCTAGGTGTCTCATTGGTTGAAAACATTGCAGACATAATAATAATAAAGCTTATTATTATCATTTATCTTTATACATTTTCGATAAAACTTATAAATTCTATTAATTTATATTTCTAGAGCGTTCTTTTATCTACCGATTTCAGGAAAAGTTCATCACCAATGTGTAATTACATGCACAGTTTTCCTCATTGAGTGTCCAGGGGTCCCCCGCTCCAGCAGTGGACAGTATCGCCTGACATTATGTGTCATCTGACCCCGACAACCCAAATAATAGGATATGTCGGAGCTAAGGTCAAATGGGACCGACATGGAAGCCACCGGGCAACGCCCACTCGTCACAATGCCCTCATGGCTTGCTCATATTACTTTACTAGTATTCTGGGGTTTTACGAGCCAGGTCAAAAGTGTAAGCGTGTTTTGACATTAAAATCAAATCTATGCTAATAGTATAAGGATACCCATTGAGGAATTACCCAAACCAAACAGTTTGTTATTATAGAATATCTCGTTAAAATAATATTGGCATTTCTAATGATATTTTTAAAGACTGAGAATTGCTAAGAGTGGTTAGAAAGTCAAAAACCCTAACTGGGTAAAATCTCGCTATTACTTTGGACAGCAGATTTTTATAAAAAAACAATAGATAAACAATACACACCCCTACAATCATTACAAAGTCATTTGACGCGACCTTACAATATTTTTTTTAATCAGATAGTAGCCATACTAAAAAATGATTTTATCAAGTACGCGCGTTTGGTCTGTCTGACCGCGCTGAAAAAAAAAAGACAAATGATGTTCGGGGCGAAGATATGTCACCGAAAAGGAGAAAACGTATAATTATGTCCAATCTGGACTTTCTTAATCCTCAAAACCTAGACTACCTCCCCGCAATAATCGGTACCACGGACCTAACTAAATGCTTTTGAAAAGACATTTTTAAGTGAACTGAGAATAATTTATACTAGCAAAAATACAAATGCACGTAAAAAGTACACAGAACTGTCACATAATACCTAGTCAGTAAAAATGAGACGTGCCTCCTAAACAAGGAGGATCCTGTACCTTAGGAAGCAATGTTTTCGCATAAATAATGGACCAGCAAATGATGAGCTTACAGCGTAGCAAACCCGGATAGTAATTACAAGTTGTAGGTTAAAAAATGGTAAGAAATATAAATAATATGTATAATATTTTTCGCAAGGTTACCTACCGATTAGTGTTACAACTACGCCGTACAACTCGACAGTCTATCCTTCTGATCATGACCTAATCCTTGAGTCATCTAGTGAGAAACCCAAGTTTAGGGGAGTACCTAGCTGTTATTTAGGTTCTAAAGTCCGACTGAATTTGACACAAGCAAATGTCAAACCTTACAATAATAACGATGCCAGTTCTTTTGTGTTGTAACAAGTGTGACAGTCCACGTAATGTCATTTTAGTCATCATCATCATCATCATCTGCCTAGCCTTTTTCCCAACTATATTGGGGTCGGCTTCTAGTCAAGCCGGATTTAGCTGAATACCAGTATTTTACGAGGACCGGCTGTCTACCAGACCTCCACAACCCATTAACTGGGGTAACACGGTACTTCGTGGCAAGACTGGAGTCAGATTTACTGACTTCTGACTATCCGTAACGACTGCTAAAGATCTACAAATGACAGCCGGGACCTACGGCTTAACGTGCTTTCCGAGGCACGGAGGAAACTCGTTATGTTAAGATGGGCACCCATCTACAGACCAACCTTGACAAGCGTTGCTTAACCTGGAAGATCGACCTGTGCGGCTGTTATTATTTAGCCACGAGCTTCTCAAAGACATCAAGCTGTTACAAGCACATCATTTTACATCTCTACCGATCCATAAATCAGGGGTGAAGTTTAAATAGCTATAGCTGTGTATATTCGAAGCGACGTGCTCCCCTGGCGGCGCCGCGTCTCCTAGCAACCGTTCTATCCAATATTCTCTGCACAATGGGTAATGATTCACTTTCCAAGAATTTCTACGAGCAATACAGCTTCGAGGGGCCATATTTCACGTAGATTTTACTTTGTAAGTCTTTTAGAAATAACAAGGTGCCTTTCAGAGTAGTTGCTTAGAAAATAGGGACTGTACGTTTAGATTATCACTTTGCCAAAAGACTTTTTACGCTGTAAAGGACTATTTTGAAGACGAAAAGACTTGGGATTGACCTGCTCCAGTACGCACTACCATTGTTGTCATATTTTCTTTTGTTTTGTTATATATTATTAATTTATTTCAATTTTTATTCATTTTGCGGTTGATGATAAATTTTTTTTACATTTCGACATTGTTGATCATTTTTATTTTATATTTATTCTTTTTTTTATTAATGTTTAGACAAATATTCATATTTGTATATTATTATATTTTGAGCTTTTCCGTAGACCTTTTTTTATTTTTTGTTTTCGGGGGGAAACCTTCAAAAGGCGCCCGAACTCTGGGGATTAGTTCGGGGAGTGTGGGATTTTTACCTCACTAAAACCACCCCGGTGATCACCATCCACACATAGAGGGGGCGCCGTTCCCTCTTAAAAGACCGTTCCGGAACCCCTTACGTATACTGACAAATACTTGCACTGACTGGACAAATCCACTGAAATCTGTATGGGTCATTCCTCAAAAGTCTATCTCTGACAGTATTCTGCATTGGTCTCTTACGATTTGTAATGGTCAATTCTTATATTTGCAGTATCGACTTTAAAAGACTCTAACCCCAGTTTGTTTCAATGTTTCTTTTCAGGGTAGTCAGCTTAGAAACTAAGGTCTCATCTAGATTAAACTGACAAAAAAATTGACGGGTAAGTGTTTTTTTTTAAACCTAATTATAAAATAAATATCATTATCATTCATTGGATTACACAATTTGTTTATATTATTTAAAGTTCATATTTAAGCACTACATGGTCTATATCAAATTAGAAAAAAGCCTTCCTTTACCTAGCCTTCCGAAATAATCGAAAAAAAAAAACACTTTTCCCATCCCTATGAGTCACTCTCACAACTCTGTCCAACTACCCTCAAAAGCAATTAAAAAACAAATCGCTGAGTACACGTGGACGACAAGGACGGACATCGAACCTGCTGCTCCCGGGTCCCGGGGAGTGACGGAGCGCATAGGGCGGGGGTGGCGGGGCTGCTGCTATTTATAGCGAATCGATACGCGCCCGTGGCCTTGGCGCCATCGACCGCGCGAGATGGGCGTGTGTGGACGAGCCCCCTGGCCCGGTTGTACTACGCAGCGTGGAAAATTTTCCGCCAACATTATGAGCCTAAAAAATGCTCTGATTTCACAAGAAAAGGCTTTTGAAATCTTTCGTTTGGTTACGGGAAAAGTTGTTGGGAATTACGATGTCGCAATCATGGGTTATGATGGCGGCCATGGAAATTGGTATAAGGAAAATTTTTTACCCATAATTAGCACATAATTATTATTACTTTACAATAACTGAACGCAATGTTTTTTTTTTATGTTAAAGAAAATGTTAATATTGAGAGCAAAAGGCGGACCCTAGCAACAGCTAAGATTTATCAAATTATTACTCACACCATGGCATTATATCTGCGAGCCTTCTCCCCCGGTCCTCGCCACCCACTCTCCCCGCGCGCTGATTGGCTGAGGAGCACGAATGACAGGCCGCTACAGATTCTTTTTTAATCTTCGTCGAAGATGCACCATGGTAGCGATCTCGGAAGTTTGTTATTTCGCGCGGGAAATGCGAATTGAGAAGCCGACGATATTGACCACAAAACTCGTGACTTTGGTACATGAGGTCTTTTTTTATTGTTATAGTGCTTGACCGCGATCCCACCTGATAGTCTAGAATGAAACCATCACGCCACGGCCTTTGATCCCACCTGATAGTAAGCAGTGATGCAATCGTTGATGGTGAGGCGCACTAGCTTATTAACAGCCTATTCACTCTTGAAGACACCCAAATTATAATCGGACGGGAACTAAGTAGACAGACGTGTTACTAAGGAGTGGTATATTATGATGAAAGCGCATACAAATGCTGAACCAACCGCTTGACCTGAATAATAAAGGCTCCCCCACACAGGCGCGTTATTATCGGTCGATAATATCGCATGCGTTACTGCGATATATGTTTTCAGTACATTTTGTATTAGCATGGTCATATAGTTACACACTGCTGCGATAATAACGCAGCAATGGAAGTAGGACGTTGCGTTTCTCCGTCCTGCGATATTCCGATATAAGTTCTAGAATGTTTTGTATCAGGACGCAAACGACCGTACACACAGCTGCGATAATAACGGCGCTCTCTCGTAAGAAATATCGGACGATAAAAACGCAGCTGTGTGCAAGGAATCGGGACGCATTAACGCAATACCGCATGCGATATTATCGACCGATAATAACGCGCCTGTGTGGGGGAGCCTTAATGTCCTATATTTATATAAATATTTATCCGATTACCTACTATTTATACCAATGACGAAATATCTGCTTAAATCTCATCTACGTCATTACAGCCAAGGTAACTTGTAATTTATTATTGTGATAGGCACTGAAAACATTGTTAGCTTCATAAAATATTAATAATATTGATATTTTTGTTTCAAATATTTAAATAATATTTCAACTAGTGCCCGTGACTTCGTCCGCGTCATCGTAAAACAACAATGGCATTTGGTCACAATGTTAAGTGTTTGATTTTTTCGCGAAATATTAAATCATTTTCTTAAATAAAATAATTAGAAGCTCTTTATAAATCAACTGTAAGGACTTATAAGGATTGTATGTATGGATCAATAACATCATCATTTCTTGATGAGGGCATTACTACCCTCTTTAAAAAAAGCAGCACTACAAGCCTACTTCATGCCTGTGGTGTTATTCCTTCGAATATGAGCAACTTATGAAAGTCCTGAAGGACCTTGGACCTGCCTGAAGAATTTCAGGTGTAATTTATCTAATAGTTTTAAGCTGCTTCTGAGCCATTCTATTCTCATACAGGCTGACAACCGGTATAGTGTCTTTGGTATAGTGTTGAGCCTTTCTATTCTAGCTCTTGAATCATACTGGTTGACTGTATTGGTAACTGTCCATAAAATGTTTTAATCTCCCACTATATGTATAACAAATTTATAATTGGCTACTACAACTAAAAGAACCGTTTCGGGACTTAATATTTGTTTCTGTTAAACAAATTCACGGCCACACTCAACATTGTGAAGGTTCTTTTTCCTTCACAGGAAATAGAAGCTCACAAGTGTAATATAATTTCAAATAAGATTTTATGAGTATTGACTTGTTCAGGTAAGAAACACAGTACAGCTTAAACTGGTGGAGAAGCACGGAATTTTGAATAACAGTTCCTTATACGAAAATGTGAGCACTATTGAAGAGTATTTGAATATTCTTACCCTAAAACAGTGTCCCAAACTGTGGTCTGCAGACCACTATGTACCAATATGGTCTGGGAGAGAAATATTTTTTTTAAACTTTCTTACTGAAAAGTAATAAATAGATTTTAAGTTTTGATCACAAATGTTTTGTTTCCTATGACAATGGCATGTTTCATGAATAAGGTTTTTTTTTGATGATAGAGATAGTTTTTTTAGGGATAGTAAAGTTTTCTTATGGATTTCTGATTCCTGCTAACAACAAAGAAATCAAAGTGGTCCACAGTTAAAAAAAAATTGGTTACCACTGTCTTAAAGGGATAAAAAGGGGATGAAATTTAATTGTTTAGGATCATAGTTTGTGCTAAAATATTAGTATTTCTTTTAATTATGAAAACAAACCAACAAATTCAAAAAGCCTTGTACTAAGACACAACAATCTTATCAAATACATAAATTATTAAAATAATATATGTAGATACGTCTAGTCTAGCAGACTATGTTGAGGTAGGCAGTCAAGGTAAGGTGAACAGGTAACCAGTTTGAAGTTTACACTACAATACAATAAATACCTGAGGTGTTGGAAGAGCGGCCAGCCTCATCAGCCATCGCTCCAGTTTCCTACAAGCAAATACATAACATAATTTGGTACTGTAACCTATCACATACCCACAAAACGAGACACAATAGTAAAACAATAACAGCGCGGTCTCATAGGACGGGTCGGGGATTCATGAATGAAGCATAAGATATAATTATTTAAATTACACGTACAGTGGTTGTATATAGGAGGACTTAATGCATCAAGGCATTCTCTACTAGTCAACCTTAGGGTTAAAAAGACAACACTGTGGTAGGTCTGCACAATAAATAAATAAAAGATACTACAAATAGAGGTTTTATCGATAAAGTTGTTTATAATTATAAAATACATATATAAGCTAATATTATAAACTAATAAATACTAAATCAATATAAATAAGGGAACTTAAATAAGATAGAACGATTATGACAATGGCAACAACCGAACTAAGTATGTAGTATTTATGGACAATCAACAAAACATACTATTAAACATGCTAAAGATACTAGACCAAGAAACCAAGGCAAGACTAGCTAAGATACTGTATTTTTGAACTGTTAGAAAAAATTTAATATGGCGGCAAAACTTGAATAAACATAGTATTTATAACTTTTATGCAAATATTTCTTCGTTGATTTAGAAACGCTAATGGTTATTGCTAGTCATTGCAATGCAGATGTATCTTGGATCAGAGGCATTTATGTAGATGTACCTTGAATTAGAGGCAATATTTAAATTAAAGAATTAATTCATAAACAAAACAGTATATATTAGAATTAATTCCTAAACAAAACAGTAGTAACGGTATGGTAGATGATATCTGTAGTACTACTCTTACTGGAAAACTATTGAATATTATGCTATAGTTTGGTCTACTATAAGAATTATTTCAACTATATAGTATTTTGAAGCAGTGTAGTGAAACAAATTCTGTACAATATCAACAGCAAACCAACTGGCTGGTGGATATACAGTTAAGTACAGTAAATATAATAGAATGCTTTTGTTTAATACAAGGTACTGATCAAGTACATTTCATTGGTTTACGGAGCATCAGCATCTATTAGTATTTACTATACAGATTCCAGTCAGAAAGCAAAACAAGCGCAGTGACAACAAGTCGTACATCTCGTTATCTCTCTAATATTATACTTTTATTACAATTTATACGAGTGTATGACACAGTCGACTTGTGCGATGTGGGGCACACAATAACAACAAGGTGATCCTTTCAACAACAAACACTACATCTTTACAGAAAAAATGACCTCCACGCTAGTGAAGGAACTTAATAAGGTACACAAATACGTGAAACAAGCACAGTACACCAACTGTTAGTACCTTGCTTACACCAGCTGGGGTTCCAAACACTCGATCTTATAAATGTCTTTATAACTCACAATCGCACAGTTTTACATGCTAAGTTTTATCATTTTAACGTCACAATGGACACAAATAACAACATTTTAATAACGAATCCATCTCAAAGTGTTTAAGTTCACATAATATCGCTTCAAAACAAGCCAAAAATCTATGTTTTGACCAGATTTTGACGTAATACTTACGTCGAATGATCAGTTCGTTCGCATTTTCTTCATGTCACCAATAAGCTATTTTTCTAGTTTTTTATTGGCTAAGCGGAATCCTATTGGAAAACTTGATAATATACCACCAATCAGAACAACGTTTCGTGGTAACAACATTTAAGATTTCTAGTTACTGATAAAACCGGTGTTTCTAAATGTCCGGTTTCTTGAATCGATTTCACAAAATTAATGTATTGATATATTGTATTTGTTTAAAAATCATCTGAAGAAAAATGATAAATTGATATCGACAATAACGTACACATATTATTGAGATCTTAGAGAATAGAGCATTTAGCCTAGGTTTAATGTTAGATTCATGGTAGCACAAGTTTAAACCTTTGTAGGTTTTGGTTGATATTTCTAAATTAGATAATCCTGTAGTCCTGTAATCTTTTGTATCGTTTGTTTTTTATACCCTGAGACTAAATTGACGCAAGTAATGTAAAATTTACTATAGGAATGATGCCAGTTCTTTTGTGTTGTAATGTCATTTTAGTCTCAGGGTATAAAAACAGACGATAGTATAGCTTGGCCAGAAAGAGTAGAAAAAAATTGAGGTCGCTACTATCATTTAGATGCTTTTAGATGGTATCATTTATTCTACTTCATAAACGATCTTGATACTTAAAGTATTTTTTTAAAAGTGAAAAGAAAATCATTAAACTACATGCATAATTAGTTGTAAGGTTAATTTTATAATTGATAAATAAAAAAGATTAGTTTTTTTATGGAAAGGGAATCATCAGAATGACTTCTCCCACTCTTGGGCGGAGCGGGAGGGCGAGTCAGACTCTTACTGACTGTGACTAAACCCCACCCTTTTCCTTCGTTGCTTTCGATCTGGGGGGCATGGAGTTACCTTTCAGAATTGAATTGTTCCCCAGAGGCTTCAGCCCCATCGGGCCTCTACCAGACTGCCGGACGGCGAGCTACCAAGTGCTCGCCGTCCGCGAGCCAGCGCCTACGGTGATCGGAAATCGGGATCCAGGTCTCGGCGGCGGCAGCTTGAGGGCGCCTTTAGCGCTCGCGGTCGGCAGCCTCCTTCGCTAGCATAACTGCTTTGCAGAAGGACCGTGATCGAAACCTCTTTCCAACTACTCCTCAAAGAGGGGACTTACCGCCGCAATGACGCGTGCCCATCATTACTAGGGCTGCCCTTTAGGTTGTGTCGTTTGAAATAAGTACAGACAATGTAATAGATTAGTACCATTTATTGTTTTTCAAAGAATTCTCCACGATATTTAATACACTTTTGCGCGCGTCCGAACCAGTTTTTTAAATATTTATTCCACTCTGAAATGGGGGTAGTCAAAATGGCCGAAGAAGCTGTTGACGAATACAAATATTCGTCAACAGCTTCTTCGGGTGAGTTGAAACTTTGAACACGAAGACTGATTGATTTTGAGGAATATAAAAAAATCGTTAGGGCTCAAGGGTTTACGGCGTATAATCTAAATTTTTTTCGACATTTTGCTTAGCCGGTGTTTAAATTTGCCATCGTTTTTATTGCTTTCGTTTATTATGCGTCTGACAGCGCTTTCTGATTTTCCTGGAATCAAAATAAAACATTAATTTAGAATGACGTAGGTGACGATCAAAAAATGTAATCGCTCTATAATACAAAGTCATTGTGACAGTAATTTTCAAATGTAAACAAAGCCTCTAATGTTATATTAAATCCGTTAAAAACGTCGATAATATGGATTTTTTCAAAGACCTAACTGTTACTGGGATCATGAACTATGTATATTATATAAAATTAGAGTGAATAAATACCTGGCATATCAGCAACTCGTTTGTAAAGATCGTCCAACTCGGTTAGAAGTTTTCCGGCATGATATTCCGCCAAACATCGTTAAAAAACATTGTAAATTACTTCTCTGGCACCACCTTTTATCGTCTTGCCCATTTTTATAACAATTCACTGACTAAAACGTTTAATATCTACCTAAATAGTAATAATTCACAAACCACTTTCTTTGTTTTGGTATTTTGACTGTTGTTTGACATTGTTTTTCGAGTTGCTATTTGTAGAAAATTTTAGTTCATTTTTATTTAATTTCTACTCTTTCTGGCCAAGCTATAGCACTTGCGACGATTGCATAGACTATGAGGGTAAAAAGAAAAAAAAAACTCAAAAACCCTGAAAACTGCTCTGCATCGCTATCGACTGGTAATGTACCCAAAATACTGGTAGTATTGCCATGTTATGTGGCAATGCAATGCCAGGCGATGCTGATTCTCGGTCCAAAGCCAGGCTTTGGGTCACACGAAGTCAAAAAGGCGTTTGTAAAAGTTTTTCAATAATTAGTAGTCGAACCCAAGTACTATGGGATAAGGGCAGGAAGAAGAAGATTAATATTATAAAAAATTATTTAGAAGTGTTTACTTTTTTATTCAGTTCTTGTAAAAAAATACTTTAGCGTTTAAAAATCACAGCAGAAGTAAAAAAAGTAATAAACTAGAGTAGTTTACTAATTAATTTAATATAACATAGGTAGCATTTTACGATACCGTATTTAAAATATATGGTTTGAGCGAACAAAGAACATTATCGCGAGGTTTGGGCGGTATTTTTTCGAGTGAATTTCGGTGGTGATTTTAATCATTTGCAAATTGATTTCTAGTGGATATTGCGATGTAAAGTGTAATTTTGTTCATATGTTTTCACAACTGGACAATATGTAGAATTATTTCATTTCATTTAATTTATTGAATCAGCCACGATTTTCGTAACATGAATTTGAGAATTTTATTGTAATGTTAACTACCTCAGTTAAATTTTCCAAGAAAGCTAATTCGACATTTGCTCTTAAATAATACAAAAGCATTAAAATATGTTGCACCCATATATTTTTCTATATAATGTAACTAAAAAAAAGATATTTACTACTGACAACGAGACGGTATGGTATAAGACTTTAGCCGGCCCAAATGGGGTAAAAAGAAAAAATCACCGCGTTCCGAGTTATGTTAAGCCTGCTCTACACTACTCGCGAAGTTGCCTCGACGAAGTACTCGTCGAAGTTGATCGAAGTCCGAAGTATGTGACTACTCACTCGTGCAAACTCGTGAGGAGCTCAGTGACGCTTGGTTGCCATTATATTATTTTCCTCTATGCGCTTGGTGTTTACAACTTCGGGACACTTCGAGTCCTTTGACTCGGGCGCAAAAACCGACAACGACTGGAAGTCACCCGAAGCGAGCCGAGGTTGCACGAAGTGAAGAGATGTGTCCTTCTACACTATCGTATTCGCTCAACTTCGATCAACTTCGCGAGTTGAGTAGAGCAGGCTTAATTACTCAGATACCCGCGAAACGAGACACAATAGTAAAACAATAACAGCGCGGTCTCATAGGACCGGTTGGGGATTCAAACGTTAATAAGCATTTTGACAGGTGCCTGGACCTGAAGTTTCAGTGCTGATACCTGGTAAACTCTCTCCACCCTTTATTTTGGAACTTACTGCGTGTCTGCGTTCTTCTGAGTGATAACTATATTGATGATCATACAGCTACAAGCGGTCTAATTCAATTATAATTACAGTGCGTATGTAGCAGTAGCGCGCGTGTGTGTGGTCAAAAAGCCTTGCAAAATGATTTTGATAATTTTCAGAACATTCAGATAATAGGCTAGTTGACTAAATTTTAATAACTGCTTAAAACTTTAGGCTGTTACCCATTTTATTAGAAAAAACGTTTTATTTATTTTTAATCGCGCGTTAACATTATAAATTTCGCTATTTAAAAAAACAATTTAAATTTGGTGCCAAAACGCAGCAGACTATCATGGCGTCTTCAATGACGTCACGCCGTGATAAACAAACAGAGTCTTCCTAAGATAAAGTTAGTTTTTATCGTTTAAAATGAATGTTTCATATTATAAAAACTGCATAGTGCCCCAGTGTGAAAGCACATCTATCAAAACGCCAAACAAGTTATTTATATATGTTCCAAACAACAGAGAAATACGGAAAAAGTGGCTAAAACTTGCAAGAAGATATGATGCCCATAGTTTATCAACAAGTTCTAGAATGTATTTTTGTAAAGATCATTTTGATGTAAGTATTTCACACTCTATTACTTAATTTGAGCAAATTAGATGAGTTTTATACAATCCCTATTTTCCTAATAATAAAAACAAGAGTTGAGGTTAATTTGTTTTACTTTAAATCTTGCAAAATGTATGTCAAAGTTATTGTAAAAAACTGAAATATTAAAGCTTATAATAACTATTCTATACTCTTGTTTACTTACATGGAAGTCTTAACATTGCGAAATTCAGATGAGCAGTCACTGTTTGATGCGAAAAAGTTTCCAATCATATCTGAGTCGATTCTGGGCATATTATTACTGTCTGCTTTGCTGAATCCTGATTCCATGGTTAATTCTTTGAAATGAAACTAATAAACAGTGTATTAACTAGATATTAGTCGTTAATAACTAAAATTTTGTTAGGAACCTGTAAAATACTATAAACATTAATGACAATAGTTGTTGTTTCCCACGGCGTGACGTAACGCTTTCTGATTGGTGTTCACTGTCACATAACTTTAGGTTTCATTTTACGTAATTTATTTTGTCCAAATATTATTAATCTTTAACTCTTTTAACAATTAAAATTGTTTGTTAGTTTCTCAATAACATAAGTAATCATTTTAAACCATTATCAATTATATTTATTGTTAATGGACACAAGCCTATTCAATCAAGATATTCAGAAGAATCTCTGATTATCGATATACATGGACTAAAACTAGTGTTTCATCCTATAATTCTAGATCGAAATATACCTTGCTGCCGAAATAAATCCGATAAATAATTCGATTTCGACTTAAAATTATGCAATGTCACTTTTGACAGGTCTCTCATCGACTTTTTACTTAATGCAAGAAGGCTTCAGGATTTTCTCGACGATCACGTTTATTTAATGTCATTAGTTAGACATTAACATCTACCTACGTATTAAAAATAAGACCCGACGGATAAGTGGCGCTAGCCAGAGGGAATGTTCCTGAATACATTTATAGGCATCTGGCGATTTGTTGACAGCGCATCATATCGATTTCGGAACGCGGGAATATTTTGACATGAAGGATGTCATGCGAATGTCAAAAATTTCACAAGTTGACTCATCTCATTATTATTTTTATTAGTCGCAAAAAGCACAAAATTCTCGAAGTATTACCATCTGTGACATCGTGTGAATTTTTTAACAATGTTTTCATCAATATTTGGCAAGCGAAGATCGTCACCAGTGGAGGTAGAGGTGGAAGGCGAGGGTCCTCCGATTCCTGGAGCGCGGTCGGACGATGGGTTCGTTGTGGTGGATCCTAGTTCTCCCAGGAGCAACCTGTACCCGAACGTGAGCGGTGGTGGCGGCATCGCGTCCCCCTACGCCAGGCCAGCCCCACCCGCACCTACTCCAAGAGCTGCGCTAATAGACCCGACATTCCACTACTTACAAGGAGTTCCATTCGCTATGTCAAAAACACTACAGATGGCTTCGAACAAAGATAGTTTTGCTACGGAGGTGGCAGATCTTCTTGCTTTCCTGACCAACAAAGTAAATGTGAGCAGTTATGACTATGACTTCTCTGTGGAACGCAGTGTACTCAAGGAATGTTGAAGCAATGTTGTTGTCAATACAGAACGAACAACAAATACTATTGTCTGATGTTTTATTTTTAAGATTTCTAATTATAAGCATTTGTGTTGTAGAAAACTGTATAAATGTTATGCAATATCAGGTTGTAATGTAAAATCAGTAATCAGAATCCTCCAGATTTGTGTGATGAAGATTTTTATTTATAAACTTATTATATTGTAAAACAAAACTATATTATGCAGCTAACACCACTGGAGTGTATGCAGATTGGACAAAAAGGGACAATATTGCTATTGTGAGGGGACAAAAAAATAAGGGAATCAAATGCTGATAAATAGATTTAATACTATGTAAGTTGGTATAATTTCACATTACAGTAAACATTTATTGATATGAGAATATATAAATAGGACTTCAATAATCTTTTTAATTTACCTATAGGGTTTTTCCTACATAATAAACCTTACTATATGTTAAAAATATATATTTTTGTATAGAATTAGCAATCGGAAAGTGTTTTTATTTACTATGTATAGTTTACATTGTAAATTACTTATAAGAAATTCAAGTAGGCCTAGAAAATAAGTGATGCTTTGGATGTGATACTTTACATGTTAAGTTGGACAGTAAATATGCAGGTCATAAGACGAGACACCCTCGCTTCAGCTCATGCCTCATTACAGAGCTTGGCACTACTTTAGGAGATAAACTATGTGAAACCTCTCTTTTACTAGACATGAAATGTTACAAAGAATTGAAGACATGATTGGATGATGGTGTTATGTGTATATCACTAAATTGTAATTTCACAGAAGCAAGCTTCAAAGTTTTCATTCTTATTTTGCAAAATATTTGTATGTGACTGAGTATTTGTTAGAGTTGATTATTTTCTATTATATTATTTTAATAAATGATAACAACATTTTATTTAAAAAAACATTCTAATGCTTTTTAGATATCCCTGTCTCATACATTATTCTATGGTTAATGTAAGTGGACATATAAAGGTGACTTCATTCAAAGCCAAATGTGTCTGTTTATTAGTTTTTTATAAATTTTTAGATGAAGTTTAATTTTGAAGCTTTTTCTCTCCCATTATTGTCGTATCTTTTCTCTTGATGCTTAACAAAACGAAGTCCACAAAACTTCTAAGCTTTTATTTGAGGCCGAATAAATAAATATGTGACAAAACATCTTCATCCACTCATGTCTTCAAATGATTAGGAACATTTTAATATAACACAGTACTTTTAAATTCGATTAGGTTTGTTGGTGGGGAAACTATTGAATGTGACTTATGAAGCATCTAAGAGGAAACTAAGCACCTTACATTTTCACAAGTGAGGCATTGACAAGATATAACAATATTTATAATCTACAGGAAAGTTGAATTATTGTTTATAGAAGGATCTTATTATTATATTCTAATTTTATATGTTAAAATAAATAAATAAATGTAGAAATATGTAAAAAGTAATGAAGATGTAAATAAAAATTGAAACTCTAAATAAAAATATTTTATTATAATGCACTCAAACATTGATTTCCAAAGACGGCAGTATTCCCTTCCTGATACAGTTAAGAAAATACTTAGTTCAGTAGATAAAAACAAAAAGAACATTATTCTAATAAGATATTACAATATTTTAAGATGTGGCAAAAATAAAATTCTAAAATCTCTGACTAATGTACCACAGGTGCTTCCTAACATAATTATCAATATACTAATGACATAGCAACATCTAGCATAAAATTAGAATAAGTAACAACAATACAATAATAGTTTTTGAGAATGTACCGTAACAGACATGTAGCTTACACAAACTACGACATTACACAAAGTAGTAAGAAATCTGGTTATACATTGTGGAGCCACACATCTCCGAGTCCACTAACCCTACCCGCACCATCACACGCCAGCACCATCAATTCCACCACATAGTCTTGAATTAAGAAGTCCACTACAGAAGACATGGATTCTATACTTAACCGTTATTCTGAATACAGGTTTTGTAACACATCTTATATCATTGCCGCCAAGCCGACTATAAATGCTACTATTATCAGGAATGGTACCCACGTCTTCAGAAAAGCTCCAAAACTGGAAACAAAAAATTTATGAATAAACATTAATATAACAATATTGTTTTTTTTTAAACTTCATGGATGTGTGTCAGTCTATGGGTGGACTTAATGCAACAAGGCATTCTCTACCAGTCAACCTTTTGGGATTGATTGACATTAATAATCATACCTGACATATTTCGAGTATGGTATCATGTAGAAGGCCAATTTCACCATATTCCAGTTCTTGCAGCCGCCATAGCTCATGATATTAAGTGCCGTAGCCACGTGTGAGTGGCAGTTGTCATAGAACAAAATGTGCTGAAAAAATAAAATGTTCAATTATTATTCAATTATTCATAATGAATATAAAATAGGTGACAGGATAATTTAAATCTGGGTTCTATTGTATTCTATTTTATTCTTTGGCATCATTACTTTAAAAATTAAATATATTTGTTTTTAAATGGTATAAACCAGTGCCTGACCCCACCTGATGGTAAGCAGTGATGCAGTCAAGTAGTTTATTAAAAGCCTATTCACTCTAGCCTTGAAGGCTCCTAAATTATAAGCGGATGGGAAGACCACAGCAGGCCAATTGCTCCAGTCTTTTGATGTATGCGATAAATGATGCAGTATAATCTGAAGTATTCAACAAATCAAAATGTAAATACTGTTTAGTATAAGTACCATTCTCTTTTTATAAATTTCAGAAGCCTCGGAAACAGCAGCATCCCAACCCGCTTGTCCATTTACAGCCTTTTGAGGAGACAATTGCCAGTACTTAGTGGGGTTTCCAAATGCCATCAAATCTTCAGACACAAAGTATGGTCCAGCAAAGTCCCTGATAATTCCTGATGACATACATATGCCCATGTGACCAAGGAATGGAAATATCCATCTGAAAATAAAATATTGTTTTTTTTCCTTATTGTTCTGATCTATTACTAGGTATTTAATGATGTTATTTTATTATTTAGTTGTTGTGTACACCTTTATTCATATAATAAAAGGAAAAATGGTTTCAAAATTGATAAGACAGGTGTGTATTAATTGTTATGACGTTATTTGTTTTTCAATTAAGACATATAACAGGCAATAATCATCACCATATTTATACTTCAGGACATTCTTGTTATTTATAAAGTTGATGTTCATATAATATGTTTGTTATTATTAATGGGGATCCTAGAAATTATTTTTAGAAATAGCATCATTTACACAAATTTAAATAAGACATCCTTCGCAGATTTATTTTTTAAATTAAATCGTGATTGGCAGGCCTTTATATGACTGAACTTTATGGAAAGGTTTATGGTTTTAATAAAATCCTAGGATGGCCACAATTCAGTTTTGTTTACTCAAAATGATGTAAAAATATAAGAAACATAGTCCTTGCCATTTGACTGCAGAGCAGACCGAACCGGTTATTTTGCCCTCGTTTTGGGGGACGAAAACTTAATTAGGAATCGTTATTAAGTTAACCATAGGGTTTTAATTAGTAAAGAAATTATGAATACTCACGTTAGTACAGGAATAGGAGTCCAAACAATACAGTAAGGGTAGCGACAGCGCTCGTGGTCGATAGGATCCATTAGAACGATTTCTTCAGGGTCAGTCAAGTCAATATTACTGCCGGGGCTGTGGTCACCTGCCATAGTTTTAACAGTAATTAATTTTAAACAGTAGGACCACTCATAATCGATTGAAATATTTTTCACATACAACAGAATGAAGTCAATAAATAAATACCTGGCATAATGACGTTTTGTTTGACATTTAGCGAGATCCGCGCGTTCCAGGTTTAGTTTTTCTGTGATATTTTGAACAAGAAAGATGGCGTGAAACGTATAAACTATGTTCGAAACAACGTGTAAAATCGACTAACAGTATGTCCGGTTTTTGGTAACCCATAGTCTAGATGACGACACTAATTTAAATGGCTGACATTGTTTGACACTTGTTACTGACAGCAAGCTTTGTTGATGTGACGATGTTTGGCGCTAATATTTTATTTAAGTAATTAATGCAATTATTTTCGGATGGTGATACAAAATTATTTAACAGGAGCCAAAATGCCGGCGTTTCTCAAGTATATTGACATGGAAAACTTCAAGTCCTATCGGGGACACCACCGCATAGGCCCCATGGAGTCTTTTACGGCCGTGGTAGGCCCTAACGGATCAGGTAAGAAGGAAAAGTGTATTTAGAAACGGCTCTCACAGTTTTAAAGTACTTGACTGTTTACGTATAGTTCGCTTTGCACAAATTGTGTCAGTAACAAAGGTGTTTGTGTACATCATATTCTCATGTTTTTCTGCTTCACACAACCCAATGAGGCATTTGTTTGCTTCCTATATAGTCCACGCTGGTGACCTGTGTAACTGTTCGTATATAATTAAAACTTACGTGAGTGTCTTGACCTGGCACGCGAGGTTGTCGACGTAGGAGGTGAGGACTCAGCCATCGCAATGAATTACAAGCACCAACCAATGTTTTAGGAGGCTCTTGTTATGTTACTGGATCAAGGTTTCGTTCAGAAAGTAGGCCACAGGTTAAATAGCTGTAGGGTTCTTCTCTTTTAAGCCGAGCTGAAACTCTGATGATTGATACTTTGAATCCTATTCCATATTCCCGTTGCCTACTATTTCTAAGAAAGTTTATTTAAATGATTAGGTATTTCACATTATCTAATTATAATACAAATGAAAAACAAGACTTACAGACTAATATTATTTGTCCCCAGGCAAATCCAACTTCATGGACGCAGTGAGTTTTGTGATGGGTGAGAAGACTTCTCTGCTGCGTGTTAAACGTTTGAGCGATCTGATACACGGGGCTTCCATTAACAAACCTGTGTCTAGAAGGTAACATTATAATATTACATTTAATTAACATTTCACTATTATATTAACAGAAACAGTTGCATTGTATTATAATATTTTAATTAAAAAAGGAATCTAAGAAAGAAATATAATTATGTGAATATTCAAAGAAATTCTGTTAAACTTAAAGGTGTAGATGTAAAGTCATAGATCAAAGTGTAAGGGAAAGAGATAAAACTGTGAGGTGTTTTTCACAGTATCTAAAAATGAATTCAATTTTTAAATCAATTTAAATTATAAAGAGCTTGCTACATTGATTGATTGATTGATGCCATCTAGCCGATTTCGGCCACAGCGACCGCATTCAATGACTTCTTATGGTGGTTGTGAGCTCTGATTTGCTGCTCTGTTATGCTACATACCAAGTAAGCAAACAGAGAATGCTACATGTTCCTTAAATTTCTGTGATAGTTTATATGTTTACAAAAAATAATTTCCTCATATGTAGTGTGTACTACATCTATTATTTGAATTACCCTCAAGTTGTTAAGTAGGGTAGGCTGTGTTAGGAGACATCTTCCAACACATATGATTGCATAAAGCACTGAAAATTTGAGGATAACAGAAAAAGTTACAAGTTTTTGTGTGTATGATTTTAATCAATCATAAATGTCATTGTCAATTGAACACTTTTGGCATACAGGTAGGCCATGACATGTATTACAGCAACAAATAGTTTTTACTGCAGTTGAATATCCCATGGAATAGTTTTTTTTTCACACTGGTAAAGCAATTTTACAAGATCATATTTAATTGGTATTATTAGCAAGTATTCAATAAGGTACCGTGTTACCCCAGTTAATGGGTTGTGGAGGTCTGGTAGGCAGTCACTTCTTGTAAAATACTGGTATTCAGCTAAATCCGGCTTGACTGGAAGCCAACCCCAATATAGTTGGGAAAAGGCTAGGCAGATGATGAGCAAGTATTCAATAAAGAAATGTAAACTCTTTGTTTTCTTTTTAATTGATGTAATCTAGTGTGCGAGTGTGATCCCACCTCATGGTAAGCAGTGATGCAATTGTTGATGGTGAGGTACACTAGTTTATTAAGAGCCTTACTCACTCTCTTACTTATTTTTTTATTATTACTAACAAAATATAGATGTTAATGTGAAATAAATATTTTTAATTTGTAATGAAATCATTCCATTATTTTTGTAGGCCAATTAACTGCCTTATTTCCCATTAATTTTCAATTTGTGTATGTAATATCTAACATAAAATAACAAAATACGATTTTATTGTAGTGCCTCAGTGACAGCAACATTTGTGCTCGAGGACCTGACTGAGAAGCAGTTCCAGAGATCAGTCATTGGACAGTCATCAGAACACAAAATTGATGGACAGGTCAGTTCTGCATTTAGCAAATCTTCTCTCCCCTTTTTGACAAAAGTTTCCCTCCACTCTATTTATTTTTCACAGGGCCCGCTCTTCCTTCCAGTTCTGGTGAAATTTGTGTAGTTTGTCCATCGCCATCTCCTTTGCGATCTGCCATTATCCTGTCTCAAGGCACCATTGTAATATCTATTTGTAAGATTGTTTGTTAGAGACAATGGCTGAACCCGTCCCTGATATAGAGCTGGATATAGCTTCATGTTAATGCTGCTATTAGCAACAGTATCTGGACAATAGGTGGTAGCAGTATTTTATACGCGCGACGCATGTCGCTGGATACATTGCCGCGTGGCAATCAAACCGACACAATCAGTCACGACAAAATGTAGACAATTAAAGCGACATGCGGCGCTGCAGACATTCGCGAAACCACTGCATCAACCTTGCCGTCATTATTTTTTTAAATTACAACATTGTCCACAGTCAGTGAACACATCCCTGTACTTGAGCGAGCTGGAGAAGCTGGGCATCAACGTGAAGGCCAAGAACTTCCTGGTGTTCCAGGGCGCCGTCGAGAGCATCGCCATGAAGAACCCCAAGGAGAGGACGGCGCTCTTCGAGGAGATCAGTGGGTATGTGGAATTATCATGCGAGATAATCATGTTAAGGTGGATCCACACATTGCGAGCATGCGCTCCGCGCGGCGCACAACGCATGCCTCGGCTTAAGGCGTGCGTGTTGACAAATTATACCAACGTATGCTCGGGTCGAGCCATCGCGTGCGAAGCAAATGCTCGAGGCAAGCAGGCGCGCAGACTTGGCAAGGCATGCGCTCCGCACGGCGCACAGTGAATAGCGCGTGTGCGGCGCACACGCGCTATTCACTGTGCGCCGTGTGGCGGCCGGCTCATTGCGAGCAGTGCGTTGCGTTGTTGTGTCCGCCTCGCTGCGGATGTACGCGCGCATTATGAACGATAAAGAAATGTTAAGCAGTTTTATTATACGAAAGTAATAGATTATTATGGGATCCAAAACATAATCATTATTTTAATAAAAATAAAAGGGAAGATTAAAAATAAATGGCGTATAATCGCGAACGAAGTAAATGTAACCGTCGCTGAGTTGAATTAATTCTCTTCTAGGATCTTATAGAAGGGAAAAATGTCGAGAAAAGCAGGCCTCCGTCACTCCATGTACTTGCGCGCTATAAGTGCCTACCGTCCAGCCGAGCGGTCTCGGTCCGCTTGCGGATCAAATTCAGTGCGGTTTTCGCAAGCGAAGCGCGCGCACGCTGTTCAATTTTAATAGTGCTGTTCGTTCGTATGCGTACCTATGATGCCTTGCTTGCTTTAGATGGGTGCAAATCAAGTAAAATAAGGGATAAACATCTAACATTTTTCCATTTACCTGACAATGACGAAAGTACGATGAAATTTATAAAAGAAATATTTTATAAACGATACAATTTTAAACTGTATTTAATTATAAATAAATTGTAACTACAAGTCAGAACATTCACAGTTCTCAATAACATAAACCCAAAAAGTCATATTAATTTAATTTTATCGAAGAGGCAGCCCTGCGATTGCTGCGGGATCGCGCGGTGCGAAGCAATCACAACTGTACGCTTGAGCATTAAGGCACATTTTAGCATGCAGTGGTTACCGACGCGACGGTGTAGGCTATTATAGTAGTAGGTATTGTAATTTTTCTACTAAGTGAAGTATCTGTTACGTAGTAACTATTTAGTAATCTGTGGTAAAAGCAAGGTAACTGGATCAGGTATGTATAATCAATTATTTCTGAACTACCTACTACTATCAGGCCTCCTTCACTAGGCCGTACTTGCAGCGGTAAATACCTATTACCTAGACTTTCGCGTGGTGCCGTCGTAATCGCTGCTAGCTGGTTTAGGCATTGCTCATTTCAATTACTTGACGGATGTGTGTCGACACAAGGAGACGACAGATTTTTTTTCGTTAGGTACCTAGGTCGCTGCAGATGAGAAAAGGAAAATTATCGTGTTGTTCACAGAAAACTTCGATATTTTTTTATTGAATTATACCTACATAGTTTAAAATACCTACATATATTTAACGTTTGATAAGATGGTTTTAAATGAATCGTACACGCTTCATACATAATATTGGATAATTACGAGAGCAACTTGAAAATGTTTTTTTTATTTGTAGAGATATCGTAGTTACTCAGATACCCGCGAAACGAGACACAATAGTAAAACAATAACAGCGCGGTCTCATAGGACCGGTTGGGGATTCAAACGTTAACGAGTTTGGTGTCAAATGAAAAGTCTAGGTCTAAAACCGTTTTATCCGTTTACTTAATTACTCAGATACCCGCGAAACGAGACACAATAGTAAAACAATAACAGCGCGGTCTCATAGGACCGGTTGAGGATTCAAACGTTAAATCATGTAAATCAGTCCATCCGTTAATGAGATAATAAGTAGTAGGTAGGTATACTTACTTAGTGAAATTGTAAACAACCAGAATTTTAATAATTGAATTAATAATTATAAAAGCAGCAGTGGATACGCACACGCGATACAAAGGCGCCATCTTGACTGCTGCTGTGTGGGTTGGATCGGCCCGAGCATACGTTGCGCGCTGTGTGGCCCGAGCAAACGCAGTTTCATTTTCGCAGTCGAGGCGTGCGTTGATATTGTACGCGGCACATGCCTCGAACGTGCATGCGCGGCTACGTCCACACATAACGTAATGCTCGCACTGAGGCACTTTGATCTTGAAGCATTTGCCGCCATACGTTGGCTTGCCCGCGCGCGTGCGGAGCGCATGCCTTGCCACGAATATACAGGTCCACAATTAGCGAGGCATGCGTTGTGCGCCGTGCGGAGCGCATGCCTCGCAATGTGTGGATCCACCTTTAGATTAGTTTCAATATTTGTGATGCAATTATTATATGTAGATGAAGAGATCGCCGTCGAGATCGACTGCGGCGAAAAGGTTTTTCTTTTTTTAAGTGAGAAATTCTCTTGGGCGTGTCGCACTTTAACTGTCTCCTTTGTTGCTTCTTTGCCTGATCGTAACACCGAGGCAAACTTGGCCAGAGGTCGCCCAAGACAGAGGTCTGGAAGGAAAAAGGGGAGGTCTCTGCCCAACAGTGGGACCCAATATAGGCTGTAAAAAAAGTTGAAGAAATATCTATTGTATTAATTAGATAACCACAAAAAAAATTGTTAAAAGATAAAGTAATGGCAATAATGTGGCACAATTCTATGACTGTATGCACGCCAGAATTGCGTAATTGTCATAGGAAACTGCATGCTGGATTGTGAAATATACTTCAGGTGTGTTTATTTTGTTGATTGATATCATCAGATCTGGAGTCCTTAAAGAGCAGTACGAGCACTGCCGCGCGGAAGTGAACCGCGCCGACGAGGAGGCGCAGTTCTCGTACCAGAAGAAGAAGGGCGTGGCCGCCGAGCGGAAGGAGGCCAAGTTCGAGAAGGAGGAGGCCGAGAAGTACACGCGCCTCAAGGAGGAACTGGTGAGTTAGGGTGGGATGGTTAGGGAAAGTTTCAGACATTCAGCCCTTTTAGGTTTCCTGAACCAGCTGTTGCATCGATACATAGTACTTAGACATTTTATTGCATTATGAAAAAAGTTAGAGCTAATTAAGTAGCATTAATGTGTAGAAAATTGGCAACTACTTATTAGTTTCCACACATATAAACATGGTATAATGTTGTGATAAATTTAACGAATCAGTGTAAATAGTGTGAGAAAAATTGTAAATTAAAAAAATTGTTACAAGAAGACTATATATTTTTATTGCCCAAAAATACAGATAATTGTAATTCAAATTTTCAATTTTTGAATCTACAGTAGAGAATATATTTGCATAAAACATTTGGATGCTCAAAATAGTCTTGAAATTAAATTGAAGTCAGGTTGTCTGAAGAAACCAGTTTATACAGTTTTTTTTACATCACCGGTCAGAATATTTTGTTCAGATCTACTTTTAATAAAGTAACAATATTTTTACGAGTCTAACCTGACACTCCATATTATCTTCTTCCTTACAGCAAGAACAAAAGATCGAGCTGCAGCTCTACCACCTGTACCACAACGAGAAAGAGATCCAGTCCATGGAGGAAGACCTGCAGCACAAGCAGTCGGAGCTGACCAAGATCGAGAAGAAGCGGCAGAAGCTGGAGGAGACGCTCAAGGAGAAGAAGAAGGAAGCGGGGACCGTGCAGCGGGAGACGGCCAAGATTGAGCAGGAGATCCGAGAAGTGGTGAGTGGGGGTACTGGGTTTTTTGATATTTTTGCCTGCCGGGGAGAAAAGAAAAGGCTTTTTTACTAACATTTTTTAAAGTTCAGTAAGTTCAAGTAACTAAGAACTTATTAATTTTGAGGCAAAATCTCATTTGACATGTTTTATTGATATAACTGCGCGGTTAGAACCGTGAATAACATTGTACGTCGCTGATAATCTTCATATATTTTTCGTCTAGGAAAGAAGCCGGTGGTGCGTCTGCTACTGGCTTTGTCCGCGTAAACGCTAAAGATTGGTCACTCAGTGATAAAGCAGTTTTATATTATATTCAGCAGTTTTTGTGTTTATTCATTATAAAAAAAAGTAAAAGTATAGAAGCTAGGAAATGTTTTCAAGAGCAAAGTCAAATATTTATTTGAATATGAATAAAATACCACTACTATTCCTCCAACAGGAAGCCGAAATCTCAAAGAAGCGTCCAACCTTCATAAAAGCGAAGGAGCGAGTGACGCACACGCAAAAAAAGCTGGAGAGTGCTCTGAAGACCCTGGAGCAAGCTCGGAAGGCGCACGAGGCGCACCAGGCCGACATCAAGAAGCTGGAGGACGAGCTGCGCCAGATCGAGGAGGAGAAGGCGCAGTGGGAGCACTCCACGCTCGGCACCACGCACGCGGGGAGGGCCGACGTGCATCTGGAGGAGGCGCAGGTGACAACACTGCTTTGTGTAACATCTAGACACCCTGCAGCAGCACGAGGCGCACCAGGCCGACATCAAGAAGCTGGAGGACGAGCTGCGCCAGATCGAGGAGGAGAAGGCGCAGTGGGAGCACTCCACGCTCGGCACCACGCACGCGGGGAGGGCCGACGTGCATCTGGAGGAGGCGCAGGTGACAACACTGCTTTGTGTAACATCTAGACACCCTGCAGCAGCACGAGGCGCACCAGGCCGACATCAAGAAGCTGGAGGACGAGCTGCGCCAGATCGAGGAGGAGAAGGCGCAGTGGGAGCACTCCACGCTCGGCACCACGCACGCGGGGAGGGCCGACGTGCATCTGGAGGAGGCGCAGGTGACAACACTGCTTTGTGTAACATCTAGACACCCTGCAGCAGCACGAGGCGCACCAGGCCGACATCAAGAAGCTGGAGGACGAGCTGCGCCAGATCGAGGAGGAGAAGGCGCAGTGGGAGCACTCCACGCTCGGCACCACGCACGCGGGGAGGGCCGACGTGCATCTGGAGGAGGCGCAGGTGACAACACTGCTTTGTGTAACATCTAGACACCCTGCAGCAGCACGAGGCGCACCAGGCCGACATCAAGAAGCTGGAGGACGAGCTGCGCCAGATCGAGGAGGAGAAGGCGCAGTGGGAGCACTCCACGCTCGGCACCACGCACGCGGGGAGGGCCGACGTGCATCTGGAGGAGGCGCAGGTGACAACACTGCTTTGTGTAACATCTAGACACCCTGCAGCAGCACGAGGCGCACCAGGCCGACATCAAGAAGCTGGAGGACGAGCTGCGCCAGATCGAGGAGGAGAAGGCGCAGTGGGAGCACTCCACGCTCGGCACCACGCACGCGGGGAGGGCCGACGTGCATCTGGAGGAGGCGCAGGTGACAACACTGCTTTGTGTAACATCTAGACACCCTGCAGCAGCACGAGGCGCACCAGGCCGACATCAAGAAGCTGGAGGACGAGCTGCGCCAGATCGAGGAGGAGAAGGCGCAGTGGGAGCACTCCACGCTCGGCACCACGCACGCGGGGAGGGCCGACGTGCATCTGGAGGAGGCGCAGGTGACAACACTGCTTTGTGTAACATCTAGACACCCTGCAGCAGCACGAGGCGCACCAGGCCGACATCAAGAAGCTGGAGGACGAGCTGCGCCAGATCGAGGAGGAGAAGGCGCAGTGGGAGCACTCCACGCTCGGCACCACGCACGCGGGGAGGGCCGACGTGCATCTGGAGGAGGCGCAGGTGACAACACTGCTTTGTGTAACATCTAGACACCCTGCAGCAGCACGAGGCGCACCAGGCCGACATCAAGAAGCTGGAGGACGAGCTGCGCCAGATCGAGGAGGAGAAGGCGCAGTGGGAGCACTCCACGCTCGGCACCACGCACGCGGGGAGGGCCGACGTGCATCTGGAGGAGGCGCAGGTGACAACACTGCTTTGTGTAACATCTAGACACCCTGCAGCAGCACGAGGCGCACCAGGCCGACATCAAGAAGCTGGAGGACGAGCTGCGCCAGATCGAGGAGGAGAAGGCGCAGTGGGAGCACTCCACGCTCGGCACCACGCACGCGGGGAGGGCCGACGTGCATCTGGAGGAGGCGCAGGTGACAACACTGCTTTGTGTAACATCTAGACACCCTGCAGCAGCACGAGGCGCACCAGGCCGACATCAAGAAGCTGGAGGACGAGCTGCGCCAGATCGAGGAGGAGAAGGCGCAGTGGGAGCACTCCACGCTCGGCACCACGCACGCGGGGAGGGCCGACGTGCATCTGGAGGAGGCGCAGGTGACAACACTGCTTTGTGTAACATCTAGACACCCTGCAGCAGCACGAGGCGCACCAGGCCGACATCAAGAAGCTGGAGGACGAGCTAGATAGCTAGATACACTCAAATGCCCTCACATATGACTTGTAAATTCACATAATAAGTTGATTTCCAACTCAAATCCTGCAACATCTAAGCCAAATAATGTGAACCTTATCCTTCTGTCTCCAGATCCGCGAATACGAGGAGTTGAAGATGGAAGCCTCCCGTCAGGCGGCGCGCTACCTGCAGGAGCTGGACTCCGTGAACCGCGAGCAGAAGGCCGACCAGGACCGACTGGACAATGAGCTGCGCCGCAAGGGCGAGTTCGAGAACAAACACCGCCAGAAGGTAAGCAAGGACCCTGGTGTCTAGACTCGCGAGTACAGGAGCTGAAGATGCAGGCGGCGCGCTATCTGCAGGAGCTGGACTCTGTGAACCGCGAGCAGGTGTCAGGTGTGGGCAACTGCCCGATAGATGATTTCGAACTGTCTAATGTACTGTCAACTGTTCAAATTGAGGAGAACTTTAATTGCGCGATGCAGGGTTTCGTAGATTCTTATGGTGGCGGTGCCTTAGATGTCGCTACTACTGTAAGAATATCTAAGTCTGTATTTAGGTCTTCTCTATTTTATGTTTCTCATACACTAACAAATAAAAATAAACTCCACAGGGCCACGAGAGGAATGAAGCCATGAAGCGTGTGGACAAGTTGAACGAGCACATCAAGAGCTCGGAGCAAGCGCTCGAAGAACAGAGGAGGCTGCGCGCCGAACTGCAGGTAAACACTTGTTCTATCCGACACTTCGTTATGGACTATTGCGGGACAATGCTTTTATTTAGAAATCTTGCTTGCCCTTGTGGATACCGAGAAATGTATAGTTCGCCGTCTGGCGAACAGTATTTATTATTATATTAAGCCTGAGTCGACGGCGCGTTATATGCCACGTGCACCTCAAAGTGATGTCACATTAATTCGGGCACAGTTAGGACGATACCTGCTAGGGCTGTAGATTGTTTGAAGTGAACAGGCGCTGTCTGTTGAGGCTGGTCATCTCTTAGCTGACATTTCTTTATTTTAATAGAGTGCGTCTAATAAAAGCGCGACCTGGAGTTATTTTTTAAAATTTAAAACATTATTCAGCCGCAATTGTAGGAAATAAAAAAAATTGTGAAGTGTCAAGTGTCTAGTTAGTAGGAGAATCATATCTTTATCTCCACATACAATTTTCTTGGATTTAACCTCTTTTTCTTAGGTCGCGCTTTCATTAGCGGACTATATCTATATTTAGAATTTGTTTAATTTTTTAAATTATTTTTTACTTTATTTATATTGTGTTCACATAGTAGCGACACAAAACGTGTAACCGAGGTATATGTAATACATAACATGATTCAAATCGAGTTCTTGGAGTTTCTTGTACATTCTCCTACATATCTATGGTTTGGAATGTGCAATTAGCATCATTTATTCTGACAGACTGACTTCTTGACCTTTCAAAAGTGCCTGTATTGGTTCATTTGAAAGATTTTGACTTTGAAGGAGTTACTGTAACCCTCGCAAAAAGGGCAACTGTAGGAACCCAGATTGGGTTTTAAACAGTAAAAGTCCGACTATCCTTCTTGCTCCACCTAGAGAGGAATTACATTATGATATCCCATGTAAAAAACAGTATTTTAACCATTTCAAAAATTTCTGTTCAGGCTGATGTAGGAGAATGCCGCGGGCGCGCAGCAGAGCTCCAGTCCCAACTGGAGGAAGTAGCGTCAGCGCTGGGCGACGCGCGCGTGGACAAGCACGAGGAGGCGCGGCGCAGGAAGAAGCAGGAGATCGTCGAGAGCTTCAAGAGGGACATACCTGGCGTGGTGAGTCATGGAGTAGGGTGCTGGTTGTTAAACATCATCATCTCAGTCGAAAGACATCTACTGGTGGCAAGCGTTGTCACAACGATTGGTTTTGTACGTTTCGCATACATTGTATTTTCGCGATTCTTATTAGGTCATCGGTTTATTTTGTGGGAGGTTTCCTAATCTTTTGGTATGTGGTTGCCGTTTCATAGTTTCGTTTGACTGTGATTTTATGTAGCTAAAAGATATAGTCTGTGTGGGACTATTTAATAAAAAAAATTGTGTGAAAGTATGTCTATCATTTAATTAAGTAGTAGTTGGTTATATAATAAAGATATATTTTGTAAAGGATAAGTTAAAATAATGGTTGGGCTTTTTAAAGGGGTCATTGTATTCATTAATTTTCATCAATGTGATTTAACGCATTATAGTTCGCATACTAAGTATATTAGGTACTATTGCATCACATTACATTTTATGTCTCACTTCGTGACACATAGAAATCTTTGTTTTGTTATACTTAATGTATATAAAACAGTATACCATATCACAACACGCTATATCAAGTTATACTGAATTAAAATATAAAGGACAACTTACTAATCTATATAAATAAAAATGAATTGTTGTTCGTTAGTCTGATTAAAACTCGAGAACGGCTAGGCCGATTGAGTTGATTTTGGTTTTAAAATGTTTGTCGTAGTTCAGGGTAGGTCTCAATGGTGAGCAAAAAATTAAAAGTTAGGTAAAGTAGGGTAGTGTAGGGTAGTACAGGGTAGTGTAGGGTAGGTAGGGTAGTGTAGGTTAGGTAGGGTAGGCTAGGTAGGGTAGTGTAGGGTAGGTAGTGTAGGTAGGGTAGATAGGGTAGGGTAGCGTAGGATAGGTAGGGTAGTCATTTGACGGGAGTGAAGCCGTGGGTAAAAGCTAGTGTTGTTATATATTTTTCAATATGTTTGCTCGAAAATCCGCCCTTACCCGACTGCTTTAAGGCACGCAATTGAGTGTTTTAAGCACGCGCACAGCCCGCGCTAGTGCGAGGTCGAGCGCGCGCGCCCTGAGCGTCCCCCGCGGGGCGTGCTTGCCCCCATTAGTGTACGTGCGAGTGAGCGGACTGCTCCACGCCGCGCCACAAGCGCATGCACGCCGCACTAACATACGAGCCAAGGCATCATGCGAATTCCGCCTCAGTCACTTTTATAAACTTTCTCTACTTATATCAAAACGTGTTGCTTTAACGTAATTATTCGTAACTCACAATCAATATACAATGAGACAATGAAGCACGAAATTTCCTAATGCAAGCACTATTTTAGTCAAAAGTAAGTTTCAACATTCTAATACTAATTTTGACAATAAATTATTTTCGTATTTTCAATATGAAAGCAAAAAAATTCATATATATTATTTTGTCAAGCAAAATATTTGAAGTAACAATTTTTTTAATATCAATGAGTACAAGTACAATAACCCCTCATAAAAACCTCTCATCATTTAAATAATTCACTTTTGCAAAATAATTGAATACTTAATAATGTTATCATAGTATTCAACAAATACTATGCTACGTTATTTTAAAACAACAACTTAAATATATTGTGATCATAATACATACTTACACAATATGGTAGGGTCCACAAGACTCCGACTCCAACTGCTTTCTCCAATTCACAATGTGATACATGAGAAGCATTCAAAACTTAATCACTAAGCCATTCTCAACAATTTATTAAATGTGTTTTTATTCTTTTAAACTGTTTATATTTATTATCTATAAAGCAAAGTGGAGAGCAGTGGTGGCCCAGTGGTAAATGCCCCGACTTACAAGTTGTAGGTCGTGGGTTCAAACCCAACCAAGCATTAGATTACGTTGTGTAATTTATTTCAACACCGCTACTCTCAAAACAGTGAAGGAAAACATCATGAAGAAACCGGCATGTCCTAGAACCAACAATTCGAAGATAGTTGACATCCACCAACCCTCACTGGGCCTGCGTGTTGGATTACGACCCATTAATTCCCTTTCCCAGAGAGGAGGCCTAATTCCCAGCTAAATAACTTGTCATCTTTTCCATCGTTAATGTACATGTATGTGTTCGCAGTACGACCGCATGATCAACATGTGCCAGCCGACGCACAAGCGCTACAACGTGGCCATCACCAAGGTGCTCGGCAAGTACATGGAGGCCATCGTCGTCGACACCGAGAAGACGGCGCGCCGCTGCATCCAGGTAACACTAACACACGTGTTGCACATGATCAACATGTGCCAGCCGACGCACAAGCGCTACAACGTGGCCATCACCAAGGTGCTCGGCAAGTACATGGAGGCCATCGTCGTCGACACCGAGAAGACGGCGCGCCGCTGCATCCAGGTAACACTAACACACGTGTTGCACATGATCAACATGTGCCAGCCGACGCACAAGCGCTACAACGTGGCCATCACCAAGGTGCTCGGCAAGTACATGGAGGCCATCGTCGTCGACACCGAGAAGACGGCGCGCCGCTGCATCCAGGTAACTACATGTGTGTTGCACATGATCAACATGTGCCAGCCGACGCACAAGCGCTACAACGTGGCCATCACCAAGGTGCTCGGCAAGTACATGGAGGCCATCGTCGTCGACACCGAGAAGACGGCGCGCCGCTGCATCCAGGTAACACTAACACACGTGTTGCACATGATCAACATGTGCCAGCCGACGCACAAGCGCTACAACGTGGCCATCACCAAGGTGCTCGGCAAGTACATGGAGGCCATCGTCGTCGACACCGAGAAGACGGCGCGCCGCTGCATCCAGGTAACACCTAACACTCACCTCAGGTCCTCGGATCAAGGCGGAAAGGACGCCCGGGTGTCGCCGCTGTGGACCGCCCGGGGGACACGGTAGAGCACAAGGTAGAAATGTGCTCCGCTTGGGCGGAGCACCGCCGTGTTCTCGTGGAGGCTATCGGCGGCGGCGACCTCTCACGCCGGGACCTGGTGCGGGCCATGGTCCGGAGCGAAGGAACGGCCGCGATCCCGATCCCAATTTCCGACCACCGTGGGCTTGCGGACGGCGAGCACTAGGTAGCTCACCGTCCGGCAGTCTGGTAATAACCCGGACCGAGCTTAGTCGTCATCGGCGCATTCCATTTCACGCGCGCCTCAAGGAGAAGTCAGCAAACTATAGGGCCCCCGACAGGGCCGAAGCCTCTGGGGAACACGGAAATACTAATACTGATATAAGTAAGTAGTATATATGTGTAAAAAAATAAGTACATTTGACGACGCATTTTACGCCCCCCCCCCCCCCCCCCGCTGTACCCAGGGCTACTTGTAGAGTGGGGCGCACACCGGCAGGTGGCGGGTCAGTAGCCGGCCACTATCTCCATCATGGTCTGCTGCGGCCTCCGTATCGCCGTGTCAGGGCATTAATTCTATGTTTCACAGGGCCACCAGCTCGTCAGGCATTCCAATAATATGACCATTTCTTTTACAGGTACTGAAAGAAAGAATGTTGGAGCCAGAGACGTTCTTGCCGCTCGACTACATCCAGGCTAAACCACTGCGAGAGCGACTGAGGTGAGTTCTTTTAAACAATAACAACATTTCCCATGAACAGTTTAGTGCAAAAAAAAAAATCGGCGCATTCTGTTCTTTTGTTCGTTTTTACTTTGTGTTTGTAACCGTTGTGCTGTGTCTGTCCCGAGTAAAAGTACCTATCGGTATTTTATTCCAATCTTTTCCCGACGACCTAGTGAGGGTCGCGAGAATTCGATGGATGCGAGACGCATAGGATCGGTCGTTGTGGCAACGCTTGGGGGTGGTCTATGTCCTGCTGTGGGCGTATTTTGGGTGAGGTGATGATGATGATATTCTCCCCAGGGACATAAAGGAGCCGAAGAACGTGAAGCTGCTGTTCGACGTGCTGCGCTACGAGCCGCCCGCCATCCACCGCGCCGTGCTGTTCGTGACCAACAACGCGCTCGTGTGCGAGACGCCCGAGGACGCGTCGCGCGTCGCCTACGACCTCGACCGCTCCAAGAACAGCCGATACGATGTGACTATTACATACTTATACCTATATTCAACATCCGCCCGCCATCCACCGCGCCGTGCTGTTCGTGACCAACAACGCGCTCGTGTGCGAGACGCCCGAGGACGCGTCGCGCGTCGCCTACGACCTCGACCGCTCCAAGAACAGCCGATACGATGTGACTATTACATACTTATACCTATATTCAACATCCGCCCGCCATCCACCGCGCCGTGCTGTTCGTGACCAACAACGCGCTCGTGTGCGAGACGCCCGAGGACGCGTCGCGCGTCGCCTACGACCTCGACCGCTCCAAGAACAGCCGATACGATGTGACTATTACATACTTATACCTATATTCAACATCCGCCCGCCATCCACCGCGCCGTGCTGTTCGTGACCAACAACGCGCTCGTGTGCGAGACGCCCGAGGACGCGTCGCGCGTCGCCTACGACCTCGACCGCTCCAAGAACAGCCGATACGATGTGACTATTACATACTTATACCTATATTCAACATCCGCCCGCCATCCACCGCGCCGTGCTGTTCGTGACCAACAACGCGCTCGTGTGCGAGACGCCCGAGGACGCGTCGCGCGTCGCCTACGACCTCGACCGCTCCAAGAACAGCCGATACGATGTGACTATTACATACTTATACCTATATTCAACATCCGCCCGCCATCCACCGCGCCGTGCTGTTCGTGACCAACAACGCGCTCGTGTGCGAGACGCCCGAGGACGCGTCGCGCGTCGCCTACGACCTCGACCGCTCCAAGAACAGCCGATACGATGTGACTATTACATACTTATACCTATATTCAACATCCGCCCGCCATCCACCGCGCCGTGCTGTTCGTGACCAACAACGCGCTCGTGTGCGAGACGCCCGAGGACGCGTCGCGCGTCGCCTACGACCTCGACCGCTCCAAGAACAGCCGATACGATGTGACTATTACATACTTATACCTATATTCAACATCCGCCCGCCATCCACCGCGCCGTGCTGTTCGTGACCAACAACGCGCTCGTGTGCGAGACGCCCGAGGACGCGTCGCGCGTCGCCTACGACCTCGACCGCTCCAAGAACAGCCGATACGATGTGACTATTACATACTTATACCTATATTCAACATCCGCCCGCCATCCACCGCGCCGTGCTGTTCGTGACCAACAACGCGCTCGTGTGCGAGACGCCCGAGGACGCGTCGCGCGTCGCCTACGACCTCGACCGCTCCAAGAACAGCCGATACGATGTGACTATTACATACTTATAATGGGTGATTCATTCGGAGTTACTTTTTCTAAAACTAAAAAAAATATGAATAAAACAAATTTATCGGGTAATCTTTATTATAATACAAAAGAACCATTCCTTACATTTACGTTTTAAAGATTATTTCTTTCAAATGTTGTCCGTAACTGCGATTAAGGTGGTCCCTTCTGGAGTTCCAGTTTTCGATGACCCGACCGAGCATTTCCACTGGTATATGGCGAATAACGCGAGTAATGTTGGCTTCCAGTTGATCAATCGTACGCGGCTTATCCATATAAACTTTGGACTTTACATAACCCCACAGAAAAAGTCTAAGGGTGTTTTTTTTTTTTCTGGTAGGGGAATCATCAGAATGACTTCCTCCGCTCTTGGGCGGAGCGGGAGGGCGTGTCAGACTCTTACTGACTAAACCCCTACCCCGTTCCTTCGTTGCCTTCGTTCTGGGGGGGACTCGGTGTCAACCGTTAGGAATACCACATGTTCCCCCCAGAGGCTTCGGCCCTACCGGGCCCCTGGGTGTGATATCACAGGACCTAGGCGGCCAACTGACTGGTCCGAAACGCGAAATTAACTGTTCCCCAAATTTTTCTCGCAACAAAGCCATGGTTTCACGTGCTGTGTGGAAAGTGGCGCCGTCTTGTTGGTACCAAAAGTTTTGAAGATCTTCAAAACTTGAAACCATGGCTTTGTTGCGAGAAAAATTTGGTGAACAGTTAATTTCGCGTTTCGGACCAGTCAGTTGGCCGCCTAGGTCCTGTGATATCACACCCAGGGGCCCGGTAGGGCCGAAGCCTCTGGGGGGAACATCTGGTATTCCTAACGGTTGATACCGAGTCCCCCCCAGAACGAAGGCAACGAAGGAACGGGGTAGGGGTTTAGTCAGTAAGAGTCTGACACGCCCTCCCGCTCCGCCCAAGAGCGGGGGAAGTCATTCTGATGATTCCCCTACCAGAAAAAAAAAAACACCCTTAGACTTTTTCTGTGGGGTTATGTAAAGTCCAAAGTTTATATGGATAAGCCGCGTACGATTGATCAACTGGAAGCCAACATTACTCGCGTTATTCGCCAAATACCAGTGGAAATGCTCGGTCGGGTCATCGAAAACTGGAACTCCAGAAGGGACCACCTTAATCGCAGTTACGGACAACATTTGAAAGAAATAATCTTTAAAAAGTAAATGTAAGGAATGGTTCTTTTGTATTATAATAAAGATTACCCGATAAATTTGTTTTATTCATATTTTTTTTAGTTTTAGAAAAAGTAACTCCGAATGAATCACCCGTTACAACACTTAGCCACAAAAGCGCTATGGTTTTTTTTTTATAGCAGCCTATATTGGGCTAATGATAGACATTAAAAACAGCAATTTGGAACGCAGTGTGATGTTCCAAATTCCATCCTGCCTTTTTACTCCAAGAATACTGCTTTTCATTATTTCTGCGATTAACCGCAGCGGTGTAGGTAAAGACGCCTAGAATACACAATATGTCGATGAATACCCCTTCGGATAGTTCAGGAAATACTTTATTTAATAAGTGTCTTCATGGACCAGTAGCTATTTAATTTAGTGATTGATTTCTATTCCCTGCCTGTTTTCATTTCTTTTTCTTCGTGTATATAAAAATGTTTTTCTTTTGAATGTTTTCAGGCGCTAGCGCTCGATGGTACGTTCTACCAGAAGTCTGGTATCATCTCCGGAGGTTCGCTCGACCTGGCGCGCAAGGCCAAGCGGTGGGACGAGAAACATCTCTCACAGCTCAAATCTAAGAAGGTATGAGTCAAACTGAATGTATAAAGGTGTATAGGACACTATACACCTTTATACATTCAGTATGTTACAACAAAGGTGTACATTTCAAACATGTGAACGGAAACGCGATATTAATTTCCATGCTGGACTAACGCTTACATTGTTACCCTATTACCATAATAGAGTAACCATAAGTCTATGTGGCCGGTCGCACGTGAGTGCGATGCGGTAATGAGCGAAGCGAAACGGACGTTTGTAAGAGAGGTTCATAAGCAGTAGGTTTAAAATACCTTACTTTTTTACGTTTAGCGATAAGGAGATCTGGCGCTCGACTTTCAAATGAAAATTGCTGGGTGTACTTACATATGTTTATCACATCTACCTGTGTCTATTGCGGTTTGTTTTCCGCACTCTGGACCATTATGTGTGGTTGATGTTTGCATACTGATTACTGTAATACTTTCAGGAAAAACTGACGGAAGAACTGCGCGAGTCGATGAAGAAATCTCGCAAAGAGTCGGAGCTGACGACGGTGGACTCGCAGATCCGTGGCCTGGAGTCGCGCCTCAAGTACGCCATCACCGACCGCGACACCACGGTACGTTGTAACTGTACTACAGAAGTCGCGCAAGCAGTCGGAGCTGACGACGGTGGACTCGCAGATCCGCGGCCTGGAGTCGCGCCTCAAGTACGCCATCACCGACCGCGACACCACGGTACGTTGTAACTGTACTACAGAAGTCGCGCAAGCAGTCGGAGCTGACGACGGTGGACTCGCAGATCCGCGGCCTGGAGTCGCGCCTCAAGTACGCCATCACCGACCGCGACACCACGGTACGTTGTAACTGTACTACAGAAGTCGCGCAAGCAGTCGGAGCTGACGACGGTGGACTCGCAGATCCGCGGCCTGGAGTCGCGCCTCAAGTACGCCATCACCGACCGCGACACCACGGTACGTTGTAACTGTACTACAGAAGTCGCGCAAGCAGTCGGAGCTGACGACGGTGGACTCGCAGATCCGCGGCCTGGAGTCGCGCCTCAAGTACGCCATCACCGACCGCGACACCACGGTACGTTGTAACTGTACTACAGAAGTCGCGCAAGCAGTCGGAGCTGACGACGGTGGACTCGCAGATCCGCGGCCTGGAGTCGCGCCTCAAGTACGCCATCACCGACCGCGACACCACGGTACGTTGTAACTGTACTACAGAAGTCGCGCAAGCAGTCGGAGCTGACGACGGTGGACTCGCAGATCCGCGGCCTGGAGTCGCGCCTCAAGTACGCCATCACCGACCGCGACACCACGGTACGTTGTAACTGTACTACAGAAGTCGCGCAAGCAGTCGGAGCTGACGACGGTGGACTCGCAGATCCGCGGCCTGGAGTCGCGCCTCAAGTACGCCATCACCGACCGCGACACCACGGTACGTTGTAACTGTACTACAGAAGTCGCGCAAGCAGTCGGAGCTGACGACGGTGGACTCGCAGATCCGCGGCCTGGAGTCGCGCCTCAAGTACGCCATCACCGACCGCGACACCACGGTACGTTGTAACTGTACTACAGAAGTCGCGCAAGCAGTCGGAGCTGACGACGGTGGACTCGCAGATCCGCGGCCTGGAGTCGCGCCTCAAGTACGCCATCACCGACCGCGACACCACGGTACGTTGTAACTGTACTACAGAAGTCGCGCAAGCAGTCGGAGCTGACGACGGTGGACTCGCAGATCCGCGGCCTGGAGTCGCGCCTCAAGTAGGCCATCACCGACCGCGACACCACGGTACGTTGTAACTGTACTACAGAAGTCGCGCAAGCAGTCGGAGCTGACGACGGTGGACTCGCAGATCCGCGGCCTGGAGTCGCGCCTCAAGTACGCCATCACCGACCGCGACACCACGGTACGTTGTAACTGTACTACAGAAGTCGCGCAAGCAGTCGGAGCTGACGACGGTGGACTCGCAGATCCGCGGCCTGGAGTCGCGCCTCAAGTACGCCATCACCGACCGCGACACCACGGTACGTTGTAACTGTACTACAGAAGTCGCGCAAGCAGTCGGAGCTGACGACGGTGGACTCGCAGATCCGCGGCCTGGAGTCGCGCCTCAAGTACGCCATCACCGACCGTGACACCACGGTACGTTGTAACTGTACTACAGAAGTCGCGCAAGCAGTCGGAGCTGACGACGGTGGACTCGCAGATCCGCGGCCTGGAGTCGCGCCTCAAGTACGCCATCACCGACCGCGACACCACGGTACGTTGTAACTGTACTACAGAAGTCGCGCAAGCAGTCGGAGCTGACGACGGTGGACTCGCAGATCCGCGGCCTGGAGTCGCGCCTCAAGTACGCCATCACCGACCGCGACACCACGGTACGTTGTAACTGTACTACAGAAGTCGCGCAAGCAGTCGGAGCTGACGACGGTGGACTCGCAGATCCGCGGCCTGGAGTCGCGCCTCAAGTACGCCATCACCGACCGCGACACCACGGTACGTTGTAACTGTACTACAGAAGTCGCGCAAGCAGTCGGAGCTGACGACGGTGGACTCGCAGATCCGCGGCCTGGAGTCGCGCCTCAAGTACGCCATCACCGACCGCGACACCACGGTACGTTGTAACTGTACTACAGAAGTCGCGCAAGCAGTCGGAGCTGACGACGGTGGACTCGCAGATCCGCGGCCTGGAGTCGCGCCTCAAGTACGCCATCACCGACCGCGACACCACGGTACGTTGTAACTGTACTACAGAAGTCGCGCAAGCAGTCGGAGCTGACGACGGTGGACTCGCAGATCCGCGGCCTGGAGTCGCGCCTCAAGTACGCCATCACCGACCGCGACACCACGGTACGTTGTAACTGTACTACAGAAGTCGCGCAAGCAGTCGGAGCTGACGACGGTGGACTCGCAGATCCGCGGCCTGGAGTCGCGCCTCAAGTACGCCATCACCGACCGCGACACCACGGTACGTTGTAACTGTACTACAGAAGTCGCGCAAGCAGTCGGAGCTGACGACGGTGGACTCGCAGATCCGCGGCCTGGAGTCGCGCCTCAAGTACGCCATCACCGACCGCGACACCACGGTACGTTGTAACTGTACTACAGAAGTCGCGCAAGCAGTCGGAGCTGACGACGGTGGACTCGCAGATCCGCGGCCTGGAGTCGCGCCTCAAGTACGCCATCACCGACCGCGACACCACGGTACGTTGTAACTGTACTACAGAAGTCGCGCAAGCAGTCGGAGCTGACGACGGTGGACTCGCAGATCCGCGGCCTGGAGTCGCGCCTCAAGTACGCCATCACCGACCGCGACACCACGGTACGTTGTAACTGTACTACAGAAGTCGCGCAAGCAGTCGGAGCTGACGACGGTGGACTCGCAGATCCGCGGCCTGGAGTCGCGCCTCAAGTACGCCATCACCGACCGCGACACCACGGTACGTTGTAACTGTACTACAGAAGTCGCGCAAGCAGTCGGAGCTGACGACGGTGGACTCGCAGATCCGCGGCCTGGAGTCGCGCCTCAAGTACGCCATCACCGACCGCGACACCACGGTACGTTGTAACTGTACTACAGAAGTCGCGCAAGCAGTCGGAGCTGACGACGGTGGACTCGCAGATCCGCGGCCTGGAGTCGCGCCTCAAGTACGCCATCACCGACCGCGACACCACGGTACGTTGTAACTGTACTACAGAAGTCGCGCAAGCAGTCGGAGCTGACGACGGTGGACTCGCAGATCCGCGGCCTGGAGTCGCGCCTCAAGTACGCCATCACCGACCGCGACACCACGGTACGTTGTAACTGTACTACAGAAGTCGCGCAAGCAGTCGGAGCTGACGACGGTGGACTCGCAGATCCGCGGCCTGGAGTCGCGCCTCAAGTACGCCATCACCGACCGCGACACCACGGTACGTTGTAACTGTACTACAGAAGTCGCGCAAGCAGTCGGAGCTGACGACGGTGGACTCGCAGATCCGCGGCCTGGAGTCGCGCCTCAAGTAGGCCATCACCGACCGCGACACCACGGTACGTTGTAACTGTACTACAGAAGTCGCGCAAGCAGTCGGAGCTGACGACGGTGGACTCGCAGATCCGCGGCCTGGAGTCGCGCCTCAAGTACGCCATCACCGACCGCGACACCACGGTACGTTGTAACTGTACTACAGAAGTCGCGCAAGCAGTCGGAGCTGACGACGGTGGACTCGCAGATCCGCGGCCTGGAGTCGCGCCTCAAGTACGCCATCACCGACCGCGACACCACGGTACGTTGTAACTGTACTACAGAAGTCGCGCAAGCAGTCGGAGCTGACGACGGTGGACTCGCAGATCCGCGGCCTGGAGTCGCGCCTCAAGTACGCCATCACCGACCGCGACACCACGGTACGTTGTAACTGTACTACAGAAGTCGCGCAAGCAGTCGGAGCTGACGACGGTGGACTCGCAGATCCGCGGCCTGGAGTCGCGCCTCAAGTACGCCATCACCGACCGCGACACCACGGTACGTTGTAACTGTACTACAGAAGTCGCGCAAGCAGTCGGAGCTGACGACGGTGGACTCGCAGATCCGCGGCCTGGAGTCGCGCCTCAAGTACGCCATCACCGACCGCGACACCACGGTACGTTGTAACTGTACTACAGAAGTCGCGCAAGCAGTCGGAGCTGACGACGGTGGACTCGCAGATCCGCGGCCTGGAGTCGCGCCTCAAGTACGCCATCACCGACCGCGACACCACGGTACGTTGTAACTGTACTACAGAAGTCGCGCAAGCAGTCGGAGCTGACGACGGTGGACTCGCAGATCCGCGGCCTGGAGTCGCGCCTCAAGTACGCCATCACCGACCGCGACACCACGGTACGTTGTAACTGTACTACAGAAGTCGCGCAAGCAGTCGGAGCTGACGACGGTGGACTCGCAGATCCGCGGCCTGGAGTCGCGCCTCAAGTACGCCATCACCGACCGCGACACCACGGTACGTTGTAACTGTACTACAGAAGTCGCGCAAGCAGTCGGAGCTGACGACGGTGGACTCGCAGATCCGCGGCCTGGAGTCGCGCCTCAAGTACGCCATCACCGACCGCGACACCACGGTACGTTGTAACTGTACTACAGAAGTCGCGCAAGCAGTCGGAGCTGACGACGGTGGACTCGCAGATCCGCGGCCTGGAGTCGCGCCTCAAGTACGCCATCACCGACCGCGACACCACGGTACGTTGTAACTGTACTACAGAAGTCGCGCAAGCAGTCGGAGCTGACGACGGTGGACTCGCAGATCCGCGGCCTGGAGTCGCGCCTCAAGTACGCCATCACCGACCGCGACACCACGGTACGTTGTAACTGTACTACAGAAGTCGCGCAAGCAGTCGGAGCTGACGACGGTGGACTCGCAGATCCGCGGCCTGGAGTCGCGCCTCAAGTACGCCATCACCGACCGCGACACCACGGTACGTTGTAACTGTACTACAGAAGTCGCGCAAGCAGTCGGAGCTGACGACGGTGGACTCGCAGATCCGCGGCCTGGAGTCGCGCCTCAAGTACGCCATCACCGACCGCGACACCACGGTACGTTGTAACTGTACTACAGAAGTCGCGCAAGCAGTCGGAGCTGACGACGGTGGACTCGCAGATCCGCGGCCTGGAGTCGCGCCTCAAGTACGCCATCACCGACCGCGACACCACGGTACGTTGTAACTGTACTACAGAAGTCGCGCAAGCAGTCGGAGCTGACGACGGTGGACTCGCAGATCCGCGGCCTGGAGTCGCGCCTCAAGTACGCCATCACCGACCGCGACACCACGGTACGTTGTAACTGTACTACAGAAGTCGCGCAAGCAGTCGGAGCTGACGACGGTGGACTCGCAGATCCGCGGCCTGGAGTCGCGCCTCAAGTACGCCATCACCGACCGCGACACCACGGTACGTTGTAACTGTACTACAGAAGTCGCGCAAGCAGTCGGAGCTGACGACGGTGGACTCGCAGATCCGCGGCCTGGAGTCGCGCCTCAAGTACGCCATCACCGACCGCGACACCACGGTACGTTGTAACTGTACTACAGAAGTCGCGCAAGCAGTCGGAGCTGACGACGGTGGACTCGCAGATCCGCGGCCTGGAGTCGCGCCTCAAGTACGCCATCACCGACCGCGACACCACGGTACGTTGTAACTGTACTACAGAAGTCGCGCAAGCAGTCGGAGCTGACGACGGTGGACTCGCAGATCCGCGGCCTGGAGTCGCGCCTCAAGTACGCCATCACCGACCGCGACACCACGGTACGTTGTAACTGTACTACAGAAGTCGCGCAAGCAGTCGGAGCTGACGACGGTGGACTCGCAGATCCGCGGCCTGGAGTCGCGCCTCAAGTACGCCATCACCGACCGCGACACCACGGTACGTTGTAACTGTACTACAGAAGTCGCGCAAGCAGTCGGAGCTGACGACGGTGGACTCGCAGATCCGCGGCCTGGAGTCGCGCCTCAAGTACGCCATCACCGACCGCGACACCACGGTACGTTGTAACTGTACTACAGAAGTCGCGCAAGCAGTCGGAGCTGACGACGGTGGACTCGCAGATCCGCGGCCTGGAGTCGCGCCTCAAGTACGCCATCACCGACCGCGACACCACGGTACGTTGTAACTGTACTACAGAAGTCGCGCAAGCAGTCGGAGCTGACGACGGTGGACTCGCAGATCCGCGGCCTGGAGTCGCGCCTCAAGTACGCCATCACCGACCGCGACACCACGGTACGTTGTAACTGTACTACAGAAGTCGCGCAAGCAGTCGGAGCTGACGACGGTGGACTCGCAGATCCGCGGCCTGGAGTCGCGCCTCAAGTACGCCATCACCGACCGCGACACCACGGTACGTTGTAACTGTACTACAGAAGTCGCGCAAGCAGTCGGAGCTGACGACGGTGGACTCGCAGATCCGCGGCCTGGAGTCGCGCCTCAAGTACGCCATCACCGACCGCGACACCACGGTACGTTGTAACTGTACTACAGAAGTCGCGCAAGCAGTCGGAGCTGACGACGGTGGACTCGCAGATCCGCGGCCTGGAGTCGCGCCTCAAGTACGCCATCACCGACCGCGACACCACGGTACGTTGTAACTGTACTACAGAAGTCGCGCAAGCAGTCGGAGCTGACGACGGTGGACTCGCAGATCCGCGGCCTGGAGTCGCGCCTCAAGTACGCCATCACCGACCGCGACACCACGGTACGTTGTAACTGTACTACAGAAGTCGCGCAAGCAGTCGGAGCTGACGACGGTGGACTCGCAGATCCGCGGCCTGGAGTCGCGCCTCAAGTACGCCATCACCGACCGCGACACCACGGTACGTTGTAACTGTACTACAGAAGTCGCGCAAGCAGTCGGAGCTGACGACGGTGGACTCGCAGATCCGCGGCCTGGAGTCGCGCCTCAAGTACGCCATCACCGACCGCGACACCACGGTACGTTGTAACTGTACTACAGAAGTCGCGCAAGCAGTCGGAGCTGACGACGGTGGACTCGCAGATCCGCGGCCTGGAGTCGCGCCTCAAGTACGCCATCACCGACCGCGACACCACGGTACGTTGTAACTGTACTACAGAAGTCGCGCAAGCAGTCGGAGCTGACGACGGTGGACTCGCAGATCCGCGGCCTGGAGTCGCGCCTCAAGTACGCCATCACCGACCGCGACACCACGGTACGTTGTAACTGTACTACAGAAGTCGCGCAAGCAGTCGGAGCTGACGACGGTGGACTCGCAGATCCGCGGCCTGGAGTCGCGCCTCAAGTACGCCATCACCGACCGCGACACCACGGTACGTTGTAACTGTACTACAGAAGTCGCGCAAGCAGTCGGAGCTGACGACGGTGGACTCGCAGATCCGCGGCCTGGAGTCGCGCCTCAAGTACGCCATCACCGACCGCGACACCACGGTACGTTGTAACTGTACTACAGAAGTCGCGCAAGCAGTCGGAGCTGACGACGGTGGACTCGCAGATCCGCGGCCTGGAGTCGCGCCTCAAGTACGCCATCACCGACCGCGACACCACGGTACGTTGTAACTGTACTACAGAAGTCGCGCAAGCAGTCGGAGCTGACGACGGTGGACTCGCAGATCCGCGGCCTGGAGTCGCGCCTCAAGTACGCCATCACCGACCGCGACACCACGGTACGTTGTAACTGTACTACAGAAGTCGCGCAAGCAGTCGGAGCTGACGACGGTGGACTCGCAGATCCGCGGCCTGGAGTCGCGCCTCAAGTACGCCATCACCGACCGCGACACCACGGTACGTTGTAACTGTACTACAGAAGTCGCGCAAGCAGTCGGAGCTGACGACGGTGGACTCGCAGATCCGCGGCCTGGAGTCGCGCCTCAAGTACGCCATCACCGACCGCGACACCACGGTACGTTGTAACTGTACTACAGAAGTCGCGCAAGCAGTCGGAGCTGACGACGGTGGACTCGCAGATCCGCGGCCTGGAGTCGCGCCTCAAGTACGCCATCACCGACCGCGACACCACGGTACGTTGTAACTGTACTACAGAAGTCGCGCAAGCAGTCGGAGCTGACGACGGTGGACTCGCAGATCCGCGGCCTGGAGTCGCGCCTCAAGTACGCCATCACCGACCGCGACACCACGGTACGTTGTAACTGTACTACAGAAGTCGCGCAAGCAGTCGGAGCTGACGACGGTGGACTCGCAGATCCGCGGCCTGGAGTCGCGCCTCAAGTACGCCATCACCGACCGCGACACCACGGTACGTTGTAACTGTACTACAGAAGTCGCGCAAGCAGTCGGAGCTGACGACGGTGGACTCGCAGATCCGCGGCCTGGAGTCGCGCCTCAAGTACGCCATCACCGACCGCGACACCACGGTACGTTGTAACTGTACTACAGAAGTCGCGCAAGCAGTCGGAGCAAACAGCTTTATAATGTTCCCACTGCTGGGACTCAGGTCTACGGTTAGGTCTACATCTCAACGAGAAGGAATGGGCCATAATCTATCATGCGAGCCCAGAGTGGACTGATGGATATCTCGTTTCATCGAATTTTAGGTTCTAGGTTATGCCACTTTAATCACGATATTTTCTTTTACGGTTTTAAGAGCAGTGGTGAAGAAACAAATTACATAAAGTAATGCGACTGACTGGATTTGAACTCGTAACATGTCACCATGCTGTTTTACGAGAGGCGCGGTCCAAGTCGCAGCCATCAGCTAATTAATACAATATAATCCATCAAAAATTTATGAGTGTGTGTTGAAATAGTCATCAATTGTAACAATTGATATTTTTATTTACAGTTAAAACAAATCAAAGCTTTGGACGCAGAGCTTGCCGAGTTCGAGAGGAAGATTGAAATGTTTGGGGTAACTATTCTTTATACTTTTTTGTTTATCAGTTTTGCAAATTCTATTTTCTGTACTGGAATTATTTATTATGGAATTATTTATTATGGAATTATAGCTAGGAATCATCCCCAGTATGGGGTATGTTCACAAAATTTTTTGTTTATGAAAATATTGGAACTTATGAGTATGAGAATAAAGTACGAATTTCGTTGCAGCCTCAAGTGGAAGACATTGAGCGCACCATTCACGCGCGGGACCTGAAGATCCAGGAGATCAAAGAGAACATGAACAACGTGGAAGACGTGGTGTTCCGCGGCTTCTGTCGCGACATCGGCGTCGCCAACATACGGTAACACCCACTACACTTACAGTTATTGATTTTGTAATCGTTTCATGGTGGCTTAACTCTTTCAGCCACGGTTTTGTATAGATGACTTTATAAATAAAACGATTGAATATTTTTTGTAATTAAGGTTTATAAAGTACAAAAAAATATTTAAAAAAAATATTTCATGTAAGGTTTTTCAGGAATAAGGTGGTTAGTTTACTGACCACCACCGTGGCGTTCGGATAAATAAAATACCAAAGATTATTATTTCCAGACAATAAACTATGAATAAATTTATTTATTTTATAAAATATAGTTAAACATATTTAATTCTTGCTAATTCAAAGAGGTGCTTTGCAAGTGTTGGATTGCCATAAAGTACGTGATTCGCTTCTTTTAGTACTGCATTTTGAGTAACTTTGTGAAGTGATCGCTCGGGCTTATCTATATGGCTTTCTAAGCGTAATTCTGTTGAAACTGACAGCTTATGGCATTTTGTTGAAACAATAAATGAGAAAGATCGCCCAGAGTTGCAATAGGCTGTAGCGTTTAGAAATTAGACTGCAGATTTTCACTTTGACTTGTGCTGCGATCCCTGGGTAAATAATTCTAAGAAAGTCTTTGGTGTTCAATTTCAAGGTCCATTTCTGGATGGTGTTCCTTAACAAGATCTTTTTTTTCTAGAAAGGAGTAAAGGCACTACCTCCAAAAAAGTGTAAAAAAATCGATGCTATCATTTGTGGGACTTCCTGTCAATGGCACAAATACTTTTCAATTGGTCGATTTTGTCAGTAAAGCTTATGATTTTGTTGTGTTTCATACCAGCATAAGAAAAGTCATTTCTTTTGTCTCCATTGCGTTTCCTGAGGCTACAAATTACTTGTCTTTGTCGAGTTTAAAAATTTGAAATAAAAACCGACCTTTGGTTTTTTCACTTCATAATTGCAACGTACGTGTATTTGTCACTGACCCTGTAATTCTGCTGACCCATTCGCAGACCTATTTTCTCTTATTTTTGGTAGATATTATTTGCAATTAGAACTGACAGTGCTGCAAGCCAATTATATTGTTTTATTTGGTATACTTTCACTTCTTGTATATTCACCTGGCCGTTTCTTTCTGAAGTTTTTCTTCAACTTTGAAGGAATCGCAGTAGTTTTATTCGATGATTGTAATACTCTTAGTAGGTATAGTTACGTAATTAGCAAAACAAATAGATATTCAAATTCTAAAAACAATTGCAAAATTCAATAAAGACATGTCATCTGATCAGATTCATCCGTCATGTGCTCACTAAAGTTCTGGCGGAGTATTTACCGAATATTATCAGAATTTATCAACGCATTTTTCGTCTGATACCCGACTACAGACCCTGTCACCATCTAAAAGAATATCTTCTAAAATAATGTCCTTTATTTCAAGTTCACTGAGTTCGCGCGGCATTCCGATAAATAACGTATACAATAACATGAACGATACAAATAAAAACCTACTATAGTCACAGTGGTTAGTAATCTAACCACCGTACCTTTTACGTTATTTAGAGAAAAAGGTAGAAGGTAATATTTTTATTTCTTCCAAAATCAACAAAACAAATACTAAATAACACGAAGCAATTGAAATTGAAACATTATAAACAGTCATACCTTTATTATTTAATTTTGAAATGTTCCCTTCAAAAAATAGCAATGCACCAAAATTTCAAATGACTGTTATTTCCTAACCATCGCACTTCCGCGCTAAAATTTCATAGTTTATTGTCAACAATTATTTAAAAAACCGTAATAATCAAGGAGAACGCCAATAGATAGCCTAAGAATATGTAAAAAAACAATTGGGAATAGGTGGTTTGATAACTAGGCACCAGACCTGAAAGAGTTAAAGTCACCCAAAAGGCAATAGGAAGTGTTATGCTCGGAGTTTCCTTATGTGATCACATCACAAATGAAGATATCCGCAAGAGAACCAAGGTCACCGACATAGCCCGAAGAATCGCCAAACTTAAGTGGCAGTGGGCAGGGCACATTGCTCGTAGAACGGATGGTCGATGGGGACAGAAGGTTCTGGAGTGGCGGCCACGTACCGGAAGACGCAGTGTTGGCGTGGCCTCCCATAAGGTGGACCGACGACCTGGCAAGGGGCGCGGGAATCCGATGGATGCGAGACGCACAGGACCGGTTGCTGTGGTGACGCTTGTGGGAGGCCTATGTCCAACAGTGAACGTCTTTCGGCTGAAATGATGATGATGATGAATCGTTTCATGGCAGGCTTTCCTTTCTTCCATCGGACAAACCGTCGCACGGCGAGTATCCACCCTTACGTTGTTGAAACCTGTACGGTCCGGACTAAGCGCTTTGCCTCGTCGTTTATACCGCGTACATCGAAGGACTGGAACAATTTGCCTGCTGTGGTCTTTCAGGCCATTTATAATTTGGGTATCTTCAAGGCTAGAATGAATAGGCTCTTAATAAACTAAAGCGTCTCACATTCAACGATTGCATCACTGCTTACCATCAGGCAGGATTGCAGTCAAGCACTATACTCCGTCGGTTTAGGTAGTTAACTAAATGTAAACAATCTTGGCATGTCTTTTTATCTAAAAGTTGTCTATAAATTGTATGTAAAAATCTTTACGACTAGGAACTAACCTAAATCGATGTTAGCTAATAAACTAAATTTAAATAATCTTTGTGTATAATTATTATATACGACCTCTTTAATATAAAAAGACATACCAATATTGTTTACCTTTAGTTAACCACCTAAACCGATCGACTATAGTTTATGTTATAAAAAAAAGGTAATAATGTTTAAAATACGCGCTTCCGAATATTACGAGTAGAGGAAGTAAACATCCTTTGAAAGACTTCTGGGCGCTGAGTTCGAGTTATTTTTATGTTAACGCGGAAGTGATTGTTGTTTTCTTAGACGTTTCGAAAGCCTTCGACAGGGTATAGCATTGTAGCCTTTTGAGTAAGCTTTTAGCTTACTGCAATTCCCCTGGTCTAGATAGCTAATTAAAAGATTTCCTGTGTCTCCGAACTCGAACCGTCTCTATAAGTTGTTGTCGACGGATGCTCATTGGAGCCCATGACGACTAATGCTGGAGTTCCTCAAGGGTCTGTTCTTTGCAATATTCAAAATTGCAATGAATCAGAAATTGTACTCACTTTAGACGTTTGTTACGAACAAAATAAGCTCAAACTAGAAATTGCAATGTGATGTTTGTTTTAAATTGACCTATTTCAGTATGTAACAAAGTTGTGTTGTGTGTGTGCAGACAGTACGAGGAGCGCGAGCTGCGCGCGCAGCAGGAGCGCGCCAAGCGGCGCATGGAGTTCGACGCGCACATCGACCGCATCACCTCCAACCTCGAGTTCGAGCGCTCGCGCGACACGCAGAGTACGTACCACGCGTTGAACCTACTGCTTCACCAAGCTGCAGCTATCGGCAAGCGAGCAACGATACTGGCATACACTCTGTATCTTTTAAATTTTTAACGTGTCACCGTGTTTCACAGAGAATGTAACTCGCTGGGAGCGAGCAGTGCAAGACGCTGAAGATGAGTTAGAAGGAGGCAGACAAGCTGAAGCCAAGCAGCGCCAGGAGATAGACGCCGACCTGCGGCGCGCAGACGCGCTCAAGGCAGACCGCGCAGCGGCGCGCAGCAGGCAGGAGAGCGCGGATGAAGCTGTGAACAAGGTATGTATGTAGTTACAAGCAGCGCCAGGACATAGACGCCGACCTGCGGCGCGCAGACGCGCTCAAGGCAGACCGCGCAGCGGCGCGCAGCAGGCAGGAGAGCGCGGATGAAGCTGTGAACAAGGTATGTATGTAGTTACAAGCAGCGCCAGGAGATAGACGCCGACCTGCGGCGCGCAGACGCGCTCAAGGCAGACCGCGCAGCGGCGCGCAGCAGGCAGGAGAGCGCGGATGAAGCTGTGAACAAGGTATGTATGTAGTTACAAGCAGCGCCAGGAGATAGACGCCGACCTGCGGCGCGCAGACGCGCTCAAGGCAGACCGCGCAGCGGCGCGCAGCAGGCAGGAGAGCGCGGATGAAGCTGTGAACAAGGTATGTATGTAGTTACAAGCAGCGCCAGGAGATAGACGCCGACCTGCGGCGCGCAGACGCGCTCAAGGCAGACCGCGCAGCGGCGCGCAGCAGGCAGGAGAGCGCGGATGAAGCTGTGAACAAGGTATGTATGTAGTTACAAGCAGCGCCAGGAGATAGACGCCGACCTGCGGCGCGCAGACGCGCTCAAGGCAGACCGCGCAGCGGCGCGCAGCAGGCAGGAGAGCGCGGATGAAGCTGTGAACAAGGTATGTATGTAGTTACAAGCAGCGCCAGGAGATAGAGGTGTGAGCTTATAGCAAGGCGTTTGATGGGATCGACCACGATCCTGTAGTAAAGAAGCTAACTAAGCATCCGTGGAGACCTCATAAAATGGTTCTCTTCTTACATTAATATCAGATCACAGGCAGTAGGACTCAACAATTATACGTCTCACTGGGTGAACGTGGCTAGCGGAGTACCACAGGGTTCGTTGCTCGGTCCTTTCTTATTCGTAATTTATGTAAACGACATCGATCAGTGCCTCCATTCTTCTAAACTTTGCTTTGTATGAAAATCTTTGCCATCAAAGATTTTCATGTGATCAAAGAAATATATGAATTTATATACATTAACGTTCGTTGACACAACTAAAACTACTACGTCTTACAAAGTGACTCTCTTGTTGACAGGCACGCAAAGACCTGACGAGCATCCAGAAAGAGATCCAGACGATCCAGAAGCAGACGGCCAGCATCGAGGCGCGCATCGAGAGCAAGCGCAGCGACCGCCACAACATACTAAGACAGTGCAAGGTACGTGTCTAGCAGTAGCCAAACAAATATCCACTTTGAGGTTGTAGGAATAAAGTCGAAAGTCATTATTTCTTAGTTTAGAGGATTAAAATGTGAATTTTTAGTGGTATTCGTGATCGTGAAAGACAAGGCTACTCAGAAACCTAATTCTAATCCTAAATAATAATAGCCTAATAGGTATCTTGATATAGCGAGTTCCAGGACTCGTGTACAACACGATTTCTGGAAGTCGAAAATACACGATTTAAGTGAATTTCAACAATGAAACTGAGTGTATAGTGAAGATACCACTCTATATCGTTAATGCCCTAGTAGTATTCTGCTTAATTGGTGAAATTGGTCCTTATCTTGAGTCTTGTTCAAACAGATCGACGACATAATAATCCCGCTACTGGAGGGTAACCTAGAGGACACTGCAGAAGGAGAGTCAGAACCCTCGTCCATGTCCACCTCGCAGCAGTACCGGAAGGATTCTAGGTAAATGTCACGGTTTCAAGAAAAGGATTGGTCACATTTAGTTAGAAATAACATCGCCAATGGCGAAGATTGGTCACTGTAGAAATATCCTGGCCAAACGTGGTAATCCTTTATCCACCACGAACCAATGCCAATATAGTCTCTTAATTTAAATGAAAGCAATTCATTTTTCTGTATAAATGTACAAGAGCCATCTAATCTGAAACCTGTTCTATCCATCAGGATCCGCGTAGACTACAGCTCGCTGTCAGAGAATCTGAAGGAGCTGGAGGAACCGGACGAGATCAAACGCAAGGCCGACAAGCTGCAGAAGGCCATCAACTCGCTGCAGAACACCGTCGACAAGATACAGGCGCCCAACATGAGGGTAACTTGTTCTTCTTCTTTCTGCCTTGTCCCATATTACTGAAGGAGCTGGAGGAACCGGACGAGATCAAGCGCAAGGCCGACAAGCTGCAGAAGGCCATCAACTCGCTGCAGAACACCGTCGACAAGATACAGGCGCCCAACATGAGGGTAACTTGTTCTTCTTCTTTCTGCCTTGTCCCATATTACTGAAGGAGCTGGAGGAACCGGACGAGATCAAGCGCAAGGCCGACAAGCTGCAGAAGGCCATCAACTCGCTGCAGAACACCGTCGACAAGATACAGGCGCCCAACATGAGGGTAACTTGTTCTTCTTCTTTCTGCCTCGTCCCATATTACTGAAGGAGCTGCAGAAGGCCATCAACTCGCTGCAGAACACCGTCGACAAGATACAGGCGCCCAACATGAGGGTAACTTGTTCTTCTTCTTTCTGCCTTGTCCCATATTACTGAAGGAGCTGGAGGAACCGGACGAGATCAAGCGCAAGGCCGACAAGCTGCAGAAGGCCATCAACTCGCTGCAGAACACCGTCGACAAGATACAGGCGCCCAACATGAGGGTAACTTGTTCTTCTTCTTTCTGCCTTGTCCCATATTACTGAAGGAGCTGGAGGAGCCGCACGAGATCAAGCGCAAGGCCGACAAGCTGCAGAAGGCCATCAACTCGCTGCAGAACACCGTCGACAAGATACAGGCGCCCAACATGAGGGTAACTTGTTCTTCTTCTTTCTGCCTTGTCCCATATTACTGAAGGAGCTGGAGGAACCGGACGAGATCAAGCGCAAGGCCGACAAGCTGCAGAAGGCCATCAACTCGCTGCAGAACACCGTCGACAAGATACAGGCGCCCAACATGAGGGTAACTTGTTCTTCTTCTTTCTGCCTTGTCCCATATTACTGAAGGAGCTGCAGAAGGCCATCAACTCGCTGCAGAACACCGTCGACAAGATACAGGCGCCCAACATGAGGGTAACTTGTTCTTCTTCTTTCTGCCTTGTCCCATATTACTGAAGGAGCTGGAGGAACCGGACGAGATCAAGCGCAAGGCCGACAAGCTGCAGAAGGCCATCAACTCGCTGCAGAACACCGTCGACAAGATACAGGCGCCCAACATGAGGGTAACATACCACAGCCGTTATTGCTTCTGTTCTGTTCTTGTTTCTGGTGGCAAGTTCACGACTATACTCTTGTAGCAAGGCAAAATTAGGCGAAAATTACTCGTAGTTTCAGGGTATGGTATCCCTTCCATTCTTCTTAGCCATGGCCAAGAAAGTAAGAGTCAGCTTACACCGAGACGCGACGCGACGCGACGATGCAGGAAGAGGCTAGTGATTTAGCGCTGCACCGCCGCGAGGCGCATCTGAACGTTGCGAGGCCCATAGTAAATTCGTTGGCAACACGACACGAGCGAATGTATAAACGTTCCGCTGCGCAGTGAGACGCCGCGCGGCGTCACGAGGCGCAGCGCTGCATGAAGCAACGTATTCTAAATTCTTACAATGAAATGTGTATCTTTTCGTGTAGTACGTAGTCACCCTATTAAAATGTGCATGCAGCGTCGCATCGCGTCGCGTCTCGGTGTGAGCTGACCCTAAGGTGTGGACATCGCCGGTTTGTTTTTAGAGTTGGGACATCATCCAATGACGTCTTCCGTGAGTCTTTGTCCCTCAATCACACTTGTGTCCTTCAGTTACCCTTTGCGTTCTAGGGCCACAGACACATTATCGGTTGCATTGTAAATATAATAATTTCCACTTTTGTTTCCAGGCGATGCAAAAACTAAACGAGGTACGAGAGAAGGTGAACGCGACGAACGAAGCGTTCGTAGCAGCCCGGAAGCGAGCGCATAAAGCCAAACTAGCTTTTGAAAAGGTAAACACAAGAATATTTTATATATTTTCCTGATAGCTACAAATAGGGGCCTTCAGTCTAGAGTGAATAGCTAGGTTACTTCTAAGCAAGCGTGCTCCCTCGTCGGCCACATCGTCGCTTGCCATCACGTCAGATGGTGGTCAAACACAAGCCTATGCATATGCAATAAAATATGACGTACTCCTCTTTTGAAGTCGGGTAGAATGGTCTACTGTAAGTTTCCATATTGTTTTTGTGTTTATCTTTTAATAGTAAATTTATTCGTTTTCAGGTGAAAAAGGAGCGACACGATAAGTTCATAGAATGTTTCGAGCATGTCGCCAATGAAATTGATGCTATATACAAGGTAATTTATTATTTCTTATTATTTAAAACCGCTACTAATGAAATGTACGTCAGACACTTCCCACTTCTTCCGTGCCTTCGTATTTGGCATATAATTTATGTCGCGTTTATGTCACATAGATTTGAATTTGGGAAAATATAGTATATTTCATTACGAGTGCGGAAAGCCTGTCGTTGCAAAGAGTTCCGACAAATGTTACCCGAGCCGAGGCGCAGCCGAAGGTGAGGGTTGACAGTCGGAACAAGTTGCAATGACGGTTCCGCACGAGTACTGAACGACTATTTTTAATACAGTTGCGAAAAAATTAAGCAATTTAATGAAATAATAAAAACACAAAAAACTCAACTAACTAATCAAAATGGCGCCAACCGTAAAAGAATATAAGCAGAGATTTTTTTGTTTTCTTCACCCATTCTGGGTAAGCAAAGGGAACTAAGCTCATACAGCCAAGTCTTCAGTCGATTTTTTTTATTAATTTATAAAATGAAAATGAAATTTAATGAGATGAAATGAAATTAAACCTAATCTAACTCATTGAATCAAATCATTAAATTTGATATTGAAACAAATTAGTAGCTTCTTTTTAGAAATATTTGCACTAATAACTTTTTTTTTGTAAAAACTTCGTGGTTGATTTTTTCTTTTTAATAGACATTATTTTGACAGTTGGGAAAGAAAAAGCACGAATTCGGAAATGGTAAAGAAAAAGCACGAGTGTGTAATAGCCCACTTCCCGAACACTATACGTCCCTGCAATACGCCACTTTTTGAGCAACTGTATTAAAAACTCTAACCGCCTGCGTCGAATTGGTGCGACGACTGTTATTCGCCAGGGTCGTGTTTGCGACTGAGTATTCAATTTCGTTTAGTTCTTGACTCCCCACAGGTGACAAGAACTGACGAACGGCGGAATAAACGCGAGATTGTCGGATATATTCGACATACGCGGTTAAAAGATTAAATTAACGATGCGTTTGGACTGTGTATGCGTTTGGACTGTGTATGCGTTTGGTAAAGGTCGAAGCTGTGTACGAGGTATGCCTTTATTAACTAGTTGGGCTCGTGTACTAATCCCAATATATCATTTGTCTCCAGGCTCTAGCTATGAACCAGTCAGCGCAGGCGTTCCTGGGCCCGGAGAACCCCGAGGAGCCGTACCTGGACGGCATCAACTACAACTGCGTGGCGCCGGGGAAGCGCTTCCAGCCCATGTCCAACCTGTCCGGCGGGGAGAAGACCGTCGCCGCGCTCGCGCTGCTGTTCGCGATACACAGGTACGTACCCGGACGGCATCAACTACAACTGCGTGGCGCCGGGGAAGCGCTTCCAGCCCATGTCCAACCTGTCCGGCGGGGAGAAGACCGTCGCCGCGCTCGCGCTGCTGTTCGCGATACACAGGTACGTACCCGGACGGCATCAACTACAACTGCGTGGCGCCGGGGAAGCGCTTCCAGCCCATGTCCAACCTGTCCGGCGGGGAGAAGACCGTCGCCGCGCTCGCGCTGCTGTTCGCGATACACAGGTACGTACCCGGACGGCATCAACTACAACTGCGTGGCGCCGGGGAAGCGCTTCCAGCCCATGTCCAACCTGTCCGGCGGGGAGAAGACCGTCGCCGCGCTCGCGCTGCTGTTCGCGATACACAGGTACGTACCCGGACGGCATCAACTACAACTGCGTGGCGCCGGGGAAGCGCTTCCAGCCCATGTCCAACCTGTCCGGCGGGGAGAAGACCGTCGCCGCGCTCGCGCTGCTGTTCGCGATACACAGGTACGTACCCGGACGGCATCAACTACAACTGCGTGGCGCCGGGGAAGCGCTTCCAGCCCATGTCCAACCTGTCCGGCGGGGAGAAGACCGTCGCCGCGCTCGCGCTGCTGTTCGCGATACACAGGTACGTACCCGGACGGCATCAACTACAACTGCGTGGCGCCGGGGAAGCGCTTCCAGCCCATGTCCAACCTGTCCGGCGGGGAGAAGACCGTCGCCGCGCTCGCGCTGCTGTTCGCGATACACAGGTACGTACCCGGACGGCATCAACTACAACTGCGTGGCGCCGGGGAAGCGCTTCCAGCCCATGTCCAACCTGTCCGGCGGGGAGAAGACCGTCGCCGCGCTCGCGCTGCTGTTCGCGATACACAGGTACGTACCCGGACGGCATCAACTACAACTGCGTGGCGCCGGGGAAGCGCTTCCAGCCCATGTCCAACCTGTCCGGCGGGGAGAAGACCGTCGCCGCGCTCGCGCTGCTGTTCGCGATACACAGGTACGTACCCGGACGGCATCAACTACAACTGCGTGGCGCCGGGGAAGCGCTTCCAGCCCATGTCCAACCTGTCCGGCGGGGAGAAGACCGTCGCCGCGCTCGCGCTGCTGTTCGCGATACACAGGTACGTACCCGGACGGCATCAACTACAACTGCGTGGCGCCGGAGAAGCGCTTCCAGCCCATGTCCAACCTGTCCGGCGGGGAGAAGACCGTCGCCGCGCTCGCGCTGCTGTTCGCGATACACAGGTACGTACCCGGACGGCATCAACTACAACTGCGTGGCGCCGGGGAAGCGCTTCCAGCCCATGTCCAACCTGTCCGGCGGGGAGAAGACCGTCGCCGCGCTCGCGCTGCTGTTCGCGATACACAGGTACGTACCCGGACGGCATCAACTACAACTGCGTGGCGCCGGGGAAGCGCTTCCAGCCCATGTCCAACCTGTCCGGCGGGGAGAAGACCGTCGCCGCGCTCGCGCTGCTGTTCGCGATACACAGGTACGTACCCGGACGGCATCAACTACAACTGCGTGGCGCCGGGGAAGCGCTTCCAGCCCATGTCCAACCTGTCCGGCGGGGAGAAGACCGTCGCCGCGCTCGCGCTGCTGTTCGCGATACACAGGTACGTACCCGGACGGCATCAACTACAACTGCGTGGCGCCGGGGAAGCGCTTCCAGCCCATGTCCAACCTGTCCGGCGGGGAGAAGACCGTCGCCGCGCTCGCGCTGCTGTTCGCGATACACAGGTACGTACCCGGACGGCATCAACTACAACTGCGTGGCGCCGGGGAAGCGCTTCCAGCCCATGTCCAACCTGTCCGGCGGGGAGAAGACCGTCGCCGCGCTCGCGCTGCTGTTCGCGATACACAGGTACGTACCCGGACGGCATCAACTACAACTGCGTGGCGCCGGGGAAGCGCTTCCAGCCCATGTCCAACCTGTCCGGCGGGGAGAAGACCGTCGCCGCGCTCGCGCTGCTGTTCGCGATACACAGGTACGTACCCGGACGGCATCAACTACAACTGCGTGGCGCCGGGGAAGCGCTTCCAGCCCATGTCCAACCTGTCCGGCGGGGAGAAGACCGTCGCCGCGCTCGCGCTGCTGTTCGCGATACACAGGTACGTACCCGGACGGCATCAACTACAACTGCGTGGCGCCGGGGAAGCGCTTCCAGCCCATGTCCAACCTGTCCGGCGGGGAGAAGACCGTCGCCGCGCTCGCGCTGCTGTTCGCGATACACAGGTACGTACCCGGACGGCATCAACTACAACTGCGTGGCGCCGGGGAAGCGCTTCCAGCCCATGTCCAACCTGTCCGGCGGGGAGAAGACCGTCGCCGCGCTCGCGCTGCTGTTCGCGATACACAGGTACGTACCCGGACGGCATCAACTACAACTGCGTGGCGCCGGGGAAGCGCTTCCAGCCCATGTCCAACCTGTCCGGCGGGGAGAAGACCGTCGCCGCGCTCGCGCTGCTGTTCGCGATACACAGGTACGTACCCGGACGGCATCAACTACAACTGCGTGGCGCCGGGGAAGCGCTTCCAGCCCATGTCCAACCTGTCCGGCGGGGAGAAGACCGTCGCCGCGCTCGCGCTGCTGTTCGCGATACACAGGTACGTACCCGGACGGCATCAACTACAACTGCGTGGCGCCGGGGAAGCGCTTCCAGCCCATGTCCAACCTGTCCGGCGGGGAGAAGACCGTCGCCGCGCTCGCGCTGCTGTTCGCGATACACAGGTACGTACCCGGACGGCATCAACTACAACTGCGTGGCGCCGGGGAAGCGCTTCCAGCCCATGTCCAACCTGTCCGGCGGGGAGAAGACCGTCGCCGCGCTCGCGCTGCTGTTCGCGATACACAGGTACGTACCCGGACGGCATCAACTACAACTGCGTGGCGCCGGGGAAGCGCTTCCAGCCCATGTCCAACCTGTCCGGCGGGGAGAAGACCGTCGCCGCGCTCGCGCTGCTGTTCGCGATACACAGGTACGTACCCGGACGGCATCAACTACAACTGCGTGGCGCCGGGGAAGCGCTTCCAGCCCATGTCCAACCTGTCCGGCGGGGAGAAGACCGTCGCCGCGCTCGCGCTGCTGTTCGCGATACACAGGTACGTACCCGGACGGCATCAACTACAACTGCGTGGCGCCGGGGAAGCGCTTCCAGCCCATGTCCAACCTGTCCGGCGGGGAGAAGACCGTCGCCGCGCTCGCGCTGCTGTTCGCGATACACAGGTACGTACCCGGACGGCATCAACTACAACTGCGTGGCGCCGGGGAAGCGCTTCCAGCCCATGTCCAACCTGTCCGGCGCACAGTGGATCGAAAATCGGCTGTAGAAGACATAGGATCTCGATTTCTTAAATGTTACTTTTTTTGCTGGAAATGACTTCTGCTGATCATTACTGTTCTATAAAATGTCATATGAAGTAATTATGTGCATAAATGGAAGAGTTATAATTTTTATAAGAAAAAAATGTATGGAGCTGACATGAAAAATGAGGATATCTCTGGAATCGCAAGGTTCGCCGTTATATCCTTGCACACTGTTATAGTACCATTTATTTGTGAAGTTTTGACATACTTAATATTGCGGCATGACGTGCGATTTTTTTTTTAAAAATCGTCAAAATAAAAAAATAAAAAATGGTTATGATATGTACATTTTAATGCTTAAATATGGCTATACCAAGTGTAACTTACAATATTTTTTATGCTTAGACCAAAACATTCTAAGAAATCACAAAGTCGTATTACTTACTTATTTGAAATGACATGGTAATTATGAATTACATAATATGTAATCTTGTCTAACGCCTCAAGTCCACATTAGCTAATGATTAATAAAACTTAATACCTATATACCTGTTAAAAAGATACGTACCATAATGAGGGTAATTAGATAAACGTGATCATTAGTCAATAACAGTAAATGGTAAACTAATGTATGATTAAAAATAAAAGCAAATTATTAAAAAAAAATATTAACATAACCTAACCTAACATAAACAATAAAAGTTAACTTATTTAATACTTCGTCACCATCAGAATCCACTTCAGAATCAGCCTCTACAATAGATATAACTTCTAAGAACTCTGTCGGAGCTTTCTGATCCTGAAGTTTCAGTAGTTCTACTGTTTCCTTAAAGTATGTCTGCCTCTTGTGGGCATTTAATTTTGGTCTTGTGGAAGAAATTAGAGGATCAGAAGAGACGATAAGCATATTGAGGATATCTTCGTTTGATGCTTGTCTACTCTTTTTCCTCGAATGGTGTTCTCCGAACCTCCTAAAGTCTTTGTTTCGGGCTTCTGAAGCTTCTTCCGAAAGACTTCCAATTCTTCTTCTTTTCGAATCGAAGGCAAACTCTTCAAATTGTTTGGGCCCAGTAGGTAGCTACGTTAATTGCAGCATCGGTGGCACTCATCAGATCCTCCAAAGTCCAGGTGTTTGGGCACTTGGGGCACTCCAACGTGTGGCTCATGTTTTGCACAGAAGCACCGCACTCACATTGGGTATCCGACGGGTCTTTGACTTCCAATTGGTACAATAGCATTTTCTGCAATTATGTCCCCTCCGTGAATCAACAATTTGTGGACGGTTGATGACATGTAGTACCAATCGTACAGTTCCACGTATTTTTCAGCGGTTGTTCTAGCGTATTCTTTAAATTTCGGCACGTCTACAATCTCTCCAGATGTGATAGCTTGCAGAATCACGGCAAATCTGCGTATTAGGTCTTCATCTAATCCAGTGATCAGGTTTGCACGCAGTTTGGCCAGTCAATATTTGCCTCAAGCCAATTACTGTAATCACGTCTAAAAACTTCACTTTTCCTGTGGGATCGTAACCATCTCTTTTGAACTGCCCGTGTAAATCTTCGACAAAATTCTTTCACGGTAACACTGTCTTCATCTGAAAGGCTAGAGCCCAGTCGAATAACAAGTGTGTTGAACAATATTTCATGATCGAAAGACGAAGCATCCTGATTGCTCCTTATTCCATATTTGCTTGACAAACAAATCCAAATTTGTAATAATGCTTTCCATTATTCACGATCACTGAGTAAAAAGTCACGGTAGGATAGATGTTAGTATTAGAAATGCTCTAAATGAACTGAAGTTGTGAATCCAATGTTTGACTATTTATTGTTATTGACTAGTGATGGTATCCTCGTAAAATACTGGTATTCAGCTAAATCCGGCTTGACTGGAAGCCCACCCCAATATATTTGGGAATAGGCTAGGCAGATGATGACTAGTGATGGTATCACATTTATCTAATTACTTTCATTAAGTTAATCCTGCACTAATTGCTAAATTAGCGAGTACCCCAAATTATTTTAGTACGTATCCTTTTAACAGGTATATAGGTATTAAGTTTTATTAATCATTAGCTAATGTGGACTTGAGGCATTAGACAAGATTACATATTATGTAATTCATAATTACCATGTCATTTCAAATAAGTAAGTAATACGACTTTGTGATTTCTTAGAATGTTTTGGTCTAAGCATAAAAAATATTGTAAGTTACACTTGGTATAGCCATATTTAAGCATTAAAATGTACATATCATAACCATTTTTTATTTTTTTATTTTGACGATTTTTAAAAAAAAAATCGCACGTCATGCCGCAATATTAAGTATGTCAAAAATTCACAAATAAATGGTACTATAACAGTGTGCAAGGATATAACGGCGAACCTTGCGATTCCAGAGATATCCTCATTTTTCATGTCAGCTCCATACATTTTTTTCTTATAAAAATTATAACTCTTCCATTTATGCACACAATTACTTCATATGACATTTTATAGAACAGTAATGATCAGCAGAAGTCATTTCCAGCAAAAAAAATAACATTTAAGAAATCGAGATCCTATGTCTTCTACAGCCGATTTTCGATCCACCGTGCGGCGGGGAGAAGACCGTCGCCGCGCTCGCGCTGCTGTTCGCGATACACAGGTACGTACCCGGACGGCATCAACTACAACTGCGTGGCGCCGGGGAAGCGCTTCCAGCCCATGTCCAACCTGTCCGGCGGGGAGAAGACCGTCGCCGCGCTCGCGCTGCTGTTCGCGATACACAGGTACGTACCCGGACGGCATCAACTACAACTGCGTGGCGCCGGGGAAGCGCTTCCAGCCCATGTCCAACCTGTCCGGCGGGGAGAAGACCGTCGCCGCGCTCGCGCTGCTGTTCGCGATACACAGGTACGTACCCGGACGGCATCAACTACAACTGCGTGGCGCCGGTGAAGCGCTTCCAGCCCATGTCCAACCTGTCCGGCGGGGAGAAGACCGTCGCCGCGCTCGCGCTGCTGTTCGCGATACACAGGTACGTACCCGGACGGCATCAACTACAACTGCGTGGCGCCGGGGAAGCGCTTCCAGCCCATGTCCAACCTGTCCGGCGGGGAGAAGACCGTCGCCGCGCTCGCGCTGCTGTTCGCGATACACAGGTACGTACCCGGACGGCATCAACTACAACTGCGTGGCGCCGGGGAAGCGCTTCCAGCCCATGTCCAACCTGTCCGGCGGGGAGAAGACCGTCGCCGCGCTCGCGCTGCTGTTCGCGATACACAGGTACGTACCCGGACGGCATCAACTACAACTGCGTGGCGCCGGGGAAGCGCTTCCAGCCCATGTCCAACCTGTCCGGCGGGGAGAAGACCGTCGCCGCGCTCGCGCTGCTGTTCGCGATACACAGGTACGTACCCGGACGGCATCAACTACAACTGCGTGGCGCCGGGGAAGCGCTTCCAGCCCATGTCCAACCTGTCCGGCGGGGAGAAGACCGTCGCCGCGCTCGCGCTGCTGTTCGCGATACACAGGTACGTACCCGGACGGCATCAACTACAACTGCGTGGCGCCGGGGAAGCGCTTCCAGCCCATGTCCAACCTGTCCGGCGGGGAGAAGACCGTCGCCGCGCTCGCGCTGCTGTTCGCGATACACAGGTACGTACCCGGACGGCATCAACTACAACTGCGTGGCGCCGGGGAAGCGCTTCCAGCCCATGTCCAACCTGTCCGGCGGGGAGAAGACCGTCGCCGCGCTCGCGCTGCTGTTCGCGATACACAGGTACGTACCCGGACGGCATCAACTACAACTGCGTGGCGCCGGGGAAGCGCTTCCAGCCCATGTCCAACCTGTCCGGCGGGGAGAAGACCGTCGCCGCGCTCGCGCTGCTGTTCGCGATACACAGGTACGTACCCGGACGGCATCAACTACAACTGCGTGGCGCCGGGGAAGCGCTTCCAGCCCATGTCCAACCTGTCCGGCGGGGAGAAGACCGTCGCCGCGCTCGCGCTGCTGTTCGCGATACACAGGTACGTACCCGGACGGCATCAACTACAACTGCGTGGCGCCGGGGAAGCGCTTCCAGCCCATGTCAGACTTTTACTGACTAGAACCCACTCTTATTCCTTCTATGGCTTCGTTCCAGAGAACTAACAAGAGAGAGAGAGATAACTCATGGCCCCTGTAGGCTGCGACCCTGCTAGGCCTCTACGATTTGCTGACATCTCCTTGATACACTACTTTTCGCGCGATAGGGCTAATGAGCCCTATCGCGCCAAAAGTACAAGTACAATGGTATATGAACACTTTCCGAGGCTTTTGTTGGCCACAACCATCGGCGTGTAGAGCCACAATATTTCTAGCATGGTTATATTATAATGTATTTAGTGATTAAAATATAAATGTTCTGTTGCAGTTACCAGCCCGCCCCGTTCTTCCTGCTGGACGAGATCGACGCTGCGCTGGACAACACCAACATCGGCAAGGTGGCCTCCTACATCCGCTCCAAGAAGGGCAACCTGCAGACCATCGTCATCTCGCTCAAGGAGGAGTTCTACGGCTGCGCCGACGCGCTCGTCGGCATCTGTTCCGAGGTGAGGGCATCACATTGGCAAGCTGGCCTCGTACAAGAAGGGCAACCTGCAGACCATCGTCATCTCGCTCAAGGAGGAGTTCTACGGCTGCGCCGACGCGCTCGTCGGCATCTGTTCCGAGGTGAGGGCATCACATTGGCAAGCTGGCCTCGTACAAGAAGGGCAACCTGCAGACCATCGTCATCTCGCTCAAGGAGGAGTTCTACGGCTGCGCCGACGCGCTCGTCGGCATCTGTTCCGAGGTGAGGGCATCACATTGGCAAGCTGGCCTCGTACAAGAAGGGCAACCTGCAGACCATCGTCATCTCGCTCAAGGAGGAGTTCTACGGCTGCGCCGACGCGCTCGTCGGCATCTGTTCCGAGGTGAGGGCATCACATTGGCAAGCTGGCCTCGTACAAGAAGGGCAACCTGCAGACCATCGTCATCTCGCTCAAGGAGGAGTTCTACGGCTGCGCCGACGCGCTCGTCGGCATCTGTTCCGAGGTGAGGGCATCACATTGGCAAGCTGGCCTCGTACAAGAAGGGCAACCTGCAGACCATCGTCATCTCGCTCAAGGAGGAGTTCTACGGCTGCGCCGACGCGCTCGTCGGCATCTGTTCCGAGGTGAGGGCATCACATTGGCAAGCTGGCCTCGTACAAGAAGGGCAACCTGCAGACCATCGTCATCTCGCTCAAGGAGGAGTTCTACGGCTGCGCCGACGCGCTCGTCGGCATCTGTTCCGAGGTGAGGGCATCACATTGGCAAGCTGGCCTCGTACAAGAAGGGCAACCTGCAGACCATCGTCATCTCGCTCAAGGAGGAGTTCTACGGCTGCGCCGACGCGCTCGTCGGCATCTGTTCCGAGGTGAGGGCATCACATTGGCAAGCTGGCCTCGTACAAGAAGGGCAACCTGCAGACCATCGTCATCTCGCTCAAGGAGGAGTTCTACGGCTGCGCCGACGCGCTCGTCGGCATCTGTTCCGAGGTGAGGGCATCACATTGGCAAGCTGGCCTCGTACAAGAAGGGCAACCTGCAGACCATCGTCATCTCGCTCAAGGAGGAGTTCTACGGCTGCGCCGACGCGCTCGTCGGCATCTGTTCCGAGGTGAGGGCATCACATTGGCAAGCTGGCCTCGTACAAGAAGGGCAACCTGCAGACCATCGTCATCTCGCTCAAGGAGGAGTTCTACGGCTGCGCCGACGCGCTCGTCGGCATCTGTTCCGAGGTGAGGGCATGATGCTGGGCACATTGCTCGCAGGAAACTTAGTGAGTAGCAGCCCTGACTACAGCGTATCGAAAGGTGCTATCTTCTAGCCTGTCCCAGCCTGCCGACGATCTGCCACGACCTGTGTAAGTGCTCTAGCACACCGAGTATACGTAGTTACTCCACGAGGTTGTTACTTAATCTTCTTCGTCGGTATCACTCTTGACAGAGTGGCCACGGTCATCACTTTTTTTCCCCACCCTAAAAAATTCATCTCCCGCTCTTGAGCGGAGCAGGAGGGCGTGTCAGACTTTTACTGACTAAACCCCACCTTGTTCGTTTTTTGCCTTCGTTTCAGGCTCTCGGGTTTCCTTTTCAGAAGCAAACTCATGGCCCCAGAGACTTTATTCTAGGACTATTATACTATTATGGATGTTTCTTTTGCAGCCTGCGGACTGCCTGGTCAGCGACGTGATGACCCTGAGCCTGGAGAGCTACCCCGACTAGGACATACAAACACACAAACATACATTATAGCTATTGACATATTTTTATATAATGTTTTACTTCATTCCTCACTGTCACCTGTCTTCGCTACGATTACAAGTTTGATTATTATATTAGTTTTAAGTATACAGTAATCATGTGTTTTATTTGTTAAATCTTCTGGTCCTTTTCCTTATTTACTGGTGCCGGCTTTACACCAATTACTTGGGCGGAAATATAAAGTTGGTTGTGGTTATCCCAAAACGCAGGGAACTTTAGCGATGGGCGATCCGAAATGTTTTAAAAATCTAAAAAATAGGAGTCGTTTAAATAAACCAACAACTCGCCGTTCTACAAATAATTTTGGGTAGTAGTTTCGATTGTTCGAATCAGTCACACTCACTCACCGAGCCTCACTCGGTCATCGGTGTGAGACTTGCATCACAGACCGAGTCAAAGTCAAAACAACCGAATAAAACCTCTTGCCATCGCGTACCGCCTACCGCTAGGAAATTTGTGCAAGTAATGAAAAGTGGACTATTGCGGTTGAAACGTGCGTAAGGGCCAGCGCTCACTGCCGGCATGGCACGGCACGGCATACCGTGGCTTCTCGCAGCATGCCGTGGCATTCCGCCTAACCTCTCCGCAAGTTTCGACCATATTTCAACTAAGTGTCTAATCATAATTCCTCGACATAAAATGACCCATTCCGTCTTGCGAAATGCAACGGCATGCCGCGGCATCTTGGTATCGAAATAAAGTAATATGAATTCTAAAACTCAATTGAATAAGATTCAAAATAAGTTAATTAGTAATAAAATCCTTTGCCATGACATGCCCTGAATGTACAACTTGGTCATTAACTTGACAGTTATATTGATATTAGGAAATAATATAACAACAACAGAGAACTATCCAAATTATCGACGCGCGATCAATAACAAAGATCAATAAATTTTTAATAGCAATAACAACTGCAAATTGCATGTATTGAAAAAAAAAATATTTTTGTAAGTACAAGATTTCAAGCGTCAAAATTCGCAGAGTCTAACTTCAGTCTCGCCAACTTATAACGGCCGTATCTACTGTACCTAGGTCGGACTCTTATGTCAACTTAAAACGCTCGAATTATCAAATTAGCCCTAGAAACTTCTTTTGGTGTGATTTTTGGTGACGTGGGAGTGAGACGTGGTGTCCTAAGGACGTCACGTCTCATCATCACATATCATCATCGGGCAGGGGTACCAGCTAGTGTACACCGGATCACCGTCGGGCAGGAACGGAGTAGCCGTAGTGCTGTCTAAGGACCTTCAGGATGGACTCCTTGAAGTAGACCGATACAGCGACCGTTTGATGTGAGTTAGGGTGCTGATCGAAGGGTCGGTAACGAACCTAGTCAGCGCCTATGCTCCCCAAACTGGTTGCTGTGAGTCTGAAAAGGAGGCCTTCTGGGAAGAGTTCGAGGACGTAATGCGCGCTATTCCGAATTCCGAAGGTGTTTTGGTTGGGGGGGATCTCAACGGCCACGTAGGTCGGTCTGCTGGAGAGTACGGACGTGTCCACGGTGGTTTTGGTTATGGCCAATTAAATGCAGAGGGAGTTAGTATACTCAGGACCTGCGCTTCGTCGGACCTAGCCATCGTGAACACGTTCTTTCAGAAGAAGCCTCAGCATCTTATTACGTACCGTAGTGGTGCCTACTCAACCCAAATAGATTACCTGCTGGTGCGACGGTGCCACATTGGCAAGGTTACCAACTGCAAAGTCATCCCAGGCGAAAGCTTAACGGCTCAACACTGCCTCCTGGTCCTGGACTTGGCAGACAGGCCAAAGAAGAAAGTGACCGAGAAACACAACCCTCGCACTAAGTGGTGGTTGCTTAATGGGCCTATGCAGTCAGACTTCATCGCGGAGGTCGAGCTTCTCAAAATCAGTGCTCCGCATGAGTCCGTTCAAGAGATCTGGAGTAGGATCCATTCAGCAATCACCGCTGCGGGTAAGAGCGTCCTTAGCACTTCTCGTGGTGGCCGCACCATAGACAAGGAGACGTGGTGGTGGGATGACGGGGTGCAGGAGGCGACTCGGAAGAAGGTTTTATTTAAACAGTGGCAAGTGTCCAACTCTCCGGAGGACAGGGAGGCTTATGGAGCGGCTAAGCGCGCTTGCAAAAAAGCAGTAGCCAGAGCCCGCAGCAAAAGTTTGTCGCCCTTGTACGACAAGCTGGAAACTGCGGAGGGGCAAAAGCTTATTTTTAAGCTGGCGCGTGCCCGAAAAAAAAGCTACACGGGACATTAGTAAATGTAATGCCAAATCAGTGGCGATCTAGCCTGTCCATTATTCCAATTATTCCAATCTACCAAAGGTAATCTGGCAAAGGTAGCGTTCAGGATTGTAGTAACTACCGCGGTTTCAAGATCATGTGCCACACCATGAACCTTTTCGAGCGCATCATTGACACAAGGCTCCGTAGCGAGTGCACTAAGCTGTCTCTGAGTGTCAATATGGCTTCCGGGCGGGTAACAGCACCTTGGACGCAGTGTTCGCCTTACGGACTCTGTCTGAGGCTACAGAGAGAGAAGGAGAGCTCTGCATATGGCCTTTTTAGACCTGCAGAAGGCCTTCGACTGTATACCTCGGCGGGCCATCTGGTGGGCACTCCGCTTCAAGGGTATTTCCGAGGCCTATATTGACATTATCAGAGATATGTACCGCGATTCCATGTCCCCTGTCCGGACCGCTGTTGGTGAATCCAGTGTCTTTCCAATATATGTTGGCGTTCACCAAGGTTCGGCTCTTAGTCCGTTCTTGTTTAACGTTGTGCTCGATGTAGTTACGGCAAACATCCAAGATCAGCCTCCATGGCTAATGATGTATGCCGATGACATCGCCCTCGTTAACCAAAACAAAGCCAATCTTGAGCGCAAAATCAAACTTTGGAAGGACACGCTGGAAACCGGCGGTCTAAGACTAAATGTGACAAAGACCGAGTACATGTCGTATGGCAGCACGAATTCAAACACTATCCGAATAGGTTCGGATTTGGTTACAAAACCGATAAGTTCCGGTACCTTGGATTCGTGCTGCACGAGTCTGGCAACGAGGATGACGATGTCCAAGCACGTATAGGCGCGGCTTGGGTAAAATGGCGCGTGGTAACGGGCGTTTTATGTGACCGTAAAATGCCCACGAGGCTCAAAGGGCAGATATATAAATGCATCATACGGCCGGTCCTCCTGTACGGTGGCGAGTGTTGGCCGGCATTAAGCAGACACACCCAGGAGCTTCGCATCACGGAGATGAAGATGGTGAGGTGGATGAACGGCGTAACGCGATCCGATCGAATACGCAGCTCATTCATCCGAGGTAGTCTTGGTGTCCGTGACGTGGGGGAAAAACTGCAAGAGTTTCGTTTGCGTGGTCACCTTCGCAAGCGCTGGCTGGACGTCGTCAAGTCGGACATGAGAGCCAATGGCCTTACTGGGAAGGATATTGAAGATCGGGCAAAGTGGAGTAAGCTTAGCAGGAAGGCGGACCCTGGCAACGGCCGGGATTAACGCCAGGCAGAAGAAGAAGAAGTTTATAAGCTAACATCGATTTAGGTAAATACCTATTTGCAAAGATTTTTACATAAAAATTTTTAGACAACTTTTAGATAAAAAGACATGCCAAGATTGTTTACATTTGGTTAATTACCTAAACCGATAGAGTACCTATAGATCCTAACTAACTACCTACTCAAAGATTTAGTTACTTAATAAATTAAAGTTATATTTTCAAATTCTAATAACGGAATATATTATATTGTCACGAAAAGCTCGGCAATCTATTCACAATCACGATGCGTCAATATAATATTATCATCATCAAATTACTTTTACCGGATCTTGTACTATATATATTATATCCATCCTGTTTATACTTGAGCAGAGAATAGGAATATAGAACGAGACAGGCATAGAACATCACATGCTAGACATCTGTCAACTACTTTCGCTGGAATGTCAACTTGTCAAGTATTTGTTTTGAGCCGCCCGCCCCCGGTCATATTGTGACATTGCTCGCAAAATTCGCTATTTCGCTCATTCGAAAAATTCGAACTTCAAGACAAGTGATAGAGTACCAGCAAAGTGTGAGCGAATTAATTTACATTGGCAAACCAACGACTTATTTTAAAAAAATTGACTCTAAGGACAACAAACAGTAACAATGAGCAAAATACAATCAATTGAACGGTGAGTACCTAAACTCTTTAAGTTTTTAACTGCTACATTATGTGTGTATTGGATTAAATGAGCCGCTCTTCTGTCCCTGTGCCTTTTATTTGAGCCGCTTATCACGGCGTCCTCTTCTGTGGCTTCTACCTAATAGTGCGCGAGTGATGGACTCAATAGAGTCAAAGTATTTTAATCTATCACATACCCGCGAAACGAGACACAATAGTAAAACAACAGCGCGGTCTCATAGGACCGGTCGGGGATTCAAACAATAATATTCCCATGGGCAAGATAAGCGTGCTTGCAGTGCGCTCTTGTGCCTACTGCGCGGGTACAAGTAACAGATATTTACAAATTAATTACTATTGATCCTAGCAACTTATTTTATCTGTGTTTTGTAATGTGAAAATATTGTAAACCCAATAATTTTTTTTGAAAAGAGTAACCATGGAGTTTCTTGCCGGTTCTTCTCCATAGGAAACAACCAATTTGGAACCGTGCACTAGCTTCGACTTTTTATAAGTACCCATGTAGGCCTATGTAAAATAAAAACATTTTTTATTTTATTTGTAACTTTATTAACCTTTCACATACCCGCAAAACGAGACACAATAGTAAGACAATGACAGCGCGGTCTCATGAGACCGGTCGGAGATTCAAACGTTAACATAACATACCCTCAACCATTGTTACTGCCATGACAGTATTTGAGGGTAAAATAAAACAAACTACTTTTGTTCAAAAATAAAATTTAATTATTTAAAAAATGGACTACTCTTTTGGGAAGATGAGGGCAATTTCAACATTTGGAGAGCTATTGATAAGCTCTTAAAAGTTTTTTTTATAAGCCCGTTTTGCCCCACTGCAGGGCAAAGGTCTCCCTTCCATTTTGAACATGGATATAAGCATAAAAATCACAGTGATCCTGTAAATAAATTTGTGGCACCAGTTGGAATACACACCCAAAGAATAGATAGGCAATAGCAACCCCTAAAAAAGTATTCCGCCGGCAACAACATAACAAGTCAGATTTGGGAATGAATAAATGCAATTAAGTATGTTTATGTAACAACTTAATTAATAAATAGTTTATTATCATTTTAGTGTTTCATTTACCAGCCTCTTCATATCTAGTTTTTATTAAGAAATAATAAAAGTGAGATAAGACAATTTTTCTGTATACCCTGACTCATTAGGTTCAGGGTTGAAGGGGATGGCCGTCACCTTCGTGGTTTTTTAAACCACACAAATACCATATTTTAGTACATAAATATTATTATAGAATGGTAAAGCGCTCCCCAACAAAACAGGGGCACTGTGGGATTGGGATTGGCTAAGAGGTACCACCCCCCCCCCGCCGTAAATCGATGGACCATAATGGAAAGTGTTACCATTTTTGTATTCCTTTATTTCAGAATAGAGGTCATTGACATCGATAGTTGGCCAGCAGGCGAGGGCCTGGAGGTTCCCCTACACCCTAGGCGGAAACGACGGTGGAGCCCGTAAGTACTTCTAACTTGTGTCTGGTGACTTTACACTGGCAAGTATAGTTACACCACGGCCGTTATAAGTTGCCGAGTCTGAAGTTAGGTTTTTAACAGCAATAACAACTGCAAATTGCATTTATTTTTTTAAACCTTTTTTTTTGTACGAGTTTTCAAGCGTCAAAATTCGCAGAGCCTAACTTTAGACTCACCAACTTGTAATGATCGTACCGTATTTTAAAATGTCCATCTAGGCCTGCAACAGCACGTCGAGCACGACCACCTAAACCGCCACCTTTGCCACCACCGTCATCATCACCACCAGCAATGTCGACCGAAGTCGTCGTGGAGGTGATTGACTACGTCGATAAACGTTCACCACCATCGTCGCCGTCGGTCTTGGAGCCCTTGTCGGCAATGTAAGTATCTCCTACTATAACTCTCAAGTGTCAAGTTTTTTTTTAATCTCTGAGACTAAAATTGTCAGACTTGTCACAACACAAAAGAACAGGTTTCATTATTATTGTTTTGACATTAGCCTGTGTCAATTTAGTCTCAGGGATTAAAAATCTGACTAAATAATTGGATAGGTTACTACAAAATTGTTTTATTTTTTAGAAATGCGGACTATAAGGAGGCGAGTACCTCCAGCCAGGGTCTGCGTACTTCTCGCAAGAGTCTGCGCGCTGCGTGGGCAGCGCTCTCTTACGGTAAGTTGCTGCTGACTTCAGCTGGGATGGGACCAAGGGCAAATTTCTCCCACCAGATATGTAAGTCCCTACTTATCATTTCACAGGAAGCGAAACAGACTCTGGCGGAAGTGACAATGAGGAAGGGTTTGAGGCAAAACCCTGCTTCATTCAGACGGCTTGTCTCAGTGCTCTGCTGAGCCCCGAGGACGATGAAGAGGACGACACCTTCGAGCCTGCGGCGACGGACGAGGCCGCCGCCGCCGGTGTCAGCGACACCGCCGTCCCCAGCACCAGCGGCGACAGCGATCCTCCTCCAAGTGCGACGCACCTGCCTAGGAGCCTCTATGATTTTGACTGGAGACCGTTTCCGAAAGCCCCGATATCACCTGCGTCGAGGCGGGAATCGTTTTCGGACATTAATGTAGGTCCTACAATTCCAAGTGTCGACCCATATGATATTTTCATAAACATATGGGATCGGCAATTTATGGAGTACATTGCCTCGGAGACAAATAGATACGCTCAGCAGATGGCAGCCAGTATGCTCGACGACAGCAGTCGCATCGGCAAATGGAAGGACACTACGGCTGATGAGCTGTATGTGTTTTTTGCTCTGATTATTGGAATGGGGATAGTGGTGAAGTCGCGGGTCGAGGAGTACTGGGGTGGCGACGCTGACCTGTTCTACACACCCGGCTTTAGCAAATACATGGGTTATTCGCGATTTCTAATTCTGCAAAGGTGCTTGCACTTCGCGAACAGTGAAGACATGTGCGGGCTAGAGCTGACCGACTCCGAGGCTAAGTTATTTAAGATACAGCCAGTGTTGTCTCATTTGAACAATAGATTTCAAAGTTTGTATCGTTTAAAGCAAAATATTGCCTTAGACGAAAGTCTTCTTTTGTGGAAAGGTCGGTTGGATATCAGCCAGTCGATTCCCAATAAAGTTGCTTCGATGGGGATCAAGTCGTATGAGATCTGTGAATCTCAAACCGGCTATTTATGGCGGTTTGAGATTCACGCTTACAATCGGAAGTCGCAGCAGCGAGAAGGCCCATTAAACGCATCCACGCCGGCGATGGTCCTCGAGCTCATTCAAGGGCTGGAGGGCAAGGGCCACACCTTGTGGATGGACAACTTCTACAACTCGCCGTGTCTCGCGCGGCACCTCAAGTCTGTAGGCGTGGACTGTGTGGGAACCTTGCGGACCAACCGTAAGTTGGTCCCGCAGGCTCTGCACAGTCTTACTGCCAACAACATGGCCGACGGAGAGATTACTGGTCTTACTTCGGGCGACGTCGATATCATGGTATGGAAAGATAACAGTAGGGTTGGTTTGATCTCGACATACCATGGTAACGCCGTCAGCCGCGTCCACGGCACCACCAAACCCATCTTGGTGCATGATTACAATATCATGATGGGTGGGGTGGACAAGAAAGACCAGTTGCTCTCTATGTACCCTATAGAGAGGAAACGAACAAAGGTGTGGTACAAAAAGCTATTTCGGAGGTTACTCAATGTGTCCATACTAAACTCTTACATCATTCATCGGCAAACATCATCTTCTTCTTCTAATCCTTGTCTTTCGCATCGTCAGTTTCGTAAAGCTTTAGTTAAATCTCTTCTTTCCAATCACGATTCCCGATTAATTCCGAAGAAGCCGGGCGCAGTGAACTTGCTGCGGCCCACAAAGGCGGACCTGCACCACCGCCTGGTGCAGTACCCGTTCACGGGCAAGCAGCGCCGACGCCGCTACTGCGTCAAGTGCCGCAAGCTGGTGAACACTTACTGCCAGGGTTGCGAGAAGACAGTCTGTATGGAGCCCTGTTTCCTTTCCCTTCATATATAATTTTATTTTAGTACAGTATATTTTTATATATCTATTTCTTTATATTATCTATATATTTTTGGACCACATCTTTGTTCGTTTCACCGGCGAATTGTAAAATTTTCATCCAAACAACGTGAGCGTTGAACATTTTTTTGTTTTTTTGTTTTTTTTTTTAAATAATATACTAGCTTTTGATTTAATCATTTAAATTGTTTCGATGTCACTTCACTTTTTTTTCATTTTTCTGTTGTTCAGATTTGACGCACTGGCTGTATTTTTACTGTGACCATTTATTATTTAACCTAAATAGTTAAATTTTTGTGAGATGCATTCGTTGTTTTTGTTAGACAACATGCCTTTGTATTGTGTTTTTCCATTAGCAAATCAATATTGTGGTAACATTATTGTCTGAACTTATTTATCTATTAACTGCTCCATGTTTGTTTTATTTCATAAATTTATTGCTCATAAATTTATTTTTTACTCAAAACGTTGCTTTTGCAATATTTTTATATTATTTGTATATCAATCATCTTAATTTCATTAAGCCGTGATTTAATTTTGATAAAATCTCATTTGTTGATAGGTTTGATTTTTTTTTCTCTCATATTTATATAGCCTCTTTTCAGTGTGAATGAGAGAACACTGTAGACTACCAATTTTAATTACTACTTAATTCAACCCAGTTTTTGATTGATTCTATTTTTATTTGGATTACAATTTTGATTGATCTACACTGTCCTCGCATATGTGTCTGTTTTGTAATGTGAAAGTATTGTAAACCCAATCATTTTTTTTTTTGAAAAGAGTAACTATGGAGTTTCTTGCCGGTTCTTCTACATAGGAAAACGACCAATTTGACCAACTGTAATGTAGGTTTAGGGTGCGCGTACTAGTTGCTGCCCTGTAGGTTAAATTACTCGTACTAAATACAACTTCAAATCTTAGATTTAGAATAATAATTTAGTTTTAAACTTATTTTAAGTAAAAGTGTAACTTACTCGTACTAAATACAACTTCAATCCTAGATTTAGAATAATAATTTACTTTTAAACTTATTTTAAGCAAAAGTGTAACTTTTATTGCTATTTTAATATAACTGTATAATTTTTTGCATGAAATTTCGTATAACTTTACCTTTATAATTTTTTTACGTAAAATATATAAATTTTAAAATAATGATTTTTGATTTCTTTTATTACCTAGATATTCACCAATACCAAAAAAAATTCAAGGAAAAAAATCTCAATACAACAGAGTTATCGAATTTTGAGATGGAACATACCGGGTGGTCCCATAGTGCGGTCCGGACTGCGAGCTGGCACCTTGCAGACAACGCGTAGTTAGCACGCTGGCAGCTAGCCGCAGCCTAAGAGCACTTACACACGAGCGGCATGTTCTCAACAGCAGAGGTAACTGCAGCCGTCGACATTTCAACTTTGAAGATCTATACACTATAGGTCGACGGCTGCCGCCGCCCCATGTCGTCAGCTGCAGTCACCTCTGTCGTTGGCAGCATGCTGCTCGTGTGGATGAAAAATAAAGGTTTTTAAAAAAAAATATGCCAATAACGGTTTATAACAGCAATAAGAACTACAAATTGCATTTTTTTTTAAAACCTTTATTATTGTACGATATTTCAAGCGCCGAAATTCGCAGAGCCTAACTTCACACTCGCCAACTTTTAGTGGACGAACTGTACCTTTAGGATTTCTAATTGACAAATGAGCGCTTTAACGTCCGTTTTCAATAAGCTATCTACAGTTGCAGCTACTAAGGATAAACAAATGATCATTTTGCCCTTACTTGCTTTCCTATAGCCTACCGACTGACAGCATTTCCTACCAAAGTTGTGGATGGATAGATAGAATCTTACTGTTTATTGGGGATAGCTATCTATCTATGAACTGCGGTAGATTATTGAAAACGGGCGTAAGTGGCCCAGGTGGTTGTCAGTTAACCGCCCCTTATGAAATCTAAATAAGTTATGAAACAGTGACCGACAAATTCTGATTTTTGTGTTAGTCCTGAGTCACAAACTGCGAATTCAGCCAAGCTGTTTTCCCCAACGCGTTGTGAAGCTCAGATCAGGCATTTATGTGAAAGTTTCTAAGTTCATATTGTGTCTTTTATCTATCAAAACCAAATGCATCACTGCTTATCATCAAGCGGGATTGCAGTGAAGCACTAGTTTAGGTTCATGAATCCCCGACCGGTCCTATGAGACCGCGCTGTTATTGTTATACTATTGTCTCGTTTTGCGGGTATGTGATAGGTTAATAAAACAGGTCATGTTAATATGGAGCTCTTTTATTTACAATAAAATATCTTTATATTACAACTCTTACGCTAGGCTATCGCTAGGTGTCATAACTTACTTCCCAAGTGCCGGCACGTCGTCAGGGCACCTGCCGCTGGTCACACGGTCACCAATCTCTGACAATCAACAGCCTTGAACCATTTGCTGACCAAAAGCTTAACAATTATCAATTTTATTGCAGACCGCAATTTATGTAAACTAAGCTGTGCAAGTATGAAAAATTATATCCCAGCTATACGAGCTTAAACAAACTGAGCCCAAGGTTTTATTATACTATATCTGGATTGATTACGTTAACCTCGAAAACGTACACACAAAAGGGTATGCTATCTCTTTCTACCAGGGTATCCCTAGCCTAAAAAGAAATGGGCACACTACCTCTTTCTATTGTCTTCGTCCGTTGGATATTTTTTTTTCCGTTATGCTTGTTAATAAAAAATATGAACTTAAAGTTTGTTTTTAAATTTCTGAGACTAAAATTGACATTACGTGAGTTGTCACACTGTCACAACACAAAAGAACTGGCATAATTATCGTAAGTGTGACATTTGCCTGTGTCACTTTAGTCTCAGGGATTAAAAAAACAGACTTACATAAAGTACATTTCAGAATGTGTAATATTGCTTCGTAATCAATCCAGGGTAGGTACACAAGATTCTTGACTGAGCCTAGCTCCTGGAGTACAATCAACAGTTTTTTTGGCAATGGACCCGGTTTTGAATCGACAGTTAAAACAGCCGACCAAGTTAGACAACTGTCCATAGTGTCATGTCATACACAAACAATTCGGACACTGACGAGATACGAGCCGGTCTTACCACCTAGTTGCCTAATTTTTTCCGTCCTGAGATTCCTGATCAACAACTGAACCAAAAATCATCCGTTTGAAGAATAACAGTGTAAGTATAACGGAACAGAGGAGTGGAGTCGATTTCTCATACTTTTAAATATTGAAGTTAGTTCACGCAAGTCAATTACTTGTCACATTTAACAAAAAATCTCAGGCCACTTAAACATCACAGATCTCAATGTCAGTAAGTACAACCTCAAGGTAATATTTAATTAATGTCCCTGTCTGTACATACATTTTTAAACCCTTTTTATACACAGTGTATCATCGACGCACGAATGAAAGTAGTAGCGAAAGAATAATTCATTTTTTTTTGCAAAAAATATTAGAATAACAATTTTATACAGTTTCAATTAAAACATTCAAAATCATATACTCGATCCATGGTATACCTTAGTGCATCGAAATCTGATACACGTGTATAACACTATTTCAATAGTTCAGGAATATTTGCACCTTCCATGAAGAACCTTCCTGCCTTAGAATGAAAATATCGGGAATGTAATTATTGTAAGATTAGTAACTTTTAACACCATCAATGATATTTCATAAAAACCTCAGGCGCTGTTTTATCTTTCTCCTGTAAAGTTACCTCTCACATTCCTGAGGTTTCCACTCGTAACGGCCGAACCCAATAACCTATCTATCTCCAGCTTTGGCATACTGGAGATAGTAAAACAAATGATACAATACAAAAATTATACATGTTTTCTGTTGTTTCATTTGTTTTTCTATCTCCGGTATCTTATAGATAGGTTATTGGTTTTGGTCGTAAGGCGACAACAAGGCTGTTGATTACCCATCACTCAATCTGCCAGCCAGACGTCAACAACAAAATAATTTAACACAAAACTATTATCTAGCTACGCTCATTCTACTTATACTCCCGCCGTTACCCTATGAGGTGAACAGGATTCCTTGTAAGGTACTTTAGCTCAGGCGTTCGTGTTGATGGAGGGAAAATGGTCTTAAAAGCCACATTTTTATTGCATTTTAAACCTTATGCAAAGGCAGACTGCCGAAATAATGTCAATGAAATTAATCTTAGTAAAACTTTTACTAACTTGGGGATGAGATCAAACAAAGATACTAGATAGCGTCTAATGAAAGTGTGACCTGGAGTTAAAAAAAAAAACATTAAATTGGCGACATTATTCAGCCGCAATTGTAGTAAATAAAAAAAATCAAGTATTGAGACATATTTCTTCTACTATGTTAGTAATAAATTCAATTTTTTTGGATTAAATCTCTTTTTCTCAGGTTGCGCTTTCATTAGACGGACTATAATAGAATAATGGAGGAATATTTTAGGACAATCGACAATATTTAAAACTCTGCAAATGGTCTTGTTTATGACTATGGAAGAGCCTGAAACAGGATTTGGTTCGAAAGCCAGGCACGATAGTGTGGAGATTGTCTGAACTTACGTGAACCTCCGTAATTTCTTATTGCACCATTTTTCAATTCTATTTTACGCGCGAGCACGTAAATTCAGCAAATTTCCTCAAGCGTCTGAAGTAGCATTGTTGATGAGAGCGTGTTCATATTTCAACATAATATGAGTCGTATGATCTGTGTAGCAGTGTCGATGCGTGAAGACCACTGTGTTGGTGGTGATCAGGTTCGTTGAGGAGTTGGCTCCAACTGGATGCAGCCGCCATGTTGAGACCCTGGAAGCTTATGGTCCAGCTGTGGTGGCGTCCAAGGCTTCTGTGTCCAGCAGTGGGGTCAGATTCGTTGAGGGATTGCCTCTAACTGGATGCAGCAGCCATGTTGAGACCGTGGTAGCTGTGGGTCCAAGGCTTCGGTGTCCAGCTGTGATGGTGCAGTGGGTGTGGTGCTAGTCGGGCGAGCGCGGCGGGTCGGTGCTGAAGTAGGGCGCGGCGTGCGGCTGCAGCAGCGTGCGGCACACGGAGCACACGCGCGCGGGCGCGCCGCGGGGGCCCGCCGGCACCGTGTGCGGCACGCACGCCGCGCAGAAGATGCGTCCGCAGTGCCGGCAGTGGATCTGTCCACACAGAATAACGTTATTAGCATTGCATTTTTGGCCTTGTTATGTTCCCACTGTTGGAACTCAGGCCTCCTCTCTAGTAGAGGGAATGGGCCATAATCCACCACGCGGGCCCAGTGCAGGTTGATGGATGATAACCGTTATTTTTAGCCTCAAATTGTTCCAGTGGTGGACAAAGGCCAATTTTGACACAACAAACGACGGCAAATGTATCAAAGTCAAAGCATGTATTTCAAATTCATCCATAGAAAAAATGTGTGTTTTGATGATTTTAACACCGAACTAATAATATATTTAAGGTTTACACAGGCAAACTCCTTGCAACAAGAATAATCATGCAGTTACTAAAATATTGTATTGTTAACCTTCTTCAAGGTACAAGCGTCCTAGATGATGCTATAATTGGACGTCTCGACTCAGGCAGTTGACCGCTTACCTTCTTCTTGTTGTTGGGCAGGTGCTGGTGGCAGGCGGGGCAGTCGTGCACGTCGTCCTCGTGCTGCCACCGCACCTCCGTGTCCGCCTCGCGGATGCGCTGCAGCTGCACCTGCAGACCAATACACGCTGTATACTGACAGTTTTAACTAGGCTTGTAACTATTGGGTTCCGTTAAACTAACCACTTGGGTTGGCTTAACGGAACCTAATCCAGAAGCGGAGATTTAAACTTAGGTTTGTCGGAATCGGAAGCGCGTCAAATTAAACATTACTAAAACTAATTGTGGCGACATCTGTGTCATATATACGACTAATAAATACGAAATCCTGAAACACGCAATTAGTTTTGTTGTCTAAAAAGGTAGAAGCTGGACTACCTCTTTAGCTTAGTGCTCAAAAGAAAAGAGCCAAGTGTCTGTATTTTTTTGACCTGTGTCCAAAGACCTGGCGAGCAAAAGGTAACAGCAGGGATTCTTAATTTATACTTCATCTTCATCATAGTTTTAGGCGATAGACGTCCACAGCTGAACATAGACATCCCTAAAGTATCTCCACACTGATCAGTCCTGTGTGTATCGAATCAAGCAAATTCCTATGGTCACCAAGTCATCGGTCTATCTTCTGGGAGGCATTTCAACGCTGCGCGGTTGCCATTCCCGACGTTTTGGCTTAACCCTTAAACAGTTAGCTAGATAATAACAGCCGCACAGGTCGATCTTCAAGGTTAAGCAACGCTTGCCTAGGTTGGTCTGTGGATGGGTGACCATCTTAACATAACGAGTTTCCTCCGTGCCTCGGAAAGCACGTTAAGCCGTTAGTCCCGGCTGTCATTTGGAGATCTTTGGCAGTCGTTACGGATAGTCAGAAGCCAGTAAATCTGACTCCAGTCTTGCCATGAAGTACCGTGTTACCCCAGTTAATGGGTTGTGGAGGTCTGGTAGGCAGCCGCTCCTCGTAAAATACTGGTATTCAGCTAAATCCGGCTTGACTGGAAGCCGACCCCAATATAGTTGGGAAAAGGCTAGGCAGATGATGAGATGATGATGAGTTAGCGTCGAATTGATCTAACGAGATTTTTTGTATCCATTTCGGCAAAGTTGTGTCTTTACTCCATCTCGTTTAGCTCTTTAATTCCTATAGCTGCCCGAAGAGCTGACGACATAGAGTGTTTGGTCGTGGATGTTCGATCCTGCTAAAACCGACACGAGAATGTTTGTCGGATTTATCCGACGTAAGCGACAGGAAAAGTGGTGGGAATAGACCCGGAGGTGGGAGTGCGATATCTTGGTTCGGACTAAATCTGTGCTACATTGGAGACCACAGTCAGCGACACATCACCGAAGATAGATGGCGAAACAATTATAGTCCAGAAAAAAGTTATTCGTCGAGGTGCGTCTGAGGGCCCCCAGCATGGAGGATTAGCGACTCAAGGAGGAGGATACCTGCAGCGACTGCGACAGCCTGACGAAGTCCTGCTGCACCTTCTCGCTGTTGTCCAGCTCCTGCTGCAGCACGGACACGCGCTGGCGCACCTCGTGCAGTACAGTACAGTACAGTAGTACATACCTGCAGCGACTGCGACAGCCTGACGAAGTCCTGCTGCACCTTCTCGCTGTTGTCCAGCTCCTGCTGCAGCACGGACACGCGCTGGCGCACCTCGTGCAGTACAGTACAGTACAGTACAGTAGTACATACCTGCAGCGACTGCGACAGCCTGACGAAGTCCTGCTGCACCTTCTCGCTGTTGTCCAGCTCCTGCTGCAGCACGGACACGCGCTGGCGCACCTCGTGCAGTACAGTACAGTACAGTAGTACATACCTGCAGCGACTGCGACAGCCTGACGAAGTCCTGCTGCACCTTCTCGCTGTTGTCCAGCTCCTGCTGCAGCACGGACACGCGCTGGCGCACCTCGTGCAGTACAGTACAGTACAGTAGTACATACCTGCAGCGACTGCGACAGCCTGACGAAGTCCTGCTGCACCTTCTCGCTGTTGTCCAGCTCCTGCTGCAGCACGGACACGCGCTGGCGCACCTCGTGCAGTACAGTACAGTAGTACATACCTGCAGCGACTGCGACAGCCTGACGAAGTCCTGCTGCACCTTCTCGCTGTTGTCCAGCTCCTGCTGCAGCACGGACACGCGCTGGCGCACCTCGTGCAGTACAGTACAGTACAGTAGTACATACCTGCAGCGACTGCGACAGCCTGACGAAGTCCTGCTGCACCTTCTCGCTGTTGTCCAGCTCCTGCTGCAGCACGGACACGCGCTGGCGCACCTCGTGCAGTACAGTACAGTACAGTAGTACATACCTGCAGCGACTGCGACAGCCTGACGAAGTCCTGCTGCACCTTCTCGCTGTTGTCCAGCTCCTGCTGCAGCACGGACACGCGCTGGCGCACCTCGTGCAGTACAGTACAGTACAGTACAGTAGTACATACCTGCAGCGACTGCGACAGCCTGACGAAGTCCTGCTGCACCTTCTCGCTGTTGTCCAGCTCCTGCTGCAGCACGGACACGCGCTGGCGCACCTCGTGCAGTACAGTACAGTACAGTAGTACATACCTGCAGCGACTGCGACAGCCTGACGAAGTCCTGCTGCACCTTCTCGCTGTTGTCCAGCTCCTGCTGCAGCACGGACACGCGCTGGCGCACCTCGTGCAGTACAGTACAGTACAGTACAGTAGTACATACCTGCAGCGACTGCGACAGCCTGACGAAGTCCTGCTGCACCTTCTCGCTGTTGTCCAGCTCCTGCTGCAGCACGGACACGCGCTGGCGCACCTCGTGCAGTACAGTACAGTACAGTAGTACATACCTGCAGCGACTGCGACAGCCTGACGAAGTCCTGCTGCACCTTCTCGCTGTTGTCCAGCTCCTGCTGCAGCACGGACACGCGCTGGCGCACCTCGTGCAGTACAGTACAGTACAGTACAGTAGTACATACCTGCAGCGACTGCGACAGCCTGACGAAGTCCTGCTGCACCTTCTCGCTGTTGTCCAGCTCCTGCTGCAGCACGGACACGCGCTGGCGCACCTCGTGCAGTACAGTACAGTACAGTAGTACATACCTGCAGCGACTGCGACAGCCTGACGAAGTCCTGCTGCACCTTCTCGCTGTTGTCCAGCTCCTGCTGCAGCACGGACACGCGCTGGCGCACCTCGTGCAGTACAGTACAGTACAGTAGTACATACCTGCAGCGACTGCGACAGCCTGACGAAGTCCTGCTGCACCTTCTCGCTGTTGTCCAGCTCCTGCTGCAGCACGGACACGCGCTGGCGCACCTCGTGCAGTACAGTACAGTACAGTAGTACATACCTGCAGCGACTGCGACAGCCTGACGAAGTCCTGCTGCACCTTCTCGCTGTTGTCCAGCTCCTGCTGCAGCACGGACACGCGCTGGCGCACCTCGTGCAGTACAGTACAGTACAGTACAGTAGTACATACCTGCAGCGACTGCGACAGCCTGACGAAGTCCTGCTGCACCTTCTCGCTGTTGTCCAGCTCCTGCTGCAGCACGGACACGCGCTGGCGCACCTCGTGCAGTACAGTACAGTACAGTAGTACATACCTGCAGCGACTGCGACAGCCTGACGAAGTCCTGCTGCACCTTCTCGCTGTTGTCCAGCTCCTGCTGCAGCACGGACACGCGCTGGCGCACCTCGTGCAGTACAGTACAGTACAGTAGTACATACCTGCAGCGACTGCGACAGCCTGACGAAGTCCTGCTGCACCTTCTCGCTGTTGTCCAGCTCCTGCTGCAGCACGGACACGCGCTGGCGCACCTCGTGCAGTACAGTACAGTACAGTAGTACATACCTGCAGCGACTGCGACAGCCTGACGAAGTCCTGCTGCACCTTCTCGCTGTTGTCCAGCTCCTGCTGCAGCACGGACACGCGCTGGCGCACCTCGTGCAGTACAGTACAGTACAGTACAGTAGTACATATCTGCAGCGACTGCGACAGCCTGACGAAGTCCTGCTGCACCTTCTCGCTGTTGTCCAGCTCCTGCTGCAGCACGGACACGCGCTGGCGCACCTCGTGCAGTACAGTACAGTACAGTAGTACATACCTGCAGCGACTGCGACAGCCTGACGAAGTCCTGCTGCACCTTCTCGCTGTTGTCCAGCTCCTGCTGCAGCACGGACACGCGCTGGCGCACCTCGTGCAGTACAGTACAGTACAGTACAGTAGTACATACCTGCAGCGACTGCGACAGCCTGACGAAGTCCTGCTGCACCTTCTCGCTGTTGTCCAGCTCCTGCTGCAGCACGGACACGCGCTGGCGCACCTCGTGCAGTACAGTACAGTACAGTAGTACATACCTGCAGCGACTGCGACAGCCTGACGAAGTCCTGCTGCACCTTCTCGCTGTTGTCCAGCTCCTGCTGCAGCACGGACACGCGCTGGCGCACCTCGTGCAGTACAGTACAGTACAGTAGTACATACCTGCAGCGACTGCGACAGCCTGACGAAGTCCTGCTGCACCTTCTCGCTGTTGTCCAGCTCCTGCTGCAGCACGGACACGCGCTGGCGCACCTCGTGCAGTACAGTACAGTACAGTAGTACATACCTGCAGCGACTGCGACAGCCTGACGAAGTCCTGCTGCACCTTCTCGCTGTTGTCCAGCTCCTGCTGCAGCACGGACACGCGCTGGCGCACCTCGTGCAGTACAGTACAGTACAGTAGTACATACCTGCAGCGACTGCGACAGCCTGACGAAGTCCTGCTGCACCTTCTCGCTGTTGTCCAGCTCCTGCTGCAGCACGGACACGCGCTGGCGCACCTCGTGCAGTACAGTACAGTACAGTAGTACATACCTGCAGCGACTGCGACAGCCTGACGAAGTCCTGCTGCACCTTCTCGCTGTTGTCCAGCTCCTGCTGCAGCACGGACACGCGCTGGCGCACCTCGTGCAGTACAGTACAGTACAGTACAGTAGTACATACCTGCAGCGACTGCGACAGCCTGACGAAGTCCTGCTGCACCTTCTCGCTGTTGTCCAGCTCCTGCTGCAGCACGGACACGCGCTGGCGCACCTCGTGCAGTACAGTACAGTACAGTAGTACATACCTGCAGCGACTGCGACAGCCTGACGAAGTCCTGCTGCACCTTCTCGCTGTTGTCCAGCTCCTGCTGCAGCACGGACACGCGCTGGCGCACCTCGTGCAGTACAGTACAGTACAGTAGTACATACCTGCAGCGACTGCGACAGCCTGACGAAGTCCTGCTGCACCTTCTCGCTGTTGTCCAGCTCCTGCTGCAGCACGGACACGCGCTGGCGCACCTCGTGCAGTACAGTACAGTACAGTAGTACATACCTGCAGCGACTGCGACAGCCTGACGAAGTCCTGCTGCACCTTCTCGCTGTTGTCCAGCTCCTGCTGCAGCACGGACACGCGCTGGCGCACCTCGTGCAGTACAGTACAGTACAGTAGTACATACCTGCAGCGACTGCGACAGCCTGACGAAGTCCTGCTGCACCTTCTCGCTGTTGTCCAGCTCCTGCTGCAGCACGGACACGCGCTGGCGCACCTCGTGCAGTACAGTACAGTACAGTAGTACATACCTGCAGCGACTGCGACAGCCTGACGAAGTCCTGCTGCACCTTCTCGCTGTTGTCCAGCTCCTGCTGCAGCACGGACACGCGCTGGCGCACCTCGTGCAGTACAGTACAGTACAGTAGTACATACCTGCAGCGACTGCGACAGCCTGACGAAGTCCTGCTGCACCTTCTCGCTGTTGTCCAGCTCCTGCTGCAGCACGGACACGCGCTGGCGCACCTCGTGCAGTACAGTACAGTACAGTAGTACATACCTGCAGCGACTGCGACAGCCTGACGAAGTCCTGCTGCACCTTCTCGCTGTTGTCCAGCTCCTGCTGCAGCACGGACACGCGCTGGCGCACCTCGTGCAGTACAGTACAGTACAGTAGTACATACCTGCAGCGACTGCGACAGCCTGACGAAGTCCTGCTGCACCTTCTCGCTGTTGTCCAGCTCCTGCTGCAGCACGGACACGCGCTGGCGCACCTCGTGCAGTACAGTACAGTACAGTACAGTAGTACATACCTGCAGCGACTGCGACAGCCTGACGAAGTCCTGCTGCACCTTCTCGCTGTTGTCCAGCTCCTGCTGCAGCACGGACACGCGCTGGCGCACCTCGTGCAGTACAGTACAGTACAGTAGTACATACCTGCAGCGACTGCGACAGCCTGACGAAGTCCTGCTGCACCTTCTCGCTGTTGTCCAGCTCCTGCTGCAGCACGGACACGCGCTGGCGCACCTCGTGCAGTACAGTACAGTACAGTAGTACATACCTGCAGCGACTGCGACAGCCTGACGAAGTCCTGCTGCACCTTCTCGCTGTTGTCCAGCTCCTGCTGCAGCACGGACACGCGCTGGCGCACCTCGTGCAGTACAGTACAGTACAGTACAGTAGTACATACCTGCAGCGACTGCGACAGCCTGACGAAGTCCTGCTGCACCTTCTCGCTGTTGTCCAGCTCCTGCTGCAGCACGGACACGCGCTGGCGCACCTCGTGCAGTACAGTACAGTACAGTAGTACATACCTGCAGCGACTGCGACAGCCTGACGAAGTCCTGCTGCACCTTCTCGCTGTTGTCCAGCTCCTGCTGCAGCACGGACACGCGCTGGCGCACCTCGTGCAGTACAGTACAGTACAGTACAGTAGTACATACCTGCAGCGACTGCGACAGCCTGACGAAGTCCTGCTGCACCTTCTCGCTGTTGTCCAGCTCCTGCTGCAGCACGGACACGCGCTGGCGCACCTCGTGCAGTACAGTACAGTACAGTACAGTAGTACATACCTGCAGCGACTGCGACAGCCTGACGAAGTCCTGCTGCACCTTCTCGCTGTTGTCCAGCTCCTGCTGCAGCACGGACACGCGCTGGCGCACCTCGTGCAGTACAGTACAGTACAGTACAGTAGTACATACCTGCAGCGACTGCGACAGCCTGACGAAGTCCTGCTGCACCTTCTCGCTGTTGTCCAGCTCCTGCTGCAGCACGGACACGCGCTGGCGCACCTCGTGCAGTACAGTACAGTACAGTAGTACATACCTGCAGCGACTGCGACAGCCTGACGAAGTCCTGCTGCACCTTCTCGCTGTTGTCCAGCTCCTGCTGCAGCACGGACACGCGCTGGCGCACCTCGTGCAGTACAGTACAGTACAGTACAGTAGTACATACCTGCAGCGACTGCGACAGCCTGACGAAGTCCTGCTGCACCTTCTCGCTGTTGTCCAGCTCCTGCTGCAGCACGGACACGCGCTGGCGCACCTCGTGCAGTACAGTACAGTACAGTACAGTAGTACATACCTGCAGCGACTGCGACAGCCTGACGAAGTCCTGCTGCACCTTCTCGCTGTTGTCCAGCTCCTGCTGCAGCACGGACACGCGCTGGCGCACCTCGTGCAGTACAGTACAGTACAGTAGTACATACCTGCAGCGACTGCGACAGCCTGACGAAGTCCTGCTGCACCTTCTCGCTGTTGTCCAGCTCCTGCTGCAGCACGGACACGCGCTGGCGCACCTCGTGCAGTACAGTACAGTACAGTAGTACATACCTGCAGCGACTGCGACAGCCTGACGAAGTCCTGCTGCACCTTCTCGCTGTTGTCCAGCTCCTGCTGCAGCACGGACACGCGCTGGCGCACCTCGTGCAGTACAGTACAGTACAGTAGTACATACCTGCAGCGACTGCGACAGCCTGACGAAGTCCTGCTGCACCTTCTCGCTGTTGTCCAGCTCCTGCTGCAGCACGGACACGCGCTGGCGCACCTCGTGCAGTACAGTACAGTACAGTAGTACATACCTGCAGCGACTGCGACAGCCTGACGAAGTCCTGCTGCACCTTCTCGCTGTTGTCCAGCTCCTGCTGCAGCACGGACACGCGCTGGCGCACCTCGTGCAGTACAGTACAGTACAGTAGTACATACCTGCAGCGACTGCGACAGCCTGACGAAGTCCTGCTGCACCTTCTCGCTGTTGTCCAGCTCCTGCTGCAGCACGGACACGCGCTGGCGCACCTCGTGCAGTACAGTACAGTACAGTACAGTAGTACATACCTGCAGCGACTGCGACAGCCTGACGAAGTCCTGCTGCACCTTCTCGCTGTTGTCCAGCTCCTGCTGCAGCACGGACACGCGCTGGCGCACCTCGTGCAGTACAGTACAGTACAGTACAGTAGTACATACCTGCAGCGACTGCGACAGCCTGACGAAGTCCTGCTGCACCTTCTCGCTGTTGTCCAGCTCCTGCTGCAGCACGGACACGCGCTGGCGCACCTCGTGCAGTACAGTACAGTACAGTAGTACATACCTGCAGCGACTGCGACAGCCTGACGAAGTCCTGCTGCACCTTCTCGCTGTTGTCCAGCTCCTGCTGCAGCACGGACACGCGCTGGCGCACCTCGTGCAGTACAGTACAGTACAGTACAGTAGTACATACCTGCAGCGACTGCGACAGCCTGACGAAGTCCTGCTGCACCTTCTCGCTGTTGTCCAGCTCCTGCTGCAGCACGGACACGCGCTGGCGCACCTCGTGCAGTACAGTACAGTACAGTACAGTAGTACATACCTGCAGCGACTGCGACAGCCTGACGAAGTCCTGCTGCACCTTCTCGCTGTTGTCCAGCTCCTGCTGCAGCACGGACACGCGCTGGCGCACCTCGTGCAGTACAGTACAGTACAGTAGTACATACCTGCAGCGACTGCGACAGCCTGACGAAGTCCTGCTGCACCTTCTCGCTGTTGTCCAGCTCCTGCTGCAGCACGGACACGCGCTGGCGCACCTCGTGCAGTACAGTACAGTACAGTAGTACATACCTGCAGCGACTGCGACAGCCTGACGAAGTCCTGCTGCACCTTCTCGCTGTTGTCCAGCTCCTGCTGCAGCACGGACACGCGCTGGCGCACCTCGTGCAGTACAGTACAGTACAGTAGTACATACCTGCAGCGACTGCGACAGCCTGACGAAGTCCTGCTGCACCTTCTCGCTGTTGTCCAGCTCCTGCTGCAGCACGGACACGCGCTGGCGCACCTCGTGCAGCGCGGTCTGCAGCCGCTTCTTGTCCTCCAGGAGGCTCTCGATCATGTCGTTGGAGTGCCGAAGCTTGTCACCCAGTTCTTTCATCTGTTCGTGTTCCGTTTGCAGTCTGTCGACTTCGTCTCTGTAACATTCATATTAGATATTGTTTAAATGGAAATCACTGCAGAGTTGAAGAGTAGAGCAGAATATGAGTAGCGATGGGGGATTCCGAGATGTTTTAACGATCGAAAGAATCGGAGTCGTTAAAATAAACCATGAAGTCGACTGTCGTCTCACTGTTCTACAAAATAATCGAGATGGTTTTCGAGTCAACGGAATCGATCGCTAGTTATTCGCAATAATAGACCGAGTGGGACTCGAGTCAAAGTCGAAACAATCGAGATAATCGAAAAATCGAAACAATCTTATAAAACCGTCATCGTATACAGTGCCCGGCACGTAAGTTGGTAAGATTTTCACGTAGTGGGGGTAAATTCGCGCATGGTGCACTTAGTGGTACAAAAAAGTGAATGAACGAACGGGACTTAGACGCAGTGCAAAGGTCGATTAACGCACGAATCGCGCGCCGGATCGGGCTACCTCATACCCGGCGTCCCGCTTGACCACCAAATAGATCTAAAAAACGATTTCTGCGCATCTGACGACTCTTGCCAACTTACGTGCCGGGAACTGTACATCATCTATGAAAGTTTCTAGATAACACGGTACATACATGACATAGCCAGGTGATAAACAGACGTACAGCAAATTTTAGCTATTGATTTTTTTAGCTTAGTTATTACTCTGCTGTCCGTCCGTCGTTTTTACCCTTTAGGTACAGAACCGCATACACATCTAGGATGGTCTATGAAACAACCCCAGGCGGAGGCTACATTACCTGGCCTGCTTGAGCTGTGCCCGCAGAGTGTTGAGCTCGGCCTCCTGGCTGTGGAACAGACTGCCCTGCTCCAGCAGCTGCGCGCGCAGCTCCCTCTCGGCGTCGGCCGCCTCCTCGCGCCCGATCTGGCAGAACACTGGGCTACATTACCTGGCCTGCTTGAGCTGTGCCCGCAGAGTGTTGAGCTCGGCCTCCTGGCTGTGGAACAGACTGCCCTGCTCCAGCAGCTGCGCGCGCAGCTCCCTCTCGGCGTCGGCCGCCTCCTCGCGCCCGATCTGGCAGAACACTGGGCTACATTACCTGGCCTGCTTGAGCTGTGCCCGCAGAGTGTTGAGCTCGGCCTCCTGGCTGTGGAACAGACTGCCCTGCTCCAGCAGCTGCGCGCGCAGCTCCCTCTCGGCGTCGGCCGCCTCCTCGCGCCCGATCTGGCAGAACACTGGGCTACATTACCTGGCCTGCTTGAGCTGTGCCCGCAGAGTGTTGAGCTCGGCCTCCTGGCTGTGGAACAGACTGCCCTGCTCCAGCAGCTGCGCGCGCAGCTCCCTCTCGGCGTCGGCCGCCTCCTCGCGCCCGATCTGGCAGAACACTGGGCTACATTACCTGGCCTGCTTGAGCTGTGCCCGCAGAGTGTTGAGCTCGGCCTCCTGGCTGTGGAACAGACTGCCCTGCTCCAGCAGCTGCGCGCGCAGCTCCCTCTCGGCGTCGGCCGCCTCCTCGCGCCCGATCTGGCAGAACACTGGGCTACATTACCTGGCCTGCTTGAGCTGTGCCCGCAGAGTGTTGAGCTCGGCCTCCTGGCTGTGGAACAGACTGCCCTGCTCCAGCAGCTGCGCGCGCAGCTCCCTCTCGGCGTCGGCCGCCTCCTCGCGCCCGATCTGGCAGAACACTGGGCTACATTACCTGGCCTGCTTGAGCTGTGCCCGCAGAGTGTTGAGCTCGGCCTCCTGGCTGTGGAACAGACTGCCCTGCTCCAGCAGCTGCGCGCGCAGCTCCCTCTCGGCGTCGGCCGCCTCCTCGCGCCCGATCTGGCAGAACACTGGGCTACATTACCTGGCCTGCTTGAGCTGTGCCCGCAGAGTGTTGAGCTCGGCCTCCTGGCTGTGGAACAGACTGCCCTGCTCCAGCAGCTGCGCGCGCAGCTCCCTCTCGGCGTCGGCCGCCTCCTCGCGCCCGATCTGGCAGAACACTGGGCTACATTACCTGGCCTGCTTGAGCTGTGCCCGCAGAGTGTTGAGCTCGGCCTCCTGGCTGTGGAACAGACTGCCCTGCTCCAGCAGCTGCGCGCGCAGCTCCCTCTCGGCGTCGGCCGCCTCCTCGCGCCCGATCTGGCAGAACACTGGGCTACATTACCTGGCCTGCTTGAGCTGTGCCCGCAGAGTGTTGAGCTCGGCCTCCTGGCTGTGGAACAGACTGCCCTGCTCCAGCAGCTGCGCGCGCAGCTCCCTCTCGGCGTCGGCCGCCTCCTCGCGCCCGATCTGGCAGAAGATCAGTTGCTCCCGCAGACGTAGCGTGTGCTCTTGGAGCTCCTGGGGATATAATGGACGATATATGCATAGGTTGCAAGGGCCAAAATACTGATGATGTCTTGGCTTTCGATCGATGACTATAGAGAAAAAGATCCATCTTCACTGACGTTTTGAGCACTAAAAAACTTCCACTATTAAAATCTACACTCCATAGATTTTTAATTGAGAAGACAAACTACACTGTCCAGGATTTCTTAAATAACTGAATAGTCCAGTGCCTGGGGGTTTTTATCTGGAACTTGGTTGACTGTGGATGGATTTAAAAAATAAAAACTGATATGTAAAGCTAAGAATAAGCATAACAAAGTTTACCCCTTTAAGGCCAGACGCGCACTAGCGGCCAGGTCGCGGCGGCCATCGAGATACATACATTAGTATGAAACCGCCCTAGAGTGCGCGCACTTGTGGCCGCTGGCCGCGACTTGGCCGCTAGTGCGCTATGGGTCTAAAAATTGTGCTCTTGATTGAAAAAAAAATGATGATTACAATAGTTTAACTAATATCTCGGGAACTACTGGTTCGAATTGAAAAATGCTTTTTGTGTTATGGGTAATGGGCTATCATACAACGAGGAAGGCTGCAAGCTATATAACATTGCGCTACGACCAATAGGAGTGGAGTAGTAACCTAATGGGCCTACCACACGCACAAGCTTCACCACAGTTTTGCCTGCACAGGCCGGTTTATACACAGGTTTATGGGGCCTACCACATGCAAAACTTCACCACAATCTTGCCTGCGCTTTGTACACGGAACACCCTGTAAAACTATGTGAGTTTAACTGGCATCATTCTTTTTTTGTGATCAAGAGTTATTTTTTGTTCTGACAAGTGGTGTAACAACCCACGTAATGTCATTTTAGTCTCATAGATTAAAAACCACACTTTAGTATACGATATTTTTAGGTGTCTATTGTACTGACCTCTACATTGTCAGGTAAGTCTATGATTTCATTCTGCATCTCCGCCGCTCTCTTCGTGTATTGGCCCATTAACATCGCGTTGTCTCTTTCTAAACTGTGAACGAAATAAACATATCAGCAAAAAGAAACCCTATCGAAGTATTTATTTCGGTGGGAACGCTAACAAAAAAAGTCATTTGTCAAAACCAGCAGAGTGTAAAGTCCTATAAACCTCCGTTGAAAAGGGACGATCCTCTGACCAGATGGATGTTGCGTCTGACAGCGTCTGGTCCAGTCAACAGTGTGATAGTTGATTTCGGACTGTTTTTATACGTTCTAATCGGATGAAAAACTTTAATACCGCGTGAAATTTCAATGCTTAAATAATGATTGTTACTTAATTTTCTAATTATACTCCGTTTGTTTAGGTAGTTAACTAAAGGTAAACAGTCTTGGTATGTCTTTTTATATTAAAGAGGTCGTATATAATATACACAAAGATTATTTAAATTTAGTTTATTAGCTAACATCGATTTAGGTAAATACCTATTTGCAAAGTTTTTTACTTACAATTTATAGACAACTTTTAGATAAAAAGACATGCCAAGATTGTTTACCTTTAGTTAACTACCTAAACCGACGGAGTATAGATTGTATAAGGGTTTGTTTTATTGAAGTTACATGTCTATAGCTGAAACATTGTTTTTTTTTAATTAATTTAAACCAGTGCTTGACCGCGATCCCACCTGAAGGTAAGTGATGCAATCGTTGAGGGTGAAGCGCAATAGTCTATTAAGAGTCTATTCACGTCTAAAGATTCCTCAGTATCGGGCACTGAGTACAAACCTGTCAAGTTTCTTCTGCAGCGTCTCCCTGTCCACGGTGAGCTCGGTGACATGCTGCAGCGCCCTCTGCGAGGCGGCGTCGGCGTCGGCGGCGTGGCGCTCCACGGCCTCACGCGCCTCCTTCACGGCGGCTTGTAGCGCGTCCAGCGTCTGTGCTGACGCCTGCCGCTCCGCGTGCCACGACCGTACTGTCTCGTCGTGTAGGGAGCGCACGCCTTCGAGCTCGTCTGTCGCCTGGGTAGGTAAAAGCATTGAAATATGTAGTTGACTTGCTAATAAGAGGGAAGTAAGATCTTCTATGTGCTATTAAATATTATTTACGCCATAAATCCTAAGGTTCAAGCAACTCAGACCGGTTTGAGGGAATTTAAATCTTGAGATGTTTGACATTCGTAGTCAAACACAAAAAAAACCGGGCAATTGCGGGTAGAACTCGCGCACAGAAGGTTCCGTACCAACTTACCTATGAAAACAGTTCAGTTCTCGAATCAAGTCTCGAATTTTTTTCCAAATCTCAATGTTTTTTTTTGTGACGTAACAATAATCATCACATTTCATAAAAAGTGATAAAAATTTGCGATTTATTATAGAAAATCGAAATGGGTTAAAATTGGGACGCGCGCTTCTAGTGTTAAAAGTGAGTTAAATTCAAAGGCATTAAAGTTCAAGTCGGAGGAGCTCGGAGGCTCGGCTCGGCTTGGCAAGGTTGGTCTGGGGATGGGTGACCATCTTAACATAACGAGTTTCCTCCGTGCCTCGGAAAGCACGTTAAGCCGTAGGTCCCGGCTGTCATTTGTACATCTTTGGCAGTCGCTACAGATAGTCAGAAGCCAGTAAATCTGACTCCAGTCTTGCCATGAAGTACCATGTTACCCCAGTTAAGGGGTTGTGAAGGTCTGGTAGGCAGCCGCTCCTCGTACTGGTATTCAGCTAAATCCGGCTTGACTGGAAGCCGACCCCAAAATAGTTGGGAAAAGGCTAGGCAGATGATGATGATTAAAGTTCAAGTCGTGTGTTATCTGCAGCTCACCTGTTTGAGCGCCAACTCCTTCATTTGCGCGCGGTCCCTGGTCTGTTCTGCCTTGGCCTGCTCGAGGACCAGCTGCTTCTCGTAGTTGGCGCACATGTCGCATTGTCTGTTCGTCTCTACAACAATGTCAACTATATTAGACATGTTGATCGTATAACATCGACGATTGCTTCACAGTTCACTATCAGGTAAGATTGCAGTCGAGCACTAGTTTATATTATTTAAAAAACCTAAGATTACTGCTTATATTCTCAGAAGGGCTAGTAAAAGTTACTAAGTAAACGGTGTTAAAAAAAGCTTTGAGAACACATTCATGTGCGTACAGTTAAGGAGTAAAATTCCTAGTGTGTTTCCTAATATTACAACCTATAGTCTATTCGCCGAGCCATGAGCCAAATGGTAAACAAACCAAAAAAGGGTTCTTTATATGTCACGATTGATGTAGTGAACATATTTTATAAAAATAACTACGGCATTAATACACTGACAACATTATAAATTATATTTTGGAATGGTGTCTGTGGAACTTACGTTATCTTTTCAGATTTATTTGAAATCAAACATTATAAATGCCTTTAATTATTTTCTTAATTTTTATTAATTATGCATTAAATAGTTTATATGTAAAAGAACCTAAAAAGACATTTTAATACTACTAAATTGTAGACCACAGAATATACTGCGAACATTTTACATTAAAATGTGACGTTTTCTCATCGGTCGGGTTATACCTGTCATTTTGAAAAAAAAAATTCCTTGTTTACCTTTTGGCTCATGCTTCGGCGAAAAGACTATAGGGCAGGTATATTTAAGTTGTGAGTGAATAAATTACTACACATGCATGGCTTACCATCAGGTAAAGTAACGGTCAAACGAGTCTATCCTTAGTAGAAAAAAAATATAATTGGGCAATGAAAAATTACGAATAGAACACTGCGCCCGTGACGTTAAATTAAAGGAAGAAAATAAATACGAACCTTGTTCTGGTTTCGCATCTCCACTTGAGGTAGCAACGGCTGATGCTTTGGCTTTCTGGAACAAAAAAAAACGGTGTTGATTCATTCTCATTTCATCGATTTCTCCTGAAAATTCTTCGCGAGCCAAGGATTGTCACTTGGTTACGAATCAAGAGAAACGTATTTTAAGACAAATGCTCCAGGGCAACCCGCAATATGTTTTTTAAACTTAACGGCAAATACACAGGCCACACACACAGACACATAGGCCACTTCAAGTGTCACCACAACAAAAAGTTCCCGCTCAAGTATTTCCCATCAATGATCAATTGTGAAGTGAAGGTATTTTCTCAGGTAGGTAAGAGAGTGTTTGCTTACCGCCATAGCGTCTTGTAGCTGTGCGTCGGTTTCCCGTAGCTTGCCCTTGAGCGCCGTGATCTCATCTCCAGAGGCTGGATGATGGAGCGCAGCAGGTAGGTAAGAACAGTTGCTTACCGCCATAGCGTCTTGTAGCTGTGCGTCGGTTTCCCGTAGCTTGCCCTTGAGCGCCGTGATCTCATCTCCAGAGGCTGGATGATGGAGCGCAGCAGGTAGGTAAGAACAGTTGCTTACCGCCATAGCGTCTTGTAGCTGTGCGTCGGTTTCCCGTAGCTTGCCCTTGAGCGCCGTGATCTCATCTCCAGAGGCTGGATGATGGAGCGCAGCAGGTAGGTAAGAACAGTTGCTTACCGCCATAGCGTCTTGTAGCTGTGCGTCGGTTTCCCGTAGCTTGCCCTTGAGCGCCGTGATCTCATCTCCAGAGGCTGGATGATGGAGCGCAGCAGGTAGGTAAGAACAGTTGCTTACCGCCATAGCGTCTTGTAGCTGTGCGTCGGTCTCCCGTAGCTTGCCCTTGAGCGCTGTGATCTCCATTTCCAGAGGCTGGATAATGGACCGGAGTAATTCTTCTTCCTATATTGAAACAAATAAGTCGGTTATATCTTCGAATGATGGATATTATGATTGGTCTTAGTTTGTGTCTTATGACAGTCAATTTAAAATATTCCAATTTTTTGTAAGTCAAACTCCTTTTAAAATGTGTAAATGAGACGGTTGAGTTGTGGAATTGGACGGTTTTGATTGTCAGCCACTGATCAGCACTGCTGGAGCAGTTTTGATAAATTTACAAACTTTCAAGGTAAATTATGTTCAACAAGTTTTGATACCTCTTAAATCGTTCCATCCATCCACAATAGTCAAAAAATTGGCAATTAATCAAATTCAAAAACATTTTTTTTTGTGAAATAAATATCTTGAAACCCTGAAATCTAACGGCCGAACCCAATAACCTATCTATCTCCAGTTTTGGCATACTGGAGATAGTAAAACAAATGATACAACACAAAATTATATGTTTTCTGTTGTTTCATTTGTTTTTCTATCTCGGATATGTGATAGATAGGTTATTGGTTTCGAATGTAAGCCCATAAAATACTCGCAGTGATACGTACTTTCCTGGGCTGCTGCTCCTCGGCGTCAGCTCCCAGCTTCCTGGCGAGCGAGCGCACGATGTTGGCGGGCGCCAGCGACACCTCCTGCCACACAGCGCGAGCGTTCAATAGATACGTTGTGTCCATTGTACTAGCTTAGGTAGTAGGGTGTGGGTTAGACGGGAGAGATTCTATGCTATGTCCTCGTGGAGGAAGGGAGACTATATTATGGCGGTCACAGTACTCAGTGTTTTGTATTTTGGTATATATGTAAATACTGTATAAACAGATATAAATGTGTCATCAAGGACTGAGGAATCTTAGAATGAATGGGCTCTTAATAAACTAGTGCGCCTCATCGCCAACGATTGCATTTCTGCAAGGGTCGCAGTCGAGCAATACTTTGTTATATATAAAAAAAGATAAAAATAGTTTTCATATGGACCTAGGAATCCTTTTATTTGAACATTTAGTCACACTCATATATATGATGCTAAACATTTATGATGAAGATTGTCAAATGTTGCTGTTTATGAAGGGTAACACAGCCTATTACTTTCCCATTTATGAGATATATATAGGCGTGTGGGCAACACACGACAGCGTAAAGAAAAAAGAACCTAATCTTTCAGAATATTTCGGGAAAAGTTGTGTTTAGTAATTATTTTATGTCGAAGAAACACAGAGGAAAGAGATTCAGGATCAGATATTTTATATTGTACGTATTCAGATACTAGGTGTTAAAATTCAATTCGCTCCATCGTTATTTCTGAATTTAAGAACGAAAGACACTTATCCTACTCCACCCATTTTTTAATTATTCATGAAACCCAGACATTTCAAAACCAAAACAGACACATCACGAGAACACTTAAACCGATATCATTTACACTACACAGGTAAACAAACACTAACGACTGCTAAGTTACTCTCAAGTAATTTCCAAGTAAGTATGATAATTCCACACTTCACATCACGGATCCACCGATATGTTAATGTAGCGATAAACGCACGACAGACATAAATTACGACATTGTACTGTAAGTTATACTTGTAAGTTACATCTAAGTTACTTTACTTATCGAACCGGTTTACTTAAGTATCGTGTGTGCGCAAAACGGTTTTCTAAACATATGTTTAGTAACTAATCGTATATACAAGGTGTGCCACTAATATAAAATAGAATAAAAATCAAGCGCAGATCGCCATTTAAAAGGACCGCTTAACAGGAAAATGTACACACTGTCTGTGGGAAAATCCATAAAAATTATAGATTTATTATGTAATCATAATAAATCTAATTCGGAGCAGTGGTGGCCCAGTGGTAACTGCCCCGACTTGCAAGTTGTAGGTCGCGGGTTCAACCCCAGTCAGGCGCATTACTTTGTGTAATTTATTTCATCGCCACTACTCTCAAAACGGTGAAGGAAAACATCGTGAGGAAACCGGCATGTCCTAGAACCAAAAATTCGAAGACATGTGACATCCGCCAATCCGCACTGGGCCCAAGCGGTGGATTATGGCCTATTCCTTCTCCTAGAGAGGAGGCCTGAGTACCGGCAGTGGGAACATTATAATGGCCGATAATGATAATGAATAAATCTAATTTATTAACAGACAGTTTCTTCATAAAAACTAAAACAAACAGTAAAAGTATTAACTTTTCCTTGATCATTACTGTTATAATAGAAAATGTATTTCTTAATTTCTTTAACCAAGTGACAGCTAAAATAAAATTCGACTAAAATAAAATGTGAGAATAAACGCAGTAAAACCACAATTTAGTCAAAATGACAGTGACTTTAGCTTTAACAGCCCTTCCATTAGCAGTAAAAGTTAAGGGCAAATGTAACAGTAAAACTAACAGTTAAAATTGCGAAGAAACTAATTTAACCGTTATTATGACTTTATGATGTTATTTTGGACGAAGAAACTGGCTGTTAGTAATCATAATAGATCTAATCTGATGATTCGAAACAGAATCGTTCGTACGTCTAAACCGAGAAACAAATTATGAAGAAACTTGGGATACAAATAGATCTGAATGAAGAAATATTTTGTCCTGGTGTCTTGATTTGCAGCCTAGTTTAAGCATCAGACTCCCATTATAATAAAACTATCGTCACAATTTTTAAATGGTATATCTAAACTAATATTATAAAGAAGAAAAGTTTGTTTTTTGTTACGATTTAACTCAAAATCCACTTGAGCGATTTTAAAAATTAAGACTATATTATATTTAAAAAAAAAATTGAGATTACTGTCTAAATTGGAACAATGTAACTCAAGGTATCAACATGTTACATGTCTTTGACAAATAATTTATAAGGTAGAACAACGTTTGCCCAGTCAGCTAAATATTGTGGTGAGAAATAAACATATTTTCTTCCAACTATGCTTTAATTTCATCATAATCACACTAAAAACTCAGTACAAAGCGAGTCTTTATTGCTCTAGAGCAATAAAAATGTATGAAATTTCATTATTGCACAGTTTTTTTTTTTTAATCGATCCATAAGGCGCCAATCTCAATGGGTTAGCTCTATTCAGCCAGCCGATATCAATATTTTTTTTTTACGTACGTTTTATTTGTTTCTATCCTAGTTGTTCCAAATTTAAAAAATGATTGCTGCCAACTCTGATTTAAAAATGAAAGAAATTTAAAAGTGATTTGGCGGGAACTTTGTTAATTTTGTTTTGACAATATTTTTGGAAACGATAAAGTGTGACACTATCTGATTTTGAGTGCTTCGGCTTCGAATTAAAATGGAATCATCTAGTGACAACATTCTAAATGAAGCCGACAGTGTTATAGAAACATCTATTTTAACTGTTTGATATGAGTTTCTTTTATCTACTATTCCTACAGGTAATAGTTGAAAGAAAAGCAGATTATGCACCTCGCCTTAAGTAATTTAATATTGCCCTCGTGCCTATTAGATTATAGCCCTCGCTAACGCTCGGGCTCTAAATCAGGCACTCGGTGCAATAATAAATTACTTTGTGCTCGATGCAATAATCTACTATTAAGTGAAACTTTTATTATATTGTCTCAAACTTTTTCGTCTGTGTGTTCTTTGATGGAATATTATACCGAAATTTTTTAGCTAAATGTCTATAATGTGAAAAAATGTTTCATTTTTGGTTTCATAAAAACCATACAATCCTTTTTTATTATTACTTTTAAGATTACTAGCAATAATTTCTATTAAGATAATAAAACTCACGCGGTTAAAATCGGAGAAAGTAAGCAGTCTTTTATATTTAAACGACTTGACTTCTTCAGCTATTTTTCATACAAAACTATGTATTTTACAGCTTGCTCCAGTTAAAACAGCCTGTATCTAAACCTTATGTACACAGTGTGTGCCCGAAATGAAGATAAGTAAACACGGACTACCTTCAAATGATAAAGAACAACACTGCTGTTGTCTGGCGAGCTCTACCAATAGGATTCATGACATATTTACTCACATTTTGAGATTTGCATTGACACAATATTATAGTAAAATACTGGTCTTTTTTAATCGACACTATAAATCCACTTTTTTTTTTAGATTTGTTTAGACCAGTAATTTGCCAGCCTTTTCTGATGGTAAGTCATTTCTAGAGCTTCTAAAGACTTAAATAAACCTTAGTTTTCGAACAAAAGTATATACGTATACATAAGTAAATACTATGTTCGTGCATATACATTTACTTATTTACATACGGTCCACCGCAGACTACCCCTTTTTTAGTTAAAGTTTTCAGAGTTCATCCAAAGGCTGTCTGGCGCTATCAGCGATAAGACTGTATTGTTCCCATTGATTTAAGCTTCTATTTAATTGTTACTATTTTGGTGTTCAATAAAGTTTATTCTATGAATATTCAGATTATGGGCGTCTATAATATTTCTATAGTTCCCTATGATGATTATTTCTACATATATACTTAACTTGTATTGATAAGATGCGCAAACGCTAGTAGCATGAATATTCAACAGATACCGATACCAGTTTCATGGTTTCAACGACACATATGTTGTATGTTGACTTTGTTAGTGCGTGTATAATTTAACATTGAAATATCGACTAAAATGTAAACAGTGATGTGATAATATGTACCACTTGTGCAGACGAAACAAAACTCGGTAAATAAATTATGTACTTACAAGTTTGTATTTTACATTGAAAACTGAAGTCTTTAAATGTTTTTTGCTGTCAGCGATAAGACCGCCATTGTACCCATAGACTAAGTTATTGTATAAACTGTACCGTTACTTTTTGGTGTACAATAAAGTTTATTCTATTCATTTCTACTTGAAAAGCAATTGAACTTATCTTTTAAGATTAATGCTAGATGGCAGCCTGCGAAATGCATATTTACGTATATTTTTTGCAATTTGCAGTACAGTATCGAATAGTAAGATAAAAACTGTATAGGTAATTATTTGCGGTTATGACATGTTGAGATTTACACAATTATACTCATCAAAATAATCAAACTACAAACTTAGAGAAGAGCTAAAATGAGTCATTTACATTAAAACTTGATGTTTTACCTTATCTATAGAGTTATAATGATTGTTTTAATAAGTATAGTTACTTACTACATACATATTTATACAGCAAATGTATTTTTTTTATTACCTTACTATCCAATATAGAGCTGATTGCAAAAAACTTTCGATAATTTTATAGGGATGATGACATCAGATTGGTCATTGCAAGAACACAGGCTCGCGAGCACCCCTACGACGTCTTACCACTCAGTTCAATAAAATTTTCCAGGATATTGACTTCTTTGCTGTCTCGGCTGGGAAATTTAGAAGTATTGCTCTTAAAACCATAGCAGACTCAAGTAAATAATAATTTAAAATCATAGTTCAATTCTTTCTCTTTTTTTTGTATGTATAACTTACAGTTTAGTTTTTTTTTAACATTTATTCATACTTTAAAGTCTAGTGTGTCGTAAGTAGTAAGTGTCTAGGTGTAATTTATCTATATTAACTAGTGCGCCTCACCATCAGCGACTGCATCACTGCTTACCATCAGGTGGCAATACTCAGTTTGAGTTTGTCAGTTTTTTTTGCTGTGTCTTGTTTTCTTAAGTTTCAAAAAGTGGTTTGGCAAATGTTTTGCCAATGCTCGTGGAAGGGTTCAATTAAATTAACATGCCAAAATTCAGCTCTCTACAAATCGTAGACCTATTTATTTTCATGGGAATTGCGTGAGATGTATGAATGAAGTATGTGAGCTCACCTGCTGCTGCGCAACCTGTCTCATCTGCGTGAGGTGTTGTTCCAGCTCCATGTTCCTGGCGCGCAACCGTCGCACTTCCTCTGTGCCTGATGATGACACTTCCACTGTTTCTGTTGGCAAAAGGAAAGGTTTTTAATGTCGTTACTTGTGATGGTGTCGGTGCGATTTATTTACTAATATTTTTTATGTGTATTTGAAATTATACAAATATGTAAAAAAATGAATATAAGTACGAAACAATAATAACATTCCACAACTTTCACACAGCGCCATCTAGCCCCAAACTAAGCAGACCTTGTGTTATGGCAACTGATAAATATTTTTTTCTTTCTAAACACATACATATTATAGATAATTGACCAACAGACATCTTCCTCTTTTTACACGATAATCACAATCAAGAAATTACAATTTTCTCAAACCTCACTTTTGTAACAATTTTTAACAACCTTATGTTTGCTGTCATTTTTTGGCTCATTTATTTTGCAAAACCGTAGAAAGAAGTATGTATTATAAATGACCACTTTGACATTACAATAATATAATTATTAATTATATTTTAAAAGTTACCTCTGGTGCCCCATCCCAAACAAAAGTTCTGAAACATTGTTTAGTCCGGAGTTCACAGCATCACAAAGTCAATAAGGAAAATGGTTTATCAATTAACACTTTTTATTTATTATGATTTATATACATAGCAATATTTGTATTGTTTGTTGGTTTGTTCTATAAATATCCGTTTTCAGTTGAGAAATAGGTAAATCTATATTCTATATTAATATTATAAAGCTGAAGAGTTTGTTTGAACATGCTAATCTCAGGAACTACTGGTCCAATTTGAAAAATTCTTTCAGTGTTAGATAGCCCATTTATCGAGGAATGTTATAATTATATCATCACGCTAAGACCAATAGGAGCGGAGCACCAATGAAGAATATTTTAAAATCGGGATTCAACGCGGATGAAGTCGCGGGCGGAAGCTAGTTCCTTTTTATAAAGATACATTGTCAAACTCTGGTCTTATTATAATTTTATTATGAATTTAATTGGTATTTTGTATTATATATATTATATACCAAATGAAATTTAAGTATAGCAAATTTTATTAGTGTCATAAGTGAAACCAAAGTACTGTAATAGTATCTGGTTAAATAATGAATTTAATTTGATAAGAGAAAAGAGTTCCCCATGACTTCCCATGAAACTAATTAATGAACTACATTACATATTGTTTGGTTTAAAAGTCAATGCAATCAGTTCACACACAATCAGGGGAGTATCCTGTACACATTTTTATTTCATTTATTTACCAGTTACAATTAAAAACATAATAGTGAACATAAAGAGGAAACAGAAATACATACCAATTACCTGTCCTTTTCTTTCTGACATCATTAGAAAGAGAGGATATGTCTTATTTAAAAAACATCATTGGACGAGATTTTTACAAAAAGAAAAAGTGTTTGTGAAAAAGAGAAGCAGACTTTGGTATTTTATTTTATACCAGTAGAGAATTGTGTGTGTGTGTTTTGTTTGTTTTTATGTTATTGATTTTTCATGCTCCTATGGTCTCAAATAAAGGTTAAATATTATATTATTATAACTATTTTGCAGAAGGAGGCGACCGGCTGCCATTTCTCCTCACTCTGGGCCATGACCTGTACCAGAGCTCGTCGGGAGAGGTCATTGCCTCACATCGCCCTTAAGAGGATACTGCTGTCCTCCACCTAAGCGGGGCACACCTCTACCGTATGCACACTGGGACATACTGCCGTCATTACGGAGTACTCGGTTTGCAGTTAATAGTACATAGGTAGGGGTACCTACCACTAACGAGCATCTGCAAACTCTGTATCTCCGACTTCTGGTTCTCACTGAGGGTTAGCAGCTGCTGCAGCTCAGCCCGGAGCCCCAGGATCTCCGACTCCAGCTGTTCTTTGTCCTGGATCATCTTCCTCATGTCCTCTGCAAAGAGGGAAGGTAAAAACCTTAGTATTGTGGTCAAAAAGAGAGTGTGTTAACAAGTTTGCTGCAATGGCAGATGGTGACCAACAGTGAATGTGACTTTCAAGCTTCATTGGACAAAAGTGACCTCTTACTGTGACTAATGGTTGTAGGTATAATATACAAACTAAACACTATTTATATGACTATTTAATTTTTGTGACTCATGTAAGTAAACATTTTCTGCTTTTTTTAATTCTCTTTAGCAGCTAACATGTTAAGTGCTGTTGTGTCAGAGTGAATGTTATTAGCACTATGATGGAAGTGGTTGCAAGTTTTAGTGAGCAGGGGTAAAGACTGGTTCCAAATTCACTACAACCATAAAAAGTGAAATTAATTTGTTATTGCTTTAATACAGAATTAGTCATTGTTTAGCTTCATCATACACTCTGTTTAATAGTACCTATATTTTCAATTTTCAAGTGGAGTAGGAGGGATTGCAACGGAGTAAAACTATGCCTATGTTCCTTCTTTGCCTTTTGCTTGCCAGGATCACAGGGTTCCCTTTCATAGACCCAGTAGGCTTTGGCCTCGCTGGGCCTGGACGAAATAAATTAATTTTGTTTTGCTATAATATATACCTTTCTTGTGCAAGAAGTATTAAATAAATAAATATTGATATTCTTCTTTCGAAGCTTACTGCATTATCTCCGTCATACTAGTTTTAAAGTATTAGTATCCAATTCTAAGCTCTTGTAAAATAATATGCATTTTACCAATAAACTTAAATTAAAAGAGTATGAAGAAATCTAAAAATTTGAATATGAATATGATATTGACATTATTTATTGAGAGGGACAGGGAATGTCCCATTTGCTTCTACTACAAAACAACTTGAAGAATTCGGGAGTAAATTTACACAAAAATTTTAAATGAGAAAGTGTTTAATTATATTAGCTTTTAGATTAGATATTAGTGAAAACATCACACATTGTCTGTTAGCAGTTAATCACATAATAAACCATCACCTAGAAACCAACTTGAAAACTGTTCTGCTCCTATTTGACACAACAATGCAAGTTATTTACTGCACTAATAGAATGATGTAAAAACTTCTCAGAACTAATAGGTGACCTTCTACAACCTTGCTTCAGTTGTCACTAAGTTTTTATTCACAGTTTAGGTACAAATATGGCACAATAACAATAGAAAATATAATTAAAATAAACATATGTTTCAGAAAACTGACACACACATTCAGCATAGTAGAGCTACAATAATTATGTCAAAAAGGTGTTTATATGTTGTTTACTTTGCAAGAGGTAAACATGCAAAATGAATGCATTCAAGTAACTAAGATGCAGTTTGTGAATGTTGCAAAAATGGCCAACTATCTGATGTTTTGAGCAAACCAGTTTGTGTAACAGCAGGAACAGGTGAAAACAAAGACAAGGTCAACGCAACATATGGGGATGACAACCACCGGGGAACCAATTAGCAGAACAAAGATACTCTACAAACTAAGATTCAATTTGAAAAACTTTGACATACAGTCACAACATAAACAATGTTATCACGTGAATAATTGTAATTTCATGCATTTCCACAAACCAGAACCAAGCCTACGCTACCCCGCGCGGCCTACTCCGCTGATAACGGACAACGAACCTTCTTTTTGCAAGAACAACTCTTTCATTTTCGCTCGCTGAACATTAAATTCTTCTTCAAGTAATCGTCGCGCTTGGTCCGGGGCTGGGCCGTTGCACTCGCCCGCGGCCTCCACTTGAAACAGAAACACCATTCAGTGCCTCTACGGAAGACATTATAGCCTAAATTAACAAACAATTGAACAAAATAACACACCTTTCGCAGTCTCTGTTGTTTCACTTGACATTGTGGACTGGATGTCCATTGACTATAGTTATTGCTAAAATAATATTAGTCTTCGAGTTATTCGCATTATTGCACAGATTTATGACTTCAAAAGTTTTGAAATTATGAAAATTGCAGAGAAAAAGATGAAATCACTGAAACTATTTGACGTTTCTCATCCTAAGTTGACGTTTTAACATGTTGATGTTGACAGCTTAAAAAATAAAAGTTTCGTTCTGAATGTAACAACTGCGTTTTATTGCTAAAATATTTTTTTTTGTGTTGGGAGGGATTATACATACAACACAATGAGGCAATATAATTTTTTTTAATTACCTACAGTAATTCTATTCGAGATTTTTAAAAGTAATGATGAAATGTTAGTCCTAGGGTTATACAAACTCCACAGGATTGTTAACTGTGATCCTAGAACGCAACGTGTAACTCAGATCACTTTGTAGGTACTCATATCAGTCTATCATCATCATCACCAACAGGACTATGGTACGATTATCACGCCGCATGATGGTAGAAATAGTCGATGTCACCATCGCATATGACGAGAATTTCGTGAAAGCTGAGAAAAAGAAACAAATCAAAATCTCGATTTAGCATACGAAATTGTTTACATATTGAATGTAGACTCGATTGTCAATGTAATAGTGAGCTCCAACGGCTTAATGGATGTCCAAAAGTCCCGACGAACATCTGTCGAAGCTGCCGGCTGGGCCTGATGCAGAAGGCCGTACTCCTCGTTACGGCTCGCATTGTAAGTAGGTTCCTATCTCTACTGGAGGCCTAACTGGTAGCTAAGACCCTGCTACTGACACCAGCTCCACCGATTCTTATGAAATTTTGTGTGTATATTCAGTAGTTTTGACTATCTTCAAAACTACTGAATATACACACAAAATTACATTTTGTAAAGTTTTTGTTACTCTCCCACCCTTACCCTCCATTTTTTCTTTGAGAACTTATTTAACAGACAACGTTTACAGAAATAAGTGGGTTTCAGTCAGTAAAAGTCTGACACGCCTTCTCACTCCACCCTAGAGCGGGAATGACTACTTCGTTTGATGATTGTTCACGTTAAAAAAAACAGTAGGTATCAAAATTATAAGTAGGTACCCTCTCCCTCAGGCATGTGCCTTAACAGGCGTTGCACAGAGGGGGTTCCGGAATGTTTTTTTAAGAGGGAACGGCGCCCCCTCTATGTGTTGATGGTGATCACCGGGGTGGTTTTAGTGAGGTAAAAATCCCACACTCCCCGGACTTATCCGCAAAGTCCGGGTGCCTTTTGAAGGTTTCCCCCCGAAAACAAAAAAAAAAGGTAGGAAGTACCTTACAGCTAGCATATAGCATCATCATCAGCTTAGCCTTTTCCCAACTATATTGGGGTCGGCTTCCAGTCAAGCCGGATTTAGCTGAATACCAGTATTTTACGAGGAGCGGCTGCCTACCAGACCTCTATTATTATATCCAAACTATTATTTGATTTCTCTATTTTATATTATAACTTCACACCAGTACCTACGCTCTGAAGACCCACCACATATAATAAAGTTCACATACAATATTTCACCTATTGCAGTGGCGTAGCTAGTCCCTATGGGGCCCCGTATAATAAAAAAATTGTGGCCCCCCTTTTATTTGATTGGGTTTATGTATTTCGCAATAAACACAAACTCAAATATCAACTGAAAATTCGGTGATTATATTACGGTATTATGGTGACAGGCCAATAACTTAAGATTCTTTTATAAATAAGTAATAATTTGAGTTTTTGAACAGTAATTTTATGCTACCAACCGGGGCCCCTGAAGCCTGGGGGCCCCGTATAATTGATACGGCATATACGGCGGTAGCTACGCCCCTGAGCTATTGTCTGAACGGGAAGCGAAATCATGGCGCGATCACTTATAATAACATTCTTTTCGTGTAATTTAGTACCGCTCGATTCCCTAGATGGCGTTGTGATCGAATTAGATCGCGCTATGGTTTTGTTACAGCGCGCAGCGGTTTGCTTAGGTCAAGCCAGATTTCTTGACTTTTCGAGCAACGTACCTATAAGAATTATTCTAATTCCAAGATAATAGGGTTATCGCACATAACTTTTTTATCAACTATTCTTTCTGTGTTGTTGGTTCCTTTTGTGTTAGGTTAATTTATAGCTCCGTAATTACAAAGTTATGTGTGCGAGTGTCGTGATGGTTCAAAACCGAGGAAGTACTAAAATGTGTATTTTCATTTTATGTGGAATTCTATAAGTTTATCTAGGACATTATTAATCCCCGGTGCCTTGGAAAGCAAGTAAAGACGTTAGTCCCACCCACAGAAATCTAAATTATTATAAATTAGATTTCAGTGGTCCCACCCCACGTTGGGACATTTTTTTTTCTGGTAGGGGAATCATCAGAATAACTTCTCCCGCTCTTGGGCGGAGCGGGAGGGCGTGTCAGACTCTTACTGACTAAACCCCTACCCCGTTCCTTCGTTGCCTTCGATCTGGGGGGGACTCGGTGTCAACCTTTCGGAATACCACGTGATCCCCCACAGAGGCTTCGGCCCTGCCGGGCCCCTACAGTTTGCTGACATCTCCTTGAGGCGCGCGTGGAACAGAACGCGCCGTTGACGACTGGGCTCGGTCCAGATTATTTCCAGACTGCCGGACAGCGAGCTACCCAGTGCTCGCCGCCCGCGAACCCGCAAGATGATGAGCTGCGTAGTAATCTATATTTTGTTTGCCAATGTCAAAGCACATTGCTTTTAAATTGTGTAATTGTAATTATAATGCATATTTAGTCATTTCCAAAGCTGTCCGTTCCTTACAAGTTAATAAAAAATACAACCGACTTCTTTAATTTCTTAACTTGTTGTCAAAAAAAAAAACAGAACTATGGGGGTGCCATATAACTTTCTTATCCAATTAGAAGTTGATTAAAATAAAACAATACACACACGATTTAAAATAAATAATTTTATTTGGTATGAACTAATTCACATTTAATTCTCTACATTATTAAAAAATATCTTTGTCTTCGTAAATAAATATGAAACTATTGTTACTATTTATAACAATAGAGTATCTGCATCTTTGTCATGAGTGTTTGTAACAATAAATAAATATCTTATTATCTATTTAAAACAATGTTTTTTATTTGTATAGCGCCATCCTCCAACAAAAATACTCTCTAGTACATTTAAAGGCACAGACGTATCACAGCTTGATGTCTAATGTTTTATAAGAACATTATTAAAATTTAATCATTATTTACAATCTCAATCAGAGAATAACACGAAGATTAATAAAAATTTACAGCATCAAAAAAATCTGTGCATGCATGACATACTATCGTGACTACCAGATGGCGCTGATGAGTTTAATTCCGCTATTCTCCGCTAGATGGAGTTAAAAGCCGAGCCTTGCATTACGAAACCGTCGCTCGTCGTCGACGTCTTCGAGGCAGGGCACTTGGACGATGTTGAAGTAGATGTGTCCCATGAGGTGCGAGGCGGAGGTGTTGGTGGTCTTGAGGCAGTCGAAGAGCATGTCGTCGCAGGTGCAGTGCGACTTGCTGTAGAGCGAGTTGTTGGTGAGGTTGTACCGGCTGGAGAAGGCGCGCACCTTGGTGGGGCACAGGTCGTGCGTGCGGCAGCAGCGGTCCAGGCGTCTGTCGGCGCCCAGGTCGTGGTAGTCCGCTGCTATGTCACCCGTGCCGCACCACTTTGTACCTGCAAACAGAGTAATGAACTGTTAAGTAAAAAGTATCGTTTTGGACCTTGATGCTAGAGCTATAGAGAGGTTTGACGGTCTAAGCGTAGACAAAGCAACGATTTTTCCCCACTAACAAGCCCGCACGAAAATATAGGAGTTATCAAATTTCTACTAATTCAGATTACTAGAGTACTTATAGTACCTGGATATAGCCATATAAAATGAACTAAGCATTATAAGGTGGATCGATGACCTGGTGAGGATCCTGAGAATCCGATGGATTCGAGACGCACGAGACCGGTCGTTGTGGCAACGCTTGAGAGAGACCTATGTCCAGCAGTGGATACCTTTCGGCTGAATTGATGATGATGATGATGATAATAGTTACCAGGTATGATCCCTTGCAGCAGCGTGAGTGGACTCCCGCCCAGCAGCCCCGCGTGCGCCCCGCCGGCGTCCAGCCGCGCCCGCGCCGCCCCCGTCTCCTGCCAGCCACCCCCGCTGCTGTGCGTCGTGGGCGTGTCGCCGCCCTCGTCGAAAGCTTCCACGCCTGCCACCTGGAACACATTGTTTAATAGGTGAAAAGCTGCAATAATGGAGTTATTCTGCGCGGTTCTGAACCGCACATACAAAGCCAAGAAGAAATAGGAGTGGGTTTTAGTCAGTAAAAGTCTGACACGTCCTCCCACTTCGCAAAAGAGAGGATGTCATTGGATATGACTATTGGGAATTCTGATGAGAAGAGATGATTATGAGAAGTCATTGGATATGACTTCTCACGCTCACTTCTCACACTGACTAAAACACATTCCTTTTTCATTTACCTTTTTAAAAAAACTAAAAGAAAGCGATTCCAATACGAATATACGTGATTTCTTTCAAAAAGGACGAATGAATTTTACGTTATTCAAGACTAGTTCTAACTATTCGCCGAAAGATGGCGTAACCAGTATGCGATTATTTATGGAAAGGCGCGCTTTTAGTTTTCCGATTTTTACTAATATTAAACAACAAAGGAACGAGGAAATTGATTTTAATTCCGTAATTACACAACATACTCGCGTGATTCACATGCGTGATAGATACATAGATCACAATTACTATGAGATCGCACGTGGATCTATCAGATAGCCCATGTATATTATTTAGTTTCGACATGACAACATTACCGTGGTGGTCGGACGTAATTACAGGTACTTAAAGAGATAAAAATAAATGCTATATTAAATATAGATTGCTTGACAGCACATTAGTTTCGGGTTAAGGACGAATGGAGGGGTCAATGCGGTGGAACAAATATGGCGCTACCTGTAATGGGAAACTTATTTACGTACGGTTCGAATAAATCGAAGGGCATCGATGCCAATCGTTTTTGCAATCTGACGCTAGTGGGAAACATAAAAACGATAGTTAATTTGGCGTGTTTAACTGACTTCTAGTACCCAGTAACACGACGTGTCAAACGTGGCTTCTTACAAAGATGCGTAGATGACAGCTGGGACGACCAAAGGCTTTGACGTGCTTTCCGAGGTAGGTATGAGGAAATCTAGGTACGCTCGTCTCCCACCCACAGCACGACATCAGCCTCGTTGCTTAACCTCGAAGATCGAGTCGAGCGGCTGATAGTAGATATTGTAGCCACCAACTCCTCAAACGTACAGTTGGTGGATTAAGAAAGTTAAACTATTCATCTGACAAAATATCCCAGACGCCGCCGTAGATAGGAGCCTGCCAAGGATGTTATACGAACTAAAAAAATATATCCTTTGTGTTATTCCAGGTCATGGTCTAATCGTGTACCAAGTTTCATTATCTATCGAAATTCCGACGGTTCGAGTGTGAAGAAGTAACAAACATACAAACAAACTTTCGCCATTATAAAATTAAAGTGTGATGAAAGAAGTTGTCATGTTTGCACAGTGGAGGCACGACTTGGAACTTTTGGAGAAAGCAATGACCTAAAGGACGTGACCTAAGTCGAGGTAGTAGATAGGTAAATATAGCTTAGGTACTTGCCAACCCATTGTTGGCAAGTGAAATTGAAATTCCTAGACAGAGGTTATCGCTATCAAAAGTGCCATCACAATCACGTTTGAAAAGAAATGCAGACCGAAAAAAGTTAAACGAATTAAAAAAACCGGGCAAGTGCGAGTCGGACTCGAGCATGAAGGGTTCTGTAGCTAAAAATGTCAAAAAAAATACGTTTGTTGTATGAGAGCTGTCTGTCATGTCAAGCAATCGCGGTTCATGAGTGACAGACGGACAGACAGACGGTCGGACAGCAGAGTCTTAGTAACAGGGTCCCATTTTAGTCTCTGGGTACGGAACCCTAAGAAGGTAGAGACAAGATTGAGAACTGACCACTTTATCTCTATATCTATAGCTAAACTATACTTACTATGCATCTTATATAAATAAAGAACTATAATTGGATTCCAAGATACGAGTAATAAGCAAGCAGTGATAGTATGCAATCGTTATGATACCTATACAGTGGTTGACAGAGAGATTTCTTATCGTGAAGGAGCCTTTTTGGCTTCACACAGAATTTAATGTTATTTTTATTGCATTGTGTACGATTCTTTGAGGTTATTTTGCTTTCTTTCTTTAAACAACATGATAGAAAATGATTGCTACGAAATTATTTTTTTTAGCATACTCTTTTAATAATAACAAAACATAATTTATAAGTATTTAAATGTTATCTTAGAATGTAATGTAAGCACCTACTGTCTTAAGAATGATAATTTTTTTCCCAAACTTATGATAAGCATGTTTTTGGTGATGAAAAACTCCGTAGATAAAAAACTGCTGGGAAAACGGAAAAAAATCAATCGATCTGTCGTGGAACTGCAGTCCAATAGCAAATTAGTCTTAGGAAAAGATTTGCAGAATCGAAATGAACACGCTATTCTTTTCTGCTTTTAAATATTTATTTGGATTACCTACAAAAGATACCCATACAGATTATAACTGAAATCACAATAAACTATACAAACTAAAAAAGACTGTTTCTCGTGTTTCTTCGTTTGTGGCAGACCACAGCATTCGTATTTGCTTGATGAAAACATAAAATAATAGAACGTATCAACTATCAATCTATTCTAATAAGCCAGTGCCAAGAGAGAGTACCTAGAAAAGGAAAGCCGCGCGCTTTCTTCCGGGTTTTCCGCATAGATTTGTCCTTAATAATTTCCACATAATTTATTTAACAAAATCGCTATTTTTTTAAGCTTATTGTAAAAAACTTCTCTCCACACTAGCAATTACTCCAATTAACTACTTCATTCATAAATTTGTAAATTCACATAAACAAGACACCCAGGCCCAAAACTACTATCTGTAGGTCACACAAATATTTCGATGGTCCCTACGTAAAGTGTCGAATCAAAAAAATAGCAATTTTTTATTATAACTGTTTTGAGCTCTTTTTAAAGGATATTTTATAATACAACTTCGTTTCCCGATAGTTAGAGACCTAATTTTTATAAAGATTTAATCACCCGTGACAAAATTATGCAAAAACAAACTTTAAATCGCTCTCTTGCAAAGTAGTGATTTTCAGTTTCGATACTTTACCTAGGGACCATCGATTTGTTCAGTGCGGGAATCGAACCCGCGACACAGTGCAGCAGCCAATCGCTCAACTACTGCGCGGGGCGTGCCGTAAACTTTAAGATGTGTTACGAAGAGTGACAGAGAGGGGGTGTAAGGTATAGCGGTTTGCAAGCGGCTGCGAGGCGGGGTGAGCGAGCAGCGCATGCGTCGCAAAAACGCCGCGGCTGTACACAGCGTGGACGTGGACGCATGGCGAATTCGCAACGTTTTCGTCGCTTGATTGTTGGCGGAGGGTACGGGCTGGCGTTTTTACGAGACAGTACGCAATGGCGTCCAAGCTGCTATTGCAATGACTTGTTTTTTCTCATGATTCATGATATGCCAAATAAATGTATTTTATTTCTTTCTTATATTCGCGGCGGTCTCGTTGCGCGTCCGCAATAAATACGCTGAGCTTGCGCGGCGTATTCGTCGTTGCACACCCGCTCAGCTATATGCTACCCGCTCCGCTATACGCTAGCGTGATAAAGTGAGTGTGATGTGAGTGTGGTGTGTGTATTTACCTGCTGGCACTGGGCCATGAGCCTGACCATCTGCGGGAAGGACACGCCGAAGGGCCTGTTGATCCTGCTCAGCTGTCGCAGCAGGCGCCCTGTGTGAGTGTGTGTGAGTGTGTGTGTATTTACCTGCTGGCACTGGGCCATGAGCCTGACCATCTGCGGGAAGGACACGCCGAAGGGCCTGTTGATCCTGCTCAGCTGTCGCAGCAGGCGCCCTGTGTGAGTGTGTGTGAGTGTGTGTGTATTTACCTGCTGGCACTGGGCCATGAGCCTGACCATCTGCGGGAAGGACACGCCGAAGGGCCTGTTGATCCTGCTCAGCTGTCGCAGCAGGCGCCCTGTGTGAGTGTGTGTGAGTGTGTGTGTGTATTTACCTGCTGGCACTGGGCCATGAGCCTGACCATCTGCGGGAAGGACACGCCGAAGGGCCTGTTGATCCTGCTCAGCTGTCGCAGCAGGCGCCCTGTGTGAGTGTGTGTGAGTGTGTGTGTATTTACCTGCTGGCACTGGGCCATGAGCCTGACCATCTGCGGGAAGGACACGCCGAAGGGCCTGTTGATCCTGCTCAGCTGTCGCAGCAGGCGCCCTGTGTGAGTGTGTGTGAGTGTGTGTGTATTTACCTGCTGGCACTGGGCCATGAGCCTGACCATCTGCGGGAAGGACACGCCGAAGGGCCTGTTGATCCTGCTCAGCTGTCGCAGCAGGCGCCCTGTGTGAGTGTGTGTGTATTTACCTGCTGGCACTGGGCCATGAGCCTGACCATCTGCGGGAAGGACACGCCGAAGGGCCTGTTGATCCTGCTCAGCTGTCGCAGCAGGCGGCCCGTGTCGTCCTCGTCACTGGAAAGAGGAAAAAGGGCGATCATAAGCATGATGATGGACTGGTAAACTTCAATATAAGGAGAAGACTTTTGTTTCTAACAAGACTTCTCTCTTCGTCCTTCGATAAATAATGCGATAGTTCAGATGGGACAAATGGACATATTGAACGTGATTATGTTTAATTTAGAAAATCAGAACAGATCATTAAGCATGATCGAGCGAGTCATCATCATCTGCCAGCCTTTTCCCAACTATATTGGGGTCGGCTTCCAGTCAAACCGGATTTGGCTGAATACCTGTATTTCATGATCGAGCGAGTAAGACCAAATAAAATATTTTTCTTTCTTTCTATTGAATAAAGTCGTCGTGAAACTACACGCGTGGAACCTACGCAGCCACATAAATGTACCAAGTTTCCACTTCCTTAATTAAAAGAAATCGATTACAGTTTCCGTAATCAAAGCAAGGATATCCACATACCGGGACGTGCAACTCAGGACTGGTTCGCTGGGTCGTGTGGAGAAAGTGGTTAGTCTACTAACCACCACGCATTGGTGGTCAGTGTCACTGACCGGACGTTGCGTAAGCAGCCTGCTGCCTATTACTGGGATGTTGACCTAGTCCGTCTATGACGTTGGAGTCAAGGTCCCCTAAGGTCGGCCCTTGGCCCTATTGCGGAGAATCTCTTAGTAGGACATAGTTATCAGAGTCTGCCAAAATGTTTATTGTCATAGGGACAGTTAACAAGTCAATGAACTAAGAATAAAACTACTCTGGCGTCCATAAACTAGGTGTGTAATAAGTGTAGTTTTGTTTTTTTTTATTGTGAACTAATGACTTCTCTTGCATTGGGCAGAGCAGGAGTGTGTCAGACTTTTACTGACTAAAACCCACTCCTGTTGCTTCTTTGCCTTCGTTTCAAGGCCCCGGTGTTCATTTTCACATAACCCATGCCCCCAGCAGGGTGTATCTGCAATTTCACCGGCCTTTAATTCTAAATAGAAATGCTACCTGGCGGAAGAAATAAGTAACCTACAACTGAAACACTTCATCGGATGCACATTGAAACACACGCAGCTTTCCTCTTAGATCATTCAGTAGATGTTTCTTCGTGTAATTTAAAAATCTGATATTATTTCCATTTTGTGTAGCGCCTAATTCGTACCTAACCTAACCTAACTCCACAAAGGTATGATTAAAGACAGCACACGGTCACGCCACCCTCTCGTCCTATCAAGCATACCTACAGACAGGCAAGGGAAATAGCCGTGCGATCGTCGTGCATACCAGGACATATCAATAAGCGCTCCATTGTCCGCCTGTGGCCGTCCGAGCCCATTGTGCTGCTGGCTAGGCGGACAAAGTCACGTGGCCGCAGACATGCCTGGATTTAGACGGGGGAAGTTCTAGAAAGATGCGGAGATTTGACGTCGCGTCGCAGAGATAATACTAGATAATAATGTATTATGTTCTTCAAAAAGTGAGTCAACGACGCCCAAACTGAGCAAAGCCCGTATCTTGAGTAGTCGGTAGTCCAGAGCCTTAAGTCTGCTATTAGAATTGTTACATCTGAATTGTCGATCATTGGCTTCATTATTATTGATTTTGACAAATTTGGTAGTCTCTAACAGTTAGTAGACTTTCAAACTTTTGACTTGAGGCTCAGATAGGGGGTCTAATGAAAAGTTATTGAAGTGTTTCTTGTCAAAAAATGAAAGTATTGTAACAGTTTAATGGCCTTCAATTGATCACCAACAGTGGATACATTTTTTATACTCAGTAATAAACACTGGATATAATTGGTAACTTGATGATGATATGAAAAGCATAGGCTGATTCGAGCGCATTAATTCAACAAAGAATGCAATCGTTGTAGCAATAAAAATGCTTTAGAATTAATTATCTTTAAGGACAGAAATAAGTACCTTAGATTAGTTACCTCCTTAGGTAGTTGTTTGTGTACTTGGCAAGAAAAACAAGGAACTGGAGAATTCACGTAATTTATCCACTAAGTCTAGTCTAGTGTGTTGTGTGTTTGTTTAAACTTGGGTACCTTAAGGCAAACCCGGAAAGGGGTAAAGAAGGGGTCGTAAAAGATGGAGGACCGAGAAAGTAATGGAAATACTTTTTGTAGGACAACTAAACTGTAATCAATATCCTGAACTTTCATTTAATAAGAGAATCATAAATTATTGTTATGAAAAACATCGCTACGTAAGCAATACCGCGAACAAACATGAAAATTGTAAATAAAACAATAAACTAGTTAACACTGAGAAGGCTTCGTTCAGACCGGCACAACGCTAGCTGACTACCAAGTGAGCTGGAGCTCCCGCAAATTCAATTAGTACAAGTACCTGGTACTTTTGCAGCCATCAGTTATGTAATGCTAAGGTCACGTTCAGGTGGCTGCTGAACGTGTTTGACGGAAACGTGAATAGTGTTGCGTGAAACGTGAATGCTGGTGCTAGAAGTAGGGCCTGTAGGGCTTATGTCTGCTAGGGCTGTGGGAATGTTCGAAAGAGTTGTTGTGGCTCTGGAATACAAGTGGGTTTTATTCAGTTAAAGGCTGACATGTCCTTTCATTCCACCCAGAACAGGAAAAGTTATTTGATGAAGTCTGAAAAAAATACTGGTTTCGTACTACGAAACGAATTTATTTATGAATGATTGATAAACAGATAATAAAACTAAAAATCGGGACGAAATACAAAATGCATTACAGAATGACGGGACGTTATAAATATTATGAGGTCAACTACGAATGTTAATTTGCAAACTTTTGTACATTTGTGGCTCTGATCCTTTCGGGAAGTACGGTCGTGTGGCTATGGGATAGTTCAAAAAAGTCACCATCCCTCCTGGAACGCTAAGAGGAACTGCAGGAGCTCGGGTGGGTTTTAGTCAATAGCTACATGACGCTCAGAGAAAGACTGACGATTGCCTACCAAAAAAATGGTCATGAAGTACCAATCAACCATCGGAATCTACTAGTCATGAACACGGAATATCGTACGATGGCTAATCGATGCACTTGGGTGCCCACGCGCAACCACACACCGATCATACTTCCGACTCGTTTTTGTACTAAAATTAATCGATTTGCAAGTAACAGATTTGAGGAAACAAATTGGCTTAACGCAACGCTATATGAACAAACTACTAGCTGTACCTACTAATAGATAGTAATTCTAACAAGATAGTAATGCTATTTTTTTTTTATTGTTATTAACTAGTGCTTGACTGCGATCTCACCTGATGAAGCAGTGATGCAATCGTTGATGGTGAGGCGCACTAGCTTATTAAGAGCCTATTTAGAGTAGGTGGTAGCTATTTCGGCGAAAACAGGAATAATTGAGCAATTTACCAGTATTTAAATTCTAATTTGTTACTAATAGTCGTTCTAAGTGGATTGTTTTGTTTCATATTAGACATCTGTGTAAAAAAAATCGAAAAAAAAATTGAGCAATAATAGACTGAAATCTAATGTTACTAAGTACCCTACTAAACGTATGCTTGTAATGGTGGCGTAATTTTGGGGTGTTGTATATTCTTAGTAGCATTATTCGTCGTACGGTCAACAGTTAATTAATCATTGTGCACCAAACTGCATTGTGTCACCACTCATGTACGATGAACTTCACAAACTTTTCTTCAATCGTATTTCAAATTAATTTAGGTACCGGTACTTAAAATGACATTCATCATCATCTGCCTAGCCTTTTCCCAACTACATTGAGGTCGGCTTCCAGTCAAGCCGGATTTAGCTGAACACCAGTATTTTACTAGGAGCGGCTGCCTACCAGACCTCCACAACCCATTAACTGGGGTAACACGGTACTTAAAATGACATTAGTGCTATAAATTTCGCACAATTCTATTATCTTCTCGTAAAGCCAATCAATAGAATTAATAGCTTTCCATGTCAGAGGCCAGCTGAGCTGCGAGCTACATTGTGGCTCTCACGATGCTCGGGCGCATGTGGAAACTGCGCGCGCGCCGCTTTCTATACGCCTTGTTAGTTTTCACCTCAATCAGGTGACGCTTGGAAACTGCACGTAAAATAAGAAGGAACAGTAGGCTCGGATTGAAGTTATTTTATGTTTGCTGCAGTCAGAATAATTGTACTTTTTGTGAGTAACAAAAACGACTGATCATACTCTATGGCAGTCACAGAGTCAAATCCCAATATCATTTAATCATAAGGTGACCAAAATGAGTATGGGAGGTATCAAATTCCCTCGAAGGAAATATAAAGTTAACTTTCTGTTATTATACCTCGTTCATCGGGGTGTTACCTGCTACTTTAGATACGCGTGTATAATTGCATACAGGATTTTTATGGTTAAAAAGCAACTCAAAAAAACAATTTGCGGTTGTTTGGAAATTCTTGTTATTGGTAGTCTACATTGTCTGGTTGTGGGTGAAATCCCGGGTGCGTCACAATGCTTCAAGGGGAAAGACTGTTGAAGTGCACTGATTTTTTCGTTTTACTTGCATCATGTAATGTGCTACATTAATGTAATGTGCTACATTATACGATATTCATTATCATAAAAACAGCTAACGTCTTAAAACTAGTGGCAATGAATATTTTTAGGGTGCATTAAAGACAGAAACTAAATGAGTGAGAACGATCTCGAGTGGAACTTCTGTCATGTTAGTGGTGCTTCTATTGTGACTACCGTGGCGGTGTGGATAAACGCAAAAACACTATGATTTGTTACGCTATCGTGGAAGCCACTTGACAGACACAATGACACTGATTTATAATAGATAGCAGCTCTTACTTACGCAAAAATTAAAAAGCATTTCAAAGTTTTGGAGGTTCAATATTTTACGTATGTAGATAATGAACAGGGTATCGCATATATCGAATTCCGACGACAGACCGGTCGTTAAGGCGATACTTGTGAGAGGCCTATGCCCAACAGTGGACATCTTTTGGCTGAAACGATGATGATTATAGGGTTAAAACCGTTTCGGCTGTAACGATGATGATGATGATAGATAGATAGGGTGAAACCTTTATAGAAAATATTTTACACACACACACCTAATGCACTGTATGAAATCACTAGCAGCCGGTCCCGGCTTCTCACGGGGTAGACAATTATTTATTTTTGGAAATTTTTCTACACCTTCGGTTAAAAAAATTAGGGATCCTTGGTAAAATTTGAACAATTCAAATTTTACCAAGGATCCCTAATTTTTTTCAAAATGAAATGTAGCCTATGTCAAATTGGAAGAATATAGCATTCTATTGGTGAAAGAATTTTTTAAATCGGCCCAGTACTTTTTGAGCCTATTCATTACAAACATACAAAAACAGGTACAAATCTTTCCTCTTTATAATATTAGTATAGATTACATGCTATGATATCTATAATAACTCTCGTGAACGTCGTAGTGGCAATCAATCAGAATGGAAGGAAAAGAGCCTCTGTAGCTTAGAAACAAGGTAAGTAACTATAGGCCTAAATAACAAATTTAGAGACTCGCAAACTATCCTCGGAAATGACGGAGCCACTTAATACGAAGTTAGCAACAAGTGCTGCGCTTCGGCGCCACCCGTATTGCCTCAGTCACCGGATACCACCGGATGTTTTGTTACAACACTATTTTGATGCATCCATAATAACAGCCGTTGATGTTGCTTCACCATCGACCTTTTAACACTGACCTACATTTTATTAATTGATTTGGACACGGTTTAATGTTGTAACAGTAGCTTGTTGATTAGGTAGTTTATAACCAGGTTTCAATCTCCGTAACCCAACTCTGTTGAGTTACCGTCATAACTTGTTGTGGGTATGTTAATTACTTATTTAGTAATTGATTTTATTCTAAAAACAATTAACAAATTATATACAAATGCTAAAAATTTAAATAAAAAACTTATTTAGTCCCTTTTGACTTGTCATTAACAACATGTTTCTGTCTTTATTTTAAAGTACTTGGGATCGACCGTTAAGCCATAGGTCCTGGCTGTCATTTGTAGATCTTTGGCAGTCGTTACGGATAGTCAGAAGCCAGTAAATCTGACTCCAGTCTTGCCATGAAGTACCATGTTACCCCAGTTAATGGATTGTGGAGGTCTGGTAGGCAGCTGCTCCTCGTCAAATACTGGTATTCAGCTAAATCCGGCTTGACTGGAAGCCGACCCCAATATAGTTGGGAAAAGGCTAGGCTAGGAGGAGGAGGAGGACTTGGGGTCGACGCAGCATCTCCGTTTCTTTATCACATCCTTGTTAGCCGTTGTCTTAAGAGTGACCTACTTTCAAGCCCCATTATCTTTCAGACAACCCTTCCATAGTTTCCCTCAGCTTGTCCTAGGATGAACCACTATAAAACTCTGTTGCTCTATGACCTACTATTTTAATTGCAGTTCAATATCTGCTGTACCGTGTTAATCATGTTTTACCATACCAAACCACGAAGTGTTTGACCTTGCGTTCACATCATATTGCGACCACCAACTATCCAATTAAACGCAGTTTGTAATCATGTGTGCACAATGCTATGATTGGATAGGTTATATTCATCTATTGTGTCAGTACTTGATTGTATAATTTATAAGGGATCATGTCGTGAAAGTTAAGGAGCTCGTGGGCGTGGCCACACAGGCCCATCTTCAAGGCTACCCAACGCTCGTCGAGGCCGGTTCGTAGATGTGTAACCATTTTAAGTTACTAAGATTCCACCGTGTCTTGGCTGAAAACACGCTGAGATTGTCCCCGGCTGTCGTCTGAAGATTTTTGACTGTCATTACGGGTAGTCAGAAGCATACAATCTGACTCCAGCCTTATAAAGAAGCATCGCGTTACCAAGTTCTTGGGTTCTGCGCAGAGGACCAGCCTGCTATTGTAAATATAATAAATTGTAGCGAGGGTGAGCTCGCGCATTTTTCCGCACTTATTCGAAAAATAGTCAAAGCAGGTTTTTAAGTAAGTGCATTGAGAAATATTTTTCATGAAAACTGCCTTAACAATATCACAAAAATAAAAGTTAGATCTGAATCCAACACTCATTCAGTTTCACGTGACCTTGCAGCATTGTAGCTAGACTAGATAGTCGCCACGATTAGCTGGCGTCCATGCAAAAGCCCAATTACTGGTCGTTTGCAAGCGCAGTGACTGCTACAGTTGACCTGCTCGGCTGCAGTCCTCGCATCCTTGTGCCACATAGTATGGCGCAAGACCACTCGCGGAGATGAAGCGGTTGGGTTAATGACTCTTTGTAATACGGTTTTAGTATGTTATATGAATAATAATCGTAATGTAAATAAGTGGTTAGTGTGGGTAACCACTTTTGGTGCACGCATTTGGTGTTGTAGACTTTTAAATATAGATGTTAAGACTGAAGTTAGACGACAAGTAGTTTTTATAAAAAAGCATTTCAGATAAAACTTCTGACTGATATATCAGCACACAGTCAAAATACTGGGATTAGAAGCGTGAAATTTTACTGAATGTTTTTTAATATGACGTAGGCAGGCACTAAAAGAGAAATTTTCCAAAATTTACCCCCTGAGAGGATAGGGAGTCCAAAGATTGTATGGACCAACCATTTTTTACGCGAGCGATGCCTCTGCCAGTGTTGAGTGAAGCTAACCACTTTATCTGTTCTGAAGCTAACCATCAATTTTGCAAATATTAGTTTTGCAGACTTTAAATGGCAAGTAAAATTTTCACAAAAAGCATTTCACATAAAACTACATACTTTATTTACTGTGCTTCTATTTAAGTTAGCTGACAGCAGTAGATGCATTGCTGTGTATTTGCTTGTTTACAGGAAAACCATTCTGTAATGAGTTCGCATTGCAATACTTTTTACAGCTTTTCAAGTCGGAACTGTTTGTTTACTAATAAGTGGAGAAAGGAACAGTGAACTAGTTATGCTGTGACTAACACTGGTGGACGTGTGGCCTTGGCTCGGTTACATTTTTTCTGACCACTGCATGACTGCACTTATAGAGTCAAGGTGCTAAAGTTAGCATGTTTAGCTTACTGGTATAGTAATTTTGTTTTATTTATATGATGTAAACGTAATTCCATTTTTATACCTGTGTGCAGTGACAGCCTGCGTTATGTAGAAAATCATGTAAAGGAACATACTCGCTACTATTAAAGTGTTAGGATATGTTCTACCCGTATAAGTATCAAACATTAAAATCTTTTCAGCGGTGAAGTAACAAACATACAAGTATACACACTTACAAACTTTTACCTGTATAATATTATAAATAGAGTGATTATTACAAAGAGTTAATTTATTTAGGTACAAGTTAGTTTAGATCATTTAAGAGATAATTTAGACAAAAACGTCCCAAACGAAACATTAGTTATAACCGTCTCATCGCTGGAAGGAACTGTGAAAGAGAGTTTATTTCCGGTCATCCATCTGATAAATGAAGCACTCAGTTTTCCAATTTCCCTGTATTCGCTGACTCTGATTGGAAACGTCACAGACTGTTTTCGACAAACAAACGAATATAACACGGATTTTCTCGTAACTAGATACATTTGAAGTTAGTGTCAAAAATGTCTTTATAATCCTGAATCTTATTTTGGATTTATGTATGTAGGTACTAAAAAGACGATTGATGGATATCATGTTAATTACGGCTAGGAAGAAGGTTAATACGGATGTTATGAATTAACTGCCCAACAGATAATGAAGTATAATAATAATTTGATTATTTAAATAGTTGTTTTCATACCCTGCCCTCTCATATTAGGCAGGCATTTTTATAACGCTAATCATTTGGTTTATAGTGTATAAAACACTGCTTGTTTACTCTGCACATTTGCATAACTTGTGTTTTCCTCATTAACAGATCTAATTTTCACCAATAATATTTCGAATAAGTAGTTAAGATAATAACTATGTAACTACTTTAGTTATACCTGTTCTAACTTTTAAGTGATTACGTTGTCAGTTGTTTGTAGCAAGTTTAGTATGTATTATTTGTTATTTCCTTGTGAGGAGGTTTTTTTTTTTGGTGATAAATCATCCAATTACTTCTTTCACTCTGGGCTAAGCGAGAGGGTTCGTCAAACTTTTACTGACTAAAACCCACCCCTGTTCTTTTCTTGCTCGGCCCCGGGTTATCCCAGTGATAAATCATTTTAGATTTCTTGAGTGTTATTGATTAAATAATTTTGTTCCCAAGGTTGTTAAAAATAAATAAATTGCAAACAGTAGGTGGGTAAGCCGAATTGATCTGACTCACTTTATCGTTGAAATTATTAGACATATCCGCTGTGAAAGGAAAATTTCGACTTAAACTAAATGAAGGTTCGAGGACGCCGCGTTCTAAATAATGTCTGCGTAAGATGTACAGTCATGTACAAAGCCTCTACTTGTCGATATCGAACCACTGTGTATGGTTAACATATGTATATAGGCGGATATTTCGAAATACTTTTTTCCAGAGTTTAAAACCTTCTTTGTTCATTGGAAGGTGGGAAATCTGATCATTATTTAGACTTCTGCCACTCTAGGGTAGTGCGATAGAGCATATAAGATGTTTACTGACTAAAACGTTCCTTCAGTTACCCCTTGCGTTCTAGGATCACGGGTTTCCTTTACAGCAATTGCCCATGGCCTTTGTGGGTTTGCTAACATATCTTTGAGGCGCTTCGACACATAGTTACGGATCTGAGACCAATAAAAAAAAGTCATATATCTTAAACCCAGACGTCTGTCTATCTAGACTGTAGCCCCTCTGTTACACATATTTAATCCTTAATTTGTGCAACCTGACGCATGTAGACGTAACAAAATGATAGGAACACTTAGTACGTAGGTAGTGGCCCGCTAGACAGACAGACGCGTCACTAAACGCTATGTTATATCATGATGTCGTTGTCGTGTTTATGCGACGGAGACGGAGAGACACTGGACGCGCCAGTACACTCACGTGTCGCATTTACGACGGTCACATTCGCGAGAGAGCCATCTCCTTGTAAACAGTGTGCTAGGAATAGCAGACATTTGGTTATCTATACTAATATAATAAAGAGGTAAAGTTTGTTTTTTTGTTTGTATGAGGCATAGAGAATATAATGGTATGAGGTAATCTGTGGAAGTACTGGTCCGATTGCTAAAATTGTTTTCATCAATAGAAAGCTGCTGTATTCCTGAGTGACATAGGCTATATTTTATGTACGCGGGCGAAGCTGCGGGCTAAAGCTAGTATATTATACACTTATTTTCTAGCTAACCACGTTGTTCTATCATACATATTCATCTCATCTACCTAGCCTTTTCCCAACTATATTGGGGTTGGCTTCCAGTCAAGCCGGATTTAGCCGATTACCAGTATTTTATGAGGAGCGGCTGCCTACCAGACCTCCACAACCCATTAACTGGGGTAACACGGTTCTTCATGGCAAGACTGGGCTTCTGACTATCCGTAACGACTGCCAAAGATCTACAAATGACAGCCGGGACCTACGGCTTAACGTGCTTTCCGAGGCACGGAGGAAACTCGTTATGTTAAGATGGTCACCCATCCACAGACCAACCTAGGCAAGCGTTGCTAATCTTGAAGATCGACCTGTGCGGCTGTTATTATCTAGCCACGAGCTCCTCCTACCAAATAGGTATGACAAAAAAATCGGTAATACCGTTTCTGGAGAATTCGATAACAAAGACTGTGAGACAAGATTTTCATATAATTATTAAACTAGCTTCTGCCAGCGGATTCGCCTGCGTAAAAGTAAGTTTCTCAGGTTTCTTCATAAAAACTTTGGAGCCCCGTTTTATCCCCTTAGGAAATGAATTTTGGAAAATCCTCTCTTAGTGCTTGCCTACATCATAAAAGGAAACCTTGTGCAAAATTTTACGTTTCTAGCCCCAGTAGTTTTGACTGTGCGTTGATGTGTCAGTCAGTTAGTTTCTTCTTTTATATGTATAATAAATAGATAGATAAGTGGGTTACGACTACGAGCTGATACGCATGACTTCATCACTGCAACTGCGTGCATTTTAGTAGTTTGAGAACATCTTACTGATAATTCATGTATTTATTGACACACAAAGTCGATGAGAAGAAAATGGCTTTGTTAAATTGTAAAATCTTTAAGAATGGCACACAATCTCTGAACTCGTCACCGTGAAATTCCACTGTGTAGTTTATAATTAGCTTTTTAATCAATGAAATGTAGCTAGTAAGTGTGTAGTTGTGGCTGTGTATTCATACATACGAAATCAGCGTAATATTTTTGTTAATTGATTGATAACCGTATTCAAGCCGTTCAATTGTTTGGTTAGAAATGAAACCACATAGCACGAACATACAAATGTTTTAAACTTAAATAATGTAAGTGCAGTAAACTTGTAATATGCAGGTAAAATTATTGTTTAAAATTGTGATCATATCACAAGTAATAAGACACTCTTAAAAAGTAAGCTTTTAACATATGAATTTACAAGTCTTTCCAGTAAGTAGATACTTACCTCACAAAATTGTAATAAAAATAATCGTTAGAACGTATTCAACTTATACAAGGCTAATTCTAATATTATGCACATTCGTAATAACCATTACTGTACACAATGTACATTTCCTGTAATAGTATAAAGCATACGGTAAATAAATAAAGCTTTAGACAATTTACATGCACATAACGTATTATGTCAGCTCTGAAGACATTTACTACTTGATTCACGAAATTCTTAAACTACGTAAATGATTTAAATCGGTGAACGTACGACCATTCAGTGTGAAAAACTTTCTAATACTACGCGCGTAAAAACCCACATTGCGCAAATCATTCATGAGTTCAACGCTTACAACATCTTCAATTCATTGAAATGGTTTAGTTTTTAAACATGTCTATTCCCAAGAAATATAAGCGTAAATAAATAAATTATTAGCTCTTTTATAAGACACCTGTTCACCATCTACAAATGACAGCCGGGACCTACAGCTTAACGCGCTTTCCGAGGCACGAAGGAAACTCGGTATATTAAGATGGTCACCTATCCGCAGACCAACCATAACAGGCGCTGCTTAACCTTGAAGATCGACCCGTGCGGCTGTTATTATCTAGCCACGAGCTCCACAAACTTGCACGTTATTATTCAACAATAAAAGTAACAATGATAATCTTAAGCCTCTGGGGAACACGTGGTACCTATTCCGAAAGGTTGAAACCGAGTCCCCCCCAGATCATAGACAACGAAGGTACAGGGTAGGGGTTTTTTAGTAAGAGTCTGACACGCCCTCCCGCTCCGCTCAAGAGCGGGAGAAGTCATTCTGATGATTCCCCTACCAGAAAAAAAATACCTAAGTGCATGACCCACTACGACATAACACAGACCTATCACAATTGCTCAATGATCCAATCAGGTCCCCCCCTCGGGACGGAGCCCCGCTCCCCCCGCGCTCGCCACATCTTCCTAGGCACTTGACACTTCTAGAACTGGGCAGGTCGTAGGATCTGGCCGAGATTTGAGTCTGTTGTGTAATGTCATTGACTCGACTGAACGGCCGGTAAGATTGGCTCATGTACTCCTCAAGGTTGTAGGTCTGTGAGGTTGTACAAGTATATTGGCCTGTATCTACAAGTTCTAAAGAACTGTCTGTAGCCTTCCTTTCTTCTTTGAATTTTTCTAGCTGTTTTACCACAAAATTGACATTACGTGACAAACCAGTAAGCAGCCCTTCTGATTAATAATTTTATGTTTAGTTCAAGTAAATTATTTGAAGTTTAATAAAAAGTGGTTACTAACAGTGACCACTTATGGATATGATGGACATTTGCAATAAACCGAATGATCATATTTGGATTTTGTTGGGCAGTAGAAACACTAATATTTATTTATTGCTTATAAGATTTACACATAGGTACATTAGTCCTGCGCCGCTTAAAAAAATCGTCAGCATTTATCAGCCTTATAATGTTTTTACTGCTCGTAAAATACTGGTATTCAGTTAAATCCGGCTTGACTGGAAGACGATCTCAATATAGTTTGGAAAAGGCTAGGCAGATGATGATGATAATGTTTTTACTGCTGGGACTCAGGTCTCCTCTCTAAGTGAGTACCTACTCAATCACGCGTGGATAACACGTGTTTTCGAATTTTGGTTCTAGGTCATTCCTTTAAAAATATTCTTGATATTAAATACTATCTTTCTTACTAACTTTCCACCTAGTAGTTAATTGAATACTAACTGCCCAACAATTGTATTATTAATGAAGTTTCAAACGAAAAATGGCTGCCCTTGAAAGGGTTCAAGAATAAGGCTTCCGACATGAATGTTAATGAAGGAGCCAGCCAGGCCGGCTGTCAGCTGGGGCAGTCCCACACCAATCGTTAAGTCGGCCGCGAATAGGTCACTTAGCGAACAGCTTATTAATAATGGTGGAATATATTTATTATTTAACGAGGTTTCTTCGATATTGTTCGGGAAAAGTGGTTGTAATAAAAGATTCAATTTATGCCTAGTACTAGGCCTACTTATTCATTTATTATCTATTCTGTGTCTTTGTGTTAAAGTTTAGTAGTAGATATTTAACAAAACTTAGGCTAGATTGTAATCAATAAACCGATCTACCACGAGCCTGTTAGGGTACTTATTTACAAATATTTTTTCTGCTGATTGTGAACTAATATAACAATAGAATGAACTATTGAATTTAAATACCTTATATCATTATTATAATCCCTGCGATTATTTTATTGTTAAATTCTGTTTAACATTAAGATGCCACTGAAAAAATTGCAAAAAATCATTCAGTCGGATTAAATTTTACTAAGTCCTCTTTTTTTTAAGACGGTTAAAAAGTTAATGAAAGTGAATTCAATTACCTACCTACCGAAGTCCAATGAGACATTACAGTCACGTTCACGCACACCGTATCACTTACACTTTCATTCACTCGGTCTAAATCCGTGCAGAATTGAACGGAACTTTCTCTGATTGCTTCGCATCAATCAATTTACGAATCTATCATGATCAATGGCACGATTGATTGGCGTCGCGAATTGGGTAATTAATGTGGAAGTTAGGAGTTGGGTCTGAGGAGTAGCATTGTTAGAAGTTGGGTAGTTGTTCAAGTCCAACGAAGATAATTTTTTTTCAGTTGGACGTTATTTTTTTATGACCTTACTGCTAGTTTACGGATAGTCAGAAGCCAGTAAATCTGACTCCAGTCTTGCCATGAAGTACCGTGTTACCCCAGTTACCTAATGGGTTGTAGAGGTCTGGTAGGCAGCCGCTCCACGTAAAATGCTGGCATTCAGCTAAATCCGGCTTGACTGGAAGTCGACCCCAATATAGTTGGGAAAAAGGCTAGGCAGAAAATGACTGGTAGTTTTTTAACGTACTCTACGGAGAGTCCGTCAAATTCTTACATGAAAAAGTAATTCAACTTAAGTTTAAGAAGGTTTCAAATTTAAGGAATCCTATTAATATTATAAACGAAAGTTTGTTATGTTTGTTACTTTTTCACGCAAGAATTATAGATATTTTAGAGGTATGTAGAACAGAGAGTCAAATCCTTCGTTAAAAAGAGAGGATCCTCCAACCAGAGGAGTATTATCGGTGGACAACTGCCCGATAGAAGATTTCGGGCAGTTGTATCTATCCAAATAGCACGGAAAATTTTGCTTGTGCGATGCAGGATTCTGTGACGTCAGATGTCGCTACAATTTCTATAAAACTTCTAACTCTTCCAAGTTGAATAGTGCAATGAATGACACAAGATTGCATAGATAGTCAATGTCAGTACTGGTAGTGCAGTGTTGTGAACTGCAGTAGCCCAGTGGCCGTGAGCGGAGCCCGGAAGACGCGCAGACGGAGAAAGCGGCTCCTATTAGCGACGCCCTGCTAACTGCTCCATAGTCGATATGTGACTGTATTAGATCGGTCATGTGAGGAATTCGGTGGCGTGTTGACAAAAATTGTGAGAAGAAGTTTTGAGAAATCAAACCATCGCACATCGTTTTGTCAGTTGGCATTCTCGTGTTAATTACTCAGATACCCGCGAAACGAGACACAATAGTAAAACAATAACAGCGCGGTCTCATAGGACCGGTTGGGGATTCAAACGTTAAGCACTTTCTGAGGTCCCTGTAACAACTGGAGGATCTAGTTGTTTTGATTCACGGCAGTTTTAGGGATAATTTGAAAGGGGAAAGATCTAACCTGAAGTTACATTTTCTAGATATTACATCAAAGAACTCTTGAGCTTCTTGAACTCTATCTTGATTTCCAGTGTTCTGTTCCGGTTTACTATTGTCTGCAATTACAATCATAGTAGTCTAGTGAATTTTGGAAATAGCATCTTGAACTGCCACTGTTACTATTTAAGACTAATAGGGAATGGCCCTACCACGAACTCTTAATGCGATCCATTCGATGACCTAAACTGAAATGTTACAGACATGAAGATATATTGGCTGTATACTTGTATAGCTCTATCCCTCATTCTCGCTCGCACGCTTGACATTTTAACGTTTGAATCCCCAACCGGTCCTATGAGACCGCGCTGTTATTGTTTTACTATTGTGTCTCGTTTCGCGGGTATCTGAGTAATTAACCCGTCATGGTAAAGCCCCTGGCCTACTAAGAAAACTGGAACCGGTTTGTTCTAGCCCTGATAGCAACTCCTAAGCGCTAGGCGACGTCCTTCAATGATTTATTTGAGAGGATTTAACCGGCCGCCAACCAGGTCGCGCTTGACACTCCCTTCTCTCTGTATATCTACTTTAAACTAGTTCATTAATACTATAAGTAACTATGGGTTATCATCAACAGGTTTTCTTATAAAAGGAGAAGTGTGAGAAACTGACTGACTGACATAGGTATTTCAACATACAGTCGAAACTATTCTGGACTTGGAAGGTAAAATTTTGCAAAACAGTTCCTTTTATGACTTAGACGAGCACTAATAAGAGGGGATTTTTGGAAATTCAATACTTTAAGGGGTGAAACGGAGGTATTGTCTTGCGCCTGATCTGTCTCCAGTCATGTCGGATTGCTGTCCAATCGGACAATGAGAGCAAAGGAACAGACAGTGCACCTGTTTTTGTACATACTTGTGCACTTTAATCTGTTGAGCCCCGAGCGGACGCACACCTATTGTCTTTCTATTATATCTCTAATTACGGTACTCGAAAGATTAATATCTCCTGCGTACTTGGCTGATCTCTTTTGAGATTGGCCGCCGCCGTAATCGAAATTCAGTTGGGGGGATTAGTTAGTTACTTTATCACTATATACTTCCTTCTATCACACGGTTGAAGCCACATTCAGAAGCCAGCACAGTATATTTGCTTGTTTTGGCCTACTTGGGTGTTGGAAAACAAAAGACTACTCGATATCATCAACGGCTCCAGTTGTGAGGTGTTTGGTTTCACTCAGAACGATTGTACCGAGCGCCTTACGCCGCTTACTATTGTACACACCACGTACTTTATCATATTGAAGTCTGTTTGTTTCAGTATTGATTTCTTGATTTACTTACACTTTGTAATTGATGGGAATTATTTAGATATTTCAATGGGGCATTCCTGTTGCTTTAAATTCTTCAAATTGTAATTTCCTATTCTTGCACAATTCTTTAAATAGTATATTTTGATACAGGTGGAGAAAGTTTATCATTGCGACCGAGGTGGAATTTGCTCGAGTCGCAGGCCAATGTGTTGTAGTGCGAGTGAGTTTAGGGATAAGAGCGGATTTTCGGCTAAGATATATATCTCTCGATATCACAACAACTGCATTACACAAGATTAAGGTTAGAAATACAGGACACGGTTTCAAGCCATTACATTCAGACACATAGATAGACCAACAAGACAATATGTATCTCAAATCAGGCCACATTCTTCGAGTGCAGTGGCGTGACGACCATTTAGGATCTAAATAAACATATGTTCATCCATCTCCTCTTTCACTGTCATTGTACGTCGAAGAAAACCTTGCATCAGTGTCGTAATAGTCAAATATTAGCTTTAGCATTAACGGCCTAATGAATCCCACTGTTGGGAGTCAGGCTTCCTCCCTAAGAGAGGAAATGGGCTATAATCCACCAAGCGGGTCCAGTGCGGATTGGTGGATGTCACACGTCTTCAAACTTTTGGTTCTAAGACATGCTGGTTTCCTCACGATGTTTCCCTTCAGCGTTTTGAGCGCAGTGGTGATGAAATATATTACACTAAGTAATGCGCCTAGCTGGGTTTGAACCCGCGACTTGCAACTTGTAAGTTGGGGCAGTTACCACTGGGCCATCACTGCTCTAGTCAAATAGTCATGAGGTAATATACCGCAAGGGTTCAGGGTAACGCCCACCCCTAGTGACGATGCCGTAGCATGTGAGGCGCACCCTGGACGGCCAGTCAAGATTGCGATCGAGAATGACAGGTTATTTTTTAAATTATTGTCCTAACTCACTGACTATGTTATTATGTGTTTTCTGTAGTCGATCAGTTGAGAGATCAGATAAAGAGAGATCGTTTATTACACCGGTAAACTGCCGGTTTCGATTTTAATAAAACAACTGGGACAGGGAACAGTGTTTTAGGTATATAATCAAACGTTTTATAAAAGACCGACAGTGGAACTGCTTTATGACAACAATGTTTCTCCCTCGGATCAGGGAGGACACAAATCTCTGCGCTCTTACCGATAAAGTTCATGACAGTACTCAAAGGACAGTACTCAGCACACCACATAAATGATGCTTTACCGTCTCTGTTTCTTCATCTTGTAAACACGAACATATAGCTTAGATACACTTCTCATGATTTATTATGGTTGGTAAAAAAAACACTAGCAGCTAATATATTTGTGATCCTTGTGTTTCAAATAATTTGGATTAAATTAGTCTGTCTAATCGGTTTTTAAAGCAGATCTGCAGTATTGATTTCACAGCCACAACAAAAAAGACAAAAATAAACAAAAAGATGCTAATTGCATAAATACCAAAAACCTAGCTCTAAGAGGTCCAAAAACCTATCCACGTGCTGGCTACCTGGCCTAAGTGGCGTGATGTACAATTGCGTGGCAACGTGCATGTGTCCCGTGTCACAAAGACGTCCATTGTGTATTGTGCCTCAGCGACAGCCAACACCTAACCATTTGTACCGCCGCGCCGCCGCCGCCATTTGTAAAATTTCGTTTGGTTTGGTTTGACTTTGGCGAACTATGTTTTTTGGTGGCAATGAATTGGGGGATTAATGGTGGCACAGATCATATAAAACTGTTGCAGATACGAGTATAGACTATGAGTGGTGGTTGTCTTAGATAGGTTAGTGAGAGGAATAAGTAAAATCTAATACTTTGATCTGACTACATAAACGTGGCTAGTGATGTCTAAAATCCTATCTATGCCTGTACCTACTGACTTTTAATCCATATTCTACTCCTCTGGCACCATTTTTAATCAATAAGAGAATTGTATGATTCATACGTAGGATTTTGGCAGTTTAGAGCTCATAGAGAATGTTTTTCAAGATACTTTCAATACATTTCAAGTTTGAAGTACAATGGTCGTATTTATGTGAAACTAGCTTATTCTAGCGGCAATTATCTCAACCGAATATAATCCCGGAATAAAAAATATTTCATGTTCTATATCCATCTACTCGTGTGTCAAATTTCATCCAAATCCGGTCAGTTTATTGAGCCTGTAGGACTAGGTCGCAATCATAAACAAACACAATATACCTACGTGTTTACAAACTTTCGCATTTATAAGAAAATGAGTCGTCACAAGATGTGATAGCCACTCCCATTTTTACAGTTTCAAATGTTATTTTTAGCCTAATCTTGTTTACCATATTTGAATACTTATTTTTACATTTCTATTTTCTTAATCCCAAATATAATTAAACTTCAAAAACATCCATGTTAATCTAGAAAGCAATTAATTACAATTCAGTTTCGTCAACTAACTGTGCACGTCATGTCATTATGCTAATCGTATACCATGTGGATGTGTAGTGTGATGAAACTAGGCGAGGTGAAAAAGTATCGATACATCGATGTATCGATATTTTCAGCTAACATATTTTAATCTGAGACATCGATTTATCGATACAAAATATTAACTGAATATTTAACGGAATTCAAAGCCATAAAAAATGATCGGAAAAAAATAACTGTATTATAATTAATGATATAATACCGAACAGCTGGTTTGCCTGAAATAATAAATTTTGAATATTATTAGTAAAATGTATTAATAGCTATGTAATAAACTTAAATATTAACTTAACTATACTTTTATACTAAACCTATCTACATATAATACAAAACAATAATAAATTCTTTGAAATGTTAGAAATTTTTTGTTTTGTATAAAAAATACTATTACCTATTATTGACCTAGACTGAACTATTGTTAACTATAAGATTGATTTAACCTTTTGAATACCGTAATAGAGACACAATAGAAAGACAGTGAAAGAGCGAACGCTGGCGTTCGCATGGGGTTTAACAGATTAAAACCGAAAATCTCGGAAAGTTTGACGGATATAGACTGCTTTTCCTAGATTTATATGAAGGCCAACATTAATATTTTTATAAATATCGATGCATCGATATTTCGATATTGTTCAACTGCGCACATCCCTAGATGATCCGCAAAGAGACAGAGAAAGCGAAAGCCAATATTATGGAGCAAACATATTGCAAAAAAATTGTAAATATCTAAAATTGTTATATTGCGTAAAATCAAGTAACTTGATTTGGCTTGTGTTGTTATTGACATGTGAGATGTAGAATCAGCGATCATCGTATGTAATTTATAATGAATTTTGGCTGATGATCTGATCTTGGATCACACAAATTATGATTTTTCGAGTTAGTTTAATAGATTGATTGATTTTAGTTTGATAGATTTATTAGTATTACCTTCGATTTCCATTTGTGTTCTATTTACTCAGATACCCGCGAAACGAGACACAATAGTAAAACAATAACAGCGCGGTCTCATAGGACCGGTTGGGGATTCAAACGTTAAATAGTAGTTTTTTCTATAAAATATTTTAACTGAACTAAAATAAGATCCAAGAGTAAATGCGTAGGTAGGCTTCAATCATTCAATAGCTTACGCTCGTTACATTCAATTAATAGCTATCGTGGAAAAAACCTGATAACCAATGAATGTTTAATGGATAATCGTCCAGATGGGATGTCATATAAGCTATTATAATAGAAGTCAATGAACTGCCGTGCCGGGAAAATTTCCCGAAGGCTCTTAGAAGGGAGAAGTTCGCATATTCAATGACCTACCTAGTTACCTACGCTGTCCTACACTAGGAATTACTTCTGTATAGTAGATGCGTTCATAAACATCATATACACGAGACACTCAGATCCAGTACATGTGTCTGTAGGCCTAACAAATATTTGTTCCGTGTGGATTTCGAATCCCCGATAGACAGCGCAGCAGTCAATCGCTCAACCACTGCACTAACCGTGCCGACATTTATTTTGGGACATCCATCCACAGAGCTAATCGACGTAATTCGTAAACCATGCTTTATTAAATTAATACTATTTATTTAATTATGTAGACCTTACATAGAAGCTCAGCAAGCTACTTAAATCTATTGTTATAAAATAAAATAATAGTAGCATTTTATTACAGCAATCAAACCAACATATAATGACAATAATTTCATCATGACATGATTATCGCATAAGTTGCGCGCACGCAACATCATGGCGGCTTGATCTTCTATTTTCAAATTGTACGAGAACATGACGAGGTGTAGGTTACCTACGTACGTAAGTTACGTACAATCCGGTCACATTAACTTGACGCATCTCTGACATGCAAGCATCCCCCTGAATCCCACCGCATTTCCTTAGCTCACCCGGCAAGTGTCAAGTATGGTCAGCATCTTTGTTATATCGATACGCGCGGCGATAATTTGGCTAGTTCTCTCTTGTTGTTATATTGTTTTTGGACATTATTTCATCGAGGCCATGCGTTAAGTTAATGAGACCGAGTTGTACATACGTAGGTTACGAACCTACTGTTACTCTTTGTTGATGTTTGAGCACCACACAATGAGTACCGTGTAACACTGAGATAATATTGTTTTTCTCGACGTGTTATTGAAAAAAGAGCAACTTAGGTGGCCCAAAACGTGATAACACCTGCAGAAGCCATTTAGTTTAAGGCATTCAGATTTTTATACTAAAACGACAAGCCAGTGCTACTCGACTGCACCAGAAGGAAGAATTACTAGACAGTACCTACTCCTCTAAACTGAGGGTGCTGTAGTCTCGCGTGTTTTCTGAAGCAGAAAAAAAATCAAAGATCTCAATGTCTTCCTTATGGATGGCATACAAACAAAATCTACAAACAATTTTGCAGCCCCTTGACTATGTATAAGCTTAACCAGTTACCCAGTGAGAAAACTGGCTTATAGAATACCAGATTACTATGCCTACTTCACGGCCAAGCCATTCACCACCGCCATTAGGTAATGCTATTAGAATCACGTGCACTTACGTGGCTATTCCAGCCTCGTGCACGCAAACACGTTACACATCATTTACATATGTCGCCCTTCGTGATTTATGATGAGTTACTTACTAAGCGATAAAGCTACTTCTATCACAAACACACTAAGTTCTAATATGTAAAAACCTGTATCACAGTGTTTGTTATCGAAATCCTTCAAAATGATGTTTGTTACTTTGGACAACATTAGCACCCGTATGCTATGTCCTCTTCCATCCTGATGAAATGGAGAAGTCTCGCAAAATCAACCAACCTACCAGACGATCCATGACCACGACCACTCCGTCAGGAATGTACCACTGAGAAGAAGACCATAATTATCTTGGAATAGCACAGAGAATACTTTTCATCCCGGGAATATGTTCCCTTGAGACTGTTTTCTACTTTCACATGAGTTAAGTTGCTATACTCTATACTAACATTATATAAAGCAAAAGTTGTTTTTTTTTTTTCAGGAGGTAGGTAATCTATGAAGGTACTGGTCGGATTGCAAAAATTGTTCACCGTTTTCTATAAAGCTGCTTTATTCCTGAGTGACAAACGCTGTATTGTACGCGGGCGAAGCCGCGGGAAAAAGCCAGTTTATAATATAATGCAGAATCTACCAAGAGTGAACGAAAGACGCACCAACTAAACCACAAGATAAATGGAACGTTATGTTTCTTTCAACACTAAATACCCCTAAAAGCTAGTTCTGTGGGCTTCAGGGTATTCAATTTCGATATCCTTGACGAATAGAGTACGAAATCAACAACGTAACGTAACGTTATGTATAGTATATGGTCTCAATGCAAGTTTATTGTCATGTATTTGCTAATAAACTTTCAATGTTAAGAAAGCCTATGGGACCAATTCGGCTTATTGACCAATAGAGTTATGACATAATATATGCCATTGTAAAGGATTCTATTTTTACATACATTTATACTATCAGCAATTTAGCATCACCTTCAATTCCATTGCAGTTTTGTAGGGAAAGACAAGCAGTCACCAATTTCTTGGTTAAATGTACACAGATTTTGTATTTTTATTTGGAAATGCGTTTATAATCTTTTCGAGATACGATGAGTTAGATTTTTCACTTGTCGCATTAGAGTCGATTAAAATGGGCTTATAATTTTGTATTTTATGGAATTTTTGCTTTCCAATGTTAATCTCAATATGTCAGAAAGAACACCTATTATTTCCTTTCTTTATTCATCCCATACCATCCCACTGGCAAGGCCTTCCCCAACTCCTTCCTGGTATTCTTTTCTCGAGCCACCATTATAATTTCCTTTAGGTTTTGTATATTTTTAAATGTTTCGATGAGTTTGCGACTTAAATAGGATCGTTTTTAAGAACCAAACCTGACTTTCTTATCAGCCCTATATCTATTTATTAAACCAAAGGCGATCAATGCTATTACAGTCCAATCGACATGTTTTCTTAACCAATCGAAGTTTAGAACAAAAAAATACAATCTAGATAAAAGCAATAAAAGCTATGAAATAGCTTTCTAACGTGATCGATCACGCAACTAATCTAATGAGAGTATCGTAAACACAAAGGGCACATCTGAATAAAAAATAAAATTTCCCTAACCTGTACCTATAGCGACACTCCTTTCGCGAGGATATTGGATGAAATTTCTTTGGAAATAAGCATCACTTTTAACAATAAACGTTTTTACTTTCTTTCTTTAATTTGGTACATATTTTTCTGTTTCCTTTCTTCATGTCTTTGTTTCATGTGTGTTAAATAAATAAAAATCTGAAAAGTCGACTTGTATGAAGTTTTAATAATTACCTAAGCACTTTTCGACGAAACTAGCAATTTATATTATTGTAAATCGGGCATGGACACTCGTAGAAAAACAAATGACACTAGGTAGATAGATATGCTCTTTAGAGCACACCATAAAAAAATACAATAGGAGCTCTATATCAGCCTTCTTTTCCTAATTTTAAATACAAGACGAAAATTGAATTTCTTAAATTAATATTTCTAAAATTTTTAGATGTGCCTCTTTTCCTTTGTACGGCAGTAATGACGGCGCCGTATTTATGCTATCGATTGGTTCTACGTAAAATGGCGTCGATAGGAAATATCTATTAAAAGTTAAATGAAGGCTTCAATGTCAGGGCCACACACGTGGTGCTGTGGCCCTGGGTGTCAGGGGGGGGGGGGGGTGGAGTCAGCCGTCATCTATCACCTCCAGGCTATGACAAATGACGGGGCTTGCACTCTATTATTTCTGTTTGACCTAGATATAAAAAAGTTAGTTTATGATAAATACATGATGAAGTAGACTGTTCCTGTACGGTTTGTGCCCTATGTTACCTCACCCATCTTGGAATTATAAAGAGAGAAATATGGGACAGACAATAAGGGGCACTGGCTGTATCATCTGTTTAGCCTTTTTCCCAACTATATTGGGGTCGGCTTCCAGTCAAGCCGGATTTAGCTGAATACCAGTATTTTACGAAGAGCGGCTGCCCACCAGACCTCCACAACCCATTAACTGGGGTAACACGGTACTTCATGGCAAGACTGGAGTCAGATTTTCTGGCTTCTGACTATCCGTAACGACTGCCAAAGATCTCCAAATGACAGCCGGGACCAACGGCTTAACGTGCTTTCCGAGGCACGGAGGAAACTCGTTATGTTAAGATGGTCACCCATCCACAGACCAACCTAGGCAAGCGTTGCTTAACCTTGAAGATCGACCTGTGCGGCTGTTATTATCTAGCTACGAGCTCCGGGCACTGGCTGTATATAAAGTTATAAAGATAATTAAAAATATAACTCAGCAATGATTATAAGTAGTTAGTAGCTTTAGGAATTATTGTCTCGTTCCTCCTATAGTAGGTATGGTAAGTCTGGTCGTGGTTCCTATCACCAGATTGAGCAGTGGAGTTTCTTTAATGATTTCTCAGAGTCATCCTGGTTTTTACGAGTGCGATTAATGGCTACAAGTTCACGCCATAATTTTTTCATGGCAATTCTTACCCTAATCTTATATTTGGGTAAGTTTATATTAGGGTAAGGTTATAGTATGGTAAATAGTTTTCTTTGTACGGTGGGAAATGATCAAATAACTTCTTTCGATCTAGGTGAAGAGGTCTCTTTTATACCTTCAGCTGCCCCCTGCGTTGATTGTGGTGACTCTTTTGGATTATGTAATCTTAGACTCCTATATAATAACTACTTACACAATTTCATAAAAATAAAAAAAGACTGGGACTCAAGATTTTGATATACTCGTAATATAATAATTACGTTTAGTAGTACAGAGCGATTTCACGATATTGTGACGGTATCAATTATGAATTTGATGCGCTGATTGTGAAATTTAGGAGTTAGGGCATTTCAGTATTGCTACACGAATCAGTCAACAATTAACACAGATTGCCAAAACAATAGTTATAGGAAAACACTGACTTTCAATGTATACAACATTTCCTATATAATTGAATTTTAAACCACGCTTCAAGTTACGAAACGCGTTGATGTCTTTTGAATAAATTACTTAATTGATTCACAAATGAATTTATTTTTTACAAAATCTTGAATAATAATATGTTACTATGTTAAAGTAGCTGACTGTCTGACCGTCTGACTCAATAGTGTTGTAATCAGTGTCCGTGTCTGACTAAACGTCGAGTCGAAGTGGTCAAGGGTAGAGAAAGTACTTAGACGTAATCCGACGTAAGTAAGTCGAGATTAGCATAAGAAGTCTTGTTTGTATTTTTACTTTTTTACTACGTCGTCTATTTTGTGTCTCACGTGCTGGGCTTTACAAGCTTTCAAAGTCAAAGTCAAAGATTTATTTGCAGATAAATATGGTTACAAAAGTTCTTACAATGGTAGTATTGGTAGCTTAACATATTCAATCATAACTTAATGACAGAAAGGAGAAATTGGAGATCTTTCCCATTTCTATTTCCAAAACTCTCTGTTTTGTGTAATTTCTGGCCAAGATTACGCGGCTTACGTGATTAGGTCGTCAAGAAGTCTCATAATTTGGTTAAAAATCTAATCAGCCCAACCATCCTAAGGGTCTTTAAGAGGAGACTTATAGGCAAGTGCACCATCATTGACCACGTCGTGGCTTACCATCAAATGAGATAGTAGTCAAGAGCGAGCCTATCTATAATAAAAAAGTGTTATCCACGTGTTATCCTAATAAAATGCATAGTTTTTTCTGTGATATATTCACAGAATTTAGCATCGAGGTAATGTAACGTAACACGCAAAACACACTGTTTCGTCAATACAGCAGCATTAATTATTACATGTTTTATATTCTCGAACAGACGAAATTTTACATAACATATGGAGCAATGGATTAGGAATTTCATTAGGTAGTAATTTAGTAGTCTGGATTAGTACCTGATGGGTAAAATAGAATAAACTGAATTGTATGACAGGCTAACAAATTAAATCATCATTATCATGCCTAGCCTTTTCCCAACTATATTGGGGTCGGCTTCCAGTCAAGCCGGATTTAGCTGAATACCAGTATTATACGAGCAGCGGCTGCCTACCAGACCTCCACAACCCATTAAATGAGGTAACACGGTACTTCATGGCAAGACTGACAGGCTAACAAATTAATTATGCGTTTAGTTCTTTTTTTGTCTAGAAAAGTAGAACACTATTTCACAAACCTAACTTTCTTTTAAAAACCTTTAGTAACACAGTCACGTCGCATCTTCTTTCACTAATAGTACGTAGAAAGTGTGTGACTGTCTGTAAAAGGGCCGCCAGACTTCTACATACTAAATAATTCACGCGTGTATGTCCTTGCGACACGGGGTTTGCATGGCCGACACATACGCTCTGACTGCTAAACGAAGCTTCATAAATTAATCGGCACAGTTCGGTGATGTTTGGGAAACGTTTGAAATTTTTTGAATTTAGAAACAATGATGTATATTTCTTGCCATTTTGGAAACCGTTATTTTAATAATAAAATTATAATAATGACCTCTGTGACTTTAAAAAAGATATTTTATTAGCAACGAGTGTAGAATCCTAAATAGCGAAAAAAAGTCATATTTCAATACTTCAAGTCAGTTCCATAATACATACGAGTATTTTAAATTTATCTTTCAATCTACATCGTTCTTTCACTTTGTCTAAGAAAAGGTGGCCTAAATTTATTAGTACGAAAAAATACCTACCATTTAAGTACCTACTTCTCAAAATACACTACATGAAACCGTTACCTAAAACCAGCAAACAATGTTCTGGGTAATTATCAATATTGTCAGACCATGAAATTAAAAAGTTAAAAAGAGTATATTGAGGCTCCTAATATGTTAAAGAAATGTAATAAAATCTAGTATATTGCCTGAAACAGCAGTAAGTAGTTGGACTGCAGGAATATTCGATAGAGTAGCGGCAGCCGTGGAAGGGAAAGGGCAACTGAAGAAACACGGTCAACCTGTCAGTTTAATTCATGAATCCCCGACCGGTCCTATGAGACCGCGCTGTTATTGTTTTACTATTGTGTCTCGTTTCGCGGGTATTGATAGGTTAAGTCAATTAAAGACTGACACTTCTTTTCGCTCCTTGAGAGTGATAGAAGATACTTGATAACTTTTTTTTTTATTTCACATAAACCAGTGCTTGACTGCAATCCCACCTGATGGTAAGCAGTGATGCAGTCGTTGATGGTGAGGCGTATTCACTCTAGTCTTGAAGACTTATAATCGGACGGAAAGACAGCAGCAGGCAAATTGTTCCAGTCCTTCGATGTACGCGGTATAAACGACGAGGCAAAGCGCTTAGTCCGGACCGTGCAGGTTTCGACAACGTAAGGATGGATACTCGCCGTACGACGGTTCATCCCATGGTAGAAGGGAAATGGCGGAATTAGCTCATGCAATTCCAGCGCACACACATACTTGATAACTAGTTTCTGCCAGAGACTTTACCCGCGTAAGAGCAGGATTCTCCATATAAAGTCTGAACTCCCGTTTCTTCTTCTTAGGGGGTAAATTTTGGAAAATCCTCTCATAGTGCTCGTCTACGTCATAAAAGGAAACCTTGTGCAATATTTCATGCTTCTAGTCCCTGTAACTTCGGCTGTGCGTTGATATGTTAGTCAATCAGTTTCTCCTTTTATATATACACTATAGATAATTAGGTTTCACTTCCCAAACAACAGCTTTAGTGGCTTAGCATTTGGTAATTTCTGTTTATCAATAGTTGGTACGGCGCATTATTGCACAAAGCACTCGGCAATATACTTTGTGCCTTGTGCAATAATGCGTTAGATCTCTACAGTCAATATGGATGAGATTAGAATTCATGAAGCATGTTCAGTCATGAATTCATAATTCCTACAGAAGGTCGATACCTACATAAATGTGTTATAGTATATTCGTTGATTTATGCTGATTTTAACTGATCATGAAACTGGAGAAGACTATCAGGGCCGAATAATAATTCTGAATAATTAGATGTTCCTTGAAGATGCTGCAAAAGTAGAAGATTTTTCGGCTAAGTGAGGCCAACTAGTGGTGTGAATTTTCCTGAATTGAACATGCACATATAATAAAATATATTTAGTTTATTTTCTCTAGTTTGTATCCTATTGTAGTTTCTGCTGCTGGGTAAAAGCTTGCTCTTTTCAGACCTCTCTGGTTTTCGCGATCTCAGTATTTTATTAAAGAAAATATCATCATCTACCTAGCCTTTTCCCACTATATTGGGGTCGGCTTCCAGTCAAGCCGGATTTAGCTGAATACCAGTATTTTACGAGGAGTGGCTGCCTACTAGACCTCCACAACCTGATGTAATAGGTTAAGATGGTCACCCATCCACAGACGAACTTTGGCAAGCGTTGCTTAACCTTGAAGAACGACCTGTGCGGCTGTTATTATCTAGCCACGAGCTCCTCCATTTTATTAGAGAAAATAGTTATCAGAAAAAACAAAATCAAACATTAAAGGCCGCTCCACTTAAATCAGTTTTTTGTGTAAGTTTATTGAACTCTTCTACTGTCTACACAATTATCTCTTGGCAATGTCAAAGTTAATGTGCTGTTGTCATCTAAGCTATCATTTGTATCAGTCACCTTCGCGTTACATTGTAATTGGATCTAGCTTTGATTGATTGGTATTGCATTGTTTACAGAGCGATTGTTACTGGAACGGTGGTTGCTGAAAACTAGCACCGCAGACTGCTGTAGATGTACTCGTAAGCTTAGCAATTGGCTATCTTTGCTTAGATGCGGCGCACAACTTGGATTTTTTAGTTGAGTTTTTTTTATTAAGCCGTAGGTCCCAGCTGTCATTTGCAGATCTTTGGCAGTCGTTGCGGATAGTCAGAAGCCAGTAAATCTGACTCCAGTCTTGCCATGATTTACCGTGTTACCCCAGTTAATGGGTTGTGGAGGTCTGGTAAGCATCCGCTCCATGTAAAATACTGGTATTCAGCTAAATCGGCTTGACTGGAAGCCGACTTCAATCATCATCTGCCTAGCCTTTTCCCAACTATATTGGGGTCGGCTTCCAGTCAAGCCGGATTTAGCTGAATACCAGTATTTTACGAGGAGCGGCTGCCTACCAGACCTCCACAACCCATTAACTGGGGTAACACGGTACTTCATGGCAAGACTGGAGTCAGATTTACTGGCTTCTGACTATCCGTAACGACTGCCAAAGATCTCCAAATGGCAGCCGGGACCTACGGCTTATCGTGCTTTCCGAGGCACGGAGGAAACTCGTTATGTTAAGATGGTCACCCATCCACAGACCAACCTAGGCAAGCGTTGCTTAACCTTGAAGATCGACCTGTGCGGCTGTTATTATCTAGCCACGAGCTCCTTCAAGGAAGCCGACTTCAATATAGATGGGAAAAGGCTAGGCAAATGATGATGATTGTTTTTATTTTATGTTTGTTTCTATCGGTCCCAACCCAACACTGGTTGCAATAGAGCATAGGCAACCTAGGCAAATTTTTTTTTAGTTGGTTATCATCAGAATTATTTCTCTCGCTCCATGGTAAAGCGGAAGGATGTTTCACACTTTTACTGACTGTGTTCTGTTTATGGTGCAACACAGTTGTGCCTGGTCCACACATGACCTAATAGATTGTTCTGTTTCATTGTGCGTCTATTCAGGCAGAATAAATTTTTTTTCTTACTTTTCTATTCATCTTCTGATAAGTGTATAAAGTCATTATTATCTGTGGGTGACTTGATCACAAACTCCAATTATCCAGTCTCTCTTCAGAAAACACAGCAATGCCACCTTCAAAACATGGCTAACAACACGCCTCCAAAAGATTCCAGCTCGCAATATGTCCGGAGTTTTCCTCATTATCCATTCATGGTATTCACGGCTTTGGGTGAGTAGCGCTGATTCAGACGGACAAAGCCACTACCTGTGTTACTATGGTCTATCGGTTTAGGTAGTTAACTAAAGGTAAACAATCTTGGTATGTCTTTTTATATTAAAGAGGTCGTATATAATATACACAAAGATTATTTAAATTTAGTTTATTAGCTAACATCGATTTAGGTAAATACCTAGTCGCAAAGATTTTTATATACAATTTATAGACAACTTTTAGATAAAAAGACATGCCAAGATTGTTTACATTTAGATAATTACCTAAACCAATAGACCATAGTTCGTTCGTAGTACGCAGCTGTGTGTGACCTAACATAGTACAGCTGGCGATTGAGCAACGCAAGCAATGGCCATACCCAGCCATACCCTTGACGAATCAGTGACATTCTTTTATCGAGCTATTTACATTATTGAGGAGACGTTTTATTCAAACGTATTAATTAATAGGATAGGAATTTCTGACAGATTGTGATAGAACTGTGTCATCCACCCAATGTCTGTGTCATTGGTCTCGCTTTACAGCAACACTATGCTTTGTCAATGAACATATACGAGTAGGTATACCTACAGGAACGTTGACATCTGAGCTGGACTTGTGATTGGAGTAGACCAGGGTATTTCCTGATACTTAATTATTCTTAATCGCCTTTATTAATAACTGCAGAATACAAGAATTTGTAAGCTCATTGTGTCGCACCAGTAGCTGGGTTATGGAGACCAAAAACAGACACTCATGAAACATACTAGTATGAAGTTCACATAATTGTCTTAATGTTTGAATCCCCGACCGGTCCTATGAGGTCTCATAGGACCGGCACTGTTATTGTTTTACTATTGTGTCTCGTTTCGCGGGTATGTGATAGATTAAAGATGAGTTCAAGAAGCTACTGCAGGTTTACGTACCATATTCTTCCATTAATTTGAACAACATGGTTTTTTAGTACCTATAGACGTAGATTAACGATGATGTAAAACTTCTCAAACACAAGTTTAAGAGGCTCAATATTAAAATCGAGGTCGTCTTGCGATAAGAAGGAGTAGTCACTGTTGTGCAAACTGACCTGTCTGCCTGATTTAGAGGTCTGTGAGGGATTAGTGAGGTCGTTGCGCGCTGTGAATTCATAGTGAAGCCTTGTGCTAATCTGTTATAGCATCGAATCAACAGGGAAAGGAAAAATCAGTCCATTGATTGCATTGTACGAAAGAGCTCGAGATGCGTTTGCGACGCTGGAACACAACGAAACACGTGGGTTTAGTCAGTAAAACTCTGACCTACCTTTTGCTCCACCCAGAGCGGAAGGAATTGTTTGATAATTTACCACCCTAAAAAAATATTAAGAACATCGCAAAGATACGAAGTAAATCAAAAATCTGCGTTGCCTTTCCCCAAATAGCGCCCGCTTTCTTCCACTTCAAATCTACCCGGATGTAACTGAGTATAAGAATGTAACAGTGTTTAAAACAAAGCACCTGCCTAGTTTACAGCGATGACCCAGTATCGGGGTAACACGATACGCTCCGGAGAGGCTGGTGTCAGTTTTTCTATCCGTTTTACCTGTCAAAGATCCCAAGTGCCTAACAAGTAATCTACTGGCTAAATCTGACATGTAACCTAAGTGGCAGTAAGCAAGCGTAATGATCGCCGTGATTTTAAATTAAATTACAACAGTAATCTCATAATTGGACAAAGAAAGAAACGGGTGCGAATCGTATGATGAAAGAAATCGATTACACGAAGTGAAAGGTATTCCTAAAGATATACCATCGTTTTAAATGTAATGTTTATGAGTTTTTAAAACTTTTGTTCGTTTGTATTTTGGTAAGATTTTGAACTTGAGCTCTAAAGTTAAAAAATCATACCACCCCATAAAGCACGTGATAATATCTGCCAAGCCCTTTCCATCACTGGAAAACAAGGAGAATAGCGATGTGCCACCGGTACATGGTGGATATCCTACCCATACACTTAAAACGTTTTGGAAACACATTCATGGGCGTACAGTTAAGGAGTGAAATTCCCGCAGACTAAAGACCAGTTTCGTGATCCTGGGGATCTTTAAATCAAGAGTGAATATACATATTATATCTAGGCAAACGTGCTGCATCGTCGAACACATTGTCGCTTTGCATCAGGTGAGATAGTGGCCAAGCGTGAACCCATCATCAATTAAAAAGAACACGAGTTTTGCCTAGAAAATCTTTCCTTTGGTTCTTACGGTGAAGAAAAATGACATGAGTAAACTGGCACACCTTAGAACCAAAAATTTGAAAACAGGAAAAGATGATATTCACTAGCCTACACAGAGAGAGAAAAAGTCTGCTTCCCAGCAGTGAAAACACTATAGACTGGTTATACTCACACCTTCGTCACTAAATCTAAAAACCATTTTTATGTAGAGTTTAAGTGCCGTATTCGAATGATTTACGATAGATTGGCGATAAACTTGTACCTAAACATGTTTATTGCGGAGAAATGCCTGTAACTGTAATTTTACAGGCAGTGATTAAACATGCATTTTATTCGTTTATTGCGTAGTAAACACTTGTTGAAGCGTGTGATTTAGGTAAATTCTGATTTTCTAAAAACTTCTCCAAGCTATTGTAAAGTAGCAACTCTAACAACCCTCTTTCAATATGAACATCAACATCATCATTTAGTCGAAAGACGCCCACACCTGGCCATAGGCCTCCCCCTAACCCTGTCCTGTGCATCTCTCAACCCTGATCAGGTCTACGGTTCACCTTGTGGGAGGCCTACCAATGCTGCATTTTCCGGCGTAGGCGGTTGCCACTCCAAAACCTTTCGGCTCCATCGACTATCAGTTCTGCGAGCAATGTGCCCTGGCCACTGCCACTTCAGTTTGGCTATTTTAATAAATAGCCTTATACTATCTCCTTTTTACATAAGGTTACTTATATCCAGTTAATATCACCCTTCATCTTCCCACAGCTAAACCAAAACCTCTTTCCAGGACTCACAGCTCCTTCGATAAAAGGTATATTTAGACTGGTATTCGTGATCAATCCAGCTCGTCCCGTCATCTTCTACGAGGTCTGCTCCAACAGCTTCTAGCTAAGATTGGCTGTGATTATTTTGGCCCGTCATATTCATGCCATTAGGCTTATACAAAATGTTTACTTTTATTTTTTCGAACCAAATATTAACAATAGTTTGTGATTGGAGTCTCATTTTGGGCAATTTATGCTTAGCTATATTAGGAGACTCCCGATTGTGTGATAGATTTGGCCACCTCTTGCAGCTTTTTAAACTTTGTCTATCAAAATGTGAGTTTAGGAACTACACCCTTTTGCATTCTACATCCTTTCGGTCTTACTACCCTGTCTGAGACTCCGTCAAACAGTGCACGAATGATATTATATTTATTAAAACATCAAGTAACATAATAGTTCACACGCCGGCGGGGTATATATTTCCGTCCTCCATTTCTGCAGGCTATACCAACAAATATGCAAAGTAGGCAATCCTTCACCCCGCACCGTCGCAGCCTAGTCCACTTTCCAGCGTAATCCAAACATGGCTGACCTTATAATAGCACCGCCGCGGTTATAAACTATAAGAGGCCTTTGAACGAGCCGTGGAGGCGCGGGATAGTGCTGTGACCTACTGACACCGCGCGCATTGCGAACTACATTAATCTTAGGATGCAAGTTACTAGTGTTTAAGTTAGGACATTCTGTGGTACTGGCTACTATTTGCTTTAAGAAAGAGCTGAGCTGAAAGAATACGGATTTGACGGTCTCCTCCTTACTTTCTTACGTAGACTAAAGGAACAAGAGCTGCCTTGTGTGAAGCTACCTTTTTTTAACTTTAACCCTCACAAAGAATTTTCCTCAATAGAGGAGAGGGTATGAGGAGTATTCCTCGTACCGTGGCATGAAACGCATGTTACTAAAAGAGTTGCAAATATATATATTATGGACGGATGAAAAGGGAGAGGGAATCCAAAGAAGGAATGGGTTGTGTGAGAAGGATATGAAAAGAGAGTCAATGAAGTAAGTGAAGAGAATTAAGAGTAGCAGAGGAGCTAAGAAGGAACCAATTAGAGTGTTGAACGTCATAAACGTTTTGATCGCGTTGACGTAAAACAAACTCGCACTAGGCACACACAGTAGCTTACCCTTGGATTGGTTTCCTCTATGCTCTGATCAAATCGCAGATTCACATATCCGGCATGACTTTTATTTATTTAGGACGAATCCAATTGTGGTTTTCAACAAATCTGGCAGTTTTCATTTAGATTCGTGAACGTGTAAAAACATTTTCAGGGCCAATATACAAAATAAAGTCACGATCCAATAAGATACAATATGGTTAAAATATTGAGTTCTGATTCTGAACAAAATACCCGGAATGATATAAGGCAGATTTAAACATGAGAGCCAATGGCCTTACTGAAAAGAATGTCGAAGATCGGGCAAAATGAAAGAAGCTAAGCCAGAAGGCGGACCTTGGCAATGGCCGGGATCAACGCCAGGTGGAAGAAGATAAGGCAGATTTAACATAGTTTTTTTTGTGAGACTATGTTGAAGACAGTATCTTTACGGAGCCAATCGAATCGATTGCAGTCTTAAAAGTCCAAATCAGTGAATCCGTGACAAATTTATCCGAAAACGGATTGAAAATTCTGATGAATCTGTAATGTCCTGTCAGAGGAGGACATTTTTCCGATACCAATTTTTATTTATAATTGCTAAACCTTACTCATTCTAATACAACAAAAGTTAATATTTTCCTTCAAAATTTTTTGTTTTAAAAAGTCAAGTTCTTGTTGAAAAACCCTTCATTAGAACAAAACTATCAAGTACGATTATGAACTACTTTCAAACAAAACAAAACTCATGGAGAAATTCAACAAACAAAAAGAAAATTACCTACAAGGCTACTCCACAGTTTACTGTTCCACGTAGTTACATTAGTGACACATGTTCCATTCATTTTTTATCATTATTTGATCGAATCAATACGTAATTGCTAACCCTGGGCCGTATACATACACGTAAATATCTGTCTACATGTACACGAGTAATCACTATTATTTGAATAGCTACTAATGATAATCACTTTTTAGCATTTCACAATAATATAATGAAAAACTAATGGATCCTGTGTATTATTTGTAATATAGTTCAAGGAGTTTCGATTGAGGGAAATAATTATAAGTTTCAACACTGTTTGATATAATGATAACTTTCTATGATGCTTTCAAGACCGGTATTGTTTACCACATTCTCAATAAGAACTAATGAGATTCATTAGCTAACTTGTCTTTCGTTTTTAGGCTCGCACTTGACCATTAGGTACCTGTTTACCCATTGGAATTTAAAAGAGACTTCGACTTCTGAGTTTGTTCGGTGTTTCTTCCCAGGCTTCCCTAGCTAATTGGGATCAACGATTTCATTTAGTTTAAATTGACGATAAATATACTTGTAAAAGTGTTTTTAAAACCTATTTGCAAAATAAATACTTATCACTTATCATTTATTTTGTTTCTACATAGTATTTAATAAAGCACAGGTTTACCCTAGTTATTTTTTGCCTAAACTAGGGTAATCCTGTGCCTTAAACTCATGCGTTCTGTGTTTTGATTTAAAGAATATTTGTTATTATAATTTAAAAACCCAGAAAAATCTATCTAATTTCGTCCTAACATCACACCACTCCGTCCCGAGTCTCAACGATTCACGCGACGAACACAATGGAATGGGCAAGCGCAAGGATGCGTGATCGACGGACAAAGATACCGGCGCAGGCGCACGGCGCGGCGGCGGAGCAAGTGGTCGCCTGGTCGCTAGTCGCTGTGGACCAGTTAGAGTGATTGATGAGGTGAGAGAATAGCGTTGCGAAACTTCTGTGGATTTTGTAGCGGTAGGATTTTATAGTAAGGTACGGTTACAGGTAGGTTTGCACTCAGGGAATTTCTAAAAAGGAAACCTATGGTCCTAGAACACAAGGTACAACTACAGGATTAGGTGTGGTTTAAGTCAGGATAAGTCTGACACGCCTTGAGCGAGAGATGTTAGTTGATGATTTCCACAATCAAAAACAAAATTATAAAAAAATAGATAAGCTTTACTAGAATTCTTTACTCGCTGCGGGAACGTTCGAAAGACCAATTAGATTTGTAGGAAGGAAGTTGCTATGCAAAATTAAAAATAAAATAAGAAAACTTAGGTTTTGACAGAAGATAGGGGAATATCGCACCAAACTGCGATGCGATGGCAAAGCATCGGTTCAGGTGACCAGACAATATGCGATGCTATTCAATTCACAAGTTCTTACGATACGCATTGCGAGCTCGCGATTTTTACGATATTTTATGATTTTTAGGTGAGAAATCATCGATCGAATCAGCGCTCTTTGGCGGAGTAGGAGGGCAGATCAGACTTTTATTAACTAAGACCCACCACAGCAAGGCAAAGAAGGAACATTCCTTCTTCTTTGCATTCAAAAGCCCCAAGTTATCCTTTCAAAAGCGAACCCATGACTCCAGAGGCTTCCAGCTTTATGTTCCTATTACCTAAGATATCCGTCAACACAGCTGTTAGTCAGTTACGTAGTACGTTGGCACCTAGATTGATAGCCAGTAGCCCAGTAGGGGAACAAGGAAGGGTCACCTGACTGCAGTGCGTTACTCACCTAAGTGGCGAACTGCCGTAACCGCCCGTAACCTTGGTTGCGCAAAACTAACCGGCACTTATGGCTAGTGCCATGACGTAGATGTATGTCTTGCGGCTATTTTTAGACTTGTCTAGATTATCTAGGTGCCTACCGTTTTTTTAAAGTTTGGGAATGGGTGAATCATTAATGAGTGTAGAAGACGGCAGTACACGTAAGGGAACGGACATCCTTACGCTTCAGTTGCCAGGACCCTGACCCCGACTACCAGGCAACGTAGGCGCGGGCTGGTTGACGACGAGCAATAGGTAGGTCACCGTCCGCCTGTCCGTAAGCCTGAGTCATCGACGGCGCTTAGTATCATGCACACCTCAAAGAGATGTCAATAAAACCGTAGAAGCTGTGCAGGACCGGTGCCTACTAGGACCATGGGAGGATTTCTGAATAGGTCTCTCATGATTCTAGAAAGTAAAAGGCCACAGAACGAACATACGTGAAGATTTAGTTAGTAATAGTCCGACACGCCCTCCCGCCCCCTGCTAGAGCGAAAAAAGAAGTCATTAAAAGATTTCCCATCTCAAAAAAAGTAAATCTAATCAATGTTTAAGTATTATTTAACTACCCAAAGATACTACTACTGGCTTCCTGAAAGCAAGTTCAAAAGTGTCTGTTTGTACAACAGCTATTAATTGTCATGTCAATGTATTTAGTCGCAATGCAGTCATTGTGGTCGTACGGTAGCTTGCACACTAAAATCCTGAACTGAAAACTACTAGGTAACTGTAACTTATATATGTAGGTTTAATAGGAACTTTTTGAGGGTTCCGTAACTGAAGGGTAAAACAGGACTCTCTTATTAATTACTCAGATACCTGCGAAACGAGACACAATAGTAAAACAATAACAGCGCGGTCTCATAGGACCGGTCGGGGATTCAAACGTTAAGACGGATAGACAGACAGACCGACAGCAGAGATCCGTCCATCTGTCTGTCTGTCCGTTTGTCACCAGGTTGTAACTCATGAACCGTGGTAGCTAGACATTTTTAATTTTCACAGATGATGTATCTCTGTTGCCGTTATTGAACAACAAAAACTAAAAACAGATCAAAATAAATTTTTAAGTGACGCTCCCATAACGCGATTTTTTTTTTGTTTTTAGCCGTTATTTGCTAAGACCGGTAGGGAATCCTTCTTGGGCGAATCAACAAATAACTTGCAGTTCAATGTTTAACCGACAAAATTCCACCTGCATTTCTTCAGTAGACCTTTCCATTTCAGGACCACAACCACTTCTAAACATTCCTGAAACCCTAACGACCCTAAGAGACGTTTGATTAATACCTAATTGCTTTTGCAGCGGAAACGCATTGCTGTGAGCGTAAATAATTAGCCCCTTTTAGCCCCGTGATTGCGCTAAGTTCCTATAAAGAGTATAGTGAGGAGGCCTTTTATTTGCCAGTGCAAGCTTGCGTTTCATAAAAACTTAATTACACTATGATTGGCTGGAAACGTTTTGCTGACGAGTGGTTTTGTGGAATGTCAGTTTTGTGAGGCTTAAATGAAATTGCTGAAAGAGGTGATGAGACCCAGAAGCGTATATAGTAGCTAGTTCTACTGGGGTCCTGTTAAAAAATAAATTAAGGATATTACTATTAATTAATACAAAATGGGTCCTATTAACACAGAAACAGCTAGTTCTAAATGGGCCTTGTATCATAAAACTAATAATTTGGCCTGTCACTGTATGTATTACGAATTTTAGTAAATGTCAGGGCCCCAGTGCCTGAGCACGGATCCCCTAATGAGTGCCCTATAGTGAGACCGAAAAAGGGATTAAACCTGTATTTACTAGCTTCAGCCCGCAGCTTCGCCCGCGTACATAAAATATAGTCTATGTCACTCAGGAATACAGCAGCTTTCTATTGGTGAAAAAATTTTAGCAGTCGGACCAGTACTTCCACAGTTTACCTCATACAAACAAAAAAACGAACTTTACCTCTTTATTATATTAGTGTAGATGTAGTACAAGTACCTAAAAACATAGGTTTATAGGCTTCATTATTACTCACATGCAATAATATTTTTTTCTTTGTTTAATTAATAAATAATAACTAAGTGATTATTACCTATTAGGTAGGTATAAGTAATTCAGCGTAACTAATTTGGTAACTAATGATTTCAATTGCGCGATTCTGCTCTTGGTTAATTGCATTTTCTGTATCAATTCATACTGAAACTCGTCACAAATTTTCTCTTTTCTGATAATTAATTATTTTCTTATTCGTCAAAAAGGCTCCATCATAAAATTCGTTTGTTACCTAGCGTGTGTTTATTATCATAATGTAGATAGGTAGGTACTTTAGATTTTAATAAATAATTGTTTGGTTTCTGTTCTTACATTATCTGCTTATTATTCTTATTTTTTGCTGCACTGATTGCTATTATGTGGAGATAATATCACTTTTTAAAGTTTCAATCAATTCAATGTATGAATTCCTAAATTCTTTAATCATATTTAACGTTGTTTTCCCTCTCATAATTTTAATCAAATCCTTTGCCCCTAGAAATACGAAGGTGCCATATAGTTTAAGAAACACCATACCTAAATCGTTGCAAAGAATAGGTAGATACCAGTTGTTATCGACATCCATTAAACATTATTACGGTTGTAGCATACTTTTAACAGTAGGTAGTTACTCAGATACCCGCGAAACGAGACACAATAGTAAAACAATAACAGCGCGGTCTCATACGACCGGTTGGGTATTCAAACGTTAAATACATTTAAATACTTAAATTCTTATCGGTTTTGTCATATTTGCTTTGTTTTTAATTTTAAAGTGAAACTTTTATTACATTGCCTTATATTTTCGTCTGTGTTTTGCATGTCGCGTGACGGTGACGTCAGAGCAGCCGAGACCAATATGGCAGCACCAATACGCTCAGCTTTTGCGGACTGCTGATGAGAACTATAGATATTAATAGTATTTTGTTTGTATAAGTTTAAGATATAAGGTACAATGAGACTGTCATGACGTATTTATGTACAAAAGTTCCTAATTAAATAAAGAGAAATAAAACTATAGTTTGCATCAGCTGACCGTGTAGTGTATAGAACTTAGACTTTTACACATTTGTGCCAGTGCTCCACGCTATTGTGTTTGTTTTTCTCAGTGTTTAATAGGTATACCTTTAATGGAATATTATTCTGAATTTTTTTAGTTAAATGTCTATAATGTGGAAAAAGTTTCACTTATTACCATGTGTCATAAAAACCACACAATCCTTTTTTTAACAGCACGTGCGTTGGATTAGGATACCCTAGAAGTAAGTCCACAGGGTGAACTTGATAGGTGAAGGTCACAGCTCAACTGCGGCCAAGAACCTAACGGGCAACAGACTCTTCAATAAAAATAAAGTAAAAAAGACAAGCGTTCCGTCTTGTTAAGAACTTATTTGTTTAGTTGAAAATTGTTTGTAATTGGACAATTGGTCGGCTAAAACTAGGCAGTAACCATACAATTGCTCTTGCTCCTAAGTACCTACTAGACTAGATTATTCCGCGGCTTTACACTCATAGAATAGAATAGAATAGAATAAACTTTATTGTAGGTACACCAAAATAGTTACAAGATCTTTTTTACACCAACTTATATGGGTGCAATGGCGGTCTTATCGCTAACTGCGATATCACTCACTCATCACTCGACTTCCCTCATGTATTATCATTCCTACATGAACCATATACAGGAAAAGTTTTTAACCACTGCTTAAATTTTTTTTGGTGGCTCAGTGTAAGTAATAGAACACAGATCGATCTTCAAAGTTAAGCAACGCTTGCCAAGGTTGGTCTGTGGATGGGTGACCATCTTAACATAACGAGTTTCCTCCGTGCCTCGGAAAGCATAGGCTGCCTACCAGACCTCCACAACCCAATAACTGGGGTAACAGAGTACTTCATGGCATGACTGGGGTCAGATTTATTGACTTCTGAGTATCCGTACCTACGACTGTAAATGACAGCCGGGACCAGTGGAAAACTGACTGACTGACATATCAACGCATAGCCGAAACTGCTGAGGCTAGGAGCGTGAGATTTTGCTAAGCGAGGATAAAGAAACTAAGCGCAGATTTTCCAAAATTCACCCCCTTAGGGAATGGACGGGGTTTAGACCCCTGTTTCATTTTCAAAGGGGGTAATTTTTTTTGTTGATCTATAAACCTTGTGTAAATCCTCCTAGCAGCGGACAGCGGTAGTCGGAATCGATCAGTGGCCGGTATGTATGAAGTTTCGCGGAACACGCGGCCGTCGCGCGGGCTGTGCTGTTGTACACGGCTGTGATTAACTACTCATTAGTGAGCATGTGGCCACGTTCTCATGCTGAAAACGAACTTTTCTTTTCATATATGACACGGTTTTCCTGAAAACGATTTTGTTTTGAAAAGTATAGCAAACTGCTAATCACTAAATGCTTGATTCTTTTTGTATTTAAACTGTTCTGTCAGTTCTGTGGCTTATTCTTGGTAAGATGTGGCTGGAGACTGTAACACTGATAGTTAAGAAGCATGCTGGTACTCACTGTGTCTCGATGAGTTCGCAGTTGAGCAGCAGCTTGTTGGGCCCCAGCTCCACCACGGCCACGGTCAGGTCGTGGTGGTACACCATGCGCAGCGTGTCGTTGCCCACGCGCCGCCCCGTGTACGGCTTCGCCCCCGCCGCCGGCTCCCGGCGCTCCGCGTCCTCCGACCTCGCCCCCACAGTCCCCACCAGGCCAGCCAGTGACCATCCCGCAGGAAAACTGAACGCAAACGGCTTCGCAGACGCCGACGGCGGCGAAGACACCGCGATGCAAAATATAACAACAACTGACAACAAGGATTTCAAAAGTCCGTCCGCCATCGGAGCACCGCGGGTGATGGCTTCCCGCGCAGATCGCACAGCACTCAGCAAGCGCCGGAATGACATGTTGTGGTTTTGATTAAACTTTGTATTGGCTAAGGCGAGTTCCGCTCGGCCATGTCGCGAGCGTGCGGCCCGCGCGCGCGTCTGTCGGGGACTGGCGCGCCGCCGGCCCCGGCCACTGCCCACTGCTGCGCGATCAGCACTTTCTTCGCGGTGACGTCACGGCGGTCAGTGCCTGCTGACCGAGCTGGTTTCACCCGCGTGGTCTGACTTCCGTGTGGACTCGCCTAAGGTCTAGGACTTGATAGCAAGTGACCTAGATCAGATCTACACTCGAGATAAAATTACGACGGACTGTTTACGACTGAACGTTACAGATAAAGATCGTTAGAGAAAAATTGGACAGATCGTGTAGTGGGGGGCTGATTACAGGATAAAGCTAATGGCTAATCCATCATGCTAGTTCCTCGGCAGAGTTTTCCGCTCTCTTCACAATGGTGGCGGGAAGTGGAACTGAATGAATGCCACTTCTCTAGATGAAGATCTTAGATTGTGGAGTATATTGTAAGTGTCAATGTCAGAGGAAATGGCTGATTGGCGTGTTAGTGGGCGAAGGCGATGGGCTGCCGACCTGACGCTTAACATCTTTATGAGTTATTTCATAATATTAGAACACGTGCAGTTGTCAGGGAGCGTAAGGGAGGATTTAGTTAGCCCTTTTTCATAAAAGATGGCCCAACAAAGTTTGGGACTCGTTTTCGAAACGATCTATCAATGATTGCGTAAGTATATTGCCAGTCTTAGTTTTAGGCCTTTCCCCAGTTGCTCTACCGTGGCTCTACCACACGTAGTTTCAGTCAGACTGGTTGCTGAAGACCCAGTAGTCTTTGAAAGTTTCTGAAGGCAAAAAGTTACAAAAACCATTATCAACCATATTACTCAGTAAGCTGGATTGACAAATATTTGATGTCCTTGAGAAACATCAATGGAACTGGGGAAACGCTTGAAAGAGTGGCTGAGACCCCGAAACATAAAGGGTAACCGAAGGACACAGGTAGATTTTAGTCAATAAAAGTCTGACTCTTTCTCTTGAGAGAGAGAAGTCAGTTGATAATAATTTCTCAGCTACAATAAAAGTTAAATGCGAAATTTGGAAGCCTATAATACTGCTAGAAAGTGATTTGCTTTTAGTTTGTATCTTCCAGTTCATGGAAACAACATCGAAAGTTGCTTTTGATCGTTTGCCAGCCAGAGGTCACGAGGTCATCGTTACGTATATTATGCGTAAGAAAGGAAAAGCAAGAAAGTTAAGTCATAAACAAGAACGTAACACCAACAAATGAGCACTATGAATGGAATAGTAAAACATAGCTTAGTCATTCTTTACAAATGGCAAATTCCTTAGCTCCTTTTGTATAAATATGATGAAAACATTTTAATATTTGCATAGAATTAAGTCATAACAAGTAGGTTGTGCCAACATACGTGAAGCCATCACTGGTGGTTATGTAAGGACAGAAAGCTGGTAAGGCGGCCACATATGATCAGTTTTTAGTTAGGTTTCAGATTCTCGAGAGATGGTATCTTAATATTATTGCATATCGCTGGGTTGTGTAATAACTGGTTTGAAATGTAAACTAGCTTCTGCTAGCGGCTTCGCTCGCGTGTTTTGAGCACTTCATCTCGTTCTCGTTCTTGTCTGCTGATTACAGGATAAAGCTAATGGCTAATCCATCATGCTAGTTCCTCGGCAGAGTTTTCCGCTCTCTTCACAATGGTGGCGGGAAGTGGAACTGAATGAATGCCACTTCTCTAGATGAAGATCTTAGATTGTGGAGTATATTGTAAGTGTCAATGTCAGAGGAAATGGCTGATTGGCGTGTTAGTGGGCGAACATTTTAATATTTGCATAGAATTAAGTCATAACAAGTAGGTTGTGCCAACATACGTGAAGCCATCACTGGTGGTTATGTAAGGACAGAAAGCTGGTAAGGCGGCCACATATGATCAGTTTTTAGTTAGGTTTCAGATTCTCGAGAGATGGTATCTTAATATTATTGCATATCGCTGGGTTGTGTAATAACTGGTTTGAAATGTAAACTAGCTTCTGCTAGCGGCTTCGCTCGCGTGTTTTGAGCACTTCATCTCGTTCTCGTTCTTGTCGTTTATTATAATGTATAGAAGGAGAAACTGACTGACTGACATGTCAACGCACAACCGAAACTATGGGGACTAGGAAACTTGTAATATTGCAAAAGATTTTCTTTTATAACCTAAGGGGATGAAACGGAGGTCTAAAACTTGTATGGAAAAACTCTTACTTTCACGCGGGCGAAGCCGCTGGCTGTAAATTATTACCTGTGTCTTAATCTAGGACATAATTGTTATCCTGGAACAAAATGGCACTCGAAGAAGAAATAAATATTCACGCACATTCGGACAACATTTAACCTTTTAAATAATATTAGTGTGAATAGTGAACAGTGATTATGTACTCATTTACTGTATATTACTAAAGACACCTGTCGCAAAATAATTAGCTAATACGTAAGATCTGACATATTGTATGAATCAGAATGTTGGGACTGTGAAAAATATGGATGAAAAATGATAAAGAAAATTCCCGTAGCCCCAGTGGGCCATATCGGTTGAATTGGGCTCCCTACGGTTTGATTAGGCCACCCGTTAGAGCCACGAGATTTTTTTTTAAATGTTTTCGTGAATCTCGAACGCAGGAAGTGTAACACGCTCTACCGCTCCTCACTAAAGCTGGAGAAGTAATTTAACACTAGGAGGCGTTGTCAACTCGGACTCGGTCCTTACCGGAGGACCGGACGGCGAATTACCCACTGCTCATCGTCTGCTACAGTCAAATCATCAGTTCTGCTTAACGGCTAGGCTTATTAGCGGTGCAGTGCAAACTGTCATTTGTTAGAAGCCCTACGGAATGCACGTTGTTTGACAGAAGCCTTACATTAGCACTTCGGTGTGACGTACGGTACCTACGCGGCTACGTCGCCGTCGCTTAAAATTAACTCAAGGCATCTAGCACAGCTCGTAGTTTAAACAAACGAAACTTACGAAACTAGTTGATAAAAAAAACCTAAAGGAGAAATTACTTTTGGTTAAAAAAAAATATACTTAAAGGAATTCTCGGAACTTAACAATTAACATACACATGCCAATGGAGTCTCCATCCGAATCCGAATTTTCTGCTTCCGATTACTTTCATTGTAAATTCTGAGGAAAGAGGAATCATTTGTCTAGGATTCTTTTGTAGTCTTTGAAGTGGTGGCAGTTGGCTGCGGAAATGTTCGAAAGCTTTGGTACTGCCCTGGAAGGTAAAGGGACAACAGAAAGAAAACAGGTGGATTTAAGTCAATAAAAGTCTGACACTTCCTCTCGCTCCTACTAGAGCGCGAGGAGTTATTTGATGATTTCCTACGTAAAAAAACAGAAATAGTGTAAAATTATTATTCAAATAATTAAACAATGTACATAATACAAAGTTACCGTTTTGTAATAAAAACATCTTACGTTATAGTTTTATCAGGATAATGAATACTTCTAAGGCATTTCAACGCCATCTATCGTTGAGAGGACTATCTACTCGTTTTAACTAATAGCCGCTAGATGGCGGTATAGGTGTGAAGTGTAACTGTATCGCCATCCCAATATTGGGTAATCTCACAGAAAATAAGGTATTTTCTGTTCCATAGGCAATCTCATGATACATTGTTACGTTGCTGCAAGTTTGGCAAGTCATAATTTACGAACCAGATTTTTTTGTGAACCTCATGAACCTCAAAATTTGTATGAATAAAACTCAATTTCTAACATATCATTTATTGCTAATAGTGTGTTGGATCCAGTCGTAGTCTGCCGTGACGGGGTACGAGACGAACACCTCCTCGTCGGCCTGCACCACTGCTAACATCTTCACTTTACTGTCGTGAATATACAGGACAGGACCACCCGTGGTTAGCTGGAAATATAACAACATGTTTTATCCGACAGAGCATAAATTACTGTATTATTACTATATTATATAGACAGCGTTGAGCTCGTGGCTAGATAATAACAGCCGCATAGGTCGATCTTCAAGGTTAAGCAACGCTTGCCTAGGTTGGTCTGTGGATGGGTGACCATCTTAACATAACGAGTTTCCTCCATGCCTCGGAAAGCACGTTAAGCCGTAGGTCCCGGCTGTCATTTGTAGATCTTTGGCAGTCGTTACGGATAGTTAGAAGCCAGTAAATCTGACTCCAGTCTTGCCATGAAGTACCGTGTGTTACCCCAGTTAACCTATCACATACCCACAAAATGAGACACAATAGTAAAACAATAACACCGCGGTCTCATAGGACCGGTCGGGGATTCATGAATTAATGGGTTGTGGAGGTCTGGTAGGCAGCCGGTCCTCGTAAAATACTGGTATTCAGATAAATCCGGCTTGACTGGAAGCCGACCCCAATATAGTTGGGAAAAAGGCTAGGCAGATGATGATGATATAGACAGCGTTGTCTACCGGGCGGTAAACTAGCCGCTGCAGCTAGTTACTGTCCGGTAATCATCCAGATCAAGACGTCAACGGTAGCGTAGTGTTCCACGCGCACCTTAAAGAGATGTCAGTAAAACCGTAGGGGACGACTAGCAGGGTCGAAGACTCTGAGGCCATGGGTTTGCTTTTGAAAAGAAAACGCCCTGGAACGAAAGGCAAAAACAGAATAAAGGAGTGCGTCTGACACGCCCTCCCGCTCCACCCAAGAACGAGAAGTCATTCGACGATTTCCTACCCAGAGACAGCGGCATTTTAATCAATTCCCTAATTTAGCCGACTCGAAATCAACCCAGTTAGCAGTTGCCTTAATTATCATCATCATTCCAGCTGAAAGACTGTTGGACTGTTGAACATAGGTCACCCTCAAGTGTCGGATGTGCGAATTCTCTCGACGCCAAATTGCCAAACAGAACAGATAGTCGATGGGGATGACAGGTTGTGGAATGGCGACCACATACTGGAAAACGCAGCGTTAGAAGGCCTCCCACAAAGTGGACCGTTGACTTTATGTAGGTCGCGGAAATCCGATAGAATAACTAATTACAATAATATAGAAGATTCTTGTAGAGAACCTGGCTAGGTGGGCTTGTCATAACTTAAATCGTCGAACTGATACGGAATGCGGGAGAGAAAGTCCAGGATCATCCATTGAAACGATTAGCCTTGCTTGGATGGGGGCTTTCTTTCTTTCTATTTCCAATAGAGGTATTTAAAAATTATACCTATTAAAAGAAAACCTCATACGAACCTGCGTAACATTGTCCATATCCTTACTGAAGAGACAGAGGACGTCCTTGTCTTTGTAGCTGTACATGGCCTGGCACTCCGTGTGGTTGAGGATCTGGCTCTCCGCTGATGAGCACTTCATCGACTCTTCGGAGCCTGACTCGTTCTGGAATAGTCAAGATAGGTAAGTTGGGTTTCCTATGAAACCAGTGCATAGAATGATGTTCAAGAAATATGTGTTTAAGTGTTTGACTTTGTAGCGTCAGGCAACTACTACGTAGTTGTCTGGCATTTTTGTTGGACTGGACTTATTTGGCGAAATCGTAAGACAGACGATGTTAGTTCTTCTTTTAATATTAAGTTTCTAGATTTTTTTCCCTGTGTATAACTTATGTGTGCCAAACAAAATATGTTTCTTTCTTACTTTCTAGCGTCGGAATATGATCGACGATTGCTACAATAGGCAATAATTATAGCGCAGCTTTTTCAAATAATTCAAGCTAGCAATACAAATGAATTCAGAATTACAGATAATATTATCAAATTAAAAGAACAACAAACTAGTATAGTGCTATTCGTTTTCAACTCTTTGTCACAATCTAATCATAATCATGTCTTAAGCTTGCATGGGCAATGCAAGCATGTCTTGAGCTCTCCGTCATCTTACCCTCGACAAGACCCATCCAAACGCCTTAACCACCCCTCTATCCACCTCCTCCTTCATCAGCTCCACGGCTGGACCTTCGGCCTCTGGCTCAATCCTCATCAACGCCAAGTAAGATCCGTCTTCTTCTACAGTAGCCCGTGAGGTGTTGGAGTACCGAGGCCGCACCACCCTGGTGACGTTGTGTGCTGAACCATCCATGAGCGGGTTGGTGGATTCAGACACTATTGTGTAGTGGCTGAAGCCGGTTTTGTTTGTGCTGGAAACATTAAGAGGTCAATATACAGGGTTGAATTATTCAGGGAAGCCCGGAAAAAATAGTTTTTCTTGTGTTAAATGTGATATCCATCTATTTTAGTCTGCGAGTTGAGCTAATTATTTCATATGATTTATTATTTATTTATTTCATGAAATATGAAAAATATCTTATCACGAAATAGCTTTGAACATATTTTAACAAGCTGGCCCTGTGACCCTCTAAGGTAGTAGAGGTAGTTTATGGTAGTAGAGGCCCTATGACCTGTGACCCTCTATTACCATAGAATTAGAGGGTCACAAGGCACAGAAGATGTATCTCAGGATTAAGCTAGTTTGCAAGATAAAGATGAGATAAATAAATCTTACTTGTTGGCACTCAAGACATCGATGCAGTTGGCAGCAGTCAGCACCCAGTGAGGAGACAGCAGCGTCCCCGCACAAGTCTGCGCCGTCACATTCTCTAGTGTCTCAAATATGGCGACCATAAATGGCGCCTGTTTCGGAAACTCCATTTTGGTCTTATTTTGAAATTCATAAGGTACTTTTTTAGAGTTTTCGTGCCCACGAAAACTCGTTCTAGAGATTAAAGTGAAATCGTTGTCGAATTTCGACTTATTTTCATCGAAAGACCTTGAAACATCAGGTTCAGGCTGATAATTATCGTCTAAGAGTTTGTCGAGAATCTCTGAGCTCTGTTCTTCGAGTGGACCGTTGTCGAATTGTTTGTCTTTTTTTAAGGAGGGTACAATGACTAGGTCTAGATCCTGGCTGACGGCGTTCAGGATCTGGTCGGTGGTGAAGGGGTCACAGTCTTGAATGATTGGATTCTCTTCGCTGTTTGTGAACATTGCGTTTTCAAATAAAGTGTCATTCATGGCGTGGTTGAAACCTAAAATAAACAAAGATTACAGATACGTACCTAGGTACTTATTTAAGTAATTTACAAGGCGTGTCTGCAGGGGCGTAGCTACCACCGTATCTGCCGTATCAATTATACGGGGCCCCCGGGCCACGGGGGCCCCCAAAGTGTGTAAAAAAAAAAACTTTCTAATTTATTTTATTGTACAAATGACAAAATTCTGTAAAGCAATTACTTTTTTTTCCGCCTTAAGCGTGCGTTCAAAAGTTGGCAACACTACACACTACTTTTCTTTTGTCAAAAATCTTTACCCCCATATAAGAGCCTCGAAACAAATTTTGTTATACGGGCCCCCGACAAGGCACGCTACGCCACTGCGTGTTTGTTTAAGTTTCTAGCAAGAAAACCCAAGCACTTAGCACTGAAAGTTATGCAAAAGTGCGGTAACCACATTTATAAACATTATGCTGCCCTTATTACGTTGGCACAGGTATAGGTATTATTTGTAAACACCGTCTTTGTTTTGAAAACGGTAGTAGTTATTGAGTTACAAAGCAAATTGCAATACTACTACACTACGAGTATAATACCTACACTATTACTTTTTTTGCCTACACTAACCCAGATTATTTGTGGTTCTAAATTAAATCAGACGTTATAGGTACATATCTACATAAATGCTACTGAGCCACTTCATCTTCTCTCTTCTTCTCAACTATGGCCTATGACAAAAAAATAATTTACTAAAAAATAAAAATGAAATGCTATTCGTTGGTAAGCGCATCATTTGGGAACGTCTGGAAGAACGAACGAACTGGTCAGGAATTCAGGAAATGAAGGAGCTTTTTCTATAGGATTTTTTGTTGTTCTATCACTGAGCTTGGAGTTCTTACCCGGACGTTTCGTCAAACAGGAACCTACCGAACTGGAGATGCCCGGCGAGGACCTGCATTAAGCGGAAGGTGAGGACACCGAGGCACCTCTCCAGCCACGTCTCAAAGAGGGGGCTTACCGTAGTTACCGCCGCGAATGAGAAGTATCTGAGGTGGTGTTTAACGTTTAAGTAGAGAATTTAACCTATCAATACCCGCGAAACGAGACACAATAGTAAGACAATAACAGCGCGGTCCTATGAGACCGGTCGGGGATTCATGAATTAAATACTAATTTACCTGCTAGATTATCCAGTAGAAACACGAAGACCGCTACGCTCGACATTTTGACTGGAATTGTTTTATCTGATCCTGTTTTAGTCTGAACCCCTTTTGCTGGCCTTACAGATATTGGCATCACCATCTGATATGATACATAAACGGTACGCACTGGTTTTGATCACTTCTTGACAGATAGATATTTTTCTCAGTTGGTGTTTTGCATACCAGTTTTTTTTAACAGTATTTGATTAGTAGTCGTTGTCAGAATCCAGATCTTTGACAGAAGAAGGTATCTTCAAATATTCTCTGTCTTTCCAAGTTTCTTGTCCCTATGTTCAGGTTTCTTCAGCGGTGACTTTTCAGGCGTGATGTCGGGCCCATACTGTTGGTTTTCACAAAACTATGTTTTGCAATCAATCCTAAACATTACTGAGCTTTTGTAAACATTATGTAAGGTACTCGTGTAAGTAACGGTTACAACATTTTTTTGTATCGAGCAGTAGGTACTTTCGTGATTTGCTCAATTGGGTTGGCACTTGTGACTTTTGAGTGACCTTTAAATACTATAAAATACTAAAAAAACTCGACCGTGTCTAGCTGTTTTTATAAATTCAAAAACTACTGAACCGATATTTATGCAGGTTTTCAACAACAGACAGATTGGTACATGAGAAGGGTTAAGGGGGATGTTCCAGCTTAGCCCGCGAAATTCAAATTTTCTTACGTTTTTTGCATTTTGAAAGCCAGTGATAAGTTGTATAAAGTTAAAAATACTCAAGCGGCTGTAAATGTAAATGATTTTTATGTTTATAATTATGTAACTAGTTACGTTTTACAACCGCTTAAGTATTTTTAACTTCATACAACCTACCACTGGCTTGCAAATTGCAAAAAACGTAAGAAAATTTGAATTTCGCGGGCTACCTGAAGCATTCACCTTAAGGTGTATAATTAATGCATGCATATTAGAGAAAACCTGAGGATATCAGAGATTTCCAACACCCGTGCGAAGCTGGAGCAGTTCTCCAGTTTTAAATAAAAAGGTCCAAAAATATTTTGATTGCCATGAATTTGGAACTATCATAATTATGTATGGCAATGAATTTGAGTTGCCAAAACCTGGGATTTTTATTTTAAATTTCTATTTCAAAGATAACAAGGGGAAAAAGATAACAAGCTTACACAATAATTAAAAATATTTATTTCATTAACATTTGTTCAATACATTCACAACCTGGACAAATACAAGCATTTATAAGATCACAATTATTACTCAACGCTGAGATTATTCCAGAAGCGTACGCACGCGGGGGCTAGAGATGTAAAGAACTCGAGTCTTTGAGTCTTAATTCGATAGACTCGGATCAATTTCACAAGACTCGGTGAACTAACAAAACTCAGAGCCTTGAGTCAAGCCGATTTGCAGTCCTTTCTCGAAAACTCGAGCGCCAAAACAGAAGTCGTATTTCAAAAGAGCTCGAGTCTTAAAAACAAGCTCATGTCTCAAAAGACTAGACTTAAGTGTTCTAGTCTGGGGGTGTTGTTGTAACGAGTCGAGCTGTGCAATTTGTCAGCTGAGCCTAAAATTTAGGACTCAAAAGACTCGAGTTCTTTACATCTCTAGCGGGGGCTCATTATCATATTCATAATATCTTTTAAAACTGTAGCCATCATACATTCAGAATCATAATTTGCATCTATGTATTTTAGGTGTTCGTTATAACAACACCTTGTAAAAGTGTTATAATTTAATAAATAAATAAATGGGAATAAAAATACCAATTTCAAACCGCGTGTTGATGAATGAATGATTGATGTTTCAAAATATAGGATTTACCATCTGTTTTTTATACCCTGAGACTAAAATGACAATACAACACAAAAGAACTGGCATCATTCCTATAGTAAGTTTGACATTGCCTGTGTCAATTTTGTCTCAGGGTACCTATAAAAACAGACTGTATGAATTTCTTGTTTATTTCAAACCACATGTAAATTGCCCCAATCTTTATAGCGGTCATTACTGGCTTCCCCCGCATGCGGGCACGCAACTAGCACTAGCAAATAGTGAGAGTTTTCTGTCTTTGGCTTCTGTACACTAAGTTTTGTCTTTGCCTCGTCATAGACACATTGAACGAAAAACTATGTACAAAAGTTCTAAACCCTCTCAGTCATAAGCCATTCAATATTAGAAAATATCAAGATTCCAAGTCTATTTACATATTTTACTATAAATAGTAGCCAAATTCTAGTAAAATACATTTAGATTTCATATTAATTTTAGTAAAGTTGTCAAATACTTCTTGCAATATATTTTTTTAAATTTTGTTTTAGTTATTTACAAATACTTAAGTACCCTACTTACATAAATGCATTATTTTCCTAGCTTGAAGTTACGTTAAGTTGGTTGTAAGTTGTAACAGTGAGTTTCTTACTGTATTTTTTTTTATTTAATTAAGCTTCTAGGAAATCATCTAATGACTCCCGTTCTAGGATAAATTAGGAGAGCGTGTCTGAATTTTACAGATTAAAACCACACTTATGTCTTTTCGGTTGCCCTTTCCGGTCTAGGATCGGTTACAGTTACCGGCACGTAAGTTGGCAAGAGTCGTGTGTTGCGCAGAAATCGTTTTTAGATCTATTTCGTGGTTAAGCGGGACGCGGGGTATGAGGTTTGGTGCAGTATTATAATAGTATTCTATGATTGGTGCGTTAGTCGACTTTTGCCCCCGCATTACGTCTACGTCCCGTTCGCTCATTCGCTTTTTTGTGCACCATGCGCGAATTTACTCCCACTACGTCAAAATCTTGCCAAGTTACGTGCCAAGTCATCCCATAGTGCTAGTGGGCATCGGCCCTGCTGGGCCATTACGGTTTTGCTGACATCTCTATTAGGCGCGCGTGTAATGCGAGCAGTACGCGCCGTCGCGTTGTCGACTTGGGCTCGGTCCGGATAGTTACCGGACATAATTTAAACAAACTAGGGGCCTGTTTCACCACCTATGATTAAGTTTTCAATATCTTACTTGGCAGATAATTTCATAGAAATTCTGTTCCATTTTTGAATTTATTCAGGAAATAGTGGCTACTCGGACATTGTGAAACAGGCCCTTAGTCATAGATAGAAACACTAGCGATGACATTTTTCAAACAAATTCTATTAATTTCTATTACAAATATATTTTTATTATTTCATTAATACTTATTACTAATATTATCGATTGAATGATAAAATATTTTGATTCAAAACTTGGTATGTTCTTCAATTGAGTATTTTGATATAAGTAGTGAGTTTTGTTATTAAATATATAGTATTGAAATATGAATGTATTATGTCGAGTACCTTGTAGAAATTGAAGTAGATGGAACTATTGGTAAAAATATTGACATCAAATATATAAGATTAAGTACTTTAATACATATTAACATACATATGTAATGTATGTTAATATGTATTAAAGTACTTAATACTTTACAAATACCACAAATATATTTATAAACACATATTTTGGCTTATATTATAAAAATGTAAATTCTCAGGATTTAAACAACTGTTCTTCATTATAACTGGGTAAAATATCTCTTGGTATTCAACTAAAAATAGGTAGAATCATAAACCAAAAAGTACAACATCCATAGCCAATCTAGATTGAATTGTAAAAAGTGCAGTTTTTTCTTGTATCCTAGCCGTCATTAACTATAAAGGTCCGATCACACAGACCGGCTCGGAGAGGAGAGCAGATTTTTTATCACGTCGAAAATAGACTTTTAAGTATTTTTCATAAGGTTTCATTTTTGCATGTGCACTGCGCATTCAAGCATTCTTTATGAAAAAACAGTGCACATGCAAAAATAAACCTTACTACAAATACTTAAAACTCTGTTTTCAATGTGTGAACGGACCCTAAATGTACAGTCAGTGCATACTACTGTCTGGCCCACATTTCGCACTTTATATTGCTAAGAGGGGTCAAGTAACATAGGGCACATACCGTACATATCTCTCGCTTAGTGATAACTGATAAGACTAGATAACTGACTTGAGCCTGCTGTAGTTCCCAAAGAAACAAAGTACCTGCAAATAGATAATGTAATTTTAGCTGCCGTAAAACAGTTTCTAAAACATAAATTGCGTGCAAATTATTCAATCACTTTCACACACAATCATCAGTGCACAAATAATTATTTTAGAACATGTTGTGAATTATATGAAAAGAGCCAAGGCAGTTGCGCCTTGCATGTATAGATAAACATATAAATAAAATTAAAGTGTCAGCTACAACAATCGAATTATTTAATTTCAACTTTATTTCAAGAGCCCAAGAAATTGATCATCATCATCTCAGCCGAAAGACGTCCACTGCTGGACATAGGCCTCTCCCAAGTATCGCCACAAAGACCGGTCCTGTGTATCTCGCAGCCATCGGATTCCCGCGACCCTCGGCAGGTCGTCGGTTCACCTTGTGAGAGATTGATACTTATTTGAAAATCTGCACCCGGCCAGGACACAGATGCTTTTAAATTCTCTTCTTACCTTAATAACTCCAATGGTCGTCCCTGAGATGCTGGCTGGTGTTGTCCGGGGTGTAGCCCTTGATGCAGGGCAAACCGGTGCCGACCCGCTTCTGGTAGTCCACGTACTGCGGCCCGAAGAACGTGATGAGCGTCAGCTCCTCGGCGTACACTCGCTCCCGGAAGAAGAACCACGAGGCTACTGCGTAGATGATCACGCAGACTGGGTTTAGCAGGGTTATCTGAAAAGATATGGGAGTTTCATGAAATGAAGATGCGAAGATATCGAACACTAACCTCTTTTTTTAAGGTTGGAAATCATCGATATGACTTCTTCCACTCTGGGCGGAGCAGGAAGGCGTGACAGACTTCAACTGACTAAAAGCCACTTATATTCTTTCTTTGCCTTTATTCCAGGGTCCCGGGGTTCTCTTTCGTTAATCCAGGACCCTAGTAGGGTTCGACCTTTTCGGGAACAACTTTTTGGTTGCGGATGCAAACGTAAGAATCATCATTTTAGCCGAAAATAAAGCATTACGGGATATCGGACTTCCCTAATGTCCCCACAAAAGCCGGTACCGCGACCGACCCCAAATCATCAGACCACTTTTTGTAAGGTGGGACTTCTCTTGCTCACGAGGACACGTTGGTGCACCGCCCAAGCGCGGTTTGGAGAGGCCTTCTTACGGTAAATTTTCCGGGATACGGTCACCACTGCATAACCTTTCGACACCAGTATATTACAATAATACCATCGAAATAAGTGAATCTTGTCTCCTACCTGTGTCCCAATCGACCAGTAGAACCAACCGACGTAGCTGGGATGCCTGCAGATGGAGTACACTCCGTGAGTCACCAGCTCGTGGTCAGGACGCTTCACGAACTGCACCTGAAACAGTAAAAGTAAAGTCATACTAAAGTTTTTTTTCGAGATGAGATAACAAGCTGACCGACTTATCCCGCTCTAGGATGGAGCGAGAGGGCGTGTCAGACTTGTACTGACTAAAAATCTCGCGTGTAGCTTCAGTTGCCCTTTACGTTACAGGGCTGCGGTAACTCTTTCGAAATCTAGCAGCTTAGCATAATCGTGCGCGTCTTTCCTATCGGGATAGAAATGTGTGCTAATGCACATGCGTGTGCATTAGCACACATTTCTCCATTTCCAGAGTGAACAGGCTCTTAATAAACTAGTACACCTTACCATCAACAATTGCATCATTGCTTATCATCAGGTGGGATTCCAGTCAAGCACTAGTTTACATCAATTTAAATTATATTGGTTTGACTAAGTATAATTGAGCTGTGGCATTGTTCTAAAAAACAGCTTAGAAAAAGAACAAAAGACAAACTTACCGTGTGATTGAAGTTAGTTTTAGCAGTGAACATGGCCGACTTCCTGAACACTTCTCCTGCGATGCACATCACAACACCACAGTATGACAGCCAGAAGAATGTCTTCATATCTGAAACAAAACAGTTCAATTAAACATAAGTTGTAAGCAAAGTTTTTAATGTTTTAACAAGCTTCTGAGAGGAAAATTAAACATAAGCTGAGGTTGCAGTTCTAAGCCAGGTTTTTGGATGTTTAACAAGATTCTGAGAGTTAAAAAGGGCTTCTGCATACTTGCAATCTTTTTAAGTATGCATTTCCTAATTGGATTCAACTCTTTAAAATTAAATTTAGTGTTTTATCTCCAATTGTATGTCAGTCCAAATGGGTTTGAAAGCAACATTACAGTAATTTCCCTAAACTTTTTAGGAGAACTCCTGTGATTATAAAAACACTAGTTAATACTGCCCAGGATATAGTATCTATCTGTATCTGCCCAGTCAGGAGATTACTTGCAGTGTTTTGATTGGTCTTAATATTTAGAGGTAGTTTATCCCAACTACATTATTATAATAAAAAGTGGAACTGTGTATGAGTGTTTTCTGTATGCATTCACATTTGGGTGCAAAGATCATATATTTGTTAAGTAGAATGATTAGTACAGTTGAATGTTAGAATAAAGAAAAATACTTTCAAAATACAATACATACCCGGGAAGAAATAAAACTCCACTGCCCATTCTATCCAACTTGCCACCGCCGCCACGCCATACTGAACACTATGGTTCAATATGAACGAGCTGACTGACAGTGTCCGAGGGTTTGTGAGTGCAACGGACACAAACTCGGAGAAGTGGAAGAATGAGAGTATTATGGTGTAGAGACCGAATACTCTCCAGCCGTTGTCAAAGGAGGTGAGGAAGATACCCAGGGAGAATGTTGCACCCAGGAATGCTGATCTTAATGCCACCTGTAAATAAAAGTTCAAATGTAAATTAAGACATTCTTTTATTTATTTTTTAAGGTGGGATATCTGTGGTATGACTTCTATTGACCAAAACCCTAAAAATATGTTTGTATAATGCATTGCATATGTAATAATACAGAATGATATCATTCTGCATTATCACAAATGTGATTCATGTCAACCTACACATGTTAATTCAATAAGCCAAAATTGAACCCAGATTGCCTTGAAAATATAGCTCCTAAATATTGAGACAAGTAGCGGTCTCGCTACTTGTTATGAAACCAAACTCGTAAATTTAATAACAATTTAAAGTATAGTAAAACCATTTTATTTACCTCATACATAAAGCCCGTGTAGCAGTATCTTAATATGAAGGTAAGGAGGCAGAAGTACAGTGCTGGGCCCCAGTATGTAAGGGCCCATAGCTCCGAGGAGAATCCTAGTACACTTCCAGAAAAGAACGAAGTCGTAAATATAAGTGTAGAAATTAAAAACCACATCAACGCCTTTTTCCCGGCGGGACAGATATTTCTAATAACCATCATGTCAATTTTCTTTAATTCAGGCGACTGCAAAAATCTTGACCGGAGCCTGTTGTAGTTTAGCTACTATCTCCGATAAAAACAATATTTTTTGAAGTAATCATTGAAATTTGGCGAAACAACCCCGAATTTACATGGTTTACATGAGATGATGAGAAATTCAGAGAAATCACTGAAATTACCAATGTATTGACTCATGTCACTGCCACTAATGTCAAAGCTATTCGTTCAAAAATAAATCATTTTATCCTGTTTTGATTTTTGGTTTGGATAACACTTCGAAAATTTAAAATATACAGAAGTAATTATCAAAAATTGAATAAATCTGAAGTAAATAAATTACTGTATAAAAATATAACGGTCATCAACTCCCATAAAATTATGAATGTGTAATGTAACCATGGCAATACGAAGTTTGTTTGACAACTAAAAGCAAGGCTGTTTTCCATGACCTTAACATAGTGGATTATTTGCATGCAGCCCGTCCATTGGCCGCAAAAGATAAGTAGTTTAAGACAAAACTAATGTGATTGGTTAAAAATTCATAAACAAGATTTTCTGGCAGCAACAAACTCGAGAAAAGCAAAGTATCATTTTCAAATTCATGTTATGTTATTCGAGGACCGATTATTGTACTAATATTACTAAAAAAAAAGCTGTAAAACAAATAGTACTTTATTCAATGTTATATTTTTGCATTAATCGTTCATCGTAGACTAAATTAGTTAGTGTTCGCCATCAGACCGGTTAAAATACTTATTAACTGACGTAATCGTGCATGACAACATCTGGTACATTGCGATGAGATTCTGTCGGCGTAATGAAATTAAATTTCCCTCGCCATAAGGTTCAAAATCTGTGATTTATTACATTAGTTAGATTGAAAAGTGCCGTGAAATTTCCTTTAGCGATGTTAGTAGTCGGATATTGATGAGTTAGCAGTTTTCGGGGGAACATCGGGGAGTCCAGGAGCTGTAAGTCTCACTCGGCGGGTGTTGGAAGACGATGAACGACCCGTGGGATGTAAAATGCGTGCGACAAGCTGGCCAGTACGTATCCTGTATGAAAATAAATGGAGTGCCGCTCCTTCCGCCAGTTGTGAGTACCTCTTTATTCTTTATTGTGTTCTTGTACATTCCCTGTTATTTTTTGCTAGCTTATAAGATTCTTATTGGCAAGAAGTATGTAGTGTACATCTGACAAAAGCTGACCATCTCAGATGTAATACATTAGTATAACTGTAGGGTAGTAAGACGGAGAAGGTACAGTATGGAACACTCCTTTTCCAAACAAAACAGGGAGGCTTTTAAATCAACTGTTGGGTAAATGAACATCAAGTCCTCATCTTTTTAAGAACTCTTCAGTGTCATGGGAACCCTGTTTGTGTAGTGCAAGGGAAGCATGTTCAAATGTTTTTGCACCCCTTAACCGTTGACTGCAGTCCCTCTCTATATTGGGCCAACTGATCCCTTACTATATTGGGCCAACTGATCCCTTGCTATATTGGACCAACTGATCCCTCGCTATATTGGGCCAACTGATCCCTTGCTATATTGGACCAACTGATCCCTCGCTATATTGGGCCAACTGATCCCTTGCTATATTGGACCAACTGATCCCTCGCTATATTGGGCCAACTGATCCCTTGCTATATTGGACCAACTGATCCCTCGCTATATTGGGCCAACTGATCCCTCGCTATATTGGACCAACTGATCCCTCGCTATATTGGGCCAACTGATCCCTTGCTATATTGGACCAACTCTGCCGCGCTAGCGATATTAGCAGTAAGTCAAATTTTTGACAAAATGAGTTAAATATTGATCTCGAATCAGCGCAATGAGCTCTACCAGATGTGCTGACACCTGTGTTGATAGCTTATCGGGAAACAGTAAATTTCGTTTAGAATAACGGCAGCTCTATTTCAGTTGCTTCAACTAACACTAAATATAAAAGGAAATTCGTCATCTAAAACTATTCAAATATATATACAACCTTATTGAGTTAAGAATATAAAAGCGCTTTATTTGGGCTATACGTTTCAACCATCACAATTGATATAAACAAAATTTGTAACAAAAACTTTGCGCGTCAATTACTCAAAACTACGCAAAACGTACTTACTGCTCATATCGCTAGCGCGGCAGAACTGATCCCTCGCTATATTGGGCCAACTGATCCCTTGCTATATTGGACCAACTGGTCCCTCTCTATAGAGGGACTCTAACTGATTTTTGTTTTAGTAGGAGCAGAACAATTTTTATTATGTAGTCCTTTTATCGTATTCATATAATTGACGGTGGGTTTATCGGAGATTGGAGCGGAACGAGCACATACAAGGAAACCTCTTCCTATCGTAGCATTTCCACTTAGTTGATATAGACTTATTGTTCATGCGTTTTTTTGTCGTCCAGCTTTCGAACGCTTGTCGGATTGCCTGTGAAGTTTCCTGTTTGTTTTTATTGTATTTTTTTTGTGTTCCTTTGTGTGCTATCAGTTTCACTTCTTTTAGCAGATCTGTTGGAGTATCCATAGCAAGATGAGTGTGACTCCAGCAAGCCAACTACCCAATCAGTTGCTAAGTCCCCTTTTGCAATTGGATTTATTGGAATATGTTGGTGGCACAGCACCTGTATGTGATTGCAGTTTTGACTACTCTATGCAGATTCTATGAGTCAAAACCACATCTACTTTAGCATCTGATGTGAGCATGGAGTCAAGGTATTCAAATTATCTGCCATGGGTATAGGAGATCGAGTCAGTGAAGATAGTTTCAGGTGTTGTGTCTCTGCTGAAAATGCACTTCTAGTACTCGGTTTTGTTTGAGCTTGTTTTCACGTATTTAGCAGGCCCTGCATACGAATATAAAACGCGCGATGGGGTGGTCGTGGTACATCCTTGGTGAAATCACCGGGTAAAAATAAAAGCGGGCTAAGAGCGAAACCCTGATGGACGCCCATTTTCACGTCGAATACTTCACTAAACCCTGCTAGGTTTCTAACTCTTGTGCCTAGCATTGTTATACATGTCCCTGACAAGCTAAAAGTAATTCTTTGGTATATTTTGAGCATGAAGAGCCCCATTAGCATATGTGGTACTCGATCGAAGGCTTTCTCAAGATCAATAAATATCAGGTGTTCCTTAGTTGGTCCTATCTTATTCCGTCAGTATTCTCATTGTTTGGTTAATGTCTGTGTTCAATCTGGATCAGTGGCGTAGTTCCCGAAAGGGTTTGTGTTGCCTGATATTTTTAGTTTTTACTTTTGACGTACTTACTAGGACCCCCGCGGCTATAGGTTTCCTTGATAAAATGGTAAACAACACTAAAATATTTTTCAGTTGCGAAACAGTAGTTTCTGAGATTAGCGCGTTCAAACAAACAATTTAGATGATTTTTAATAGTAACTGGTGCAGTTTAATAAAGTTACTAAATAATCATTTCCTTCGCACCTCCGCCGGCGCCATACATTGTCAGCTGCAGTCAATATGGATGAGCAAAGTGTGTCTATCTACCTACTAGCCTCGGACGTGTAGCTTCTTAAACGCTTCAAAATACGCGACGAGGCATGTTACTTGCGTATATTTTCAATCTGTTCCGAATTGTGACAATACTGTCGGAAGACGAAACACTCCCTCCCTATTTTTATAAAATAAACCGTTCTTCCGCTCAGTGTAAGCCCCGACGTAAGGCAGGCGTCATCAAACCTGTATACTGCGACGTGAGCACGACGTTGCCGTTTCGCTGACAGAGTTTCATAGTTTAGTAAGAAAGTTGGAGCAGGCGTACGCCAAATTTATGCGTCTGTAGACAGTAGGCCTTAAGGCTCCTCAAAAATTACATCGATTTTATGGTTCTTTAAATCGGAAATGAGCGGAAAATAGGTAAATATTACCTAGTTTCCGTTCTCAGAAATTCCAATATTTGAATGCACTCTTAATATTAGTTAATATTCCTATTCTAAGTTTCTCCATAAATATCTACATTATTTTTTTCATTTATTTGCAGAATTTCAAGCATTTAAAAAAGCATCTGCAGATTAAAAATTGTTCAAGATTTTATTAGAAAAAGGTTAAAAAAAAAATGAAAAAAGTAGTGTTGTGTTTTCTGTTGTTATCTCTTACGAAGGTGATGAATATAAATAATTGTGTTATTGATTATTATGTGTTGTGTCTTATTTTAATTATTTTCTTTCAGTTATCTAAAGAATGTCGCAAAGAAATGCAGTACTACAGGCTTCTTGCAAAGGAAGTAGATAAACGCATATCCCTTCTCCAACCTTATGTGGCTGACAGTGACTCAGAGTCCGAGGATAGGACTGACGCTCCTGAACTACCTGAATGTGAATACGGGCTACCCCATGAGCAAGTTAAGCCTGGCTACTATGCGAAAAATCTCAAAAAATATACGACTTCATCACCGGGACATGCCTCGCCACCATCAAGACATGCTTCTTCATCAGCAAGACGCACTCCTTCACCACCACGACGTACCCCATCACCGCCAAGAAACGTTCGTGCGACTGATGTTTATAATAATATAACTTCGAATGTGGTTGTGGAATCAGTAGAATCTGGTTCTAGATCGAGCTCTCCGAAGCTCATTATAGATCTCAGTCTCAGTATCAACAATGAGTCTGGAAGAAAAGTGGTTGATATGGTTAGGAGATCGCCCCCGCACTCACCTCCTCAAATAGATCTTCCTGAAAGAGATTACAACTGTACAACTAGAATTTCTCGAAAAGTAATCACAGAAAAAGAAGTTAAAACAGAATCACACAGAACTAAAAAACACAATGGCGCTGGTGCAAAAGGCGCTAACTATAATCTTGCTCACAGTTTAACAGATCCGTTTGCTGATAATATATCTCAAGATGGCCCCGCCTCGCTTAGTGCCAAAAGCTTTACAGGATCCTTGAATGACTTGCACAGAGACAGCCTCAAGGACCTGCACAATGCTCTACCACTAGCACGGCAACGATCTTACACACTGCTAAAACCTAGTCCTCAACTCTTAGCTCATCTAGAAGTACAATCATTGAATACCGGCGTTGAGATGAGTTGTATTTCGATGAGCGAATCGCTATCAAGCCTAAGCCCAACTAAAAAGCGAAGGAGTTGGGACCTGGAGTCTGCCAAAGTAAAATGGTCAACCATGGCTCTGGAACTGAAGCAGACGAAGGCAAATAACCTTAATAGGAATACTTCTAACAAAAATGTCGTGAAACAACAACCTAAACCCTCAACTCAATCCGCACCAGTCAATCGGGCCAAGACAGTTGTCTTAGATAAAACTAAACGCACCATTAGACCAACGAATAAGTCTAATACAATGCCCAATTCAGATCCTCTACCCAAGTCTGAGCCAGTGTCGAAAACCAGGAAATCCACCAGTCCTGGCCGAAACAACAACCGTACTGTGGCAAAAGATCCAGGTTCAATTAAAACATTAGCAAAACTTGAGCTACAGCCTCAGAACCACGCGCCTCCTCCAGTAATATCAGAATCTGAAGATCCGGCAGCTCGTGTCAGAGAACTGTATGAGAAGATACAAAATCAACAGTTGTTACAAATGGCGAGTTTAGTAGAAAAGCAGAAAAGAGAACAGATGCTCCTGCAGCAGGTGTTCGAGGAGCAGAACAATTTACTCTTCAAGCAGCTGAAAACGATTTGTCCCACGTCTCCGATAGAGATTAAGGAGGCTTGGGGTGACAAACATCTGGAACATATCGAGGAAAATGACAGAGGTCCAGTCAGTCTTAGTCAGCTGATCAACTACAAATCACCTGATCAAAGTAGTCTTGAGAGTCCTGTTTCTAACACACTAACTAATACCAACAACTACATAAGCCATTGTGATAATGTGTTGAAGAAAAGCAGGGATATTACTGGGAGTATCAAGAAGCAGCCGATTAAAGCTCGTAGTCAGAACGGGAATAAGATTGTGACACCGAGGACGCAACCCGAGGGTTCCAAGACACGTACTCAGTCCCCTGACGCGAGGAACACACCGTCGCCACCGCAGAGAAACACTCCCACATCCCGAAGGTTGAACTACGAGACAAGCGCATCATCTGATCGTGACTACGATCCGATGTTAACCGACCGAACGAACGACACGATGGCCGATTTGAACGTTACGTTTCCTTCTGACAATGACGATGGTAACTTTAATGAAGACAACAACAGCGTTATTACCAGCCATGTCTATGCGAAAGAAATTAAAACGATCCATGCAACTTCGGCCGTACACAGTAGCTCTGCTGAGAAGGCTATCCGAAATATGGAAAGAACTATACATAATTCTATTAACAGTACCAACTCACTAGCACTAGCATCCAGGGCCAAATTCAATATTCAGCAAGCAACACCTAAAGAGGTATGATTTTTTAAATTCTACTTTTAGTTTAGTACACAATTTAAAAAAAAATACTTCATTATTGTATTCACAGTCTGTTTGCTATTTGTGTTGGTATTTTAAATATTATCCACAGTACAATATTATATTTGAGTTAATCTGTGTTTCGCCTATGATAAGTTGTCTGTTTTTTTGTTTCTTGTTCTTGAGCTTATTTTTCTTTTTTTGTGTTGGATTGTTTCTAATTATTTATTATCCGTTTTACTTGGTTTTATGCTTGCTTCTTTTGATAACCTTCTCGTGCTACTTTGACACTATTAAGATTGCCTTATTGCCTTTTCATTAAAACCGATCTTATGGTTTTCTCAACTAGAGTTGAGTTCCTTTTTCAAAATACTTACATGTTTATAACATCTTACTCCTGTATTTTTTCCCTCACACTCAATTTGCAGCCTTCTATTCCTGCTAACCCTAACACTTGCATTTTGGCAACTCCTTAATCTTCTTTCCTCCTTTTCCGTTCACCCATACCACTTCAGCAAAATTCGCTATACAATTTTATGTACTGTCCGGATCAGCGAGCCGCTGCGACCAAAATCGTGGCCCTAGCCAAGGGATACCTGGTCCGTCGCCTGATGCGCACTGACCGGGTGCAGGCCACGGTGCAGACCATCAAGGATGCTCTGCTGTGCGCCTTGCAGCTGCATCAGGACCGCGAGGGCATTCGAGGAGCTGACGTAGACCTGCATCGACGGCTGATACAGCAGGTAGGTTTGCTTGGTGTGACTGTTCAGGGTGCACTGGTTTTGGGTTGATAATTCTTTGATGAAGTTCTATTATAATAGATTTTTTTTGATTTAGATTCTTTTTGATTCGATTTTGAAACACAAATTATAATTATTATTACATCTAGTTGAAAAGTCAGATTTTGGTATCTATAAAAGACATTATTATTACGGGTTTTGAATGTCAATTGCTTTTAGGATTATAGAATTAATAAAGTATGTTAGTGATTCTAAAGAGTTAAGTGCAGCGATCAATTTGCAGAGCGCCAGCACTTGTGCACTAGATGAGTAACCGTGGCAGAGCCCATCTAATTGCACTAGTGTTTGTCACGACACAAATTGAGCACGCTATCTCACATATCATACTGCAAATTCTATAACATAATGGTCGCGTATGAGCAGTGGTGGCCCAGTGGTAACTGCCCCGACTTGCTAGTTGTAGGTCGCGGGTTCAAACCCAGTCAGGCGCATTAGCATTATCGGCCTTATAACTTTGTGTAATTTATTTCATCACCACTGCTCTCAAAACGTTGAAGGAAAACATCGTGAGGAAACCGGCATGTCCTAGAACCAAAAATTGGAAGACATGTGACATCCGCCAATCCGCACTGGGCCCGCGCGTCGGATTATAGCCCATTTCTTCTCCTAGAGAGGAGGCCTGAGTCCCAGCAGTAGGAACATTATAAGGGCGATAATAATAATAATAAAAAATGGTCGCATAGACGTAACCGACCTATATAAGTGCACATTCGTCCAAAATAAACGAGCACAAAGGTGGTCGCGATTGGTGTTTATAGTTCTGTACGTAGTCATGTGTCGTACATAGCCCTCGTTGTACTGCATTACAGCACTATTTCGTTGCACAAATTGTATTGTAAAGCGACAGTACACAATTAGTATTCATATACAGTTGTACTCATTAGCAATCGCTCACGCTAAATCCATATATGACAACTTACGCAATAAGTCATGGCTATAAGTGACTATCATTTCAAAGTAATATCCGAGGTGTGTGCGACTCATTCAGCAGCGCATACATCTTTTTGGTCCTTCGAGCCGGATTTAAGGAACCTATGGATACACATCTACATTTCATCTTCTTACATTATGATTACTTCGTGAATTGTAGCGGACATAGGGCTTGAAGCGTAATTGATTTGTAAGTGACTAATAAATAATTAGAGTAGCGAGTTGTAAAATATGGGTTGCAATGAAATTTGAACTTTATCATCATGACATAGAAGTTATTGTTTCAAAACTTTATAATTATCTCGAAATTAGGAATTGAAATACTTAATAGGCTAACACACCTCAAGGTAAAGGCGATAGATGATCGTTTATCGCCTGCTCGCTGTGCCATTTTAGTCGTTACTTAAATACATTTATATGGATAAAAACGGCGGTTTCATAATGACGTTTCATATTTCGCGGAAGCCGTCGCCACCGCGCTAGCCTCTCACTTTGTTTGAGGCCTAACAATTAAAATAACGGGGACATTCCACAGATCACCGCAGCCTGCTACTCGCTGCACGACACGTTCGTGGCGAGCACGGCGGCCGAACGTTGCGCGATGATCGCCGCCGACAGAGGTCGCCGCCGCTCGCTCGCCGCGCGACAGCTGAGCAACAGCAACTCTTTCCGACAGACGTGAGACATTGCTTTATGTGGCGTGTCTAGTGCGTTACCGAAATAGTGCCAAGTGATTGGGCCGATGTTCCGATAGTTTGTTTTTATTTATTTTTTATAGATTATTAAATTAAAATTATTATTCAAATACTTTAATCAATTACAGTTATAAAAATCGCTAACTGTCTTTATTTATTAGTAGATTCTCTTTAAATAAAAATTAAGCGCTAAACAGCAAGACTTTTATACGGTATTTGATTTAATAAGTGGGCGCTAATTTCTGAACGTAGCTAGATACGCATTTTTTAAATTATTTATTTTAATGAAGGCAATAAGAATTTAGGAGTCTGCTGGTGTCTCTACTCTAGACGAAGCGGGAACTATATTAGACCGACGCGGCGATAGAACACGCGAACAACACGAAACGCGACGCGGTTTTACGTATAACTGGCGTCGCTTACGTGCGTCGCATCGCGTAGCGTGGGTCTAATGTAGCTCTACAAGTCTAGTTGCCATAATATAAAATGTATGGAGACCGACGCGCCCAGGCCGGCGTACGTGGCCTACATGGATCCAATGTAGTTCTATCTTTATTCGACTAAACGAAATGGTGGTGGGTCTTCGGTGAAGGTGGAACAAATTGTTCCAGCTAACAGCTTTTCAAAGAATTGAATGACAAAAATTCTAATTCCCGAATCATACGAGAATTTTATATTCCTCATAACATTATCTTCATAAGTCATAGAAAAATAATAACTTTCTCATCACTAGTCTTATAAATATTAAACTTTTTTTAGATTACAATAGATCAAGTGCTATATCGAAACTATACTAAAACAGGGACCTAATGACTCAAAGCCACACCGGGGCGTTTCCCGCGCGCGCCAAGCGACCGACCACGGCCTCGCTGATGACGCAGTCTAACTATGGTAACACTGACCTCATAATGTTGCCAGCTTCTTTTTTATTTCGCCCTGAAGTTTGCTTCGACAGCCTAGCAATAGCCTGAGGATAGGTCACTCTTTTAATTTTTTTATACTAATAATAAGACGCTTAAAAATTCGCCTATTAATTGAAATTGCATGTGCTTTATGTCATTTTGTAAAGCATTCATTGACAGATCACTAAATGGTGTTGCCATTTTTCTATTTCCTTGATACATATAGGTAAATCATTAGAACGTACATTTATTAGCATGGCATAGTCATTTACTAACTTATTATTGTATGAATATTTAAATGTGATGCATATGGTATGTTTGATGTTTTTTAAGAGCCTCTTTTTTATATTTTTTTAGTACCTAACACACGAATTTCTCAGACATTTCCATGTGTGAATAAATTAAATGTCATGCAGCTGAAACATAGAACCCACTATTACCTACTGATACAAGACGCTGACTTTTTAGTGGCTTTACAAATTAGTATCCTATCTAAAATTAGAGTGTTTTAATAAATTCATATAAACTAGTGTTTGACCGCGATTCCACCTGATAGTAAGCAGTGATGCGATCATTGATGGTGATGCACAATAGTTTACACCCAAATTATAATCGGACGGATTTTGTCATTTGTAACTTTTTTTTTTAACTCTTATCTCTTTCGTTTGTAACCCCGCTAAAAAGCCAGCGTATATAAAAGGACATATCTTATAAAGTTTATCCTGTATCACAGAGACGTTTAGCGAGGACAAGGGCTCCGGAGGCTCAGTGTCCCGCCACATGGCCAGCCCGCACCGCCGCCCCTGGCGCTGACCCTCGCCCACGCCGCCCAGCTGCCTGCCGCGCTTCTTCGCCCACTGCTGGGCAAAGCGCCATGAAACTGGGCTGTAAACCTTGGCAACATTTACACTGTAAGCCGTTCGGGCGGCGCTGTAGTACCATATTTTACGGCGAAAAATTTGGATCATCGATAAAAAATGCAATAAACTGCCATGTAATTCATGATGATGTCGTGGTTGTTCCTAGTCGGGGCATCACGTCTTCTTTTTCTATTTTCTCCTTAAAACCACTGCGATATTAGAATTCAAAACTGCTAGCATTAGCATTATCGGCCTTATAATGTTCCCTCTGCTGGAATTTAGGCCTCCTCTCGAGGAGAGGGAATGGGCATGGCAAAACTGCTATGTGATCCTAAAATGAAACTGTAAAATATGGTACTGAACAACGTCGTATGAACGGGAATAATCTAATAATACCCAGCTTTTCTGCGATTTTTGTACGATTTATTTTTTAGAAGAACATTTAAAGGCTTTTTAGTTTAGAAGTGCGTTTAAATGTTATTTTTCGATAAAATAGCAATGATTTTGACCGACCAAAATTATTGTTAATGATTACTGTCTATCTATATTTTTAAATTGACTTTTATGAGTCGATAGAATAATCGAGCTTAGTTACTTTAAATGCTTATATTCATGAGCTGATTTATAACAATAATTGTTGAAAAAACACAAATATAATTTAGGTTAACGATTGGCAAGCTTTTTTAATATTTAGTAATCCGCCTTTAAAAGTAATGCTCTCTTTTGTAATATTTTTTATTAATAAAACGAATAAATCGTACTTTTTTGTAGCCTAACCTATCAATACCCGCGAAACGAGACACAATAGTAAAACAATAGCAGCGCGGTCCTATGAGACCGGTCGGGGATTCATGAATTAAAGTGCATTTAAATTGATTTTAATTCTATTTTGATAAATTAAGTAATCCCTCTAGCTTTAAAATTTTGAGCGACTCTGTCTAAAATATATTCAAAACCACTGAAGTAAGTTCAAAAATAATATTTGTAATAAAATTATTTATTGTTAGCGTTTAAGTCAAGAATTTATTGTGGTGGTAACATTGTTATTCCGTTATTTAAGCTTCCAAAGCAAAGTGCCTGTATTTGCACCTATGTAAACTAGATTTAAAATTAATATGATAGCGATAACCTCCAGTTTTTATTACAAATAATGTTGTAAAGCTTTGATTGATTGACAATCTACCAATCACAGATGTTTACGCGCGACAAAAATGAAAACGCAAGGAAAGTCCACGAAATTCAAAACTTTCGAAGTTTTTGCGATTTTTGCGGAATTTTTACAGAATTCTAAAAATTCACATCATCAATACAACCATCTCTATACGTCTTTCCCATGTCTTTTTTAATGAAAGGGTCATTCAAATTGGCAATGGTATGCATAATCCAAAAAAATTAAGAAAATTTGAATTTCGTGGACTATTTTTGAGCATTCCCCCTAATCAATTATCACAGAATTTTCGTACTAAATCAGTTTATAAGCCGCTATGATGAGAACATTATAATTGTATAAATGAATACTAATGTTAAGGTACACATACACTATCGTGATATTTGTAAATCCTCGCGAATAACATTGTACAGTTTGCATTTTTAAGAGAAATTTGAAACAGCTTAAAGTGCTAACTAGTAGATAGACCTTAAACTGTGGCCACTGTTCAAATCACTTTCTATGAACATTTATTTAATTAAAAATATTGTGTAGTAATGTGTGAAGTATTTTTGATAAACTGGTAAATTATTTTCCGTTTATTGAGACACATAACATAAGAAACTAAGGTTTGGCAGTCGTAAATAACCTGGTTAGCGCGGTACTATGGTCGAGCTTAAGATCTTAGTTTATACAATAATAAAAAATAAAACGCGAGTGCGACTACTGTAAGGCAGTTTTTTACCTAATTGTTATTTTTTTAAGTAAACGGAAAATAATTATGAAAGGGTAACCAAATAAAAGTTGAAAAGAGGCCTTTGTATGTCGCGGCGATAAATTCAAAAGTTATTGTAAGTTTAAGGGCCTGTTTCACCACCTATGATTAAGTTTCGAGTATCTTACTTGGCAGATAATTTCATACAAAATCTGTCACATTTTTGAATTTATTCAGTGAGTAGTGCCTACTCAGACATTGTGAAACAGGCCCTTATAATCTTAGGTTTTAAGAAATTGTACACATGGTGTAATATCTCTAAAATGCTAGTTTAGACTCCTCACGCCTTAGACCCGTTTAGTCTCGATATATTTATAACGAATACACTCAAATTAAATGTTCGTTTCATATAGGCTAACTACACACACATAGTTTGAAAATTAACATTTTATATTGCCTTTAAATTATAAGGTAGATTAAAAAAGTATGTAACTTTCATAATAATCTATTGCAACTAACATCTCCAGTTCTGGTTTCCCTTGTGTTAGCGTTACAAAGATTTGATGACGAATAGTGTACTATTACTAAAGTGCTTCCAACTTTCAGGATATTTTTCAATATAATTAGACAATAATCATAGATTTTAGACGAAAATAGCAAAACTAAATTTTAGCTCTTTGTAACGCATAACACAGATGATCTACAAAATGGTTGTAACTTAAAACGTCGTTCATTATATCGGTACATTTTATCAATATGCCGTTCAGTAATTAATTTTATTTCGTTTTTTCTCAATCTAATTTCGTTTAATCTCTCTTTATATCTCAAGCTTTATTTTAACTTGTTAACTATTTCTTTAGTCAGAGACGCTCCTTAAAACGGACACCGATATCTTCTGACAAGGTTGTATGTGCACCTCTAGTCACTTAATACACAGACCTCAATAACTATTTCATTATTTTCTGTTACTAATCGTACTCATGTTAATATTTAAAATGTAGGTATGAAAGAACAGAGTCATGATAGGGGATGACGAGCCTATGGCTTCATAATTCCGGCGTGGAAAAGGGATAGTGATATCAATTGAAGCCAGCAGTCAAATGAACTCTTTACAGGTACTTTTCAACAGACGATTAGTCTTGCAGAAAAATTATACACAAAGCTCGTAGTGCATATTCCAAAGCGTAGATCTCTATTGAGAAGTATGTGCTTGAAATTCCATGGACACTATCATATGATTGTTATCACTTCCATCATGTGAAAACAATGTAAATAAGTAAAAACAAAAGCTATGTGTCCAATATCTCTTGACCGGTACCATGATGGTTTTATGACGTCCCAGTAAGGCCTCAATACATAGGATATTATGCCTCAGATTTAGTCATATACTTAGATATTTCTTTCAATTGTATTCCTAACCTCTGTTATCTCAATATTAGTTTTTAAAAGCTTAACTTTAGTATTGGATGAGGTATTTTATTTCACCTCGAGGTAGTAAGAGATGATTCAAATATTACGTAAGCAAAGGGTGGAGGGTGGGTTTGATGTTTTCAGTAGATATCCATTGAGCTTACATATATACTTTCGCGGTGTCCTGCGTGAGCGACGAACGCGACGCGACACGGCGCGACGTGTTGCGACGCGTTGCTATACGCGACAAATGTCCTACGTGATTTTGGTCATTACTTCTCGAATCATGGAGAAGTACAGTACAATTTTGCTTGAAAATGTTATAGTTCGTGTTGTCGCATCTGGTCGCCATCAAAACAAGTGCGCGTTACGTCGCGTCTCGCCGCAGACTGTCATATAGGCCGCATGTAGGGTATGCCGTTGAGTTGATCGCGTTCGTCGCGTTCGCAGCGTCGCGTCGCGTCGAGTTCGTCGCTCACGCAGGACACCGCGTTACTATACTATACTATAACAATGAATGGTTCTTCTTAGGTACCGGGTAAAATGGGGTGAATAGGAACGCAGGGGTGAATAGGAACGAAAGTTTGATTTTAATTTTTACTTTGGTTAAATATTTTATCTTCATTTCTGTATAAGCATCGCCTTTTATTACAATTAATGGATAAATAGGAGTAATTAAATGCTGGAAAAACCTGTTAAATAACGTTAAAATCCAGTAACCATTTTCGTTCCTATTCACCCCTGCGTTTCTATTCACCCCATTTTACGGTACGTAATAATTGAATCGCCCTTAACTACTGTGTGCTCCTAAACAAAAGTGCGTAAAATTAAACAAATATTGTACCAAAAAAACTATTGAACGCTTACATTTTATTATAATTATTATATTGTCATCGATCGGTGTCACAAATGTTTCCAAAGATGTTTTCCGTCGATCTAGTGAGATTATTGTACTGTATTTTCATGCATACATTTTTACGCAATAAATATTTAAAAACATGCTGGTATTTAATTTAATTAGTGAAAACCTTATATTGACTATCTGTCGACTTAATTATATTTTCACAGTATTTGGTATCAAATATGTATCGAGTCAGCCTTCTCGGCAAGCTTCGCATAGGTAGTATAGAGGTAGGAATCCGATTTTTATTGAAAATATTAGGAACCACGCGCAGGCCACTCCGCCAGCTAGCGGGCGGGCGAACATCGTTTCACCTCTTTACATACTTCGGTTCACACCGCGAGTTACCGACTAACCTGACGAGCTAAGCTAACGAAATATCCGACGAGCTTAGCTCGCCCGCCTCGCCAGCCCGCTCGCCCGGTTCGTTAGCCCGACCTCCTCGTATCGAGTAGACTAGTCGACGTTCGTCTTTCGAATAGCAGTGCGCCCCCCGCTTGTCTGTCCGTGTTTTCGGTGTGAACCCCATAGTTTAGCTCGTCAATATTTTGTGTAGTTTGTTTACTTTCCTTCGTTCGCTTCGCCTAGAGCGCCCGCCTGCGCTTTATTTCGTAAATAATGAAAATGGCTACTGAACTTCACTCGATAATCTCCCGCCACAAAAAACGGCTATTGCTAGCTTAGGAGAGACTCGTAGACACATACCCGAGACCTCCCGCCATATTTCATCTCAGGTAGTGGAATGATGTATAATTGTCTTCATTGGGGGGTCTTGACAGCAAAAAGGTAACCCATTCCTCTTTATTTACTATAATCTATGGTCTACCCCTATGGTACAGGAAATCTCCAACTACCCTACAATAAAAACAAAATAAAATTTGCTCAAATTTTATTTATTTCTTTCCATATACAGACCCATCTGATTTCAACTTTAAAATATCCAATAAATTTGGTGTAAAAACTATTGTGGTATCACGAGACGAATAAAAGAATAAATGCTAGCGCGTTTGATGAGACGTGAGCAATTAATTATAAACTACTATAAATATATGAATCAATAAGTAGACAAAAGCGTGTTCTGAAGCACAAAATAAAACGTCACACATGTAAACACTATCTGTACATCTCGTATCGTCCGACACTCGCTCGCGTCCCGCGGCTCCCGATGTGATCCGACCATGTCCTGGTAACTATTATGCTAACGTTGAGGCGCGCACGCCGGCGACGACAGTGTACATGCGGGAGGCGGCCAGGCCTAGGGCAGCGTGTACTTCACGTAGGGCACCTCCACGTCGTTGCCGTCCTCGTCGTTGCAGCACAGCTCGAACACCAGCGCCTTCACGTGCGGCTCCAGCTTCTTCTTCGACACCTTCTGCACCACCTCCGACATGGGCAGGCCCAGCCGCTCCTGGCACTTGGCGGCCGGCATGAAGAACGAGTACAGCATGCACACGCCCTGCGACAGCATCGTGATCTCCAGCTTGTGCTCGTTCTTGAAGTAGTCTAGGAACTGTTGGAGCGTCACCTCGCCCTTCACCTCGAAGCGGTCCCAGAGGGTCCATTTCTTGTCGTAGTACGTGTTCGTGGGGGCGGCTATGGGTTCCGAGAAGCCGAAGAAGGGTAAGGCGAGGTTGACGAAGCCGTTCTTGAAGACTTCGAGCGTGTTGAAGCCCTGCGCGAGCTTGTAGAGCTCGAGGCAGACGAGGCCGGCGACCACGGAGGTGGTGGTGGCGATGGCGGGGATGATCTTGCCGGCGATGAGCTTGGAGCGGTGGCGGTCGGCGGGCGGGATCTTGTAGTTGGCGGCGCGCAGGTTGGAGGCGGCGACGATGAAGTCCATGTGGAAGTTGGTGTCGTCGTCCTTCTCGAAGTCCAGCGGCGTGATGCGCAGCGCGCCCAGCTTGGCGGGCGACGGCAGCTCGGCGATGATGTTCTTTACCCTGTCGTGGTCCATGTCGTCGTTGTTCTGCTGCAGCTGAGCGTCGGTTACAGCGATCTTTACGCCTGATTTTGGGCTGAATTCTGGTACCTGTAAAATGATGGAGTTAATTAGTAAAAGGTCAATGTCAGTATAGACAGTTCATTCTGAATCAGATCCAGGTTGTGTTAGGAACTTTATAATAGTGTAAATTAAATTGATATTAGAATGTATAAAATTGTTATAAAACTCGTAAAAATGTTTTTCAGTTTCTGGGATTTCTTTTTTCTAAAAATATTTTTTTTTTACAGGTTAAAAACTCAGACATTAATTAAAGAATTTATCCTTACCTGAATACTACAAGCGACCTTCGCGATCCTCTCCCGATCCACACAAGGCTCCATGCCGTACACATGCGCCCTGAGGTTAGCGGCCGCCACCACGTAGTCGAGATGCAGCTCCTCCTCGGGGTCGAAGGTGAGGGGCTCGGGACAGCGCTTGGGCCCCGACCAGAAGGGCGCGCCGCTGGTGGTCTGCTGGTCCGGCGGGAAGTTGTACAGCAGCTGCTTGATCTGGTTGGAGTACTGCGCCTCCCAGTGCAGGCGCGCCCACGTCACGCAGTCGTCGAATGTTAGGGGACGCTCTTGGATTGCGTTCTGGTAAAAGGGAGTGGTAATTATGAATACAGAGGAAGAAGTAACTCTTGCCAGCAAAATATCAATAAATATTATCAAGAGCAGAGTTATTTTTGCCGATTATTTTCGGTTTCGTGTTCTGGTTCGAATGTATACTATACAGGTTATTTGTTATCCCAGCTAATATGAGCCTCGGATGGAACACGAAGTTATGTACGTTACTGAACGCGCCAAATTCGTAACTCACTACCACTGCCATCAGACACAGTAACATATAAGAAAATCGCATTACAAATACAAACTTTATAAAAGGTTCAATGCAGTTAACCATCATTAGAGATAGTTAAAACTGTTTAACACAAGATAAACATAAACAACTGCCAACATCAAAACTTTGTCTTACCCTGACGCTCTCAATAGCATCCAAGGGCTGGCTGCCCGGCAGCTTCAGCGTCCTGTCCAAGAAGTGCGGATCCCTGAGGTACTGCGCGGCATGTTCAGCGGCCTGTCGGAACAGCCCCTCGAACTCGTCGCGCGCCCACTGCAGCGTGTGCTCGATGGCGTTCGGGAAGTTCTTCAGCGTGCAGATCGGGATGCTCTTCTCCGGGGGGTCTTGCGACGAGCTGTAGGATTCAGTCAGGAACGGGACTACCACCTGTGGACGAAAATAGTTGTTTTAGATTAAGGGTCAGCTCACACCGAGATGCGACGCTGCGCGCACATTTTAATAGGGTGACTGAAAATAGAACGTTATTTACTACGCGAAAAGATACACATTTCATTGTGAGAATTTACAATACGTTTCTTCATGCAGCGCTGCGCCTCGTGACGCCTCGCAGAATAGAGCGACGCAACGGTGCATCGCACGTCATGCTGCCCATGATTTTACTATGCGGCTCGCAACATTGCTATACATCTCGCGGTGACGCGCGGTGCAGTGCGAAATCACTGCCCTCTCCCAGTATCGTCGCGTCACGTCGCGTCTCGGTGTGAACTGACCCTAACTGTATTCTTCTTCTTCTTCCTGCCCTTATTCCGTATATTTGGGGTCGAAGCAACACGTTTTTTTCTTCTATGCTGTCCTGTCACCTGTCGTACTATCATTAACTCCCTTTTTTTTCACATCAATCCTCACACAATCCATCCATCTTTTCTTTGGTCTCCCTCTTCCTCTCCATCCGTCTACATGATAAGATTTACTGTATTTGAAGAAATTAATATTGAGTATCAGAAAGCCTAGCCAAGTTACTACTGTTTCGTTTCGATTTTTTGTCGGTCAATCGGTAACGCCTCAGTGTAATTGATTTTTATACGATAAGTTACTCATTTCGTTAGGCTTTGTCAAAATTATAACTAGGCTAACATTTATACCATAAAATTCTGGATGTAGCGAATTTTGAAAGGTATCAACTTGGCTACGAATTTTGTATTCTTATTGTTCTGACCATTCGATTTAACGTTGAGAAGAGACATTCTAATAACATTAACGATTGCATATTATCAACTTAGATAAACCTGCTGATCTTATTATTACTTGCATTAGCATGTTCATCATCATCATCATCTGCCTAGCCTTTTCCCAACTATATTGGGGTCGGCTTCCAGTCAAGCCGGATTTAGCTGAATACCAGTGTTTTACGAGGAGCGGCTGCCTACCAGACCTCCACAACCCATTAACTGGGGTAACACGGCATTTCATGGCAAGACTGGAGTCAGATTTACTGGCTTCTGACTATCCGTAACGACTGCCAAAGATCTACAAATGACAGCCGGGACCTACGGCTTAACGTGCTTTCCGAGGCACGGAGGAAACTCGTTATGTTAAGATGGTCACCCATCCACAGACCAACCTAGGCAAGCGTTGCTTAACCTTGAAGATCGACCTGTGCGGCTGTTATTATTTAGCCACGAGCTCCTCACTTGCATTAGCATGTTCAGTTTACTCTTTTATTCTATTTTCTGCAGATTTAACTAAAACGACGACAACCTTTTCAACTAAAAAACTACAGAAGAGTTAGGAAAACTTTTAATTTTCTTAACACTTACACTGGCCAATATTGTAGCAGATGAATCCACTCGTTACACACAAAACCTGGCCGCTAACGGGTTAGAGAAGGCAGGATGACACCGCACCCACTTCATTTTACCGCTTGCTCCCTTGCACAACACCCAAAACATGTGTTCAGCCATGTATTCACACCAGGACTTACAGTATTCCCAAATTAATAATGCGCATACAGATCTTCGCGTATTGTCGTATTCCCAGAAACACCCGAATCAAAACACATAATTCTACTAAATTATGCATGAAGAAAATGCACTTAACCACTCTATATACATCATCTTCCGACGTGGAATACGACCGTTACCGATCAGTGACGAAGATTTCTGCGCATTATCACTTTGGGAGACCTGATCGACGGTGAAGTGCCAATACCTCCTAACTGACATTTTGTGGAAAAATTACTTTTAGCTATATTAATTTCCGCATATTTTACTGAAATCGCCTAAAACCTAAATCATTGCAACTGCATGAAGTTAAATTGTAGATACTTCTCCAAATAATCTAACATGTAAATTTATAGTATTCACATAATTTGGTCAGGATATTTTTCATTTTACAGATAGCAGGTAATGGCACTTTGCCGTCGATATGTTAGTAAAAATGCAACTCTCAACAAACCTGGGTGTTTCCCTTGGTACCGAGTGTGCCGCTCTCCAGGAGCGGTTTCCTGTAGTAGACGCAGCGTCTGTCCATGTAGATGCGGGCGTCGACGTTGTCTAAGGCGTTGGCGACACCGTCCAGGTTCTCGAAGAAAGCGTCGTCGTATACGGACTCAGTCTCGGGGCACACGCGGTTCTCTTGGGCCATCACGTTCACGTCGGGGTTCATGCGTTTGATCACCTGGAATTAGAGAAGATGTTATAAGCAATGGGGAAAGTGTTAGAAGTTCTTAGTGGCAAAAAAAAATTATTGGTACAGTTTGTCCACCTCTAATAAAAATAACTTGTACAAAGCCATCCAGGATGTGAGCATCCTAAATATACACCCTACCTTATGACTGAAGGCAACTATTACAATTTGTTGACAACCGTCTACTACTACTGAGTACTAAATAAAGGGGTAAATTTTGTTAAATTCGTTACCTAACCTAGTACTCGGTCACGGCAATGCCAACTTCCGTCCTGCATCGCGTGCCATGTCCTACGGAAGTGCGTAAAGAAGCAGCATAAACACTGAAGATCATCCGATCGACGATGTTTTCACATCTGAACTAACGAACCGACTTGGCAAGTCGGCAAGTTTTCGACTTGCAAAAGTTTATGACGGTTCACATGGATTTTTTGAAGATTGTTTGTAGCGGCAGAATCAACCGCCTCCAAACAGAAAGCTACGCCACATCACGAAACTGTGTACGGAGGCACTTAAGCAGCTTCACGCGCACTCATCTAACACAAAAAACCAAAAGGTCCATCATCTCACCTTAGCAGCAGTACTAGACTTGGGTTTCTGCACATCGTAAGGCCTGAACAGGAACTGTCGGTTGAGGTTGGACTTCTCGATGAGGTCCATGTCGGTGACGGTGATCTGCCCGCCCGCGGCGCCCACGCCGATCATCGCGAAGTTCTTCAGCAGCTCGCAACCGATGGCGCCAGCGCCTGGGGAATAAGGAAAGGACGAGGGTTAGTGAGAGACACTTTTCACCCATTAGTATAATCGCCCAAAGTATAAAAGCTGTTTCCAACTACTATTTTTAAATGCATTTGTATAGCACACATTACACATTTTTTTATTCAGCATTTACGTGATAAATAATAAAGTAAGTCAAAGTAATTACTGTACTGCCCAAACAAGAGTGTTTCACCGCGTAAAATTTTTCATACACCTCAATTTAAAATGGGTAAGGCCAGTGTTTTAGCTGCTAGCTAAAACACTGCTAGCTAGCCGACTATGCCAAAAAAAAAAACCGAAACAATAAGAGTTCAGTCTCTCTTAAAGTCTATACAGTAACCATGTAATGGTCAAATGAGATGGTAGTTTGGCGAAAAAACCACACAGATTTGAGTGAATCTCTGGGACTCAATTTTTTTTTAATTTCTCGTACATCTATATGGGCACTTATAAAACGTTAGAAGCTAGCGCACGGTTGCAATTAGTCGGGTTCATATAGAGAAGAACCGGCAAGAAACTCCATGATTACTTTTTTTTAAATTTGTCAGTATTCATATAGTTCCATCCAGGAAAACCAAGGAGCTCAACGATAAACAATGTCTAACAATATATAAAGACAAATCTTTCTCTGACCTTAATTATCCGACTAGTCAAGTAGTCAATACCTAACATATTATCACCGCGACTTCAATTTACTAAGATAAGGCCTTATCACCATTTGCATATTAGACGCAATTTCCCTCAAATACGTACATTTTTCAGTAGCATAGTGTAACTGTCCCCAAGGAGCTCGTGGCTAGACAATAACAGCCGCACGGGTCGATCTTCAAGGTTAAGCAACGGTTGAAAAGGCTAGGTAGATGATGATGATAGTGTAACTGTGCCTATTCTAGAAAGTATTTATTTATTTATTTATTTATTTATTATATGCTTTATTGTTTGTTACCATTAATAAATACAAAGAAGGAACTAAAACTATGAAATAGGTACAAGCAATGGGCGGCCTTATCGCATTCCGCGATCTCTTCCAGGCAACCTGGAATGGACAGAGATTGCATGGACAAGAAATGGGGCAGCCAATGGTGTTACAATACCAGAACATTATTACAATAAATATAACAATACTATATAATTATGTCACAATACACACATAGAATCATACGTAATTTTAATGCTATATAATAGATACATATATACATACATATTGACAACTATAAACAGAGAAAAACAAAATTAAAAATAAATGACGACTCGATACTCATAGCGACAGGTAATGATCCCGAACGAGTTTCTTAAAGACAGGCAACGATTGAGCGCGCTTGATTGTGACTGGCAAATCGTTCCAGAGACGAGCAGCCTGGACAGTGAACGACTTGTCAAAGAAGGTCGTGGTATGGATAGGCATTTTAAGTCGCAAGTTCTCCGATGATCTTAGCAATTTTGAGTGTGAATTGCAGAGAAATTCAAACCGTTTTTTAAGGTAAAGAGGCGTAAAAGGAGAAAAGAGAACGTTATATAGAAGGGAAAGAATATGAGCATTCCGGCGAAGGCGAATTGGCAACCACTTGAGCTTCACACGGAAATCGGAAACACGATCATATTTGCGTAAACCAAATATGAATCTTATACAAAAATTTTGAAGCCGCTCAAGCTTATCCAGTTGCTCTTGAGTAAGGTCAAGATAGCTGGCATCAGCATAATCAAGGATGGGGAGAAGAAGAGACTGGGCAAGCGCAATCTTGGTGGCAGTCGGCAGAAAATTGCGAAGCCTTCTTAAAGATGCAGCAGATGCGTATAACTTACGGCTGACTTCTTGTAGCTGGGCAGTCCAGGAAAAGTTCTTGTCTATAAATATCCCCAAGTTCTTAACTTTATCACTAAAGGGTATAATAGAGTTGTCAAAAGAGATTTGGGGAAGAGTTGTCCAGTCGATCCTAGAAACCATCCTAGAACTGCCCACCACCATAACCTGTGTCTTTGTGGGGTTGACCGTAAGACCATACTTTTTGCTCCACTCGCATATGCGGGCCAGATCACGGTTTATGGTGATGATAGCCTCAGACAGATTTCCAAGAGGTGCTCTCGAGTAAATTTGTAGATCATCTGCATATAGGTGGTAGGAAGAAACAAGTTCGTTGGAAATTGAGTTAATAAAAACTGCGAAAAGTAAAGGGGATAACACGCCACCCTGTGGTACGCCGGCGGAAGTACTACACCAGGAAGACAGAGTCTCTCCGCTGCAAATACGTTGCCGGCGACCAAGCAGGTAACTGCGAAACCAGTCAATCACCGATGGAGATATATTAAGAGAGCGTAGAATACCAAGCAGAACATCGTAATCAACAGTATTAAAGGCATTACTGAAATCAAGCAATGCCAAGACCGTTAAATTACTGGTTTCCATGGCTGATCTTATATCATCCGTAATATTAAGGAGTGCTGTAGTTGTACTATGACCAGGGCGGAAGCCGGACTGAAAGGGGTTCAGGAGATTATGTTTGTAAAGGAAAGAACTTAATTGGTTGTAGATTAGCCGTTCAAGGACTTTGGAAAGGAAAGGTAGAACGGATATAGGACGGTACTCAAAAAAGGAGGAGGGATTGGACTTTTTTGGTAAAGGAATAATTTGTGCATCTTTCCACGAACATGGAAAGACACCATTTGACGCAGAAAAGTTGAGGATGTGGCAAATTACGGGAAGGATTATGTCCAGCACCGGGAGTAGCATTTTACGGCTGATACAGTCACTTCCTACAGCATTGGATGTAATTGATAGAATGCTCTTCTTAACATCACATGCGGAGAATTCACTGAAAACAAATGGTGAATAACTGGGAGTCGGAAGTGCGGATAGATAATCTAAAGTATTCAATTTCACTGTCCTATCGAATTTGGACGAAGCTGTAAAATGATAATTCATTGCATCAATGTCTAAATCTTTAGGAATTGTCTCTTGTCGTGTTTTACCGACTCCCAACGATCTTAGAAAACTCCAAATTTTGGAAGTGTCCCCATTTTGGACGGAATTATGAATGTGTTGGCGATTAGCATTCCTACACACCTTATTACAGTGATTGCGAATTGAAGCGTATTTTTCCCTATTAGCATCACTTGGTTGCCGCTTAAATTTCGACTTTGCCAACGCTTTTTTGTTCAACAATTTTTTAATCTCATCTGTTAGCCACGGCGCCGGTAAATGTCTGACTTTAACCGCACGGACTGGTGCATGAACATCATACAGCTCGAGAAGTTTCGTTGAAAATAATGTGACTTTCTCCTCGACCGACGCAGAGGCAAACAAAGGAGACCAGTCAATGTTGCTGGCATCCTCGCAAAGATTGTCAACGTTCATTCCAACAAAATTGCGCTGCATCAGAATTTTGGCTTTAGCCTTAGGTGGGCGAATTTTATACGAAAGAAACACCAGGTCGTGGTATGAAAAGGCATCAGCTGAGCATTGGCCATGCTTAGCGACGCGATCTGGTGAGGAGACAAAAATCAAGTCAAGAAGCGAAGGAGTGGAGTTTGGAAAATGGTGCGTGGCACTAAGTGGAAGAATGGCAAGATTACTAGAAGTTGCAATATTAGACAGAGAAAATGAGCGATGGTCTTTTTTTAAGAGACAAGTATTAAAATCACCCATGATTATGCTGTGACTGTAAGAAGGGATCAGGATATCTAAGAGATTTTCAAAGGATGAAAAGAAATTAATACGTAGAGAGGGACAGTAATAGACACCAAGAAGCAATTTCGTGTGATGCAGTTCGACTTCAAGAAAGAGATGTTCCCCGGCGTTAGATGGTGGTGGCTGTGCCGACACATTTACAACTGAAAAGGGAATATGCGCACGAAGATATATGGCAACACCGCCACCACCACCAACGGCTCGATCGTTCCTTATCAGCACAAAGCCAGGAAGAGAGTAGCTAGTAGAAGGTAAACAGGGTTTAAGCCATGACTCGGAAACAAGAATAGCATGGATGTTTTCACAGTCAAAACTTGCCAGCATATCGTGGAAGTGAGCCGGAATACTTTGGGCGTTAATATGAATAACGTTAAAATTATTGCTAACATCAGAGAACTGCGCCTTAAGACTGTCTGCAAGAGACGGAATACTTACGAAACTGTCATCGTTGCTTGTCAGAGATATGAAACTATCACTGTCGCTACTGATATCGAAAGACATAAAAAAAAAAAAAAATATATATATATAAAATCCTATTCAAAATATTACGTTAAACACCAAAATATTTGGTTTACCTGCCGGTTGCGCTACGAAATTCAGAGCAAAATTTCAAATTACAATTTTATGATGTCCGGGTAAAAAAAAAACAAAAAAATCAACACCAATGTCGCTAAATACCGCTAACTGTGCTCCGCTACCTAAAACGGAACGCACTATAAAGTCGATTGACATTGACATGACAGTGACAGTTCATGACAATTTGTGATAATGGATGTCAAAACAAACATTATAAAAAGTGAAGGTGATAAATAATAAATAAAAACGAAAGCAACATTACCCGGACGTTGAGAAAAAAAGAAAATAAATCACATAAGAACACATCACTTCCTCAATGGACGCCTAAGCCTTGCAGTTTTCGCAGCAGCAGTCACGGGCACCGCTTTTGGGTCACGCTGCTCGAGGTCACTAGCAGCAAGTTGAAGTGGCACTATCTTGTCCAGCTCAGCGAGAGACTCCACACGGTGCCGCGTATCATTTGAACCCAGGACGTACACGCAGCCCGCCCTGGTCCAGCTCCTGGATACGCCACATCTCTCCCTCGCAGCCAGGAATACGTCATGCCTCGACTTAGTAAGGAACTCGGACATAGTGATGCCAGAGCCCTTTAATTTGGCTTTTGCAAACCAGATCTTATCACGGGTTGCCTGACTGCCAATCTTGAACAGGATAGGCCTGGTCTTATTTGCTACAGCTCGCCCCATCCTGTGACATCGGTTAATATCAGCAACAGTGAAGTCGCTTAACTGCAACTTACTACTGACCACCTCAGCGACAACCTTCACTGTATCCTCTTTTGGTCCCTCGGCAACTCCATGCAGCAACAGAATCTTCCTTCGTGCACGCATCTCTGTCTGATCTACACTTCGAGCAAGCAACCCCACCTGCTGTTGAAGATTGTTGAGAGCCAGAATGATGAATTTCCGGAATGTTGTGAACTCGGCTGCCAGGCTAGCAGTTGTGATAGGAGACTGCGGCATCTTCTGCAAGTCCTCTTCGAAGGCACACATTCTAGTGTGGAAGAAATCGCCGAGTCCAGTCAGTGTGTTTGCCAGTGAATCCATGGTCGTTTAATTAATTTGATAGAGTGAAACTTGTGGGATGACAACGCTACACCAGCAGGTACAAAGTGTTAACTTTTTAAAAATTGCATATATGCTTTCAAATACTGTGTTTATATAATTAAATTGAATTTAAAAATACGAGCTAAATTTTCTTTGTCCACCTGTTACAACTACCCACAAAAAAAAAAAAAAAAAAAAAAAAAAAAAAAGTATGACACTCCCTCTTACTCCTAGAGCAAAAGAAGTTATTTGGTATAAAAAAGTTTTTTTTTTTATTTATTGTCTGCAATCATGTTTTTTATTTGCTGTCATTTGTAGATTTTTGGCAGTCGTTACGGATAGTCAGAAGTCAGTAAATCTGACTCCAGTCTTGTCATAAAATACCTTGTACTCCAGCTAATGGGTTGTGGAGGTCTGGTAGGCAGCCGCTCCTCGTAAAATACTGGTATTCAGCTAAATCCGGCTTGACTGGAAGCCGACCCCAATATAGTTGGGAAAAGGCTAGGTAGATGATGAGTGTAACTGTGCCCAAGGAGCTCGTGTCTAGATAATAACAGCCGCACGGGTTGATCCTCAAGGTTAAGCAACGGTTGAAAAGGCTAGGTAGATGATGATGATAGTGTAACTGTGCTTATTCTAGAAAGTATGACACTCCCTCTTGCTCCTAGAGCAAAAGAAGTTATTTGACCATTTCCCAAATAAAAAAAGGTTTTTTTTTTATTTATTGTTTGCAATTATGTTTTTTATTTGGTGTAATTTGTAGATCTTTGGCAGTCGTAACGGATAGTCAGAAGCCAGTAAATCTGACTTCAGTCTTGCCGTGAAGTACCGTGTTATCCCAGTCAATGGGTTGTGGAGGTCTGGTAGGAAGCCGTACCTCGTAAAATACTGGTATTCAGCTAAATCCGGCTTGACTGGAAGCCGACCCCAATGTAGTTGGGAAAAGGCTAGGCAGATGATGATGTTTGCAATTATGTTTCTGCAAATAAGCTGCAGCTTGGCTTCTGTAGCTTATGGGATACTGAAGGGAGCCATTAATTGCGGCGATAGCGTTCAAACAGTCACGAAAAACATTAGTTTAGAAGACGTAAAGTCCACTTTTTCAATCAAATTCTTGAAAATGGACGACAAACAAATTAGTTTGCAGCAAGGTAATGACAGCTATCTCAAAATCGATAAATACGACCTCGTTTCCGTATAAAACGACACTGACCTGATGGAACTAATCAATATAACAGGTAGTTTTAGTTAGTTACAAGAATGGGTCATCTTTTTTGTTTAAATGTTTTTTTTTTGTGTACAGGCTCGCGTTTGACCACTATCTTACCAGATGGTAAGCGATGATGAGGTCGACGATGAAGCACGTGCACATGCCTAGACGTAACAGACCCTCTCTAGACTTAAAGACACCTCGGTTATAGCTATCAGGAAACAGACTCCGGCAGAGAATACCACTCTTTAGCTATCATCATCATCACCATAGCCGAAAGCACTGCTGGACATAGGCCTCCACCAAGCCTCACCACAACGACCGGTCCTGTGCGTCTCTTTAGCTACACGCATAATGAATCAAAAGACAAAATCTTTTTATTTCACATAGGCCTACATCGGCACTTACAAAACGTTACAAGCTAGTGCACGGTTCCAATTGGTCGTTTCCTATGGAGAAGAACCGGCAAGAAACTACATGGTTACTATTTAAAAAAAAAAAACTATTGGGTTTACAATACTTCCATATTACAACACAGACACATAAACGAGGACAGAGTAGACGAGTCAATAATGTACCCAAAAACTGGGTAGAAATAGGTAATAATTAAAATCCGTGGTCTACAGAATGTGTTCCCAAAACGCTGTGACATTTACGGCTTACTTCGGAGGTGCACCTAAATTAATCAGCGATGTCAACCGAAGCGTATGTTCAAGTACGCGAAGTATTTAGGATGCATCTTCGTGTGGCTTTGATGTGTGTTTCGCCTATGTGTGGGCTATTCTTGTATGGCTTGCGATGGAGAAAGGAGTTAATTTAAATACCTACAAGTTACGGACGTTTATCGAACGCTGCGACGGTCAATCGGTGATTGTTCTAGGTATATTTTTTTAAATAATCTAGTTTAAAAATAGCTGAAATCGGCTGAATCGGTAGTCGATTCTGAATATACTACTTTCAGACTGAGCGTTTATTTACTATATAATATAATATATTTTTGTAATAATGTAATAAACTTTTCCATAAAAGTATATGAAAGAAAATATTCTATTTTGAATCTTTACTGTGTTAAGTAAAATAGAAAACTTAATGAAGAATTACTGAACTATTATCGATACGTTTCCAAAAATGTTAGGAGGATACCTAATTAAATAAAAATTGGTAGTGTGTGTAAAAACTTGTCTTCAAGAGAATAAACCAACCACATCAGCGCTTACCATCAGGTGAGATAGTATCAGGTCAGGTCGTCAAACGCTAGCCTATAATAATAAATCGAAAAATAATACTAAAAAGTAGTGATACCGATATTTTTCTTCAAAAATTGTTAGCAACGATATAATCAACTAGACTCACTGTATTATATTTTTTAAAGCAGTAAATCTGTTATAATCAATTACGTTTTTTAATAAAGCAGGAAAAACTACAAGATTATGAGTCAGGCAAACAACAAACCTAGAAAAAATACCTAAGTAATGACCAGTACGTCTTTGTTCACGTTTTCCGGTATTTAAAACATTTGTTGTTAGAAATATCTACAGTACTATTGTGGAGTTTATTTACTTCTGAGCTAATATTTTCCTGGTCTTTGACACTTCGACAGAGGTCCAGGCTCGAGGTTTGTCAACGAGCCATGGAGCGCAGTATCCTGGGAGTTCGAACAACACGAAGATAAAAATTTTACCCAAAAAGTCGCCACTCTAAAGTGGGATTGGGCCGGACATATCAGCCGGATGCCAGATGAGCGATATGCAAAAAGGTCAACTTTTTGGGTCCCATTGAATGAAAGGCGATATCGTGGCAGACCAAGGTGAAGGTGGAGGGACGAGCTGGACGATTACCGTAGGGACTGGCCCGTAATGGCTGAGGATAGACGAGTGTGGGAAAGGGAGAGGGAGGCCTTCACCCAGTGGGACACAATGGGCTAACTAATATTTTCTGTAACTAAATGCTATCGCCGCATTTCATAGGTCCCTGCGCGGTATCTCACTAGCCACAGAATCGAAGAATATTTTTTAGATGGGTAATCATCCAACTTCATCAATTTCTCCCGTTCTTAGGCGGAGCGGGAAAAGTTAGTTTTAGATGTTTACAGAGTAAACCCACTCCTGTTTCTTATTTACCTTCGTTCCAGGGCCCCAGGGATCTTATTCGTTCACCCCTGGGCCCTAGTAGGATAATTGAAAAAGTGGGTTTTAATTGTAAACTAATATTTTTCTTGAGTGATTGAATGCTAACGCCGCATTTCATGGGTCCCTGCGGTATCCCACAAGCTACTGAAGCGAAGCTGCGGTTTATTCATGTCACCAGATAATTGTAAATACTGTGGGATTGTAATAAATCTTCGAGAATATTATGAACAGATTGTTTCAAATACAATCAATCTCATCAAAATAGCCGACCCTTATCTACAAGTATCTAAGTAATCTCTTCTAATAATATTAAATGAAATGGTTTGACCGATTTTGTTTTGTGTATATTTGGTAGGTCTGATAATAGACTACGAATAGTATACGAATACGACGAATAGTATAGGGTAGGTATACTGGGTGTAAGGGACAGCCCTCCACAAACTTTAAGGCCTGAAACTGCGTTAAGCGGGCACCCGCGCGGTTTCATACAAAAGTGCTCCGTCGCGGGGACCAGCGCGGGTGTCCGTCACGGGGAGGCGCGCCCCGCACCCACGCAACGGGGCCCGCCTCCGTGCGACGGAACCCGTCGCGGGGGCACGCGCGGTCCCCGCCAGGGAACACGCACGGGCTTGTTCAGGGCTGTCATTTCATCATTTGACAAAAATGACATAACGAATGTTGCCACTTTTTTGCAATTCTTAAATAGTGATGTACCTCAACCGTAAATTGCCGTTAATAAAATCAAGTAGTATCGTTTTTTATAATAATTTTTCCTGAATAGTAGATAGCTATTTAAAATGAAAAAATACAGAAGTAATAACGTATATTTTTATATTAAACATTTAAAAAATATTTAATGAATGATAAATGATATTTATTTTGCAAATAGGTTTTCACAAACACTTTTACACATCAATTTTTTTGTTGGACTTTTTTTTACTAGATGAGGCCGGTGTTTACTAACTGACTACCCTGAGAAGAAACACCGAAACAAACTCAGAATTCTAATCGATATGAAGACTGGTTAAAAAATATTCTCCCAAAATTGAAACAGAATGCAGTTATACTGATACTGTATACTGCAATCGGTTTTAATTTTGGAAGAATATTTTTTAACCAATAATAATAAGTAATAATTATTTTTATAATTTTATGTTTGTATGGTGACAAGTTCCAATAATTGCCTTATTTTTTTAAAGTTCTGCCGCTGTGTAAGGAAAGTAGTAAACGATAAAACGAATATTTATAACCCGAATAGGTTTTATCGTGTACGGGAACAAAATTGATAGCTTCTGAATTTTTTTCTAATCGATTAATAAATATAAAAAGTTACGATTCTACAAACCGGTACCGTAGGTGCAACACTACCTACAAGAACTGGCAATATTATTAGTAAGTTGAACTAGCGACACTGCGTAAATCGGTCTCCGCGACGGGTCCCCGCGACGGGGACCGTCGCGTAGCCACGGAGCCCACCCGCGTGTCCACGCGCGTAGACACGCGACGGTTGCCCGTCGCGGGCGCCCGCTTAACGCAGTTTCAGGCCTAAGGGCTTGCTCAGTAGACGAATCTGAACAACATCCCACAAATTTTCCTCACCATACAAAAATATGAATTTTAACGGACAGTTTGTAGGGAGGGGTCGATTTATTTTTCGTTTCCTGAAAAAAAAAAATTGTGGGAAGATGTTCAGATTCGTCTAATGAGCAAGCCCTTAAAGTTAGTGGAGGGCTGTCCCTTACACTCAGTATAACATATACAATATCTCGCTACGACTCACGTTAGTAAACAAAGAAGCAGGCGGGTTTACAATTACGTAGTTTTCTATAAACGGTTTTAGTTCAGTTAGGTACATTAATTTATATTTTGACCAGGAAAAACGCTGAATCAAAAGCGGTAGGTTTATTTTCGCTGCGCAAGAGACGTTTATTTAAATCGGAATAAATATACAAGTCTACCATTGCCAGTTGTCAAGGGCGATAGTCACCATAATAGTGCAAACGAGGAAAAACTGCTTCTAATTGAAAAGTATCAAGCAAGGCTCTATTGAAGGTCCCTATAGTGTTTATATGGAAATTGTTGTTTTGGTAATAAGATAGCAAGACAAACAGATAATGGTAATAAAAAATGTCTTAAATATGAAGAGGGTTAACAACCTTTTGACAAGACTTATCTGCTCGCTAAACTGTTGTAATTTGTATTGTGAATGAATAGATTATGAAAAGTCCAAAAGTCATTTTTAGTAAATGAGAAAATTTGCAAATAAGATATTAGGAACTTAATAGTTGACAACTAAATATTATTTTGTGGGATCATAAAACTTATTTAACATAGAAGAAAACTATAGCAAAAATTCAGGTGTTCCATTCCTCATTAAGAGCCAATGCAGTTAGTATGTTATTGCATTTTTCGATTAGAGAACTTCTCCAGTCTCCCATGATCATTAAAAATCTTTGGCATCCTTGCTTTTCATCATCATCATCATCATCATAATCTGCCTAGCGTTTTCCCAATTATATTAGGGTCGGCTTCCAGTCATGCCGGATTTAGCTGAATACCAGTATTTTACGAGGAGCAGCTGCCTACCAGACCTCCGAAACCCATTAACTGGGGTAACATGGTACTTCATGGCAAGATTGGAAACTTCCTTGGTTTTACCTTACAATAATACACTTAAACCTTTATCATTAATCACACTATCTATTGGTAAATACCACATGAAAATCCATTCAGTAGCTTTGAGTTTATCACCAGTAGACAGACAAATGTAGTAGGCAACTTTGTTTTACTAAAACAAATATGAAATGATAGCGTAAACTATCATTTACCCTAGTATCACAGTTCAGTAGTTTAACGTAAATATCCTAGTATTTACCTTAGTATCAAAATCTAAAGAAAAGTGCAAGAGTACTCACCAACAATGAAATACTTCAATTCACCCAGTCTCTTTTGGAACTGTTTGCCGAACACAGCCACTTGACCATCATATCTGGAGCCAGTCGGTTTGCAGTTCTCTTCGTTGAGGGCAGAACGGTCCTTAGGAAGACACTCGATGGCGTCTAGGTACAGCCACTGCATGATGGGGTGGAACTTGCCGGAGCAAGCCTTCATCACCTCCTGGGCTACCACACCGCCGATGGCTGCGTTCATGGGGTTCAGGTCACCGGAAGACACCTGGTGGAAGAAGTTACACATTATTTTTAGAATACATTAACTGGCTAGAAGTGGCTCAAAGCCGGGAACATAGAAGGAATAAAGGGAGGTCTTTGCCAAGCGGTGGGACAGTATACCTAGTCTAAGACATATTAATCCTTTGAGAACCCTAATTCGAGACATAATAGAAAGACAATAGGTGTGTGGATGCCGGTCACCACTTGGGGCTCAACAGATTAATAATACATTAATGACCTTTTTTACATGATGGTTAATTTAATTGGTCCAATTAGATTCTATTTGTTAATGACACTTCTCTTATTTTTTTATGTTACAGAACTTAGTAAGGGATAGTTCAAAGTCCACACATTTTATGGCTTGATCAATTTTATGAAATTTTTGTGTTTATTTGGTAGGTTATTTTTTACCCTCCTACCTCCATTTTTTTGGAGAATGTTTGCCAAGTCAGCTAGTAATTTAATTCTGGCTAACAGATTAAACAAAATTGTTTGCCAAAATCTTGGAGAATATAAAAAACTAGCTTTTGCCTGCGGCTTCGCTCCCGTCAAATGACTACCCTACATATCCTACGCTACCCTACACTGCCCTACGCTACCCTACACTACCCTACACAACCCTACACTACCCTACACTGCCCTACACTACCCTACACTACCCTACACTACCCTACCTACCCTACTTTACGTAACTTTTTATTTTTTTGAATTTTTCTCTTCGTAAGAACCATCATGGAACTTCAAGGAACATTTATAAAAAAGAATCAGCCAAATCGGTCAAGCCGTTTCCATGTGATGTCGTGACAACGAAAAACGGGTTTCATTTTTATATATATAGATAACAAACCTTGCAGAAAGTATTGAGCAGTTCCGAGTTCACTTCCATATCACCATTTTTGAAGACATCAATTTTATCTACATAATCCATGAACTTGATCACATCGCTATCACTCCAGGGCTTCGGAAGACGACCTTCAGACTCCTCGAACTTATAGAGAGCGGCAAACGCAACATGCAACTGCTGTGGGTAGTCAAACTTGCCAAAATCAGCAATAAGGAACTCAGGGTTGGCAAAGGATTCCTTGAGAGGCTTGAACTCAATTTTCTTGGGCATTTTCACTTGTGTAACGATGCCTCCGCGGACATATTTCGAGAATGTGGTCGTGTCACCGATGCTGAAGGTGTATGGGCCGAGTACTTTGATCTTGCGGGGTTCGCAACCATTCAGTTCTGTCATTCCTTGGATCTGCAAAGTAAAGAACACATTGCTTAACCATTTGACTGCTAGTTGCCAGAGGAATCGTAACTTGAAACATTTTGTCCCCTAATGTACGGAAGAAAAGAATAATGTTCTATTTATGCTCCAGTGCATTACATATTACATCAATGTAATACAGAAATAATGAATAAACCTGAAATAAAAAAAATGGTTGCCTGTAAAGTCGTTTTTACGGGCGAAGATTTTACGTGACAACGTCTTTTTCTCGGTAGAATATTTATTGATATGAATATAATTAAATTGCACAATAGGAACAAGGAATTGAATGAAAATAAGAATTGCACAAATTTTAACTATAGAAATATATTTTGTTTACTAAAATTCTCTAGTGCTGCGCGCGCGGTAGACCGATCATAGTTGAGTGGGAGAGAGACGCAAGGCATTCGGCGGGCCTCTCTCTCGTTCGGTGACTCATCGTAACGTTACCGAGCGTTACACTTTTTCATAAGTGACTCCCAGCCGCAACCTAATTTAAGACGTTGTCACGTCAATAATTTGATTTTCATTTCATCCACATTTTATTACTGAGCTTATTTCAATGTAAAATTCATGATAATAAATTATTCCAGTAAGAATGCAGGTAGATAATATCCTTATTTATTTTGATGAAAAGCAAAATAATCCATGATCAGATTCTGATTAGTTTTCTTCTTAATCATAAACAATTCAATTCTCTGTAAACTCCATCTTTGATAATGTTGTTGCTTACCAACAGGTGAATGAGTAGTTAAATGCCAAAAGTCTATCAATAATAACTTAATTCATGAATAGGATACTATAAATACCAAAATAGGAACATAATTTTACAGAAACTCAAATTCTAGTTTCTTTTGAGTAATAAGGACATTTAAAAAAAAATACCCTCTCTAAAAAATAGTTGCTTATAATCATTTCATCATTCACATGGTGGCAACTTCTAAATGAGTCAGATGATTTAATTTATCCATGACAACATGTTCTCAACATCCAAGTTTCTGGCAGATTTTCAAAATATTTGATCTTAAATAAAGGTCAGGGATGTTTTAGTGCTAGCTGCCATAGAGATAACACCATAACATTGACATAGAAGATGAATGTTCTTAGGCTCATCCATCATTATTATAATAATAGTGTAGTTATGATGTTTACTCTATGACTAATCTTACTCAGAGTAATCAACTGTCAAAAACATTCATTTCCTGATAAGAATTTCAACGAATTGTGAAATAAAAAAATACAAACCTCACTAAAAGTGACAAAGTCACCATCTTCCAAACCATGACGGGTATCATCCAGGCAGGTGACCACTGCCTCATACTCATGTGTGATGTCAGCAATCATGGCTGACACCGGATTCTCTCCGGTCACATCTACTACTGTGAACTCAGGTCCAAAATCACAGAAGACTCTGGAAAAGAGTCCTCTAGTATCTGCTATGACGAGAGCGATGTCGTTGGCGTGCGTGATGGCCGCCACGCGCTCCTGCTCGCTCCAGGAGGCGCCGGTGAGCACCACCACGCTGAACTTACGCAGGAAGTCCTCAGTGAGCGGGCCGGTGTGCGCAGTCGTCGGCACATAGTGGTTCAGCTCCGACAGCTGTTCGCACGATGCCAGGGCCCTGTTTTGACCAATAGACTGCTCGGACAAGTAAAACTGCGACGACAGGTCAGCAATCGTGCAATTCCGCTCGTCATGAAGAGTCACTGACTTCACTCCACTGAGGATCACGTTTTTCGCTACCTCCAAACCGAGACCCCCGAGTCCCGAAATAAGCACATCCGAGTTGGCCATCCGCCGCATGGCATCATGGCCCAATACGTACAGCTGCCGCGAGTACAGAGCCTCGTCAATCTCATCTTCCACACGCGTCCCATTGTTCGCCATTGCCGAGTTGTTGGAACGTGATTCTCCTGTATTTAGTTTCCGCTTTTTCGCCGGGGGGTCAACGGAATTATCGGCGACTTCAGCACTAGACATCGGGCACGAACGCGCACAATTTTGCCAGAATTTTGGTTTGCGTTTTAAATTCAGAAGAAATAATCTTCAAATAATAGAAAGCGACATTCGCGCTTCGTCAAGGCCCGCTTACTCACTGTCTTGAAGTTAGTTGCGAAATACGTGGAAAATGACCTGCGGAAATGATATTTTGTTTGGTTATTTTTCTGATAGTTCTTTTTAATGAAGATTCTGGTGAACTTAATTCGTCACTGATAATTTCACTTTCAAGTTTATTTAATTTAGAACCGGATAAACAACGAGCGGCAAGAGTTAGCAAGGAACTTAGAACTTTTATTTTGCAAATTTGTATTTTTTTACTTATAGCAACATTGGAGCGAAGCCATTGGTACGATCCAGATAAAAAATATTTTTAGGGTTTATTTCTAGAAACTACCATTTTTGAGAGAAATGATTATAAAATTACAGTTAGCAAAGCAGTTAGCATTAAAACATAATTACCGTTTGAATAAATCATGAAAGATCACTATTCTTGACTTTTGTATTTTTTTAAGAATTACTTTCACTTTTTTTTATAATAATAAAACTATAAAACGCTTCACTTTTCATAATGACTTCATATAAAAAATAATATACGCAAAGTAAAAAAAAACACATGCATTAGGAATTCTTTTTACAGTTGACGTGGCCTTGAATTAAAACTTTGTTTTTGAACAAAACGTAAACCGGCCGAAACCCAGGAATATTTTGTACTTGCAACAATTGAGCTGTCGACTATCTGACACGCAACTAACTTCAGAGCAAACATTCCATTTTGTTTCAATCCGTGGATATTATTTCAAGTTCACGACACGGTGTAATTCTGACTCGACGTACGAATTTATTGTTGTCGTACTGATCGCGAGTGAAAGGAGTTCGAGCAGTATGACTACTTTGTGAAACTGTTGATATTGAAAAAGTTTGTGAAGTCCTTGTATTCTTTTATTTTGTTTCGTGTGTTTTAAAAGTGTGAAAAATGGTGCAGGAGTACCAGCATCCAGTCAGGGTGCATAAGCACACCTTCGAGATGGTGATGGCCGTGAGTATTTAAAACTAATTTTAATTATGGTGGAGGTGATAATTGTGCGAATATTGACAGAAACATGCTGTAGTGACAAGGTCAAGCCAGATAGTTATTGATAAAACTTTCCTATTATGGTCCACTGAAGTGTTTGGTCAACACTGTTTGACAATCACTTGACTGCTGTCTTGTGCAATATTCACCTCCTAAATATTTGCTTAGCCTTTAGAGTAATGACATTGGGTTTTTCATTGATAAAGTGACAAACTCATAAGGTGACAAAATATTCTTATACGATAATATTTGTGCAATGCACTCTAAAATCAGATTTTTGTTATTGTTGATATTCCAATTGGAATCAAATAGGCTTTTAGTACCTTCAATGTTTTATTTTTATACTTATGACTGTTAATTTTGTACTTTATTAAAATATTCAATTGCAAATAGCAATATAACTAATAAATTCACAATATTATTAGTAACACAAATGCAATGCAAGAGATAATTGAAAATACAGAAGACATACATCCTTGTAGAACAAGGAAAAATCAGTTCAATAACTTTGCATGATTAGTACCTACTACAGACTTGGCTAATTTGAATAATATTAAGTTTATAAACTTCAAGGTTTCATTGGTAATTCAATGTCAGCCTGACAAAAGTTTTAAGTCATCACCATCTACCTAGCCTTTACTTAACAGTGGTGGTGTTGAATTCCAGCCTTACTAGCTGCATTCTAGAATTTTACATGGAGCAACTGCCTGTCTGATCTCCCAGTTACTGGAGTTATACAATAAAGTATTAGACTGGACATCAGACTTTCTTGTTTCTGGCTACCTCTGACTTGAGTAAACGATGAGGCTAGAGAATGAGCAGCCAGGACCAACAGTTTAATTCATGAATCCCCGACCGGTCCTATGAGACCGCGCTGTTATTGTTTTACTATTGTGTCTCGTTTTGTAGGTAATTGATAGGTTAATGTGCTTTGTGAGGCACAGTGAGTTAACTGTGTGTAATCCCACTCACTGACTGATCAAGGTAGTTATTTAACAAGACATGAGCCTGATCATGGACTCAACAAAACCTTCATTATCAAAAAATGTTCCAATAAGAATAGGGCTGACCTTATATTTTTTGTATCAGTATCTAGTGTCAATAATTTCTTTTCAACATTGTTGACAAATATGTTTTCTGACAATACTATCAAGTCAATAAATACACTGTAAACCTATATTTCAAAACATAATTTCTTATCATTGACACTTATCTATTATTTTATCAATGGACTACTTCCTTGTTGAACCGAATATTATCTTGTTTACCAACATTTGCTTAGGACTTAGACTACTGTTAGTTCTGTTTTGCAAAGATATTGGCAAAGATAATAAAAAATAGAAAATTTGAAGTATCAATCAATCATTAGACAGGCCTTCCTGACTACCTACCTATGTTGACATTAGTTTGCAGTGTAATCATATGTTGCTGAATAACAGTCTATGGTATGTGCAGCAGTCATGTGTCTGAAGTTCACATTACAGTTATTGAGTATTATGAATTGTCACCAACATTTATGTGAAACAACTAAGTACAAAGCTATCCGGCCCGAAGGACCATAGAAAGGCACAGTTAAATCCCTACTGGTGGTGATAGGTCAACTTAGTTAAAACTCCAGTATAACCATTGAAGACAAGTCTCCAACAATACTGAGAGCATATCTGGACATCTATATATTCTAATGCAAATGTCCAAATAATAGCTAGTATTATTGTATTCACTACTATAATTTGAGTGTCTTCAAGTCTAGAGTGAATGGGCTTTTAATAAACTAATGCTCTTCACCATCAACAACTGCAACACTGTATACCATCAGGTGGGATTGCAGTCAAGCACTAGTCTATACTTCTATACTAATATTATAAAGAGGTAAAATTTGTAAGTTTGTATGTTTGTAAGTTTGTATGTGGAAGTACTGGTCCGATTTGAAAAATTCTTTCGGTGTTAGATAGCCCATTTATCGAGGAATGCTATAGGCTATACAATACCATCACGCTACGACCCACGGGAGCGGAGCAGTAACGAAAAATGCGGGTGAAACCGCAGGGGTCTGCTAGTTTTATATAAAAAAATATATTACTTCTTGGTAAAACTGCAAGACTTACAAAAATCATTTTAATTTAAAACGCTAGCACGCAGAGGCACATCGAGTTCAAGATGCTAATCTGAAATACTTTTACGCTGCTCTGCTTAGTGGAATGTCTGCGACTGGTGATAGGTTGTTACGTAAGTGACTCGAATAATGTCCGTTCATGTAATGACTAACAAGTCTGGCTTGTTGAAATAAAACATTGAATTTGTTTCCAAATAATATTGCAATGGCAACTTTCAGTCCAAATTTAATAGGAGTGAAAGTTTAAAAAAGAGCTAAATATATGTAAGGAATTGCTTCTCATCAAAGTCAAGATTGAATAGGTTACTTCTAGGCAAACCTGCTCTATCGTCACCCACATCATCGCATAACCAACCAAAAAAAAATGGTAATTCTAGCCAAAGCTAAGAAAACACTAGAAAATCCAATGTTAGGCAATTAAACCTGTTTTTTTTCTTCTATCAACATTGGCTGAATATGATACTTACGTTTTAGTATTAATAAATCCTGTACATTATAGCTTGGACATTAAACTGCTATAAAAAAAGTAAAAATAAGTCTTGTCTATGCATACTTAAAGGCCTATTACACCACTCGTTTTTACAACTGGTCTATGTAGACTGTCGTTGAGTCTACTTATATTATTAGTAAGACCGTCTTACAATTCGTCCGCTATAAGTTGGCGAGTGTGAAGTTAGGCTCTGCGAATTTTGGCGCTTGAAATATTGTACAAAAATAAAGGGTTTAAAAAAATTAATGCAATTTGCAGTTCTTATTGCTGTTAAAAACAGTTATTGGCATTAATTTTTTTAAAACCTTTATTTTTGTACGATATTTCAAGCGCCAAAATTCGCAGAGCCTAACTTCACACTCGCCAACTTATAACGGACGAATTGTACACTTATTACACTACGCGACGTAGACTAAGACCATTCTTAATAAAAACAAGTAGTGCCTATTAGGCCTTATACTGTCAAAACACGACAGCTGTAACACTTGATTTACGATAATCGCCTTAATAACAAGGGAATAAAAGCGTTTTTAAAATCAGACTTATCCCATCTATTTGCAGTTGGCATGGTTGTAACCACCATAATTGCGAATTGTTGTCGAAATTCTCGCAGATTCATGCTCGGAATATGAAAGATGGCGATTTAAAGGCTTAACCGCCAGAATGCGTGATATCTCTCATACAAGATGCTTATCTCACGAGATTTTTATTAGTCTATTTGCATTCCTTCTTGTGTTGTTATTGTGATGTGATTTCGAGACATAGAAAATTATGAAAATTAGTAGGAGTTTTAGTATTATCGGCTTTCTAATGTTCCTACTATAGGGACTCGGGCCTCCAGTTTAGGAGAAGGAATGGGCCAGAATCCACTTCGTGGGCCCAGTGCGAATTGGTGGATGCCACATGTCTTCGAATTTTTGGTTCTAGCCTATAAGATAACCGCAAAACGAGTGAGACAATGACAGCGCGGCTGCGGTCGCCGGCTACCGCTCGGGTATTCATGAATTAGGAGTACCTAATTTAAAATTAAAGATTAATTTCATTTGTACTACCTACTAAAGTATTCCGGGCCCTGATTCAGGCTATAATCTGGAGCGAGGAGGAATGACAAGCGGTCGCCTCCTTCGGCGAAGCAGTAATGCTAGCGAAGGAGGAGGCCCGCACTCGTGAGGCAAGGAACGTCGTTACGCCTTAGCCGCCGAGATTCCGGCTCCGTCTACCAGCTCATCGACTATCAGACGCGGGCTTGCGGACGTCGAGCGATGGGTAGCTCGTCGTCTGGCCGCCCGGCCATCGACCGGACCAAGCGCAGTCGTCAACAGCGCGTAGTTACCCAGACGCTCCTCAAAGAAATGTCATCAAACCAGGGCCCATGCCCGTTAGTTAGGACTCCGGGGAATTTACAAACTAGTTTTGAAATACCTGACAGTCATCATGTACATTATTACCTACTGCTATAATTAGCATACAAACTAATACAGGTAACTTTTCCTGGTTATTGTAGGTTGTAGGAAAAATAGACTATGTTTGTTTAGACACAAATACAATTATTATATTTATTTTATTATTTCGCATTATGTACAAATTACAATATTGAGGAAAATGTAGGTAAGTAGGTTGTCATTGTTGTCGAAAGTACGGTCCGTTTTTCAATCATAAAAGCAATTTCCGCAGCTGTCTAAGATTTATTTTTGGATGTGAGTGAGGCGAAAGAGTGACATTTGTTGTTTTCGCATTTCTGATGTCAATAATATCATCATATTTCAATCTGAAATTACTCACCGATTACAGACATTCATTCATTGATTATTTGATTGATCCTTTCTGCTGCCTTACTACTTCTTGGTTCCGTAAGTCCAACATCGTGGGTATTTCGTAATTTAACCTATCACATACCCGCAAAACGAGACACAATAGTAAAACAATAACAGCGCAGTCTCATAGGATAGGTTTTGTGGGTATGTGATAGGGTAGTTACTCAGATACCCGCGAAACGAGACACAATAGTAAAACAATAACAGCGCGATCTCATAGGACCGGTTGGGGATTCAAACGTTAAACGAGAAACTTGTCAAAAGTTTGCCTAATCGACCATATCCACGATTAACTAGACGTCAAACCGGACTCCACTTGAGGCGCATTGGTCTAGCTTCGAAGTAGTAGACTAATCCGATGACGAATTAAGATGTTGCACAAATACACACACGGTCTAGTGAAACATGTAGTTGAATTATGATGTACTCGGTTTAAAGAAAAGGGTAATAGCGTGATGGTCGATAGAATATGTATAAAAAGACAGAATGAAAGAAAAAGAAGGAAGATGATGACAGCCAAGAGTTATGCCGCAATAAACCACACCATGATATAAACAGACATGATAAACGATGCTTTTACTACTTGTCTACGCTTGCCAACATGTACCTAGCTATTGTATGCTAAATAATGGGGTCTACAGACACACCATTGTGCTTGCCTACTGGACAGCCGAAATCACGCCTGGTGGCACAGGTGGATTCTTAATCGTAAGTGGCGGAAATGTAAAGTAATTACAATCTTTTATGTTAATAGCACGCACGTACATTATTGTTTGTTTTTTATTATTATTGATAAGCTCGCATTTGACTAATATCTCATCTGTTGGTAAGCAATGATGATGAGTGGTCGACGATGGAGCACGTTAGCCTAGAAGTAACATATTCACTCTCTAGGTTGTAGCTACCAGGAAACAGACTCCGGCAGTTATTTATATCAACATACAACTTGACAATTAGTCTACAAAAATGCTAAAAGCTTCAGAAAATTAATGGCCCTTCCCTCTTAACTTTGCATAATTACTACATTAATTTTAATCTTTCTCGCTTTTTTGTGGTGAATTATCAAATAACTTCCCACTCTTGACGATGCAAAAGGAAGTGTCAGACTTTAACTGATAAAACCCATCCGTGATACTTCAGAGTGCTCTTAATGCACTGATGCCCTTTTCAGGACCGCGGTGACATGAAGAATCCCGAATCTCTTATTTATCTTGCCCGTAGAGAGTAAAACTCCGTCACAAAGTTCAGTCATAAATTCATAACAAGCCTCGCTTATATTGTACCCCCCACATAGAGGGTCTTTTAACCGTAGAACCGGGTAACCGGGGAACCGGTACAATGCAGTGAAGCACTGCAATTGTGCGCGGTCCATTATCGGCGCCTTTTCACCCGACGTGCGCGGAATGCTAAGCGTGCAATGATACCGTTGCACGCCTGTACCTATAACTCACACGGGTTATGAGATAGCCTTATCAATGAATAAATACTCTTAGCTACACGTGATGGTTCTTATCTTAATATTGGGTTGTGATTTGATTGAAGAAGAATAATTGGTTTTGTGTGATAAGGTATTTTTGGAAGGAGGGTTTTTTAGCGGCGTGTACACATCACGGTAAATATAATCAATAGTATTATCACTGGAAGCCGACCCCAATATAGTTGGGAAAAGGCTAGGCAGATGATGAGTATTATCACTATTATCAGGCTTCTAATGTTCCCACTGCTGAGACACAGACCTCTTTAGGAGACGGAATGGGTCGTTATCGACCTAGCGGGCCCAGTACAGATTGGTGGATGTCACATGTCTCAGAATTTTTGTTAAACACAAATAATTAAATAAATATCTTACGGCTGACACTTACCTAAAATTTATAAAACAGTACTAAACTCTATTACAAAATATAAAATCAGACTTAACTAACACGAAACCTTAACCAACATTTAAATATAACTTACAAAATTGAATGAAACTTCCAAATTCATTTTCACGGCTTTCATATTTCATAGAAACTGGTAAGTCCTTGTTCTCGGAAATGAATGAACTGATTTTAATGAAACTATTATATATTATACTCAATTTGTTATGAAATGGTTTCGGTGACAGCTGTCAGATTCATACAATGTAGCTATCTATCCTTTTCTCTCATCTTAAAAATGCATATTTTCGTCCTGTTGTCACCCAACTCATGCTATGTAAAAAATACTATAAATACTCTGTAGAAACGCTGATTTTATTCTGGTCCCTTTTATCCTACATAGCTACATTGTAAAGTTCTAGGAAAAAGTGCTTCTGATTACTCCTAACGACTGGTAATCGTGTGAAAATCTGGATTGATGGCGTATCGTGCTACAATGTACCAAAGATATTTGATGTGAAGAATTAAATACCGGTTCGTGACTACAGCAATGCGCATTTCAGCGAATAACCCTGTAGTTAGTTTACTGTAAAGTACTTGAACATTTGCGAACCAAAGTTACCGCAATAATTTCTCAATAACCAATTAATTTATCATTTTACCACTTGAGTAACCGATACAATAATTTGCGCGTTGGCAATGCTTAATGGTTGTCAGAATTCGGAATCAATTTCGAATATCGGGTTTTTTTATAATTGCCCCATACTAGGAGTTTTACTCCTGTATCTTGTCTTGTTTTTGAAGGTGAAAAACCACTCTGGGTGAAGCAGGAGAGCGTGTCAGACTGTTACTGACTAAAACCACATCTGAGTCCTTCAGTTGCCCTTTCTGTTCTTGTACTTCGGGTTTCAGAAAATCCCCGCGGTCATAGCTAGCAGGCATTGACTCTGTCTGGCCCCTACGGTTTCTGTATCGTGGTGCGATACACAAGACACTCAGACCCGGATCATTTATCTGTAGATCATGCCATTTATTTCGTGCGCGATTCGAACTCGCGACCCTGAGCGCAGCTGTCAATCGTTTAACAACTGCGCCAATCGTGTCGTGAGATTAAACTAGATCTTAATTACTTTCGCCAAATTATTTGGTGTGGCCATACCTAATATTTGTTATAGTTATCAGCCTCTAATCTGTGTATATTGCTCTGTAATTGCCACTTAGTGATATCTCGCAGATAGCTGCAGTAACAGATCGATATTGAGATGAGTGACTCAAACGATTTCAGTGCATTTTCATAAACATGTTTTTTATATTATAAAATTGATCTAAGGTTCGCGGTCTTCGTAAGGTTCAGTATCCAAAGGATCACTAATAGAAATTCCATTGGTGATCCTTTGGGTACCCTTACTTTACTTTGGGGATCTTTAGTTCTTGTGTTCTATAATAGAACTCTATTCCTATGCCTTCGCTGGCCGTCCTTCTGTTTGGACAAACAGAATAATTCACGGCAATAATTCCTGAGATACAGACGCATCTCAGGAATTATTGCCATGTCACATTTGAATTTTTCTCTGGGTGTATGTTTTTATTGCCACCTTAAAAAAAAATTACAATCCTAGAAATACCGTACAAAAAACGTCATTTGTTCAGTTTATGATACGGAACCTTTCGTGTACATGGAAGATTCGTAATTGGCTCGCTTTTTGTAAGGTCATGTGTGCAAAAAGAATAGACCCCTTAAAGTAAAACGTACAAAGAGGCTTCTACTCATAATGCACACACAAGAAATCAAAATCTCAATCTCATAATTTAACCATTTTTGTATAAATATGTCATAACGTAAATCTGTATGAGAAAACGATTCTTTGTGCTAGAACCGGCTGAAATCACGCACAAATCATACAGCATTTAACACCATTTTTTTTCTTACTGCTCCAAATCTCCGATAATCCTCGCGAAATCATCTTAAAATGGCGGGTTACGAATTTTTCATAATACGAGAATAACAATGCTAAATGATTTGCACAGTTATTCAGTCAGAAACGTTAATGAAACAAACACGTGCGAAACCGCGTGATCTGGTATCGTACGTGATAAATACAGCTGTGGAATATTTGCTTAGGAAATTGTTAGCTGAGTAATAATATGTATTACATCGAAAATGTATTGCAGAACTCGTGAAAATTATGGCGGAGAATAATAATTAGCCCTGAAATTATTAAATATAGGTAGAACTATCTTGCGCACACGTGGGCCACGTACGCCGATCTGGGCACGTTGGTGTCCATATGTTACTGTAAAAGCCAGAACTACGGTAAATCCTAAGATTTTCCAGTAAATCCTAAGATTTACCAACTCTTGTGGTAAAAGTCCGAACTGTTCTAATCATCGTTTATTTCGGACTTTTACTACCATTTACTTGGTAAATCTTAGGATTTACCTCAAAGACACGGTAAATGTTGAGATAAACATTACCAAAAGATAGGTAACGATTTGACTCATTAGTAGTACAATTAGTGTTTAATAATTATGCATTGTTCTGTAAGACTATGGACCATGTACTCAACACTAAGCTCCTGGCATACCTACCTAGAAACTTATGACATCCTAAGTGACCGTCTATACGGCTTTCGAAATTGGTTAACTAGTGATCTTCTAGCGTATGCCATCCGTATCTGAAATGAGGCCATCGAGAAGTATGGGGAAACGCTTGGCGTCTCTCTCGACATCTCGAAGGCTTTCGATAGGGTCTGGCACGAAATCCTTGTTAGTAAGCTTCCTTCTTTTGGTTTACCTGCTAGATTGAGTGCTTGGATCGCAGTTACTGAAATATACATATCCAATACACGAACTAGTGGGTCACAGATCCAGTCTCTCCAAGTGGCTATGGTTGAGCACTTGAATTGGTCCTTGGAGGCGGTCACTGAATGGGGCAATGCCAATTTTCCGCTAAAAGAAGACAATTCAGTTCTCCTACTTTCCTGGGTGCAACCGTGCCGATAACCGACCATCTTGATCTTCTTGGTGTTACGTTGACGTCGACTTTTAACTTTGCTCCATATATTGAAGCAAAGGCTCAACTGGCTGCTAAAAAGCTAGGAATCCTTGCAAAGGTGAGACAGTACTTCACGCCGGAGCAGCTGCTTACACTTCATCAAGCGCAAGTTCGATCATGTATGGAGAACTCCTCCCATCTTTGGGATGGATCTGCGCGATATAAGCTTGAAGCGCTTGAAGCTATTGAAACGAGAGCCAAGAAGATCATTGGTAATGATGCACTCGTTTAGTCGAGGCTTCAAAATCTTGAGCATCAACACCGAGTCGCTAGCCTGTCAGGTTTCTACCGGTTGCATTTTGAGGAGTGTGCGTCGGAATTGCATAACTAAATAATTCCTCCTAGCCCGTTCCATCATCGGACCATCAGGCGTACGGCGATGCGCCATCGGTACATGGTAGATATCCCTCTTATACGCGCAAAACGTTTTGGGAAAACATTTATTGTACGTACAGCCAACGAGTAGAAATCCCTGCCGGAGTCTACGTTTCCTGATAGCTACAACCCAGGAATCTTTAAGTCAAGAGTGAATAGATTACTTCTTGGTAAACGCGCTCCATCGTCGAAAATACAAAACCAACATTTACCAACCCTCACTGGTAAAACCTAGCTAAATTCTAATGGTAAAAGCCCGATTAAATCGTTTCTTTTTCACATATTCTTACATTTACTAATTTGTGTTGGTAAAACCTAAGATTTACTGGTAAAACCTGAGATATACCGTGGTTCGGGCTTTTACAGTAACACATACATTTTATATGGCAACTAGACTTGTAGAGCTACATTAAATCCACGCCACGCGACGTTTTATCATGGAACGAGAGGGATTGTCAAACTTTAATAACTAAAAAGTTTAGGTTTAGCTAATCCTGTGTTTCCTGATAGCTACAAAACGGGGATGTTTAAGTGAAGAGTGAATAGATTATCTCTAGGGAAACGCGCTCCATCGGTGAATAAATCATCGCTTTCCATCAGGTGAGATAGTGCTCTAGTCGCGCTAGAGCCTAAACCATAAAAAACCACCTGTGTTCCTTCCCACCGCGGTAACTCTTTCGGAACTCCAGATCAGAGAATATATTCAGCTTAAAAGTGTCAACACACTAAATCGATCAATCTTCGATCGCACACGCTGATCGACGTTAAGGTCAATACATTCATTCTACCGACAATCGATCTTTCAATTGATTCGTTAACATCTTAATCCGTGGCAGATTCAGCCTATCTTTCTGTGGGAGAGAGTACATCAATTTAATTCCACCATGCGGGCTGGTAATCAATACATGTCTTCGAATGTTTATTTCTGGCCTCACGAGGTTTTTATTAATCAAATAGATCTGCTTAGTTTTTAGCCCACGCTACACGTATTTTCAGTGCGTGATGCTTTTTAGGGTTATATGCCTCAGTTGGTAAACACTGAACTCTAATTATATTGGATCACTTCATTGTCCGTCTGTCAAAGACTGTTTTTCTCAAGGTCACGTGGAGGTAATAAGCTGAAATTAATATCAAACTAGCGACTCGCCCCGTCTTCGCACGGGTGCAAATTTATCAGTGTTACTCTACTATATTATGCATGTATTATACATCTAAACCTTCCTCTTAACGTTTGAATCCCCAACCGGTCCTATGAGACCGCGCTGTTATTGTTTTACTATTGTGTCTCGTTTCGCGGGTATCTGAGTAATTAAATCACTCTTATCTATTAAAAAAACCGCATCAAAATCCGTTGCGCAGTTTTAAAGATTTAAGCTTACATAGGGATATAGGAACAGAGAAAGCGACTCTGTTTTATACTATGTAGTGATACTCAATTACTCAGATCTACTGTCCCTTGGAACAATGATAAAATTAAACTTCTAAATCAACGCAATCTAAAGATAAGGCTGGTCTGTTTATGCTTCGTTTATGATCACAGAAATCCTTCTCTTATCTATGTTTATGACGCATATTTTGATACTCGCAAGGAAATTAAAATTAGGTTACCTCTAAATATATCTAATAGGTTACTTCCCGTTGACCTAGAATCCTGAATTTTGGCGAGATGTAAGGTCTTACAGCACAAGTAAAGGAAAAAGTATGAAAACATTTTTTCGTGATTTGGAAAATTCTTCAAGATCATACCTAGGTAAGTTTGTCTGAAATCCTGGGCCAGATTCGCACTTGGCAGCCTTTTTTTTCCCTGTTGAAACCTGGATGCTTTCGTTCTCAACGCGAACAAGGATATCGGGTTACTTAGATGTACGGACTTTGAAGGTACTGGAGAAGCTTAGCAGCAGACTAGCCAATTGTGACTTTGAACGCGGTAAACTTGTCCGTTGCGTTTTTTTGAAAGTTACAAAGCGGTTATTCGATATTATTGTTTTACGTCGCTATTTTTTTATTAAGTAGGGGAGGAGAGTTGACCCCACATGGTGTTACAGGGCTATAGAAAGAAGATTTATATTCTGGTCATTGTTAACGTGAAATTAGGGATAGTCCCTAATGTATCAGATAGGTACCTATAATAACGTTTGAATCCCCAAGCGGTCCTATGAGACCGCGCTGTTATTGTTTTACTATTGTGTCTCGTTTCGCGGGTATCTGAGTAATTAACCTATCACATACCCACAAAACGAGACACAATAGTAAAACAATAACAGCGCGGTCTCATAGGACCGGTCGGGGATTCATGAATTAATTAATAAGCCGTGGTTACCATTGTTCTTAATTCTACTATTACTTCATAATTAATGTACTTTTAGGAAAGAGAAAAGTGGAAGAAAGGAACTCCCACAGGATTACAATACAAAGGCGTCCCGTCTCTGTCTTCTAGATGGACACAATAGTCTCATCATAAAATAAAATTTGTCAAACTGTAACAAAAACAAAGTCCCTGTTATTAGTATTTACAATCATGTATTTTATTGACAAAAAAATGAGTTGTGGAGGTCTGGTAGGCAGCCGCCCCTCGTAAAATACTGGTATTCAGCTAAATCCGGCTTGACTGGAAGCCGACCCCAATATAGTTGGGAAAAGGCTAGACGAAGATGATGATGAATGACTAATATAAATGTCTCACTTATTTTAATAAAACGGTATCACATTATTAGAAAAGCGAAAGTTTATTTGTGTGTATATTTGTTATTACTTTACGCTTAAACGGCTGAATGAGTTTGGATGAAATGTACCATCTAGATAGCGTATATCCTGAATTACTACATCACAATATGTAACAGCTAATCTGCCACGTGCAAACGGATGAAAGAATTATATGAAATTTGGCATTTTACAAAGGTGGGAAGTGCTAATTTCACGCCGGCAGAGCCACAGACGGCGACTAGTGTTACAATATGTACCTTTTCACTCCTGGACTATGATCTGGAGAGAGAACACGATTATTTATTAGTTATAGATAAATTAATCACGTGTTTGTAATGTGGACTATGTATTATGTGCTATTAGCACTACATATTGCATTGCAACTCAAGTACTTAAATAAGCGCTATGACACATAATATTGATTCATCGTTTCCACAGTAAGACGGTTCACTGCTGGACGTAGACCTCCACTTTCTTTATGACGACATCTGGTTGTCTCGCATCCATCAAATTGCCACAACTCTTACCAGGTCGTCGGTCCATCTTGTACGAGGTCTTCCAACGCTGCGTCTTCCGGTACGCAGTCGCCACTGCAGAACCTTTCGGTCCCAAAGGGCATCTCTTATGCCTCTGCCCATAGCAATTTATGTTGGCAATTCTTCATGCTATGTCGGTAACCTTGGTTCTCCTGCGGATATCTTCATTCCTAATTGAAGATATCCGCGTAATGATTATTGAGTAGAAACTTGTAAAGTTGTAATCATTGTAAAACAAATTAAATATACATTTTCGATGACGCATGACATCAAATTATATCTTAGTCTTCCGATATAAATGTAGTCTGTTATCGATCCTTCACGACTCCTTATAAGACAATCGAATCGGTATTTGTTAGCATAGGATCTATGTCGTAGGTAATAAGGTTGCATTTCTCTCGGACGCTCCATGAAACGCCTGGAGAAATGGCCCACTTGTCTATTCTTAGAATCGTGAGTCACTGAAGATATTGCTTAGTCCTATCTAATTTTGTAACAGTTACATGATTCATGTTTTGATTAACATCGCTTATCATGAACAAGATCAGGAGGAGCTCGTAGCTAGATAATAACAGCCGCACAAATCAATCTTCAAGGTTAAGCAACGCTTGCCTAGGTTGGTCTGTGGATGGGTGACCATCTTAACATAACGAGTTTCCTCCGTGCCTCGGAAAGCACATCATCATTTGTAGATCTTTGGCAGTCGTTACGAATAGTCAGAAGCCAGTAAATCTGACTCGTCTTGCTATGAAGTACCGTGTTACCCCAGTTAATGGGTTGTGGAGGTCTGGTAGGCAGCCGCTCCTCGTAAAATACTGGTATTCAGCTAAATCTGGGTTGACTGGGAGCCGACCCCAATATAACAGGGAAAAGGCTAGCCAGATGATCATGAACAAGATCAGTTTTATAATGCTCCCACTGCTGGGACTTTCCTAGAAGAGGGTTTGGAGGGATGTGGAATAGAGAGTGAAGTCCCATAGACCTCCGTTGCAATTGGAGGATCCTCCAACCAGACGAGTGTTATATCTGGTGGGCAATTGCCCGATAGATGATTTTGGGCTGTTGTATGTATTCAAATCGCGCGGAGATCTTAGCTTGCGCGATGCAGGATTCTGTGACGTCAGATGTCGCTACAAGGGAAAGGTTCACCGACTACCCAGTACGGGTTGGTGAAAGACACGTTTTACAACAAAACTTAGACGTGAGACAAAAATAATAGACGCGCATAAAAAAATCAGAATCTATTCTGAAAATTCGTTCTTTACATTTATTGTACGTACAGCCAAGGAGTGGAATTCCCTGCCGGATTCTGTTTCCAGATAGCTATACCCAGGAATCTTTAAGTCAAGAGTGAATAGGTTACTTCTAGGTAAGCGCACTCCATCGTCGCCCGTATCTTCGCTTTCCATCAGGTGAGATAGCGGTCAAGCGTGAACCTATCAACGATAAAAAAATACTAATATTCCTGAGTGCTATAAGGCTACATATTTTCTACTTTCACTCGCGCTGGGAAAAATAAGCTAGTGTTATATGATTTATTAGAACTCTAATTGGTTTGTCAAACTCAATAGTAATGAAGGCCCACTAACTTTCTTAATATTTAATAGTCCGGAATCATTTCGTCTCAAAAGGGTAGTAGCGACGTGTCAAAATAAAACCAACCCTATCACAATCCAATAGAGTTTAATCTCAATTGGAACTTCAAAATTAGTAGGTTTCTCTTGCCATGACCGATTGTTTGAGTTCACTTTACTATTAAGTTTGTTACCATTGGTTTCTGGACTGTATTTCCTTAGGAACAAGGTATGATTTCGACTGATAACGAGGATATTTCACGCTACGGTCGATGATCTGAATGATTTGTTTGGCTGTGGTTTCGGACATGGAAATCGTGAGTCATGTACATTGCTTTTTTGGGTCGAATGCTTAAAGGAAGTCTTGAAACCTGCTACAAAATGTCCAGTTAACTCTGTAACTTCCTAGGCTACAATCGAGACATACAATGAGCAACTTTATTGCAGTGCTAAAGTGGTTCTTTGTTGTCGGAGACATGTTGCTATGTTATTTGTTCGTCGGCAGCACGTTGCCTTGTTACTCTGTCAATTGACAGCCAACATTAAAGAGTAACTGTCTCTCAAATTAGTTTTTCGCAGCGTTTACCGTTTTTGACCTCTTTTAACTACCACTTGATCTAAATAACGCAAATATTGATGAATCTGTTTATTTGATTAGTTAATAGACAATTCTTCGGTAACAAAGCATTTCAGTCCTTCCATTGTGTATGTGTTCTATAGGCTACGAATTGATGCTCATAGGTAAGGAACCCTACTCATGTTGGCCTTTGTGTCCGAAGTACCGAACCTGTTAATTGGTTGGTAGTATTGTTTCGTGATAATAGAATTGGTAGGCCCTATTTTCAGTAGGCTGGAATATTCGTGTCGTTGCCACGTCATTGCCAGGAAATGGTATCACTTGTGAAGACAGCGGAAGCTCATGATGCCGTGGTGAAAGGATCTATCGGTCAACAGCGATGTTGAAAACCCAGAGTGTCATTTTCATTATCATAATAGCCCTTAGTAAACTACTGAGATTTGTACGAACAAAAAGAGCCATATGCCTCTTTTTGTTTCTGTGTTTGACACAGAAATGTAGAGACCTCATCCAGGTTCTATCTTCGATGACAAATATGTCATACCTACACCAATCTCATCAGTTCAGTTTCAGTCCTTGTTCGCCACTTAGTTACGCTCTAACCATAGTCAATTAGGTTTGCTGGCTTTGAGAAATTTGTTGACCGTGGCAAGGGAACAAGCAAAGCCTCAGAGATTTATCAATTTCCGAATTGACGGTGCGTAGAGATTTCAGCAAATCTCAAGGGGTCCCGTAGAGTTGCTTCCTGTTGCCATAACAGGAAGCAACTCTCAACAGGCAGGTATGTTTGAAAGAATGACCATGGCCCTAGAAAGCAAAGAACAACGTCCTCTCGCTCCAGCTCAGGAGCGGAAGAAGTCATACTGTAATGATTGCCAACTTCAAAGAAAACAAAAAAGAGATTGGTAAGCTCAAACAATTAGCTACTAAGCATAAATTCGCGCAGCCGTACCTGATAACAATAAAAGACTGTCCTTGACCCCTTTGATTAAAGCAATTAATTCAGCCGCAATGCAGTTTCTTCATACCTGCTTTAGTCTCATAAATTACTAACCTAACCTTGTATTTAACAAGTATCCAATCTGTAACCTTGGGTTAGTGAGATATAGATAAAAAACTTTATAATCTTAAATGATACTATAGATAATTATTTTGTAAATGGGTTACTTTAACACTTAACACGTCAATTTAAATTAATAATGATGGCGATGTTTCCTGGCTGACTTCCCTGAGAAAAACACACTGTAACATACTCGAAGGTTTCTGGGGAATAATGAAATTCCGAAAGGTAAGTCGATGTTCCCCAGGTCGAAGGCAACGATGGAACGGCGTGGGGTTTAGTCAGTAAGAGTCTGACACGCCCTCCCAGCTCCGCCCAAGAGTTGGAGAAGTCATTCTGATGATTCCCCTACAGAAAAAAAAACCGTAACATACTCGAAGGTTAGATCTCTTTTAGCCATAGAGCAAACATATCATACTGTATCGGCCCAGCAGGGTCAAAACCTATTGGGGCCAGGGATTCGCTTCTGAAAGGAAAACCTGGGGCCAAAGATCATAAAGAAAAGAAGGAACTTAAGTGTGGGTTTTCGCCCTTCCGCTTCACTGGAGAGTGGGGACAGTTGAGGACACTCTTGGTCGAAGATGCTGCGCTTTTTTTTATTTCAGCCGTTTTATCTGCTTCATTGCCACAGAACAAACAGTATTTCGTCAAAAAGACGATTCATTACCTCGTGCTAGTACGAGGAGGACTAATCCCAGATGTGGTAGCTATCTCCACCTCACGCTGTCTTTTAGCTGCAGCGATGCTGCTCTTCCGGGTGTATGCTTTACGACACTGCTTATGTATCGTTACAGATGGTTTGTCCTTCAAATATTCATCGAACCCATCATCCCTTAGCATGAGTGCATATTCGTATTTTCTATGTTTAAAATAGCCATAATTCGAGAACAGTGCACCGTAGAAGAAAAAGTGTTACATCTTTTTTGTAGACAATTTTACGATCTACAAACTGCCTAAACCATTTTTCGATAGCTCTCGTTGTTTCAGAGATATTCGCAAAAAACGCTAATTTGTGACCTTTGACCTCGAATAAAAAACAACGCACAAGCGGGATCGATGGGGACTTTTAACATATCATTCGTAATGACGTATTCAAGGCCTGCACAAAAATCCAGCTTGTTGGGAATTAATGCAAACTTGAATAATAATTTAGTCTATTTTGACTGGACTATATTATATTATTCAATCTTAAATTCTATTTAGCCGGTTTATGGCATCTGGTCGGTTTCTTGTGAGAACCATGCAGGCTGTTCTGTTGTGGTATTTTGAGGAAAGGACACACGCAGATTTGAGTGTCCAGAATTCCAGACTGGATAATTTTTTTAAATACCGTGTAGTTCAACTTGGAGTTTTAAGTTGCTCAACGATTTGACGAACAATACCAAAGTAAGGACAGTTTTCACAAGTTATTGTTCTTCAAGATACTGTCATATCTTTGATCTTGAATGAACTTAGAAGAAAACACAGCTATTTTTAATTTAGACTGTTTTTGTCGCGAGAGTTCGTTGACTCTTTAATCCTAGTTGTTTTTCAGTTCTGTTGACCCCTTGTTATTGTGATTCAGCATACCTTGGAAACTTTCTGATTGGGACGTCTGTTGGAAAAGCTTTTTCTACCTTAAGGGACCTCTGGCACCTTGAGTAGGCGTTATTCTTGTGTAGGGCCTTGTGCGAAGACTATTCCCTCTAGTAGTTTGAATCCAATGGTAATCTTTTGGATAACTAATAAGCTAAAAACTATTTTACCTTGCTTTTGAATGGCTATTTCATGATGAAGTATAAACGTAAGTACTTTACCCTGGCACTATCCCCCTTACGTTCCCTTGACTTCTTTCTATATATTTTAACGCTTATTTTCTTGTACCTAAATCGAAAGTGTGATGTTGTTAGATAATGGCATTATAGCTTGAGGACGGTCGCATTAAGATAATATTACCGTAGTAGCATGTACCAGCGGATTATTGTCGTCAATGTGATGATTTATTGAGTGACCGGTGACCCTACGAAACTTTGAACGATAAGGGAGCTTACATCGGCGCTGCTGCGGTGTCAATTTGGGGTAAAATTTTTAATGGATAACACGGCTTATAAGTGCCCTTATGTAGGCCTGTTTTTATATACAGATGCATACATATGTATGCGTCTGTATATATATTGTTTGTAATTTAGTAATTAAAGTATAATGTTAAAAGTAAGTATGTTACAGCAATAAAGAAAATAACTTCTGTTGTGGATAAAGCAAGAATGAGTGGCAGATATTTAAGTACTGACTAAAACCCAACAGTGTTCTTTCAGTTACCAATTTGTGATCCAGTCAAACCCTGCAGCCCTGGTAGGCACCTGTTTAGTGCTTGATTGCGATCCCACCTGATGGTAAGCAGAGATAGAGTCGTTGATGCTGAGGCGAAGGAACTAGGTTATTAACAGTCTATTCGCTCTAGTCTTGAAGACACTAAAATAATAATCTAAAAATAATTACATTAAAATTAATAAAAATTAAATTTAAAAAAACACCCAAATTATAATCAGACGGGAAGTCCGCAGCAGCCAATATCTTATAGACCCTCTTTACTTTTTTAAAAAATATGCCTAGTATCGCCACCACGTCGATTAGCTTGAGCTATCTTGTCAGTGGCATTTAGGCCGTGACGGCACATAAATTAGTTTGTGTCATAATTATCAGCTGTGGGCAGGAAGTTAGTAAATAACTCATTAGTTCACTGTACTGGGTAAGGTAGACAGGTTGATGATAAAAATGTAGGAATGTTGGTTGATTTTTTCGTTCCATTCGTGTTAAAGTGAATGTTCTTGGGTAGCCTGCGGAATATAGCAATTTATAGCTCAATTTCGGACGGTAACCTTAATCGTCAGCTGGGCAGCGTTCGGGAAGCTGCACGGTATCTTCTCGTCCAACTTACCGCAGTGTCTCAAGACGAAAGTCTTTGACCAGTGTGTGTTGCCAGTGATGACATAATATGCCTCCGAATCTAGGTCGCTCACAATGGGCCTCATCAAAAGGCTTAAAGTTACCCAAAGGGCAATGGACAGGGCTATGCTCGGAGTTTTCTTGTGTGATCACATCAGAAATACTGCAGAAGAACCAAGTTTAAGAATAATCGCCAAACTTAAGTGACAGGGGTAGGACACATTGCTTGCAGAACAGATGGTCGATAGGGATTAAAAGTGCTGAAGTGGTGACCACGTACCGGAAGACGAAGCGTTGGAAGGACTCCCACAAAGTGGTCCTATGACCTGATGAGGGTCGCGGGAATACGATGGATGCGAGACGCACAAGAGCGGTCGTTATGGCGACACTTGGGGGAGGCCAATGTCCAACAGTGGACGTCTTTCGGCTGAATGATAAGGCATTGCAGATGTCCATAGTTGGCGGTCACCATTAAACATCAGGTGGCCTTTCGCCTTGTTGGCCATCTAATAACATATTTGACCTATATTTGGGCGTGTTGATGATTTTCCTTGGTAACTCGCCTAGACCTAATATGGTTCCTGACTACCAGTAACCAGCCGCTAGTGGGTCGTCGTTTTGCATACAAACGAACAGTTAGTACCACGTTTAGTAACTAGACAGAAAGTTATTTGTAGTGATGGTTTTACAGTCAGTAAATATTGTTTTATTTTTAATCTGGTTTGTCCCACAGGGATAATGTCAAATGCTGCGGAATTGTTCGAATGATATACCTACTTCGGTCCTGGTACACAAATGGTAACTGAAGTAACTCGGATGGGTTTTATAGTCAGTGAAAGTCTAACAGTCTTCGCTCCATCCATAGCAGGAGGAGTTGTTGATGTTACCTACTTACCCCCCAAAAACATGAAGGAATATGCTTTCCTTATTCCTTTTCAGTACCTACACTCTGTCTTGAGATAATATCGACCAATCCTAACTGTAGGCATTAAACTCATCTCACTAGAGATTTAGGAACCATCAAATAAAAAGTCCCAAGTCGTAAAAAACCTATTCTTAAAACGTTGCGACGCAACGTACAAATCCGAGAAACCGTAAAAATAAAGAAGAAGAATCTTTAAAAGCCACCATCAAAATAATTAAAGCAATATCTCATTTACATAAAAAACGCGTTTTATTTTAAAAGCGTTAATAACGTGATTAAACTCATCTGTCCTCAAAACGTTATTGTAGTGAACACACACAAATGTGTGTTATCCTAAATACCGGGCGATGACATACAAATTGTTATAAAAGAGTTTTGTCGTAAGTAAATATTTAATGTAGTGTTTAACAATAATAATGATTGGAATCTTGGTCATGTCTTCTTAAAAGAAAATGTAGGTTATAACAAGAAATAGTATGTATATTGTAAACAAGATTTTTGTAAAAGAGTGTCCATGTGGTTTCTAACACGTTTTTTTTCTCATATCTATGATATAGCAATTAGCATAGCATATCTAGTCTCGCACTATCGCGTTTGACCACTTCTACCTGATGGTAAATGATGATGTGATTGGCGAAGGAGCACACTTGCCTAAAAGTAGTAACCTATTGACTCTCGACTTAAAAACCCCTAGGTTATAGTTATCAGGAAACACAGACTGCAGGCAGGGAATTTCATTCATTAGCTTTACGCATAATGAATGTATATCCAAAACGCTAATTGACAATGAATGTATATGTATTGCATAATGAATGTATATCCAAAACGCTAATAAACGTAATTAACAATTCAAAATTGCCTGTTTATATGCATACCTATATTGTTTATTTGAATTAATTATGCTTATCTTCTTCTCTAAATATAAAAATTAATCTCTATTTCCCTTGAGCACGTCATCACGCGTGTCTTGCTGCACCAATGTTTGCCAATTTGTTTTTTGTTGTGGTTGTTATTGTCAGGAAAGTAAAATTAAGAGCATTGTGAAGAAAATTACAACTATTTAACCTTTGAGTAGTTGAGTTTATTTGACAGTTCAATGCTAAGACAAGACGACATCTGTCGGGGCAGCCAGTTTAAAATAACTGACATCTTTGAGTTGGTGTACCTACTTATTCCAATTTTTAGTTTTCTTTTAAATTTGTTCTCCGTAACCAATCTAATTTAGTGCGTCTACCGTATCTGATCCGCTCTAGTACATTCACGCTTCCGGAGCCGTCAGAGTAAGGGGCGTATATCTACCCACTCTATACCGTGTAAGCTGGTTCGTGGAATCGGAGGACTGACCAGTACGTCCTTGGGTAAAAGAGGACAGAGGGAGGTCGTTTAGAGACAAATAAATCACCAAAACTTAATACACGCAACAATACAACTAAAGCAACAAATGCTTTAGGAAAATATGGCGAATATTTAGTAACATATCTACCTTTTCCTTAAGCAATTCTCTCACCTTACGACGTCCTTGACTCTGTTGCGACGAAATCTTTAGCGTTCTTCTTTTTAGTGTGTCGATGGTAAAACATAGTTAATTTCCTTGCCTTGTACTTCGTCTTAACCCCACCCTGAGGACAACAGCTGCACTCCCAGAGTTGAAAAGGGCTTTGACATCCCTGCTAAATTGAACAGGCATTCCAAAAGCACTGCTATATTTCGTCTTATATCATTCTGAAGGAAAACAGAAATTCCCAAAAACTTACGGTGAATCCGTAATCATAACATACTCCTGTTAATCCGAATGCATTGACTCATCTACATAGATCGGAAAATTGTTGGTAGCAAGAAACAAGCTAACATGTGAACTAGGTAATATATCATCATATACGCAATATTAAAATGCATGTGTCCGTAACGTGTGACAGTTGTTTTGAATCTGTCTTCAATACAACTTATTGCCAATACTTATATGTTATTGATTTGTGAAAGATGAATCACTTTTAATTATGTAGTAGTTAAATGTTCATTACACTTGTACACTACACGCCTCCCAAACACGTGCAATAAGAGTTACTCATATATTTTGCTTGCTGTTAACTCACAAATACATTTAGTTTCCTCGTTTAATTTTATTTGCGAATACTTCTACTTAAACAAGGCGATAATTTGCAGTATAGCTTGAAAACATTACCTACTTTGTAAAACCCATAACAGTGTTATTACCCCGATCGTTACTACTGTTGGTTTTAATGTTCGAAAGACAGATAAAACTACATATTTTCAACATCAACTTTATTATTCTTAGCCCTGCAGGTCAAAGGCTTCTTATCCACATTTATGAAAGTATAATTTTAGGTCGATCATAATCCGAGAAGTTTCTCACAAAATCCAGCCCATTTTCGGACCCCTATTTATCAGTAAGTCCTAAGCCGAGCCACAACGCGACCGACCCACTTAGCCACCGTTGTTTACTGGGCATATCTAAGTTCGGCTGGCGGCCATCTGCCAATGACCGTTCAAGTGAGAAAGGTCACTAACTGTTTAAAAAGCTGGCCATGTTATGACCTGTTAACTAGAGTTTATTCTAAGCGAGAAAATGTTGGGACAAAATATCTCGCGCGGAAGTGAATCAACATTGAAAGCATTGTATTCAGAAGAGTCATCGCTTTCATTCCGTCAATGAAACGCCTTGAACACACGAATTATATGCAAATGCGACACGTCTCCAGAGTCTCCGTACAAGTTCAACCTTGCAATCGATCGTTCAGAAAAAGAAACGGAGTAACCTTGCAGCATTTTGCCCATGATTGCTCCTGAACCCGAAAGGATAGATTCAGTGCCCATATCATATTTTAAAACTGCAAAAATCATGGTGTGAGTTCAGAAACTAACCTCTCTTGAAGGTTCATATTGCTGATGTGAGTAAAAGAGTACCTACGACTCTTTTCAATATTTTAAACGACTTCAAAAAATCTTCGCATATCATACTAAGGTCACTCTTACTCAATCTTTTCTTCTACTACTTATAGACTATGCAGATGTCTGTTAACGTGGTGATACATTTGAACAATCTAGAGTAACTGTAGTATTTGAGTGTCATCTAGATTTTACGACCATGTGTTGGAGTTTCGGACCAAATTAAAGACGTAAACAATTTGAATACGTCATCCCGAGGGATAAACACTTTCGCACTGCCACTTCTCGTTACCTTCATACCCGAAATTCATACTCCACGTCACACTTTTAGCCGCTTTGATAGCTCCTCTGTTACTACACTACTCAAACATATTATAACCCAGATAAAATGGCGATCAATTAGTGGACTTCCTCGATTACTGTCTCATCATATAGATTGATAAATTGAAGCAGGACAGCAAATAAACAACGGCACACTTAGTAGTTTGAAGACTGATCCAGACCGCAATTAAAGTGACAGCTAATTAGAAAATATGTCTAGTTCCGTAAAAATATTAATTTACTAAAATGCTGTCGAAAATAAAAGTGAACACAAATAGATAGTGAATATAACTATAGCAGCTGATAAAAAGGACGGGCGACACTATGCGGAAGAGATGACCGATGACCTTATTCTAGAAATGAGCTGATTGTGCGGGTATTTTTGATGATAGAACTGGTTTTTTTTATTGCGTTTTATTTCTTCTTTGAACTCATCAATGACAACGGAACATTGCTGTCAATCATGAGTTCAAAGAACAATTTTATTTTGACATTGTTTTATCTTGGTTGGGCCTTAATTTAGCACTAACAATTGCTTAAGATTTGTATCTAAATCTGTCATGATCAGATCTTAAGGACGCCGATCTGGGCGCGTCGGTCTCCATACATTTCATATGGCAACTAGACTTGTAGAGCTACATTAGGTCCACGCCACGCGACGACATTCTACTTACAAATCAGGCGTTGGCCACATGTGCGTTGGTCTAATGTAGTTTCGCTTTATTTTATCCAGCAAAGTAGCAGATATATCGGATAAAGAAAGACCCGAAAGAGCACTTTCAATAAACATCACATGGTTTAATAATACTAGATACATCAAAAAAGGACGTTTCCGCCGTAGTGGTCTCTAACAAGGCAGTTTTTATGATAATAATGGTAACCGCAGCATTAACAAAAGCATGTCCTAAAACCAAAAATTAGAGAGGTGTAATATAGACTAATTCGCTCTTGGCACGCATGGGGTAATTCAGCCATGGAAGTATGGAGTGCCACAATTGCCCCTACACCTGCACTCTGGAGGATCTAATGAGCGCCACTGATGCAGATAGTAGTTACTCAGATACCCGCGAAACGAGACACAATAGTAAAACAATAACAGCGCGGTCTCATAGGACCGGTTGGGGATTCAAACGTTAACGTGGCCACGTACTGGGCCCAAAAAGTATAACGAGTTTACCATCGAATCGAGAAGAGGAAGAGAAGAATACACTTCTCTCTCCTAGAGAGACTAATAGACCTGTATCCCAGCAGTGTAAAAGCTGATTAACAGTCATAAGTGCTCTGTATTAAACAGTGTATTCCCTCTCATCTGTTATAAATAGTTTTAATTCCGCACCATACTAATTATGAGCTTTAAAATTAATTAAATTTCTGTGCCGTGTTATCACACGCGACCGGGCCTGCCTATTGAGTTCTGTAAACAGTTTTATTCATTTACACGTGTTTTCATTAACGCTTCAACACGTTGTTTAATGTTTATTTCCATTATAATCACTTTCGCGTCCATTTTCACTAAAACGGGAAGGAATTTCGCATTGTCATTCATTATGCTTGCTAAAGGGTTCGGTATTTGGTTTCCTTTGCTAGCTAGCTTTTGGCTTAGAGGTGTCACAGTGGTTAAGCATCTTCTAGTTAGGTTTGTTCGTGGATTTGTTGATCTATTTTTGTATAAAAATCTTTATCATTTAGTAAGTTGATTCCCAAAGAACTCGTCCATTTTTTTTCGGGGTCGTATGATTCCAATTGACTTTAAAAGTTCCAGAATAAAACAATACAATAAAAAAACTAGTTTAAAAATGTAAATAACCCATATATAAAAAAATATGGTAATTTCAAACCTAGATTCCGATAGAATCTCTACTCTATCGATTTTATTAACTACTAGCTGCCCCCTGCGGTTTCACCCGCATTTTTCGTTACTGCTCCGCTCCCGTGGGTCGTAGCGTGATGGTATATAGCCTATAGCATTCCTCGATAAATGGACTATCTAACACTGAATGAAGAATTTTTCAAATCGGACCAGTAGTTCCAGAGATTACCCCCTACATACAAACTTACAAACTTACAAATTTTACCTCTTTATAATATTAGTATAGATGATATATCTCGACCTATCATAGCTTTCTGTCTTCTGGAGTCGAACAAGAATATGTTATTTTCTTCGACTTGAAGTAAATAACAGTAAACTAAAATTTTATTTAGACCATGAGTATTTTCTTCAAACGATGACGACGAACGACGACATATAGAAAAGCTATTTTTCATCTACTCTTATGAGTATTCCTGTCGTGTCTGAGCTAATTTGATTTTTTCTCACTATTACTATTCATTGTAGTTGGTATATAGCAGAGCAGAAAGGTAAATAGTGACTCTCTTAGTTGGCTACTAGACCCGTAGCATTTGCGTTTATTTGAAGAATCTGATGATGAAAATCACAAATGTGGATAGTGGATCTCGTAGTTGGTTACTAGTATCACAAAGTGACTTTTAAATAGATTTTATTAAAAACATATAGGGCCTATTTCACCACCTATGATTAAGTTTCGAGTATCTTACTTGGCAGACAATTTCATACAAATTCTGTCACATTTTTGAATTTATTCAGTGAGTAGTGCCTGCTCGGACATTGTGAAACAGGCCCTTAATGTGTAAAACTAATAAAAGAGTTCGATCATTTCATTAACCGAATGTCATTGTCAAAAATACAGGAATTCCATGCATACAAAATAATTACAAATCCTGATTAAGCATTAATTATTGTGGTCAGCCTTCCGGATAAAATCCAGTATTGTAATAAAAACGTTTGATATAAAAATATCTACAACAAAATGTTTGCCGGAAATCTGTCTGAACAGGAAGTTGATTTCGAATTGAAAGCGTGACAATACAAAATGATCTTTATGTGTGAAGCTATTGGAATGCAAATCAATTAAACTGGACTTTAGTCAGTATGCAGATCACTGATTCTCTAAATTGGATGTAATAAATGTGCATGGCATGAGAGCTCTGCGCTAAAGTCCTATCTGCATAGCAATATGGACGCATAAGTATACGAGTAATCCATTGAATATGCTCACCCCAGCTTCCGAACTTGTAAAGGTCAAAACTGATCTTGCAACAACTCTCAGAGACGTATCAAAGATGAAAGAATTGATAGTTCAAGACTTAAAAACAAAGAAACATAATCCAGAAAATCCGACACTAATCTCAAATAACACTACTCAACAAATTTTCAACTTTTGATTTTATCTGAGGTCGCATTATGTGATTACTATTTCTTGCCACTAAAGTAATAAAAATATGCAAATATACACACACCATCACATCTCAATGTCCAGATAAACATCCATGTCCGAAATCACGAATTTTCCATAATTTTATTGTAATTTTAATTGAAATGGCGTAGTTTTTTTGGAGTGGCTGGCTTTTCTCTTGTACTCAGTAGCAGGGGTCTCTCTAATAAGGCTCCAACAGTAATCCGCGAGCATAGCAGGCTCCCATCTGCCTTGAAATCGCTTTTCAAATGCAACAACATCTTGGTGAAAGCGTTCGCCATGTTTGTCACTGACTGATCCCATATTTTCAGGGAAAAAGTCATGAACAAGAACATGAACAAGTCAAGAACCCATGACTTGTCTTGATTCCTTACAACACGGTTAAAATAAGCTTGATTAGTTTAATTAAGTCAGAAAGTGGTTTTTTTTTCGATTTCGGCGTAAACTCGCCACAGATATAGCAAAATAAATCAGGACTGTTAACACACACTCGCGACATTTTAGAAGTCAGTTAATATACTAACAAATGCACTATGTTCCATTTGCAAAAGTAATAAGTTTCCGGACTACCCATTTTAACTTTTGTAGGTAGGTAAAAAAATAAAAATATTTTTCCCTATAACCAGATGTGATATCGAAATAAAATGCATACAGTATTTTTATATTGGTCAAGCTTATTATGAAATAATATGAATTGGGTCAGATATTTTTTAAGTGTTGAGTAGTGTAATCTACACACATAATAAACAACAAAGACGATAAGTATTCAATCATACTACGCAGACCCACCGCAAAAGACATTATCGTCAAGCCAGATAACTTTACGAATATAATTTATATAATCCAGCGTCTGCCGAACAAATAAACAAAGATGCGTTCGCACGGCTTCCAAACGATGTTTTGGTTTTCCGCGAGAACGGCTAAATATATCTGCATTACCTTGATATTGAGATTGTTTCTTCACAGTTGTGTTTGTTGTTACATCGTCTGTTATGTTTTGAGTGGGTTGTAGGAATAACGTAAGAAGCTAGTCTGGTTAATCCGGAATTTTTGATTGTAGCATTACGTGTCTTTTGCTCGTCATCATAATACATTGCTTCAAATTCTCCATTTCTGCTACTGCAGCTTGATTATCTTCCTGGCTATGCTGCTGCATATTTATAAAACTATATTTGGTTTTAAATATTACCTTACAACAAACTCGGTAAACGTCGTATTTATTTTTGTATTTCACTATTTATTTTTCCTTGGATCCAAGGACTAATGAATATAGCCCTATTTGTCGCTCTGTTTCCGAAGTCTTGTGTTAACTTCCGGAACGACACGATCTACAAACAAAGAGTGTATGAACGGTGCAATCCATTGTTGTCTCTGACTTATCAACTTTGGGACAAGCAAACATTTAAACTGTCTCAGTTTTAATCTGTTATCTTAGCACGTATCCAGTGAGACATGTGACCGGACATTTAATACTTTTGCAAACAAAGAGACCTCTTTTTCCTCATTCAGTATCGTTTGTGAAACAACGACATACATTATCTTCCTTATTCCATCTACTATCTCTTTCATCAGATATATTTAGTTTAAAGATACCTCTCTAGTTAAATGTATCTTGAAATGGCTAGGTTTACTAAATTAGTTCCATACTGTTGCGAAGCGTCTCCTCGAACCGGCTAGGACCGGTTCCGCGAATCGCAATCTGGTTTGCACCGGTATCCTGGCTATGTGAAACGCTTATGGTGTAAGCGATGTCAGCAACTCTGACGGAAGTGCTATAAGTTTGTGAGATTTTTATGTGAACCTAGATTCTGATAAGAAATAGTAGTATTTCGCTATCCTTTCATAATTTTATTTGATTTTGTAGAGAACGTACCATCTCTGAGGTATTTAAACGAAGATCTTTCGCAAACTATTACTACATTCCCCGTCTCGCAGATACTAAATTCTTGGCAAAGGTTCGCTCCAAGTTTCCGAGAATAAAGGCTATATCTGAATAAGTACTTGCGTTGTTATTTCCTTTTTACTTTAGCGTGCGCTTCTTCAAGTTTTGAGTACTTGAGTATCCTACTTAAAAGTTTTATTTGGACAACTAGTCGTTGCCTGAGGCACGTACCGGTTTGTGTGAAGATTTTGACTTTAAGGAGCAAAATCTCAGCTCTATTTACCAAGGTTTTCAGATAAATATCACTCAGTAGTCCCTTTCATTACTTATAACGGTGTTTACTCAAAAGTCGCACTTACAGGATGAAAAGCTAATTACCAGTTTCCTCCAGTTGACCCAATTAAGGCAATTAAAGTCGTTGCCAACCTAAAACTGAAGAAGGTTTTCGATATAAACTGAATAATTTACGAAAACTTTCTTGAGAAGGAATTTGAAATTCGTTTAGGAATTTCGTGAGTCACTTTGCTTTTCGGCTGAAGTGTTGGGTAAAAATGTGCTTAGTTAAATACTTAAGTTGCCTTCATTTGAGTTATCCGCTTGGATTACCGTAATGATGACCATAATTAACTTAAGAGCCTTTTAAAGGAAATTTTGTATGTTGACTTTGGAATCTGACACTAACGAAGGAGCAGTACTTCGTGGCAAAATTAATCCAAGCTGTTGACTTAGGCACGTACTTTGGCCACTTAATCTTAATCTCTCCAGTCCCTCCTCACCTGACCTTTCCAAAATTCTATAAATAGGCTGTGATGTATGTAGGTGGTTGAAAGCTATTTAAGTTTCGCGATTATGTTACCCTATACATTTTCTAAACTTGGCAAACTAAATTTTCTTTTGCGCAGTTTTTTAGGGGAAATAACCTTTGGGAGTTTGTAAATTTTCGCTTCCGTTGTTTTCTCCTGCTGATGATAAGATATATGAAATCTTCTACAAATATTAACGTTTGAATCCCCAACCGGTCCTATGAGACCGCGCTGTTATTGTTTTACTATTGTGTCTCGTTTCGCGGGTATCTGAGTAATTAAGTTAATACTGTGTCATTTGCATTTGAATGAAGCACTTGTAGGCTAAAACGTTTAATTGAAGGCCATGTTTCGTAAAAGAAGTCAAAATTCATTATAACTTGGTATTTCAAATCCCTAACTGTGTTTTTAATATTAATTGTATTAAGTTTTTTATCTAATAAATTTTATTCAAACATGTATATCGTTAACCTTATCAATCTTTTTACTAAATTCAGAGTTGATAACAATTAAAAATAGCTCTAAATACTAATAATTACTAACATTTGACACAGCATTCGCCTATCACGTTCGGTATGCGGCCGGTTAAATTTTATCAGTGACCCATAACTATCTCAAGATATGTAGGTCGGATTCTGTGTAGCGTTAGATAGATCTCTCACGTTTTCTGTCGCTGAGATGATAGGATGTGGAAAGTGCAATGAGTAATTGATGATCTCATAAATACATCAAAGCTAGATGCAGATGTTTATCTTCTGGAGTTCCGTAAACTGTCATAATTAAATGTGTAGTTTGTGTTTTGAAATCTTACAAGATTCTTAACTGGCAAAGTAGCGGGCATGACAAATTTAGTCTGTAATATATTTCATGTATTCAAAGAGCAATCTCTCTACTTATACAGAGTCGGAGACAATAACACGTGCGCTAACTATTTAACCGAAACAATGGAACTTACAAGTGTCAATAAACGTGTTGAAGACGTCAACAGTAATGATTACATGTGACAATGTTAATAGCTTTGTTCAGTTTAGCATATAAATGGACTTTATGCGCTGTTTTGTAGTGCCAATGAATTTTGGTTTAAGTATCATCTTTATCTGTTTCACTTTGTTGAAATAGTCCTTCGAGCCGGGTTACTTTACAGTCAATTCAATTCCTTTTTGTATTTTTCTTTCTCACTTGATTCGATATCATCGTCGTTTGCTTTCATAAAAGACATTTCCATTTTCCCGACATCTAGGAAGAATTTCTCATTCTTACATAACACAAGAAAAAATCCAAATAGCCAAATGTTTCCGACCCTACCTTAACCTTTGCTCATCCAAGCGGAGATATTGATCATTCAGATGACGTCAGTCGCCTTCAGCCGCATAAGCCAGAACCAGGGATTAGTATTGCCAAATAATACGGATAGTGAATCCGAATGCCGGGGAAGTCAAGGGCAAGCCCGTTTTACGTAATAACGCAGACAGATCCCCGTTTTTGTGGATAAACGCGTATATCTCTGTGAGCGGCAAAAACAAAGGCTTTTGCTATCTCGGGTTCAAGTAGGATTTAGGTGGAATAATTTATTCTTTTGTAAAGCCATTCAAAAAATGAGCGATTAATCTTGTTATTCATCTTGTCGTTCCCACATCGTACAGATATTTCTTTTTCCATTTTTTGAGTGTTTATAATTTTAAGCCATTTTTCAGTGTAGAAAGAACTTTATAGTCGTTTAGCTTGTATAAACATTTGAGCGAAGTCACCTACGTGGCGTGGATCTCCCGGTTTAAAAGATTTATCAAAGCGAGCGCTACTCCAACCTGCATTTCCGAGTTAAGTCTGTTCGGAGCGGCGAGATAAGCTCTTTTCTCCGGCAATACTTAATGAGCTGTTTTCTCTAATTCTCAGAGAGGGTAAGCTTTCTACGGAATTAATGTTGGGAAAAACGACATTAAAAGCATTGCTCGCATCTCCGAGATGTTTGATCTTGAACCTATTCAGAACTTTGTTGACGAGTACGCAAACTTTGACGTCTCTTACAATCTTAAGAACGACTCCAACCAAAACTTGGTCTGACTGAGCCCTTGACTACAACTTATGTTTGAACTGATCTTGAAAACTTCCGCAGTGAACTGTAGTCCCTATCGAATAATAATTCATCATCTTCCCACAGCATTTTCAAGGAAGATTTATCCAAATTAATTCCCTTGAATCCGTTGTTGTCTATAAATAACATGGAGTTGTTTACTTACCCCACGATCTTCGAGGATTAGAGTGAATAAATTAAACTTTGCAATTACCCGAAGGCGGATACCGTCGTCAAGGTAAAACTTCCTGAGTAACGCGAATGAATGAAGCTATTGAACAAACGCGCCGTGCGTGTCTGCCGTAATAAAATTAAAGATAAATTACATAAGACCATTTTGTTATTAAATGTAAGCGTAGGACACGCACGTTATGTAAAACATGATTTTATAAGCTTGAATGAAGAATAATAGGCAGGTTTAGATAATTTATTTTGTTTGTAATTGTAAAAGCCACATTATTTAATGTCGCAGTTACGAGTAATTTGCCCTCTAACTGATACTTCATCGTGTTTTTCGCGTCTGAAAACGGCGGAAAAGTACAGTTGGGGAGACAAGCGGACCCTGCCACAATTTGGGCTTACTAGACAAGAAATCAGAAGGGCTTACAGTTAAAGCTTCTTTATGAGTACACGTTATTATCGTCCTAATAAAACAGGATCATGCCAAGGGTTCGGCCTGTCCAATAATAAAACTTTTAGTACTTATAGAATTGCTGCAAAGAAAATGTTTTCCTGTGAGAGTCGTTCTATTCGATGAAGCTGCCCATAAATGTCAATTTATGTTCTTAAAAGTAATAATCGGAAATCTTGGAGCAGACCAGACATAACATCAAAGTTTAATGGCAACAGCTATTCAGAATTCGCTTTTTTCTGTGAAGCCGTTAAAACTCAAGTGTTCCTAGAAGCTTTTAATTTGCCGAGTCAAGTTATTAGCATCAAGTACAGGTTCATTGCAACACTTAGTTTGAACACGTGACCTCGGCGTTGCGTGCTCGTTAATTGCTGAGCTATTAAGGTTTGACAATTACAAGCGTCATGTCACTGCGTTTAATTATACACTGTGTTAAGTACTTGGTTGTTAATGGCTTCTGTTTCCCCACGTTGATCAAAGTGGTCAATTGGGCATTGCTCTATTCGCTATTATGATCTAGTATTAGCACGTGCGTGACTGTATGAGTGTTTTGTATGATCGTTGTATGCTACGCATTTTTCTTTAAACCATTCTCGTCCAATTATGGTTTATGGAACGCTTTGGATTGAATCAATTGCCCGCATGTGTGTGTCACGTTTGCACACCGGCAATTGTGCCGACTAAGTGCTCGTTCGTAGTCGGATTGCTCTCGTCAAATTGCTCCCCTGTCCCCACGACCTTCTGGTCGTTAATCCTTCCATTTGAGGCACTTCGATGTGCGCAGTCCCCTTTGGTAACAACTTTTATCCTGTTGTTTGTTATTGCCAAAATTCCGGTGAAGTCTGCTGTTTCTGGAACAAACGATTGCCTGTAAAAGGATAGTACATTTAGCTACATGAAAACCTTAATTTTTGATGTCTTCAAGTTTCTTTATGTCTAAATTGTTGTCATGAATCATCATCACAACACCTGCCTAGTTCCCACGATAAGTAATGACAACTTAATAATACTGAAAAAAAGAACGTCTTCATAAAATCGATCTCAATTTATGTGAAGACGGACAAGGACACTGGAAACTTAATTAGTGTAATAATAGCTAATAAAGAATTTCTTCTGTTCTTCATTTAGCTTCTTTCATTAGGTCTTGCAACTAATTTACATAATTGTTCCTTTTATGTTTCCGATTTCCTATAGCTGGGCATTGAGGAGTCCCTGAAGGACCGTTTATTTTTTTCCTTGGCCTTTAAAATGCAATAGGGTTCTGATTTAGTTTTCTTCAGATTTACTAAAAAGCCTTATTATCTACTAGTGACCCGCCCCGGCTTCGCACGGGTGCAAATGCAAATTCCCCTTGAATCACTCTTATGTACCTATTAAAAAAAAACACATTTAAATCCGTTGCTAAGTTTTAAAGATTTAAGCATACATTGGGATATAGGGACCGAGAAAGCGACTTTGTTTTATACTATGTACTCGTAGTTATAGTAGTAGTGATATCCTCCACAATTTAACTGTAAAATGGTCTAAAGTATGGATACCGGATGTCTTTCAGAAAACTGTTAAACTTAGAAACGTGACTCAATATTTCTATTCCGCGGACTATAACTCTATTTAAATTCATACTGTTGAAACTATTGTAATCGATAGGTTGAAGTTCCTAAAATTCATTGGAGCGTGAACCGATCAAAGAACTGATACTTTAAATAATACTTTAATCTCTACAAAAGCATGAAATTCAGATAGCGTGCCGTTCATTTTAATTTCCAATAGGTTAACCGAATAATAGAGACAAAAAGTATTTTTACATAATAAGTCCGCAGGGTCAATAATAAAAATGCATGTTAGGCATCTCATTTATATGCATTATTTGAAAAATCCATAATATCTATCAACAGTTTTGTAAATTTTCCTCGTGAGCGATATCTTTATTGATGACATTATAATTACCCTGTTATGGGAAAACCACAAATAAAATTAACAGTCACGACATATATTTTGTAACACTGACATTAGCAACACTTTGCTTATTAGAGATCCAGAATTGAAGGCATACTTAATTATGCAATGAATATTACTCGTAGAATTATTTAGAATACCTTCCCTAAAAGAAAATAATTTTCACAAAAGAATCTGCCGTTGTAATCAATAAAATATTCATCAAACAATCATGCTTCCGAATAAAGAAGATACGTTGATTGAAATTTGAATTTGAAAATGGAAAGAACGAACGCCCTTCGGCGAGCGTCGGCCGACGGTGTCCGAACGGATATGAAATCGTTAGGTTACAACACGAGCGCGGTCGGGCTCCGTCGGGAATTCGTATTTCGTACATTCACGAAGATTGCGTTGTTTTTTATTGGCGGGGAATTATTCTAGCGATAAACGGATTTGTTCATGATTTATGGATTGTAAATACCTTTGATTTTTAGTATTAGGAGTCTTGGATCCCAAAGGTAGGTCAAAGTATCCAAATTTTGTATAGGAAAGTAAAGCGTCTTATGAATAAGAAATGTAGTCCTTATAAAAGTGAAATCGAGAATACGTGGATACTATAGCGGAACTTCAGCGACAGATAAAATCAGTCAGTCACTCAGCCCTACACAGAATACTGAGTATCTGCTGAATTTCCATTATTCTTCGCTTTTTGCTTATCATTATTCTTATATTTGCTTTTCATTATTCTTCGTCAAGTGTTTTGTAGAATGCTTCACTTGGTTAGACTAAACGGCGTTCTCTCCTAAGTGATTTTCTTTTGATATACTTCCTAAACAAGTTTCGTTCGCATTGACCTTGTCCATGATATCCTTACAACCCTTTAATTAAAATCAAGCCATTAAACATACTGCCGGTACATTGAATACCGTGCAACTCTACAGTATTCACCACTCCAATATTTTAAAGTGAACACTTTGCTACAAGATACAATCGTAATGATTAATGATCCGCCCATCAGCTTCTACTGTTAATAAAACTGACGCTAAAATAAATGGTGTTAATTTACTCGATAAGAATAATTGAATAGATGATAAACTGTGTGATGCGGAAAAACGTGTTGATGTTACGAGTATAATAAGGGCAAATGCAAATGGCGATAGAAACGATTTATGTGGACGATTGCATCGCGAACAGTTCGGCTCAAGGTCAACTGATATAGCCAGTTTTATCGATGTTAACGCTCGACAATACCAATGTACCGCATTTGCAAGGGCGTCGCCAAGGGGGGGCAGGGGGGGGCAGCTGCCCCCCCCTAGAGATCAAATGTAGCTAGTCACAAAGCGACCAAAGCCAAATTATACTTATGCAGCTATATTATAAACTGCAAGAAATTATAAATTTAAGGAAGCTACTGCTGTTGCGGTAAAAGTCAGCGAAAGAAACAGCAACACGCGGAGTTGCGACAGTCGTAGACAGGATCCAGCAATTGGGACTCAAGGTGGCATTGCACAAGTCCGAGGCCATGTGCTTTTATGGCCCTCGGACCGCGCCACCACGGGTTCCCAAAGATCGGTAGGGGGGCGTCTACATCGGCGTCGTGCGATGAAGTACCTGGGACACGTTCTCCACAGCCGGTGGACTTTCGAGGAGCATTTTCGACGTCTAGCTCCCAAACTGGAGGACTGGGGCTGCTCTGAAGCGGCTCCTGCCTAACCTAGGGGGTCCAGATGCCCCCTGCCGGAGGCTCTACGCGGGGATCGTTCGGTCCATGGCCCTTTACGGAGCGCCGGTCTGGGCGCCGTCGCTGGGTAAGCGACCCGCGGCCAAACTGAACCCTTGCCAGAGGGTCATGGCCATCCGGGTGGTGCGGGGATACCACACAATCTCCCTCCCTTCTCTTGAGATCTGGAGGCAACAGTCCTTGCACGCATGTACGATTTGCGCGTAGAGATGCAACGCCGGGGCGAAACTCCGCTGCACGACAAGTTGCGGTATGGCGGACAGAGTTCCGGCGGGATCTCAGGGTGGCATGGCGACTGCGACTGTCGCAACCCAGTGCTGGGCACGGTGTCGTTGCGGTGGTAAGAAGAACGAAGAAAGGTCAAGAGGGGACCTCTTTAAGGAGTGGTTGGAAAGAGGTTACGGCGTCCTCTCGTTCCGTATGACGCAGGTCCTCACCGGACACGGTAAATTCCTGCATCGGATTAAGGAGGAAAGTACGCCCGGGTGTCGCCACTGTGTGGACCACCCGGAGGACACGGTGGAGGTGTGCCCCACTTAGGCGGAGTACCGCCGTGTCCTCGTGGAGGCTATCGGCGGTGGCGACTTCACGCGCCAAGCCCTGGTACAGGCCATGGTCCGGAGCGAGAAGGGGTGGCGGGCGGTCGCCTCCTTTTGCGAAGCAGTAATGCTAGCGAAGGAGGCTGCCGAGCGCGAGGGAGCGGCCCTCACGCCGCCGCCGCCGAGATCCCGATGCCAGTTTCCGACCACCGTAGACGCAGACTTGCGGACGGCGAACACTGGGTAGCTCGCCATCCGGCAGTCCGGTAATAACCCGGACCAAGCCCAGTCGTCAAAGACAAATTCTGTTCTACGCGCGCCTCAGGGAGATGTCAGCAAACTGTAGGGGGCAGGTAGGGTCAAATCCTCTGGGGAACACGGAAATTCCGAAAGGTGAGCCCGTGTCCTCCCAGATCGAAGGCAACGAAGGAACGGGGTGCGGTTTAGTCAGTAAAAGCTGACATGCCCTCCCGCTCCGCCCAAAAGCGGGAGAAGTCATTCTGATGATACCCCACTTGAAAAAAAAATCGTCATCGAGGCAAAGACTTCCAAAGTACGCTCGGCGTTCATATTTTTTATCATCCATAATATTGCCCCATTGCCCCCCCCTTTGTCATAAGCTGGCGACGCCCTTGCGCATTTGTATTTTCAATGGAGTTAGAAGAGCAATTTCCGAGCTCAGAGAAAACGCAACTGTTGATGTTGCGATCGATTGTGACCTAATTGAAATAAGTCTAGACGCTTTTAACTGTTAGTTGCGCAAATAATTAACTTACATATGAACTGGAATATTAATTAACAAATATGGAAAGGCAGTCTCCACTAACACAATATTGACAGAGTGACAGTTGCAACAATAGTAGATTCGTTCGAAGTCACCGACAATATGACAGATGACGTCTTTAGATTGTAATAAATATTGTCTGAAGCTTAGTTGATATGGAGAATTTGTTTGACAAGAACTTAAAAGATGCTTAAACAATAGGCAGATCATTCAATGTAGGTAATGTAACGCTTGTAAGTGACATGCTTCAAACAAGTGATATGATGTCCATTGATGATCGTTTACTTTGGTTTGGTTATGTGAAGAAGAACGATGACACGCGTGTTATTAAAAGTTATGAATATACATGTCGATGAATGGAGAAGGCGGTCAAAGAAAAGATGGATGCATTGTGTGAGGAGTGAAAGAAAAGGAAGTCAGTGATAGCGTAACTGGAGACAGGATAAAATGGAAGAATAAAACGTGTTGCGCCGACCCCAAGTAATATGGAACAAGGGCATAAGGATTGTGATGTTCATTGATATTTTATAGTTAGATGGTAATTGATAAGATTGATTTTTGAGAAAAGATTTGTATTTGTCCACAAGCTACAAGGGTTGATAAAAAGAACATTTATGTCTAGTAGATGCAGTTTAAATCTTCAAACTCGATGGGTTAGTCTCAACCAGATTTCTTCCTTTTTCGCATCCTATAGACTTTAATAGTCATGACTCACACTCAGAGCCGCCCGGAGCTTAACTTTATCCATTTTAAGATCCTGCAAAGTTTTTCCTTGCCGAAATTCATTCTTTTATTTTATTGTAACGACTTATCCGTTTTCAGAATACCTAACCGGCGACTGTGATATTTCTATATGTCTTTGGTATATCTCTACCGGAGACTGGGTTTCCTGTTATCAAATACAGGGTTCTTTAAGTCAAGAATGACTAGGTTACTTCTAGGCTAGCGTGCTCCATCAACACTTACCATCAGGTGAGATAGTGATACGATAAAAAAGTATTCAAAGTTCTGTTGATTTTGTCCTATTATTTGAACGATACAACTTGCGTCATTTCTTCTCTGAAACACCCACTTCCAACGCAAACGCGAATTGATAATACGAACCGTATTGTCTTTATTACAAAAGGCAGGCTATATTATGTCGTCCTCTTTTACTGCGCATTGTACTGCTACAGTATTATTGTGTACTGTGAAACTCTCGTGTATTTCAGCTTCAAATGTAAAATGTTGTGTTGCTATACTTGCTATACCAGTTTCAGTGTCATTTGTGCTGGAACTCTGCAGCCAGTCCTCCAGACCTTGACCTAGCATTAACTTCTTATAGAACTGTTTATGTAGGTCAGGAAATTGTTTCCAGCAAACTCCTTAAGGTAAAATTGTAGCTTAATGAGTTTTACGCGCTCCTCGCTTCCCCGTCCTGTTAAATTAGATTCGGGGTTTCAGTTGCCTTTTTGGACAGTAATTGCTTAATTCAAGGTTTCCATCGCTTTTCTGCTAGTCTTCCTCTATCTGAAAACATCGCTTCAGATCAAAAGTAAACTTACTAGTATTTTTTTTTTCAAGTTGGGAATCATCAGAATGATTTCGCCCGCTCTTGGACGGAGTAGGAGAGTGTGTCAGACTTTTACTGACTAAAGCTCCCCCGTTCCTTCGTTGCCTTCGATCTCGGTAAACTTACTAGTATGACGTGTCGTGTGTGTATGTTAGTCTATTCAATTGATGCTAATGTAAACTTGTCAATTATGTGAAGACTGTACTGCATTTAGTTTACAAATTGTAGCAGAAATAGTTCGTGTTAGGTTTATTTTATCCAGGTTCATGTTAAACAAATCTAACTATATAAAGAGCGAAGATTTATAGTTTTGGATTTTTGTATGTCAGCTGGTGTTTTGCGCAATGTTCGATTTATTTAGTTATTCCTGTACTCGACAAATAAGCTTTTATCTACGTCCGTCACAAAAGATAATAAGATCAATAAAAGCTACGCTTATAAAAATATTAGATAGTTTTGTTCCAACTATCAACATATAGATAGTTAAACAAATATGCCATATTTATTTTCTCGATTATTGCCTGCTTCGCGACGGTCATATTGTATTAGGCTTCGTCCTAGTTTCTCGCGAATACAAAGATTAGTATTCCATCTCTATACAAAGGTAAAAATACAATGTTATTTACGGGAATATATCTTCTAAAGCTACAGACGTAGTGGTGATAAAAACGCCTGTAAGCTGTGTAAAGAAAGTTATGCCTGTGACGGGTATGGCTGGGATTGAATTGAAATTTAGTTGTTAAATCTCTTAACAAATATGTGTGTTCAAATATTTAGCTTTCATCATCATCATCATCATCATCTCAGCCGAAAGACGTCCACTGCTGGACATAGGCCTCCCCCAAACGTCGCCATAGCGACCGGTGCTGTGCGTCTCGCATCCATCGGATTACCGCGACCCTCTCCAGGTCGTTATTTAGCTTTGTCAATATCAATATCTATATCAATATCTATATAATATCACAGAAAATAAACTGTACATAAATCACTTCACGATCATTTTATTTTAAAACTATAAAGCGCCAACAGTCTGTTAACATTGTAAAGCATTCGAGGAATTGCAATGTAACTCCGATACGCTTCAATATTGTCATGAAATTGGATTTCTCTTCAATGTTGCATTTTTGTCAGTTATTTTAAAAGGCAATATCCTTCGCATGCATGCCCGCGATTTCATTCAAGAGGCGTTGAGACTTGTAGAAGATTTATTATCCTTTCAATCTGGTCTGTTTTCTCCCCTTTTGCACTCACGTCCCTGTAGCTTTTTGAACACGTTTTGAATCCTCCCACTAGTTCGGTTACGCTTGCTTGTCGTTGTCAATTGCATGTACTTCTAAAGGCATAATAGACTCAACAAAAGGATTCTGAAGTCTTGGGGGTGATAATAAAACTATAGCGTCAGCAAATGGCTGTAGTGGAAGCTGTATTGTATCGATATTGTAGTTTATGGTAGCAAGTCTATTAAAAACATCTGCACTGGTGATCGTGTACGACCTAAAACATTGCTAAACGTTTATGTGAGCACAGCTTTACTTTATTGCGCCCGCAGCCTCAACTATTCATATGTCGCATTATGACATTTTGATGGCAAATATTTAGTAGGTTCACGCTCTTTCGCTTTCCGAGTCTGGAATTACAGATTATATCGGCTTGTGGCTCAGCAGTAACATATAAGTTTACGATGTAATTACTGGACTTTTATTTACTTCACGACTTTAGCTTTTGTAGAAATGAATATTGCTCTTGGCATTTTCCGAATTGTCAAGTCTTTTTTTCTTCATAAGTTTCATATATAAAAACTCTTCAATTGTGTCTGGTTAGGTGGGGGACATCTACTTACGATCTTCTATGTGACCCAATTTGAATTTTACCCATCAGGGTGTCTGAAATAAGATAATCGAGCAAGAGGTCTCGGTAAATATGTGAAGCAAGAAAATTCTAGCCACGATTCTGAACTCCGACATATGTAACATGCAAGAAGACATTTAAGAAAGCAATACTTGACATTCAATAATCGTCTTATCGAAAACGTCTCGCGTGTAGGTCACATTCCTACTAAAATATTTATGTGTTAGACGAATGTAATATAAAATTTATCGGAAGGCACGTGTACAAGTACATTTTACATTTGGATTTTCTAGAATATTATATTTTTATTTCAAATATTATTTTACTCAAGGAACTTAACCTATCACATACCCGCAAAACGAGACACAATAGTAAAACAATACCAGCGCGGTCTCATAGGACCGGTCAGGATTCATGAACTAAATAACATAAAAGATCTGTATAAATTTGCTGTGTCTACATCTATCTTATCTCAGGTGATCAGGTCTCCTGTGAGAAATTTCTTTTGAATTATACAGCACATTTTTTTGGTCTTCTGTCTGTATTTGTTCTTTTCGTTTTTAAATGTTTGTGCTATTTTTTGTTTTCTTTATCTTGTCTTTTGTAATAAGGAGATGATTTGTTAGATAAATAAATATGTTGAAAACACTAAACACGCTATCCACTATAATGATATGATTGTGGGTGTTCAGTCTGTTATAAATGGTATACAAATAAACGTCTCACAAACATTTCAGTCGTATTTTTTAAATCTGCTCATTAAATCTTATTTTAAAACTGCATTAACCTATGCACAATCATCATCATCTACCTAGCCTTTATCCCAACTATATTGGGGTCGGCTTCCAGTCAAGCCAGATTTAGCTGAATACCAGTATTTTACGAGGAGCGGCTGCCTACTAGACCTCCACAACCCATTAAATGGGGTAACACGGTACTTCATGGCAAGACTGGAGTCAGATTATTTACTGGCTTCTGACTATCCGTAACGACTGCCAAAGATCTACAAATGACAGCCGGGACCTACGGCTTAACGTGCTTTCCGAGGCACGGAGGAAACTCGTTACCTATGCACAATAATGCTGTTTATTGCTTATATTGATAATCGAAAGCAGAATAAGGAAATCAGCTGAAGATAGATGAATTGATGGTTGGTAAATCGCATTTTGAAACTAGATTTCTCTGCAGCGCTAAGGCTTAAATTGACTGCTTATATAAGTACAGTTTGGTATTATATCGTAATAATAGACTTAGACATTACCTACTGTAATATGTCTTCGGTGTAGTCTATTAGAAATCATGTTTTTGGATACAAAACAGATATGTTATTTCGTACGTGTTTGTTTTGGGTTGCGTTAACGTCATAGCGCAGATAGGTAATCTATACAGCGTATACTTATAGCAAAACGGCCGACAGCGTCTAGCGTCCCTTTATTCTATCAACGTCAATATCTATTTAAATTAAAATGTGCACAATATAATTATAGGTGTCTAAATGTACAATATTTGTGTTCCGATCTAGTTGAATACTAAAATATTAAGTGTTTATTTGATTATTCCATTCAGGAATACATATATTTTAAAATTTGAACCAGCTGGCTTTTGTTACGCTAAAATATAAATATTTAATGGTTATGCTAATTCATGTTTAAAGCGATTAAAAAAGACTAGTGATTGCATTACTACTTACCATCAGGTGAGATCGCAGTCAGATCCCACCTGTAAGATGGTAAGCAGTAATACAATCGTTCTCCGAGTTTGGGTGACTTGCGTATAAGAGCTTAAATGTTTGCACATTTATTACAAAGGAATAATGTCTGGAAAGAAATATAATTTAAAAAACGTGGGAGGAAATATAAAGGATCTTTTTTTATTACAAAAACGAAAATTTAAGAGATAAAACGGAATACTATACATCCTCCTATTTAATTTTTAGCCCGTCAAGATAAAATTAAACTGCAAAACATAGCCGCATTACCTTAAAATTACTTCAAGCTAAAACCCCATAGGCCTACTACACCCCAAAAATAAAACTACTTTTTCCTTAACACCGAACATTGTCACACGTGAGAAAATCTTCAAAATATTTATAGTCCTGTAACTAAGACGGTACGTAACATGAATGAGCTATTATTGTCGCCAAGAAATCAAAACCTATTGAAAATTGGAACAATACATCGTAAAATTATTAATCGAAGGTACGCTAACCTTCCTATTGAAAAGTTATCGTTAATCGTGAATGAAACCAGAGAAGATAAACAAAAGCAAAAGTTCTGGATTAGTTGTGGGCCAAATATAGACCCCTGTGGTATACCGTAAACAATTTGCGGAGAATTTTCATACTTGGCTGAGCATTGTGTAAATATACAACGGAGAGGAAAGTTTTGTATTATAGGGATTCGCCAAGAAACGCTTGAGTTGTTTTACGATGAAACCTGGCTAAATCTGAACACGTTCTCATTGATCTATTCAATAATACGCTATACGCCAAACTTCCAGATTGTGTTTTGGCACGTGCCTCCGACACATGTAGCTGAACGTGATTCGTCACGTGCCTCGTGCTAATCTGGACGTTTTTATATCAGCCATCGATAATGATCTTAAACCCCATTATTTTGTTACAAAAACAAAAACTTTTGATGGACTTACGTTCTATTCAGATTAGCTTTATATACACACATCAAAAGTGTCTAGGGATCAAGCATTTTTATGCGGATTTCTTGAGATTGAGATGTGGCTTTGTAATAAATTTATGATTTTATAAATTTATATGGATCCTTTTTGGTGCATTTCATAATTTGAATCAGGAACTGTGAATCAAATTCGAGTAAAAGATGAAAATCAGCTGTCAATATTTTCCCTATAAAAACATACAACGCATTGAAGACATTATTAGTGCTACTGTTTCCCTACTACTGATTAAAATCAACGTTATTATGGAGCGGCGACGTCATTTAAGCAGGGAAGAAATGCTCAGAGCCGTGGGAATGATAGAAGCTGGTTCCCGGCAACGTACTGTGGCTTTAGCTCTGAATACAAGTCAGAGTGTTATCAGTCGACTTTGGACACGTTACCAAAGCACTGGTACCGTGGCTGAGCGCCATGGAGGACGGTATCGCTGCACCACACGGAGACAAGACCGATACATTCAAATCTTAACTCGAAGAGCTCCAACAATAACCGCCATGATGTTAGCCGTGAGGCTTCATCACTCTTCAGGGAACTTAATTAGCGACCAAACAGTCAGAAACCGCTTGCATGAAGTGAACCTTCATTCCCGAAGACCGCTACGGGTACCACCTATAGCAATGCACAATCGTAGGATTCGATATCAATGGGCTCTTGAACACAGAAATTGGGCAGAAGAACAATGGCGTTTCGTGTGCTTTTCTGATGAGTCTCGTTTTGGTATGAGACCGGATACAAGACGTATACGACACTGGAGAACCCCTGGACGCCAACAGCGATTAAAATCCTGCCAGGAAGTCCATCCTTATAGTGGTGGAACCATCATGGTATGGGCGGGTATTTGGATCGGCGGAAGAACTGAGTTGATTTGGATCAGAGGCAACCTCAACGCTCAAATTTATGCTGAGACGATTGTATCAGACGTCATCGTTCCTCTACAAGTGCAAATCGGTCCCTTATTTCAGTTAATGCATGATAATGCACGACCGCACACCGCAAGAGTTGTAAGACAGACTCTCGCCGCAGCTAACATCAATGTCCTGCCCTGGCCTGCTCAGTCGCCAGACTTGAACCCGATTGAGCATGCATGGGATATGCTACAGAGAAGAGCTCTGCCGAATATGGAGGGTATCCAGTCGCAAGAAGACCTTTTTTTGTTGTTGCAACGAACATGGGCGGCCATTCCACAGCGTGATTTGGATGAACTCATTTTGAGTATGCCAAACCGATGTTCTTGTGTTGTTAGTGTTCGCGGTAGAAACACGGATTATTAATTGTTTAAGTTACCCAATAAAATTTTAAAGAAAACTGTTATTTCAGTCTTTTTTTCGAACTTTAATGTTAGTGGTTCAAATGTCAAAAATCCCTTTATTAGGAAAATGGCAAATTTCTTTATTAATGCAAAGGTGACTTGGTTTATCGTTACTGTGACAAACGAAAACACTTTATTTGATGAATCCTTAAAGAAAATTTTAATTTATATCAATCAGGAGAAAAGTTATTCCAAAAATATATGTTGATCCCTAGACACTTTTGATGTGTGTAGATGTGTTATAGTTTGATTGTAGTTACCTCCGTCGTTAATATAAATATAAGCCTCATTTTGGTAGTTATCTACTAGAATTTCTATGTTACCCGGTTTATCATGTCAAAGGTAAAGTTTCTTTTGCTAACATTTTCCCATCCAAGTCTTAAATATTGTATGACCTTAGTGATATACCTTTCTCTTGTTTCAAATTTAGAAAAGAAACATTTTCGTAGCAAGCCTGCGAAAAGAAATCTAATTCTAACATGAGATAAATGGCCCAAAAATAAGCCCTGAATTGGAAATTACCCTAAATTTCTGTTGAAATTTCTTCGGTCCGTCACTGTCAAGTATTCATCAGTGTGTTTTGTATTTGATTGATGCTACAAACTTCGCTGTTTCGGGATCTAAGAATTTTCCTTGAAGAGCCCTTTTCGTGGCCCATTTCACAATGTTTGCGATCATTATAATTTGCTAAAATTCCGCCCGCCCAAACGGTTTTTACTGTAAGTACCTATGTTAATAATAATGAAACAGAAATTGGGGCCATTGGCACGAAATGTGTACTGTAAATCAGGAATTTGGACACGAAAACGAGTGTTTAGATATTTATCGCGCCTAGAAATGGTAATTTAGGAAACAGAAGTGGGGCTTGGGAGACGTTAATTAATGGTACCTGGTTTTATATTCACCTAGAAAATGCTAATGTTGAACAAGGAAAATACTATTTTAAGAAAACATTATTATAGTTGTGTATGTAGGTAGATATCCTATGTGCTCATACCATCAGATTCAAGGAGAATTCGAAAATTTCTTGTGTATTATAGGGGTGCAAATCAGGTAGACAAAAAATATATATTGGCTGGATGCGTGGATGATAAAAGGACTAAAAATAAATAAAGATATATGAAACAAAAAGGCAGGCTTCGACTACAAATAACTCAGGATAGGTGCAGGTGCACGAGTTACTGTCTCTTTAACCTATCACATACCCGCAAAACGAGACACAATAGTAAGACAATAACAGCGCGGTCTCATAGGACCGGTCGGGATTCATGAATTAAGTAATACTAACAGACTCTTTCATTTGTTCCAGGCATACGAGAAGCGGTTCCCTAGCTGTCCCCAGATCCCAGTGGTGGTGGAATGCGTCATCACAGACGACAACTGGTCAGAAGACGACTCAGAGCGAAACACGACTAGACGATGCCAGTTGAATGTCGAAGCCCCTTATCTTCTCAAGAAGGTGAGTTCTTCTGAACATGTCTTAATATTTCGATCGTAGATACACATCGTAGATGCACATATGGATTGATATGATTGGTTTAACCACATACGGTACAGATTTCTGGTGAGGTCAAACGGATCTGATAACCAATCCGCACTTAGCCCCCGTGATGGGTTATGGCAAAATATATATTTAGCATAATCAGCCTTTTAATGTAACCACTGCTGTATCTCAAGCCTCTTCTCTAGGGGAGGGAATGGACTGTAATCCACGACGCGGGCTCAGTGCGCGTTGGTCTTTTCGAATTTTTAGTTCCAGGACATGGCGTGAATGTATCTTCACACAATGTTTTCCTATACCGTTCTGCGAACAGTAGTGATGAAGTTAAATTACAAAAATTAATGTGCCTGGCTGGGTTTTAACCCGCAACCTGGCAATTTCCTCTGGACCATCACAACTCTCAATGGCCAGATACAAAGAGAAAAAGAAGGTCATCTGCATGTGCTCCAGGAAGAACGTAATAATAAATATAACAACAGACGTAGGGACAATCTGAAGTTAGACATAAATCTATCTTCTATACTTCATAGACCAGGTGTCATTCCGTAAGGTGATATTCATTTTCAGATTTATCAGATTCTACGGAAGCTGCATAAACGAGGCCATCGCTCCATCAGATGCAAATTGAATTTCAACTGTGACCTGATTTTTTCTGCGTTAAAATTGCATTTATCGTTACCTTAGTAGACTAGACACAAATTATAAATTGCGATACCAATACGTATGTACACAAAATATCTTTAAGGACGTATAGAAAAATGGAGAGATATTTTTTGCCCAGATTTGAGGTTGGGACACAAGCTAATTTTTTTTGTAACATAAACTTGTGCTTGACTGCGATCTCACCTGATGGTAAGCAGTGATGCAATCATTGATGGTGAGGCGCACTAGTTTATTAAGAGCCTATTAACTCTAGCCTTCAAGAAATAAGTAGAAGTATAGGTATGAGGTAATAACACTTCCTATAAATGTTAGAGTCGGTATATTTGGAAGTATAGTAATCAATCAAATCTTAAAAGCCGAACCATGTGTAGCATATGTAGGTTAAGTACTTTTTATCCCGGCAAACCTTTCCCGTGGGATAATTTTCGATTCTCACGCGGGTTTCATGTTAACAAAGCTGGTTTAACAAACTAGCACCTTCCCTTAGGAAGTAAATTTTGGATAAACCTCTCTTAATGCTCGCCTACATCACAAAAGGAAACCTTGTGTAAAATTTCACGCTCCTAATCCCAGTAGTTTCGGCTGAGCGTTGATATGTCAGTCAGTCAGTCAGTTTCTCCTTTTATAGCTAGCATAGCATCAGCCTTATAATGTTCCCACTGCTGGGACTCAGGCCTTCTCTCTAGTGGAGGGAATGGGCCGTAATCCACCAAGTGGGCCCAGTGAGGGAGAGGATGTCACATGTCTTCGAATTTTTTGGTCCTAGGACATGCCGGTTTCCTCACGATGTTTTCCTTCACCTTCACCTTTCGTTCCATTGTATTAATAACTAGCTTTTGCCTGCGGCTTCGCCCGTGTGTAGAGTTAGTTTAGTCTTATCGAAATGATATATAGCTTATAGCCTTCCTTGATAAATGGGCTATCTAACACTGAAAGAATTTTTCAAATCGGACCAGTATTTATTTATTTATTATACGCTTTGTTGTATACCAATTCATATTAAACAACAAAAGGAAACTTAAAACTAAAACACATACAATGGCCTTATCGCATTCCGCGATCTCTTCCAGGCAACCTGGAGCCTGAACCAGTAGTTCCTGAGATTAGCGCGTTCAAACAAACTCTTCAGCTTTACAATATTAATATAGATTTTCATGTCTTCTAGATGGTTGGCGTAGACTACGTCTATTTCATCCAGAAGAATAGCCTGGACCTCAAGAAGAGGGTCCTGGAGATCGAAGCCACCAACGAGACCTTCGCCAGCAGACTGGCGGTCGTCGAGAAATGTAAATATTATGTGAGTATTGGCTTTGTTTTTATTTTTTATATGCTGTTGATACACACGTGTTAGATATAAGTCAATCAACGAACTGTGACGGGAGATAGCAACGGTCTCTTTTACGCCCGTTTTCAATAAGCTATCTGTCTACAGTAGCTGCAAGCTACTAAAGATAAACAAATCTATCCTTTTGCCCTTACTTGCTTTCCTATAACCTACCGACGGATAGCATTTCCTAGCAAAGTTGTGAATGGATAGATAGAATCTTACTGTTTATCGGGGATAGCTATCTACCTATGAACTGCAGTAGGTTATTGAAAACGGGCGTTAAACACAGCCTATCTAGAAGTACTGTATCCACTAACTAAACTAAGTAAATATGTAGCTGTGAAACCCTGCAATGTAGGTACATTTTTTATTATGCTCTATGATGTAGCTAGAGGGCGTGCAGGATTTTCGACCTTCAATTGCCTTTGCGTTCTAGGACCATGATTTCGGATCGGAAACAAGAACCTCCCAAACTTGCCAGCTAGACCGTCGTAATGCGGGAAGGTGAAGACTTCGTGGCGACTCTCCAGCCACTCCTCAAAGAGGGTCCCCTCTCTACCGTTGTGATTGTGGCGTACCCAATTTTGTTACCTCTGACGTGTTTCAGCAAAACAGTTCTGTGGTATAAAGCTCTAAATATCTTGTAAAATTTATCCATTGTTATGAATGAAAATAGACTCAAGTAGGTTACTGTTACCACCCGGTTTTTGTTTCCGAGACGACCCATTTAAATTATTTTTTGGTTACTAGCCGAAAATAATTTTGTTATAAGACCTTTTGACGACAAATTGAGTTTTATATACATCTATGTATTTATGTAGTGGTCTTTGTCTTTTTGATAAGGGTCTTAGGCGGGGTCCACACTACAAGCCTAACGCGGTTGCGATGACGGGTGCGAAATATCAAACATATGAAACGCCCCTTTGCGTCCATAGTGCAGTGACTAAGGCGGGAGCCTAGCGCGACGGTCATGAGCGAGTTAGCGCGCGTAGTTTTCCAACGTTCCTATCCGCGCGTTATGGCCGCACTACGGGCCTAGTCAATAAGCGACCTAATGCGCGTGTAGCGGTGATATCAAAACAGTTCGGTCGATCAGTTCGGTGATATACGTCGAACAGCTACAAGAGCTCGCGCGTCACTGTGGCCACCGCACGCCCCCGCTCACCGCGCCCGCCTAGGCTCCAGCCACCGCGCATTCAGTGTGGACGCACCCTTAGGAACGCCGAGAAAAGGTAATTGTTTTTATTAAGTTTTTTTTTTGAAAGTCTCTACCTTCTTGTCTGTCACAGCTTTTTTATGTTTTTGAATAATATTGTTTAGAGAGCTGGTTTTTCTTTTCTTGGCGTTGTTGTTTCAACAGGGATGGTGTATTATCTTTGTAGATGGAAACGTTATTATAGTTCAATATCTCTTGTTATAATAACAATTTTCAGTGAATATGGAATTGACTATACGGCTTCAGCAACTACGTCTTTTAGTATTGATGTGTGGTCTGACAGACCTCGAAAGTTAGGCTCGCTAGAATGTACGTGTGCATAATTTAAAAAAATAGTAGACTTGGAGTGGAAGTAACCAGAAGGTTACTTTCTGGTTTTAGTGACGGAAGTCAAAATAGGGTATAGAAATGGATATTTTAGTAGAATGGTTAAATAATGTTAATAACCCAAAGTTAATTATGAATAGAAATACCCATTAGAATAGGATAGAAACTGACAACATGATATCCCGGTAAGAAATCGAATAAAAAAAAGGTCTAACAATTGAAGGTGAAGTTTCCAGACCATTTTGCATGTCACTTCGTTATTCAAAAAATAGCTATATTATAATTATATTATTTATTTTATAATTTATGTACACACAGATAAACAGATAAGGAAACAATAAAATATAGAAATATGTATAAAGGTTTATTTTTATTTCAATAAGAAATCTCTACCAGCAGACCTGCGAAAGAGAGATTATTATAAAAATAAAAAATCTAAAACAGTCAATTCAAATTCTAAAGTTCATGAGGTCAATGTTATTAAACCGGCACATTATCATCGCTACTTCAACACTAAACTCCACTTAATTCAAGGGTAATTTCTGAACAGATATTTGTACGAACTAGAAACATTTTAATTAGCAGCTCCAGTCTATATTTCCATCAGCGTAAACACATTTCATGCTAATGAGTTCAGTTTTTGGCACCCAAGCTATTCCCGTTTCGGCACCAATATGTATTTTGGATGGTAGTAACCCATACAAAATCCCAATCCAGAATACAGGGATTTTGTATGGGTTACTACCATCCAAAATATCTATTTAACCAAATCACAGATCATAAATTCATCATCTGCCTAGCCGTTTTCCCAACTATATTGGGGTCGGCTTCCAGTCAAGCCAGATTTAGCTGAATACCAGTGTTTTACGAGGAGCGGCTGCCTACCAGACCTCCACAACCCATTAACTGGGGTAACATGGCACTTCATGGCAAGACTGGAGTCAGATTTACTGGCTTCTGACTATCCGTAACGACTGCCAAAGATCTACAAATGACAGCCGGGACCTACGGCTTAACGTGCTTTCCGAGGCACGGAGGAAACTCGTTATGTTAAGATAGTCACCCATCCACAGACCAACCTAGGCAAGCGTTGCTTAACCTTGAAGATCGACCTGTGCGGCTGTTATTATCTAGCCACGAGCTCCTCACAGATCATAAATTGCGATAGACAATTAAACAGCATGGACAACTGTCTTTTGGCTGGTTGTCAATGGTGCTGTGAAGTTATGCCCGGTCCACACATTGGGCCCGACGCCGACGGTTGAATTTACAAGTTGTTTTTTATTGCTCGTCCATTCGGGCAAAATAACATATTTTCTTTCTTTCTTTCTTTTCTTTCTATTGGTGGTGAAACGGGAATAGCTTGGGTGCCGAAAATCTAGGTGCAGAAATGGGAATATTCCGTCTGAAACTGAATCTAATTGCGTTGGTAGAAGTTTGTCTAAAATATTATCGCTGAAAGCAAACGGGCTGTTTACATGAATTCAGATTTTGGTATGCTAATTCTGTTTTTGTAAAGATTACTAATGTGTTATTTTGAATCAAAGATTTGTTTATATAGTTTGGTAATGTGAAGCTATTGTTTTTAAGTTAGGTCACTTCAGACAGTTTTTTGAAAACACATTGGATTTTTTTATAATTTAAGGTTTTTATTAGTTTTTTATCGTTTCGTATAGTTCAGTTCTTTAGGCGTCTTGAGTTGAGCTCCACGAATACTAACAAATGCTTGCACTGAGTGGACAGGTCCACTCAAATCAGTGTGATTGATTCTTCAAAAGACCATCTCATTAATCTGCAAGTTTCTCATATGAATTGTCGTGTCTGTGATCCTAGCACTTGTTTCAGTGTTTCTTTTTGGGTATATAGTTAACCAACCTAGTATAAACTAGGTTGGTGTTTCCTAACGACGAATTGGCGAAAAAATTGTCGAGAAAATCGTTTTTTAAACATTTTCGCTAAATAATGATAAGTTATAGAAACCTAATCATGATCTTTAGCTCCTCACGCATCCATCAATCAAACCGAACATTTGATCCACAAACAAACGATAATGCGCAGGTATTCGTTGCCAAATTGAGGGAAGCGGGCAATTTTCAGGCAATTTATTTAATAGCAAATACTAGTTTGCAACACGGAGGAAGGGGGTGGTGGAGGAAGCGCTAATGCTTCAGGTGATTATATCTGCGGTGATGCAACGGTAGAAAGTGCACGCGAAGAACTGGCTCACGATGTGGTAGTGGACTGGTCTGCGGATTACGAGCCACATTCTACTGTAGGAGTCTTCTGAAACTGCCCGTGTAAGGTGTTATCATTGTCCAAATTGCAGCGTTTGATACCAATTTTCAGACGAATTTTTGACTCAGGCGCAAAACGTTTCTTTCGCAAAATGTCCCCTAGTCGTAAAATGTCTCTTACGCAGAATGTTTCTTTCGCCAAATCTCTATTTCGCAGAATTTCTCTTTCGCAGAGTGTCTCCTTCGCAAAATGTCGCGCCAGCGACTTAGGACTAAAATCTCGATTTTCATAACGTTCTGAAAGGGAAAAAGAGGCCCTGGAACGATAGGCAAAAAAGGAACATAGGAGTGGATTTGACATGAAAACGCGGGTTTTAGATGATATCTCACCTAAAAAATATAGAAGGTTTCTACATCGAATAAGCGATGCGCTGCACATAAAACACGAGTAAATTATGTGGCTGTTGATAAATTCATTCAACAAATCACAACTATTAACACGCGTGCATGATAAAGTATCACATTAATTTCAACATACTTAATTTTCTTCAGAAACTGAGTGTAGATGTGCAAAGTAACCTATTCCTTGAAGCGAAAATTTGCGAATTCGCGATTTTAAACGCTCCAAAACGTCAACGTCCTAGTTTGATCGTGCCTGCAAAACCTCACCTGCCTTCGTCATTATTTCCCAAAAAAAAGACAGGATTTTCGAACCTCTCGATTTTCGATGACATTGACAAAAAGTGTCAGAACTCAGCGCGGCAGGTGACGAGACCGGTCCCGAACAGAATCCGGTTTTGAACAATGTAGCTTTGATTACATTTTTGCCGGAGACCTGATAAAATTTTGGCTATAATATAAAATCTTAACGATCCGTCGCCGCATTCACGTAAACAGATAAACAAAGGAGATTGACAGGGTGTGGACCAAGTGCTGCCCAGAATGAACACCTAGTGTATTTTGTTTCTCAGGCACAATACTGCTAGACTTAGGTTAAGGTTAGAAAACTCTTTTTTTCTCTTGACTCCTGGAGCAGATTTTGAAGCGTTTCGGTTTACTGATTAGTATTGGCCTGGTGAACAAAATCCACTATGTGTTCATTCTGGGCAGCACTTGGTCCAACTTCCATACAAAGATTGGTAATGTCCTTTATTGGTAAAAATTGCATTTACACGTCACAATATTTTTTAAACTGAAGTCCTTCTTAGTTGTATACACTATTGGTATTGATACAATTAATTTAATAAATAAAGTAATTAATCTAAACATAAAAATTACGTCAATTGATACATAAAATAATATCTTTAATTAGTAGTAGTAGTATCATCGGCCTTATAATGTTCCCACTGCTGGGATTCAGACCTAGAGAGGAGAATATATCTTTAAAATCATATTTTTGAAACAATAAATAAATTGATTATCATTGAAATGAATATAAAACAAGTTAAATATCATTGAAGTTTGATAGTCGCTCGATTGAAGTCCTAAAATCGGTATTCACGTGTTCCTTGAACGGGATTCGATAGGACGAGAATTCAATTGGCTTGAAAATAAACGATCTATCGACGACTTATTTCTAGTTACATTATTATGTATTCTACCAGGATAATTATTGATATAACTGACTACGCGTCAAAGACACTTCGATCGAACGACTTTAAAATCGGTGTCGTTCAAGCTCGATCGATGGATGTGAGTACGATAATGGTCTAAACGACTAAGTCGTTACGGTTTTGATTACCTGAAAGGGGCTACTGATAAAATTGTGACCGTATAATAATCTTAACGATCGGCAAAAATGGCCGTCGAGACCTTAAAATTTAAATTGTCACTTTATTTTATTTATTCAAGCGCAATTTAATGTTGTTTGTTATTGCCTTAATTTGCTTTTGTTGAATATTTATAAGGCACCGGTGTCAAAATTAATTATTTATTATTTAGGTGAAGGGTCTGATGCAAAGTTCAGTTTGTAATTGCGTTTTATAATTTTTTGTTACTATGTTAAAATATTGATACCTCAAATCCATATGTAATAACTAGTTTTTACCTTCGGCTTTGCTACTCTAACGTAACCTATTCCGCAGAAGCGGCTAAGGTAGAGTCGGATTCACACAGGAAGGTTTCATACTTATTATTTATTTAAACTTCATATACAGTGGTGATAGGTACATAGGCGGAATTAATGCGTCAAAGCATTTTATTTTCTGGATGAAAAATAAACAGTCCCACAAAATAAACTTAATTATGTGTTGGTTAATAAGTGTTCTTCCATGCGTCGATATTATACGTCACCACGGTTAATTTTCAACGAAGTAGGTAATTTTATAAGGGTTCCGTTTTTTGTTTTGCGCTGATTTTGATCGTTGAAGGGAATCTTTACCTAGACCTAATTTTGGATGTTGATTCTGCTTATGTTTTGCTTAAAAACGCATTGTCATCGGAACTGTGGCATCATGTAAATACATCAAAGATAAGACAAAGTGGTAATTGAACTTGCTGAATGAAGCTAGGTTTCATTAAAACATTGCTAATAAAATTCTGTGATGAATGCCAATGACAAACAGTGATAGTTCAGTCAGAATTTACGTACTCCTATCAGGATATTTTCATTCCTGATGCGATTACACTAGGAAACTCCGACGATAGCCCTATCTAATGCCCATAGGATGATTTTAAGCCTTCTGATTAGACTCATTGAATAGGGACCACGTTTCAGAGTCATATGTCATTACTGGCAACATGCACTGGTCATCTTTCTCGACTTTCGTCTGTCAACTAGTGTGTCAACTAGAGTTATTAAATTTATAATCATCTACCTTGCCTTTTCCCTACTACGTTGGGGTCAGCTCCCAGTCAAGCTGGATTTAGCTGAATACCAGTATTTTACGAGGAGCGGCTGCCTACCAGACCTTCACAACCCATTAGCTGGGGTAACACGGTACTTCATGGCTAGACTGGAGTCAGATTTTACTGGCTTCTGACCATCCGTAACGACTGCCAAATATATACAAATGAGTAATGACACCCGGGACCTACGGCTTAACGTGCTTTCCGAGGCACGGAGGAAACTCGGTATGTTAAGATGGTCACCCATCCCTTTCCGTTATTATCTAGCCACGAGCTCCTCAACCTAGACTCCTCAACTAGAGTTATTGCATTAACTATTTAAACTGATAAAGTGGCAGTGTGGTTTAAGTGTTTAAACTAGGATGTAAACAAGCCCCTTATTGCTATAAATCCGAGCAAAAAACTTAACTACGTCCCTCATTGCAAGGGAAACACATTACCGCCGTACATACCTGATACTTCCATACATTGCACAGACCATAATCCTACAAAGAAAATTCTACTCTTCCCCTTCTACATAGAGTCTATTTTCATATCTATCTGTTATCATTCAGTTGCGGATTGCATGCTCATAACGATAAAACATGAAAATACACTTTATGTAGTTTTAATTAGAGTGTATTTTCCAATCAATCTTGTTCTGATTGCGGTTGCAAGTCGAATAACTCTGTTACTGGGGGACGTTAGACACATTAGTATTGACAAGCTCTTTCTAAAAGGTACTAACGATGTTTTTAGTGTTCCGAAGTGTGAATGAAATAACAGAAGCCATGTAGGATTAATCTTCTGTCTTCTGCTTTTTTTGCTATGAGCCTACTGGATTGGTTGTGTGGCCCTAAAAATCAGGAAAAAGTAATTCATATTGTTCTAGTAGTATTTTGCTCTCTAGAGACCAAAAGAATGCCAATTTTGCAATTTTGGCCAAAACTCCACCGTTTTAAGAGCAACACTTTATTTTATTTTTATTATAATATTTGTGTCACAGTCATAATATTTATCTTGGGCATTACAGTAAAACTAATAAGAAGTCTGTAGTTAAAAAAAAATAAGTTTAAAAAAGTATATTTCGTACGGAACCCCTTGCACGCACGCGAGTCGGACTCACACTTGGCCAATATTATTGATGTATTAAGTATGAGAACGGAAAGGTGTGAAATATGTTATTTGTGTCATGTCATATTATGTCGCGTGACGTGTAAATAACTGCCTACTAAGAAGGGTGGAAATGGAATAAATAAAACTGGGTAAGTGCGAGTCGGATTCGCAACACTGAGGGTTCCATACAAACTAACTTATGAAAACTAGTTCGATATGCGAATCAAATCTCGAAGATTTTTCAGAGTCGAAAAAATATGTAACAAAAAATTTACAGTATTCAGATTAATTCCTATACTTATGCTAGAAGACCTTGATTCTCGAATCGAGTCATGAAGATTTAAAAAAAAAACAAATTTTATGACGTAACAACAAATTTTAGTTTTCAGACTTTTCCCTATATTTGTGCTATAATACCTTACTTCGTGCCAAATTTCAGGGTTCTAGGTCAACGGGAAGTACCCTAAGAATTTTGATTGCCTTGAGAGTGTCAAAATGTACGTTTTATTGTGACATAAACGGCCACATCTTTTTTTCGTTGATTTAGAAGTTTAATTCTTTCACTTTTTTTGTAATATTACATAAACCAGTGTTTGACTGCAATCCCACCTGATGGTAAGCAGTGGTGCAGTTGTTGATTCAGAATTTCAGAATTTCAACTCGTTACCTTCGGGTAAGGGTTCCGATTTTTCTTTTTGAGGTACGGAACCCTAAAACACAGAAAAAAAATTGTCCTGATGGAATAATCAAATGAGTACGATGTTGCCATGTTGTGAGGCGGAGTCTTATATCAGTAAAGTAAATAGATGTTGGCATTTAATTAACTTTGAAATGAATTATATTGCTACGAAAAATGTTCGGAAATATTCTGTCTAGACGGAATCTGGAAATAGGCAAAGATTTTCTTTACACGTGTAGGTATTTTAACTTGTATTTTCTTAGGCTTACTATCCACGAAAACAGGAGCTCGTGGCTAGATAATAACAGCCGCACAGGTCGATCTTCAAGGTTAAGCAACGCTTGCCTAGGTTGGTCTGTGGATGGGTGACCATCTTAACATAACGAGTTTCCTCCGTGCCTCGGAAAGCACGTTAAGCCGTTGGTCCCGGCTGTCATTTGGAGATCTTTGGCAGTCGTTACGGATAGTCAGAAGCCAGTAAATCTGACTCCAGTCTTGCCATGAAGTACCGTGTTACCCCAGTTAATGGGTTGTGGAGGTCTGGTAGGCAGCCGCTCCTTGTAAAATACTGGTATTCAGCTAAATCCGGCTTGACTGGAAGCCGACCCCAATATAGTTGGGAAAAGGCTAGGCAGATGATGACTATCCACGAACACTTCATACAAGCATATTCGTCGTTTTAAACTTAAAATCTCTTATCTTTTATTCAGTTTATAATTTTTCAACTACTTTTCGCTATTTTATAAAGGATACTCCTATATTAAAGTGATCAAAATCGGCCTAGTAACTTGTGTTTTAGCGAGACTAACGAACAGTAATTTATTTTTACGGGTACCTATATGAAAGAAGATTCGAGTGACCCACACTTTAATATTGCAATCAATCAAACATAGGTCAATTGAGAGACATTTTAGTCTCCCATTCACATAAGATTATTAACTATATCTTCCTGAGCCTATTTCTATGACATATTAATATCGTCTTCCTCCTGCCTCCTTTATACCATGCACGATACAGGAAATACATTATTTATCTACCATTCGTTCATTCATTCATGAAGGTTTTATTGTGAACAGCTCCTATTGAGTGGTGACCGTGAACGGTGAAAGTACTTAATATGTATTTTTTTTGTCTTGTTTAAATCGTTTATTAAATATGTAGGTATATGGATTAGTTATTTTTGTGTCATTGTCGCTTGTCACCTTTGTCTTATTTTTTTGATAAGGTTTGTTTATTTAGTTTAGATTTTTTGTTGTCTTTTGTCGTGTTTTTGGGAGTTGATAAAATGGTATATTTTATAAAACACCTTTGAAATTCTGTAAATGTCATTAACTTTTCCTAACATTTTTCTGGTTAATTCAAGAAAATAATTGATGACAAATAAATACAAACCTATTGAGAACTTTCTTCCTTTTTTGAAGTTGGTTAAGAACTAGATCATTTTCACGGCATTAAGTCCGCCTGTGTACCTTTAATGTGCATGAAGTTAAATAAAATAAAATAAACTACTATGCTTATAATTTTAGTCGTTTATAATATGGTTTCGAACTCTACTCACATTTCCTAAACTAGATTCACAATACCTAAAACTTTTTGCCAAATATCCATCGACCTGTGTTAACATACGATAAAAAGTCTAAAAAACTAAATTGTCTGGGTATTGCGAAAAAAGTGTACATACGGTTAAACCAGTCTGCTTCAAGGTCAGTTGTGATAGCATGGTTGACGAAGTGGTTGAGCGAATGGTTGTGGTGCTGCGCATTGCGGGTTCGGATTCCGTACTCAACAAATATTTTTATGCCCTACAGATAGTTGTTCCGGGTCTGGCTGTCTTGTGCATGTGAGTTTGCAAGTTTGTGATAGCTTTAATTTAATTTAAACAGAACAGCCAAAGATGGAGGAGTAATTCCTAGTTTAGGTTTTAAATGAAAAGTCGTAAGTTTGGTGTTTATTTGAGACTCTGACTCCGCACAGCATAAGCAACAGAATAAAATTATTGAAATAAAAAAAAAATAAGTAACCAATCGTTAAACTTAACTAGAATAAAAATAATAACAAAAGATAAAAAGCAAAATAAAGACGTTCTACCGTCTGTTTTTTATACCCCACAAAAGAACTGGCATCATTCCTATGGTAAGTTTGACATTACCTGTGTCAATTTAGTCTTAGGGTATAAAAAACAGACGATAGTCTTAAAATGCTTCTATCTCAACAAAATATGCACCAACTTTTTAAAAAAGAAATAAAGCGACTGGTCTTAACTGGTCTATGCCTCTGACAGACACAAATGTAAATAAAAATAAGAAAAATACTTTGTAGTAGCTACTAAAATTCAATTAAGCATTCACGGGCGCCCGAAGCTCCGATACATTAGTCAATGTCACGAACAACCGATGAGATAGCGTTAAAATAGCACATTGTATAAGAAAAAAGAGTGTGATTAAAATAAATAAAGACTGTTACTCATGTTTTAGTGACTAAGACGATGCTCTTCAAAACGTCTATTTCCTCCCAAGGGGAGATAAAGAAATCAATCTGCATATGCCTTTTTCTTTACTACCAGTCTTACAGCCGAACCCAATAACCTATCTTTCACATACCGGAGAAAGAAAAACAAATAAAACAACAGAAAAACAATGTATAATTTTTGTATTGTATCATTTGTTTTACTATCTCCAGTAGGCCAAAGCTGGAGATAGATAGGTTATTGGGTCCGGCCGTAAGTGGATATTGCTGACTACCAGTATTTTATATGGAGTGAAGAGCGAACTCAGCAACTGAAAAACTTCGGAAGACTGGTGGCAGATCTTTGACTATACATATTGACTGCTAAAGTTCTACAAATGACAGCCAAAACCAACAGCTTAAGGTGCTTCCCGAGATACAAAGGGAGTTAGAGAAGATACAATTGTGTGTTAAGCTCGCCTGTGTACATCAACTGCCCTACTTTTATTGTTATGTAAAATTTATGTGCTCAATAAAGAAGAAAGGGGTCTCGGGGATGTCCGATCCATCCACGGACCGACCGCAACAAGCGTTGTGGGCTGTTATTATTTAGCCCATAGATATCAGAAAGCAGGAGATATGTTATGTTGTTAAAAATGTATCGGAACATGTGTCTCCACAAGCGGCCGTATTATGAAGTACACCGCATTGATAAAGTATCGTTATGTTATTTTTACATTGCTTGTGCTGTTGCTGAGCGCCAAAATTACGTGATGTTAAGGAGAAATGTATTAGCACGTTAACATATGTATCCCGGGCTAACTCGCCGCAACTACCAGCGTCGTATTATGAAATACACCACATTGATAAAGTATCGTGATGTTATTTTTACATTGCTTGTTCAGTTGCTGAGCGCCAAAATTACGTAATGGTTAAGGAGCAATGTATTAGCAGGATTTCGTCACGATCACATAATAACTTGTATTATGTGACGGCTGTTGCCTATAGGCAACAGCCGCTATAGCACATTGCCCCACGGGCGCATAGCTTGCGGACATGAATTCGCCCGCTCGCCGTTTTTTTTTTCTGGTAGGGCAATCATCAGAATGACTTCCCCCGCTCTTGGGCTTAGCGGGAGGGCGTGTCAGACTCTTACTGACTAAACCCCTACCCCGTACCTTCGTTGCCTTCGTTCTGGTGGGGACTCGGTGTCAACCTTTAGGAATACCACGTGTTCCCCCCAGAGGCTTTGGTCCTGCCGGGACCCTACAGTAGCTCGCCATTTCTCGTCTTTATTAATATTTCTGTGATTTAGCCATTACCTTTTCGTACCGTAAACAAGGAGCAATACTAAATATTGATAAACGCACATTTCTGCGAACGCATTCATTGTGCGCACAGCTAAGGAGTGGCATTCCCTGCAGGAGTCTGTTTCCTGATAGATACAACCTGGGGATCTTTAAGTCAAGACTGAATAGCCTACTTCTGGGCAGGCGTGCTCCGCCAACAACCATATTGCCGCTTTCAGTCAGGCTCGTGTTATAAACAATGATAATAAAAATAAAGCAACAAAGTAACGCCATTAACAACAATATACTTGTGAAAGTCCTTAAAACTTCTTCAAGGAGGACGACTATTATTCGTTAAGGCTAACAGGTGGTTAAGTAAGTGTGGAGATAAAGCTAGGAACTTCAGAAATGGCGGTGACATAAGTTGCAGAGTTGCAGCTTCTGCCCGCAAATGCGTTCACTTCAAACTTTGCCCCCCATCCATTTGAATAGTTATTAGGTAATTGGTTAACACTTAGAAGTTAGGAGCTAAGACAGCATACTTTAGATATGCTTCCATCCGAGCATATTTAGACTTGCATGAAGATAACTTTGAATTGGGTCTGCTGATTTATGAAAGCCTAAGTTTACATGAATGGGCAGATTTCCAATCTTGAGAATTGTGTCCTTTTGGATGGCCAAGGATATACATATTTATAGGTTATGTAGTATTATTATACCTTGTGTCCTTCTCAAGATTTAAAATTTTGTTTGTATTATCAAAACAATATTTTTTACTAAAGCCATAATTTAAGAAAGTATATTTGACACGAAAGTCTCATAATAACGCATTTTTTTTTTTATATAATCGCAAATGTAAATAGATATCCTGCTAGGACTGTAGGGTCGTTTCAGAGTGACCGTCAGACCGTGGCCCTAAAACTCAAAGAGCAACTGAAGGACATAGGTTGATTTTAGTCAGTAAAGTTTGACACGCCCTTTCGCTCTACTCTAGAGCGGGATAAGTCATAAGACAATATCCAACATACACCACAAAACTGTGGATAGATAGGCTCAAGCTTACAAAATCACATCAGCATAAAGCTAAAACAAGCATACCAAGATACCTTATAGAATGACTTACCGTGACCGTTTCGAAAGCGTGTCCACACACGTTGCGTACTGCGAGCGATATCTCCTGCGGCGTAGCATTGCGGAGCGCTAAGTGTCTTGTGCACAGGGGACGAATAACAAGGCGAGTGCCTCTTAGAGTAGACTGTCTTGAGTGTGTACTAAGCTAAGTAAGAGATGGCTCTAGGTAAGAGTGAATCTACTAATAGTTAGACGATTTCAGGGTTTCTCAAACTGGTTTACGCGAACCCTTCCTTTTGTAAACAGCACGTTATTACGCCGTACGTAGCCACGGTTAATCCGCCGTAGACACAGCGCGTAGTGTTGTATGGATCATTGAGAGAGCTTGTTGACACAAACGGCGGCGCTAAGGGACGGGGCCGCCGCCGTGTTTCATCAGTGTTGTATCCTGGGTTGCCAAAAGAGAACCCCGGGACCCTGCAATTAGGGCAAAGACAGAACAGGAGTGTCTTTTAGTCAGTAGAAGTCTGACACGTCTAGCTCCACCCAGAGCAAGAGAGAAGTCATATGATGATATTCTACCTCAAAAAAAAGTCGTTAGATAGCTTTTTCAAGGTTACAAAATCATATTAGCATTAAGCTAAAGCAGGCGTACTACCAAGATACTTTATAGAATTACTTACCGTAACCGTTTCAAAAGCGTTTCCACACATGTTGCGTACTGCGAGCGATATCTCCTGCGGTGATAGCATTGCGGAGCGCTAAGTGCCTTGTGCACAGGGGACGGATGACAAGGCGAGTGCCTCTTAGAGGAGACTGCCTTGAGTGTGTAGTAAGTTAAGCTAAGAGATGGTTTTAGATTAGAGTGTGTACTGAACTAAGCTAAGAAATGGTTCTGGATAAGGGAAAATCATCTAACCGTTTGGTTCAAACTGGTTTATGCGAACCCTTCCTTTTGACCTCTTGTAGACACGGCGCGTAGTGTTATATGGATCATTGAGAGAGCTTGTTCACACAAACGGCGGCGCTACGGAACGCCGCCGTGTGTGTGTGAACTGCGGGGCCCCGGATTGGGGTAAAGAAGGAACTGGAGTGTCTTTTAGTCAGTAGAAGTCTGACACACCCTCCCGCTCCGCCCAGACCAAGAGAGAAGTCATATGATGATATTCAACCCCAAAAAAAAGTCGTTAGATAGCTTTTTCAAGCTTACAAAATCATATTAACATAAAGCTAAAGCAAGCGTACCAAGATACCTTATAGAATGACTTACCGTAACCGTTTCGAAAGCGTGTCCACACACGTTGCGTACTGCGAGCGATGTCTCCTGCGGCGTAGCATTGCGGATCGCTAAGTGCCTTGTGCGCAGGGGACGAATGTCTCGGCGAGTACCTCTTAGAGGAGACTGCCTTGAGTGTGGAGTAAACTGAGCTAAGTAAGAGATGGTTCTAGGTTAGGGAGAATCATCTAACATATAGGTACGATTTAGTAGCCGAATGGAGGTTCCATACATTCTATAAACAAGTGCTTATAAAAGATCTACTACCTACCAAGCCTTTTCCCAACTATATTGGGGTCGGCTTCCAGTCAAGCCGGATTTAGCTGAATACCAGTATTTTACGAGGAGCGGCTGCCTACTAGACCTCCACAACTAATCAACTGGGGTAACACGGTATTTCATGGCAAGACTGGAGTCAGATATAAAAAGATTATCATAGTGTAATACATGTGTAGAAGCTGGAAATTAATGGCAAAACCTCAAAAACCTTTCCACCCTACCTATGATAGCATTTCGGATCGCTAAGTACCTTGTCCACAGGGGACGAATGTCTCGGCGAGTGCCTTTTAGAGGAGACAGCCTTGAGTGTACTAAAGTAAGCTAAGAAATGGTTCTAGATTAAGGAGAAACATCTAACGTACACGTTTTAGTAGATACTGACCGCAGTTTCCAGTTTCGATTATACAAAACCTGATTTCGGTCAAAAAGGGGCCGAATATTCGTTTTGATCGAAACTAGCTTCTTTGAGCGTTGTGATAGATTCGATTGTTTCGTTCATCTATGTAAGTCAGTAGCTTCTGGCAAGGGCGTCGCCAGCTTATGACAAAGGGGGGGGGGGGGCAATGGGGCAATATTATGGATGATAAAAAATATGAACGCTGAGAGCATGAAGCATTACACTTTGGAAGTCTTTGCCACGATGACGATTATTTTTTCATGCGGGGAATCATCAGAATGACTTCTCCCGCTTTTAGGCGGAGCGGGAGGGCGTCTCAGACTCTTACTGACTAAACCCTACTCCGTTCTTTCGTTGCCTTTGATCTGGGAGGACACGGGCTCACCTTCCGGAATTTCCGTGTTCCCCAGCCTAGAGGCTTCGGCGCTACCTGGCCCCTACAGTTTGCTGACATCTCCCTGAGGCGCGCGTAGAACAGAACGCGTCTTTGACGACTGGGCTTGGTCAGGCAGCCTCCTTCGCTAGCATTACTGCTTCGCAGAAGGACGCGACCGCAGGAGCCGCTTCAGGGCAGCCCCAGTTCTGTCCAGTTTGGGAGCCAGACGTCGAAAATGCTCCTCGAAAGTCCACCGGATGTCGAGAACGAGTCTCAAGTACTTCATCGTCCGATGCCCATGTGGACCCCCCCCCCCTACCGATCTTTGGAAACCCGGTGGTGGCGCGGTCCGAGGGTCATAAAAGTACATGGCCTCAGACTTGTGCAATGCCACCTTGAGTCTCAAATGCTGGATTCTATCTACAACTGTCGCAACCCCGCGTGTCGTTGTTTCTTTCGCTGACTTTTTCCGCAACAGCAGTAGCTTCCTTAAATTTATAATTTCTTTTAGTTTATATAAGTATAATTTCTGCATTTTAATAGTTAAGGAAGTCAATTGCTCGCAATTTGGTCGCTTTGCGGCTAGCTAAATTTGATCTCTAGTGGGGGGCAACTGCCCCCCCCCCTGCCCCCCCTTGGCGACGCCCTTGGCTTCTGGTAGCGGCTTCGCTCGCGAGAAAGTAGGCTTTTCCATACAAACTTTGGTCCTCCGGTTCATTTCTTTCAGGGGTTAATTTTGGAACATCCTCTCTTAGTGCTCGTCTACGTCATACATTATTATATTTGTACGCATACATAAATAAATATATTTAATTTTTTACGCATTTACAATTAATATATTTGGAGGTCTGATAGGCAGCCGCTCCTCGTAAAATACTGGTATTCTGCTACATCCGGCTTGACTGGAAGCCGACCCCAATATAGTTGGGAAAAGGCTAGGCAGATGATGATGACAATTAATATATTTACATAAATTACAACAATCCATTATTGAAACAATCCATTTAAAGAACTCGGGTTCGGTTCAAAGTAAATACAATTATTTTAGCACCGTTGATTGCTAATGCTTAAAGAATCGGATCAATATGTCTTAGGGCCCACTTAATTCTTATGAATTGATGTAAAACTTTATTTTGTCTGCAGGTCCACCCCGAGAACCCAGAATGGACGTGCTTCGAACTGAGCGCGTTCCTTGACGTAAAGAACTTCTTCGGCCTAGAGAGCACTGTCGAGAAGATCGCCATGAAGCAGTATGCCGCCAACATTGCCAAGGGTAAGCTGTTCTCTTTACTTACTAGCTTCTGCCAGTGGCTGCGCTCGCGTCATCGTCGTAAATTATCTCAGGGGAACATACTCCCAGGATAAAAAGTATCCTATATGCTATTCTATAACATGGCCTCTAAGTATATTTAGTAGTGAGTAGTAAGTTTTATCGGAATTCGTTAGTAGTAGTTTTTGCGTGAACGAGTAATAAACATTCATACATACAAACTTTTATAATATTAGTAGGAATAAAACTTCATGCAACACAAAAGTACAAAGCTTCAAAGTGTAGACTCATTTCAACCTTTAATCGTAAGACTTACTACCGGTTTACGTAATCTATTACATTATTAAATTTATATATCTATGGATACATAATTTGGCCTATGTCAGGGGTAGTGATGGATTAATTAGCATTAGCATTCATTATTAGCATGCGAATGCTCATTTAGCATTTAGCAAATAAAATGTAGATGCGAAATTCTGTGAAGTGTAAACGGGATCGTACTGACGAGAACTGGGTTTTATTTAAGTCTTCAAGGAATAGATGTAATCAGATGATACGTAATGCTAAACGCCGCCACATTCTCAAAAATATTTCTTCTTCCTCTTCTGCCGATATCTGGAAATTCCTTGGAACTCTTGGTATCGGCAAACAGCGACATTTGGACCTTCCAAATCCTGTTGACTTGGATGATCTTAACCGTCATTTCTCCACTGTGCCTACATTGGATCATCTTACTAAAGTACAAACTCTGTCTCTAATCTCTGGTCTAACGCGTCCCCAAATTAATCCTTTTCGATTCGTTCCAGCTGAACCGGAAGAGATCAAAAAAAACATTCTCTCCATCAAATCCAAGGCGGTAGGATGTGATAATATCTCTCGTGGTATGATCATTACGATCCTTGATCACCTCCTACCTGCCATCTCCCATATTGTAAATTTTTCCCTTTACTCCGGAATATTTCCTTCCTTATGGCGTAAGGCCTACGTTCGTCCACTGCCCAAAGTTTCCAATCACACTCTTCCTACCCACTTCCGCCCAATTTCTATCCTTCCCTTCCTATCCAAAGTGCTTGAGGCCTGTGTTCACAGGCAACTCTCAAGATTTGTGCAGTGTAATTCACTCATAAACCCTTTGCAATCTGGGTTCAGGCCGGGACATAGCACTGTCACTGCTCTCCTTAAAGTGACTGGCGATATAAGGGCAGGAATGGAAGATACCAAAGTCACTGTGCTGGTACTGGTCGATTTTTCAAACGCCTTTAATACCGTCAGTCACGAAATCCTTTTGGCCATCCTGTCCTATATTATGGTCTCTTCCGAGGCGCTGGAATGGTTCGCTTCCTATCTTCGGGAACGTCAGCAGTCGGTTCACGCTGGAGATTCTACATCTCGTTGGTGTGGGTTGGAAACTGGCGTTCCTCAAGGCGGTATCCTTTCTCCTCTTCTGTTTTCTATTTTCATCAATATCATTACCACCGTACTTCAGTGTTCGTATCATCTGTATGCAGATGACTTGCAGTTGTACTGTCAAGGGAAAGTCGACGAAATATCTGCCGCTATCGAACAATTAAATAGGGACTTAATAGCTATAAAGGCCTGGTCCGATAGATTTGGTGTTGCAGTTAATCCTAATAAATGTCAGGCTATTATAATTGGGAGTCCGCGAAGCATCGCTAAAATTGACAGTGCTACTTTGCCACCAGTTCGTTTCGACGGTACGATCGTCCCATTTAGTTCCGATGTTAAGGATCTAGGCTTGCGCATCGATTCTACCCTGAACTGGCGGAATCAAGTGGCTAGTGTTAGTCAGAGGGTTACAGGAACATTGCGGGCTCTGTTTCGGTTGAAGAACCTGTTACCATCAAGCACGAAGGCAATGCTTGTGCAGACCTTGATTTTTCCAATCATCGATTATGGTGACGTGTGCTACTATGACCTGAATGCAGATCTCCTCAACAAACTTGACCGTCTTCTAAATTACTGCATTCGATTCGTTTTCAATCTACGTAAATATGATCATGTTTCAGCGCATCGGTCGCTTCTAAAGTGGTTGCCTATACGTCAGCGCAGAGAGCAAAGGGCGCTTACTACCTTGTTTTCTCTTCTTGATTCTCCTAATTCCCCTAGTTATTTAGACTCTCATTTTCAATACATTTGCGCCAACCACAATAGAAATCTGCGCTCATCTCATAACCGTCTTCTTCAATTTCCTTCTCATCGTACTGACTATCTTCACTGTTCCTTCTTCGTTCAAGCTATTTCTTTGTGGAATTCGCTCCCCCAGGAGATCAGGATGGCAAAGAGCCGATTAGCATTCAAAACCAAGGTTCGTGAGCTGTTTCGCAAGAAGTTGGCAGTAGTCTCATCACAGCGGTAATGGTATCCAATTGTTGTTTATAACCAATTGTTTGATTGCATTAGTGTATGTATATATTATGTAGTTTATTTTGAGTATATATTGTTATTATATTTTAGGTTTATCATTATTAGTTTATCTATTCTTGTATTCGCTTTTTCTCTCTTATTGCACCTACCACTATTTTTCTCTGCATCACCCAAAGGTTGACTGGTAGAAAATGCCTAAGGCATTAAGTCCGCCTCTGTACTTGTATGTGCACAAAGAATTAAATAAATAAATAAATAAGTGCGAAGTGAATTCATTGCTTCGTATTTCGTTTATAACTTCATGCTATTGATATAAAAGGTTTCAATTGTTAAATATTTTTAATTATAATAATATGGTCATTAATTCATTATCTTAATCACAACATAATGCAAGTGTGCTAGCAGAAATAAAATGTTATCGGCGAGCAAACTAAATGCACGTTATTGACAAAATTCATAATATTTATTATCATTTATCGTTATATTAGCAAATAGCATAGCAATAGCAATTAACATGCTAAGGGCCTGTTTCACCACCTATGATTAAGTTTCGAGTATCTTACTTGACAGATAATTTCATACGAATTCTGTCACATTTTTGAATTTATTCAGTGAGTAGTGCCTACTCGGACATTGTGAAACAGGCCCTTAGACTTACGAATTCGCATGCTAATGAAATTTATGCGAAATAGCATTAATTCCCATCACTAGTCAGGGGACGCCTCAAATAGAGAGTGTTGGTCCGATTACACCTATCGTACAAAAATCAAGTGATTACAGCTATGTCATTCGTAATTACCATTTATAAACTAGTGCGCCTCACCATCAACGACTGCATCACTGCTTACCATCAGGTGGGATTGCAGTCAAGGACTGGTTTATGTAATACTAGCTTTAGCATACGCAGCTTCACCCGCGTACATCAAATATAGCCTATGTCACTCAGGAATACAGCAGCTTTCTATTGGTGTAAAATTTTTAGCAATCGAACCAATACTTCCACAGATTATCTCATACAAAAAAAAAACAAACTTTACCTCTTTATTATATTAGTATAGATAAAAAAAAACAAAAAGATCATCATATTTTTGGGGGCAGTACATGTGTAGAAGAAACTGGAAATTATTGCCAAAACTTCAAGAACCTTGCCACCCTACCGAGCCTAGCGATTTCAAGATCTCACTAGATAACAGAGAAAGAGGGACTGAGGTACTTTTTACGTACCGCGTCCCATGTTGGGCGACATTTTGCCCTTAATGTATTTGACACTCCTTTATGTCAATGAAAGAATGGTTTTAATATTAAAGTTGACGGTATTTCCACTAGGCAAGGAGCTGATCGACGTATTCATGGAGGAAGTCTACGCAGACGGAGTCAGGAACCTGCAACCCTGGAAGGAAGGCAACATCAAGCTCAACAGGAACCTCCGCCGCGCCGTCTCCGGGGAGCCCATCTCTCCTTGTATCTCGCCGATGGACTCCGGCACCCTACTGGCCAGCAGGAAACACTCTAGTGCAGGTTAGTCAATGGATATGGTGTATTTTGTTCTAGGGTTTCGGATTTAGGGAAGCAGACGAGAGGTAGATAGCGTCTTTTTTTGTGATTTTGTATGTTAAGAATAGCGTTAATCAACCCATAGAGTTCGTCAGACCTCCACTGACACAGAAGATTCTATTATGTGTGAGGGAATATAATACATATTTTCCTCGACGTGTGTTCAGTTTGGATTGGCGGAAAGCCTACGCTACACTATGCTATGCTGTGCTGTATGGTGTATGCACACACCGCATACTGCCGCATAATTATATTATTATGCTATCATAGCATATACAACATGTAACATAATTAACGCACATCTTGTTGGGGGGTCATTACACTCATCATTATGAACAACTTTTACTATGGGACCAAACCTGAAATCGAAAAAAAAAACATCGGCTTTTCGATACAAATGTTCGCTTATTTTGTCAAAATGTATGGAACAGCCGATTTTTTTTTCGAATCAGCCTTATAATATTCCTACTGCTGAAATTCAGGCTTCTCTGAGAGAGGAAACGGTCCGTAATCCACCATGCGGTCCCAGTGCGTATTCGTAAATGTCACATGTCTTCGAATATTTGGTTCTAGGACATGCCGGTTTCCTCACGATGTTTTCTAGTACGCTTTAAGAGCAGCAGTGATAACACAAAATTACACTTAGTAATTCTCCTGGCTGGGTTTGAATACGCGACAGTAATTTGATGGAAAATTAATTGTTAGTTGCTAAAGGAGAGATTCAATGCTTCTTAAGAGTCACTCATACAGAAGATTGTTCTAAAGTGTTGGAGCGAAGTCTTTCGCCCATATATCTTCGCATTTTGATTGATATACTTACAGGAGAAAGCGTTTCGTAGTCTAAATGATTTATGAATAAGGGTAGTCGACGGAAAATTCTGAATTTTTTTTTTTCATGCCTTCCCCAAACTGTCAATTACGAAAAGGCTTTTTCATGAATCTATTCGGAAATGAACGATCGGCCTTCGCTGAAGGTCCGGTATTATCAAACGTTTCTTTTGTAACCTTTTCTATTATCAAAAAATACAAGGCGTTTCTACAAAGAAATTGTACGAAACACTTTTAAATATTGATATTTCATAACTTGAAACTAGCTGGTGCTAGCGGTTTGACTCGTGTGATGGTTGAAAATTATCCCAAGGGAAAATTTTCTAAAAACTCATAATATACATAGACATTGTGAAAATTGTCAAGTTTACCTTCGATTCGAAAAGAAGTAGAAGATGGTGAAAATTATCCCAAGGGCAAATTCTCCCGGGATAAAAAGTGACAGATAGACATGGTCTACTACCCGTATTCCAAGTTTTATTGAAGTTCGTTTAACCATTCCGAGTGTTTTTTTTTATTGTTTCTCTCGTTTATTTTTACTTAAGTTTTATGTATCTTTACTTCGTCAAAGTGTATAGTTAGAAGGCGAGAATACGCTTTATACAATCATCACTATTACTTACAAAAACATGAGCAGTATTACTGTCTCAGTATTAAATGAAGTAACAAACATACAAATATACATACATACAAACTTTCCTCTTTATAATACCAGTGTGATTATAATTCGCTAAGTCTTTGCCAACAAAACAATGCAAACATTTTTTCGCAATACCACATGTTTACAAGGACAAAGTCGGAAGGTCAAATTGTCTCATAAATACTAAGTGGCCGTCATACGAATAAGGGTTAAGTTGCTTTAAAGGATAATGAATATTTATGACATCCGCGGGTTACATACACGCGAATAGCGTTGCCAGGCGTCCGGATAAAGCCGGACACGGTCAGGTCGTTTATACTGCTGTCCAGCCCAAAAAACCCATGTTTTACTGCGCTTTAGGGGTTGGACTGCAGTATACCGCGTACATCGATGGACTGGAATAATCTGCCTGCTGCGGTCTTCCCTTCTGATTATAATTTGGGTGTCTTCAAGGCTAGAGTGAATAGGCTCTTAATAAGCTAGTGCGCCTCACCATCTACGATTGCATCACTGCTTACCATCAGGTGGGATCGCAGTCAAGCACTAGTTTATAACAATTTAATTTAAAAAAAAAAGGCTTTTTGATTGTGTGTCCGACCAAATTAAGTGGTGTACGGCCTGTGCTGTTAGGCTTTTTAAATTTGACAATATTTTTGATTTTTCATGCGTTCTTGCAATTGCAAGCGTTTGCAGAGCAGCAATTACTTGTTATTTCATTGGAATGTAAAAACTTACGCGAATGGCATCAAAAAAAAAAATGGTCGGCCTCTTTAATCAAATGACCGGCTAAACTGTTTGGTTTGTCCGGCTTTTTGGTTTAAAGATCTGGCGACCCTACACGCGAAGTGGCAGAAAACACCGCGACCCTACGTCATTTTCGTCATGCTTTCCCTACGTCATTTTTGTCACGGTTAATACCTTTTTGGCGTAACCTTTTTGTGTAAAAGGAAAATGTTGATCAGAGTGTATGTTGTATGTATTGATGTTTTGCGTGTACTCAATACGAGAAGTAATTGGATTTACTTCCCTATTTCGCCTTTTTTGGCTTATGTAGAGATCTGATTAGGGCAATAAATATTATTCGTATCGTAATTCGTATGTACTTATACCTATGTTTGTTGTTAGGTTTTATGAAAGTAATAGCTGTTGCGCCGGGCTTCGCCTGCGTGTTCATTGAAAATTATCCATTAATTACTCAGATACCCGCGAAACGAGACACAATAGTAAAACAATAACAGCGCGGTCTCATAGGACCGGTCGGGGATTCAAACGTTAAAGGAACATACTCTCAGAATAAACAGTATCCTATGTGCTATTCCAATACCCACGTGCCCAGTATCATCGAAATTCGTTCAGACGTTTTTACCTTTATAATATTAGTGTGAAATGGATCATAACTGTAAATTTACTGGCCTTAATTTGGAAAGTAATTTATAGATCCTATTGCAATGAAAAAAAAAAATCGAATTTTGAATCATATGATTCAAAATTCGATTTTTTGAATTATATGCTAATCAGATATTCATAATTATAGTACATCTTTGTCAATACAAGGCACTTTACTCTAATAATATTTTTTCAACACTTCAGCACCTTTTTTCCTTTTAACCCCCTTCCCCTTTTCCCTGGGAGTTCTATTCTTATACCCGATCCCTAAGAGGTCCTGTGAGGAAGAAATGTGTTCGTGACCTTGGAACTAATGAGTTTCTTATCATAAAGGAAGGATACTTTCTTTGTGAAATTTCTTTAAAGAGCCTTTGCCTTTGTTTAAGAAAGAAAACATGATTATTTTTTGTGGATGGTGTTATTTCTTTACCGACTTCAGAAAAGAGGAGATTTTAAATATGTCCGGCTGTATGTATGTTTTTTAATGTATGTTCACTGATTTCCGGGTTAGTTTGCTTGCCACATGCCTCTTAATAAATTAGTGCAACTCACCATCAACAATGGCGCCATCCGGATGGTGCGGGGATACCGCACGATCTCCCGCGAAGCGGCGAGCCTCCTCGCTGGCCTGCCACCGTGGGATCTGGAGGCAACAGTCCTTGCACGCATGCACGATTTGCGCGTGGAGATGCAACGCCGCACAGTGGGCTGAAATTCGCGTTTCATAGACATTCAACATTTTTTTTTTAAGTATCACTTTTTTTGCTAGGTAACGATTGGGAATACCTTCTACATACCTTATAAAATGAACTTTTAGGTTTATAATCGGAAACAGCGCACTCAGATTTTTTTTCGTAAAAATTTGTATGGAGACGGCATAATAAATGATGATATCTCCATTATCGCACAATTGCGCCTAATATCCTCTTAGGTTATTAATATATGAATTATTTTGGATTTTTTGACATACTCCATGTCAAGGTCAAACATGCGTTTTTTTTTTTTTAAAAATCGTTAAAAATTAACATTTTTTTTTATTTATTTTTTTCGTTTTTTACTAATAATAAGCTTAACATGGATGTATAAACTAGACATTTACAAAAACAATAAAATTACGTGCCATATTAGAAAGTGAAATTCATTAAAAACCATAAAAAATGGCTTTTAATACCTTTATCCTTTATTTGTTACCGGCAATCTGTATAATCCGGTATTCTATACAATTCCTAGGCAATGTATAGAATACCTAAAACGTGTAGGTAATGTATGAAATATTATTTATTCTATACTTTGCCTAGGTATTCTATACAATACCTTCTGATAATATTTATATCATAGAAACCTTTACACATAACGACTTAAATTTGATGAACAACAAAGTAGTACAATTGGTAAGCTGATTAAGTAATTATCTAACGAATCAAAATCCCCAATTAAGTAAAATATTATTATTTAACAATACTTTAACTATCTACTGTTTTTTTTTATATCTGTTGGATAATTAGGCTTAAAATTACATGTAATTGGTAATATTTGTCAAATATACACACATAAACACATGCATACATTACAAACACACACATACATACACCTAACACACATACACACATTATTACAACAACACACGCATTGTACATTACATTTTAAACATCATAAGACACATTTTGTGACAGACACATGTGTGTGTACATGTAATTTTAAGCCTAATTATCCAACAGATATTCAAAAAAACAGTAGATAGTTAAAGTATTGTTAAATAATAATATTTTACTTAATTGGGGATTTTGAGTCGTTAGATAATTACTTAATCAGCTTACCAATTGTACTACTTTGTTGTTCATCAAATTTAAGTTGTTATGTGTAAAGGTTTCTATGATATAAATATTATCAGAAGGCATTGTATAGAATACCTAGGCAAAGTATAGAATAAATAATATTTCATACATTACCTACACGTTTTAGGTATTCTATACATTGCCTAGGAATTGTATAGAATACCGGATTATACAGATTGCCGGTAACAAATAAAGGATAAAGGTATTAAAAGCCATTTTTTATGGTTTTTAATGAATTTCACTTTCTAATATGGCACGTAATTTTATTGTTTTTGTAAATGTCTAGTTTATACATCCATGTTAAGCTTATTATTAGTAAAAACGAAAAAAAAAATAAAAAAAAAATGTTAATTTTTAACGATTTTAAAAAAAAAAAACGCATGTTTGACCTTGACATGGAGTATGTCAAAAAATCCAAAATAATTCATATATTAATAACCTAAGAGGATATTAGGCGCAATTGTGCGATAATGGAGATATCATCATTTATTATGCCGTCTCCATACAAATTTTTACGAAAAAAAATCTGAGTGCGCTGTTTCCGATTATAAACCTAAAAGTTCATTTTATAAGGTATGTAGAAGGTATTCCCAATCGTTACCTAGCAAAAAAAGTGATACTTAAAAAAAAAATGTTGAATGTCTATGAAATGCGAATTCCAGCCCACTGTGCGCCGGGGCGAAACTCCGCTGCCGCGACAAGTCGCGGCATGGCGGACAGAGTTCCGGCGGGATCTTAGGGTGGCATGGCGACTGCGACTGTCGCAACCCAGTGCTGGGCACGCCGTCATTGAGGCGGTTAGGCCCCTCTTTGAGGAGTGGTTGGAAAGAGGTCACGGCGTCCTCTCTTTCCGTGTGACGCAGGTCCTCACCGGACACGGTAAGTTCGGGAGGTTCCTGCATCGAATCAAGCAGGAGAGGACGCCCGGGTGTCGCCACTGTGTGGACCGCCCGGAGGACACGGTGGAGCACACGGTAGAAGTGTGCCCCGCTTGGGCGGAGCACCGCCGTGTCCTCGTGGAGACTATCGGGAGCGGCGACCTCTCGCGCCGGGCCCTGGTTCAGGCCATGGTCCGGAGCGAGGAGGGTTGGCATGCGGTCGCCTCCTTCTGCGAAGCAGTGATGCTCGTGAAGGAGGCTGCTGACCGCGAGCGCGTGAGGGAACGGGCCTCACGCCGCCGCCGCCGAGATCCCGATCCCGATTTCCGACCACCGTAGGCGCGGGTTCGCGGACGGCGAGCACTGGGTAGCTCGCCGTCCGGCAGTCTGGAAATAATCTGGACCGAGCCCAGTCGTCAACGGCGCGTTCTGTTCCACGCGCGCCTCAAGGAGATGTCAGCAAACTGTAGGGGCCCGGTAGGGCCGAAGCCTCTGGGGGGAACATGTGGTATTCCTAACGGTTGATACCGAGTCCCCCCCAGAACGAAGGCAACGAAGGAACGGGGTAGGGGTTTAGTCAGTAAGAGTCTGACACGCCCTCCCGCTCCGCCCAAGAGCGGGGGAAGTCATTCTGATGATTCCCCTACCAGAAAAAAAAAAAAAACCATCAACAATGGCATCACTGCTTACCATCAGGTGGGATCGCAGTCAAGCATTAGTTAATTAACATTAAAAAAAAAACGTTTGAAGTTAAAGTTAATTGGGTCTTTTTTCTTTACTTTTTACCAAAAGTACAACTGAATTCAATATTTAGTTGTACCTTTGGTAAAAAGTTTTTATTTATTATTATTTTTTTAATAAAAAACTTTGCCTCGGTATAACTCCTGGATCGTGAGTGCACACATACCCGGTACACTTACCTGTATACAAACATTTTTTCTGTACGGAAATCGAACTCGCGAACCGCAACACAGCAACCATTCGCTCAACTACTGCGCTAACCATACTGTCAAAGCTAACCTTGAAGTAGACAGGTTAAACCGTATGTACTTAACTTTTTTGGCAACACCCAGACTGTTCAGTTTTTGTAGACTTTTTATCTGCAGGTCGATGGATATCTGGCAAAAAGTTTTAAGTATGTTGATTTTTGGTTTAGAATTAAATATCATCATTTAGTATGATTATCACCAGTGACTGAAAAGTTGATAGGAAATCGTTTGTCTTGGTATGGTCATGTGAAGAGAAGGGATGAAACGCATATTTTTAAAAGAGTTATGAGTTTACATGTAGACGGATGGAGAGGAAGAGGGAGCCCAAAGAATCAATGGATGGACTATATGAGGACTGATATGAAAGAAGAGAGTTAGTGATGTTATGATGGGTATCAGGATAGAATGAAAAAAAAGACATGTTGCGCCGACCCCAAGTAACACGGTAAGGGCAGGAAGAAGAAGAAGATTTAGTATGATTATCAGCTATTCAGTATTAGGTACCCATTTAGCGATATTTACTGCACATAGCCTACCTACTCGTAAATACATATAAAAAATTGCTCTGTTGAAATCCGTTCAACGCAAGGCGCTATACCGAGCGCTGATAATAATCCTTAATTTAGAAATTAATTCATGATTTTATTGACTTCCTTCAGGCAGCAGCTCCTCGTAAAATACTGGTATTCAGCTAAATCCGGCTTGACTGTAAGTTAACCCCAACTTAGTTGGGAAAAGGCTAGGTAGATGATGATTTAGAAATTAATTACCAATTGCCTATTGCTAGTGAAAACGCGTAAACTACAATCAGCCATGGACCCGAGACCCGACTGTGATCCCGATAGCTTAACCACTAATTCAATAATGGATCTTTGTCTGTAATTAAATCATTAATCAACGGTCGACTTGGTCAATATTGTTTGCCCTTTAAAAACCGCAGATCGGGAATTAGATCATTATTTATATTAGGTATCCCTGATTTGGTTATGGTTCAATTGAAATCAATTCATCTTTATTGTGGACTAGCTGACCCGGCAGACTTGATAAGGCCGATTTTTTTTTTAAATTTCTCTCTCCTTTTAAACCTTCCCTAGATCTCTACGGACATTTCAAGACCATGATAAGGTAAATCCGTTCAGCCGTTCTCGAGTTCATTAAATATTCGGTAGAGTAAAAAATTCTATAAACAATCGGTTCATAATGAAAGGACTCTCCTTCCTCATGATTTTCGGAATTATTCATCACGTTTAAGACCCATCATTTATCATCAAATCTCATACTAATTAATTAACAAATTAACAATAGATAGACTTACAATAGAGAGTATAATAGACTCCGTGTTTCTTGTCCCTAATTTAATTAAAATATAATTAAGTAACGCCTTGAACGCTTGTCCTACTTTAGTACGGCTATAATAGGTCGCCGTGAAGTTTCATTATAAATGTCGCAGATTTTTAATTAAGATGGGCTGGACCTCATTTTGGACCGTTACTAAAAGTAAATACTTACATAAATTAATGAGAATTTTCAGTTCATCATTGCTCCCTCCTCCTCTTTTCGTCGTAGTCCCGAATGCTGAGGGTCGTGACTGCCCCTGCTTCATCATTTTTACTCGCACGATATTCCTCCTATTTTTTTTAAGTGTTTAACTTAAGATTGCGATTACTTGTGTATTCATGAACCATGATGTGTCAAATAAACATGTTTTCTTTCTCCTTCTGTTTCTGTATCTGGCGGTGTGAAGGGCGTTATATACCGTACATTCAGGAACGGTGCTGATCTGGTTGGACCAACGTATTAGGCAACATCCATGTCATCTATTCCCATCATCGAATGAAGTACTTAAAGCCACGTTTGCAAACGGACGTAATATTATACCTACCTGTGTGATCTTATTGTTACAGTTTTCAGTATAAAAACAAAACACAAAATTGGACGTAAGGGGAAGAATTGTTACTTTCAAATCCTTGCTTTATCACGGGATCCAAATTTTCTTCATAAGATTGTGAAAGTACACAAAGTACGTACTTATTCTACATACTGGAATATTAGTAATTGGTAAGTGCATTTCTTGAAATACTTTTTGAAAACAACATGGGGTCGAAATTGGTGAGATTTGGATTGTTAATAACAGCTAGGCCACTTAGAGGTAGGTATAAAAAATTGCCTATGACTTATTCTTAATCCTACCAAATATGTATACTTACACAAAAAAAGATATAAAATCTAGCCGTTTCGGAGGAATTCGAAATATACACGAGATTTTTATTTTAGGGTTTTTGTTAATTGCACTTTTGTTTTGGAGATCGATTTTTGGAGTACACCTAACTCCGCTATACTTTTTCACCTTGGCAAAACAACCCCCTCGACGGAAACTGCAGTGGCCAATCTGGAAAATTCTTAACCGACTGCAGACCCAGGTTGGCTACTGCACAAATAATAGTCAGCTAAACGGGGCTTCATCCATCCATCTCAAACAGTGTCAGTGCGCAGCGTCTTCACAGGACATGCGTCACCTGCTACGCTGCCCATCCTGCACAAGCACCTGCGCCTTCCAGCAAATGTACGAAGCCATTGGTAGAAGACGAACAGAAGATGCCTTTGGGTTTATTTGTGCCTTTCAACCATGAGGAACCTATACAACGGAAGCAATTCTTTTACCTTTTTTTACGAACTATCACAACATCTCCTAAACTTAGGAAAGAAACCGCCTTATAGGTCATGTCACATGATGTATTGACGCAAATTACGGCGATCGGTCCTTAGACGGGTGGTGGATATCCATTACGTACTGTGTCCCAAATATTGTCGAACAAACATACGTACCTTGGATCCAGTACATGATTCTAGAACTCCCCCAGTGGTGGAATTTTTCGTCTGATTTTATTTTTCTTTTTTATATTAAACTGTATAAAATCGTTTTCTTATTCAACCTCAATGACAATTTTTTGAACTTTTAATTTAAAAAATACAAAAAGTATAAAAAAGCTAGAAGGGGTTATCTACTCAGCTGAGTGACCTCGGATGCTAAGGTGAAAAGTGAGTTAACTACTTTTTAATTAAAAATTTAATTAAGATTTATTAGAATAACGATTTTATCACTTTAAAATCCTTCGGAAAATAGTACAAACCGTATTAAGCCGTTAATCTCAGGTGGTTAATTATGGATCTTTGATAGTCGTTACGGGTGGTCAGATGCCCAAAAGGCTGTACCAAACTAGACCAAACCTTTTGCCCTACAAAAGCCCCCCTTTAAGCCCTTTGGTAACTAGACCAAAGGGACCAGGACTAGGGAAAGACCGTATTGATTGTGGAGGTCAGATAGTCATCACCTACCTAGCCTTTTCCCAACTATATTGGGGTCGGCTTCCAGTCAAGCCGGATTTAGCTGAACACCAGTATTTTACGAGCAGCGGCTGCCTTCCAGACCTCCATAACCCATTGACTGGGGTAACACGGTACTTCATGGCAAGACTGGAGTCAGATTTGACTTACTTGTCTTGACGTACAAATAACAAAAATATAACCTGAAACTTTCTCATAACCAGGCAATGTGTGTCAGAACTGTCAGAGGGAGCAGAGTTGTGTGTCAGTAGTTGTGACACCTCCCACCACGCCCAGACACCACTGGGGTCGCTATCGCTGTCCAATATTATAGGTAAGAGTGAACATCATCCCAGTCTTATCTTATATCTTATCTTGCGTTCTGGTTTCCGCAATTAGTCCCGTTGGACCATTGTGCGTGGGCCGTCCGGCCTTCACTCCAACCAACCCACCTCATTCCAGAAGCAAACTATCTTCTTGGGTTTGTTCAGGGCATCTATCATTGATCTCGGTGTTCCCAGGATTTGTGTTCTCATGAGACTGACGGCTGTGCACTTCAGGAGTACATGCGCGACAGTTTCCTCTGCCTCCATGCATCCTCTACACAGAGGACTGTCCGTGATATATAATATGAAAAAGTGCTTGTTCAGTGAGCAGTTTCCGGTGATGGTCCCTGCCACCAGACGCAGGCTGCCTCTATCCAGTCAGCGAAGGCTGCTGGCTAGGGCTTTTAATCATCCCAGTTATACGCACAAAATGTTTTGGGGACACATTCATTGTGCGTATAGCTTCTTCTTCTTCTATCTGCCCTTATCCCGTGTATTTGGAGTCGGCGCAACTATACCCAACATGTCCCATAGAATTTGGCTTCTATTTTACAGTTGGCCGCCTGCCTGACTCTAACCCTCATTGGGAATATAGGCGTACAGCTAAAGAGTGGAATTCCCTGCCGGAGTCTGTTTCCTAATAGCTACAATCTGGAGGTCTTTAAGACGAAAGTGATTAGTTTACTTCTTGGCAAGGTTCTAGGCCCTCAAAAATTACGTACCAGTTACCAGATTATTACTCTCGTAACGTGTTGTTTTTGGTTGAAAGGTGAGACAAAACCAAATTACGAGTATGTGACGCACGCATATGCATATACGTATTATATCACAAAAGTTTGTGAGTGAATGGGTTTGTGTTACTTCTTCACGCTCAAACAGCTGAACGGATTTCGAGGAAATTTGGTACATGGATACAGCATGTCCTGGAATAGCACATAGGATACTTTTTATCCCGGGAGAGGAGGGAATACACCCTTGGGACAATTTTCTACTAACACGCGGGCGAAGCCACTAGCGGCAGCTAGTAAACTAAAACCTAATTTTGCTGGTCATAAGAATCTTCAAACCCCGTTTTCCTCATAAAAAGGATAAACGTTTATTTGCACTTAAACTTACATGAAAAATGTAACAAAAAATGGCGAATACTCCTGCGTCTATTTTGTGAGGCAATTCGGTCAAGGACGGTTCGGGACCGGGTTCCGGCACTCCCGGGGAGTAGAGTGCCTGAGGGCAGGTGAGCGAGAAAAACATTGTGGGGGTAGGTCATATATCATAAGTAAAATAGCTATCTGAATGTACCCAAAACTTTTATGCTGGGTACTTGATGGCTTAGCAATTTTGAGCCTACTGTAGTCGGTGCTTTGTGGATTTTTTGTTGTAGACAGTATTTATGGAGTTGAAAGAATGAACAGTAATATTGTGTTGTCATTGTTATTTTTTTCGTGATTTGCGCCATGTGGGATGCAAATAAATTATTTTATCTTTCTTTCCTTCTAATGATATTTGCCTTGGGAACCAATTTGAAAAATAAATCTCTTAATTTTATGTTCGCATATCTCGAGAAGTATAGGACAGTTTTTTGGGTTTGTTCTTTCCCCGGGGAATTTTTGAAACCTAATCTCATGGATGTGGATATCGTTTTTTTTTTCGTTCGAAGTTCCTTGTGATTTATACAACACGAATTCAACTATTGAGACGTGCCCAGACCAGATTATACACCTGTCTGATCAGAGGATTCTTCCTTTTCAACTGAGGTTTTTTAGGACTACACTCCGCTTACCTCTAAACTGATTTATTTGCCCAGGAGATACATCGAAATATTGGATTTTTGCTTTCATCTCCGTGTTGCCAAAATATGTAACCGAGATATTTATTATGTAATACATAATATACCGCGCACATCAAAGGACTGGAACAATTTGCCGCTGCGGTTTTCCCATCCAATTGTAATTTAGGTCTCTTCTCAAGGCTAGAGTGAATAAGCTCTTAATAAATCAGTGCGTTTTACTATCAACGATTGCATCACTGCTTACCATTAGGTGGGATCGCAATCAAGTATAGGTTTACATCATTAAAAAAACATGATTTAAAAGAGTGTCCATGTAGTTTCTGGCACATTCTTATCCGTAAAGATCTACGCTTTGAAATGTGCAATTGGCATCATTTTTCTGACTAAGTCCTTGACAAATCATAAGAGCCTGAGAACGTTTTCTTTTTAGTAGTTTATACTAGAATAAGTAGAATACTACTACAAGTTACTGAAACAGACTATAGAGAGTGAGTGAGTGAGTTAGTGACTAGTTATTATATTATACCTAGCCTATACTGTCTCACTGCTGGGCAAAGTTCTTCCTCCATTCCTTCCACCGTTCCTGGGTTTGAGCCACTTCTTTCCAATTCTTAAGGAAGACATCCAAGTCGTCTCGCTAGTGACTAGTTATTTGAAACAAACCCTTTGATTCTTCTTGATTCATGTAAGATGAAGTCGCCGCAACACGTTGCCTCATCACGAAACTTATTCAAAGTATGTGTCTACTCTTGTACAGCTGCTATCCTTGGGCCATACAGCCCCCATGCTGAACAAACGCAAACTTTATCAGTTACCGCCAACCTTGACTAACTTTGCCCTTCCTTGTTATTTTATAAAATTAAATTTGATAAAGACGGCCTTTGAGTAAGGCTTAGTATCAGAGATGAACCTTCTCATATTTAGCGTGTTTGGGTCTTTTTTTTTTGTGGGAAATCATCTAATGACATCTCCCGCTTTTTGGGAGTGGAGTGGTAGGGTATGTTAGACATTTACTGACTAAAACCCAGCCGGTGTTTTTTCACTTACTCTTTGCGTGCCAAAGCCACGGTGCCTATTAGTAACGCTAATTATAAGCATTTAGCGATAAATATGCGGAACTGAGCGTAAAGTCCCGCAAACCTCCGTTGTAAAGGAGGGATTTTCCGACCAGACGGGTGTTGTATCTGGTTGGGATAACTGCCCTATGGATGCTTTCGGGCTGATGTAAATGTTCAAATCGCGAGAAGAACTCTAATTGTGCGATATTCAGGCTGTTGTATATATGTCGCAGGTTTTTCATAAAATTAGGTTTTTAACCAAAAACCTAGGTTTTTGATGAAAAACCGGAAGATGACACATAATAAACTCAATTTCATCATAAACCTGTATCAATCCAGATTTTTGATCAAAAACCTGAACTAGTTTGGGTTTATGATAAAGTTCCTCTTCCGTAATAAGTTTCTCTAATAAGTCTGTTGGAATGTGTGTTTTCAGTCCTATTTTGGACTCTGTGCCAAACAAAGCCTTATTATTATATATATTCCTTTCATAGGACCATTCAAAGAACACCATGTTCTTTGAATGGTCCTATGAATGGAACATTTTCTTTGTTAATGGGACAAAGTAACATCCCATGGACCATTTTGTATAAATAAATATTATTTTTTTTCTACTAAGTTGCAAATGATGATGGATTGTTTTATTTATTTCCTTTAAATTGATTTATTTGTCATAAAACAAAGCTAAACCGTGGTTTTGACAACAACTTTATCATAAACCCAAATTAGTTCAGCTTTTTGATCAAAAATCTGGATTGATACAGGTTTATGATGAAATTGAGATTAATATTTGTCATCTTCCGGTTTTTCATCAAAAATTTAGGTTTTTGATCAAAAACCTAATTTTATGAAAAACCTGCGACATATACTCAAATTACAGGGATAACTCTAATAGCGCAATGCAGGATTTCTTAGTTTAGTTCCGTAGGTATCGTTACAAGCATAATCGAATCAGCCTTATAATGTTTCCCACTGCTGGGACTCACTCCTCTTCCCGACTCTACCAATAAGCGATAACCTAGTTAAAGCTTATTTTCACTTCAGCACACTGCAAACGAATGAATATTTAACGTCCTGAGTGAGGGATCGATTTCATAAATTATTTCTGTCAACAGGGGGTAGGTATTTCACTGCTATTCAAACGCTGGAGCGTGACGAAACCTGGGGTTCTCGGTAATAAGTACCCTGAAGCCCTGAATACCTAAAAATTCCCCTCGTTTTGCGAGTGGGTAGATTGTAAATGAATATTTTTATTCATGAATTTCGTGTTTGCACAACTGACGCGGGTTGAATATAAAAATTTGTGGGTTGACGTAGGTAAGTAAGTACATTGTGGGTTTTACTATGAAAGGGGTTATCTAACGTTATTCATTAAGTAATAATTTGTAAGTAAAATACAATCTAAAACAGCTGTTTTTTTAGAGTTTCGTCCTCGAATGTTACCAACCAGGACCGTATTATTCAGTCGTCGCTGTCCGTCGTTGGTTAGCAGGGTGTATCTTATAAACAGTAAGAGGTAGACTGTTGAAATTTTCACAGAATGTTTATTTGTATTGTTGCTAAAAGAAAGAAAGAAAAACCTTTTATTTACAAGACAGTGGCTAGAGTTAAAAATTATATTGTTGGTGTTTTGTGCTAGATTTTAAAACTGTAGTACGGAACATTTCTTATGCACTTAGCTAATTAAAATTTAGGACCTTAGCCAAGACTAAGTCCCCAGTTGGGATTAACTTTACGACTATTTAGCCACTTAAAACCATCCTCATAAAACTGCTGTACTTTGAAACTTGCGTTCTTATAAGCCTTCAACCAAGTTGATACTTTTCATCATCATCATCATCTCAGCCGAAAGACGTCCACTGCTGGACATAGGCCTCCCCCAAGCGTCGCCACAACGAACTTATAATTCCTTCCTTATAGTGATCGTGAGGAAACCGGCATGTCCTAAAACCAAAAATTCGAAGACATGTGACATCCACCAATCCGCACTGGGACCGCGTGATGGATTACAGCCCAATCCCTCTCCTAAAGAGGAGGCCTGAGTCCCAACAGTGAGAAAATTACAAGGCCGATAATGCTAATTCCTTCCTTGTACAACTCAAAGTTTACATCAAATACTCCATACAGTTCGTCCGTTATAAGTTTGGCTCTGCGAATTTTGGTGCTAGAAATATCGTACAAAAATAAAGGGTTTTAAAAAAAAAAATGCCAATAACTGTTTCTAACAGCAATAACAACTGCAAATTGCATTTATCGCAGAGCATATTTTCGCAGAGCCTAACTTCACACTCGCCAACTTATAACGGACGAATTGTACCTTATGTATAAACTCATGAGTAACAAGAAAAACATGATCAAAATGCGAATCTTATTCCACACCCTTTCTTGATTTATGTACACCGCATTCCGGAGGATATCCCCACCAAACGGCCTTCGGAATACCCTTAATCTTAATTTTTTTCCGGTTTGAAGCAGTTTCGTACAACTGTAACCTGTAATCTGAAATGAATTCAGAAGTTTGCATAATCTGTAGTGTGAAAAAAGAAGTACCCTACTTCTTTTTTTCGAATCGATGGTAAACTCGTTACATTGTTTGGGCCCAGTAGGTGGCGTTTTTTTTTTCGGAAGCGGAAACATCAGAATGACTTCTCCCGCTCTAGGACGGAGCAGGAGGGCGTGTCAGACTTACCGACTAAACCCCACCCTGTTCCTTGTTGCCTTCGATCTGGGGGACACGGTGACAACCTTTCGGATTTTCCGTGTTCCTCAGAGGCTTCGGTCCTGCCGGGCCCCTACAGTTTGCTGACATCTCCTTGAGGCGCGCGCGGAACAGAACGCGCCGTTGACGACTAGGCTCGGTCCGGATTATATTATTACTAGTCTGCCGGACGGACGTTAACTGCAGCATCGGTGGCACTCATTAAATGCTGCAGAGTGGTCAGTTTGCAATGTGCGATGGCTAGAGATTTTCTTAGATTTTTGGAACATCTTTCTCTATATTTCAACTTTGACTTCAGTCTGTTATTGCGACTGGCGCATGGCACCTTCATTAACGAGTTGTTCCTAGATGGTTCAGAGTTTTGACTGCGAGTGACAAATTCGAACAATCGAAAACTAGCGATCGATTCCGTTGACTCGAAATAATCGAAAATCATCTCGATTATTTTGTAGAACGGTTGTTTGAGTTGATGGTTGACTCGGTGGTTTATTTTATCGACTCCTGATTCTTTCGATTGTTAGATCATCTCGGCATCGCCTATAACTACTGCCAATTAATAAAATTACATTCGGCACAAAGAAGTTTCTGAAATATATGTCAGTTTACCGCAGTGCGTAAAGACGCAATGCGTAGACACAAAGTACTTGTATAAGTTTAAAAATTAAGATAAAACACTGTCTAATATTTTTTGTGTGCATTTTCCTTTTGTACACCAGTTGATTAACACAAGGGTAGACCGTTTCATGGAATAGCAGGTAGCATACTTTTTTGTCTCTCGGCTGCTACGGGCGTTACCGCTGGCAGAAGTAAGTGTATATCGCGAAAAGTTCCTTATACAATGTTGATATGACAATAACACCGATCGTATTGTCATACCCACATCGTATAAAATCATAACCTTTTACTATGTCACCGGGTATTCAAAATTAAAAAAAAAATCCTATTTATTTTATTTTACATAGGCGTAGATGGGCACCTATAAAATGTCAAAAATTAGTGCACGGTTCCAAATTGGTCGTTTCCTATGGAGAAGGACCGTCAAGAAACTCCATGGTTACTCTTGTCAAAAAAACTATTCGGTCGACAATACTTCCATATTACGACACAGACATATATATTTGAGCGATCCACGATAATACAACATGAACCAACCTCTTTGGATTATTGGCAGTTTATCACACAACTCCAGCCATGCCAATCCCTCGTTTTAAAAAGAAAACAACTACGAACAAGCTTCGTTTTATTGCTGAAAAAAAAAAAAAAAACATTTATAGCTTCTTTCACGTTGAGTTTTATGAATCAGCTGATAGATTTTATCGGCACACCTGTAAGGCTTCCGAGATTACTTTGAGTTAAGTAAGTATACTCCATACAATGTCAAGTACCGCGGTGCTTGAATCGATGCTATGAGTACTATGTTTGAGTATGACGTACTTGGTTATCCAGTTTCGTCGGGAAATTTTTGTAGATGGGTATTTCAGCCAGTAGTTCATTAAATGTTGGTACGGCTAAGCGGTGCGGGTCATACGAGTATGTTTCTTATGGCATCAATAAAAAAATTCTAGTTGTAATCATAATTCACTCAGAAGTCCATCCAACATATTTATCTCTGCGTTCAGTCCCTCCAATAGTTCCTATCCCTACCTTATCCCTTCCTTTCCTTATATCACCTTTTTATCTCCAGGTACTTCCGAAGAAATCTGCAGAAAGCCGAACGTTTTATCTAAGAGTCAGCTGAGTTGCGAAAGTCAAAAGAACATCCAAATCGTTTTGAACACTTCAACAGACCCAAAGATACCTTTGATACGTCAAGGTCGTGTTAAACCTGTCTCGAATCCTAAACAAGAAGAAGTGAACAACAAAGTTAATCTTCCTGATCAAGATTTATCTAACCTTCCATCGAATTCATCGCCAGGGCTTGAGGAAAATGTGCCATCTAAAAGCCCGGCGAAAAAGGTCTGTTCTCTAAACCCAGTGGCCAAAGCGACAGATTCTATATGGCTTAAGGCGAAAGAACCAGGTTCTTCACTAGTCCCTTCGACGCTAGCGCTAGGCTCACCAGGCCCTTCGACGAAAGCACCAGGTCCAATAGGCCCTTTGACGAAAGCGCCAACTGCACAAAGCTCTCCGATGAAAGCGCCAAATGCACCAAGCCCTTCTATGAAAGCGCCAAATGCACCAAGCCCTTCGATGAAAGCGCCAAATGCACCAAGCCCTTTGATGAAAGCGCTAAATGCACCAAGCCCTTCTATGAAAGCGCCAAATGCACCAAGCCCTTCGATGAAAGCGCCAAATGCACCAAGCCCTTTGATGAAAGCGCTAAATGCACCAAGCCCTTCGATGAAAGCGCCAAATGCACCAAGCCCTTCGATGAAAGCGCTAAATGCACCAAGCCCTTCGACGAAAGCGCTAGATTCCCCATGGTCTTGGGTGAAACCGCCTGATTCACCATGCTCTTGGGCAACAGAGTCGGATGCATTATACCCTTGGGCAAACAATTCAGATTCATCATGCCCTTGTGCAACAGGTTCAGATTCACTATGCCCTTCGATGAAAGCTCTTGCATCCGGGTTACCAAGCCTTCCTTCAGATATTTCTGAGCCTATAAGCCTTCCATCATTTTCGTCACTAAAACTGCCCCAGATATCGGGCGTTGCGGGAAAGTGTTCCGTATGCCGTTCGAAGAAGGTAGGTGTTGCGTCTCGGCCGAAACTGACACAGTTATGCCCTCCATGTGAATGCCCATGCCTTTCCAAGAATGTGACTGCGGGACCTCCATCAAAATTGCCTGAGTTACCAGAAGTTTCGGCAAAAGTACCATCAGATGTTACGGCAAAAGTACCATCAGACGTTCCGGCAAAAGTACCATCAGATGTTACGGCAAAAGTACCATCAGACGTTCCAGCAAAAGTACCTTCAGACGTTGCGGCAAAAGTACCAGGCTTACCAGGCCTTCCGGCGAAACTTCCAGAAAGCCCAGGCTCTTCGGTGAAAGAACCAAGGCTTTCAGGCTCTCCGGATAAAGTGCCAGTGACTCCAACCCATGTGGAGAACCGGCCTGAATCTGATGGACCGAGGTTGACAAATCCAGCGGTCTACCGCCCAACCATCTCAACTTACCGGGAGCCTACGGTGATAGTCATCACGAGGTGGGATAACCTCATTGCGGTGCTGCTTTGTGCTATAGTGATGATGTTCATGCTGTCCACTCCCTTATCTATTCTAGGTAGTAGTATTAGCGGTAGTAGAAGGGGGCGACGCAGGAGATAAGTGTAAACAGTATATTTTTTATTTCCATTTTTTTTTTAAACGGGTTTGTGACGGACGATGTAAGTGTAAATACATTTTTTTTTAATTTTGAGTTTGTTTTTTGTTTTAGTGTTTTTTTTTATATTCATATTCATTTATTTATTGGTAGACATAGGTAACGTTAGGTCTTAATAACACTTTGTTGCAATGTTAGCCAAAAATAGCATACAAATATAAGTATAATAAAAAAAAGTAAGTAGTAGTGTAGTATATTTAGTAGTTGATGGTAAGATTTAAATGTGATTTAACTTATTATGAAATTTGGTAACTAACAATTAGTTTTATAGACCCGATTAATCAATATAAAGTATGATTTTTACTCTTTTGTAGTAGAGACTTTTAGTTATGCTCCTCCTGCTTCAAGGAAAATATCATCAAAATTATCCCAAAATAGTCCACATTTATGTGGAATAAAGTGCTGGAGTTTAACGACAGTAAACCACTTAGGAGCTATTAGGTAATCTGCTACTTTAAAAGCAAATTTTGTTAGTGCTTGTTCCTAGACCTTTAAAATCCATCACGACAATCACTGATAGCTGGTATCACGTGTCCGTCTACAATATTATTATTATTAGATAGCGCTGTGAATCATCATCTACCTAGCCATTTCCTAACTATATTGGGGTCGGCTTCCAGTCAAGCCTAATTTAGCTGAATACCAGTATTTTCGAGGAGCGGCTGCCTATCCACAACCCATTAACTGGGGTAACACGGTACTTCATGGCAAGACTGGAGTCAGATTTACTGGCTTCTAACTATCCGTAACGACTGCCAAAGATCTACAAATGACAGCCGGTACCTATGGCTTAACGTGCTTTCCGAGGCACGGAGGAAACTCGGTATGTTACGAACGTCACCCATCCACAGACCAACCTTGGCAAATGTTGCTTATCCTTAAAGATCGACCCGTGCGGCTGTTATTATCTAGCCACGAGCTCCTCATGTGTCCATCTACGATATTATTATTATTGGATAGCGCTGTGAATACACTTAAGTAATTGAACACGCTATTGATCGCTACGGCTAGTCTGCACTGACCTTACTACGAACCTTATTTCGGATTCGCTGGTATGGAAATAATATTATAAAAGTATTTGTGTAGACACCCTCGCCTGGCCTTCATAAAACTTAGATGGGGTTGTTTTTATACAATTACTAGTAGGTAGAGCGTCTTCTTTATCGAAAACCTTATAGCTATCATCAATTCAATTTGATAAGCGTAGTGATTATGGCAACACCTTTACTAATCTTAAGTGGGAATCCGGCTTCCTCTCTAGGAGAGGGAATAGGCTGTAAATCCCCAAGCGGGCCCAGTGCAGATTTGGTGGACACATATCTTCAGAATTTTTGGTTCTATGGCAGCCGATTTTCTCTCGGTGTTTTCCTTCACGATTTTGAGAGCAGTAATGATGAAATACAAAGTAATGCGTCTGGCTGCGTTTGAACTCGCCTACAACTCATTAAAATTTGCAGGCTACTTTGATACATTCCTCTCTATAATAACGCTTAACGATGTCAGTTGGTCAGACTAAGCAAACAGCGAACCTCCTACACATCCTACGTACATATTTACGTCATTCCCAAGCATATTCCGCACACATAGGAAAGGGGAAGCCAATGATTTGGCAATAACCGCAGTTTTATCGCTACACTGGTTTTGTAAGGCAATAAAAGCAATACTAGTACTGTGTATGCAACACGTGAGGTTGGAGCCAGCTGAATGAAATGGTCTGTAGCATAGAGCTTCAAACGCTTTGGTGGTAGCAGTAAAAATACAGATGTCATCTGTCTAGCCTTTTCCCAACTATATTGGGGTCGGCTTTCAGTCAAGCCGGATTTAGCTGAATACCAGTATTTTACGAGGAGCGGCTGCCTACCAGACCTCCACAACCCATTAACTGGGGTAACACGGTACTTCATGGCAAGACTGGAGTCAGATTCACTGGCTTCTGACTATCCGTAACGACTGAAATGGTTTGTAGCATAGAGCTTCAAATGCTTTGATGGTTACTGCTGGATGTGACGTTGGCAGAACAGAAAGAAGCGTCTATTCCGCCCTAGTAAGTATGGCGAAGAGAATGAAGTATCCAGCACAGGTTACTGCAACGTTGAATGTATCAGTGATTTCTGAATTTGATGAACCGAGACATTTGAGTCATCATCATCATCATTTCAGCCGAAGGACGTCCACTGTTGGACATAGGCCTCCTCCAAGTTTCGCCATAAAGACCGGTCCTGTGTCTCACGCATCCATCGAATTAGGGCGACCCTTACCAGGTCGTCGGTCCACCTTGTAGGACTTTGACCTTGTGGCCTACCAACGCTGCTTCTTCCAGACTATCAAGTTTTTGACGCAATTTTTGAAATTACCTATTTATTAACTTTGGCCAAAATTGCAAAAGAATAGAATTTTCCAGAATCGTTTAATATTACCTTCCAAATCTGATGGTAGGGAAAACGGAGAATCTGTCAATGATGCCATTTTATTATTATTTTTGTCTTTTTGTTGTTTAGTATCAATATTATCCGCAATGACATCTGTAGTTGCCGCCGGTACGACCCCAGCTTGCTCTGTGGTCCATAGTTATTTAGACTCGCCATTATGAACACACGTACAGACCATCCACAATTATGGCTGTTCCAAGTTTATATTAAATCGACCCTTCACGGAATGCCCGTATATGAACAAAATTTAGATTAAATTCGCAGCAGTATAGTGGAATTGCTCGTTGTAGCCACTTTCAGCTGATATTAGGATTATTAGATTCTGCGTAATGCGTTTCATGCTATTTATTAAACACAATTCTAATTAGGCTGTACGTTGGAAATGGGAGTTTGCAAGCCCAGATTGCTCAAAAAGATTTTAGGGAAAATTCAACCGTCAATTTATAAATTGTTCATTGTTACGCTGCGATGCTTCTAACACTGTTTAAATTAGATAATATTATAATATTACAGTTTTCAAATTGGTTAAAAATAAATTACACTTTTAGACCGTTTTCACATTATCCGATCCGATATCGGTATCGGACGCCGATACGATATCGGGGTAAGTAAAATGTATGAAATTCCGTGCTCCGATATCCGATATCGGATCGGACAATATGAAAGACAGGTACATATTTCATACATTTACCTTACCCCGATATCGTATCGGCGTCCGATACCGATATCGGATCGGAAAATGTGAAAACAGTCTTACACGTAATTTTTTTCGTCCTTTTATACATAGACTCGCTTCTATCAGCGGCTTCGCCCGTGGTATACTCACCTAGTAGACAATGTGTCTCTCACTCAGTGATAAAGATGCATTTTACTAGTGAAAAGTTACTTTCAATACTACTAGTAGTTTTTCGGTTAGTTACAAACAAAAATCTAAGAATTCAAATCATTTCCTCTTTTAAAATAAGAGTATCATTGTAATAAAAATGGGAGCGGTATTTTCTAACTTCCCCGAGAAAAAATGCCGATACGAACTTGAGATGAAACAACACCAAAAAATGTTTATTTAATTTGGCCTGCCAAGTTTCGACCGGCTGCGAGATTGATAGCGTAATGACGGAATCCATCCGGGTTTTAAGCTAATCGGGCTGCGCAAAAACAAATACCAGACTATTACTCTAAGTACGTCTAAATGTCTAAAACCGTCCGAATGTAAAAGAAAAATGATATTTCACAGAAAATAAACAACACAAGTAACCACCAGACTAAACTCGTGAGTCGTGGGTGTTTGGTAAGACACGCACAAAACACATGCTCGGGCAGAAATGACTCAATGCAGCGCAGACAGCCTGATTTATGGTCTAGATACTAGCTAGTAATGTGCACAGTCGTTACTTGTTGGCTGTTCGACAATGTTGAAGATATGGATGGATAGGGGCTTCGTTCTGTCTTGCAGTCTTGCTCATCATCTGCCTAGCCTTTTCCCAACTATGGTCGGCTTCCAGTCAAGCCGGATTTAGCTAAATACCAGTATTTTACGAGAAGCGGCTGCCTACCAGACCTCCGCAACCCATTAACTGGGGTAACACGGTACTTCATGTCAAGAGTGGAGTTAGATTTACTGGCTTCTGACTATCCGTAACGACTGCTAAAGATCTCCAAATGACAGCCGGGACGTACAGCTTAACATGCTTTTCTAGGCACGGGGAGAGAAACTGGTTATATTAAGATGGTCACCCATCCACGGACCAACTTAGGCAAGCGTTGCTTAACCTTGAAAATCGACCGTGCGGCTGTTATTATCTAGCCACGAGCTCCTCAATGGTCCAGAAATGACTCAATGCAACGCAGACAGGCTGATTTATGGTCTAGATACTAGTTAGTAATGTTCAACTATGTTGGAGATATGGGTGAATAGGGGCTTCGTTCTGTCTTGCTATGATAATTTCATTAATTTGTGTCAAAGAAAAAAGATACTTTTGGAACATGGGTAATGAATTAATTCGTTCGTTCTCTTTCATTCTTTTGAAAGAGAGTTCCCTGTGACATATCAAAATTGTTGCGTGCTTCAGAAACCACATTAACGGCTGAAATTAATAATCAATCCATCACATATCGAAGATTGAAAAACAAATGATACCATACAAAAATTTACACGTTTTCTGTTGTTTCATTTGTTTTTCAATCCCCGATATGTGATGGATTGATTATTAATTTCGGCCGTAAGCCGGATAGTAAGTCCCTGCTGTTGTTTGTAGATCTTTGACAGTCAGTCAAAAACCAGGAAGTTTAATAACAGATTTCCCAAGGGGTTCTGTGTTTTCGATTTACTCCAGTCATAAAGGGCATTCTACAGGTGAAAGAATTTAAAAAAGGGGCCAAAAGTTTTTGATAATGAATTCATCAGTAGTCAAAAACTTTTGTAGTAGTAGTAGTCAAAAATACAATTTGTTTCTTTTTAGTTATAATACTACAGGCTAACAGAACCACAAAAATTTCTTCAAACTTTACCTTTACCTCAAAACTAACACTAAATTTTCCAAAATGACTAATTCCACTAATCATCTACAATGCTAAAATTAACCACCACTTCAACTGTTTAATCGAGACGGGCCGCAACAATACGGAACCCAAAAGGGCCAGTTCTTCACAAAGGTCCTCATTACTCAGCCTGTACAAACAGTGGCCCCTAATCAGCCGTCTACAAGTCTCTAACCACCTAACCACCTAGGTGGGTAGGACAGACGCCCACCGCATTGTTTAAAATGTCAGACGTGACCTACTGTTCGCGGAATGGAAAGTACTTATTAATGTTGGGTACTGACTAAGCGGACGAGCGTTTGCAAGCTAACAAGTAGGGATCGCTTGTTGATATTGCACGCTTGAAGTTCCAGCTTATAAAAAATCTACCAGTGCACTGAATGCGAGTTGATTTTACGTTAACACGATCAAAACGTGTACAGCGTTTGGCTCTCTGATTGTTTAAGAGCTTGAAGCAGACCAACCGGAGCGCTGAACGTCATAAAAGTGTCGATCGCATTAACGAAATACCTACTAGCGATTGCAGTACTACCAGTTATGGCATGTGTAGGTTATGTAAATCGGGAATTACCTGTCCTAAAATATAAAGCTTATTCTAATTTATAATTCTAATTCGTCAGAAGCCAGTAAATCTGACTCCAGTCTTACCATGAAGTACCGTGTTACCCCAGTTAATGGGTTGTGGATGTCTGGTAGGCAGCCGCTCCTCGTAAAATACTGGTATTCAGCTAAATCCGGCTTGACTGGAAGCCGACCCCAACATAGTTGGGAAAAGGCTAGGCAGATTCTAATTTATAATTCCGAGTTAATCTGAAGGTCACCGTTTCATGAAACGATAATTTCATAAGAAAAAGAGGAAAAAGATTACATAATTCCATTTATAGACGCGAGACTCCAGACCAAGCGAACGCATGCGAACAAACACTAGCGATAATGAACCTGTATAAGTGTATTAAGACTTGTTTCTTTAGATTGTACCCTGCTCATACCTTCCCCTTACTCTGTCCCCGGGTCATAAAACTCCCCAAAAGTAAAAGTATTATTTTTACATTACACAGCTAAATTAACATTATAGGAAAACAAACCGAGATACTAATCAGATTAATCGTTTGTTTTTACAAGTGGTAGCCGTAAATAACAACCCCATGATGTTATGATTAACGATGGAAGACCCAGCGAGCCATGCGGAAAGTACGAGGTTAAAGTAAATGTTTCCATTGCTTCTCTATCACTGATACTCGTATAATAGGTAGGTAAAAGGGCGATTTTGTAAAGGGCACTCGAGGGATTTGCTATACATGGAAGGTTGCTGTCCGGTGCGATTACCGACCCGTTATATTAGTGTAAGGGAGTTCGAATATTGGGAATGGGTTGTGATTGTCTTGTTTTGCAAAGCAGAAGTGCTAGTAAAAGAGATGCTTGCAAACGTGATGGAACGGATATCCTCACAAACCGCCGCCTCAGGTCCCGAGTGTCGGAAGTTGCAGGGTGATTCCCGGTCAGAGATGTCAACAAAACCGTAACGGCCCAGAAGAGTTGATTCGCGATAGGGCAACGGGAAATTTCTGAAAGGGAAGTCAGTCAAAGGAAGACATAGCTGATGTTTTAGTCCATAAAAGTCTCAATATTTAGCGGGAGAAGTCATTGAATGATTTCTCACTGCAAAATAATTGTGCGACGTCCTCATCATCTACTTAGCTTTTTCCCAACTATATTTGGGTCGGCTTCCTTACTCTAAAAATTAAACTTCACGCGACGTAATAAGATGTTTATGACCAGTATAGCATAATCAGCTTAACGTTCACACTATTGGTTCTCTGAGAGAGAATAAGCCATAATCCATGCGGGTCCAGTGCGGATTCGAATCTTTAGTTCTAGGTCATACCGTTTTCCTCACTATATTTTCCTTCACCGTTTTGAGAGCAGTGGAGATGAAATAAATTACACAAAGTAACGCGCCTGCTTAGATTCGAACCCTCACAAATCGGGGCTGTTACAACTGGGCCACGATGGTTTATTTATGTTCAGCAGGAGTATAAAATGAAGTTTTAAAATTCTTTATTATTGAAAACTGTCCTCTTCCACGAGACGGGCTATTCAATATTTATCGCATATCGATCCAACAATGGAGCCGCGAAACTGGAACGAATTCACTTTGCAGGAAATTGGTGCACGAAGAAAATAGGTGACTGCTCCACCGTTGGAGACGTTTTAAACCCGGAAACCGTCACAATACGTTGAAATGTTAATTAGTATTAAGTTGTTATTTTTGCTTATTTCTCACACCTCTGTAGAATTGTTGTAAACGGGAGGAGCGGAACCACCTAATACAAGCAAATCTTTGCTTAAAAGGTGACTCCAAACCTAACATAGTTGCTGTATCTTTAAGTGAAGAAATAAAACATTTTATTTTATTATTTTTATTTATTATACGTCTGGAACCTTCCATTGTGGAGACACGCTCTAAATGATGGACGTGACCCAAAAACTAAAGGGATGCTACCTAAAGGGTTTGAAGGTACTGATGAAGGAAGCTTTTGTCTTTAAATTTGGGTGCGACAGAATCAGGATAGTTTTGAAATGGGTTTATTTAGGGTGATTTTGATTTGTTAACTAGCTTCTGCTAGCGGTTGCGTTTGTGTATGAGTCGAAAATGTATATGCCTATTTCATTCCAGTGATAATGCATTCTACTGGTGTTAGGGCCTGTTTCACAATGTCCGAGTAGGCACTACTCACTGAATAAATTCAAAAATGTGACAGTATTTGTATGAAATTATCTGCCAAGTAAGATACTCGAAACTTAATCATAGGTGGTGAAATAGGCCCTAAGAATTTTTGAAATCGGTAAAATAGTTTTGAGTTATTTATTACAAACAAAGATAGTGCGCCTCACCATTAGCGATGGTATCGCTGTTATCCATCAGGTGGAACCGCAGTCAAGCAATAGTTTATGTTCTTTTTATAAGTATAGATTTTTTTGTTTTACATTCCTGACCGAACTAATTTCATTTTATACTTATTTAGATGCACCTTATTATTTAAACTTTAGCCGTTTAATGCTATAGAAATATTGTTAATTTTCTCGACCGATCTACATTCAACAGCTAGGGATTAAAGCAGACTTGTTCTGGTCTTAGTATGTGTAACACTCAAAGAAACTAGAAAACTAATCAGGATAGCCTGGTGTTGTCTAAATAATACCTTGTACCCCCTAGGTGGAAAAATAACATATATTTATAGTTTATGGCTTATGTGTTTTTGCTAGATCATAACAGCCGCACAGGTTGATCTTCAAGGTTAAGCAACGCTTGCCAAGGTTGGTCTGTGGATAAGTGATCATGTTAACATAACGAGTTTCCTCCGTGCCTCGGAAAGCACGTTAAGCCGTTGGTCCCGGCTGTCATTTGTAGATCTTTGGCAGTCGTTACGGATAGTCAGAAGCCAGTAAATCTGACTCCAGTCTTGCCATGAAGTACCGTGTTACCCCAGTTAATGGGTTGTGGAGGTCTGGTAGGCAGCCGCTCCTCGTAAAATACTGGTATTCAGCTAAATCCGGCTTGACTGGAAGCCGACCCCAATACAGTTGGGAAAAGGCTAGGCAGATGATGATGGCTTATGTGTTTTTTTTATGGAACAAAGGACGTATTCCATCGTCTATCTGTACTATACTCTTCTTCCTGATCTAGAGCAGGAAGAAGAACGTAGTTTTAGGTACGAATTCACAACGAAACCGTCTAATTGTACTTGAATTGGACGTAAAGTTAGCATAATACCTCGCAAGGACGCGCGGTCCGTACGTTTTACCTTTTCATCCCGGTAATTTAAAAACTTTTCTCAAATGCGGAGCTGCGGTTTGACTGAAGAGTTTTATTCCTATTACGACCGTAATTCTGAAGGGTAAGCAGATGCCGTTTTACAAACACTACCTATTATTCTCGTGATAATAAAAGCTCCCTTCGCCACTTACTAGAAGGTTCTTCCTGTTTCCTTTCTTTTGTACAGGAAAACTAATTAATGTGGGGTAGTAGAATGTTTATGCTCTTAATTAATTGGAACATCTTGTATCTATGTTCGCAAAAATGCTCCGTAGTTACTCAGATACCCGCGAAACGAGACACAATAGTAAAACAATAACAGCGCGGTCTCAGGACCGGTTGGGGATTCAAACGTTATTCGACAAAGGACTTAAGTTTAGGTATATCTCCATATAAAAGGAGAGACTGACTGACTGACATATCAACGTACCGAAATTACTGGGTCAAGGAAAATGAAATTTTACACAAGGCTTCTCTTTATGATGTAAGGGTTTTTATAATTTCACCCCAAAGAGGATGGAAAGGGGTTCCGAAATTTGTACGAAGAAACATACGTTCGTGCAGACAAATTCACTGACAGAAGCTAGTTAAAGGATATAATCTCGGTTCTCGGCGAAAAAAGAAAGAACATAATACTTCGTCGGTCGAAATCTAACCAATACTTGATCGACCCTATTCCTTAGTCTTCCTACACGCAATATCAGAGCTTATACCCCCTAATCCTTAGCTCAAACAGCCTTCAGAACCTTAGATTGAAGAACAATCTACATGTATACTATATTTCTTATACCTATCGGATCAGGAAAGTAGCTCTGCTACAATAGACACTAGCAATGGCGATTCCGAGATGTTAAACAATCGAATGAATCGATAAAATAGCCATCGAGTAAACCATCGACTCGCCGTTCTACATAAAAATCGAGATGTTTATAAAAGAAAAAAAGAAAGAAAAACCTTTTATTTGCACAAAACAATGGCGATTTTACAGAATAAGTCAACGGACTCGTCCGCTAGTTTTTGATTGTACGAATCAGTCACTCTCATTCGAAACTCTAATCTAAACCATCGAGGAATAACTCGCGAATGAACCCATGCGCTAGCCGCAATAACAGACCGTATCGGACTAGCCACATCATCATCTGCCTAGCCTTTTCCCAACTATATTGGGGTCGGCTTCCAGTCAAGCCGGTTTTAGCTGAATACCAGTATTTTTCGAGGAGCGGCTGCCTAACAGACCTCCACAACCCATTAACTAGGGTAACACGGTACTACATGGCAAGACTGGAGTCAGATTTACTGGCTTCTGACTATCCGTAACGACTGCCAAAGATCTATAAATGACAGCCGGGACCTACGGCTTAACGTGCTTTCCGAGGCACGGAGGAAACTCGGTATGTTAAGATGGTCGCTCATCCACAGACCAACCTTGGCAACCGTTGCTTAATCTTGACGATCGACTCGTGCGGTTGTTTGTTGTTTGCAATAACAGACCGAGTCGTACTCGAGTCAAAGTCGAGACAATCGAGAATCATGAAAATGTTCGAACAATCGAATAAATTTCCTCTCAGCATAGCGCATCGCTAATAGACACTGCTTTACACACTGTTCAACATAGACAAACAGAAACATCTGTGCCTTTGTTTGAAGTTCCCTCAAGGCTGGTGTTGTTCTTCAATTCGCTTACGTGATGGGGTCAGCAGGACTGTTGGTTTTCGGGCCAATCGATCAACTGAGACTGTCGCAGTCTTCTACTGGGCTCTCCAGTTACAAGTTATAATATCTTCGTCATTATTTGGGTTTTGATCGGGAAATTACTCACCATCATATTATGGTTTCGAAACTTCGTAGAAAATAGAATGTCGACATTTTAAAGTGCGAGTTGCAAGCTGAAAACCAGCATTGGGTGTTTGACTGCAAGTGCTTTCTGTTTGGGCTTGCTCAGCGCAATTGTAAAAATTGGCAGATCTAAAAAAAGTTCTTTCATGCGGTAATATTTACACGGAATATAATTCTGATAAGAAATGAATTGAGTTTGATTCGGCTATTTTGTGCAACCATTTTACGAATATTTGAAAAATTGCTAATGATATGCTAGGAATTCGGAATATGATTTGCTTTTAGAAGAATTGTTCAATGTGACATTATTTGGCCCGCTGTACTTTGCTTCTTTTATTTGGTGTCGTTGCTGTAGTCAGTAGAATTGTCTGTACCGAATAAAATATTCTGTTCTACACATCAAACCGCGCTAGTTAGACAGACATCCATCCAAACTTCATAAAAGAAAAAACCTCACTCTTCTCAAACTTTTTTAACATTTCATATAGGTAACACGTCATGTAAATATTTACCAGTTGAAATGAGCAGATTTTCCCAGCCGTCAGCGTTACCAAGACGGTAACGCTGACGGCTGGTAAATGTGGAAAAATATGAGGTAGGAATCCAGGCAGCGCGCGCCCAAACGTTCCCAAGTATTCTCGAGTTATTAGCAAACTTTACAAGTGCTTTCAAGTCGTTTCTACCCTCTATATATGTATTTTTCTTTTGAGGAAAGAATGATGATTTTAATTTCATAAGAAATCCTGATTTAGATTTTTTTTTCTTTGAGTGTTTGAGATTTTTGAGCGTTTGTCCATGAATTCTTTATTCATAGAAGCTTTTGATATATCCGGATTTTTGTTCTCTGGAAACGAATACAAACACACAGAATAAAAGACTATACAATAAATAAATCAAATTTCATCAGGATTATCATTCTCTTACCCTTTTTGCCAATATATATGGCGTCGTCGCAACAAACATCAAAATATATTTACTAGGTTCTGCCAGCAGCTTTGTGCGCATAAAAGTTTGAAAATATGTAGCCTCTCAGTGCTCAACAGTTTTGGACTTTTTACAAACAAAAACGCAAATCTTTGCTCTTTCTTATATTTGTAGCTATAGGTACGAGTATACTAGTATAATAAATCGGATCGCTTTTCATTCTTGTGTTTATTAAATAGCGCTAATCTCTGGAATTAGCAGTCGGATTGGATAAATCTTTCTGGGATTTTCTGGGATATCTGGGATTCTGTGTGGGATTCATTATGGAATAGCCAGATTCATGTCGAATAGAAGAGGCTCTATATCATCACGCAGCGGGACTCTTTCAACTCACGGGAGCGGAGCAGTCACCAAAGACACGGATAAAACCGCGAGTGACAGGTAGTAGAGAATATTTTCCCCTTCACAAAACATTTAAGGAATGCGAGTGTCGTCTATATATCTTCTATAATACACCTACGCACACCTTTTACATCGGTTTAGTATCTAATCTATTCTCCTATAATACACCTACACACACCTCTACCTTTCACAGAATAGAGGTGTGATGTCTACACAAAGCAGTTCTCCGAAAAACCGCTTACAATTTCCCATTTGTGAATCAAACACGTTACACATACACATTCCTTTCATACCGCAGAGGAGCTCGTGGCTAGATAATAACAGCCGCACAGGTCGATCTTCAAGGTTAAGCAACGCTTGCCGAGGTTGGTCTGTGGATGGGTGACCATCTTAATATAACGAGTTCCTCCGTGCCTCGGAAAGTACGTTAAGCTGTAGATCCCGGCTATCATTTGTAAATCTTTGGCAGTCGTTACGGATAGTCAGAAGCCAGTAAATCTGACTCCAGTATTGCCATGAAGTACCGTGTTGCCCCAGTTAATGGGTTGTGGAGGTATGGTAGGTAGCCGCTCTTTGTAAAATACTGGTATTCAGCTAAATCCGGCTTGACTGGAAGCCAACCCCAATATAGTTGGGAAAAGGCTAGGTAGATGATGATTCCATTCATACCGCAATACAAACTTCCTAGGAATAATCTCTGTCAATTTCCTAACTGATAAAGCCGCGTTTGGGAGGGGAGCCGCGAAATATTGATGTCAAGCGGATCAGAAGGTTTCCGCCGGTCCATTGACGGCGGGAAGTGGGGAGTACCACGGGAACGGAGAATGGTATCTGCTGTTTGGGTATCTGATTGGTTTCCGGATGATAAATAATAGTGATGATGCTTTTGCCAGCGGCTTCGCCCGTGTGAAATTTAGTTTTTCATATAAACTTTAAACCCCGTTTCATCTCCTTAGGGGCTGAATTTTGAAAAGACTTTTCTTCTATCTTTTTAAGTCATAAAAGGAAGCCTTGTGCAAAATTTCACATTCCTAGTCCCAGTAGTTTCGAGTGTGCGTTTAGGTCTCAGTCAGTCAGTCTTTTATATATTAAGACTAATTCAAGTTTTTACGAAGGTCTCTTAGGTGTTTTGTTAACTAAATAGGTACTCAACTGCGTTTCTGTATAAAAAAAAACTAGAAAGATATTCCTTTTTTCTTCGCAACAAAAGATTCCTCTAGAAAGATTTACTGATCTTTAGTTAACGTGAAAAGACTTTAAAGCGGATCTTCTGTATATTCTGTACCTTTAACACGCGCCATTGTCCCAATCGCAAAGAAAATGCTCAAAAATGTTTCCATTCTCACTTATTCGTGTAAAACCAGTAGAGATCAGGTTTCCTACAAAAATAAATAGGCTATCTAGGTCACCTAAGCACATTACTTATAGCATTCCCGCTTGTCATCCTGCAGTGTTGTAACGACCAACTAAAATAGGTCAAAGTCGTGTTCGGAACAACTTTGCGGACCTATTCATGCCTATCTGACCTCTCTTGCAAAAACTGTATGTAATGCCGAAGGCTGTATGTCTGAACTTGTATTTATTACATTGGTTAAGCAGTGTTTGATTAAATTATGTGACTAAAGTTGGCTTAAGAGCTTATGCACGTCGGCGAAATTAAGATTGAAGTGATTGATAAAAGGCTAAGCTTAGTGGCTTTACAGAAATTAGATTTTCGGCTGAAAATGCTGAAGGTACATAATGTAGCAGTATTGTGTTTTTTTTTCTGGTGAACAAGAGATCTTATTTTCAACAGATGAGAAATAACCATTAAGAGATTGTACCGTGAGCAGTTTTGGATGATCATTACAAATTGGTGAATGTTACTTTTAGCTAACATACGTGATGCTAAAAATTAAACTCGGTTCAAAAAGCTAGTCAGAGAAAATTACGACTTTACCATCCCGTTATTTTATGTATTTGTCATAGATATCTATATATACTAATATAATAAAGAGGTAAAGTTTGTTTGTATGAGGTAATCTGTGGAAGTACTGGTCCGATTGCTAAAATTTTTACACCAATAGACAGGTGCTGTATTCCTGAATGACATAGGCTATATTTTATGTACGCGGGCGAAGCTGCGGGCTAAAGCTAGTGTGTAATATTTTTGTGTGGCCGGCAGAGACTAAAAGCGGTCGTGTAAGACTAAGTTTCTCTATACAAAGTTTAGACTCCGTTTCATTCTCTTAGGAGGCGATCTTTGCAAAATCCTTTCTTAGCGCATGCCTACGTCACAATAACTATTCAGCGTGTCTTTCAGCACAACCCATTCAGTGGTTCGTGCTACGTGTTGATAGATCAGTCAGTCAGTTGCTTTTATATAATGTTAGATTTATATATTTATTCAAAGATTTTTTATATATTTAAATCTTTTTAATCTATTAATACACACTGTCTACAGCTACACCTACTCTCCATCCTACTCTCCTGTCGCAGTTATTTTCCTTTTTTATGTATAATTTTATGTTTATGTATAATTGTTTATTTATAATTTTAGGTTTATGTATAATTGTATAGCTACATAAATTAATAAATAAGATTATAATTTTTAGAAGCACTTTCATTTGCTTTACTAGTCTATTGCGTGTCGTTTATTTTAATACAGCTATAACTAAAGTGGATTATTTTTTGCGAAACCAATATTATTAAAGCACTGTCCAGTGTCCATGTCCAAAGTAATCTAGGTCCCATACCAGTTAATAACAGCAGTTTGTTAGTAAATGGCTAAGTGTGGGCGTCCATCGTCGTAGGCAGCGGGGGACTGGAAGCTCGTCCCGATAATGTGTATTGATGTGTCCCTGCGGACGGCTGGAGGCTCCTTGTGAACGAAGCCTTATGGATCGCCCGATTAATGGCTATGAAGTATGACGCAATGAGGGAAAAGACGTTTTGAATGGTTTTTTACTGGATGAAGAATGTTTAGATTATTTTTATGGCATTGTTGTAATACTGGTCGATTTTTAATGGTAACCAAAAGACAAAATCACATGTGTCGAGTAGGTAAGCTTCGGTCACGACTACCTACATGACAGACTTAAACTCTAATATATCGTAAAAGAACGTAGGTACTGGTTTTTCTTATTGGTGTTGTTTTTCCACTGAGTTGCTCGTTGGCGTCAAGAGCACGCTTTTCCTTTTTTGACGTGGCGGTCAAAAGGGGGTAAAGGTTAAGCAATGCTTGTCGAGGTTCTTGGTCAACATCACTATCTTCCTGCGCACGTTCCATGTTATTTGGGGTCGACACAAATTAATTTATCCTTCCATTCTGTCCTGTCATCCGTCGCGCTGTCACTCGCTTTTTTTTCTTTCACATCACTTATTACGCGATCCATCCATGTTTTCTTTGATTTCCCTCTGCCTTTCCGTTCCTCTATATGTATACTCTTTTTAGTAAAAAGTATTTCATCCCTCATCGTCACATAGCCAAACCAAGACAAACGATTCCCTTTCAACTTTTCAGTCACTGACTACTTATGTAAACATTGGTCATCTATAACGCGCGTTACATTACACAAAATGACGTACAGTAATGATCAATTTTCAGCATGCTACCCCTAACAAGCCTGACGTGTCAAGAATCATATGTCAATAATAAAATGGTCGTCAGGCAAATACAGGGCTTCAGGCGCCCCTGGCGACAGCTACGTGTGAAAAGGGGTAGAGGTTTACGTTAGGAAGTTATGTGGCACCCTGTAGTAGAAGGTGAACCGTGTTTTGTAATAGCTTGGTAGTCCTTACATGTGATATTGGTGTTTTATAAAACAGGCCCTTTTAAACTATTCAAATTCGGATGGACTTGGAATACTTAAGTTTTAATAAAAGTTATTGTAATAAAGGATTCGTACCCATGGATTAGAGCTTATTATTATTCCACATTATTCTACGTATGTGAACTTATTTCATAAGAATACGCATTAATATAAATTGTAATGCAGTTCTTATTAGCATTTTTTCTTAACATTACACATAAGTAATCGACTCGTGTTAGGCCATCTATTGAAATTTCTTTGAACTATTTCCTCTATCTTTGAGATGAGATCCTACGCCCTGGGGATTCCATATAAGTCAAGAGTGAATAAAAAATTTACTTCTAGGCAAACAGGATCCATCGTCGCCCACATCATCGCTTACATAATGAGTCATAAGCGATCCTGTTCCCATAGGGGTAAAAAGTCCTACGATATTTACATATGTACCTACCTCTTTTCTTCCATCCACGTACATACATCATAAATATCTTCCACATGTTTTCATCCCATTGTCTACCATCTTTTTGTTTCATCCCTACACGCGAAACCATTAATTACTTAGATACCCGCGAAACGAGACACAATAGTAAAACAATAACAGCGCGGTCTCATAGGACCGGTTGGGGATTCAAACGTTAATATGAGCAAGTCTTATTCTCAACATAGCTATATTATAATCTTTTATTAAGACTGTTTACGTCTATAACACAGAAATATCCACAGAATTATATAAAAGGGTATATTTGATTATGTACTTGGCATCAATTTTGTTTGTTTTGTGTGGGACCGCAATTTATCTTATGAAAGAAAATCTGCTCGCTGTCTGGGGAATACTGTATGCCAATATAGTTCTTGTTGATGCTTTACTCAATCATACCTACGATCCTCGGAAAAAAACCTGTTTATTTTGTTGTCTGTATTTGTATTGATTTTTTTTATAGTCTGTGTAGGTTAATAGGGCTTATTATTACATTGATTGTCGATGCATATCAATTCATGATTCCAAGCATTTGCCTTTGTCAAATAAACCATACGTACGGCGAGTATTCACGCTTGCATTGTTAACACCTTTACGGTCCGGACGAAGCGTTTCGCCTCGTCTTTTATACCACGTATGTAAATAGAAGGACTGGAACAATGAATTTGCCTGCTGCGGTCTTTCCGTCCGATTATAATTTAGGAGTCCTCAACGCCAGAGTGAATAGATTCTTAACAAACTAGTGCACCTCACCATCAACGATTGCATCACTGCTTACCATCCAGCGGAATCGCAGTTACTAGTCTATAATAATTAAAAAGAAAATTAAAAGGACGTTTAAACTGAATTCTTGTCAGTAAGAAAAATGATGATAATTGCACATTCCAAAACCTAGATTTCTATAGAGAAGAATGTGCAAGAAACTCCATGGACACTTATTTCAATCATGTTATGTATTAAGAATACCTCAGTTACATGTTTCTTGTCGCTATTATTAGATTCATTTATTCAAGATGTTTGTTGAGAAACTCGTGGCTTAAGTAATAACCAGTGATTGGAATAGGTTGTACATAAAGTTCGTGGAAGTAAGTAACATATGGTTGATAATACTTCCTCTAAAATCCCGGAATCATAAACATGACGCGTAATAATCCTGGGATTTAAGAGTTTGAATCGAACTAAATTATAATATTTTTTTTTTATGATTTGTACTGTTTCTGCTCGTGTCGGACTCAAATCTTGTCCAACTAATTTTGAGCCACTTGGACAGCGCTATCATTGGCCTCGTATAAGTCGTGGAAGATGCAAGCACTTGTACATGCTGTGCAGGAAAGGAGGTAACCCGCGCTTCAAAGACATGGCCGCATATCGTATTAGTTTCGGTGGTGGGGTAGGGGATTGAATGGTGGAACACGGAGAATTTCTGAAAAGAGAACCCTTAGTCCTAGATCACAAAAAGCAACTGGAGGATACAGGCATACTTTTAATCAGTAAAAGTCTGACAGTCTCGCTCCATCATAGAACTGATGAAGACATTGGAAGATATCCCATATCAAAACGAAAAAAACTGGGGTACACGTGTGTGTACTCATACATTTAAGGTGATCCTTGGGTTATTCACACAGATATCATTCAAACTAATCCAGGAATATTTCAAGCCTAAGATCGGCTTCAAGGCTTCGGCTACCCTGATAAATAGGTGCGTCTCCTCCTGCCTCTGATCTTACGTAATAGCGGATTCTCTCAGGCTTCACTCCTGAATAACTATCTCAAGCCAGATAAAAGTTTCATTCTATCGACTGGGCTTGTTGAAAAATATCGATACATCGTTTATCGATATTTTTAGCCGATATATGTTAATCCGATGCATCGATATATCGATACAAAATATTCAATATTGAAAATCGTATCAAATACGATTTTTTTTTTCAAAATTAATTTAATAGCCAAATATTTAACGGAAATCAGAGCCGTTAGAAATAGAATAGAACGAAAAAAATTAGTTGTTTACCACTAGTATGTTTTAACTTTCGTTACTGGAAAAATGCTGGTTTGTAAGAAATAATAAATTGGTCTTCAAAATATAAGAATATTGCTATTATATTTTTTTAAATATATATGGGACATATTAAAATACATTTTAGATAAAAAATACCTATGATAGACCTAGACTGAACTAAATAAATTACGATTTACATCTTGACATACCTGGAAGGTAACGATCTCCTCAGTGACCGACAGTACGGGTTTCGCCGCAATCGGTCTACTGGGGACCTTCTAGTGTATGTCACTCACTTGTGGGGCGAGGCCCTCGAGAAGAATGGGGAAGGACTTGCAGTCTCCTTAGACGTCTCGAAGGCCTTCGACAGGGTATGGCACGCTTGCCTTTTAAGTAAGCTCCCAGCGTACGGCATCTCCCCTGGTCTGATTAACTGGATAAAAGACTTCCTGAGTGAACGGTCTCTCCGAGTGGTTGTCGACGGATGCTCATCAGAGCCCATGATGACTAATGCCGGAGTTCCTCAGGGGTCTGTACTCTCTGCAACTCTCTTCCTGCTCCACATCAACGATCTGCTGATACCCGGTATCTATGGGTATGCAGATGATAGCACAGTTGTAGAGAGATACCTGCCAAGTACTCGGGCTAGTAAGGAGCTAATCCAGTCCGAAAGAGAGGCTATGGTAGAGCGTGCGAATGACTCACTTCAGGCAGTCTCCAAGTGGGGCGAAGTCAATCTGGTGGGATTCAACGCCGCCAAAACACAAGCGTTTCTGTTCACCGCTAAAAGGAGCCCGTTCGCCTTGGCTCCTGCTTTCCGGGATGTATCCCTGGACTGCACCGACCGCCTTCAGCTCTTGGGAGTTGAAATTTCCTCCGACCTGAACTTTGGGCGGTTCATTGAGTCCAAAGCTAAAGTAGCTGCTAGGAAACTCGGCGTTCTTGCAAAGGTCCGGCAGTACTTCGCACCGGGACAGCTTCTTATGTTATACAAAGCACAGGTCCGATCGTGTGTGGAGTACTGCAGCCACATATGGGCTGGAGCTGTAAAATGCCACCTGGCAACTTTGGACTCAGTGGAAAGGCGTGCGAAGAGGCTAATTGGAGATCCAGATTTAGTTAACTCCAACCTACAAAGCCTTGCGCACAGGCGTAGGGTAGCCAGCCTTTCGGTATTCTACAGGATGCATTTCGGAGAGTGTGCGCAGGAATTACACGAATTGATTCCGCCATCCCGTTTTTTCCATCGGACAAACCGTCGTACGGCGAATGTCCATCCTTTTGTTGTTGAAACCTCTACGGTCCGGACTAAGCGCTTCGCTTCGTCGTTTATACCGCGTACATCGAAGGACTGGAATAGTTTGCCTGCTGCGGTCTTCCCGTCCAATTATAATTTGGGTGTCTTCAAGGCTAGAGTGAATAAATAGGCTCTTAATAAACTAGTGCGCCTCACCATCTAAGATTGCATCACTGCTTACCACCAGGTGGGATCGCAGTCAAGCGCTAGCTTATATAATTAAAAAAAAAAAAAAGATTTAAAACCGAAAATCTCGGAAAACTTTGACCGATACATCGATATTTTCCATCACTACATACATCCCTGCTACCAACGATCATTCTCGTTCAACCAAAACTTTGGGCAGCAGAACCGCGCTCATAATTCACCCCCATTCATTTCATTCACTCCCATTCACCCGCGATAGTATCTGTGACGTAATAGCGGTGACGTCAGCGAGGGTCGCCCACGTAAGGCCTGGTTGATTTATATTGGTTGGCAGTGGTGAGGACCTTAAAGTTTTTAAGTGGTTGGAGGGAGTATAATTGATGCGGTTGCCTAGTTGGATAAGTAGTTAGTGAATTACGATAGGAGTATTATTTTGATACAAGGATCTACCTACTTACGATGTAGGAATTAGAGTTTACCTTTAAGAGGTCGGAAGGTTCTAGTGTGGCGGCGACGTACCGGAAGACGTGTGCAGTGTTCGAAGGCTTCCCACAAAGTGGACCGACTACCTGGCGAGGGTCGAGGGAATCCGATGGATGCGAGACGCACAGGACCGGTCGCTGTGGCGACGCTTGGGGGAGGCTTGTGTCGAGCAGTGGACGTCTTTCGGCTGAGATGATGATGATGATTTAAGGAACAGAGTGTAAAGTCTAAACTTGCCTTTAGGGATTGCTATCCAGCGGCATTTTCAATCCAGCTGGATTCTTGCTGGATTGACCTGAATCCAGCTGGATCCAGCGCGGATCCAGCAAAATGTGGAACGTACATAAAAAGACAACAATTTAACTTTTTTTATTAAGCAATTTGTATAGTAACTTCTTACGATAATCTATGAAACCTTTCACTAATTTGCTTTGGTTTCTTAACCATTGAGATCAAAAGAAACAACTTAAAATTAATTAACATTATATACCCTTATAGCGACATCTGACGTCACAGAACCTGCATCGCGCAAGCAAATTTCTTCACGCGATTTGAATAGATACAACAGCCCGAAATCATCTATCGGGCAGTTGCCATTACACAGTTGTCATCACATATTATATGACCATGACGGACGCAATTCGGAACTAAACAATAGAAATTGATACGTTTGCGGATCCGCATTGCTGGATCCAGCATATTTAAAAAGGCGCTGGATCCAGCTGGATTGCTGTATGCTGGATCCAGCAATTGCAATCCCTACTTGCCTTATTATTAAGATTTCTGTGGTCTAAATCTAAACGGACTGTTTTTTATCCCGCGATGTGCCATAGTTATTATGGGGCGACATACATAGATGTCACTATGTGCCATTAGAAATTACACGGAAAAAAATGTGGGAAGTTATCTCTAAAAAGCGCTATCCGGTTGAAAAGTATTTTATGGCCAAATACAGGGCATGGTATTCTTATATCCAATGAGGTATGATTGATTGACACGCATTTATTTATTTATATTCAAATCAGAAACAGTCTTAAGAAATAATTGCACATGGCAATTAGCGTACATATTTCTGCCTTGAATTATTTCATAAACTTTGTATATTATCAAGCATCGATATTTTTTATACTTTTTTTTAAATATTTTTTTACTCTAGCAGGAACAGTCGGTATGGAAAATATCTATAGCCAGTATAGCTAGGTTCGTGAAGAATAGTATAACTATAAAACAACAAGCTACGACTCACGGAAGGGTAGCATTAATCAAAGACGCGGGAGACAGTTTATAATATTAATAGGTTTACTCTGCTACCCTATAACGTTTTTGCACCGTAGAACAACCCTATACTTACTTTTTATCTGTAACTACCTTCTGCCCGCGTGAAAACTGGTTTCCATATACAAAGTTTGAACCTCCGCGGCTCCGGTTCCCCTTAAGGGGTATATATTGGAAAACCTGCATCATAAAAGGAAACTTTGTGAAAAATTTCACGTGCCTAAGCCCTGTAGTTTAAGTAGTCAATCAGTTAGTTTCTCCTGTCTTGTCATGAAGTACCGTGTTACCCCAGTTAATGGGTTGTGAAAGTCTGGTAGGCAGCCGCTCCTCGTAAAATACTGGTATTCAGCTAAATCCGGCTTGACTGGAAGCCGGCCCTAATATAGTTAGGAAAAGGCTAGGTAGATGATAAGTTAGTTTCTCCTTTTATATAAACATATTACAAAACACTTAAATACATGCCGCAGTTTTAGTCCGCCGACGCGTAACATCCATCAAAGCTAACGTAAAACGAACGCCGAAACTTTACAAGTTAAAACATCAATTTATAAGCGTACCTACAAGCTCCCAAGCCATTTAAATGACCCACGTACTTCAAGTTGAACCTCAGGGGAAATCCGACATCCAACATGATGTAGAATTGTAGATACATAGGTCTAATTGGCCCCGGCCCTGGGACCTACATTTTCCAACAAGCGTGTGTAACCCGTTTCTCGCTCGTGCCAGAACCCGGCCGGCGTCCTTGACCTCATGATATTGCAACGCGTAACTGTTGCTGCCACGAACGCAATTGGACATGGCAGCTTGAATAACTTGGCACTGTGAAGTGCTGAAAGTTATAAAGGTCAATGTCAGGGACTATAAAAATTTATTCATAACCTATTTCGGTATTTCCAATATGCGTAAAATTTTATTTAAACACTTGAGTTGTTGGAGTGTTCACGCTATAAGCATTTTGTTGCAGAAAACATAGGTACGTTATTATTTTCAAAACTGTGTGACATGAAGAACAAAAAATCTTTACACTGAATCCAAGTAAAAAGTCCAGAAGAAAAAAATGTAGAAATGTGAAAAGGCCATTCATTTTAGTCTAAAAATCATTCAATGACTTGTTCCACTCTAAGGTGGTGTGAGAGGGGGGGGGGTAATTTTAGTGACTAAAACCCATCCGTGTCCTTCAGTAGCCCTTTCCGTTCAAGGCCACAATCTCTCAAATGTTCTTTTAGCTAAACAAACCAGCTATAACATCTTGCACCGCCGTGTCCTTGCGGAGGCTATCGGCGGCGGTGACCTCTCGCGCCGGGCCCTGGTACAAGCCATGGTCTGGAGCGAGGAGGGGTGGCAGGCAGTCGCCTCCTTCTGCGAAGCAGTAATGTTAGCGAAGGAGGCTGCCGACCGCGTGAGGCAACGGAACTCACGCCGTCGCCGCCGAGATCCCGATCCCGATTTCCGACCACCGTAGGCGCGGGCTCGCGGACAGCGAGCACTGGGTAGCTCGCCGTCCGGCAGTCTGGTAATAATCTGGACCGAGCCAAGTCGTCGACGGCGCGTTCTGTTCCACGCGCGCCTCAAGGAGATGTCAGCAAACTGTAGGGGCCCGGCATGGCCGAAGCCTCTGGGGAACACGGTATCCGAAAGGTTGTCACCGTGTCCCCCAGATTGATGGCAACGAAGGAACGGGGTAGGGGTTTAGTCAGTAAGAGTCTGACACGCCCTCCCGCTCCGCCCAAGAGTGGGAGAAGTCATTCTGATGATTCCCCCTACCGGAAAAAAAAAAAAGCTATAACATCTTATTTTTTTTTGTGTTTTATTTATCAAGTATCAAGACATACCGAGGCCTTGTTTCTCTTTGTAGAAGAGCGTTCAGGGACGGAGAATAATTTGTAGAACAAACAAAATAAACTAAATAATGGTAATAACTAATACCATAAGGATAATGGACTAACTAAAACCCACCTGTGTTCTTAAGCTGCCCTTTACGTTCAAGGCCACGGTCCCTCTTTCAAACGTTCCCTCAGCTCAAAAAAGCAGCCTTTAACATGTTTTTTTTAGTGTTTTATTTATCAAGTATCAAGACATACCGAGGCCTTGTTTCTCTTTGTAGAACAAACTTAATGGATCGGGATAGTTGGGAATGTTAACATATCAGTAAAAAAGGGACACATATCTAATTACGAGATCAGTATCAGACTTAATTTACCTTTACGTTCAAGGACACGGTGCCTTTTTCAAACGTTCGTAGCTCAAATGGCCAGCAATAACATCTTAATTTTTTTAGTGTTTTATTTATCAAGTATCAAGACATACTGAGACCTTGTTTCTCTTTGTAGAAGAGCGTTCAGAGTCGAATAATAATTTGTAGAAAAAACATAATGGAGTAACTAAAACCCACCTGTGATCTTCGGCGGCCCAATAAGTTTATGGCCACCGTCCCTCTATCAAACATTCCCTCAGCTCAAAAAAGTAGTCTTTAACATGTTATTTTTTAAGTGTTTTATTTATCAAGTATCAAGACCTACCGAGGCCTTGTTTCTCTTTGTAGAAGCGCGTTCAGGGACGGAGAGTAATTTGTAGAACAAACATAATGGATCGGGATAGTTGGGAATGTTAACATGTCAGTAAAAAAGGGACACATATCTAATTACTTCTCTCGCTCTAAGATAGAGCGAGATCAATATCAGACTTTTAATTTACCTTTACGTTCAAGGACACGGTGCCTTTTTCAAACGTTCGTAGCTCAAACGGCCAGCAATAACATCTTAATTTTTTTAAGTGTTTTATTTATCAAGTATCAAGACCTACCGAGGCCTTGTTTCTCTTTGTAGAAGAGCGTTCAGGGACAGAGAATAATTTGTAGAACAAACATAATGGATAGGGACAGGTGGGCCTCGTTTATTTTGCGCTACAAACGGAGACTGAATTTAATTCTGAAATGCTTTTTACCTTTTAAACGTATTTTTCTATGTACCCTAGATATTCTATAAATATATATAGATATAAACATATTGATACTTTGCATTATTTTAGTTATCACGGCACTGGAAAGCAAAGGACAAGAAAATAAGAAGAAATTCGATGGGTTTCAGTCTGTAAAAGTCTGACACTTCCTTTCCACCCAGAGCTCTAGGAGTTATTTCATGGTTTCTCACCTCAAAAATAAAAAGAAAGGGTTCCGTACCTACCGTCCGTAAAAAAAGTACAAAAAAAAATACGTTTGTCCCCCATGGCGTTTAATGTGTTAATGGGATCCCCACATAAATATTTTTTTTCATTTTATTCTGTTTTTTTTTGTATTTGTTTTTATAATGGAATATTTCAATTGTCTAGCTCGTGGCTGTATAATAACAGCCGCACAGATCGATCTTCAAGGTTAAGCAACGCTTGCCAAGGTTGGTTTGTGGATAAGTGACCATCTTAACATAACGAGTTTCCTCCGTGCCTCGGAAAGCACGTTCAGCTAAATCCGGCTTGACTGGAAGCCGACCCCAGTATAGTTGGGAAAAGGCTAGGCAGATGATTTCAATTGTCTAGCTACCACGGTTTATGAGATACAGTCTGGTGTCGGCCAAACGGACAGTGTTGGTCCTGTTTTTACCCTTTGGGTATGAAGCCCTAATACTAAAAATGTATAGATAAATTATATACTTTCTTATTAATGTCTTTTATATTTTATTTTATAGACCATTAAGTATAAAAAATAACTTACATTAGGTAGTAACATAATAAGCTCTATAGGGATATTTTTAAGAAGAATTCCAGACAATACAATATATTTTGGTAATGGCAACATTAGTTACCATTGAACATGTTTGCCAATTACAGCAATGACCTTATTAGTGTTTTGTATATTGGAATATATTATTACGGTACTGCGTAATTGTCTGCGAAATATTGTTGGCATACAAAGACTATTTCTTTGCTTATCAAATTGCTAGCACGACCATGCTGTGGAACGATGTAGGACGGACCCCTATTTTTTTTAAGATGGTTATCACCTTATGTTTTCTCCCGGTCTAAGGCGGAGTGGAGGGGCGTTTCGAAAATTTACTGACAAACGCCCGTTTTCAATAACCTACCGTAGTGCATAGATAAATAGATATCCCTGATAAACACTAAACAGTAACATTCTATCTATCCATCCACAACTTTGATAGCTTATTGAAAACGGGCGTAAAACCACACCTATTTTCCTTCTTTATCCTTTACTTCCCAGGACGACAGGTTTCCCTTTCGGAAGTCAACCATGGCTCCAATAGTGAACAGACTCCTCCGAGTCCATATCGACTGCAGTATTATTTTAGCATAACAATGATTTTGAAATAAGATTTCAAAGTTATTCCAGCATAATTACCATTGCGAACACGCTCGGATCAACGATATTTCTTTATTCATGTTTCAGTGATTGCGATATTGTTGTCGAATTTACAAACATTTGCTATGTTGTTGTTTTTTTACGAAAAGTAATAATAATAAATAATAAAATATGTTTATTTCTCACCACAATATTAACAATACATCATTTGGAATAGTTTAACAAGCTTATTACCTACTATTGTGGGAGACTGGTGCCTAAACTAGACTGCAAGTCTGTGTTTCAGGACACCAGGACTCCGCCCTCATCATAGTAATTTTCTCGATGCATTATTTTAGATGTTATACATTGAATCTTGATCGGTGAACACGAACACAATAAACAGTTATTGACAAATTTTTGTTACTATGTGTGTGTGTTTTGTATGAGAGTGTGTGGTGGTGAGTGTGTGTGATGATGTGTGTGTGTGAGTGTTGTTTGTGAGTGAGTATGTTTTTTACATTAGTAGTATTACACTAAGGTAGCAAGTAGTTTTTCGGTGTCGTCATAATTCAAATCTTGTAGGAAGGAAGTTATTTTCTTTTTACACATGTTTTTAGTAAGATTAACTATCGGTAGCATCCTATTAATTTTATTGTAAAGAATGAAAGTGTTAGTTATTTGTGATATAGTCCGTCCAATGAAAGCGTGTCCTGAGAAAAAGAGATTAAAACAAAAAGAAATATATGTGGTATTACTAACTAGTAGGAGAATCATGTCTTGACACTTCACAATTTTTTTTATTCCGTACAATTGCGGCTGAATAATGATGCCGATTAAATTAAAAAAAAACTCCAGGTCGTGCTTTCAATAGACGCACTCTAATAGCATAGCTTCAGCCTTATTATGTTCCCACTGCTGGGACTCAGGCCTCCTCTATAGGAGAGGGAATGGGCCGTAATCTACCACGTGGGCCCAGTGCGGGTTAGTGGATGTCACATGTCTTCGAATTTTTGGTTCTAGGACATTTGGTTTCCTCCCGATGTTTTCCTTCACCGTTTTGAAAGCAACAATTATAAAATAAATTACATTACACAAAGTAATGCGCCTGGCGGGAAGCCGATTGATGCGAGACGCACAGGACCGGGCGACGCGACGCTTGGGGGAGGCCTATGTCCAGCAGTGGACGTCTTTCGGCCGAAATGATGAATGCGCCTGGCTGGGTTTGAACCCGCGACCTACAACTTGTAAATCGGAGCAGTTACCACTAGGCCACGTAAGCTCTCATTTGTGTTCGCCTTTCTCAAAATAATAGGCTTAGGAATAGGCTTTGTGGGAGGGAGCTTACCTTGTATCCTAGTTAAGTCACCTGTTCGGATACAGTCTTTGTCCATCAAGTGTCGGATCTAACTGAAATCGGCTTGCGATGGGACTTAGGATCCAATTTAACATACAACAACTATGTTTTTGTTAGTGCAATAAGGGTTTCGTTTTCTTCCGCCATTAAACTAGACGTGTTTTTTTTTTATAAGCTAGTGCTTGACTGCGATCCCACCTGATGGTAAGCAGTGATGCAATCGTTGATGGTGAGGCGCACTAGCTTATTAAAAGCCTATTCACTCTAGCCTTGAAGACACCTAAATTATAATCGGACGGGAAAACCGCAGCAGGCAAATTGTTCCAATCCCTCGATGTTGTAAAGGAGGTGCTGTGGATCGGGTCGTGGAGTTCAGGTAGGCAGTTCAGGTGGGCAGTTGTACCATGTAAAATACGGGTAAGCTGCATCCGATTAAAAGGAAGCCGATCGCAGAGGGTGACCTTTTTTTCTAAGTGGAAAGTCATCAAATGATTTCTCCTGAAGGGAGTGACAGACTTTTACGTAGTGTTCTGTCAGTTGCCCTTTTTTGCGCTATGGTTACTTCTTCAAACAACCTGCTTGCAGGCTTTCGCGGTGGAGCCAATACCTGTCCTGAAATATGCAAGTACTCCAACGTCCTCGCCATTTAGTGCTGATCACCATCTGGTTTTAGTTAGTTAAGGTCTAACGATTGCCTATCAGACCTCCACAGCCCATTTACTGGACAATCTGATACTCTTTGGATAGACAGATGGTCAGACTTTCTGGCATCTGACTACCTGTACCTTACGACCGTCCAAAATCTACGAATGTCCAAACGCTTCACATGCATTCTGAGGCACAAGTTGTCAGTAATGGTCTAGGTAAACTTAGAAAAGAACATTTATTATATGAATTGAAAAATTCACATTGTTATGTATTTCAAACTAATTATTTTATTAACCTGAATTCCAACTTAGCCATGCTCAATATAACAAAAGGTCTGTTGAAGTGTCGCTTTTCAAAGTAGAACATCCAATTGCGAAGCTATTTCTGATTGCGAGGGACAAGTCGATCTGTCTGGCCCTGGCTTGTAGGCTATTATAGGTCACGCTAATAGAATTATTTTCAGAAACCCTGGACTTTTATTTTCGATACTAATGATCTGCTCCAGCTTTGCACAAATGTAATTTAGGTGTGCACACCAGTTTATTAAGAGCCTATTCTTTGTAGCCTTGAAGGCACCTAAATTATAATCGGATGGGAAAACCGCAGCAGGCAAATTGTTTTAGTCCTTCGATTTACGTGGTATAAACGATGAGGCGAAACCTAAATCCTGTAAAAAAAAAAGTAGTTTAATTAAAAGATTTCGATGATATTTGGTACACGGGTAGACCATGTCCATTTGACACACCTTGATTCATGAACAAACAAGTAATTGCTAACTTAAATGGAATATAAAAAAAAAATCAACGTAGGATGCCTTGTATCACCAGAGTATGTGCCCTTGGGATGATTTTCTACAATCACGCGGGCGAAGCCTTTGTTAGCAGCTCGTTTAACATAAACGTTTATAGTAGTAGAAATTATTATATTCATTTTTATTACAGGAAACTGAATATCGTTGAACGGGTTTATCCCTAGAGAGTGCTTTTGTTCCTAGAAACTCTTTGGATTATCCTATAATCATGTAGTTATAGCTTGTATGGTTTCATGGATGTTAGGGCTGAGTTTCCGAGGATAGATTACCTTACGGAAAGATCATGTTCTACTTTATGAATTTCTACGTAAATTGAATTCAGCTGTATTGATTAAACGTACTTATTAAGATTTATACAGCTAATTGGAACGCTCCTTCAAGCTTTAGTTATAATTTAGTTACCTATTTATTTAAGATGGCGGATTACGATATCAATTACCTGATACCTTTAGTTCAGGACCATCACATCCTTTGGGACAAAACTATATCAGACATCAATTTTTTTTTAAATGCGACGCCGTACACATTGAAATGTTTGCATTGCGTTGTCTCGTCGTACAACATTGCGACGTCGTTTTGTCGATGCGATGCCGTAACGCAATGTTGCGGCCTCACCCTTAGTCAATTTTTACAGATAAATTACTCTGCCATCGCTATCACTTTCGTAACCAATATGTTGTTCATTAAAGATCCATACCCACCATTGTCTTCCACCGACACGCTATCACACTCACCTCTCTTCTCTTGACTTGCAGACCAAACCCTGGACAGCGACTACATCAAGCGGTACCTGGGCGAGCTGACCCCCACCCAGGAGTCGCGGCTGCAGCAGCTACGCAAGTGGATCAACGACCTGCAGAAGGGCAAGGTGAGCTACTCTTGGAGATGGTTCAGGGGAGTCAAGAGTACTTGATCTGTGTTTGTGAATATAGGTCCAGTAATGCTAGTCTTTATAAATCTCACAATGACAACTATGGTAAAACGAATATCAAGTGAATTTTTCTTGTTAGTAGTTTTTTTTTCGGTAGCGGAGTCATCAGAATGACTACTGTAGATAATAGTTAAGTATTCTTTTTTATTCTTGTTAGTAGTTAAAAAAATACTTAACTATTAATTATCTACAGTAGAATCAAAAATAATAATAAAAACTCAAAACTAATTACAAATACTCGTTACTAACAACAAAGCGTGCAATAATATATCCATTGAAGGTTTGGTAAAGTTTCCCATGGTTTTAATATGCATTGATTTGTGTATTAAAGAGCTTTCACAAATTATGGAATTAGGACTGTAATGATACGACAACGTCGCTGAAGGTTCTGGAGTGGCCGCCACGTACCGAAAGACGCAGCGTTGGAAGGCCTCCCACAAGATGGACCGACGACCTGGCGAGGGTCGCGGGAATCCGATGGATGCGAGACGCATAGGACTGGTCGTTGTGGCTGAGGCCTATGTCCAGCTGTGGACGTCTTTTGGCTAAGATTATGTCTGTAATGATATAAGTAATATATATTAACGTACTTGTGCTTGACATAGGCATTCATTTCCGCTCGTGAAAACATAATAAAAGACGTATTTAATTTTCCATCCACGCGTTATTATAAATTCCTTTTCCGACTTCAATAAAGCCCGTCCAAATCTAGACACAAAATTAAATTCCAGTCTACAATACCCCATACGTCAAACGTACCTACTCGTATTAAAAACATGTTCACAAAGTCCAAATTTATAGCTTTGAAACATTCGGGCGAATTTCGGGCATTCCACACGTAGGCAGTAAATTGTAAACTCCAGCTATTCTCTTGTGGAAGTGAAATAAAGCTGAGTGTAGGAATACTGCCAAGACTGAGGAAAACATGTGTGCCTTGTCTTTATTTTGTTTCTTCTTTAAATTGAATATGTATGTTTATTAAAACTTTGTGCACTAATAATAAATAGGTATCCGTGGCTAGATAATAACAGTCGCACAGGTCGATCTTTAAGGTTAAGCAACGCTTGCTATGGTTGGTGCGTGATGTGGGTGACCATCTTAACATAATGAGTTTCCTCCGTGCCTCGGAAAGTACGTTAAGCCGTAGGTCCCGACTGTCATTTGTAGATCTTTGGCAGTCGTTACGGATAGTCTGAAGCCAGTAAATCTGACTCCAGTCTTGCCATGAAGTACCGTGTTACCCCAGTTAATGGGTTGTGGAAGTCTGGTAGGCAACCGCTCCTCGTAAAATACTTGTATTCAGCTAATTCCGGCTTGACTGGAAGCCGACCCTAATATAGTTGGAAAAAAGCTGAAACTTTATGCACTTATAGGTATCACTGTACAAAGGTGGACTTAATCAATCAATCGACCTTATTGTGGTACAGGAAAACATCAACCTAAGGTCTGCAAGAAATAAACAGGATTATAATAAAAGAAGAATACTAACATCTAGATCTATTTTTGCTGCACTGGTCCCGTAGCCACAGAAACTATTTACTTAACAATTTAATTTATATGTATTAAAAAATGGACCTGGCGAGAGTCGTGGGAATCCGATTGCGAAATCCACAGGACTGGTCGTTGTGGCGACGCTTTGGGGCGGCCTATGTCCAACAGTGGACGTCTTTCGCCTGAGATGATGATGATGACGATGATGATAAAAAAATGACTTTATCTAAAATCGCACATACGAATGTGTATAAATAATTTTTCAAACCTGGTGAAAGTTTCGACTATACAAACCATATTTCGTTTTGAATATTCACGATCATAGGGCATGACTGGCATCAATTTCTAATGAAACTAATAAGAAGTGCGCAGTGGCTACTGATCGCTTCAGGGTTAAATTACGGAGTTTTGTGGTCAATACATCTGATATTGTTTTGATTCCGTTCCACTGAGTTTAACTGTCTTCACGTTTGTCGTACACGCCAAGTTAAACTCTAGTTGAATGCAAGCTGTTTCAAAAAGACGGTAGAGAAGGACCATACCTATTTGCAAAGGCACATAAGGTCACTGCATTATTGGGCAGACCCAATTTAATGCAATTAAGCGTCACTCTTTTGACACACCGAAGTTTGGAGAATTCAAACGTGCCTTTATATGATTTATCTGAAATAAACGTCATGAATTTTAACCACAGAATAAAAAAATAGTAAATAAATATTATAAAACGATGACCCCTATGCGTCTGTCTTTCTGGTGAAGCAATAAACTCAAAAACTGACTGAAAAAATCTTTTTATCCAGTTATCATGAGTGATTCATAGAAAGGTTTAGGTTTATAATACATGCATATTATAAATTAGAGTAAATCCGATAGTTCTAGGTCGTTAGTGTATTCAAAAGACTTTTATTTAAAGATCTTTTTTAGGTCAACATGGGCACTTATAAAACGTCAGCAACTAGTGCATAGTCCAAATGGTCGTTTGAATTAATTCAATTCAGCCCATTAACAAACGTTAGATTTTACAGTATTTCCATATTTCAATTTTAATATGTAGATATGAGAGGACAGTAGACCAGTCAACTTGTAACCAAACAAATAAAAATGGAGCGAAATAAAACGTAATCTATGAATATTATATTTTTACGTCGGTAATATAATACGATTTGGATATAGATTATGACTAAAATACCCACGAACTCTTGGATAACAATCATAAATCTAGTAATTAGTCTTCTAACCACCAATTTCTCCTTACCCAGGTACCAAGCGACACCACCCTCCTCCGGTTCCTCCGCGCTCGTGACTTCAACGTGGAGAAGGCTCGAGAGATGCTCTCCCAATCCCTCCTGTGGCGCAAGAAGCACCAAGTGGACCGCATCCTCTCGGAGTACGAGACCCCTGATGTGGTGAAGCAGTACTTCCCTGGAGGCTGGCATCATCACGACAAGGGTGAGTGACCAGTGTGCAAGTAACAGTTAGACTGCATTCTCTTTGAGTTAAGTACTCACTCGAAGTGTATTCTGTCTGCAATAGAGTGAGCAAGTAGATAAATAAACAACACTGTGACTCCATAACGCCATGCTTTACGTTAGCATTATCTTGTGATATTAAAGTATGTAATGCCTTACATTTCAGACGGACGTCCGCTGTACATTCTGCGACTGGGTCAGATGGACGTGAAGGGACTACTCAAGTCCATCGGAGAAGATGGCCTCTTGAAGTTGGTAAGTGACACGTTTCCTATCTGTACTATTCAGCAGTTTCGCAAGTTTGATAATGTTTCAGAACGATCGCGACGGTACCTTAAGGTAACACTGAGTTATACCACTAACCTATGAAATTATTTTCCTACTTCCAGACACTTCACGTATGCGAGGAAGGTCTAAGACTTCTGGAAGAGGCCACGAACTCGTCGGAGCACGCCGTGCACTCGTGGTGCCTGCTGGTGGACCTGGACGGACTCAACATGCGCCACCTGTGGCGCCCCGGCGTGCGCGCGCTGCTGCGCATCATACAGGTCACTAACACTTATATCCCACTGTTGGGCAAAGGTATCTGTATTCATCTGCCTAGCCTTTTCCCACCTATATTGGGGTCGGCTTCCAGTCAAGCCAGATTTAGCTGAATACCAGTATTTAACGCGGAGCGGCTGCCTACCAGACCTCCACAACCCATTAACTGGGGTTACACGGTACTTCATGGTCTTCCTGTCTCCAAAGGTCTCCCTGTATTCTTTCCATTAAAACCGGCTCTGGGCCACTTCTTGCCAATTCCTAAGAAGTGATCTAAATCGTCCCACCATCTCCAATTGTGTGTGTTCCGGGCCAACTGCTCGATAAAAATTCGCAAGTTGATATGTGAATCATAAAACCAAATATGTTGCAGATCGTGGAGGCGAACTACCCTGAAACAATGGGACGTGTGCTGATCGTGCGAGCGCCGCGGGTGTTCCCCATACTATGGACTATTGTTAGCACTTTTATCGGTGAGTTTGACTTATTTTTAATTTCAACTTCGACATACTATGGTCTATCGGTTTAGGTAATTAACTAAATGTAAACAATCTTGGCATGTCTTTTTATCTAAAAGTTGTCTAAAAATTGTACGTAAAAATCTTTGCAACTAGGTATTTACCTAAATCGATGTTAGCTAATAAACTAAATTTAAATAATCTTTGTGTATATTATATACGACCTCTTAAATATAAAAAGACATACCAAGATTGTTTATCTTTAGTTAACCACCTAAACCGATAGACTATAATACTTGAATACTGGGGGTTAGACGATTTAAAGCGAACATAACCACGAAGCTAAGCGGCTTAGTTGAAACAAACAATTGGTACTCTTTTGCCAAAGCGTTCTCAACTGTACGTGCGTGCGGTGTGGCTACCAGCAAAGCGAAGTGGACGCAGTATTTGGTTTGATATTTTCACGCAAACTTTTAAGGTAATACGGGATAAAGTTTAAATATTAAGGCTACTTTTTACTAGCTTCTATCAAATATTGCTATGGAATAACTAATGTAGATATCTTTTTTTATTATTTGTTATAAACTAGTGCTTGACTGCGATCCCACCTGATGGTAAGCAGTGATGCAATCGTTGATGGTGAGGCGCACTAGCTTATTAAGAGCCTATTCACTCTAGCCTTGAAGACACCTAAATTATAGTCGGACGTGAAAACCGCAGCAGGCAAATTGTTTCAGTCCTTCGATGTACGCGATATATCTCTGGAACTTTGATGATCGTAACTTTTGATCGTAGCCTTGTTTTTGTTGTAACCCATAATGTTGTTTGTCCGTTCCAGACGAGAACACCCGTAGCAAGTTCTTGTTCTACGGCGGCAAGGACTACCTGCAGCCGGGTGGCCTGCTCGACTATATCCCCAAGGACCTCATTCCCGACTTCCTCGGAGGACCCTGCAAGGTGAGAACACTTTATAAACAGCTCCAATCATTATAGATCTTTTCCAGAGAAGATATGACTTGGTTATATTTGAGGCAATTGTCCGTACTAAATGGGACAATGCGAAACAATCAAACAAAAAGAAAATGGGATGAATAGAGTTGCTTGCAATGCACTTACATAAAACCTCTACTGCCGAGTGTACAAGTGACTTTATATTATGGGTACACACATTATGGGTGGTACAATAATCGAAAAATAAAAAATTTCAACTCGCTTGCCGGGTACTAGCATTGTAGTGTTCCCACCGTTGGGAATCAGGCTTCCTATTTAGAGAGGAGGCTTCTCCTAGGAGAGGGAATGGGCAGTAATCTACCACGCGGGCCCAGTGCGGATTGGTGGATGACACATGTCTTCGAATTTTTGGTTCTAAGACATGCCGGTTTCCTCACGATGTTTTACTTCACCATTTTCAGAGCAGAGATGATAAAATAAATTACATAAAGTAATACTGGCTTGGTTTGAACCCGAGACCTACAACATGCAATTTGTATAGGTCTACATGGGCACTTATAAAACGTTAGAAGCTAGTGTACGGTTACAATTGGTCGTTTGCTATGGACAAGAATCGGCAGGAAACTCCATGGCAGTTACCATAGATACTGGTGGCCCAGTACCACTGCTCTCGACCGGCCGTCAGACCATAGAGGCGTTATTTGTTCTGGCTTTATTTTAATGTGTGATTGTTTTCTTCTGGGCGCTGCAGTCGGACATAGTGTGCGCGTCGCTAAACGTGCCGCACCAGTATTTCGACGCAGTACGCGATAAGTATCGCAGCGCGCCTCCGGTATCCGTGCCTACACTACTCACTAAATAAACTGTGTTAGGATAAACTGCACTGATAAATTAGTTACTAAGTATGCTAGCTTTTGCACATCATTAAACCTTCTACTTGATTAAAATATTTATTTCAAAACAGATAGGAGATTTCAGATATCAACTGATAATAAGCGATTATGTGGTCGACGATGAAGCATACTTACTTCGAAGTATCTTTTTCATTTTAGACATAGACTTACAGCCGAAACCAATAACCTATCTATCACATATAAGTGATTGATAGATTGAAAAACAAATGAAACAACAGAAAACATGATAATTTTTGTATTGTATCATTTGTTTTACAATCTCCAGTATGCCAAAACTGGAGATCGATAGGTTTCGGCCGTTAAAGACCTCAGATTGTAGCTATCAAGGATCAAAAAACACAAAATAAATACACAATGAATAACTAAACTCTTTAACTAAATACACAATGAATGTGTTTCCAAAACGTTAATAGTCTGGGCTATATAAATTAAAGTATTCAGCATAAGACGATTTTTCTTCTTATACATTAAAAAACGCTTGTTTTCATATTTTAACCAACCTTCTCATCTTTTTGAAAATCTCTTTAAGGGAAATTGTATCTAGTAAAAATAGAAATAGATTTCAATACCGATCATCAAGGTGGGTACTGACCAATGTTACAAGGTGTAATGTAATGTGTTACACAGCGAATATTCGTGCAGTCAGTACGTCGTGTTACGGGGAAACCAGCGAGCAACAACGTACTGACTGCACGAATGCTCGCTGTGTAACACGTTACATTACACGTCGTAACGTTGGTCAGTACCCACCTTCATATTAACATTATTTTAAAACTAAGCTAACTTCTTGTTTTAAAACAGCGCGGATACCGAGGCAGCTGCTTGTCTGTCAGTGTATTGCCATGGTGCTAGTCAGTCTCTCACGTCGGACACCTGTGTACGAGAAACTCTGTGTAACATCACCACGGCACCGACTACATCTGTCACTAGTCTACGACGATTCTGTGTGTCACTGTCATGCTATACTAAATTTTTTATAAGATGGTTTCGGTGACAGCTGTCAGATTCATACAAGGTAGCTATCTATCCTTTTCTCTCATTTTAAAGATGCATATTTTCGTCCTGCTGTCACCCAACTCATGCTATGTAAAAAAGACTATAGGTTCTTAAGTCTTCACTCTTTCTTTGTTATTACTAAATTTCAAAATTATACTGTTAGTCTGCTTAGATATCAGCTAATGTCAGGTGACATAGCACTAGAAAAAAGGGATCCTATAAGGGTTTTCTTTTTTCTAAAAAGGGTACACAAACGTGTCTCAAGGAAAATTTAATCTTGTCAACGTAGAAATAGATTCCTATATCGCTCACCACAAACTAAGCTAACTTCTTGTGTTAAATCAACGCGGATACCGAGGCAGCTGCTTGTCTGTCAGTGTATTGCCATGGTGCTAGTCAGTCTCTCACGTCGGCCACCTGTGTACGAGAAACTCTGTGTAACATCACCGCAGCACCGACTACATCTGTCACTAGTCTACGACGATTCTATGTGTCACTGTCATGCTATACTAAATTTATTATTGGATGGTTTCGGTGACAGCTGTCAGATTCATACAAGGTAGCTATCTATCCTTTTCTCTCATTTTAAAGATGCATATTTTCGTCCTGCTGTCACCCAACTCATGCTATGTAAAAAAGACTATAGGTTCTTAAGTCTTCACTCTTTCTTTGTTATTACTAAATTTCAAAATTATACTGTTAGTCTGCTTAGATATCAGCTAATGTCAGGTGACATAGCACTAGAAAAAAGGGATCCTATAAGGGTTTTCTTTTTTCTAAAAAGGGTACACAAACGTGTCTCAAGGAAAATTTAATTTTATCAACATAGAAATAGATTTCAATATCGCTCACCACATTATTTGAAACCAAGGTTACACATACGTGTTTGAAGGAAAGTGAATCTTGTCAATGTAGAAATAGATTCCTATACCGCTCACCACATTATTAGAAGGGCATTTTCATTTTAAATGGCGCAGGTGGTTTTTCGGTTGTCCCATGACAACAAAATTATATAAAAAAAATTGGAAACATTTTTTTTAAGAAAAAGCGTATGTGCACTGAAGGTATATTTATATATAATATGGATTTGTTTTATTGGTTCCTGAAAGAAACTTTTACAATTTTATTTTAATTAATAATGTTTCGAAAAGGTGTAAAATCATGATGTCCCATGACAGCATGCATTATTGTATTTAATTTTTTTGATATTTTTTGTACGTCAACTCATGTAGCGACAGTTTGATTTTATTGTTAGATAGTTAATTTATTATTTAAACTAAGCATTTCAGGGCAGTTATTAAAAACATTATTTAAAAAAATATTTAAAACCTGTCTTACGAATTCGCGACTACCGGACTTGTCCGGTTAGTGACATGCTTTTTACTATTAAAATACACAAATATTGTGCAAATTCGGTTTTCATGGCAACTCTGGGTACAAATGTCAAAGTTTGGAACCCCATTTTGTAGTCAGTCACGCAAGGTGTCCAGCTAGGGCGGTACGTTTCGCGGCACAAAAAGTTTGGTCAAAAAAAACTTTTGACGTTAGTAACGTTTTTTTACGTAAATATGAAGTTTGTCTTTATTTATTTTTTAACTGTACATAACTTAAACACTGCTGAAGGCATAAAAGTAAGATTTTATTGGTTTGTGATAATATTGTTTGAGTATTTTAATTTCGTTTCAAAATGATCGACATTCGTCACGTCCTGTTAGTAACCGTTACTATAGGATGGACAAAAAATGTTACGAAACAGACATGTAAAGCTTAGAACTCATGAATTAAACTGTCGAAATTTATTTATTGATGACAACGGTTAGATTCTTTAAATATATTCCTTATATTTTAAATGTCGGTTCGTAAGTTTAAATATTTGACACTCAATCCCATAGAAGCGGGTGTTCGGATTTGGATGAAATTTGGCACCTAGATAGGTTTTTATTACGATATAATGCCAATAACAGTTTTGAACAGCAATAACAACTGCAAATCATTATTTATTTTTTTAACTTTATTTTTGTGCGTATTTCAAGCGCCAAAATATATAACGGCCGTACTGTAACTGATAAGCAATTTGGACTGTTTTTTTTTAAATAAATTAGAAGTTATATACTGATTAAGTTATTCGTCCAAGTGTGAATTTTATAAAAAATTTATAATGAAGATAACATGGTTGTTATGTTGTTGATTATTAGTTTGTTGGTTAATAGTTAATTAGTTAGGGCTAGGCCGACGGACAATGATCACTCACTGCATTCTTAACGCGAACGAACGAAAAAAAATATTTGGTACATCGAGTATCTTAATCATCGTTTATTACAAAATGTTTTATTAAAATACATATTTAATATATGCATTTCTATTTAATTTGATCTATGTATTTACATACACATTTCATAGAACTAACATTTTATACGATTTAAACCTTACAGTGAGCACTATTCTTAACAATTCTGTTTCGTCACGTCACATGTCCCTTTAGTAACAGTCCCAAAATATTTTTGTCGTTTTTTATTTTTATTTTTTTAAATATTATGTGGAATATTATTATTAAAATATTATAAATAAAGAAAAAAAAAGTACATAAACACTATATTCCAAGTTTATTATTCCTTGACTGATGAAATAAGTTACACGAAAATTAAAACTTGCATTTGGTCAAAATGTTACGATACAGACCAAATTGTTGAAATTTTAAATAAAGATAAATATCTATTGACTAAGTAGTAATATTTAATTTCATTAATTGATATTATAAACTTATACTGAGCGCTTTTTTTCATTTAATTTCCAGCAGTTTATTTGTTATCACGATTTGATTTTTGTTACTAAAAAGACATTTTTAGCCTGACTTACTTTAAAAAAATAATTTTAGAAAATAAAATACACATTTCTGCACGTAATTATTACATTTAATCATAACATAAATATATTTTTTACAATAATTCAAAATTCAAAGTGTCCTAAAACAATAATAATTTAAAAGGTTGTTTTTTAAAACCTGCGCCATTTAAAATGAAAATGCCCAGAAACCAAGTTAACTTCTTGTTTTAAATCAACGCGGATACCGAGGCAGCTGCTTGTCTGTCAGTGTATTGCCATGGTGCTAGTCAGTCTCTCACGTCGGACACCTGTGTACGAGAAACTCTGTGTAACATCACCACGGCACCGACTACATCTGTCACTAGTCTACGACGATTCTATGTGTCACTGTCATGCTAGGTTCTTTAGGTCTCACTCTTTGTTATCACTAACTTTCAAAATTATACTGTTACGGCCGGACCCAATAACCTATCTTTTTCCAGTTTTGGCATATTGGAGATAGTAAAAAAATGATACAATACAAAAATTATACATGTTTTCTGTTGTTTCATTTGTTTTTCTATCTCCGGTATGTAAAAGATAGGTTATTGGGTTCGGCTGTAAGTCTACTTAGATATCAGCTAATGTCAGGTGAAATTGCACCAGAAAAAAGTGATTCTAAAAAGGTTTTGTATTTGTCAAAAGGGGTACACAAACTTGTTGCAAAGAAAATTGAATCTAACCTTGGTTTCAAATAATGTGGTGAACGATATTCACAACGATATTGAAATCTATTTCTATGTAGATAAGATTAAATTTTCCTTGAGACACGTTTGTGTACCCTTTTTAGAAAAAAGAAAATCCTTATAGGATCCCTTTTTTCTAAAAAGGGTACACAAACGTGTCTCAAGGAAAATTTAATCTTATCTACATAGAAATAGATTTCAATATCGTTCACCACATTATTTGAAACCAAGGTTACACATACGTGTTTGAAGAAAATTGAATCTTGTCAATGTAGAAATAGATTTCAATACCGCTCATCATACTAACATAATTTTAAAACTAAGCTAACTTCTTGTTTTAAAACAACGCGGATACCGAGGCAGCTGCTTGTCTGTCAGTGTATTGCCATGGTGCTAGTCAGTCTCTCACGTCGGACACCTGTGTACGAGAAACTCTGTGTAACATCACCACGGCACCGACTACATCTGTCACTAGTCTACGACGATTCTATGTGTCACTGTCATGCTAGGTTCGTAGGTCTTCACTCTTTGTTGTCATTAAATATCAAAGTTATACTGTTTAGTCTAGCGAAGATATAGGCTACTGTCTTCATGATGACTTTGTACTAGTAAAAAGGGAACCTATAAGAGTTCTGGGGTTTGGAACCGTAAAAACTAGCCGTCCAAAAGCTATCCAGAGGATTTTCTGTAAGTGTATGAAAAGGGCTTAAATGAGAGTACAGTGTAGACCTTTAGATGTATTGACTAGTTTTTGCAGGATTTTAATATGCTACAGTATCTCCATAATAATTGTTTCTGCTCACAAATTCCCAAAAAGATCCGGACACCATTGATGTGCTATTAATTCAGTGATCATTAATTTATTATAGAATTTTTATTTTTCTCTTTCTATTTTTTCTTCAAATCTATATTGTAAATTTAAATAGATAATATACTCTCAAGTTACTCAGAAAGAAGTATTCTCTTCTCTCCAGTTTACCTCTTCATAATGATGTGCTTCTTGTGATCTTCTATAACTGAAGGCACACTTGTTAAGGAGCCCTGTATTTGTATGCATACTTTATTGGAGATCCAAAATAATTAAGTTACCATAAGCTAAGCCACTAGTCAAACACACTCAATAGTCACTCCATACTCACTCACCTAGCGACACTCGCTACACTCACATGTATGTCCTCCCCTCTCCTCTCACCCTCTACGACGTGCCCTCGTGTCCACAGAGCTTCGTGCACGAGGGCGGCCTGGTGCCCAAGAGCCTGTACGTGAGTGGCGCCTTCACGGAGCGGGAGGGCGACCCTCTCAGCGAGGATAGCATCTACAGATCTGTTAGCTTGGGGAAGGGACAGGTATGTTGGGTTTTGTTATATGTTCTTGTTTTGTATGTTATTGCAATTTAAACCTTAATAGTAAACAAGTATCGGTTAATTAAACATGCAATTAAAAAAGCAAAAGTGTGCTCTTTGTAATGTGAAACTCGATAATTTTATTCTTTAATAACAGAGAAAAGAAATATAATACTTTCTTACAAGATTCATCAGCGTTTGAGTCTGTCATGTAGTTGTGACCATGGCGTCCTGGACACATTTTCTTTTGTCTTGTATGTGTCACCGTAAAATTGTAAATACCTTTAGATAGATTATACGATCTTGAGAGATTGTAAACTGTCTAAAGATTGAAAACCGTAACATACTGCTTACAATTTAACGCATATTTTTTTGGTAAATTATAATCTACCGAAGTAAAACTGTAGAACTATAAAATCTATCGTGCGTTAAATTGTCAAATGACCAGTCAAAGTCAGTTTAAATTGACACAGGCAAACCAAACTTACAACAATAATGATGCCAATTCTTTTGTGTTGTGACAAGAGTGACAACCCTCATAATGTCATTTTAGTCTCAGAGATTTAAAAAACAGACTATTCTACTATACTCATTTTAAAACTTAACACACTATTTCAACGACCGCCACCTTTACTCCAGGTCCACGAAGTGATAGTACCGAACCGCGACCCGCAAAGCGTGCTCACCTGGGACTTCGACGTGCTGCGCCACGACATCGCCTTCACCGTCTACCGCAGCGAGCACGAGCTCAGCCATCCACCTGCTGACACCTCAGGTATGGCCATAGCTTACAGGTTTTGGTGGAGATTGATATTGAAGAAGGTTTCTGAGTATCCTTATTTAGGGAAGGGATTTAATGATTGCATAGCTGGTAGAGGAGCTCGTGGATAGATAATAACAGCCGCACGGGTCGACCTTCAAGGTTAAGCAACGCTTGCCAAGGTTAGTCTGTGGATGGGTGACCATCTTAACATAACGAGTTTCCTCCGTGCCTCGGAAAGCACGTTAAGCCGTAGGTACCGGCTGTCATTTGTTAATCTTTGGCAGTCGTTACGGATAGTCAGAAGCCAGTAAATCTGACTCCAGTCTTACCTCCGTGTCCAGTCCCTACCGTGTTACCCCAGTTAATGGGTTGTGTCGTAAAATACTGGTATCCAGCTCGACTGGAAGCCGACCCCAATATAGTTAGGAAAAAGGGTAGGTAGATTTAGATGTTAGCTGGTTCGATGGATGCGAGACGTACAGGACTATTTTGTTGTGGCGACGCTTGGGGTAGGCCTATGTCCAGCTGTGGACGTCTTTCGGCTGAGATGATGATGATGATAGATGGTTTGTGCTTACCCATGAGGTACAAGCAGTGGCTACACTCGCCTAGATTACTTGAAGGTAGCGAGCAACGTATGTATATCAAAAATGGTATTGAGAATTTTCTTCTCCAACTTGCCGATACAAGTTTTCAGGGAACAAAGGCGACTATTAAATTTATTCTAACTTATTTCTTTATCTGTATATCAACGACTACAGATTTTGCAATGTTTTTAACACTTTCATTTCACAAGACATTTCATTTTTTTATCTCATTTTTTTTTTTTTTTTTCACACAACTTACACATTAAATATCAAGCAACATTTAATATCTTTATTTTTATCATGTTTATACATTACTATCCACCCAAAAGAGCAGTGGTGGCCCAGTGGTAACGATTGCAACTTGACAGTTGTACGATGTGGGTGCAAACCCAGGTAGGCGCTCTACTTTGTATAATTTATTTCTTCACCACTGCTCTCAAGACGATAAAAGAAAACATTGTTAAGAAACTGGCATGTTCTAGACCAAAAAATGAAGAAATACGAATCATTCCTTTTTCTGGTGAGGAGGCCTGAGTCCTAGCAGTTGAAACATTATGCTCATACCCAGATCATTATTTCAAACTACCCGCCCAATCATGACTTCACCGATTTTTTTCAAGCTACCCACATTTTCCATAATTTTCATAACCCGCTTCTTTTTATTTGTTTTCTGTTGCCCATAACACCAGCTATTGATTGCAGCCCTGTGCGTAGGTGGCGGCGACGAGGCTCGCTCCGTGCTGGAGCAGAAGGGCTGGCGCGAGGGGGAGCACTTCCACCGGGTGGAACCCACCCTGGTGTGCCATGATGGAGAGAGCATACAGGTAAGATGGACATGCAATTCCAACAAAATTACATAGAGTAAAAAAGCAAAAATACCCACCAATTCAAATACTGTATAAAAGCAAAAGCATGCGCCTCTGCATGAAATTAAAAAGAAAGAAAGAAAGAAAATTATTTATTACAAGTTCGAAACCGGGCAAATAAAATACCGATGTGAATTTTTAAATTTATATTTACTTTTCTAAGTTTATCTAGGACATTACTGACACCTCGTGCCTTGGAAAGCACATATAGCTGTTTATCCCAATGGTCTTTCGCAGAGTTTTGACAGGAATTACTGATTTTAGATGCCAAAAAAGGCTGACTATCATTCTATCCAAGGAATATCGTGTTTTCCAGTAATATGGTTGTGGAGGTCTGACAGGCAGTCTCTCCATGTAAAACTATATTTTAAGGAGATCGTTGTGTCCTTGCTACTTGATGTATTGGTAATCTTTAGGGCTCCCTAGTGATGCTAATATAACTAGAAGAGTTTTTGTGTCTTTGCTTAGGATGCTCATCTGACGTACTGCATCTGCGCAGGGCTCGCATGTGATGCTAATATAAATAGAAAATTTTTGTGTCCTTGCTAAAGATACTCACCTGATGTATTGGTTCTATGCAGGGCGTCCAGGTGATGCTAATATAATAATAATATATATTATTATAACTTTGGGACCTGGCGAGGGTCGCAGGAATCCGATGGATGCGAGATGCACAGGACCGGTAATTGCCGCGACGTTTGGGGGAAGTCTATGTTCAGCAGTGGTCGTCTTTGGGTTGAGATGATGATGATAATGAATTATAAGTTTAGGAAGATTTTTGTGTCCTTGCTAAAGATGCCTCATGATGTACTGCTTCTCCCCAGGGTTCCCACGTGATGCTGGAGTGCGGCAGCTACGTGCTGCAGTGGCGCTGCGACGTGCTGGACAGCACGCACCGCGCCGCGCAGCTCATGTACTTCCACGAGACGCTCACCAGTCACCACTACAAGTACGTTACACTCTATACTTACCACTATAAGTACTGGAGTGCGGCAGCTACGTGCTGCAGTGTGCTGGACAGCACGCACCGCGCCGCGCAGCTCATGTACTTCCACGAGACGCTCACCAGTCACCACTACAAGTACGTTACACTCTATACTTACCACTATAAGTACTGGAGTGCGGCAGCTACGTGCTGCAGTGTGCTGGACAGCACGCACCGCGCCGCGCAGCTCATGTACTTCCACGAGACGCTCACCAGTCACCACTACAAGTACGTTACACTCTATACTTACCACTATAAGTACTGGAGTGCGGCAGCTACGTGCTGCAGTGTGCTGGACAGCACGCACCGCGCCGCGCAGCTCATGTACTTCCACGAGACGCTCACCAGTCACCACTACAAGTACGTTACACTCTATACTTACCACTATAAGTACTGGAGTGCGGCAGCTACGTGCTGCAGTGTGCTGGACAGCACGCACCGCGCCGCGCAGCTCATGTACTTCCACGAGACGCTCACCAGTCACCACTACAAGTACGTTACACTCTATACTTACCACTATAAGTACTGGAGTGCGGCAGCTACGTGCTGCAGTGTGCTGGACAGCACGCACCGCGCCGCGCAGCTCATGTACTTCCACGAGACGCTCACCAGTCACCACTACAAGTACGTTACACTCTATACTTACCACTATAAGTACTGGAGTGCGGCAGCTACGTGCTGCAGTGTGCTGGACAGCACGCACCGCGCCGCGCAGCTCATGTACTTCCACGAGACGCTCACCAGTCACCACTACAAGTACGTTACACTCTATACTTACCACTATAAGTACTGGAGTGCGGCAGCTACGTGCTGCAGTGTGCTGGACAGCACGCACCGCGCCGCGCAGCTCATGTACTTCCACGAGACGCTCACCAGTCACCACTACAAGTACGTTACACTCTATACTTACCACTATAAGTACTGGAGTGCGGCAGCTACGTGCTGCAGTGTGCTGGACAGCACGCACCGCGCCGCGCAGCTCATGTACTTCCACGAGACGCTCACCAGTCACCACTACAAGTACGTTACACTCTATACTTACCACTATAAGTACTGGAGTGCGGCAGCTACGTGCTGCAGTGTGCTGGACAGCACGCACCGCGCCGCGCAGCTCATGTACTTCCACGAGACGCTCACCAGTCACCACTACAAGTACGTTACACTCTATACTTACAGCCTTCCTATATCTATAGCAATGGTCGTTGGCGAGAGGTTTCTCGATTGTTTCGATTATTCGAACACCTCGATTGTATCGAGTTTGACTCGAGTCCGACTCGGTCTGTTATTTCGAGTCTCACTCCTGTGTCCGAGCGAGACTCGGTGAGTGAAACTGTCTGAGTCAATAGAATCGACCGTTAGTTTTCAAACAATCGAAAACTAGCGGTCGATTCCATTGACTCGAATTAATCGAAATACATATCGATTATTTTGTAGAACTTTGAGTCGATGGTTGACTCAATGGTTTATTTTAACGACTCCGATTCTTTTTATTGTTTAAACATCTCGGAATCGCTTGTTGCTATTCCTAGAAACCTTGAACACAAAGCCAGAGCTTTCAACCCCACGTTGGCTTTAACATTAATAAATAAGTCTGAATAATGCCGTATTTTTCGCGTCTGACAGAACATATCGCATGCTTTACATAAAGAGACCTATCTGAAATAGAGGGTATTTGAATCTGAAAACATATGTACCGAAAATAATTCAATTTTCAAATACCCTCGCTTTTGAGTTCTGTCTCTTTTTAGGGATTTTTTGATAATCGTGCGATATTATCATAATTTTAATGTTTTTGTACTATGATGGAAGCACTTCTATTTACCATCTTACATTACCATATATTTGTAATATTATTATGTGTTACACGCCGTATGTATCCCAACATTTGTTTTAATTATTATAGATAGTCTTGTGCTTGACCCCTGTCTTACCTGATGGAAAACGATGATGTGGTCGATGGTAGAGCACGCTTGCCTAAAATTAACCTACTTACTCTTGACTTAAAGATCCTCAGGTAGTAGTTATCAGGAAACACAGACTGCAACAGGGAATTCCACTTCTTAGCTGTACGCACAATGAATGTCTTCCTAAAACGTTTTGGGCATATGGGTGGGATGTCTACTACGTGTATTTCTTTGTTCTTGAGTCTTTTTGAGTTATGAAATCATTCAATGACTTCAAGGGTGTATCAGCCTTCTACCTCACTACAACCACTCCAATGTCCTTCAGTTTCCGTCAGTCCACAAGCTTCCTTTTCACAAATTCCCTGTGGCTTTACCGGATATCTTTCCAATGAGTCCATACGGTGTATTTAGTTGGGTACGGCGTCTTTACTAGTTCTCATGCCATTACATCACAAGTTCGATCCATCATCATTATTGTCAGTGGAAAATGATTTCCCTACTCACCAATTTATTTTTATGACACTGCAGTGTGGCTAAGTCGGCTTCATCGGTGAAATCAAGCCTTGCCAGCTCTCCAGAGAACACTACACCGACATAGTATCATAAAGTTCTTAAAATAAAATAAATGTCAACGCTAAATATTGGTATAATTTACTTTTCATCCCATCTATTCGAAAAGGACGACTTTGTTCGCCTTTAAGTGCGACCAAAGGTAGTGTTTTCTATATCAAACTTTTAACGGGAAATAAAAGTATTTTTATTTCCCGTTAAATGTTTTATTCCCCGTTAAGTATTTTTATTCCCCGTTATCTGAAATAAGTGCGCAGCAATGAATTTGGAACATCTTAGTTTTAGCGCCAAAGAAATTGAACGCATATATTGTTTGAATGATAAATACAACAAAAATGACTAAATTTTATAAATATGTCTAAAACCAAACAAAAATAGATTAAAATGACTAAAAATGACTAAGTATTACAAAAATGACTAAAAATAGACTAAAATAGATTAAAATGATTAAAAATGACGAAGAATTACAAAAATGACTAAAAATAGATTAAAATTACCTTAAATGACAAAAAATGCCTAAAATGACTAAAATGACAAAAAAATGACTAAATGACTAAACATAGATTAAAATGACCAAAACTGTCTAAAAATGACTAAAAATGACTAAAAATGACTAAAAATGACAAAAAATGACTAAAAACTACTAAAAATGACTAAAATGACTAAAATTATAAAAAATGACTAAGAATTACAAAAATGACTAAAAATATATTAAAATGACCAAAAATAACTAAAAATGACTAAAATGACTAAAAATGACAAATATTGACAAATGATAAAATGATGAGAGTGATGAAAAGTAGAGTGTATGACTCGGGCGCAAATATATTTTTGGCTCGGGCGACGTACTTTGAATCCCTCGCTACGTTCAGGATTCTACTAAAGAACCCCTCGCTACGCTCGGGATTCTACACAAGAATCCTTCACTTCGCTCTCGATTCAAAAAACGCCCTCGCCGTAAAAATATTACTTTGCTCCCTTATGATACAATCTACTATTTTTCTTTTTGCCAGAAATTAAACCTATCGTCTGTTTTTTATACCCTGAGACTAAATTGACATAAGTAATGTCAAACTTACTACAGCAATGATGTCAGTTCTTTTGTGTTGTAATGTCATTTTAGTCTCAGGGTATAAAAAACAGACATTAGGTTATATGTTAGAGGACTATATTAGGAATCAAATGCAAAAAGAACTAAAACTTTAAAGAGTATATATTGCTAGTATATACTAAAAAATATTGCGAAAATAATAATATATTGCTAGTATCTTTTTTTGTTTTACTTATTTTTTTTAATATTCTAAATTGAAATACTTCCATACGTGATATTTTGAGGTATCCATTGCTAAAATAAGTTACTGAAGCGGTGGACGCGGAATAACTCATTAGAGTTGTCGTGCAGTATATTTAACAATAGGAAACTTAAAATATTAGACATGCAGTATTTTTATTTAAGAAAAATAACGTCTGATAAAAAAATAATAGTAATATACTCTAGTATATTAAGTAAATATTTAATTAATGAATGATTTAATACATAAAATATTTATTATTAGATAAACTATAAATAGTTTCTTAAAAAAACTATAAGTAACTTCTTTCAGTTACGGTTAGTAAACATAGTCCTTTTCTCCATTGATTTCTGATACAGTCCTATAAAATACGGCTTAGGTTTCACTATTGGCGAAAAGAAAAAAAAATATACCAATTAAGTATGGGAAAAGTTTCATTCCCCTTAAAATAAAAAGAAACGCCATATCACAGTAATAACTATTTACGAGTATTTTAGATTTTAATTAATATCAAGGCCAATTTACGTTGTGATAATATAATTATCTACTATTTATTTATGATATTATGGCTGTGTTCCAACATGCCAAGAAAATATAGGATAAGAAACACCAAAGTTGGTATTACGAATTTGTGATTTCTGTGTGCTTCGGTATGAAAATTTAACTCTAGTTAGGCAACTGTTTTTGAAGTCCTAAGTGACCATTTTACAACTCGGGATACATTTTTAATGGAGTTGTGACAATTGAACTACAGGGTGTCTCAGAAATAATTCAGTTCCGCAGGTGCATACAAAATTGCGTTAAATTACAAAATCAAAAACTGAAGACATGAGTTTTTGATTTTGTATAATCATCTATTTGTTTTTTTTTGCATCTACAAAGTGAATTATGTCTGAGACACTCCGTATAAGCATGTATATTTGAGACACTAGTGACATCTTAGACTTTTACAAACAAAATGTACAGTTGAAAAATGAGAAGGGTAACCTGATACTAACTCATTTTTGTTCACTACTCAATAATTAACATTGTTGATTTTGAGTGTGTCTTATGGTTAATAAAACGTACTAATGGTTTAATACTAATTTATCTATGTAACATTATAAAACTATAATTTTTTGAGTTGATTTATTAATCTGTTTTCATTTGTCGATTGGACACAACAGTTATCGTGTCCCATTATTTATTTATTGATCAATTGCTGGCCATACTTACATGATACACCAAAGCGCATAGCAAGCCAACAATCTAAAAAAAACAAATGAATAGGCTCTTAATAAACTTGTGCGCCTTACCATCAACGATTGCATCACTGCTTATCATCAGGTGGGATCGCGATCAAGCACTAGTTTATACCAATAAAAAAATCTAAGAACTAAAAAATTGTCGCTTATAAAGGGTGTTTTTTTAGAGGTATAGAACTTTAAAATGAAATAAAATACATTAGAATCATGATAATGGGCTTGATATTGGCTTTATTCGAAAGACTGTTTTATGTCATTTATGTTTTAATATGATTACGGGCATATGAGCGCCGCGGCTGATGTAAACTGGGTGTCCAATTTTCGATCACATAAAGTTCTATACCTCTTAAAAAAACAGCCGTTACTATCAGTTCAGAGTAGGCACTAAAGCTATATTTCTTCTAGAACTGACCTTACCATTTCTCCTCAGGGGTTCAATGTCCAGCCTTCAATCAGGAACTTCTGGGTTCTCCTGCCTCAGCGGTAAGTCGGTGGCTAGTAGCTGCCCGTCCCGGTGATGCGAGACGCCGGCGAGGTACGCGCCCCCCGCCCTCGCGCGACTCTCCTGAGCTGGCTAAACGGCTACACGGCTTAACGGCTGAAAGTTTCGAACTCAACTGACACATCTAGCAGGTGACTTGAACATCTTTGGTGTTAGATTTAGACTTAGTTTAGTAGGCACTAAACGTTATATTAATAGTGACGTAAAAGTTTACGTTTCAATAATATTTAGTTCAAAGTTATTTCGTGTAATAGCTGTCGTGACGAATTTGAGTTGTTAACAGTGCTGATCTGTGAAAATCTTACTACGCGTCCTAAGTGGGTGATTTAACGTGACTGCGGTTGCGAAGCTATGCGGTGTGAATCAAGCCAACTCAACGTGATGCGGTGGCACTGTATAAAAAAATAGGAGTTTGCGCGAAAATATGACAACTACAGGCGACCGTTTAGCTTCGCGCATCGCCGCACCGCACTCACGTGCAGTTTTCCAAATTGCTTGTTTCAAACGCGCCGCATCGCTTCGTGATCGCGACCGCCTGTTATCGCCCACTGTGAGAACATATACAGTAAACTGTCAATAGTAACGTAAGCTTCAAATGTAATGACAGCTCACTGTATTTCTACAGTTCTACAGTCATTTTTTTACAGATTAGCTCGACAGTTTAGTAAATGTTTTAGTTCTAAGACCACTGTATTGTTTTTATTTTTAATGCAATTCTTCTAGGGGGTGGTAAATAAAATACAATTTAAAAGATTATATTTTTAATGTAATTATCGATGTTTCATCGATATAATAATATAGAGATATAGCTAATCGCATTATTTTGCGGGCATATTGACAGGTTAAGAGCAATGCTGATAGTTTTTGGGCAAAGTTGAAGATGTTACAGATAAAATTGTACATAATCTCTACGTTGACGCCTACTTTGCCCAGACATTGCCCACAAAACTTTGCCAGCTCAAAACATCGCATAATAAATATAACTCGATCTCATTGCGTCCCTGAATACCACGACATGTGTGTATTTACAGCTTTATATAAAGGCGAGTTCGGACGGGGTGACTTTTTGGCCACATATTTATATATAAACAAATTGTGATAGCGCATTATTTTAGTATTGGAAACTACTTGAAACTGAGTGGTAATTAAAATGCTCAGTAATGACGTAAAAGTTTTTTCTTTAGTAAAAATACGCGAATGATGGCAGGATAAGGTAGTGCATGAAATTATATGTAGACCTCGTCTTGTGGAAAAGTAGCATAATTCTTAATAAACTAATGCAAATTCTAATCTAGTGGTTTAACGATTGTGGCTAAACTCTCTTAGTACAATTTTAAATCTAAAAATCTGCCAATTATTAAGAAAAATCGCTTCGTCTGAACACACCACAACACACTGTGACTAATCATAGTTCTTATATAAATACTCTTCATTATCGTAGCCATAAAAAACAAACTAAAACGAAGCCAAACAAATTTCAATCTTAATCGAAGATAATAAAGTCTATTTTTCAATGAGTAGCGAAATATATTAATAAAAAGTTTGTATGTACATTTAATCGGTCGTAAATAACGCATGTTTATATACTTCGTGTATATGAAATTACAATAATTCAGTTACTAGTTGGCAATATTAGGTATAAGCGACATAATATGGCACAGTTACTATTTTGACTAAGGATTTCGTACCATAATACGGTTCTGTATTGTATAAAACTAGGTGTTGTCAGCGGCTTCGCCCGCGTGATATTGAAAAATCATCTCGAGGCAACATATTCCTAGGATAAAAAGTATCCTGTATGCTATTCCAGGATATAGTTCACCTATATATCAAGTTTCATCGAAATGCATTCAGTAGTTTTGCGTGAAAGAGTAACAAACAAACATTCATACATACAAACTTTCACGTTTATAATATTAGTAGGATCTTATAAAGACATCGTGTTGGATGTAGATGTTGAAGTAGTGATGGGTCGCCAATACATTCGTATTTACTGACCGTGTAAAGTTTCATAGTGTTGATTCCCACATATGTAGAGAGATTTATCAAGTAGAAAGACATAATGGCACGGTTGTCGCAGTGGTCGAGACATTGGCTGTTGCGGTGCGTGTCACAGGTTCGATTCACGTAAGGAGCAAACATTCCTGGTCTGGATGTCTTGTGAGTGTGATTACATGTTTTTAGCGCACCCACAATACAGGAGTAGCTTCTAGATTGGATTAAAGAAAAAAAAACTTAAAAAAAACAGTCTAAGCATGCGCTATCTACGTCCATCATATAAATGTACTAAATTGACAGATAATATATATATGTGTAGCCAAATTAAATGCTCAGAATTATATGTAAGGAACCACAAAAGTGTCGGGTACAAAATTGTGTAAGGAAAGTGGCTTTTAGTCCAGGAGCTAGTGAGATAAAGTGTCAAAATATATACGGATATCAAAAGCTAAAGTTTACTTTATTTTCTTTGCCTTTTGAGATGGTAGAAAATAGGGCAGAAGAATATTTTTATACACTCCTGACTTTTGATAAAGCTCCTGGCCTAATTTTGCCAGCGCGTGTCTCACTTGGCGATAAATCACATCAAATACAAAACATTTATTCCAAATAAACTATTTACAGGCCTTTTTGAATAGTCAAAGAGTCAGTCAGTCAAAAAAGGGAAGTTCAATTGCACATTCCAAAGCGTAGATCTCTATGGAGAAGAACGTGCAAGAAACTCCAAGGACATTAAAAAAAAGCACATTATTAGAAACAATATTTAATGAAACATTAACAATAACGACATTCTTATATAATTAAACTAAACGAATTTCTCATCTTAAGTCCATATATACGACCTGCCTTTTTCATCTGAACATTATATATTACTACCTACTGACAATTATTTTAAGGGAACATACTCTCAGGACAAAAAGTGTCCTATATGTGTATTCCAGGACAAGGTCTTGCCCTGTACCAAAATGTCATTCATATTCCGTTCAGCCGTTCAAGTGTGAAGAAGTAACAAACACACACACAAACTTAAGCCTTTATAATATTAGTGTTATACTGTTAACTCACAAAACATTCCTGGATTGTCTTCAAGTTTTCATGAGTGGTGTTCTGTTCTGCTTATGCAGGATTCTTCGAACAAGTCTGAAATCTCGGTTGGTTGAGAGAACGGCCCTGTAACGGAATCGAACTGACCTGGAACTTGGCTAGATATTATTTATTGAAGAATTCTTGTACACGCAATATAATAAAAAGTCAGTAAGTTAGTCAATAAATGCTAACAGTCCCTCTCGCTCCACCCAGAGCGGGCGAAGTTATAAGAGTGTTCCGGGTCTGGGTGTATTGTGTATGTGAGTTTACATTTTTGTAATAACACTGACGATACAGGAGTAATTCCTAGTATAGGCTTATGTATAACAAAATGAGAAATTCTATATATTATAACCTTTTCTTCGTCAACCGCAGTTTATTTCTCTCTCTAAACGGGAGTTATTTATCGCTAAGTGTTGCCACACGCAATATATTTACGTGAAGCGTAAGGATTGTAACTCAATATTTGAGTATTTGGTAGTGACGTCATAGGATAGTAGATCTAACTAACAGATTGCACATATTTTTCCGTACATAATAATTACATATGTATAGTTTTATATAGGTATATGGTACACTTGTTCAAGAATCATTCGGTTTTGCACTAAAAATACCACTTATGTGCTTGCTAGTAAAAATATGAAAAGAAAATTGTATTTTTGTGAAAATGATACTCAATTCACTTGTGTCCTTGCCGATCCAGTCTAAGGTTCTAGTATTTTAAGGAACGTTGAAATCTGTGAATAAAATCATATTTTAACAAATTATTGACATTCATTATCGAGTAGATGAAATTACAACTTAAATGTGAACGAAAATTGACCATTCTATATTGTTAGTACATAACCGAATAATTCTTGGACTAAAATATGTTACACATAAGCTAACTAAAATCACTATTTCAAAATAACTATCACATGTAGTAAAATTAGTTTATCTAAAACGCGTGTTACTGACAAAATGGATTTATCAAGTAACTAATAATAATTATGAAAATGAGATCAGTTGCTTCGATAATTTCAGACGACAATCTTTTATAATATTTTATAAGTGCAATATACTCATGCAATTTTTAACTTAATTTAACTTAGACTAGCTACTTCCAGCGGCTTTGATCGCATGAAAGTAGTCTGTTGTCTTCATACAAACTTTGGACCTCCGTTTCATCCCCTTAGGGGGGTGAATTCTGGGAAATCCTCTCTTAGTGCTCGCCTTCGTCATAAAAGGAAACCTTGTGCAAAATTTCACGCTCTTAGATCTTGTAGTTTCGACTGTACATTGATATGTCAGTCAGTTTCTCCTTTTATATAAAAACTAGCTGTCCCCTGCGGTTTCACCCGCATTTTTCGTTACTGCTCCGCTCCCGTGGGTCGTAGCGTGATGGTATATAGCCTATAACATTCCTCGATAAATGGGCTATCTAACACTGAAAGATTTTTTCAAATCGGACCAGTAGTTCCAGAGATTACCCCCTACATACAAACTTACAAATTTTACCTCTTTATAATATTAGTATAGATAATGATGATATTGATCACTTTTCACTTCTTTCCTTAACTTTGTTTAAACAAAACCAACCTTCAAAGATACACAGTAATAAAAGAGCCTTCAATATTCCAACACCTATCGATAAATTACTGATCAAGCTCCCGCAATGCATTTTAAACCTCACATTGTTGGAATAGAGTTCAAATTGATTTATCGGGTGAGTAATTATTATTAAAATCAATTATTTTTCAATTAATGTTGGGTGGGATTGATATCTGATTACCGCCGGTAGGTGGCGCTCTGTCGTTATGTAATCAAGGTTTTTAATGAAGAAATCCTGCGAAGTGTAGTACATACTAATTAGTTATAGCGCTACACGGCAAAGCGGAGGCTGGGGTTTGTACCTACTCGTAGCGAATTTCATCTGTGAGGTTTAGATGGAAGTCATTAAATAATTCTTTGCATTTTGTACAGTTACAGTAATATAAACCTGCATTAGTTTGTGGGTGATTTCTGTCAAAAATTACAATTTTATAATTCCTCTAAAAATGGTTCCATGAAAATTTACTTTGAGAGATATTTTTATAGCATTTATTTTTTGTTCTGTAATAGTAATGCTAGACAGCAACTTTAGACAACAGTTTATATTTTTTGAATACCTAATTAAAAAATAATTGATTATAATTAAATTCTAATTAAACTAGAAAAAAACATCAGCCTCATTATTTTTGTAAATATATTTTATATGCTATATACAATAAAAACTGACTTTATGTGATTGTCATAAAAGTTTAATTTCATTGCAATATTATTTCAAAAGCAAGTCTACCTTACTATCTACTTAATATAACATTACCAGTAAAACGGTAGCTTACATTCTATTTTGAATCCTAAAACAATTAACTAGAAGTGTTTTTAGTTTTTTCTGAATATAATTATGTTTATTCCTATTTAAATACATATTGATTTGAATAACACACGGTTTTTTTTACATAGCATGGGTAGGATGACAGCAGGACGAAAATATACTTCTTCAAAATGAGAGCAAAGGATAGGTAGCTACATTGTACGAATCTGACAGCTGTCAACCGCACCATCTTATAACAATTGTAGTGTAATCTCAAAAAATCGAAACTATATTGATTTTTTGTCTTTTCAATCGGGAATTACTTACTAAAATAGCCAAGTTACATTTTTGTGTTAGATCACATTTTCAAAAAGCGAGCGTACTCATTACAAACTTATTTAAAAGTACAGTATATCCGAAATATTTCGACCGCTCTGAACTTCGAACAATTGCTTGCGCAGTAATTTCTTTTTAAGAAACAAAGTATGGCAAACGCGTATTGCGTGTTTTTCGAGTAATACACCAACTTCAGAGTGGTCTATATATACGTTGACAGTACTGTTATAGTAATAATAATACAAGTAATAAAACTTTAGTTTTTTTTATCAATGATGCAAGCAAATTGGCTTTAACACTTGTAGGTACGGTGCATATCGCTTGAGCAAGTTTTGGAATTGAAATAATGCAGTGTAATAATATTTTAATACAGATTGTAAATAATAAAAAAGTTGTAAAATATGCTAGCATTTGGTACAGGGATATTTGTATTTATTTTTACTGTGTTATTTTATTTCAAGCACAATTTTACGGATAGCAATAACAGATCTGATTTCTTTTTACAATACTGATGTTATATATTTTGTTATTATAGGTTTTTTCTTTCCTTTTGGATTATTTGTACTTTGTAAAGTGACAGTTAAAATTGTTCTTAGTACGTAGTGTTGTAATCTAATTAGTGAATAGTGTTGGTCTTAATCTGTTATTAGGACTTACAATATTGAATTGAGATTTTACGAACTTTAGAAATTGTCTCGATCTATCTTTAAAATCTACTACAACATTCTACTACACATACTAAATAATTAGTTTATAATAATTAGTTGTGTGATGTCTTATCGATTCTACTAAATCCATTTTAGTCGAATAATTTTAGTAGATAATTCTATCGACTAATTATTACTTTTAAGTAATGGAATTCTTTAGCGTTGTGAATGAGCAATTTATTTTATTAGTTTGTAAGTCACAAAATAAATGAATATATATATAGAAAGATAAAACAATATTAATGTAAGCGCGAAGTTGATCCTATCGAAGTGTTATTTATTTAAGGATTTCACGTTAAGAACAATAAATATAATGTTAGTAGAATTTATTGAATTATTGAAATAAAAATCTAAATGATAAATGGATACTGTCGTTTTATTTTGTGCACAAAATATTATTATAAACACCAGTCAGTCGATTCGTGCTGTCTGCTCCCTAGCACTTAGATCTTAGATCTACAAGGTCTAACAGCTAGTTTCTTCATCTAAGGTAACAGCCAAAGTAACATCATCATCTGCCTAGCCTTTTTCCAACTATATTGGGGTCGGCTTCCAGTCAAGCCGGATTTAGCTGAATACCAGTATTTTACGAGGAACGGCTGCCTACCAGACCTCCACAACCCATTAACTGGGGTAATACGGTATTTCATGGCAAGACTGGAGTCAGATTTACTGGCTTCTGACTATCCGTAACGACTGCCAAAGATCTACAAATGACAGCCGGGACCTACAGCTTAACGTGCTAAAACCATCCACTAACGAAGAAGAAAAATAGGTAGATTGGTTCAATATTAAGTCTCAAGTCAGAATGTCCTCGTAGTCCTACTGCCTGTCCAATGCATCGAACCCAGAGTCGCCTGTTTGGTATTCGTACTTTCAACCACTATACCAACACAAGAATCAAAGTGCAGAAAATGTAGAACAAAGAAAAACGCATAAGAATTTTGCAATTCGAGATTTATCGAGCTCGTGATTTTTATTACTTAGTATATTGGATGCCAAGTAACAGTCATTGTCCATCGCGATATTGTAATATATATAGCAGAAAATTTATACGCGATAACTTCAGTTTATGGGCTTAAAAAAAACTGAGTAAGTAGGTTGTAGTGAATATGGGAGGACTGGAATAGACAAAAGAGTCACTGTGCTTTAGAAAAACGGGTAAATAAAAGAATATTGGTAGGTTTTAGTCAGTAAAGGATAGAAGTCGTTTGATAATTTTCAAAAGTTTTGCTGCAGTGGAGACCAACATTTTACCTATAAGTCTGGATGTTAATCAACTAACAAATAATGAACGCATGTGGAAGCAACTTAGTACACAAGTAGACAATGTCCTAAATCGGGCTAGAAGTAGAAAGGAACTAATTCAGCCTGAGAGAGAGACTATGGTAGAGCGTACGAATGTGTCACTTCAGGGAGCCTCTGGGGCGAAGCCAATCTTGTGTCAAAAAGATACTCCTAGGAAAACATGCTCCATCGTCGACCACATCATCGCTTACCATCAGGTGAGATAGTGGTCAAATGTGAGCCTATCAATAATAACAAAAAATGATGTCAAGTTTACTGCAGACTAAGTACCGATATGGTGTGGCCACCCTCAGGGATTTAATTTTGATAACTCAAGAAATCGGTCATCTCATATAAGAATGTGTCGGTCAGTGGTTCAGAAATTATAAGTTTATCCCTTAAATCCCTGAAGGTGGCCTATCTGGGGAGAGTCTCCCTGGGTCTCCCTGTCTTGGCTACATTCAGATGCCGCTTCAAACGCAAAAACTGTACTCTTTTGTTTTGCATAGGCTCGTATTTGATTAGATGAGATCATCTAATTGTAAGCGATGATGTGGCCGATGATGAAGTATGCTTGCCTAGAAGTAACCTATTAACTCTTGATATAAAGAGAATACTTGTTTGTAAACTGGCGTGTGGCGTTCATAATGATACACATGCGTATGTATCTATGTATTCTCTATCGAGCGACCTCCATAACCCAGTTACTGGGTAATACTATGCTCCTTGGCACGAATGGAGATTGTCTGACTACTGACTATCTATAACGGGGGTAAAGATGTTCAAATGACAGCTAGCACCAGAGGCCTAAAGAGTTTTCGATGGGGTCTCAGCACGTAATGGATGGTCTCCCAGCCTCAAATCTGCCATGCCATTTTTTTTTAGATGGGACTCATCAAATAATTTCTTCCGCTCTGGGTGGACTGAGAGGACGTGTCAGAGTTTAACTTATTAAACCCACTCAGATGCCCTTTGCGTTTCAGGACCGCAGTAACTCTTTCGATCATCCCTACAAGCTGGCATGATGAGGATTATTTTATGAGATGATGATAAGCGTGTAGAAAATTATGATGATTAAATACCTATCTTTCCAGAACTTTCCTTAGCCATTAGAGGGAGGATCCACCGACTAGACGGGTGTTGAGCCTGGTTCGGGCCCGATAGTTAATTTCGGACTGTCGTACCCAGTCGTACCTATATATTCTAATTGCCACAGTACTCTAAGTACCGTGATGCAGGATAGTTCATATCTGGTGACATAGATATCGCTACATCACTCCCTTCCAATAAATCTGGCTCCAGTCTTGCCATGAAGTACCGTGTTATTCCAGTTAATGGGTTGTGGAGGTCTGGTAGGCAGCCGCTCCTCGTAAAATACTGGCTTGACTGGAAACCGACCCCAATATAGTTGGGAAAAGGCTAGGTAGACGATGGCATCACTCCAGACATTGGAGATCGATGGTTTTTGATACTTCGAGATGGGTCCATAGGTTCCAAGCCTGTAGAATGTTGGTTCCAATGCATCAGAACCGGTAAGTATCCACGGCCTGTACATTATAGTCCACACACAAAAGTACTTGTAGCTAAGTAAAGTGATTGCTATTGCAACCAGCTATCACACTGAAATTTATTACTTCAAGTATGCTAGAGAGTATGAAATATTTTATAGCTGCGATAAGGCGGCGGACAATTTTACGCCATGAGAAAATTCGCGTTTTTTCTATATATTGAACTTTGTTGTGCGTTGCGCAAACGGAATAATGTTACTTGTGTACCTACTACTCTTTGCTTCAAGGTTTCTTAAGTCGTGTTGCTAACCAAACCGTATGGATGCTTAACCTCGATAAATAAAGCTTAGGTACTGAAATTTAATCTTACTTTTGCTTCCTGGCATTATAGTAAGAGTTTTGGGTATGTAGGTCGCTTGGGCTACTTAGTACCTTCAAGGATAAGTCCAGGAATGTAGAACTATTACCTCACTAAACCCCGTAGTTGACTATCAGTGTATGGAAGGGGCTCCACTATCCGTTAAAAGTCCGCTTTCAAAATCCTGAGGCGACTGTAAGAGGGTCTGGGGAAAGATGGAGTTGATAATTCTTAGAATCGATATACTTAGATAGATAGACTTATTGATTGTCGGCACACCTTCAAACTGATTATTATGACTTAATAGCTTTTGCCAGCGCCTTCTTCCGTGTGAAAACAGGTCATATAAACTGGCAGTCGCAAATTCCCATTCATCCTTTTAGGGGGTGATTTTAGGAAAATCCTAGTGCTCACGAACGTTATTTAATAAAAGGAAACTTTGTGTAAAACTTCACACTCCTAAAACAGGGACCATTAGTGGGACCAGTAATTTTGGCTGTGTGTTCATATGTTAGTCAGTCCTATTCACGTTATGTTAAGTCAAACAAGAAGCGACTGAATATAGCCACATGGGCCGATTTCGAAGGTTAAACACCGGTCGGACTTTGGATGGGTCGCTTCGCAGTCCAAGCTCGCGCCTATGGTGCGGTGAATGGAAATCAGGGTGATACTTAGTTGGTAAGTTTCAACCACTACAACATTGAATTACCTACTTGAAGCGACATTATTATCGTCTTATAATGTTCCCACTGTTGGGACTCAGGCCTCCTCTCTAGGAGAAGGAATGGGCCATAATCCACCGCGCGAGCCCAGTGCGGATTGGTGGATGTCACATGTCTTCGAATTTTTGGTTCTAGGACATGCCGGTTTCCTCACGATGTTTTCCAAAAATTAAAGCGCCTGACTGGGTTTGAACCCGCGACCTACAACTTGCAAATCGGGGCAGTTACCACTGGGCCACCACTGCTCTCAGCGAGCGCGAGATAATATTTTTAATGGGTATCATTTAAACTGTCGCCAATTTAATTCGTTTTGTGTTTCCTAAATAATAAGCTTTGTCCTCAAAATAGTAGATTTGTCGCCAAAATGTAGTCACCAAACAACGTAAAATCTATTCTCCAATAAATCATCTAAAATCATGGAGATATAGGATCTAGTACCAAATAATTGTTTTTGTACATATTATAATAGGTTTGTCCTAATAAGGATTTAAGCAAACTAATTGAAAGAGATCACCAAGTGTGTTACTACAAAATTTCATAAAGTTCCAAAAAACTAATTGTTGTCGTCATCATCGTTTCAACCAAAAGAGTCTACTACTTAGTATAGTATATTATAACGGGCTGGTATCCGCAACTCCACGACTAAAGCGCGTATTTTGCGTATGGGTGGGACAAAAGTGTTATTCGATCCACCCCAGCTCCTCTAGAAGGGCCAGCAGCGCCTTCCCGGGCGCCGGTCGTTGTGGTTTTTTTTTTCTTTCGTTAGGGGAATCATCAGAATGACTTCTCCCACTCTAGGGCGGAGCGGGAAGGCGTGTGAGCCTCTTACTGACTAAACCCCTACCCTGTTCCTTCGTTGCCTTCGATCTGGGGGACACGGTGATAACCTTTTCAATTTTCCGTGTTCGGTCCTACCAGGCCCCTACAGTTTGCTGACATCTCATGGCATCGTATGATCATCGTAGGTAGTTACGAGTACTTATGACACATCGTTGAGGATGGAAAGCGCGCCAATTTGTCTCCGCCTCTTTGAACATATTTTCAAGAAAATTATAAATTGATGTATTAAATTGGTAAGGAATACTATTATTTTAATAACCGAACGAAATAAAATGTAACTACTTTATTGGTGACAAAATAACAAATAAAAAGGAGTTACAGTCAGGGATTGATAATTAATCGATTTATTTGGCGACAGATCTACCATTTTGGCGACAAATCTATCATTTTGGCGACAGATCTACCAGTTTGGCGACAGATCTACCATTCTGAGCACAAAGCTATTAATTTTGTAATAAAACTATTATTATAAGAACGAAGTTTTATTTTATTGGTGATCCATCTCTTATTTTTTGATAATTCATACCTGGATACACTTTTTGTTTATCTGAGAACGAAAATATTTCGTGGCGATAGATCTATTAATTAGGTAATACAACTTGATGACAAATATAAAGTTTGGTGACAGAAAATATATTCCCATTTTTAATTACCTTAGCAACATATAAGATGACGTATTTAAGACAAAGAAGTGTAACTGTTAGGTAATATCACAGCTGTATCCGCGAATACGAGGTTCTTGGCAATTTGAATCGAAGGTCAGACATACGCTGGTCATTACTATACCTAATTGAATTGAATATTGGATCCAATTTAGTTCAAGTAATAGTAATAATAATTCAACTTGAAGTCACCCAAAGGAGAATGGAAAGGGCTATGCTCGGAATTTCCTAGCTTGCGTAATCACAACAGGAATGAAGATATCCACAGCAAAACCCAGATTAACGTAGCCCGAATAATCCCGGCCGCTGTGGGACATTGCTCATAGAATAAATGGTCGGCTGTTGGGGCCGAAAGGTTCTAGAGTGGCGGCCACGTACCGGAAGACGTAGCGTTGGAAGGCCTCCCATAAGATGGACCGATGACCTAGTTAGAATTGTGTGAACTGGATGGATGCGAGACGCACAGGACCGGTCATTATGGCGATATTTTTTGGGGGCCTATCTTTCGGCTGAAATAATGATGAGTTCAACTTTACTGGGTTCAGTCAAGCCACGACTGCCTTAGTACGGTGACCTGACCGAAACATGGAACCTGTAAAGATTGACGAAGACGAGAAAGAGGTTCTGACTGAAATCGGATCACTAAGCATGAGTGTTACAGATAAAGATTTGTTAAGAAGCAAAGGGATAAAGAAAGAAAAAAAACCGGCCAAGTGCGAGTCGGACTCGCACACTGAGGTACCAACCTACCTATGAAAACAGTTCAATTTTCGAATCGCGTCTGGAAGATTTTTCAAAAAAAATCTTGTGACGTAACAACAAATTTTCAGTTTTCAGACTTATCCCTATATTAGTGCTATAATACCTTGCATTGTGCCACATTTCAAGATTCTAGGTCAACGGGAAGTACCCTATGAATTTTGATTCCTTTGATAGTGTCGAAATGTATGTTTTTAACCGACTTCAAAAAAAGGAGGAGGTTCTCAATTCGACTGAATTTTTTTTTTTTTTTTTTATGTTTGTTACCTCATAACTTGCGACTGGGTGAACCGATTTTCATGATTCTTTTTTTATTTGAAAGCTGGTGCTTCCCGTGTAGTCCCATTGTCACCATTTCAATATCTGATGATGGGATCTTGTAGAAATCGGGGGAACTCTTCAATAAATGATAGCAGATTAACCGCGATTGTTGCTATAGCATATCTAAGCATAGGAGCTCGTGGCTAGATAATAACAGCCACACAGGTCGATCTTCAAGGTTAAGCAACGCTTGCCTAGGTTGGTCTGTGGATGTGTGACCATCTTTACATAACGAGTTTCCTCCGTGCCTTGGAAAGCACGTTAAGCCGTTGGTCCCGGCTGTCATTTGGAGACCTTTGGCAGTCGTTACGGATAGTCAGAAGCCAGTAAAAATCTGACTCCAGTCTTGACAGTACCGTGTTACCCCAGTTAATGGGTTGTGGAGGTCTGGTAGGTAGCCGCACCTCGTAAAATACTGCTATTCAGCTAAATCCATCTTGACTGGAAGCCGACCCCAATATAGTTGGGAAAAGGCTAGGCAGATGTTTACGCCATCACACAACATAATATCACGCCTGTACTCACTACAAAGGTTATAAAAACAATCCCGAAAAAGAAATGTTCAAGGGCACTTACGTTTTACAAAAAACGCAATACTGAAACTAAAATAAAAATAATTAGATGTTTGCTCTGATGAGACATTCGGTTATATGAACAAAACTCTTCAAATTTCATGCGTCCTAATTACGTTAGCAGATCCGTGATCGCGGTACTGTCCCTGAGTAACCGTGACCCTGGAACGTAAAGGGCTATTGAAGGAACACTGTGGATGAGTATGACAGTAGTATGACTGTCAGTACAAGTCTGACAGTCCCTCCACCCAGGGTGGGAGGACTCATTGGATGATTTTGCCTCGTAAATAAAAGGTGTATTATGACTTACTTATGTACTACTGACTTACTTATCTACCTTCATTATCGGAAGATTTCGTAGTCTTGTCATTTCCTGCAACGATCTATCGTCGTGTGGTTTATTTAATAATTTGTTGGCGTCCAGATCCGATAACACTATGCCTGCCAAACTTTTGACACGACTTAGGGCCTGTTTCACAATGTCCGAGTAGGCACTACTCACTGAATAAATTCAAAAATGTGACAGAATTTGTATGAAATTATCTGTCAAGTAAGATACTCGAAACTTAATCATAGGTGGTGAAATAGGCCCTTAGTGCAATATACTCCTTTGTTTCATTTAAACGGCGCAGTCTCTATGAGCAGCGCGTTTAGTAGGTCTACCCATACTCAAATAAGTAATTAGTGTCCATCAGATTCACTAAAAATCAAGAAATAAAAACCATTTTAACAAAAAAAAAACACCGACTTCAAAAAATAAATAAGTATTCCAAAACAAATTAATATGCACTAAAAAGTAAAAAAATAATTGCGTATTTTTATAAGCTTACAATTATTTTTATTTTTGGAGTCGGTGTCAGCCAAGGAAACGCCAACAACCTAGCAATAATAATACCAACTTACTAACAATTAAGTACAACTACTTACAACTGGTGTAACACTGTGATGTTTTGTAGTGATAATAAATAACAAACGTATCTTAGTTGGCTTACACTGACTCCAAAAATAAAAATAATTGTAAGCTTATAAAAATACGCAATTATTTTTTTACTTTTAAGTGCATATTAATTCATGAATCCCCGACCGGTCTCATTGGGCCGCGCTGTTATTGTCTTACTATTATGTCTCGTTTCGCGGGTATTGATAGGTTAATTTGTTTTGGAATACTTATTTTTTTTTTTGCAACATAAACGGGCGTATCTTTTTTCCTGTCAACGTACAAGTTTGATTTTTGCACAGTTTCAAGGGACCGCGGATTTGAGTACTTACCTATATATGAAATGGATACTGAAAAGACAGATTAAAGAGAATTAAACTCCTTAGTGTCCATTATGTTTAGGGGAAAGCGACATGGTCGTCATTTCGCTTTTCCCACACGCAGCCCGCGAAATTCAAATCGTCTTAAATTTTATTTACGACCGTAACATGTATTTATTTACGGAATTATAATCATTAAAAGCATCAATACAACTCTCTCAATTCAGCTAACCCTATTAAATATCTTTTTCACCTCAGCACCTCAAACAAGTATGTTTTGCAGTTTAAAGACAGTGAGCAAAATTCGATTTTTTTTTTTTTTTTTTTTTTTCCTCTTCTTTGGCTTCGCACGGTTTGTGCATTCAGCCAATGTCACGTCAAGTTGTATTTCGTTCAAAGTTAGGGAAACCAAAATATAAGAATAAAAATATTAAATTGAGCGGAATTTAGGAAAGGATATATAGGATCAGTTTTAATGGTGATAATAACATGGATTAATGGAGCAAATTACAATGATGAAAATTACAGTTTAATATTATTTAAGATGATGAATGAGGCTATACATTTATACACTGGAAAGCTATTAGTACAAAGTAAAGAAAGTATTGAGGTAGGAAAAGGAATACGAAGGGACAAGAGGTTACAGAGAAAGGAGGAACGGTCAAGTAAAGGACAGGAGAAAAATATGTGGTTTAAGTCACCAAGGTCTGTGCCACACGAGCAATTGGGGTCGTCTATGATGTGTAGTTTGGCAAGGTGGACTGGAGAGCAAACATGGCCCAGTCTCAACCGTATTAAAATAGAGGTCTCCACCTTACCAAACTTTGCCCTGCCAAACCACGGTTTTTCCGGAATCTCGGGTTGAATAAAAGAAAAGTAACGGCCCTTGGATTTGCTGCTGATATCCCAAGCTACCTTCCAAGTATCCCGAAGAAAATTCCTTGGCAACGTCTCAAGGTCATAGCCAAAGTTCGTATAAGGAACTAGGTCCCCACATTGCACCGCATCACCAGCGAGGGCATCAGCTACAACATTGCCATGGATTCCAGAATGGCCCGGAATCCATGCAAATTGCAGTGTGATACCCTCAGAAATTGTTCTGAACGCCAATTCTCTTATTGCATAAATTATAGGAGACTGTACTTTGTGTCTGAAAGGGGATTTACCTATGGCTAGAAGAGCACTCTGTGAATCGGTAAAAATTAAACATTTTTTGAGCTTAAAAACACGTGCATATTCTAAAGCTTTTAGAATTCCAAAACATTCGCCCGTAAAAACGGAAGTCTCCGGAGGCAGTTTTATTTTTTGAACGATGTTGTATTGAGTATGGTAGGTACCAATACCAACACAACCCGTCAGGGAACGCTTGGCAGCATCCGTAAAAATATGGTGGAAGTCTGAATGTTCAATCAGAAATATATTAAAACTTAAATGACAATCGGGATCTGATTTACTTACACAATTAAATTCAATATTGGGATTGAACAGTAAACTCTCATAACTATTATTAAAAAGGGGCAATTTATTTGAACGGTGAATAGGCGAAGAAAGCGAGAGGTATTTTTTATAGCTTTCAACCAAACATGGAGCACGTTTATGGGACCAGTAAACTGAAGATTCAATTTGTAACATTAAAGATTCCAGTTTAGGAATGAGAGGGTGATTTGAGAACTGAAGAATCCGGAATAAATATTTGTCAGACAGGAATTGTCTTCTAAGGCTTAAAGGAGCTTCCCCGCATTCGATTTGCAGTGCATTAATAGGACTAGATTTCATGGCACCCGAAATAATACGTAATGCTTTTGATTGGATCAGATCCAATTTTTTAAAAGCCATAACACTACCAGGTTCTAAAACGAACAATCCATAGTCCAGAGTGCTTCTGATGATTGCGTTGTAAATGAGTTTCAATGAAAAGGGATGTGCACCCCACCACACACCTGAGAGGCATCTGAGCATGTTTAAGTGATTTTCACATTTATTAACAATATAGTCACAATGAGGAACACAGCTTAATTTTGAGTCAAATATTACACCTAGATATTTGAATTTATCTTCAACTGGAATAAGTGTTCCCTTGTAGAATAGGTTAACTAAGGGAATATTTCTCTTCCTGGTGAATAAAACAGCCGCACTTTTAGACGCAGACAGGTCCAAACCGTTTAAATCTAACCATGACTCTAAAGTAGACAAAGCAGAATTAATAACATCGCTAGCTTGTTCAATAGATTGACTTGAAAAATATAATAATAAATCGTCAGCGTATTGAAGAACCTTGACATGATTACTAGTTAAAGAAGAGTCCAAATCAAAAGTGTAAATATTGTACAGAAGGGGACTGAGTACAGAACCCTGTGGCAGACCTCTCCATACAAGATGAGAGACATCATGATCTCCTATTAACATGTTAACAGAGCGTTCAGTCAGGATGTTAATAATGAAATTAGTTAAATTCAAGGGAACCTCTAAGGCTTTTAATTTATTTTGTAAAACTGATAATACGACATTATCATAAGCTGCATTAATATCTAGAAAAACTGCAATGGTGGATTGGTTATTAGAAAAGGATAACCGAATATCGGATGAAAAAATACTTAAGCAGTCAGTGGTGCTTTTACCTTTTCTAAAGCCATATTGTGATTCCGCCAAAAGACCCTTACTTTCAACATACCATTCTAGCCGATTCTTTATTAGGTGTTCAGCTAGTTTCATCAGAATTGAAGACAAAACTATGGGCCGGTACGAGGAAGCATCAGATGGAGTTTTATTTGGTTTAAGGAATGGCAACACCATTTGATGTTTCCATTCAACAGGGATGTTTCCTGTTTTCATAATAGAATTAATGAGGTCTAAATAATAATTGAGAACATTGTCATTTAAATTAGCAAAAAAGGAATACGGGATACCATCAATGCCCGGCGCAGAATCCTTTGTTCTATGAATAACACCCTTTAATTCAGTGAGAGAGAATGGGAGATCTAGCGTCGTATGTGTGTCTGAAGTGACTTGGTTATTGGTTAAGGGAGACAAGTTAAGGTTAATAGCCTCAGGAACCCAAGGAGGAGCCAATTTGTCTAAAAATTCGCTGGCTAATGAGTCAGGAATAGGAGAAGAATTATGATAAATGGACCTAAATCTACGAATATTGCGCCAGACAGTCGTAGGATGAGTATTCGGTGAAATTGCTGAGCAAAAGTTACGCCAGGATTCAAATTTTTTCTTCTTAAATACCTTAGAAATTTCCTTATTTAAGTTAGTAAGGGTTACAAAATTAATATCCGACATATCAAGGTTATAACTGAGTTCAGCCTCTCTACGTTTTTCAATCAATTCTGTGCACTCAGAGTCCCACCATGGAGGCGAAGGAATTGTGCTCCTGTTGTTATTTTTTACAGGGAAAACATCATTCGCCGCTGCAATTAATATGTGTGCTAAAGCTTCAGCACAACTTTTTTCATTACCATCAGAAATAACAGGCAAGGAGCAAAGTTTACTATCGACAATGTTTCTAAATTTGTCCCAGTCATTATTATTTCTATCAGGAAGTTTATGTTTTAAGTTTGATCTCCTTATTGGTGCCTTTGCATTGGAAAAAGGATAAGATATAACTATTGGGAAATGGTCACTACCATATGTGGAGGTTAGAATATCCCAAGTCAATGAAGAAGCTAAGCTTGGTGAACAGATAGATAGGTCAATTGCACTTTGGTTCTGATTGGGACCACAGCGACGTGTAGCAGCTCCTGTGTTTAAGATGCATAAATTATGTAAATCTATTATATCTAGTAATTCATCCCCATAACAAGTAGAAGTTGAACAACCCCATGATTGGTGATGGCAATTAAGATCGCCTAATATTAAAAATGGTTTTGGAAGAAAGGAAAACAGATCTTTTATCTCTTGCAGAACTGGAGTAGAGGGGTGAGGAACATAAATGGAAACAAGGCATATATGTTGAAGTTTAATGGCTACAATTGAGATTTCCTCACTGTGAGGAGGCAATCTAATATTAGAAAATGGGATAGAATTCTTGATAAGTATAGCTACTCCACCATACCCATCAGATCTGTCCTCTCTAATGGTTAAATAACCATTTAATTTAAAAATGTTACTTGGTTTGAGCCAAGTCTCTGCCAAGGCAAAGACAAATGGATCATATTTGTTTAGAAGATGTATAACTTCACTTTTTTTGTTAATGAGACTGCGGCAGTTCCACTGGATTATTTTGGTGTTGTCCATTATGAATTGATTGAGATGTATTGCAAGATGGGGCTGCGTTGGACGGTGAGAAATTAAACTGAGAGAGAAGATTATGTAGTGCGGAAAGAAAATCATTTAAAGAAAAATTTGTGTCTTTGAAGTCATTATTATGATTGTTAGAAATAACACAACCATTTGATGGCTGGGGAATATTCCAATCTTTAATGATGGCATTATGAGCCTCTTTATTATAGCCTTGTATAGATTTAGGAGGGGAATGAGGTTTGAGAAAGACAGTCTTTTTATAGCTACTTGGAGCAGGTGTATTATTAGGTGAAGGGACTGGAGGAATATTAGCAAAGTTTTTGGAGGGAGAGGATAAAAGTGCATTAGCATATGATTTTGTAACTGGGGGATGAACTTTTGCAGCTTCAGCATATGAAACAGAACTTTGTGCCATGTAAGTTTTAATTAATTTTTGCCTGCAGAATTCTGGGCAAGATTTATTAATAGCAAAATGAACCCCAGAGCAAAGGCAGCAATATGTACTTTCTTGTTCTCTATCGCAACTGTCCCCAGTATGGCCTTGGCCACATTTATAGCAACGGGGTTTAGACCTGCACTGAATTCTAGTGTGGCCAAACCTACAACAATTGAAGCACTGTATGGTAGGAAAAATATATAACTCTACAGGTAAAGCATTATAGCACATAAAAACTCTTTTTGGTAAGATCTGCCCATCAAATGTAACAACTATGGATTGGGATGGTTTCCAAATAGTTGAACCATCAACAATGGTTTTAAAATTAAGACGTCTTACTTTTAAAATTGGACCACAACCTATTGGTACTGTTATATTATCTATAACTTCCTCCGGAGACCATTCTGCAGGAACACCGCGTACTAATCCCATCCTAGTTACGTTAAAAGTAGGTATAAAAGCTTTAAAGTTGTGTTTTTCCAGACTATTATGTGTAATAAAAGAATTCGCGTCTAGGAAACTAGAAAAAGATAATGAAATCTTATTGCGTCCGATTTTTTTGACGCTACCATTTATTATATTTTGGAAGTCGTTGTGTTTTAAAAACTTCCCAAATGTGATTGGGTGCAATGTCGTACCATCATCTGGTGAAGTTATTATTTTTTGTACATGTATTACAAAAGGCGCGCTATCCGTTTTATCGTAGGTTTTTCTACCAATCTGAGTGGGAATAACCATGGAAGGAGCAGAAATATCATTAGGCAATACATTAGATATAATATTTTCAGAATGGATGGGTGCAGATTCCACAGCTTGAGCAGATTGTGACTCCATACAACCACAACCCGAAGACTCGGAACCGCCGTGGTGTTTACGGGTACGACGACGCTTATTACAGTGCTTACAGACATGCATGCGACTTCTTTTTAAATTCCGAGCAGAAGACGATCCATCAGTGTCCATTCCCGATTCATTATTGGATTGAACTGTGACAAAAACGCCGGCCGGGGGAACAAAGTCCCCCGGGTCGGGCGGATCTTTCATCCTTAACGTTAAAAACTAAATAATTGAAGAAACTTACCACTACCGAAGAGTGTACAAAACTAAATTTTAATTCTAACTACTACTACTACTAATCTTATATATAATTGTAAACTTTTTCCCAATAAATATTATAAAAAAATTGTTTTGAATTTTAAATCAAAAAATACGCGCCCGCCAAGTTGGAAGTTTCCCGCGCTTTTTTCAAAATTCGATTTTGCTGCGAGCGTGAGACAAAGTAACTTTTTAATTATTTTTTTTAAATGCCGAGTCAGTGCTGGGTCTACTCACAACATTCGAAAGATTTGAACTTCACTTTGTTCTGTCACTTTCACTTCGATACGAAAAGAGCGAGAGATAGAAACAAGTCGATTCAAAATTCGATTTTCAAATTCCATATATTAATAGGCTCAAAAAAGAAACCAACAATAAAACGTTCGGAAACACGTCACCTATAAAATTTCAAATCAAGGTGTAGATGTAATTATTATACTTTTCTCTTAATAATCGAATTATATTTTTTTATGATCAAGTAAAGAGATGTTGAATTAAAAAATACGAAGTTTATCATGTATCTACATAATTATTGAAAGTTTTAACAATCTTTATTGTGACAGAATAATTTAGTAATAGTGCAATTTCCGAACGCATCTTTAAAAAATAGCGGGCTTTAATTTTTTATTGTTTTCTTCTTCTGTTCGCTGGCTACAAAGTGCGATACACGTTGTATATTATTATTTTATATCGGTTCCAAATAAAACTGTTACTTTTAATTTGCAAAACTGCAATAATTTTACTTTTAATTTTTACAAATATACATGTGGTTTAAATATTACCAAGTTGTATTTTTTATTACCTTTACATTATTTGTTCTCGCTGCTGAAGTGAAAAGTTGTATGTGCTACACGAGAGCAAAGTTATTTGCATCTCGTGTCTTTGAATCCCTCGCTGCACTCAGGATTCTAACCTAGAATCACTCGCTACGCTCGTGATTCAAATATATGTAGAATCCTTCGCTTACTCGGGATTCAAAATCAACACTCGCGGCAAAAACCGACTTTGCTCTCTTGTTGCACAAATAACTATTTCGTGCAATAGTCATTCAATAGGGTTAAGTAGACGAACTGAGAGTTGTATTGATGGTTTTATGATTATAACTCATTATGGTCGCATATTAAATTTTGAATAAGCATAGAATCTATATTACAATACCTACAGTCAACAAACTTATTTTTATTTCATCATTCAGTCAACAAACTTATTACAATAATTGTTCAATCCCGGCTATATCGAGACAAAGTCATTTCAACAATCCTAGCATAAAAACATAGAAAGTACTTTAGATATCCCCATCCCGAGCTAAAGCTGTCGAAATCTGTGTGGATTTTAAACCATGTAGCCCATTTCTTCGTCTCTCAAACCTCAATCCATGTATTACCTACTTCCCGCAAACATATTTTTTTATAGGATTTATTGTTCTGCCTATTTTTTGTTGGCTGTCATTTTGGATCTTTGGCAGTCGTTACGAATAGTCAGAAGCCAGTAAATCTGACTCCAATCTTGCCATCAAGTACCGTGTTACACCAGTTAATGGGTTGTGGAGGTCTGCTGGGCAGCCGCTCCTCGTAAAATACAGGTATTCAGCTAAATCCAACTTGATTGGAAGTCGACCCCGATATAGTTGGAAAAAGGCTAGGTAGATGATGTTGAATAATTTCTATAAAAAATCGGCCAAGTTCAATTCGGACGAGTTCCGTACCGTTCCTACCAAAAAACGATAATAATATAATCACATTTTTGTATGAGAGCCCCAGTCGATTACGTTTTTTATATGGGAGCCAATATTTGGTTTTATTCTGTTTTTAGTTATAACGCCAACAGAAATACATCATCTGTGAAAATTTCTAGCTATCACTGTTCAGACAGACGCCTGAGTCTTAGTAGTTGGCCCCTTTCTTTACGAAACCCTAAAAACTATACGTAGCATTAATGTCGCATGGTTGCATGGCACCTGTCTGCGGGACCCTCGACGCTGACCACACACGTCGCGGCCTCCACAAAGTGGCCAGCGCCATCTTTGTCCACAATAGTGTCAAGCTATTAACCCCACGCTCAGAATAGGGTACCGTATGTTCAAACAAAGTGTGCGCACATGAATCCCTTGTTTTCATTCTCTATTGATTACCACAACAAGTAAATATGTAAATTATCAATACTCAGGGAGTAATTACTACTTTAACTTATCCGCAAACTAGCGACTATTCCCTGTTTCTCACGGGTGTTACAAATCTTTGGAATTTTCGTATAATAATTGTATGTATTATAGACTTAAACCTTCCTCATGAATCACTCCATCTATTGGTTAAATTCGCTTGTAGGTAAGTACATTCAGGAGTTTTTTAGTTTATCGTGAGCAGACAGACAGACAGAAGGATTGGAACAATTTGCCTGCTGCGGTCTTTCCGTCCGATTATAATTAGGGTATCTTCAAGACTAGATTGAATAAGCTCTTAATAAACTAGTGCGCCTCACCATCAACGATTGCATCACTGCTTACCATCAGGTGGGATTGCAGTCAAGCACTAGTTTAGGGTACATAAAAAAAAAGACGGATGCTGTACGGGATTTGGTTTTTTAATGAGTATGAATACTTTCTAAATAGTGAGAGAAGAAGTAAAAGTGTAAATGTGCCGTTCTGATCCTAAAGTTCTAGTTCCTATCTACCGATCATCATCTAGCTAGCCTTTTCCCAACTATATTGGGGTCGGCTTCCAGGAAAGCCGGATTTAGCTGAATACCAGTATTTTACGAGGAGCGGCCGTCAGATTTACTGGCTTCTGACTATCCGTAACGACTGCCAAGGATCTACAAATGACAGCCGAGACCTACGGCTTAAGGGGCCTGGCATAAAATTCACTCGCTCGAGTTTAGGCACATTCGTTGCAATGCTATGTTTGTGTGCATCGCTCACGCAGCTGCTACGCACACACGCGTAAAATTCGTGCTTGGTGAATGCTCAAACAATTTTGATCTTTTGAAAGATTTTGTTCTCAGTTACAAAATTATATAGCAAATATGGTTAGTAAATAAAAGTCTGAGAATGCATGCTTTATATTTGTCAAAATTCATACCGAAATTGTTCAATTTTGTGTTAGATGGATGTTGATACATTTAACAAAAACATAAATTTATAATGATGATACAATGACATTTATTTATGTATAATGCTATATTTTTATGTATAATGCTTATAAAAAAACTTCCATACTTCAAAAATATGTTAAGTTTACGAGATTTCTCTTTTAAAGTCCAGATGTACTTAATCTCGGTAAACGTGTGTGAGGACAGTGTAAACTAGTATCTGAGGTATTATTTTGAGGACAGAACTATACCGATTACAGTGGACCTATTCAGTCAGTGTTAGAATTTGTCAGTAAATGTATAGCTCAAGTCAGAAATTAATGAATTGACAAAACAATACCAAGTTGTCAAAGGTCTGGCCGTTGTTAAAAACTACGTGAAAAAGGAATGAAAAATTTACATAGTCCGCTCATTCAAAAATAACACATTTCAATCAACATAATCATTGCGTTATTGCATTAAAAATATATTCATCAATGTCAAGTGTTAATTGGGAGCAAAAATATCGGAATAAAAAGGAAAGCAAGTAAAATAACCAAAAATAAAAGGTATTATATATTATACCTTATTTTTTAAATCTGATGTACATTTAAAAGATTTTAGTATTTACTGTAAAGGCACGTAAAGGCTATGTCATTACGTTTATTACTACTTATACATTTCTCTTAATTTTTTTTATTAATATCTAAGAAATTATCTTAACACAACAAAAAACAAGTGAGTTTGTTACCATTTTACGCCTAAACCAATGAACCGATTATCCTGAAATTATGCATATTTTATTATAATTGGTAATAACTTAAACTTACAACGCGTCCGTAAAATTTACTTAAGTTCTGACCACCCTAAAATGGGCAAGTTGATAACAGATGATGATGATGGTAATGCACGTCTAAACAGATGTTGGGAGCAGGACATATTAACCACCTGCTACGACGGAAAAATACATACGGATTAGGTTTAGATAAATATAAACGGATTTTTCCTAAATGCTCTGCCAATCGTCAAAAGTGTAAAAAAGCACAGAATTTGTCTCCTGCAGAGCAGATTAAAACAAAGTATTTTAAAACAGTCCTATGCATATCATTGGTGACCACCAAGATTGTAAGAACTAGATATTACTACTGTGAAAATAGGAAAGTAGAAGTAAATGTTCTTAAAAAAGTACACTATTTGGTTTATAAAAATGGGATTAAGTGCACGGCTCAGTTTTCACTCATTAGTCTCGTAACAAGAAATCTAAACAATTTTATCGATTGTGCGCAGCACAATTAGTGCACAGAAAGCACATAATAAAACGAATCATATCCAGCACGCTGTCAAATCACAGTTATTTCTTTTAATTCTGCACGACCTCAGTATGCCCTTTAGAAAACGGTCCAGGTATTCACCACAATTATATTAGGTTTATTGGGTACAATAGACCTGCCTGATTATGAATTGATCCAAGTACAATGTGATATTGCCATTTTGGAAAATAAGTAACCTGCAATATGGCACTTCTGATCCCACAAGGCTGTATTTTAGAGCATACTACCTACTGGTACGAGTATATAATCACAAGATTGTGTCTATGCAACTAATCTCCGGCAGTTATTCATCATCATAACTTCATGCATAACCGAAAGAGTACATCAAAATCAGTATGATCCAACGGTTAAAGCCACGTGGAAAATAAGATCGGACTGTACCTGTTACCTAAAGAACAGATAATGACCATACAAACAGGGAACTTGACTTACACAAATCCGAAAGACATAGCAAATGCATTTAATGACTACTTTATAGATGACATTGAGAATAATATAACAAATGACATTAAAATAAACAATAATTTAGGTAATTTGACAATGCAATCAATGTTTATGCAACCTGTTTTAAAATCTGACATTATTTTAGTTACAAAGACGCTTAAAAATACTAGTACTGTAGGTATTGACGAGATATCTACAAAAGTAATTAAATATGTAATTGAGCTCGTAGCACCTGTCTTAGAATATATTATCAATATGAGTATTACCGAGGGCATCTATCCTGCTGACTTGAAAAAAGTGATAATAAAACCGCTCCACAAAAAGGAAGACAAAATAAATATTAAAAATTACCGCCCAATAGCCAAAATTCCTGTCTTTTCAAAAATTTTTGAAAAGGTTATTTATAAATCGCTTTACCAATATCTTCACAAACACAATATTTTGTGCAAAGAACAAAACGGATTCCGAAAAAACAAAACTATAAATATGGCTATTTTTGATTTTTTAAATAATGTCATGTCTGCTGTTGATAGGAAGACTCCCATCTGCGCTGTTTACACAGACATGACTAAAGCTTTTGATTATGTTGACCATAAAATCCTTTTAGACAAGCTGCATTCCTATGGCATCAGAGGTAACATTTTAAAATTATTAGAATCATACCTAAGTAATAGACTGCAATGTACAGAGATCACAAGAGTGTGCGCAAAAACTAAAACGGAACGAACGTATACGTCAAAATTTAGAAGTGTAAAATATGGAGTGCCTCAAGGTAGCGTGCTTGGACCACCTTTATTTCTCATTTATATAAATGATTTGCCAAAAGTGACGCAACAACAAATGATTTTGTTTGCAGACGATAGCACTGCTATAGTTAAATGTAATGACTTGAATACTTATCAATTTGACATTAATAATACTCTTACTGACATAATTAATTGGCTTAATATGAATAATTTATTAATAAACCTTAAGAAAACTAAAATAATGCATTTCCACCAAAGAACTGAAATCCCTAAAATATGTGTCAATTATAATGGCAACGAAATAGAAGAAGTAACAGTGAGTGTATTTCTAGGAATTTATATTGATAACAAACTGAATTGGAAACCTCACATAGAAAATCTTTGCAAAAAAGTAAATAAATCTGCCTATGCACTTTTTCAACTAGCTAGGAAAGTAAATATAGACGCGTTACTTGTTGCTTATCACGGTCTAGTAGCCTCACTTCTACGGTATGGAATTATCTTCTGGGGTAATTCTACGGATAAGGAATTACTATTTAAGGCGCAGAAAAGGTGTATTAGAGCCATGTGTGGTCTGAAAACAGATGACAGCTGTGCACCGTACTTTAAGTCACTAAATGTACTTACGCTACCGTCGATATACATATTAGAAATTAGTGTATTCGTCAAAACAAATCCTGACCTTTTTGACAAAATTACTAAGGTACGAAATGTTCCAATTCGTAGTCAGTACAAAAACTCTTTAACTAATTATAAATGTAAAACTGCATTGGTAAAAAAAAGTATCCTGGGTATGGCACCACGCATTTATAATAAAATTCCTGACGCCATAAAAGAATTAAATTTTACTCAATTTAAAAAGAGGATGAAGCTGTTCCTAATTGATAAATGTTATTATACTATGGACGAATTCTTAAATGACAAATTCACATAGAGTGACAATTTTGATATTTTTATTATATAACCTACTTAAAATTATTTGGACATTTCATTCTCTTGACATTTCATTTATATATTGACATTGTAAATTATATAAAATTCAAATTATTTTGACATTCTATTCTTTTGACATTCTAAATTATTTTGAATTTCTAATTATTTTGACATTTTATTCTTTTGACATTCTAAATTATTTTGAATTTCTAATCATTTTGACATTTTATTCTTTTGACATTTTAATTATTGTGACATTTTTACTTATTATGAAATTTTAATAGTTTTGCAAATATTTTAATTATTTTGACATTTTTTTTTGAGACATTTTAATTATTAATTTTTAAGTTTGATATAGAATTATTTTTTTTCCAAATTGTATAATAATTTTGCATGTTTCTTTTGTCTCGTACTCGTTTCTTGTCAGCAAATATTGCACACCATATTTGTACGCCTTCAGGCATAACATAGCGCTCTATATATAAAATAAGATCTGTGTTGTTACCTATGTTAACAAATAAATAAATATTATTATTATTATTATTTACGGGTATGTTTTCTTTTCTCAGCTCTCAAGCTGGTTTTGACCACATTTACGGGCTAAGCCAAGTAAATGCAGCGAGTAAAATTTTATGGTGTTGTGTGTTGATGGCCTACGTCGTTCTCTTCTATCTGCATGAATTTCCTAACAATCCTACACGTATTCAAAATCGCAGCCTTTTGCAGTGTTATGTAGAGAGTTTCTTTTAGGTCTAATAATTTTAAGCTATGAAGGAGGTGATTGGGGATAACGCCTGTGGTGGATAGAACTATAGGGACTACGTATACTTTTTCCTGACGCCAGATTCTAACGATTTCTTCTTTGAGTTCCGCATATTTACTTATTTTTTCAGAAATTGTTTTCGGTATGTTGTGTGTATTGGGGACTGCGATATCTATCAAGTAAGTAACTTTATTTATTTTATCCTGTAATGTTATATCCGGTCTATTGTAATGAATGGTTTTGTCCGTGAGAATGGCGCGGTCATAATAAAGTTTATGTGTGGTATTTTCAAGAATGGTTTGTGGTACATAGTTATAGTAAGGAGTGTTACTGTTTTGTATGAGAGTGTATTTGAGAGCTAGTTTTTGATGAATTATATTTGCAACTTGATTATGCCTGTGTGTGTAGTCGGTCTGTGTGAGTGTTGTGCAGGCGCCAGTAATATGCTGAATGGTTTCTGACTGGGTGTGACATTTGCGACATTTATCATTTGTTACTGTAGGATCTTTAATTATATACTTTCTATAATTTTTAGTATTAATTATTTGGTCTTGGATAGCTATTATAAATCCTTCTGTTTCTGGGAATAAGTTACCTATTTTTAACCATTTATTGGACGCTAATTTATTAATATGGGATTGCTCTAGGTCGTGAGGGTGGCGGCCATGAAGAACTTTCTTCTTCCAATCTTCGATTTTTTGTATCTGCGGGTCTTCATTTATAGTACTTTCTGTCTCGACCTGACTATTTAATTTGAGTGGAGTGTAGTTAAGATCGTGTGTTACTATCGCTTTATGAATATTACTAGTGCGAGATTTTGTATGAAAGAAAGTTTTGAGTCGGCTAACCTGTTTCCGCCACAAATGCTGGATGTCTATAAGGCCTCTTCCTCCATGTTGTCGTTTGACGGTTAACCTTTCTGTAGCTGATTTAGGATGTAGATTATTATGTTTAGTAAGTGTCGTTCGTGTAGTTCGCTCTAATTGCTCTAAGTCTGTTTTAGTCCATTTTATAACTCCGAATGAGTAAGTTAGTACGGGGATAGCAAATGTGTTTATAGCTTTAATGAGATTTTTACTAGAAAGGTGTGTTTTACATATAGCATTAAGTCTTCTCCTATATTCTGTAATCAATGAAGTTTTAATCCTAACATGATCGAGTCCTTTTAACTGTGCAAACCCTAAATATTTATATAAATCAGTCGGTTCCATTGCTGTTATAGTGTCAGTGTTATTAACTACGTAGTCTCCGGGTTGTACTTTGCCTCTTACAATGTGGAGTGTCTTACACTTATCTAAACCAAATTGCATGTTAATATCCTTACTGAATTCTGCTGTAATATCTACTAATTTCTCCATATCTTTTACGGTTTTTGCATACAACTTGATGTCGTCCATGTAAATCAGATGTGATATTGTTGTTTCCTCTGTTGTGTGCTTGAGGCAGTATCCGGCCCTACATTTCTGAAGCAAATGAGACAGAGGGTTTAGTGCGAGACAAAACCACATGGGGCTAAGAGAATCGCCCTGATAAATACCTTTTTTAATTGATATCTGTCGCGTTGTGATGACGTTGTGTCTAGAATTTATCTGTAGAGTAGTTTTCCACTGTGGCATAATACGGCGTAAAAAATCAATTATTTTTGGATTTATTCTATAAATTTGTAATATTTTTACTAACCAGGAGTGAGGAACACTGTCAAAAGCTTTTTTATAGTCAATATAGGTGCAATGAAGATTTCTATTTTTTGTGTTGGCGTGTCTATGTATAGTGGAGTCAATGATAAGCTGCTCTTTGCATCCCATGTGGCCCTGTCTGCATCCTTTCTGTTCCTCTGCTATGATATTATTGTATTCAATGTGCGAGTTAATTTTTCTTGTTATTGCTGAAGTTAATATTTTGTATATTGTGGGTAGGCATGTTATTGGTCTATATTGGGAAGGCTGATGTGCATTTTTGGTCTTAGGGAGCATGTAGGTAATTCCTGTTGCTAAAAATTCGGGTGTGTGCTGTTGTCCTAGTATGATTTCTGTTAAATTTTTTGCTAAATATTTATGTAATAAAGTTAACTTTTTATACCAAAAATTATGTATTTTGTCTATTCCCGGTGATTTCCAATTATGTAGCTTAGTTGTTATGTGTGTAATGTCTGACTCTGTTATCTCTATAAATTCCATTTCATCAATAGCTCCCCACTTTGCACCCTCTTCCCCTATCCAATGTGCGTCGTCGTTATGTTGTATTTGCTCTTCCCAAATGCTAGACCAATATGTTTCTAGTTGCTCTTTTGTAGGAATTGTGGATTGATTTGATAAATTAGAACTATTGTCGTCATTTTTATGGGGTTTGTTAATGTTTCTGTAAAATAGTTTTTCGTTTTTGGAAAATATGGCATTATCGTTTTTCCGTTGTTGCGCTTTTTTATATCTTCTGAGTCTATGAACTTTAAGTGCTAGTTTTTGTTTTAGGGTGTCTAAATATTCTTCAGGCTTTTTATTACTATTTTCGTGTCTGGTGTGTGTAAAACTACTTCTAAATATAGCCTCAACTCTCCTTACTACTTTATTTGACCTACTACCATTGATATATTGTGTGAGTCTACCACAATCTGCTCTTAACTTTTCGATGTCTTTTACTAACCTTTGCTGCCATGCTGGTTCTACGTTTTTTCTAGCAAGTGTGTTTCGTGTGCGATCTGTGATCTTAAAATTGAGCTCTTCAGATATGACTACGGCTGTACAATATATAAGTAGATGTATGTCTAAAAGATGTGCGTCGTTAGAAAGAAAATGTGTAAGTATGTTTTCGTTGAATAAATTAACTAAACGAAATAGGTTAGGAGTGTATTTAAGTTTAGGTAGGGCTGGTCGTGATGCTGGGTTCATTCCAGAAAATTGTGCTATCGTGCTTCTGAATTTGTCATGTATTTCTTGGATATACGAGTCTGTTGTAAGGTTTTCCTCTTCAACGACTAAGGTTTCTATGTCATTTTCTAGCGTTAGGGTTAAACACTGGGTTTGAGTGGATGTATGTGAATGTGAAATTTGCGTATAAGGCTGCGATTGGTTGAGTGGTTGAGATTGAGTATGAGAAGATTGTAATTGTGTGAACGCTGTTGCTTGTTCTGGGAGAGAATTTTCGCTTAGGTTTCGGGTGATAGTATTATCACTTAGTAAATTTACTGAGTTTTCCTGTAGTAATTGTGTTCGAACTTCTTCTTTTAATTGGTCTATAATTTCTTGAGAGAGCAGTTTATTCCTAACTATGGTTCTTCTTTGGTCTGAGATTCTTTGTTCTGTAACTGAAATTTCAGGATATTTTTGGGTGAAAATGGCATGCAGTTGTTGTCTGTAGGTGGTCATGTCAGTTTCTAATTTAGTTATATATAAGTAGGTTCGCATGATAAACAGGTTTACTTCTTTGCTCCATCTCATGCGAACTCTTGCTTTGCCCGCCTTGGTGGACGCGGGTAAGAAGGTAGATACCTCCCGCGCAACATTCAAGGACGGGGTGGGTCGGACTGTATTAAAATTAGTACTAGAGGGTGGTGACGATGGTATGGATGGTGTTGATCTACCTGAGGGTGCGTAAGATACTGTACTAGGACTGTACGGTTCTACAGGGGTGTTTGTCCTGTCCGTCAGTCTGTCACCATCGTCATAGATTTCGGCTGTAGTATCCTTATCGGTGGGAGCCCGCCTGCTCAACTCCTCACCGCTGACGGTTCGCATGCTGTGACACCCAGCGTCAGCTCCAGGTGCGCCCCGGCGATCGCCCCCGGGCAGCGGTCCTATACGTTTCTTTTTTGAACGGGTCTCCATTTTTTATGGGTTTCCAGAGCCACGTTAGCCACGCCAGTAATTTCGCATTCGTGTGTCCGCCCCCCACGTGATTAGATGGTCAATCAGGACGTGTGGTTGTTTAGGGGGCTTATTATTATTATTATTATTATTATTATTATTGTACTATGGTTAACGTCCAATTTATTTTGTTTACTTTCACAAGTATAATAATAAGTTGGGATCGAGCCATCATCACTGACAGGACTGTTGTGGCCATCAAACCTGATATAGTGGTGGTGTTATTGAATCAAGAGGCGTGCAATGGTTGTTGATATAACCATTACGCATGACGAGAATCTAGTATATTACTTGACTCGCGAGGTTGTCGAATGTGGGATGTAGACGCAGCAATCGACCGATACCGATGTACCGATAGTCGTGTCCGTCAATGCCTTCATAGCCAAGAGCGTCGACCAACGGCTCAGAAAGCTCAGGTTTGGCGGCTAGATCAGGGCTTGATTCAGAAAGCTGTACTCCTAGACACGGCTCACATTGTTAGTAGTAGGTTCTTTTCTCTGGAACCCTAATCACCGGTACCGGATTCCGTTACCAGTAGGCTACTATTTTATTTTAAGTAATATTTTAAAATGTAAATCTTCTTCTTTTTGTTTCGATGCTCTCATCAAACTTTTTCTGCCCAGTATTTGGCAACCTGTATGGCTTTGGCATTGGCCTCGTTTAGATCCTTCAAAGTACAGGTGGTTGTGCAGGATGGACAGCATAGCAAGTGCCGCATGTTCTGGGTAGCTGCTCCACACTGGCACTGCGTTAAGGATGGGTCGATGGGTCATGGCCAAATGGGGCTTCCATTTGGTCATGTTGTTTTTACAGCGGCCAACCTGGGTCCGCAGTCGGTTAAGAGATTTCCAGATTGGCCACTGTCATTCGCTTCCAAGGGGGAGATGTTCTGATGAGGCGATGAAGTGTGGAGGAGTTGGGTGTTTCTGCTTCCACAGCGAGCATCTCTCCTTTTCTGCACTGTCTTTTGAAGAGGTCATAAAACGCAGTAAACTTTTTTTTACTCATCAATATGAACAACTTTTACTATGCGACTAACCATGAAATCACGAAAAAAAAATCCGCTCCTCTATATATTTTTTCAAATTATGTGAACATACTCGTAAATGTATGGAGAATCAGATTTTTTTTCGTTATTTCAGGTTTGGTCGCATAGTAAAAGTTGTTCATATTGATGAGTACAACAACTCGTTTCAAGGAAAGCCACTCTGTCGTATCAACGTTGTATAAACAAATAAACGGAATAATAATAATATCTTTATTTCGCACAAATTAAGACTTAGACCGTTTTCACATATTCCGATCCGATATCGGTATCGGACGCCGATACGATATCGGGGTAAGGTAAATGTATGAAATATGTACCTGTCTTTCATATTGTCCGGCCCGATATCGGATATCGGAGCACAACATTTCATACATTTTACTTACCCCGATATCGTATCGGCGTCCGATACCGATATCGGATCGGATAATGTGAAAACGGTCTTACACGATTTAAATTAACTAATATAACAAAAACAAGTGTTTATTTCGAATCGACTTACACACATATATTTTTGACGCAAATGTTCCGTTATCAATAGTTTTGATAACTTACACCCAAATCTATCATTATGATTGGAGATAGTTAGTTACCAATTGGTCAAATAAATATTGGAATTGACTATTCTTCGCCCTTCAATAATAATAGATGATGATGATTCCTGAAAAACAAATAACATTGTTACTGACCCATATTGTAGCTTACACTCGCACCTCCACACTCTACCTCATTAAATAAAAATACTTTTGAATAAAACTCATACTTCATTACCTCTAAATATATAAATTTTAACAATCTTAATAAACAAACATAGTACTTAAAATAAACAACAATACTTACTTGATCAAAATGTGGTAGTCGGCGTACAATCTCGGGAATATATTTACGTAATACTCGCGAGCGGCCGCGGAGCAAAGTGACGTGACCGCTCGCTGGGAGGACCCGGACGAGACTGGGGAAAGAGCGTTTGCGCGGTCGATAATATATTTCAATTTGCTTGTCATTTACTAAATGAAGTTATTGTTTAATTACAAAATAAATTTTAGATTCTATTAAAGGATTAACTTAAGATTATTGTATGTTTTTTAAATTTTCTCTAAAGTGTTTTTAAGGCATAGAAAAAAATACTTATTTATCTAGATATTTTCCAAGAATTACGTTTTTTCATAATTTTTTTTCTGTTATGTTTCCTATTGAAATCGATAATGTTTTCAATACATCTAAGAGTGGACCATATAATGGTGCTACTGATATTTTTTTTAATGTTTTATTCTTTTGTGATTTTGTGTAACACTTAGCCAAACATCACTCGATTGTTACTTTTGCGATAAAAGGGTTTCGAATATGAGTAATTGCCATTAATATATGAGTGAATTTCAACAACTATGATTTGTTACCTAATTTTGGTGGAAAAATTTGTTTCAGGTTTTTTTAATAATCTAAGATGTTGATAAGCAAGAGATACGTATTCAGGTACATAAAATGTAAGAGAAATTTATTTATTCCTGAAAGCTTCTAATATATTGTCGACACCAGAATTGGTACGACACCAAAATTGATATCTGACACCAAAATTAGAAATATTGACACCAGTTTCTCTTTCTTTTCTTCTTAACTCCTCTAATTTAACGGGATCATTCCTAATTCTTTCTTTTCTCTTCCTTTCTGCCATCCTTTTCCTCTCCAAGCACTCTGCGTATGTCAACTTTTAATTTGTTTTCTTTGTCATGCTGGAAAACAAATAATAATTATCTAAATTATTTTTTAATGCTATTGAATGATATTTTCGTTCTAACCGTACAGTAAACGAACATTATACATTTTCTTATTTCTTCGTCACTCTCAAACAACTCGTAGGTATAATATAGGTACCTACCTTACTTCCAAACCGAGTCGTCTTTTTATGTTTTTTTTTATTTAGGTGGGAAAATCATCTAATGACATCCTCCACTCTTGGGCGGACCGGAGATAGTGTCAGACTCTTACTGACTAAAAAACCACTCCTGTCCCTTTCAGATCACGCATAGCCCCAATAGATTTCTACCCTGTTGGGCCCTTGCGGGTGCTGACAACTCTTTGAGGGGCGTGTGGAACACTATGCGCCATCGACGACTTAGGTTCAGTCTAGACTGTTACCAGACGGTTAGACGACGAGCTACCCATTGCTAGCCGTCCGCAAACACGCGCCTACGGTGGCTGGAAACCGGGATCGATATCCCGGCGGCTGGGGCGCGAGGGCCATTGCCTCGCACTTGCAGCCGCCTCTTTTGCTAGCAGTAATTGCTTGGCAAAAGGAGGCGACCGCCTGCTTCCCCTCGCACCGGACCATGAACTATACCTTGAAGGCCTGGCGCGAGAGGTCGCTGCCGCCAAACAACCCCACGAGGATATGGCGTTGCTCTGCTCAAGCGGAGCACAACTCTACCGGTCGTTTCCTCTCAGCGGTCCACACAATGGTAACACCCAGGCGTTTTATCCGCACGAATCCAGTATAGGAATCTTCCGAACTGACCATGTCCACATGAGCACCTGCGTCATGCGGAAGGTAAGGACTTTTCCTCCAAATCCCACGGTGGCAGGTCAGCAAGGAGGTTCGCCGCTTCGCGGGAAACTGTGTCACCTCCCCGCACCATCTGGATGGCCATGACCCTCTGGCTTGCGTTCAGCTTGGCCGCTGGTCGCTTTGACCGAACGATTTTATGACCAAACGATCTTATTATGATTCGTTTTCGTTTGTCTTTGAATTATAGCCTACGTACTACCACCAAAATCACCAAAATTGCACCACCAAAATTAGAATCTTGTTGAATATGTTTATTTAAAAAAAAACTACTAAAATTATACTCTTTATATTTGTATACTTTTGAAAACATACCTTAACCTTTTTATTATAAATTTAAATTACAACACCGACCTAATCATAAAACGTTTTTAAAACATTACACCAAAATTGCAGGTTTTTTGTCCGATTACTAAGAAAAGACTTACTTACATTTTTGGCGGAAAATCACAGCGGGATGGCACACGTCTATCACTGCTGCGCGTTAGTGCCTGACTAAATGAAGTTTACGTTGGGAGCGTTGTCCTTCTAGGTTTATTCTATACGAGTCACTTAATGATTAGATTACTCCCACCAAAATTTAAAATTTCCTGCGGACAGCCTTTTTTGATTTTCTCTAGGATAAAGTAATGCCCTAAATATAAAAATAAAACTGTCATTAGATAGAAACAATAATGCTGAATACAAATAAAATTAGTCATTTCTAGTAAACTAGTGTAGTTTCGTTCAAGATGTGGTCGTCCCCAAAAAAACAGATTGTGGACGCGCCACCAAACTTAGAATTATGCTAAATAATTATTTTTCATTTTACTACAAAAATGTTATCTACTAAAATATTGACGGCCTGATCAAGATAAGTACGCCTTCTATCTATAGAAAAAATAACTTCGTTGTACGTTTACTTTAAGATATGATTTTCAGCTGCACCGCTTAAATATTATGCTTGAGAAATTCACTCATATACATTATTTTAAAAAAAACGTCGCTTAGTCTGCCAGAATAAGAACTTGACTTTAATAATCTAAAATAAAGAGGTTGAAATTCTTCTTATTTTTCTCACAAACAATGGTCAAAAATGTCGAAAATGAGTCAATTTCATGCACGGCCTCTTAACGTGCTTTCCGAGTCACGGAGGAAACTCGGTATGTTAAGATGGTCACCCATTGACAGACCAATCTTGGCAAGCGTTGCTTAACCTTAAAATCGGCCCATGCGGCTGTCATTATCTAGCCACGAGTTCCTCAATAAATTGAATTAAAAATTGAACTAAGAATGAAAAATGGTCACAGGACGCTATAGCACAGATTACTAAATAGTTACTACGTAAGCTATAGGCTATAGTTGAAGCAGAGCAAATAAGCAAAACATTCACAGACCGTGTAAGTCATTCTGTCCCTAGATATGTAATAAAGGCATTCCCTAGGGATGTAATTTGAATTTATTATTTTTAGCCTATGCTGTTAATTTGAATTTGTAACAACAAAATGATTTGACCTTTTTGTTAGCTTTCCTCCGCAGGTTATTTTATTACCATACATTTGACAACGCGTTTGGCGGGAATGGTAATAGAAAAGTCATTTGTCTAAGCCTGCAGAGACCCTACCACGAGGACCTAACGCGATTCATTTAACAACCTACTCTGAACTGTTAGCGACATGGTGCTATATAGGGTTTACAGCTCCATCCCTCTTCTTCACTTTCACGCCTAACATTTTAACAAGTCATAGTAAAGCACCTTGTAAATGAAATAAAACATACTATAACCTGCCTAGAGCAGTGGTGGCCCAGTGGTAACTGCCCCGACTTGCAAGTTCTGGGTTGCGGATTCTAACCCAGTCAGGCGCATTACTTTGTGTTATTTATTTCATCATCACTGCTCTCAAAACGGTGAAGGAAAACATCGTGAGGAAACCGGCATGTCCCAGAACCAAAAATTCGAAGACATGTGACATCCGCCAATCCGCACTGTGCCCGCGCGCTGGATTATGGTCCATTCCCTCTCCTAGAGAGGAGGCCTGATTCCCAGCAGGGGGAACATTATGTGGCCGATAATCCTAAACAAAACAAGGCGGTAAGCGGTTTGTAAGCTATAGGCTGTCCCCCCACGACAATCGGTGAAAGATTTTTTGTAGGTGAACACACTGACAGTAATAGTGCAACGCACACGGCCTACAAAAAGTCGGTCAGAATCACAATAGGATTATAATTCGTGACGATTATCGGACCTACAAAAAGTCTGGCGTCGGCGGGCAGCGATATAGTGTGTAAAGATCCATCTCTTTTTTTCACTCTCATGCCTGACATTTTAACAGGTCATAGTAAGTCCCTTGGTAAATGAAATAAAACATACTAAACCCTACCTATAACCTACTGTTAGTTACTTACAAGCCCTTTAACGGTTAGTTTGTGTTCCATAACCCAGTTATTGTAACGTTTACGATCGCATTGTTTAGAGTTACATTTTTCAAATTGTTCCTGATAGTGCCGTTGCTTATAACTTGGCTGTTTTAAATTATAATGTGTGGTTATAAACTGCCTTGTTTGGAACTAAAAGAGGACCCTGGTATGATGGGGTTTGGGCTGCGTTGTTAGTTTGAACGCAAAGGACAACTGAAGGAACACATTTTTTTAAAGAGTAATCATAGAGTTTCTTTCTGGGAAACGACCACTTGGAACCGTGCACTAGCTTCTGACGTTTTATAAGTACTTATGAAGGCCTATATGATTTTGAAACAAGTAGATTTTACACAGCAAAAAACCTGATACTCCCTTTCTCTCCTCGGGAGAGAAGAAAAACGGTACAAACAACTGTGCAGAAAAATAGTAAATATGTCAGGCTGATAACAGATAGCCCAATCATCACTAGAAACAATAATATAGTCGTAGTAGTAGTAGTAGTGTAGTAGGAGAATCATGTCTTCTGACACTTCAGAATTTTTTTATTCCCTCCAATTGCGGCTGATTAATGTTGCCAATTATATTTAAAAAAATACTCCAGTAGACAAGGAAGACAAGAAAAGAAGAATGTGATTTGCTGAAACGGGAACAACGCTGCCTACTCTTCTTATTTTATTATTGAAATTTGAAAGGTTCATGGAACCATGGGCACCAGAAGTATTCCAAAGATTTACAGCGCCCCTGGAACACCAAGAGGCACAGCAACTGGAGGAACACGGGAGGGTTTCAAAAAACAATAGTCTGAAAATCCCTCTACCTTCGACCCAGAGAGAGTGGAGTTATTCTATGATTTCCTATAAAAAAGGACCTACCTAAACATATAAGGCCTAATGCCTTTTTGGGCTTAGGGCCTGTTTCACCACCCATGATTAAGATTCGAATATCTTACTTGGCAGATAATTTCATACAAATTCTGTTTCATTTTTGAATGTATTCAGGAAGTAGTGGCTACTCGACACATTGTGAAACATGCCCTTAATGCTTTATTGCATTAAGTCCGTCTATGTACCACTACTGTACATCAAGCTTAACGTTTGAATCCCCAACCGGTCCTATGAGACCGCGCTGTTATTGTTTTACCATTGTGTCTCGTTTCGCGGGTATCTGAGTAATTAAATAAATAAGGACACAAGTAGATACTTCACAAGCACATTTAAATGTTTTACATGACTTTGGCAGATGAGACCTTACACGTTCTCAGTAACTCTCCCTATCTAGAAAAAGAGGGTAACTATCACCTTAAATTCACTGATTTTCCAAACGAAAAACCGACGACGATCGTAATCAAGATCATACGGTTCGTAAAAGGCCTATTTGACTAGTAGGTAGTAGGCTGCAGCGATACAGCAATTAACCTATTTCTAGTACCCATAAACTGTGCACCTAGGCATAAACTATGCACCTAGGCATGCACCTAAAGCCTTAGAAAAGAACAATAGGGAAATAACAAAAAACTACGCACTACAGCGTATAGACGGTTTTTCACAAAAAGGTGGGAAACTGAAAAAAACTGAAACATGTGGGCAATATACTAACCACCTTGTGGCAGTATTTGATCAAGATATTTACACTATTCCTGCATTTTTAACAAGGACACAGAAATATCTGGACAAAAAGATTTTGATACTTTTCAGGTACAAGAGCTACACGAAAAAAAAAGAAAATCAAAGAAAAATATTCGAAAATTAAAATCAGGAAAAGAAACCTATTACCTGAGCATGGAAATTAAAAAAAAAAACTGAGTAAGCACGAGCCAATCACAGCGACTCACGTGTCGCAGTATCCGCCTCCTTTTCATCCTTCTTGATCCAGGGAATCCGTCGAGCTATGACACGAGGCGACTCGAGCCGGGGCGAACAAACTTACTAACAGACAAATAGTTTGCTCAATCCGCTCGGGTTGTCTCGCTATCATGTACTATGACGTCACTGTGCCGCCCAAGAGTTGCGCGCGCGCCGGCCGCCAAACCACTACTGCTTGAAAACGTAGTAATGTATGCACAAGTGTTTGCTGAAACAATTCTAAAGGAGTTTTCTACTATTACTTTTGTAATGTTGTGGGTTAAATGCGAGTTGGACGTTTTACAAATGGCTGTTTCCGTAAGTCGTTGCTTTTTAAACGGCACGAGTGTCTGCATTAAGTTTGCCGCAATCTCAGTGTGCGGTGGCTTCAAAGTATTTGTTATGTAAAGCTTCGGGAAGCGACTTGTTTAAAAGCACTTCGAGTTTTAGTATGGTATATTTTGAGACAAGTGGAGAAAGTTTGTCATTTCAACTGAGGCGGAATTCACCTGAGTCGTAGGGGTGTTATGGAGCTAGGGCATGTGCCTTTATGGGGGCTGTAAAAAGGAAGCTCCGGGGTTATCTTTTAAGAGGTCACGGGGCCATGGGAGAGGGCCCTCTGTGATACGTGCTGATGGTGATCACCGGGTGGTTTTAGTGAGGTAGCAATGCCATACTTCCTAGTCTTACCCCTAAAAATCCCCTAATGCCTTGATTTCTTGGAAAACAAGACATAAGGGGTGTTATGAAGCCGAGTGTTGCAGTGACAAATGTTTACGTGTATAAAATTACTTTTTCGATACACTTACAAATAAATAAATAAACGAGGTTTAACCGGCGACTCGGGGGAGCAAGTTTGATAAAAAAATAGTTACCTACATATGATCTTAAGAATAAAATTACAAAGGTATGTTACCTATGTTAAAGTGACGTATACCGGTCTTGGATGACTACATAAGTTTGCTAACGATGAAATATGTTCGGGAAAGACTTCCTGGTTTTAGGTCTGGCACAAAACCTGACAGACACTCCACTTGACAATGCCACCACAAGCATCTTTTTTTCCCACATAGGGAATCATCAGAATTACTTCTCCCGTTCTTGGGTGGAGCCGGAGGGCGTGTCAGACATTTACTGACTTAACCCCACACCGTTCCTTCGTTGCCTTCAATCTGGGGACAACGAGCTTACCTTTCGGAATTCCAATCCATGTCCCCAGACCACACATATCTGTGATCACTGATCAGTCATACTGGCACACGATCTGAGAGGAATTTCTTTTTGATAACCGTTTAACCTACGTAAACGAATCGTATTTTTTATACGAACTTTCTTTCACAACTTTCGTTAAGTAAATGGTAATCCCCTCGAATCACTATCACAATTTGTCTACGCGCGGAAACGGCTGCTACGAAATACTACGAATTCAATCTGTGCTACGCAGACGGTCAATTCGCGTAGCGCGGCCATTTACCACTATGTACTAGGCAGAAAACTTTGGCAATCGGAGAGAAAAGGGTGCCACATACACCAAGGGAGAATTTATTGATGGATTACGAAACTTTTCATTATTTCTAAAACTAAACCAATAACTTATGTGATAGAATATGTAATGATAAATTGCAATGTCTCCTTTTATTATGGTATAACTATGGAATATTTACTGCAAATGCGATTTGTAAAATTATAACCTGTAAAATATGGTACAAGAATATATGTAATCAATATTGGTGCACCAAGATTTTCTCTACCTAGAAAGGTTTAGGCAAGTTTTATTTTTTTCGCGCCAATCCATTTATTTGGTTGAATAACTTTACTTTAAAAAAAAGTTAGTAAACTTTTTACTAACTTTTTAGGGTTCCGTACCTCAAAAGGAAAAAACGGAACCCTTATAGGATCACTTTGTTGTCCGTCTGTCTGTCCGTCCGTCTGTCAAGACCCTTTTTCTCAGGAACGCGTGAAGGTATCAAGTTGAAATTAAAACCATATATTGAAATCCGCGGTCCCTTGAAGTTGTGCAAAAATCAAACTTGTAAGTTGACGGGAAAAAAAGATACGCCCGTTTATGTTGCAAAAAACGTACATTTCGACACTGTCAAAGGAATCAAAACTCATAGGGTGCTTCCCGTTGACCTAGAATCTTGAAATTTGGCACGAAGCAAGGTATTATAGCACTAATATCGGGAAAAGTCTGAAAACTGAAAATTTTTAGTTACGTCACAAGAAAAAAAAATTGAAAAGTCTTCAAGACTCGATTCGAGAATTAAACTGTTTTTATAGGTAGGTTGGTACGAAACCCTCAGTGCGCGAGTCCGACTCGCACTTGCCCGGTTTTTTTAAATAGGTTGCGCACCCAAGTAGGTCGCTGCAAATACAATTTGGCGAGGTGGGGTTTTACAGACTCGTCGGATACTCAATGTGAGTGTGGTGCTCCGGTCCAAAACATGAGCCACATGTTAGAATGCCCCCAGTGCCCCTATACCTGCACTCTGGAGGATCTAATGAGCGCCACTGATGCAACTATTAACGTGGCCACTTACTGGGCTCAAAAAATTTAGCGAGTTTACCGTCGAATCGAGAAGAAGAAGAATACTTTTCCCTCGTCTGTGTGTTGTCGCTAATGTCTGAAACGGCTGAACCAATTTTGACGGTTCTTTTACGGGTAGGGTACGTATTGATGTTATAAAGAGTAATTAGGCAAATTGTATTTTAGAAAAAGAATAAGGGTCAGTACACACCGAGACGCGACGATACTGGAAGAGACCAGTGATTTCGTGCTGCGCCGCGAGACGCATCGCAACGTTGCGAGGCGCATAGAAATGCTGGCAACACGACGGCGACGTCGTGAATGTAAAAACGCCTCGTGACGCCGCGCGGCGTGACGAGGCGCAGCGCTGCATGGAGAAACGTATTCTAAACTCTGATAAGGTAATGTGTATCTTTTCGCGTAGTAAATAAAGCTCTATTTTGAGTTACTGAATGTGTATGCAGCGTAGCGTCACGTCGCGTGCCGGTGTGAGCTGACCCTAAGGGCCTTTGTGCACTACACGGAATTTTACCGTCCGGCCGTTAAAATTCCGTGTAGTGCACAAACGCCCTTAGGGCATCGTAGGCGCAAAAATAAAACTTTGAATTTTTATTACAAAGTTTCAGCCCCAACAAGCATCTGTACTTTTGTAGTACAGTTCGATTCCCAATTTGCTTAAAAGTTTTTTTTTTGTGATGTAAGAAACTTCAAAACGGTTTTCAGACTTTTTCTTTTATTTGTATTATGAGAACTTTCTTCTTGCCAAATTTCCGGATTCTAGGTCATCATGAAGTGCTCAATAGGATCTGAATAATGAGTGTTATAATATGCGCCTTAACGGAGCATAAACGGCCTTATATTTAGACCGCGTTGACTTAGAAAATTATTTTTTTCACTGCTCCAGGGGTTCGCAGACCTGAATGTTTAATATTTCAGGTTTAAACAGGATATTGATAGGCAGGTAACAAAGTGATCCCATAAGTGTTCCGTTTTTACTGACCGAAGTTTATTTTAAGGTGGAAAATCATCTTACGACTTCTCCTACTCTAGGGCTGAGTGGGAGAGCGTGGAGGTAGACTTTTACTTACTGCGGAACTCTAAAAATTAAACAAACTCTGCACATCCACAATGCATAAAGACTGTACTCCTTAAGTACTTCCTAGTTAGTCATTCACCCAAACGCCTGGATCCCCATCGAGCTGCCACAGCGCCGCTCAGCGCAGGTAGCCAGCGACCCACATTGCGCGCGCGTCGATCGGCCTTTATCGAGTGTTGATAAAATTTTAACGGCTGCGGCCCTAGTGGATAAGCCAGCAGCATGAAATCGACGCCAGCACACCTAATTACTATACACGATATTTGTGTCAAGTGTGATTGCCTTCTTTATAGGTTTTCGTAAAGGATTTTCAGGCTTTCCGGTTAAGTGCAGCCCGTGATTTGAGGCTGTATCAGGGTCTATGGGGTGTTAAATTAAAAAGATATAACAAAGCGGTCGATGGAGGAGCTCGTGGCTAGATAATAACAGCCGCACGGGTCGATCTTCAAGGTTAAGCAACGCTTGCCAAGTTATGTCTGTGGATGGGTGACTATCTTAACATACCGAGTTTCCTCCACGCCTCGGAAAGCACGTTAAGCCGTAAGTCCCGGCTGTCATTTGTAGATCTTTGGTAGTCGTTACGGGTAGTCAGAAGCCAGTAAATCTGACTCCAGTCTTGCCATGAAGTACTGCTTGACTGGAAGCCGACCCTAATGTAGTTGGGAAAAGGCTAGATGGATGATGAACAAAGCGGTCGATGGAGACAAAAGGTTTTGCAGTAACGACCACGACGCAGCGTTCGAAAGCCTCCCAAAAAGTAGACCGATGTCCTGGTAAGGATCGCAGGAAACCGATTGATGTGTGAAGAACAGGGCAGGTTGTTGTGGCGACGCTTGGAGGAAGCCTATGTTCAGCAGTGGACGTCTTTCGGCTGAAATGATGAACAAAGCAGTGATTTCCTTTCTTGTGTAGGTTTTTGGCTGGTTGCATTTCGGGGAGTTTGCGTCGGAGTGGTATAATTTAATACCGCCAAGTACATTTCATCATCGGCACACTAGACGTAAGGCGTTACGCCACCGGTACACAGTAAACATTCTACCTATACGCACAAAATGTTTTGGGAACACATTCATTATGCGTACAGCTAATGAATGGTATTCCCTGCCGGAGTCTATGTTTCCTGATAGCTATAACCTGGGGTCTTTAAGTCAAGGGTAAATGAGGTTAGTTCTGGATTGTGTTCTATCGTCGAACACATCGTCGCTGTCTATAATAAAAAAAAACTACAATGAAAGCTTTCTATCTTTATTATCATTGGTTATAGGTTTTCGAGTGTAGAAAATTACCACCACCCTTCACCGCAAGTCACAGCATTGGAAGGCCTTCCACAAAGTGTATTGAAGACCTGGTCAGGGTTTATACAGGAATCCGATGGATACGAGACGTGCAAGATCAGTCGTTGAGGCGACGCTTGGGGAATTGGCCTCTTTCTAACTATAGGCGTCTTTCGGCTGATGATACCCTATCGACTAAGTTTTTCAGGCTTTTCGTTTAACGCGCCTATGAGTTTCCTTGTAGCTGCAGTTTGGCAGTGGGCCCGGCACCATAGTTTTTCAGAATTCGAAAGTCACGTCACACACAGTCGTTTTCTCAGCCCCCCATACAGGAGCAAGAGAACATGAGGGTGGTTTTAGTCAATAAGGGTCTAACTGACCCGTGCAACCCACATGAAGGTAGATGCCTCCTGGGTAATCAACACTTTGAAAAAAAATGCGATGGCTTTCTCTCCTGTGTTGGTCGGTGATGAAAATCTCTATCAATTTATACTTCAGCCTTCATTAAGTTTCAGATTAAAATATCAGTATGGGTATTGGGTATCTGGCAGCAGCACCCCTAATACTCGTACGTATTAGTACCTAGTCCCCCAACGCGTCTTTATGTTTGTATGAATGCGATAAACTCAAAACTACTGAACGGATTTTTTTACAGTTTCCACCAATAGGCTAAATAATAAGAAAGTTTACATGCATATTTTGAAGATTTTAAAACATTTTTTTAAGTGTTGAAATCATAATTATACCTACTTATATATAACCTGATATCTTCTCGCGCTCTAGCGTGGAGCTGGAGGGCGCGTTAGACTTTTACTGACTAAATTCACACCTTTGTTCTTGCAGCTATCCTTTGTGTCCCAGGTAATCCTTTCAGAAGTCGACTCATGTGCCATGGCTACAATAGACTTTGACCATGCTGGGTCCCTATAGTATTGCTAGCATCTGTTTGAGGCGTGCGTGGAACACTACCCGCCGTCGACGACTTGGGCTTGGTCCGGACTGTTACCGGACATCCGGACGGTAAGCCTTTCCATTGCTCGCCTGTGCTGACGGTGACCAAAAATCGGGATCTGATTATACCATAGGCCATACACCCTCGGGTGCGGCCGCCTCCTTCTCTAGCATTACTGCTTCGCAGAAGGAGGCGACGACCAGCCACTCCTCCTCGCTTCGAACCATGGCCAGTACCGAGACCCAAGCGAGAGGTCACTGACACCGATTGGCCCCATGAGGACATGGCGGTGCTCCACCCAGATGAGGCACACCTGCACCGTATGCTCCACCGGGATCTTACAATGGTGTCATGATTGTGCGAGCGTTTCTTCCGAACGAATAAGGTGCAGGACCTTCTGAACTTACCATATCCGTTGCAAAACAACATCTTGTGGAAGGTGAGGACGCCATGACGACTTTCCAGCCACTCCTCAAAGAGGACAAGGCTTTGCCACCATAATTATGGCGTGTCCACATAATCTACTCACTACTTCAACTTGCCTTGTTCAACGTAAGGTTTTCACCAACGCCTACGCTAAAAAAATAGCACGTTGTAATACTACTAGATGACAAGCACGGTTTCCTTAGGCGCTTCAAACTCTAGGTACAGGCGCAGAGTTAGGCCTTTTCACTTTGTAAAACACTTTCATTATAAGATTAGTTTATAGGCTTTGACACATCAATCCTATTAAAAGTATATTTAAATGTACAGCAGCTATTTCTCGCAGTTTTGCTCCTGTCGCCTGTGCCACGAGAATGGTGCATTTCTCCGGGAAAACGCCTGCAGCGATTGTGTAGCTATAATTATATCTGTGAAAGAAATTGCGGTAAGCGTTCTTAAAATTGGATATATACAAGCAGAGGATTTTAAAGGATTCATTTTACCTCGTTGTAATATTGGCTAAATATCTATTGACTTGATGTTATCTTTATCATAGCGGAATGTAGTATTTTTTTAAACACGTTGCTAGGAATTACTCCAGCGTTTAAACGTGTAAACACACACTCAAAGTACGGATTTAAGGGGATCACGTATCTTTTAAATTTTGGTTCTAGGACATACTGGACATACGTGGGACATACCAATGTTTTAGTTCATGGCTTTGAGAGCAGTGTCCGGCTAAGTTTGAACCCATGATAAGCTGTTACCATAGGGCCTACCTATCTCATATCAGCTTCTCTTCATCGAATACAGTGCTGATATTATGGTTAAAGCGCCATATTCATTAAAGTATCAGCAGTGTGGGTAGTAAAGTACCAACTAAACGGACACCTACCTAACTACTTAATGGACTAAATGTGAATTGTGAACATGTATTAGTCAGTGATATGATTAATCAGACCACGGAATGACCGGACCGGTGACTGACGGCCTTTGTTGCAATAATTTATTTCGCCCTGATTTAGTCTGCTGTTATTTCTTTTATTGTGATACAGCTTTTTTATTTTAGCCCGTTGTGTCCTACTGCAGGGACTTCCATTCCATTTTTACACTCTTTTCTATCCTGAGCTACTTCCGGCCAATCCTTCAAAAAGGAGTCTAAGTCGTCATGCCATCTGCCTCATACAGCTTACCCACCCAAATATAATAAAATAAATAAATGTCTAATTTTTTGTTAGGCCTTCATCAAATAACTTCCCCTGCACTTGGTGAAGCGAGAGGAAATTTCAGTGGTTTATTAACAAAAACCGGTCCTTCAGTTACCCTTTGCGATCTAGGGCTGCGATAACTCTGTAGCATGCATAGATATCAGGATTTCTGTAGTAGCATGGTTGGTGCAGTTGTTGAGACATTGGATGTTGTGTTGCGTGTCGCGGGTTTGATTCCCGCACGGAACTCCTAAATATGTCTAAGTTAGGGCAATGAGCAGTAGGTAGTGACCAGAACAGGTACATGAATTTTTAACGACTTTTTTTTTATTTGGATTTTTATTCAATGACTTAAAGAAAGAAAAGAAAGAAAGAAAGAAAGAAAGAAAATACATTTATTTGGCGCACCATTACATGAATAATGTACATAAAACTAAATGTAAATAAAACTAAAATGAAAAATAAAAAATAAAAACATGAAGAAATATTAACAATAGATATAATTGGTCTCACGGCTTCGCCAAATGGGTCCAGTTCAGCATAATGCCAGGCAACTACGTAGCAGTTGCCTAACGCTGATTTTCAACTGAACCTTTGAGTGTCGGTACGGATAAAAATCAGTTGTCTTATATATGAGAATTGAATAAATAAATAGGTACATAAGAATAAGAATATATATGTATATATCCCACTCTAAGGTAGAGCGAGAAAGCTTGTCAGACTTTAATGGAACCTACCTGTGTCCTTCAGTTGCTCTTTTCGTTCCAGGACCAAGGTATCGCTTTGAGGAATTCCCATCGCTCGCGGAACCTGTTTTCTGATAAATTAGTTTGACTAAAAAAATAGTTAGGTATTTTATTGTATGTAAACCTGCCACGTCGTCGTTTTAACCTATCACATACCCACAAAACGAGACACATTAGTAAAACAATAACAGCGCGGTCTCATAAGACCGGTCGGGGATTCATGAATTAATGCTTTTGGAATCTACTGTGTAGTGATCTTCATCTAGTGCTCCAATGTAGGAACATTCGGCAGCTCTAGGCAGAGGTTGGTGGATGAGCATCTTCTGAAAGAATTGATCCAAAGTTGCAAAAGAACGGGGAAAGTGGAAGTGGTGGATGGTAGGAAGGAACGCCTAGTCCAGCTTTGGCTAGGAAAGGCCCAGCAGTGGATAAGGTACAGGCACAGAATAATAATAAAAACCGGGCAAGTGTGAGTCGGACTCGCGCACCGAGGGTTCCGTACCAACTTGCTTAGGAAAACAGTTCAATTTATTCTCGAATCGAGTCATGAACATTTTTAATTTTTTTTCTTGTAACGTAACTAAAAATTATCAGTTTTCAGACTTTTCCCTTTATTTGTGCTATAATATCTTGCTTCGTGCCAAATGTTAAGATTCTAGGTCAACGGGAAGTATCCTATGAATTTTGATTCCTTTGACAATGTCGAACTGTACGTTTTTTGCAACATAAACGAGCGTATTTTTTTCCCGTCATCTTACAAGTTTGATTTTTGGATAACAAAGTACCATATTCATTTTATTGATAACTGGTACATATTATTTCTGATGTTTATACACTGACAGCTCCAAATGTATCTTCGTTCAGTTCAAACAAAGGTTGTCTGTAAGTGATTGCCTTGTGCGATAAGACCGCCAAGATTGTATTTTTATTTTTATAAAATAATGTTTGTTCTGTTTTTATGAGGTACAATTCTTACAATAAAGAATATTAATAAATAAATGAATCGGTAATTTAAAAAAGGTTTTAATAATAAGAATTTAATGTTTATTTCCGACAAATTCCATAGTGTTGCATCTAATAACATAGTAGATACATAATTTATAATCAAAACAATAAAATTTAATTGAATTAAGTTAAATATGATTGTTTTGGTTTTTAAGTTGAATAGCATAAAATTGAATTAAATAGAATGAAATTGAATCAAAATGAATTTAATCAAATTAAAACTAATTAAATAAGTACCTAGTGAAAATTCAGCATGGAGCTATCTTTTATTTGTCTTATTGCTTCTTCAACCAATACCTATGTAGGTATAAAAGTGATGATGGAGTAGTACCTACTTCACATTGTTGTAACTGCAATCTTGCCAATAAGTGCATAGCTACGTAATGACAGGTTAACGGCCCTGCGAGCCTGTAGGTCGACTGTTTGATGACCCAGCAAACCTTTAACTAACAACCTACATACAAACATACTCGGAAAATATCTACTGACGCATCCATTACATCAACTGTTTTAATACAAACGTCTCATTTCTGTTCAAACATTTTATTTGTAATATATTTTTAACCGAAGCTATGTTGAGCACGTTATCAGATAACATTGTCAAACAATGTATTAACGATGTTCCCGTTTCTAGGGAAGCTACTAGTATGAGCTCAAGAGGCGCGGAATACAAAAAGGTTCATTCTTTTATTTTACTTTCACCTTTTTTGTTGTTAAAGTTGCCTCGATTCTATAGCAGTCTTTATTCTAATATAAACTGATCGTCGCGGCATTGTAGCAGACAATGAAGGGCTTTGAGTGAAGTTAACTGAAGTATTATCCTATACAGGTCAGTCGGGAGTTCCGACGCACTGACCACGGCACCGACCGACCGCGCGCACGTTATCAAACCTACGCGCTACACCTCTCTACACAAAAATCTCGAACGGGAATACCGGATACCGACGCAGTGCTAAGAAAATACAGCCGTCTCTTTCCAACCCACAGCTAAAGGGCCGCGATTTTGTATTCCGTCCTTATCCTCAACCGCGAAGCGATATCGCGCTATGCTTATAGTTAGAAATATGTAACTGAATAGTTTACTTTTGTGTGTAGTTTTGCCAAGTTGATGTCGTTCGAAATTAGAATCGCTGCATGTTCGTTGTTAGTAATGTGTGAAGTGAATTGAAACTCATTTTTACGTGACCAGAGAGTTCGGGTCGGGAGTGTTTTTTTTTTTATTGTGCAAGTGTAAGTGCGCTCGGCCGTGCGATGGCGCGGAAACGACACATTTTTTAGATTCCAATTAGGAACGAAAGTTTGTGATTTTCTACGGATTATGTGCTGTGTTTATAAATAACAGTCGTTTTTCTAGTGAAAATGTTTAACGGGAGATTTTCTTTATTTAACGTAAGTTTCTATTGTTATTTTTATTTTAAATTATTTCTTTTTTACATTATTTTTCTTCGGGCTTATAAAAACATTTTCTGTCAATCAAATTATTGAGATACACTTCAAAGAGATAATGCAAATATAAATGAGTGTTATCAAATATTTCCCCTTGTAACAGACAAACAAAGAGTTGGCAGAGAGCCAGAATAACACTTTAATTTTATCATTCGATACGGCGAATGATCAATGCATGTAAAACATTAAAACAATATCATAATTTAGATTGCAGTTAAACAAATAAGCCTCTGTTTTCTTTAATATATGATTAATTAATTTTTCAATTGGCTTAAGTTACTGAATGGTTATTTATTATTTTGACTCTAATGTTTAACAATTGACATTTTACATTCATGGTGGGTAGTTTTATTGACGTAATTTATTTGCGTACACTAACGTACCTAAACATTATGGCCTATATAACAAAACTACCAATTTTAGTTTCATTTTTATATATTTTTTCCTGAACTCTGTGTATCTATGTGTGCCAAATAAAACATATTTCATATATATATATATTTCATTCTTTCAATTTGTTTAGAGAAATAATTGTTAACAACGTTCTCGGAAGACAAAAAAGCATACCTATACATTTTCCTAGACATGTCGGAAAGCAGGTAAATCTTGAAATAAAACCTAAACTTGATTGAGTGCCGAGTATTTGGCAATTTTTATCCTCCTTAGAATTTATGACCTCATACACTCATCGAGCCATCACATTAAATGGCCCAAATATTAGAGTTATTCCAAGAACGAATCATATTTAATCTAATATAAGTAAATTTACAAATGATGAATGTTTAGATCTAACAGATGCTTTCGACACATTGAAACATCTTGTCGAACATAATCATGGAACCTTTGTTTATAGTAAGACACGTACTGATATAATTAAAAAGATTTGTATAATTCCTAGCTCATTCAATAATGCATATGTCTGGTATCAAGGAGTTCCCCAAGGTTCACATTTGGGGCCTCTTATGACTGTAGGTAATATACTAATAGGTTAAGGAATAGGATACTTTTAGGCAAGGATACTTCGTCGTCGACCGCTGATTGATCCATCTTTGCTTTCCGTCATGTGCTCAAGTACGAGTCTATCAATAATAATAAATAAGAGAAGACATCTTCCTTTTTCACGAACCATGCTATAATATCTACCATCGCAATAAAATTAAACTAATTACTAGTAAAACAAAATAGGGTCCACCAAGATTTAACGTCATTTAAAATATGAATGAGCAACTGCTGTTTATGGTTTGAGTGAAATTTTTTTAAACAATGAATTTTGCTAATAAGAAATTAAACTCAAAATAATAATGAAGGGTTTTTTACAAAAACAGCACAACTTTTAAGCAACAATTTTACATGAAATAAAAAAAATGTTCTCCAATCCATATTTTTCGTTTAATAACTTAGAAATTTTAATCATTTATTCATGTTACTGTATTGCATTGAATATATTTTTTTTTATTATTTATACCTACTGTTATGGAATGAAATGATAAAATGTAGTTTGTACTAGTGTTCTTTTTGTAAAAAAAATGCATTAATGTTATTTTTGTAAAAATAAAAGTAAAAGTATTGCAATGAAAGACATCTAATTAATCATAATTAAGTGGTTTATTGCCATACAAAACACCCTTATTATTTATTCTTCTCCTCCACTTACATCTTCATTATCAATATCAATATCTTCTCCTTCCCCTGCTACAATTTCACATATTTTATCATAAATAATCATCTTGTGGGGTTCACTCAAAAAATGTTTCAATCTCTGAATATCCTTAGCTTTATTAGGATTTAATGGAATTTGAGCCTTGTACAATGGACTAAAATTCAGTTCCAAAGGCAGTGGACGCTTTGTCCGTACATGGATTCTTGTCCATTCTCCAGTAAAGTTATACTTAACCAAAACAATTTTTTTCACAAAAACTACTTAACTGCGTTCAAATACGTCGTTTTTGTAAAATTTGCACGCAGTTGTGTAGTTTTTTTAAAATATATGTTTTTTTACAGTGTGATTCTGTGCTAAATATGCTGTTTTTGTAAAATCGAATTAAACTGTCTAGTGTAACTTTTTCCATAGATCATATTGCCATCATTAAAAAAAAAACCTTAAAATTGTTAGTTACGCAGTTTTTGTAAAAAACCCTTCTTGAATAGACAAGCTTAGGGCCATGTGCACCGACATAAGTTTAAGATAACCATCTGATTAACGTCAATAACCGACGATAAGGAACAGAAAATATTGCTAAAACAGCCGTTTTAATATTAAAACAGTCGATTTGGTGTCGGTGCACATGGCCCTAAGTATCAAAATCTTTTTGCCACTTATCATGAAACGTTTGAGCGTGTCTTTAAATAGGTTACATTTTCTTCTGCAAATTGTTCCCAACAGTCTTTTAGTACCTGCTCTTGATGACTTTATGTCTGTAGTTTTCCGGTTCCCTGATAACTCGTCGGGACACAACGAGATGAATCACTATATATAGACCTCTGGGATTCTTCCTCTTGATTCATAGCACCACTCTTGCTACGGTTTCTATGTAGACATGACTGCAAGAACCAGAAATATTAACCACAATTAACAGAGTAATCAAACTCAGTTTAGTTTGATTACTCTTAAGGAAAATCATTTTTACAACAACGTTTATAATTAGACTGAGAACATACTCGTAAGTGATAGAATTTGTGCATTGTATATTTTTCAATTATTTTCCTGCCCACTCACTTAAAGTCAACGCTAAAATTGTTCCTCGAAACATTGAAAAGGAGTCGTAAAGAAGTTAATTATACAATCTTATGCTTCACTTACCTATTCAGTTATTCGTAGACGAAATTCGGTATTAATTTTAGGACGCTCCTTATTATGTTTTTAGTAAATAAAAATTATTATTAATCCAAGATTCTGTATTTCCTGATAGCTACAATTTAGGGATCATTAAGTCAAGAGTATTCACTCTTTTTCTCTTCAATCCCCTGTACCTACTTGTACCTACTTTTTGTGCAAATAAAGATTCTATTCTATTCTATCGTCGGTTACAACAACGCTTACCATCAGGTAAGATAGTGGTCAAACGCGAGACTATGCCTAATAAAAAAAATCTGACTCTTTAAATACCTAATCTACCTTTTTTTTAGTTATTTTAATAATTTATACTACAGTAGATTCTTATTTTCGCAACATTCGCCTCAATTGGCAAAGTCACCATTATCAGACCAGTTCACGGACCCTTGCTGTGTAATAACAAAGATATGGCTTGTTGTCGTTATCAGTAGATACATGTCATAATGTGGGATCCGTTGTTATTGCCCATCCACGTGGAATATCAGGTGGAGCTTCCCAAATCGCGATATAGCTATTTGACTCTATATTATGAAAACTGATTCTATGATCCTTTTGTCAACTAAGTAAGAAGAAGCTTTAGATGTGTCATGTTATAAGTAACTAGCTTCTGCCAATGGCTTCGCCCACGTAAATTTAGGTAGACTTGTCTTCTCAAAGTTTGGAACCCCCTTTTATTTCTTTATAGTCCAGTCAATAATTTAGACATAAAAGTAGTGGTCAAATAATAACAATTCCCAGAAAACCAAATATTGGTGGAGAGCTAGGGTTTGCCATTACAAATAAAGTTTTAAAAATCCCCAGCTCTCCACCAATATTTGGCTTTCCGGGAATTTTTGTTATTTGAGATGTCTATATTGACTGGACTAATAAGAGGTAAATTTTGAAGAATCTTCTATTAGTACTTGCCTACGTCATAAAAGGACACCTTGTACAAAATTTTACTCTCCTAAGCCCTGTAGTGTAGGCTGTGCGTTGATATATTTGTTAGTCAGTTCCTCCTTTTTATATATAGATGCATATAGATTATGATGGTTGGGATAGGCCTCCCAAATCGCGATATAGCTACTTGACTGTACGGCTAACACTAACACAATATTATTTATTATGAAAACTAGTTCTATTGTACTTTTGTCATCTAAGTGAGAAGAATGTCTAGGTGTGTGTGTGCTTTATGTTATAATAGCATGTTATAAAACAAAGGCTGAGCGAAAAGAAAAAACAGCAATAATTTGAGTTGAAAATCAAAACATAACAAAAAGGCAATAAAATTAAGGATGAGAAGCAAAATCTAATAAATTGGGATATTTTTTTAACGTCTGTGGACGAATTCATCTATAAAAATAGCAAATAATGGATTCAAAACAGATTAATTGAAGTAAAGTTATACGTAATACATATATCTTATCCCATCACCATTTATCCGTCTATTATTTATTAAGTCTATTTATCAAATTGTTCGCTTACATTCATCCATCTAATAGTGGCTAGGTACAATTATTAACTTTACTGTTCTGTAAGATTTACAATTATATGTAGTAGATTTCTTGAGAAACACAATTCGAACTATAAAATAATATTACATATTAAAGTTGAAAGTTTGTATGTATGTGCGTGCGGTCGTAGTATTTGTTACTCCTTCATACTTAGTCGGCTGAACCGATTTGGATAAAAAATTTCACACGGTTTGACCGGAATTGCACATAGAATATTTTTTATCTCTGGAATATATTCCCTTGAAAAATTGTCTGCTACGCAGGTGAAGTCGCTGGTAGAAGTTATAACATCATACGGGAATTTTGTTAGATGTGATAGTTTTTTTGCTAAAAACTATGTTTATTGTTATAGAAATGTTCAGCTAAATATAGCTGTACACATTTGTCTAGTTTGCTGGGCGACTGTTTATACCTATAGGTATTGACGTACCTAAGAATTTATATCTTTTGTTCTTTTGTTTTATGTTCTGGGAATATCTACAATACACTACCTATAATAAAATAAAGGTGAGAGACACATAACATAATGTGTCTGAGTCTGACTAGATTGTAGCTAGAATAGAGGCATTCGACTTTCAAGGTCCTACCTTTAAGAAATATAATTTAAAGATAAAATGTGTGACTGATTTTTACGAAACTGTGTGTACATGAAATCAGGAGAGGCAATCAGCAATCAGCTGTACTAATAGATTTTTGTACACAATCGTGAGAGCACAAAAAACAAGCATTCTTTATATTATAGAGCAATTAACAAATATAGAATAACATAAATATAACAATATAATCATCATCATCATCTGCCTAGCCTTTTCCCAACAATATAAATTTGGGTCAGCTTCCAGTCAAGCCAGATTTAGCTGAATATAGTCAGAAGCCAATAAATTTGATTCCAGTCTTGCCAGGAAGTACCGTGTTACCCCAGTTAATGGGTTGTGGAGGTCTGGTAGGCAACCGCTCCTCGAAAAATACTGGTATTCAGCTAAATCCGGCTTGACTAGAAGCCGACGCCAATATAGTTGGGAAAAGGCTAGGTAAATGATGATGACATCGAAGGACTGAAACAAATTGTTTGCTGCGGTCTTCAAGGCTATAGTGAATAGCCCCTCAATAAACTAGCTCGCCACAACATAAACGAATGCATCACTGCTTACCATAAAATGGGATCGCAGTCAAGTACTTACATTAAGGTTTTTAATTAGTTACTCAACTTATTTTTACAAACTACAACAAACGCCAAGTACCAGTTTATATTATTAAAAAAAAAACAAACTTAGTCAAAGGAATATAAAATTAAATGGCCAACGCATCCTCATTCAAACCTCAAACTTACACCACTTGAAGCAACCAAATGATTCATTCTCAACACTGAGAAAAATCCAGTTATTCATCACATCACATTGAAGTCACAAGTCAGCAAGTCGCTGCCTGCCATAGGACTAGCGTTGCCAGGCGTCCGGATAAAGCCGGACACGGTCAGGCTTTTTGGTTGTGTGTCCGGCTAAATTAGGCGGAGTAAGGCCTGTCCGGCTTTTTAAATTTTATCAGTTTTATAAATTTTCATGTGTTCTTGCTATTGCAAGCGTTTACAGACCAGAAATTCCTTGTTATTTCGTTAGAATGTAGAAAAGTAAAATTTCCATGAGCGATGGCAAATATAATACCTAATAATAAATCTATAATTAATCAAATGTCCGGCTAAACTTATTAAAAAAAATCATTTATTTCCAGAAAAAATATTACAAGGTTTTTTATAATTATTAACTAGTAAATAACAATGGTTCAAATATAAGTAATAGCATCCGCTTTCGAACTAGGTTAGGATCTGTATTTCGGCATACGGCGCCAATCCCCGAAGTATCAGAATTTAAACTAGCTTATACTATTTTACCTTTTTATTTATTTTTGCCAAAGATAGGAACAGATGAAGGAACATCATATAGGGCTAAGGTGATGAAGCAGGGAGGTCACGACCCTCAGCATTGAGGAATACAACACAAGGAGGGATACTATTTTACACAGAAATCACAAACTGGTTGGTTTGTCCGGCTTTTCGGTTCGAAGATCTGGCAACCGTACTGATAGGACGGGAACAAGGTCGCCTCTAAGAACATATCCGCCGGCTAACTGGCCTCCTCCGGTATCTTCGCTAATAAGATAATGTTCCCACAAGTGCACTTAACTACAATATTCGTGGTTCTCCACTGGGAAACAGGTGGATTTCTGACTCGGGTTATTTGTAATTCAATGGGAGGTTTTGCATATGGTAAATAGATAGCTGGAGCTTGAAATGAAATGTTATATTTTATGTGAGTGAAGGATTTCGTCTTATTGGGATCTGGCAGGCAAGTCATTTGATAATTTCAAATCAAATTATCAAATGACTAAACTTGTCCCACCCTAGGGTGCAGTAAAAGGGCATTTTACACTACTACCCAACAATGTCACTTTATTTCCCTTTTGCGTTCTAGAGCCACAGTAATTCTTTTAAACGTTCTTTGCAGTGAGCCTAGCCCCAAGTGGCTTAATCAGTCGGTGGTGTGAGTGAATTTATTTGTATTCCGGGTCTCCTACTCAGGGTAGTGGTAGTAATCGTGGGGTTTTTAGGAATCCTATTGTCTCCTTAGACAGAGGTCCTCATGGATTAAAAACGCCTCGAAGTTAGAGAGAACTTACTAAATCATGTCTAAACATAGTGTTTAACTGTTTATCTATACTAATATTATAAAGAGAAAAGATTTTTTTGTTTGTTTGTTTGTTTGTTTGTACCGAATAGGCTCCGAAACTACTGGACCGATTTCAACCGTTTTTTCACCAATAGAAAGCTAAATTGTCAGGAAGTAACATAGGCTATAATTTATGTTAAAAAAAATTAGAGATCCATAAGAAAATTGCAATAATGAATCCCAGAGTAGAAAAATTTTGTCTATGAAATTCATTATTTGGCGTGCGCTGAGAAAACTATTGATGATACATAAAAATTACGTACTACATGATTAAAGTACTCATTATTACCTACATAAAAGTCCGCGATGGAATATATCTAACTACCATAGTTAAGTCACAATAGCAGCTTTTGTGTTCTAAAATTTAATTAAATCGCCGGTAGAAACAAAAGTTGGTTACATTCGTATCGTAGTATTAATTCTTATTCAAATGAATAGTTTTATAATCAAGGGCATTTATGTAGCAGTAAAATACTTTTTAATTCATTCGAATCGGACATTTAATTTCGAAGTTATAACAAGTATAAAAATGCAATACGTGAACCGTTCCACGCGTTGCCGAGGTGCGGGTATTTCCACGGAATCGAAACTTACGCGGGTGAAACCGCGGGGCGCAGCTAGTTATAACGTAAAGAGGGCCCCTAATTGAAGATGATATCTCATTAATTGTTCTCTAAACAAAGAAGTAATGAACATCATCAAATGTGATTAAGATAATAATTCATTTACTACTAATTTGTCACGACCGCTCACAAATCTTTTTAGTAAAGACATTTTCATTTAAGAAATATTTAACTACAGTACCCGGCGATAAATTTTGCACATCAACCTTATAGAAAAATTGTTGTATTTTGTACAAAGAATAAAAAGAATAATCGAAAGAAGCAAATCATAATTGTTTCAACAGCTCCCTACAGATACCGGACTGTTTGTATTTCGTGCGACAGAAATAACGCTCTACGAAGCCGAAATTAGCCGATTGTCTCTTTCGTCGATGTGCATTTTTTATCTCCAGGTACTGCTATAGTTACAATAGAATCACAAAAACATGAAAAAACCTAAACTCAACAACTAAATAAAGACAAATTAAAATAATATGCCAAAAAACTCCTCCACATCGCTGTCGACTGGTAATGTACCCAAAAGACTGGCAGCATTGCCGACATAAGACTTTCTAGACATGGCATAGTGCAAACTATGGATAGATAGATAACTATCATATGAATGACGACAAGACGGTCTGTGTGAATGGAGTCTTTAAAAAAATATAAATGTTTGGACTCAAAATACATAATGCATTCTTCGTAAAGGCACTAAACAACTCTCCTCATGGTTTATTCATGTCACGTTTCATTTGATTTTGGTTGTCTGTTACTCCTCTTATAAAAAAAAAACTCATTTTGGGAATACCCAAAACGGTGCATTTTTATTCTTATGCGGTTCCAACTTACTTACCTATTTTATAGAAGCATTGCTCTCTTCACTAATATTTCTGTGGCTCTCTTAGTTTTTACGTATGTCATAATTTTGCGCACTTTTGTTTTTATTACCTTCGAATCTTCGATCAATAATGTGGGACTAATGTAGATTTATTGATCGAAGCTTCGCACACTTGATCAGGCTGAATTTAAGCTATTGTTTGCGTTTACAAATTTTCTCTCAGTTAGAAATTATTTTTAAACATCTCTCTCCATATATTTCAACATTATCTGTACTTTGTCTTTCTACGCTTGTATCACCTTTCTAGCTAATTTTGAGAACGTTGAGACGTCCACTGTTGGACTTAGGCCTCTTCCAAGAGTACCACTAACGGTTCTGTGTTAATCTCGCATTCATCCAATCCCGCGACTCTCAATCGGTCAAACTTGTGGAAGGCCTTCCAAAGCTGCATTATCCTCAAGTCTGCTACTAGACTTGTATCAGTATTGTCGTTCATCGGCTTCATAATTGTTGATTTTGACAATTTGGTAGTACAAAACTTAATTATTATTAAGAACCTTTTCACTTTAGCTTTGATGACACCCATGTTGCTTGGCCTCAAATCTGCTATTACAATTGTATCAGAATTGTCGATTATTGGCTTAAATTAAGAAGTTTGGTAGTACAATTATGAAGCTAAAGATCGAAAATTATTATACAATTCTAATAGCAGACTTGATACCCTGGTATATGGTCGTCTCTCCAAAAGCTTTCAGCCCCATTGACTACCTGATCTACGAGCAATGCACCCTGCCTTCTGCTACTCGGTCTTTCCGACCCGTCCCGGCTTCGCACGGGTGCAAATTTATCAGTATTAAGGCCTGTTTCACCATCTATGATTAAGTTTCCATTATCTTACTTGGCAGATAATTTCATACAGATTCTGTTCCATTTTTTAATTTATTCAGGAAGTAGTGGCTACTCGGACATTGTGAATCAGGCCCTTACTCTACTATATTGTACATGTATTATCCTTAAAAACCTTTCCCTTGAATCACTCTATCTATTAAAAAAACCGCATCAAAATCCGTTGCGTAGTTTTAAAGATTTAAGCATACATAGAGATATAAGGACAGAGAAAGCGACTTTATTTTATACTATGTAGTGATATAGGCATTTAACTAAAAAGAGGAAAAATAAATATAATGACTACTAAACATGTATATGAATGAATCGCGTCGCGTTGTCCGACAGTCGTCAACTTTGGCTGGTGACGTCAGTTTCACTATAAATTGTCTAAATATAACCGGGATGAGCTGTGCTGATGTGACACACAGGGCCGCCTCAATAGATAATTATTTGTAGTAAACACTTTTAACAGCAAAGTAATTAGAATAGTGTCACGAGGGAATCAAGAATTTGTTGTTTTGCATGTTTTAGGTCCTTTTTAGAGGTATATCATCAGATAATTCCTCTTGCTGTGGATGGTTTGAGAAGGAGTCTCAGGCTATATTAACGGAGTCTTGTAATAACTAATATTATACTGGTGTACTTTCAGTTGCCTTTTGCACCAGGCCACGGTAACTGTTTGTTCTTGATCCGGCAAAATGGTTCTCGATTCAATATAGTCACTGCTTTTTCTGACATCATTTTTTACGCAGTACTTACTCATCTATCAATCACCGTGCTATTGTCGCAGTTTCTCACCTACTTCTTCTTCCTGCCCTTGTCCCGTATAATTTGAGGTCGGCGCAACATGTTTTTTCTTTCATTTTGTCCTGTCATCCGTCATACTATCACTAACTCTCTTTTCTTTCATATCCTCCTCACACAGTCCATCCATCTTTATTATTTTATTACCTACATTTATTATTAAAAACTGGTCGGTCGTGTCAGATGATACTCAGATGCTTTAGGTTATCAAATGCGTCACTCAATTCCAATTCATTAAAAGGTGCAAATGTCACCGTTAAGGTCCAAAAATCAAGATTCCTGTTTCTACCAAGTGCAATTATTCTAAGGTCATTATTAGTTTTATTTTCTGTCAAATTGACGCTATACTTAATCTGTACCTTAACTATATTCGTTAACACAGTTAAGGTATCTGGAATTAAGGCAGAGAAGGAACATGTGCGGGTTTTAGTCAGAAGAAAGCCCTCCCACACTTAGAGCGGGAGAAGACATTTAAATGCTCTCCTACCTTAAAAATTGTTCGTTGAAAGAATTATTTAAAAACATCAGTACAGTAAGAGTATTAGTTAGAATTATAATACTTTAGCAGCAGAATATGGCATTTTATCGGGCTGGTTCCGCATTATTGCTGTAGATAAGAACACACACGCAGCATGCACGCATCACGCCCTATTTAGCTTGGAGTAATAATAACCGTTATAATTGTTCATCTTACTAATATGTACACTTATAGTGAAATATTTCATATACAGAATGAATATATTACTTGAGGAACTTATAAACAGACACATCAAATTATCCATAATGAATGGATAATTTAAAATACATTAAGGATCCAAAATATGATGAAAATTTGATTTCTTTTAAATATTATGTAATTGAAGAACTCCATGAGAATTATAGTGATTGGTGACGGCTCTATACTGATAGTTCTTAGAGTACAGATGGTTACGGTGATGCTATATTTGATCCAGTATCTCAGTCTTTCCATTGTTTAAAAACTTACTCTAATAAGTTCATAATGTCACTGGATCTCAATATCATTACAGAAGCCCTAAATCTATGCCATGATACTTAGTAAAATATTCTGATAATATCAGATACTAAAAGAGTTATTCAACATTTGACTCGATATGCTTTTGAGTTTAGAGTCATATTAAATGATTATATTATGTCTATAAAATATTATAATCCATTTATCATTTTAACTTACCGTTAGTAAATGTGAATTTGCAATCGATTCCATCGCATCGAGAATTAGTAGATAACGAGGAGGCTGACAGGTTAGTAAAATCGGTAATCACAGAAGGCATAGATCTATGTAGCCATTTCGCTTGATTACTCAGAAATACTTCTAAATTAAACATCAGACCAGCACTTTGAAAACGTTGCTAAAGTCAGAGGGAATAAACACCTAAACGAGCAGAACATTCACAGTAATGACTCTACATGAGAGAGATATTGTCTCTGAGATATTGTCTTCTGGACAGATATTGTCCAGAAGACAATATCTCACCAAAAGTTTCCTTAAATTTTGACGTGCGTGGTGAGTTATCGACGATATCCAGTATTTCTTGTTGAAATGTTTCTTGAACCAAAAAAGTAGCATATAGTCAAGATTGCAAAAAAAATATCGACATGGGTACTTTTTTTGATATCCTAGTTGATACAAGAAGTGATACCGCTAGATTACTTATGATATGGCAATGTACCGGTAGCTGCACTCTTTGTAAATCCGGTAGGCACAGTACCGAGTTCAATTCATAAGTTTTTATTTTATTTTTAGGTTATTTTACGATGAGGTGATAAATGATAAAAGTGCCTAAAAAGAGAATATAAAAAAAAAACGATATTGTCCTAAGATTTTTTTACCACCTGATGGTAAGCGATGATGTGGCCAACGATTAAAGACTCCTAAGTAGTAGCTATCAGGATTGTAGATATGACTCTTGGCAGCTATAAGTAAAGTCTTTGTTAGCGTTAGCCTTGTGTTTGAGCGTGTTAGGATCGATTCGATCTTAGTAGTACTAATGGATTGAACGGTTACGAAATTCTCGCATTGCGTCATCGATATCACGGTCAGGAGTTGCTCCTATCCTATGTCACCGCAAGGGTTCAGCAGAATGTAATAATAATATATTAAAGATTTACACTAGATCATGTCCTTCTTCTTCTTCCTGCCCTTATCCCAAATTATTTGGGGTCGGCGCAACATGTTTTTTTCTTCCATTCTGTCCTATCACCCGTCATGCTATCATCAACTCCCTTTTCTTTCATATCAGTCCTCACACAATTCATCCATCTTTTCTTTGGTCTCCCTCTTCCTCTCGAGGAGGCTGACAGGTTAGCAAATTCGGTAATTACAGAAAGCACAGATCTACATATGTAACCATTTAGCTTGATTACTCAGAAATACTTCTAAATTAAACATCGGAACCAGTACATTCAATACGTTGCTAAAGTCAAAGGGAATAAACATCTAAATGAGCAGAACATTCACACTAGATCATGTCCATAGCTATACAATTAGATATAAGCTTTGGGCAAGAATAAAATAATTATGTTCTCAGGATGTTTATCCGGACAACATATATTCGTGTCCGTGCATCCTGTTTAACTGCAATTATCTGTAAGATGCTGTTAGCGCTAACCCAGACTCTGCTTACGCCCGTTCTTAATAAACTATTTATCTACAGTCGCAGCTACTAAAGATAAACAAATCTATCGTTTTATCCTTACTTGCTTTCCTATAACCTACCGACGGATAGCATTTCCTACCAAAGTTGTGTATGGATTGATAGAATCTTACTGTTTATCGGGGATAGCTATCTATCTATGAACTGCGGTAGGTTATTGAAAACGGGCGTTAGTAAAGAACCGAGTCGCTTTCGCACGATGATTTGAAAGCCCATCAACCCAAATATCAGCGCCTGGTGCGTCCATTACGCTTTGGTGTTTCTGTTGTGTTAAGTAAATGATTTACCTATTAGCTATCTTTGTTACTCCGGTCCATGCAGCATAATCTCTTCTTGTATCTCTTTCGGTCTACCTACTAGCTTTTTTTTTAAGTTATATAAACTAGTGCTTGACTGCGATCCCACCTGATGGTAAGCAGTGATGCAATCGTAGATGGTGAGGCGCACTAGTTTATTAAGAGACTATTCACTCTAGCCTTGAAGACCCTCAAATTATAATCGGACGGGAAGACTGCAACAAGCAAATAGCTATTACTGATTAGCGTTTCTTTCATAAATTTTGTCGATGTAATCCCGGTTTCTAAGTACATAGACCTACTAGCATGTTACACAAACATTGCGTATTCGTTCTCTTGCAAACACTTAGTTATTTAGAAAATACGAAACCTGTTCGCTTTCTAGCGCCCAAGAAAATGTATGCTTTTCGAAAGTGAGGAAAATTCACCTATCTATCTAAGTGTATGAATTGTTGGTACTTTTCACGTGATTTATAAAATTTTGCATTTGGATTTAGATAACTGGACTATTTTATGCAAAATGTCGTTGAAGACGAAATTAATCAACGGAAAGATGGCTGCTTAGAAAATTATGTCAGAGGAATTGAATAAAACTGTTAAAATTTAATAGTTAGGTAAAAATCTAAAATTTTTATACGTGTATTTTATAACAGAGAGAGAGAGAGTAAACCAGAATAGAATTATGGAAGCCCAGTTTGAAGGAGTCATAATAAAAATGAATAATTTTGTAGCTTCAAAGCGCAACCACAGTTTTTAAAATATACTAACACTAATCATTTAAATCTTTTACCCGTAGCGGAAGTGTATAAACAGCCAGCGCATATCCGGCGTCCATTAAAACGGTATCGCGGCACACAACTTCATTATCTACCAAACTCGATTAACATAACAATGGACTGGTGGACAATAGACAGAGACCTTTCTATACTGGACATACTCGTAGTCCCCCTTACAGAGATCATAGGTTAGAGACCTCAAAGGAATTTGTTTTTTTAAGGTGTGAAATCATCAGAACGACTGCTCCCGCTCTTGGGCCACGCTGTAGGGCGTTTCAGACTTCTACTGACTTCGTTCTTTGTCCTAATTCCAGGGACTTGAGGTTCTCTTTCGTCAACCCAGTTTTAACTATTCTTTAACTAATATTAGCTATTCTTTAACTAAGTACATTAGTGAAACAACTTGGGCCATGAACAAGACTATATTAATACAAATTACAATGACTGCTTCACACAAAGGTTAGTTTAAGACTGCAGGAATATAATATTAATATTTGAGGGAGCTCTGGGCTTGCTAAAGTTCCCATGCTCCTTAAGTCAAGAGGTAACGGTAATGTTTTTTTGTCGGGGCTCGGGGTGTCGCAGCTCTCGAACTCGCATGCCGATGCCGTGACGTCACCCAGCACTCCAACGCGGCGCCGTCCATCACGTCGACACCCTTAGCGTTGCTAGGCGAGCCCGGTGATCACCAACACGGCCGTCCTGCATGGTGCCTGGCCCACCAGGTACCCCACGAGTCCAGATAAAATGCTGAAACACAGATATCAGTCACCTGTTAGTTTACCTGCTGCACATACCTTGATTATGTCGGAGATTCTAGAGTCTCAACTGTTGTCTTTCAGTACCGAGGCTAGGTTCAAACGAATTAGACCATGCGCTAAAATGTGTATTGTATCCAGAGACCACTTGCACTTAGAGGGAATTCACCACACTTAAGCGTACCAAGTTCGTCCCCGAACTCATTACACATGCATCAAAATCGGTATTATATCCAGGGACCACTCGCACTCACAGGGAATTCACCACAGCTGAGCGTACCAAGTTCGTCCCCGAACCCTCTACCAATGCCCTAAAATCGGTATTGTATCCAGAGACCACTCGCACTCACTGGAAATTCACCACAGCTGAGCGTACCAAGTTCGTCCCCGAACCCTCTACCAATGACCTAAAATCGGTATTGTATCCAGAGACCACTCGCACTCACTGGGAATTCACCACAGCTGAGCGTACCAAGTTCGTCCCCGAACCCTCTACCAATGACCTAAAATCGGTATTGTATCCAGAGACCACTCGCACTCACTGGGAATTCACCACAGCTGAGCGTACCAAGTTCGTCCCCGAACCCTCTACCAATGACCTAAAATCGGTATTGTATCCAGAGACCACTCGCACTCACTGGGAATTCACCACAGCTGAGCGTACCAAGTTCGTCCCCGAACCCTCTACCAATGACCTAAAATCGGTATTGTATCCAGAGACCACTCGCACTCACTGGGAATTCACCACAGATGAGAGACCAAGTTCGTCCCTGAACCCACTACCAATGCCACAAAATCGGTATTGCATCTAGGACCACTCGCACTCAAAGGGAATCCACCACAGTTGAGCGTACCAAGTTCGCCCCAGAACAACCCGCACTCAAAGAGAATTCAGCGTTCTAGATTTACTTTCCATTTGAACATAACACTCGGCCCTTTTTTTATGTAGTTAACACACACGCACATTTCTAACTGATTCAAGTATTTTATCTTGACTCGCACATCACAAACCATCGCCAACACGGACAGGTATGATTAGGGTTGGTTTGTCTCTCAATCATCAACCATAGTTTCATGTTGCTATTAAGAACTGGTATCCCTCTGGGCCACCTCTACTTTTGAAATATACAATAACTTAATGTGCCTAATAGGATTTACCATCTTGAATTTCCCAGTAGCACAATAAGCTCCTTGTCCAAAAACACAAAAACGATGCTATAACTAACTTTTACTACAAGTAAAAGAATGAGAACCATCTTTTCCTCTTCCAATCGCGTTGAGGATGAATTTTCTAAAATCATTACTTAGTATTCATTCTGTCCTTATAATAAGACTCTTATACAAAATTGAATACTTTTAGACTAATACTTAAGATCTTTCGCTTTACGTTATCTCGCAGCTATTTCGTTTAGATATATTTAACAACTATCTTAAATTCATTTAGTTGTTAATAAGTATATGACTATTTTTTTTTTACGATTTTCACTACTGGACACAATAAGAGTTATATATATGGAACCCTTTATTTACTAAATGTGTTTTTTTTTTAAATCCTCCACCTTGGCCACACTATGTCTTTTACCGATTACCAACAAAGACAACCTATCATTTAAAATCATCTTTATCTTCGTCGGCCTCTCCTGATTCTACCAATAAATCACTTGATAGCTTTTCGATTAATTGATTGACTTAAGAAAATTCTCTTTAACAACGTTTGATAATTCGGTACATTCTCTACCAATTGATAAGTCTTTTATACAATGATCCTATAAAGTACTAATTTAATTAACAAGCATCAAACTAATAATCGCCAATAAATGCAGTCTAACCGCGATATATTTATCTCATCTTCCGTAGTTTGTCTACTAATTATATTTGGTAGACCAAAAGGTCAGATTCCACCCTCGTCGGCCACTTGCTTAAGGTTACTGACAACATGTCTCTAATTTAAAAATACGTTACATATTATGTTTCGTCCTTTATTCAGTTTAGTAAGAACCAACTGAAATGCATCTTCAAATACATCACCCACCAACCCCATACATAGTTGTTATCAGTAACAGCTTTGTGGCTAAAGCAGCTTTTTATAAGTGTTAAACTTTCTTGCCACTTGTGTTGATGTTCGTTTTTTTTACGAATGGTGGAACAACAAACAAACAAACATTTCTTTGAGCTGATTGAAATCACTATTATTTGTTTTCGAATTAATGTTTGGTTACATTCAAAGGCATTCCCTTATTATTTGGGCTTATAATAACCATTTAAGCTTTCTCCAATCGTTTATAAGTACCATTACAATACATTTTCGATTCTAATTATAATCCAAAATATTGTGATCATTTTTGTTAGAAACTTGGTAATTGTGTTTCCCGCACAAACGGAAGTCTTAATGTCTTTCATGTCCATTGCATTTTCAAAACGTTAAATTTATTAATATTTGATGAAACAATGTTCCCAAATTTTATAAAATATTTATGACCTCAAATTCCGCCAATAAGATCTCCTTCAGTCATCATTAACCAATTCGACTTTTAATAAGTCAATGCTGCGTTATTCTCTTATTCGTCTTACGAGCAAGCAATACACAGCTTGATTTCTTTAAAAGTCATTCATTTCGGTACTCGAATTGTTTAAAATAGGTTATTTTATGAGTTTGTAATCTTTTTTTTTTTCGTCTTATTTCTGCGATATTTTTCAACACGGGCTAACTTCGCAAAAATGCTATTAAATCACTCTGATGAAAACCGAATTAATTATTGTTATACTACTATTCGAATGACCCTTTATGGTTACCAACGCTCACTTGATCTGTTTCTATTTTTGTGTTTGGTCTACGGCATTCGACTTTGAGTAATTTTGATTCATTGTTTTTTTTTTTTTTAATATGGTTACCGCTATTAGACTGTATGATTTTATAATTTAAATTGTCACTTACGAGATATATATTTCTTTTAAATTTAATTTATAACCAAATAAATTATATATATTTTTGTACACATATATATCAAATTATACAAGCTGTATATGACACCTATAATTGACATAAATATTTGCACAGATCTGAACTACTGCACAATTACTTCAATCTAAAATCTCTTTTAAATAAAATATCGTTAGTTTTCTAATATTATGTTTTGTTAGTGTTCTAACATTCGTATTTCTGATATTAATAAAGCCTCTCTAAATGTGAGACTGCGGATTTAATTACTGCCTATTTCGACCTAGTTTTTTATTTAATTAATATTATTTTTACTGTGCTTTTTGGGTACAATATTGACAGATCTATAACCATCCTCGCATATTTGTCTGTTAATAATAGGCAAAGAGATAGACTACTTTATCCTCTTACACAAAACCCCAACACAAATATATTTGCTGTGACGGTTTAAACGGTGTAAAGGATCTGGACTCAGTCCTAAGTTTGCGTTTCTTCCATTTCAACGTACGCTAATGAGAATGATAATATAATAAACTCATAAATATATAATAAAATCAAATGAGAATTATAATAAAATTTAGTGGACAAAATAAAATAAAAATACTAGTTTTTACTCACAGTTTGAGGTATCAACCTTACATGATACCTGTTTCCTTTTCCGACGAGCTGGCTCCTCACATTACTGCTGCTAAATCTTGACCACGAAAATTTATATTTATACGTTTTGGGCCTAGATATGGTTATTTTTTTGTTTACCCATATCTATGTGTAGATATCTTGTGCCACTTCTGATTTTAACTATTCTTTAACTAATATTAGCTATTCTTTAACTAAGTACATTAGTGAAACAACTTGGGCCATGAACAAGACTATATTAATACAAATTACAATGACTGCTTCACACAAAGGTTAGTTTAAGACTGCAGGAATATAATATTAATATTTGAGGGAGCTCTGGGCTTGCTAAAGTTCCCATGCTCCTTAAGTCAAGAGGTAACGGTAATGTTTTTTTGTCGGGGCTCGGGGTGTCGCAGCTCTCGAACTCGCATGCCGATGCCGTGACGTCACCCAGCACTCCAACGCGGCGCCGTCCATCACGTCGACACCCTTAGCGTTGCTAGGCGAGCCCGGTGATCACCAACACCAGGACCTTAGAACGGAATTAGGTGTTAGTAGGAAGGCCTGGAATTAATGATGAATAATTCAGAGAACATCACAATATAATGGGTATAGCCCCCCTTACTATAATCACCGATCTCTTGCTCAACGGAGTTAAGTGTTAGTAGAAACGCCTGGAAGAAATTATGAATAAGTAACAACTGTCTTTAAGTCAAGAGTGAATAGGTTACTTCTAGGTAAGCGTGCTCCATCGTCGACCATATCATCGCTTACCAACAGGTGAGATACTGGTCAAACACGAGCCTATGCAACAAGACAACAACGCTATGGACAATTTTTATTAGAAAAGCTTTAAAGAGTACGGCTAAAATCATGATGATATCGGGCGATTTTCTACTGTAAAGACATACTTAGATACAAAAAACTTTGAATAATAGTACCCGTTATTTCTCATCCTATAACCTCGCAATAAATAAAACTAACCAAATAGCATAATAAACGAGATGCAGAGGCGCGTGCGACATTAATTAAATGGGCGGCCTGCGCACGAGTCGCTAAATATCATACATCATACCGAATGACATAATTTAATCGTACCCACTGAGTTACGCGATTAATGCAACATATTATATTAGCTTATAACTGGGTATAGGATGTTTTAAAGGCTATGTTTTTTACTGAACATCATTCTTCAGGTTCAAAGATTTTGGAGTTGATGAGAGTGGCAGAAGACCGAGTTGATACGTAAAGCCAAGGTTACAGATTTAAATCGTATACGGGGCTCTGTTATATTGCTCGCAGAATGGATGGCGAATGAAACCGAAAGATTCTGGAGTGGCAACTGAGTACTGAAAGAGGCAGCGTAGGAAGACCTCTTGCAAGAAGGCTAGGGCTACTGGAGTCCTGTGAATGCGAGAAGCACAGTGGATGTGCTCACTGATTTAACAGTCACCGCAATTAACTGTTCTCTAAGGCTATCAGCAAAGATATCCATCGGAATTCTAAAGACTATTTAGGAGGGACGTCAAAAAAGATTGAGGTGACAAAAGATCATTGTATAAATACATCTAACGGTTTATTTATGTTAAGAATTAACAGTAAAGCGGCAGTCTTTCAGAACTGGAGTGCGGCTGCCTGACCCGTTAATTATAGAGGTCGGCGCGTGCCGCTAACTCAGCAAACTTGGTTAGCACTCGCGGTATAATTCAATCTTTATGATTAGGTTAAACAGTGGTGCTGATATAGAGATGTCACTTTATTGTGTTAATTGATAGAATGGATAAGTTTGCCTGTATTTATCTTATTCTAATATGATATGCTTTAAATACTACTGCAGGGCAATAGCCTTCCGTATTAGCGGCCGAAATTAATAATCAATCCATCACATATCGGAGATTGAAAAACAAATGCCACCATACAAAAATTTTCATTTTTTCTGTTGTTTCATTTGTTTTTCAATCTCCGATATGTGATGGATTGATTATTAATTTCGGCCGTTAGTAGAATAAAGGTTACCAACAGCGACATACCCCGAAGGATCGTCAAGTTTAAGTGACAGTAGGCAGGGCACATTGCTCGCATTTGAGGTTGATGGTGCCGAAGGATTCTGTAAAGACGTACTTACCGCAACATGTAGCTTTAGAAGGTCCCACTGTTGGGACTTAGGCCTCCTTTCTCTTTGGGGGGTAATCCACCACGCGGGCCCAGTGCGGATTGGTGGATGTCACATGTCTTCGAATTTTCGTTTCTAATACATGCCAGTTTCCTCTCGATGTTTTCCTTCACCGTTTTGAGAGCAATGGTGATGAAATAAATTACACAAAGTAATGCGCCTGGTTGGGTTTGAACCCGCGACCTATAACTTGTAAGACCGTTTTCACATTATCCGATCCGATATCGGTATCGGACGCCGATACGATATCGGGGTAAGTAAAATGTATGAAATGTTGTGCTCCGATATCCGATATCGGGCCGGACAATATGAAAGACAGGTACATATTTCATACATTTACCTTACCCCGATATCGTATCGGCGTCCGATACCGATATCGGATCGGAATATGTGAAAACGGTCTTACCCCGATATCGTATCGGCGTCCGATACCGATATCGGATCGGAAAATGTGAAAACGGTCTTAGTCGGAGCAGTTACCACTCGGCCACCACTGCTCTCTATCATTGTATTTGTTTTGCATTGTATTGTTGACGTGGTGAGGATGACACAAAATCCAAAGTATAGGAGACCCAAGGAACGGTCGCCACACAACGCTTGGGGCCTACGTCCAGCAGTGGTCTTTCGGTTGAAATGATGACAGTTTTTAATTGACCTGAACCTAAACTTGACTAATTTTCAAAGAAAAAGGAACTTGACTACTTTCCAATGAAAAAGCAACTCGTGTGTCACCACTGGTTAATGACTTACCTATTTATAATGCTAATAACCGCAATTTTCTATTTTTTTACTCACGATAGATTTTCGGGTCGTTTAATCGTTTTTATCACATAGCCTGGAATGTCCACAAGAAACAGTTATTGCACATAACGGCATAGACATTATTACAGCAATTACTATAATTTTGAGCAGTTTTTGATGCGTCATGAGGAAGGTTAAACTGTGTCTTCAGTGTTTTTGTTTTTACTATTGATAGGCTCGCACTTGACCTCTATCTCACCTGATGGTAAGCGGCGATGTGGTTGAGGACAAAGCACGCTTGTCTAGAAGTAAATCTTGTTTTAAAGATCCTCAGGTTGTAGCTATCAGAAACCACAGACTTCGGCAGAGAATTCCTCTATTTAGCTGTACGCACAATGAATGTGTTCCCAAAACTTTTTGTAGGTAGAGGTAAAAAAAACCCTTTTACCGGTGAAATAGGCTCGGCGTAATTAGGCTATGTAATTCCGAAGCATACTATCCGAAATACAACCAGAAGCAAATCGAAAGGCTAGCAACTCGGCGTTAATGGTCAAGACTGAACTTTTACCGATCCGACGAATGTATCTTCATCGTCATGTGTCTTTAATTGTCAAGACCCTTTTCTTTTGCAGTGGGGGTTTTTGAACTTTATTTCAAGTAGTATGTATGTCTCAAGTTATTCAGTCTATTAATCATTTGTCATGGCGGAAAGTTCCTTGGCCAGCCTATTTGTCAACCTATACAGAACATGTTCATTCTCATTTTTCATTACATCGACATTTTTATTAACCACGTGTATTGGATACTGCATAAGGAAAACACACCAGCTCAAATTAAAAGTAAACTATATTCGTTTCGACTTCACACTGGTACGCAAACGTCTACGTTTACGTTTAAGTAATCATTATAATGAGGAGTGCGCGGTGGGTTGACCCTAACCTAAACTGGCGCGTTCACGTTTCGTTGCGTCAAGTTAACCTCAGTCCTCGGTGGAATCCGCGGTAGCTAGGTACCTATTGGGTTCAAAGTAACTGTTACATTGCTTAATTTGTCACGTACTGCAATGATATGCATTTGTTGTGCTTTAATACCATATACCATAGTGGTTATATTCTCTATGTTTAGTACCTATTGATAATTGTTGTGTGATTTGTATAAATAAAACTAAAGTCACGTTTTTAGTTCATACTTACCTAAATGCATATGAAAGTATATTCGACCGATACCAACTCATTTTAAAAAAGACTGTCTGTCTGCTTGTCTTTTTGTTTCGGCTAATCTCTTAACTCGACTGATTCTGATAGGACTTAACTTACTGAAGATGAATGAAGCTGATGTTTTATGGAGTAACTTAGGCTTACTTTTATTCTAGATAGACAAAAAATTCCGCGCAAAACAAAATGAACGACGAAATGGCATTATGTTGCTGTACGAGTCTAAAATGGGTGAAGTCGCGGGCACCGCAGCTAGTCTGTTCTAATATTACAAAGAGGAAAGACTAGTATTTTTGTATGTTTGTATTTTGGTTTGTAATTAATAAACTCAGAAAATAATGGACAAAAATTCTTTCACCAGCTTAAAACTACTTTATCACTGAGATACACATAGGCTTGTATATTTTCTACATTTACGCAGCCCAAGTCGCTTGCAGAAGCTAGTGTTTTTATAAAATGCTTAGAATATTTTGACAAGTTAAGTGTAGTGTGTTTGTCATATTTTGTGGGTGAGGGGATTTACAGTTCTACACACTTCCTCAAGTCGGCAAATAACTATCTAGAGTTTACTCAAATATTTGTTGATTGTACAGGAAAAAGCGTTCAAGAAAAAACTTCGCACATTCGCGGCTTACACAAATATTTGGCTTTACGTCTAATTCTTACGCTGTCTCTACCATAAAAGTCTGGAATGTGCTTCCCCTTGAGATCAAATAAGTTAAAATTAAATTTTCCTTCAAGCGCAAAATTCGGAACTACTCGTACTAGTACTTAAAGTCCTCTCAACCTTAGTTCAGTCTTCGTCATAATTTTATACTTTAAGTTCTCTTTATGATTGATATTTGTTATAGAATTTTTAGTTTATAATAGCGTATATGTATATGTACCAATTCTATTGTTATAAGCAACTTATATTGAAATAGTTGCTATTTGTTTATTTTGCAAACTTACCACTTGTTGTCTTTTTTAAACTCAAAGGTTGACTGGTAGAGAATGCCTAGTTGCATTATGCCCGCCTATGTACTACACTACACTCCTGTACATGAAGTATTATAAATATATAAAAAAATGGAAGTGTTTCTGTACCAAAGGATAGTGAACCGGCTGATACAGAGGAAGTAAGTCAGACATACTCGTAGATCGCTTTTGTTCTGCTTCAATTGATACCAGTTTTTGAAGCGTTAAGTATACGGGTAGGAGACAGAATTACTTCCTCTAAATTGCGGCCATGGCCTATCAAGATAATAAAGACTCTTTGTGGACCTTTAGCGTCAATAAGATCACTACATTATTGACGCTAAAGGTCCCCTATTAAGATAGTGATATTTCACACTGCTCGCACTGCTGCAGCGTAAAATCCGTGAATGCGAACCACTTTTTACAGTAGTTCCAAATACAATCGAGCAGTTGCCCGAACCAGACAACACTCATCTTGTCGGAGGATCCTCCCTTATCAACAAAGGTTTGGGGGACTTTACACCCTGTTCCGCATACTTCTAAAAACTTCTTCCGCTCTAGGTGGAGAAGAGGTTTTAGTCAGACTTTTACTAACTAAAACCCACCCGTTCCTTCAGTTGATCTTTGTGTCTTCCGCAAACTTCTCTTCATACATTGATACATACTAACATAACGACTTGTCGCTACAGTACAAAATATGATGGCTTTTCAACTATTCATATATTTGAAAAAATACGCCATACAGTATGCAATTATGCATTCGGCAAACGATTCTTATAAAACAATTACTGCGCAGCCAATTGTTCGAAGTTCAGAGTGGTCAAGATATTTCGGCCGTACCTACTGTGCGTAGTTTTGTTTATTTAGAACGAGTATCTTGACCTATTCCAGCATTCAAGTTGTTAAGAGAAGTAGCCTGCTTATTAGGAAGTATATGATTAGTGCTATCCTGTTTTGGACTCCATTTTACGAAGCTCGCTCAACAGTCGATTCAGATACGCAATTATAAGTACTTAGCAATAGACGGGGTTAACTCTTTCATCATGTGATCGTTATCTATTGTTTTTAAACTAAAAAGCCCTTTTTTGATGCATCGCTACCGGCCCACGCTGAAAATCGTCGCCGTTTTTCGCGAATATGACACATATTTTCCCTATATCGATTATAATTTATTAGCTACTTAGATTTAAGATTGCGTCATTTTCGCATAAATAAATTGTTTCTCTTTCTTTCTTCTTTCAAAAACTTCACTGCTTAAACTCTAATAATGCAATGGATACTCGTAGCCTCTATCTAGCCGTCTAGGAGTAAGTAGATATACCGATAAGGAAACATAAGACGAAGGAAACAAGGACTTGTCGACGATCCGTTTAAAAGATGATCTCGACGGCATATTTTGTATGTTTACAGCTTATCAACTTCCTGGAAAATAGATTCTTAGATAATAGTTTAATCTATCACATACCCACAAAACGAGACACAATAGTAAAACAATAACAGCGCGGTCTCATAGGACCGGTCGGGGATTTATGAATTAATAGACAACAATATGGTAAACATCTAAGAGGAAAAACCCTATTAAATAATGTTTATTTAAGTCAATCAAAGAGAGTTCATAAGTGACGTGCACCTCTAGGTCACTTTCTAGAGGAGGACTCCAAAAAGGAGATTGCCCGTTTTGTAAGGGAAGTTGGGTCCCAGTGGAAAATGCTTGTGCCCTGAAGATTTTTATTTTACCTAATAGTAAAAACATAGCATTTTCATAATCGGAAACCTTTTTTCATTGTGTCACCCAGGTTCAGGAGATATCATTATTTTTCTGTTTTAAAAATGTAGGTAATAATTACATATTGACAGACTAAACATCACCATAAGCATGAAATTATGTCTCTATTACTTTAATTCCATTAGTTTATTAAAAATTATATATGACGGCGCCGCGCCGTCATATTTAGAGTGTCAAGACTGTCACTCTGACGCGACTCCGGGCTCTTTTGCATCGGGAAGAAGCAAGACGTGTTCGGTGGAGCGTCGCGTTATTTTAATTGGTTATAACCTACTGATTGTGATTCTTTTGATATTTCGTTGATAATAATAACTGTGCACTATTAACTATCCCTTACACGTCGTTTCATTCTCCTCGCCCGCCTACCCACGATAGCTCGGCTGTAACAATGAACCCGAAACCGACTGATGATGGCCATGTGCCGTTATCAGAAGTGGGATGTGAAGGGCTTGCTACAGAGGAGAATAGCCGTACGCGATCTACAGCGCCGACATCAGAACCAAACCTGTCTCAACAAATGGAATTGTTTTTGTCCCGATTGATGGCTATGTCGCAGCCGCAACTTTCGAGCAACACATCTACCCAGCTGATCGAGTTCGATCCTGATGGCAACGAAGCGGACATCGAGGGTTGGTGCAACCTGACAGAAATCGTAGTAAATAACCGTAAGTTAGAAGGTGCAGAATTACTTTTGCTACTCACACGTGCACTCAAAGGCCGAGCTGCTACCTGCTTAACACGACTGCAGGCATCACAGCTGACATGGCCTCAAATAAAAGAAGTACTGCTCGCGAAGTTCGCCAAACCTATGCTGCCACAAGATTACTTCGAAGAAATTTTACGCTTTCAAATTGGTGTTAAAGAAACCGCGAGCGAGGCAGGCATGCGCCTTTGGAACGTCATCGAACGCATTCCGCGGATGGAGATGTCCGAAGATGTTACAACGGGATTTGTATCTGCGGTCTTATGTCAAAAGGAAGCTATGATTCGCCGTGAGCTCCACTCTCATAACCTGACCACTAGATCTCAACTTCTTCGTGTTCTAAACAGCATTTCGTTGAAACGAAGGCATGAAGGTAGTGATAAGCACGATGCAGACATAAAGAGGACCCGATTCAACGAATCACGCTTCATGGGAACGTGTCACCGCTGCGGTACTTCGGGCCACAGGGCGATAGACTGCCGCAAGCGAAGGGAAGAGCCTGCTACTTCATCAGAGAAGACGCACGACCACGCGTCCAGAGCCACTAATAAACCAAGACCAATCACCTGCTTCGTATGTGGACGACCAGGACACATGGCGTCGGTGTGCCCTAATCGAGCGGGTAGCGGTGAACCAGCGGCGGTCAAAGAAGTCCAAGTGTGTGAACGCAGGGCACCGAGGAGCACCTTGACCACATTATCCGGTGAGCCAGTTTCCTTTTTTTTGATAGTGGATCCTCTTGCTCACTAGTGACTAACACTCATGCTGAGAAGTTACCTGGTACTGTGCAGCACGATTTAGACCTTGATATAGACCTTATTGATCCAAATAAGACCGTGCAAAGGCACCCCTATAGGTTAGCGCCCGCGGAAAAAGAAATAGTGAACGAGAAAATTGAGTCCCTATTGAAAGCGGGTGTTATTCGGGAGAGCAGTTCTCCTTTTGCTAGCCCCATCTTATTGGTAAAAAAGAAAGACAACACTGATAGGATGTGCGTAGACTATAGGGAACTCAACGCCAACACACGTCCCGAGCATTACCCGTTGCCCCGCATTGACGAACAAATCGACCGTCTCCATGGCGCGCACTATTTCTCTTCTTTAGATATGACATCTGGTTATCATCAAATAGTCGTTGACCCCGATAGCGTAGCAAAAACTGCATTCGTGACGCCGGATGGTCAATTCGAATATTTGACGATGCCGTTTGGCCTACGGAATGCCGCTTCCGTTTATCAACGGTGCATAAACACAGCCCTAGGTCCCCTAAAAGACAAGGTAGCGCTGGCCTACGTCGATGACGTCATGTGCTATTCGAATGACGTCACTGCAGGGTTAGAACGTCTAGACCTAACTTTGAAAGCTCTTACCGGCGCACGTTTTTCTTTGAACTCTAAAAAGTGCAAATTTATGAAGAAGGAAATAGATTACCTCGTTTACGTCATAAAAGCAGGAGTAGTTACACCAAACCCTAGAAAGATACAGGCTTTAGTTGACGCTCCAATTCCAAAAAACGGCTACACATGTTAGGCAATTTTTAGGTCTAGCTTCTTACTTCTGACGCTTCATACCAAATTTTACGCGTGTAGTAAGACCTCTTTACCCATTAACAAAATTAAAGGGGCCCATCAAATGGACAGACGCTCACAAGGACATCCATAAAAAAATCGTCGATATTCTTACGGCAGAACCGGTGTTAACCATATTTGATCAAGATTCGCCCATTGAACTTCACACCGACGCGAGCTCAGAAGGTTACGGGGCTATACTAATTCAGAGGAAAGATAATGTTCCTCACGTAGTATCTTACTTCAGCCGTCGAACGTCCGACGCAGAATCGCGATATCACTCATACGAGCTGGAAACTCTGGCGGTCGTTCGCGCGGTTGAGAACTTCCAGCATTACATATACGGGCAACACTTTACTGTTTTTATCGACTGTAATTCTTTGAAAGCGTCGAAATCAAAAACCGAGTTAACTCCACGCGTACATAGATGGTGGGCGTTCTTACAGGCGTACGACTTTGATATCGTCTACAAGCAGGGCGTTAGCATGGGACACGCCGACTATCTATCTAGAAATCCAGTTCCGGATCCTATGCCTGGTACGTATGGATCAAATGATCTGACTGTTGAAACGAATAGGAATAAGAAAGTTCACTTTGTAGAGTTGCATCAGGGCTGGCTAGCTGTAGAACAAAAGCGAGATAGCGAAATCTGCGACCTTATCAACAAACATCAAAACAACGAGTTGCCAGAGGCAATTGCACACACGTATGACGTACAAAAAGGTATACTGTATAGGAAAATCGAACGGAATAGAAGCAGCTCTTGGTTACCAGTTGTACCAAGATCCTTAACGTGGACACTTATCAATCATGTTCACACGGAAATCATGCTTCTTGGCGCTGATAAAACGCTTGACAAGATATATGAACAATACTGGTTCCCACAAATGTGCAAGCAGGTGCGTAAATTTGTAGATTCATATTTAGTGTGCAAAGCTTCAAATGGATGTTCGGGAGCGCAGCAGGTTCGATTACATCCAATACCTAAAGTATCTACGCCTTGGCATACAATACATATAGACATCACGGGGAAACTGTGTGGCAAAAGCGATAGGAAGGATTATGCCTCCGTTATTATCGATTCGTTTACTAAATACGTCCTCCTCGATTACACACCTTCTCTCGATGCCGCTAGCGCAATACAATCCCTTAAAAAGGCGGTTTGCCTATTCGGTGCACCAAAACGCATAATAGCGGACCAAGGTAGGTGTTAAATAAGTGCGGATTTCAAACGGTTTTGTAGTGAGCATAGCATAGAGCTTCACCTCATTGCTACCGGCTCAAGTAGAGCCAACGGTCAAGTCGGATTATGCGCACTCTAAAATGTCTGCTCACAATAGTAGAGAACGACCCAAACAAAACGTGGCGCGACGTACTTCCGGAAGTTCAACTTGCCTTGAATAGCACTAGATCCAGAGTGACAGGCTACGAGCAAAGTCGTTAGGAATGTCAACCTTATCCATGCATACTGAACCTGAACCCCGTTTAGACTTAGACATCGCTAGGCATATTGCTTCCGAGAACATCAAAAAGGCTGCTTCGTCATAAGTTGAACGCTTCAACAGGGGTAGAGCAAAAGTGATACCATTCACCGAAGGCGACTTTGTCTTTATCAAGGGTAGCGAGCGTAACCAAACCAAATTACAGCGAGAGTTCAAAGGCCCTTTTACTATTGTCAAAGTACTAGTTCACGATAGATACGAGCTGAGAGTCATTGATGGATCTAACCGAACCTATAAGTACGCCCATGAAAACTTGCGCGCAGTACCCAGGGGCTACGATGGATTAGTTGAAGTAGCTACTTCGTTAGTCAATGAGGCAGAGGAGGCCGAGACGGCGGAAGTCCATAGTCCTGAGAAGGGAACGGTAACATCTGATGATGATAGTGATACAGTATCGGTATCAGGTTCACACACTTTGACCGCCAGCTCCGACACCCTCTCTGCCTCCGAACATGATGAGTGATTAATGGTGAGTTTATAGCAATTGTGTAAATCCTGTTCATTAAGAATCGACCTAGAGCGTAGGTCGCATGATAAGCAGTTGGGAGTGGCGTGGTAGATCAAGGAGGCTGGCCTAAACCGGGTCGATGCCTCTGATCAGACCGCGTGGTATGTAGTGTAGTTGGTCGACTGGGCTGGCCTAAACCGGGTCGACGCCCACGATCAGACTACGATTTCTCCGGTGTGAGCTGGGTGGCATGAGATTGGTCTGGGACTGGCCTATGCGGGTCGACGTTCCGAACCAGTTAATTGCAGCAGCGGCGTGTGGTTTTCGTGACTGGTGGAAGGGGCGCTGACGGGTTGTCCGGTCTACCGCACCATGCGAGTTGGTGGGTAGTCGAAGGGGCGCCTGGAGTCAGTTGTCCGCCCAGTGTGTTTACTTCAGATATGAGAGGCGAAGATCGAGATCTTTCCAAACAGGTGTCGTAAATAGGCGACTAGTCAGGGATGGGCGAGCATGCCCAGACGTGTGCTACAGATCCACATTTGATCTTTACAGATAAGTCAAGGCAGGAGGAGTCGCACGAGGACGTGCGAATGTCAGTCCGGCCGTGACGGCGCCGCGCCGTCATATTTAGAGTGTCAAGACTGTCACTCTGACGCGACTCCGGGCTCTTTTGCATCGGGAAGAAGCAAGACGTGTTCGGTGGAGCGTCGCGTTATTTTAATTGGTTATAACCTACTGATTGTGATTCTTTTGATATTTCGTTGATAATAATAACTGTGCACTATTAACTATCCCTTACACGTCGTTTCATTCTCCTCGCCCGCCTACCCACGATAGCTCGGCTGTAACAATGAACCCGAAACCGACTGATGATGGCCATGTGCCGTTATATAAAAATAATTTGCACACAAAAAAATAAATAATATTTTCGGGTTATTATTCCAAACAGGTACACGACAGCACAAAAGGGACCTGCCCCGTGGCATTCTCCTTTGATTAAGAAACCTCGTTTTGAACTAACGAAACAGTTTTCCCACCTTCGAAATGTAATAAAAGAGGTTGCAATATTTTTTTTCATTATGGCAATCGTTTTAGTCAGTCAGTCAAAAGTCTGATTAGGCCTCCTGCTCCGCCCTAGAGCGAGGTCATTGGATGATTTCCCACCTTAAAGAAACCACTAAGAATAAAGGAGAATGCCCGTTTTGTAAGGGAAGTTGGGTCCCAGTGGAAAATGCTTGTGCCCTGAAGATTTTTATTTTACCTAATAGTAAAAACATAGCATTTTCATAATTGGAAACCTTTTTTCAATGTGCCACCCTGGTTCAGGAGATATAATTATTTTTCTGTTTTAAAAATCTACGTTATAATTACAAATTGACAGACTAAACATCACCATGAGCATGGAATTATGTCTCTTTTACTTTAATTCTATTAGTTTATGAAAAATTATATAAAAAATAATTTGCAGACAAAAAAATAAATAATATTATTAAGGTTATTATTCCAAACAGGTACACGACAGCACAAAAGGGACCTGCCCCGTGGCATTCTCCTTTGGAAATAATGAAAACAACCATGAAAATACACTGGAATAGAGTTAGATTTAATTTATTGGATTTACAATGCGCCATGAGTTTTTCATTCAAACGTTATAATATTATACTAGATATTGATAAAAGAGTATCTACAATATTATCTATGTATAAATAGAGTTATTATGTAAAGTACATAATTAAGTGTAACGACCAATTATACACTTTACTGTTTTGTTTACTCGTTTACCTAGTGTTGTATACGTGGATAGGTAGATAGATCTATTTATGTGTCTAGTTAGTAGTTATGTATGCAAAATGTTATTTTTAGTGGCTATTTGCAAACATATGGGTCTTATTAGATCTACGTTGTTGCAAGACTGTTCAACATTACCTATGTGCTAGTAATAAATTGATACTATGGGTATTATCGATGCGAGACGCACAGGACCGGTCGCAGTGGCGACGCTTGGGGGAGGCCTATGTCCAGCTGTGGACGTCTTTTGGCTGAGATGATGATGATGATGGGTATTATCTCCCAGATTGTCTACAGCGCGTATTGCTCCACGTGGGAGTATTCCTGTTTCGGCACCCAGAGTTTCAGCATCCAGACTTTCGGCACCATAATTTTTGGCACCCAAGCAATTCCCATTCGGGTAAAAAACCGGTACCTATAGGTATTTTGGACTGTTATTTTGTATGGTTACATAATACCCGTTCAAAATACTTATTGGTGTGGTTGCTTTCCGACCTTAAAAAAATGGGTATTATCTAGAAGACAATGTGACCTCAGTGAAGTTTACTGGGCATTCCACAAACTTGACGATAAGTCCCGAAGTCTTCAAGGAGTGGTTAGAGAATAGAATACTCACTTTCCGCGATTTTCTTGACCTACAAAATTATTTTTTTAAAAGCTTCTGATATACTAGGGAACAAATCGTCCCCCAACATGACAACTCTATCAAATAGTTCAACCACTTGTCCCGCACACGAAAATGCGTCTTAAAATTTTGGGAGGCAAGTGGCGGGATATAAGACAACGTTGCTTAGATTGTAAGTTGCGCGTCAAATAAGAGAGACATATTGTCCCATAATGTTCCCAAACCACAATCCTAAGAGGCAGGAAAGAACTACCTTTACATAGAACAGAAAACAACCTATTAATAACATGAACAGTTCCAGTGTTAACAATGTTCACACATTCATCTAAAAATAGCCTTCGCACAGTTATTGTTGCGATAATGACACGTTACAGCCTTCTAATAAATACTACATAATAAATCACTTCATTGTTCCTTCGAATACATAGTAAACTAATGATGACACCGTTTTTTACTGCGTTTTAGTTTGTGCGAAACTATGGTCTATATTAAAGAGGTCGTATAGCCTGACAGTTGTTGTAATCATTATTGTACTGTGCGTCCATTTGGGCAAAATAAACACGTTTTCTTTCTTTCTTCTTTTCTTTCTTTCTTTCTGTATATAATATACACAAAGATTATTTATATTTAGTTTATTAGCTAACATCGATTTAGGTAAATACCTAGTTGTAAAGATTTTAGACAACTTTTCGATAAAAAGACATGCCAAGATTGTTTACACTTAGTTTATTACCTAAACCGATAGACCATAATGATGACACAGTTTTTTTACTGCGTTTTAGTTTGTGTGAAACAGTTTCCTCATTTGGTTTTTATTGGGTGAGTCATTTGAGGAAAATGAAGATGAAAGTAAGTAGTGTATGAATGTTTGCTTGTTTATTTTTAATCGGAGTAATAATATAGTTACAAAACTAGCTACTGCTAGCGACTTCACTCGCGTTATTGTTGAAAATTATCCCAAGGGAAAATACTCCTGGGATAAAATCTACCCGTATTACCTACATAGGTCCCAGTCCTTAAATTTGACCTGTATAAGATGAAGTCCGATAGATAATTTAAAAAATTTAATCTAATTATGATTAGGTGACTATTAACTTACCAATGAAATGTTATAGTTACATTAGTTACCACCTGTTCAATCAGGCGAGATAGTGATCGAGCGCAATACTATCAAAAGTAAAAAAGATATTCTGACCAAAATTCTACCATGTCGATAGCGTTTGTATTTTGTTCGTAAAGGTCTTACCAAGTTCAAGTTTTGTTTTACAAAGAGTACGACAAAAAGAGAACCATGGGGTCCTGAGACGAAGGCAAAGAAGAAACGGGAGTGGGTTTAAGCTAAGAAAAGTCTGACAAGCTTCGTCCAGAGTGGGAAAAGCCCCATCTAAATAAATAAAACCTAAAAAAAAAGGGTAATGCATACCTTGAGACGTACCTCTGCAATCGCATTGTGGCTTATATTGATTACTGTACATATTGTGTTATTGTTTAGTAATATTTTAGCTGAATTACTGTCTCGTTAAAATATGATACACTGCACATTTGCTGCATGCAATGTGACTACAGTCACGTTCACGGTACTCATAATACATACATGGGTAGTAGATAAATGCCAGAAGGAAATGCCATAGCGATTTAAAACTTATATGTCTGACTATTTCCCCTTACTTGTCTTTGAAACTAATTTTAGGTAATTTTGATAATTATTATTCCTTATTGCTCTGATAGTCTGCAGACCGCTGTCCATACTGAAAAACTTCCACACATGTCCATCATTTGGTAGCAGATTTAAACTTGGAGTCATTATTCATTTAAAACTTTTTTTTATATGAACAATGCTTGACTGCGATCTCACCTGATGGTAAGCAGTGATGCAATCGTTGATGGTGAAGTGCACTTGTTTATTAAGAGCCTATTCACTCCAGTTTTGAAGACACCTAAATTATAATCGGACATGAAGACCGCATCAGGCTAATTTTTCTCTGATATCTAGAGATAAAGCATCTTCTTATTATGTAGTAATTTCATTAGCATCACACAGATGTAGTACCTAATCATGAACTGTGCTCAAAAAATAGGCAAAACCAGTTTCGTTTTGGCCCAAATGCAATAGTTACCTACTCGTAAATATTTTTTTCTTTCAAAATCGAAATATCATTTTCGTTTCGTCAGATGATGTAATATTTATGAGAATTCGCCATGTATCAACGGCTTTCCGCTCTGAATTATAAGTAAGGAAGTTGTGTCTGGTCGGCTGGACGTCTGTTTATGAATTGAAGACGATTTATGTGTAATCATGAATTTGTTGTGATGGTTTTCTTAGAAGGTATAAGGAAACGAATAAATTGTCTATTTATTTAGGTATTTTCTGCGTTTATGTGTTCTGTACCTGCTGGATTAACTGACGCAATAATTTGACAAAAAGTGGACCAAGAAAGGACATGATTACCTCATATCACACTAATGAGAAAATGGTGAAAATTTGTAACTGTGTGTGTAATTGTGTATGGTTATTATGTCTCTTTACGGTCAATCTTTGTATGGATTTCGATGGTAGACGATGTCCTGGAATAGCAATAGGACTTTTATCTACTAAATAATATTCTTCAATCATGATCTAAGTACATTACGTGTACCTACTGTAGCGATGTCCCAATGGTTAAAGCACCCATCTCTTATACATGAGATTGCGGGTTTGAAAACAGGCTATCAATGTGATTTTTTCAATTGTCCTGCGCTTTTCTAAGTTTATCTAGGACAGTACTCACACCCCGTGTCTCGGAAAACGCGTAAAGCCGTTGGTCCCGGTTGTCAGCCGTAGAACTTTGACAGTCGTTACAGTTAGAAGCCAGAAAGTCTAACCACCAGTCTATCAAAAGAGTAACGTGTGGCCCAATAGGAAGCTGGATTGTAGAGTTTTGATAGGCAGTCGCTTCATGAAAAACACAGGTATTCAGCTACATTCAGTTAGAGTGGAGGCCGACCCCAAGTTTTTGGAAAAAGTTTAAGGAAACGATGATCTCTGTACGTTTAAATGGTCACAAAATTGGTTCCTTGCCAAAAGTTCTTCATCGCTATTCGAAAAGCTACTGGCATCGTCGAAAAACTAGCGGAAGCCAAGCCCATAGCAACGAACCAATGTAATCACTCACACAAAGCCTTGGTATCACTCCCGCGATCACGGGCCGATGACCTTCCACTGTTTTTATCAAACTATTCAGCTGTCCAGTTGCTATGGCACCGCTTTTTGTTTACTTTTTTATGATTAAGAGGTTTTTTCAAAGCCTTTTGCGGTCAGAGTCTTTACAGTTACCGTACAATTTGTCCGATAGTCATTTGTTGTTTTATTTTCGTACTTGTTGAGTGGGTGTGACCGCTAGTCTTTGTGACAAGGACGTAGGGCCTTATTTACATATTTTAGCATACTATTTTTGTTATGTTAGATAGGATCAGACAAACACCCACATAGGTATGTTTATAACTAGGCGCCACACTCTGCCCACTTTCCAGACGACACTGTCTTGTCTTTTTTTGTCTAGTTTAAAAGCCTAATACACCACTCGTTTTTACGAACGGTCTTAGTCTACGTCGCGTAGTGTAATAAGGGTACCACGGTCTTACTTGTACGTAGGCTCAACGACAGTCTACGTAGACCGATCGTAAAAACGGGTGGTGTATTAGACCTTTTATTTGTTCTGTCCTTGATGGACCATTTTACGTGGGCCATAGCAGCCTAACAACCTTTATTCTAGATGAGCCTTTGGAATCGCTTACGTCATTCTGGAACGCACGCGTAGATCTAAACATGTTCGAATTCTCAGAACAGTGAGGTCACTTCGCGAAGCGTAAGAAGCCTCAGGTAGCTTCATCGGTTCTTTGCGGACCAGGCCGGAGAGCTGAATGTGTTTGGTTTTTGTAAATTAAGTACATTCGGATTGATCTTTTTACGAGCACATGAACACAAAACGATTAGGGAAGACATCAGTTGAGTGTACATACTTAGCTAAAAGTTTAATTCTCTATTGAGGTCTGTGTTTACTAACATATAATCGAGGAGTCTTTAAGTCAACGAATGAATAGTGTGCTCCATCGTCGACCACATCATCGCTTACCATCAAGTGAAATAGTGTCAGTGTAGCGTGGCTCGCGCTGTTGATACTATCATCAGGTAAGATGATAGTCAAGCGGCGTTCAAATCAAGCCTAGTTTAATAGTAACCAAGCTTACTAATGGCGTTTTTCTTAGGTCTATCTTTTCGTGGTATTGGGATATGATTATCAACCTATATACCTATAAGCAACTGAGCAAACGTCTGGGCATATTCCAGTGTTGTTCAAACAGGGGTGCGTCCACAATTGGTCGCCCGCCGCGCTTGTTACGATCAATTTACTTGTTTGACTCCCTAGGGAGCGTTCGGTGTTGCTTGTGTGGCTTGAGGAATTGGTTTGCTTACTTTAGTGGCTTTTAAGGATGGATGGGTTCTTCGAGGCATAAATTCTGCTTATTTAACTTAGACTAGCTATTGCTAGCGCCTTTGTTCGCGTGTATCTAGAAAATATACCTAGGTGTAATATTTTTTGTCGGTACCGTGGCTTTGAGTTAATTAATTACAAACAAAAATAGGTATATTTAAGTATTTAAATCTTTTCTCTTTATAGTATAGAAGTCAGCTAGCTTCTGCCAGCAGCTTCATTTACGCGAAAGTAGGTTTCTCGAATTTTTAACCCCCATTTCATCCCCATAGTGTATATATAATTTTAGAAAAACCTGTGTTCGCCTACGTCATAAAACGAAACCTTGTGCAAAATTTCGCAGGCCCTATAGTTTTGGCTGTACGTTGATATGTCCGCAAGTTTCTCCTTATAGATTACTTTCTAGCATGCAAAATTTTGGTTTTAGATAAAGTAAATTGTTTCATTATTTGCACGCATACTCAGTGTCATTCATGTGGGTACCTACTGCAACTACGTACGTAACTGTCAAGTTCGACAATACGGGCGACAGGCGACATCGATAATATTTTTGTAAAACTATTTTAATAGGAATACCATTCTAATGAGGAATTACTTTGTAGCTACTTTTTGATTTTTTTTAACCCCTATAAAAAGTAGCATCGTAGCTCCATAGCGGATATAAAGGGTGTAAAAAAGACCCTTAACGAAAACGAAAACCCCATATTCTACTTATCACTAGGATACTTTTTTTCTTCTAGACCAAACCTGGGAATTCACTGGTTCTGGAGATATTGAAGGTCAAAGTCAACATTTTTTTTAATTTTTTTTTTCAAAATCGTATTCCAAGTATCATTAGTAAACTTTCTTCCGAACAAACGTTATCAAAATTATCAATTTTTCATAGTCAATTACGCATTTAAAGTTACTAAAATGCATTGAAAACTAAACACAACGAGCGCCTCACACACACAAGCGTGCGGTCGGTTCAACGACCAAGCGCGAGCGGCCGAACGCGCAGCTGATCGGAATTATTATTAATTAATTATTTTTTAAAGATGAAAAAAAAAATGTTTTTCCCCAACAATATTTTTTGGTCCAAGTTACTTAATTACACGTACAGAATGTGTAGTTATCGGCTTTGTGATCGGTCTTTTTACACCCTGTACTTATTTGGTTTTTACTTAGATTTAGTTTTTCAGAATTTTTATACAGGTAGGTGGTAATAATATTCCACAACTTTCACACAACACCATCTACTAGGCTACATGCCTACATATCTACTAATGTATATATTTATAAATACATACATATTACAAATAAACTAGCTTTTTCCAGCGGCTTCGTCCACATGAAAGTATTGAAAGTAGATTTCTTAATTCTTTATTGTATAACAAAACTTAATATTATACAAAGTGATTTGACTATTCATTTACAAAGGCGAGCTTAACTCAACAATGAGTTGTTTTGGTTTCTTTTTACAAACATTGGAAAATCGTCTCGTAGTGCTCGCTTACGTTTTAAAAGGAAACCTTGTGCAAAATTTTACGCTTCTAAATAGTCCCAGTAGTTTCGGCTGTGCGTTGATATGTCAGTCAGTCAGTTTCTCCGTTTATATGTATGCCGGAGCGTGAAAAGGGGCCTCGTAGCGGTCTTGGCTTTTGCTATCCATCGTGGGCGTTGTAACGACCGGAATTTGAAAATAAAAGCACACTTGTATTGTCCAATGTCTACTTATTTGACCGTCTTACAATTTTATGCAAAATCAAACATATTTCGAGCCAATAGGTTAGCATGTGTAATCTTCGTATTTTGCAGTCGTCAATCCAATTGACCGCCGCCATCACTCAGACTGACACTTACTACTCTATTCGGGGTTACCCGCTCATAATTCTTATTTAAACTAGCAACATTGCAAAATCAAGTTATTCAAACTTTATAGTTGAAACTAATTCATAATCCGGGCGCCGGCCGCCGCGCCGTCATGTATATAAATTACAGCCAGAGATAGATCAAATGGTCGTGCTTATCACACAATAACTTCAGTCTTGGGCGGAACTCAAACCCCGAGCAAGGCGACAAGAAAACTCCGAGTGTAACCCTTTTCATTGAAGGACTATAAGCCTTCTGCTGAGGCCCATTGTAAACGTCCACTTTTCAGTGCCATATGTCATCACTATCAACACGCACTGGTCATAGACCTGATCATAACTCGCAGCCTCATTTTTCTCTAAAATATTCTCAAAAACCAGTTCCAAAAAAACTTTCGAAAAATTTGTAGTGTCGTAATAATGTAATAATAAATTTAATATCTTGTTTGTCTTTCGCCATATTGTAGACCAAGATAATACGTTTATACGTTTTATAGCTTTTGTAGCATTACATTAGCATTATCGGCCTTGTAACGTTCCCACTGTTGGGACTCAGGCCTCCTCTCTAGGGGAGGAAATGAGCTGTAATCCACCACGCGGGCCCAGTGCGGATTGGTGGATGTCACATATCTTCGAATTTTTGGTTCTAGGACTTGCCGGTTTCTTCACGATGTTTTCCTTCACCGTTTTGAGAGCAGTGGTGATGAAATAAATTACACAAAGTGACGCGACGTACTTATCTATAACTTATATCTATAGCTTTTATATAATTAGAGCAAATAGGTGTAAGAAGTCTGAGATGTTCTATTTTAAGTGAACATTCCGTTATCTGAACATAAATAGTGGGTTTCCAAGGTTTTCCGTCGGTTTGCTCAACGCAATCTAAGAGTTAACACAATAAACTGATAAACTCGTTTGAAATGCTGTGTGCACTCGTATTGCTAAGATTTCATTTATTTTTAAGTCTTCGTTTATGGATCTTAAAGCCTCGACAGTTATTTTTAAATTGCTGGTTTAATACAAGATTAAGGAGGGATAAAAATCTTCCTAGTTACTTTGGGATTTGGGTTTTTATGTCAACGTTACGTTAAGAATTAGATGTTTTCTTCAAGAATATACTTTTAGCTAAAATCTGGGAGTCTTTAAGTCAAGAGTAAGGTAGTTATCTAGGATGTCTTTTCTATAGTTTCTTGCTGGTTCTTCTCCATAAAAAGAGACCAATTGGAACCGTGCGCTATCTACTCACTTATTAAAAGGGCCCATGTAGGCATCGTCAATCATATCGTCGCTTATTATCAAGTGAGATGTAGTCATATGAAAGACTATTATTACAGCGATTATTATTTCGACGTCGCATCGCAGAAATTTACGATGCGGATTATTGCGATGCGATTTCGTATAACAAAGCGTCAGTTTAGGTCCACACAATGTGCGATGCGAATCAATTCATAAGTTCTTAAAATGCATTGCGCGAATTCATAGATTTTTCTGCTTGTGCCTTTAGACTTTCGAATTTTACTGATCGTAGTCCCTACAAACTCAATGCCCCATTTGTTCTTCACAACACCGTATCAACTCTCCAATACGCAAGTATTTGTCCATGCACACGTCTACCATATTGATTGCCCATCTGTATGCACAGCGGGCTGGCAAACAATTGGACATACCATCGACCACGCGTGCTTATGGTCATTCGTTGAAGGCTCCTTAGATTACTGGGCGGTCAGTGGTATGGAATCTAGAGTTGTTTACGTTAAAAATATTAAGATGAATGTCATGAGCTCAAAAAGATTGGCTTATGTTTGTTTCCAAATATCTTGATCAGGAATCATTTGACCACTATTGTGGTGTCCTTGCATCGTCTAGATCACAGCACCGTCATCATAATTATTTCAACTGAAGGACGTCTACTGTTGGACATAGGCCTCCCCTGATTGTCGCTACAAAGATCGGTCCTGTACGTCTCGCATTAAACGCACTCCCGCGGGTTCACTAGTTCATTCGTCCATCCCGTAGGAGGCCTTCGCTACCGAACGCTGCCTCTCCGCCGCATTCCCGCGGGTCTCACCAGGTCGCCAGTCCACCTTGTGGGCCTTCGCTTCCGAACGCTGACTCTACCGGTACGCGTAAAATATTCCCACTACTGGGACTCAGTCTTCTCAGGGGAGGGAATGGTCTTTAATCCACCACGTGGTCTCATTTTGGGTTGCTGTAAGTCTTTGAGTTTTTGGTTCCAGAACATAAGGGTTTCATCTTTTTAAAAGAGTAACCATGAAGTTTCTTGCCGGTTCTCCATGGGATATTAGCCGACGAAAATTTCCACCACTCTGGGTGGTCCAGAATAATGTACTGGATCTATGGTATTCGTTTGTGTGTTGATGTCTGACACACGGTTGATCATAAACTGAAGCACATTGGCTAATGTAGGTACTCTTTACTTTATGTATGACAGTATACATATAACCACGTATTTACCTGCAGTAGAAATCGTGAGGAAGGAAGCCCACATGTTTGTAATTAAATCGAACATATATGTGAATGCACTATTACCTACATACAGTCACAGATAATCGCCGTCAGCTGTCACGGTATTTATACCGGTATCAGGTATTTATACCGGTATTAGGTATTTACTACCGGTCAGTACTATTTGAATTCTTGGAACTCTTTGAATCGAAGTAATTGTAATTATTATGACTTAATAGCAACGTTATTTGATTACTAATTCGTCTGACAAGGAATTTGTATTCGAAAAACAAGATGGCAATAACCGTAAAACTGTGTTTTGGATACATAGCATTGAGATACATAATTATGTTTGTAAATAGTAGTTCTCAGTGAAGTCAAGTCTAAACAGTCTATTTTTTTAATGAAGTGAGAGTGAAATAATCGTTGGTAAACCAGGCATATTTGCAAATGGGGCATGTTACCACGTGCCCTATTTGCATAACTAAGACACGTAATTAAAATTTGGTCCTTATTTGAGTCGATCTGCTATTACTAGGTATAAATTTGACGTCGATGTAATTTTAAATATCTACGTGTCGTAGTTTTGCAAGTGGGGCACGAGAGCTTGGTTTTACCATACGAGAATTTGCCTATGTTCATGTCATTATAGCTAGCTTGTAGTGTCCCAAAGGCGAAGGCCTGCCTATATAACGAGCACGATTTTTCGCGTCCCATCATCTCTTTCGTGGTCTGGTGCGGCTCCGTGTCGCTGTGTCTGGGCATCAATCCTGTGTTTAACTTTTACGGGACCACAGCTCGTTAAACATGCAGCAGATATGTCCTACTCAGTTCTATTTAAATTGGGCAATTTTTTGAGCCACATCAACTTTTTTCGTATTGGAGCGCAGTGTAGTCTGAATACTCGTACAAACCGAGCTCGAGTCGTCGACGGCGCGTAGTACTCTACGCGAGCCTTAAAGAGATGTCAGCAAAACCCGAGAGCCCTGGAATGAAGGCAAAGAAGGAACAGGAGCGGGTTTTAGTCAGTAAAACTCTGACTCGCCCTATCGCTCCGTCCAGAATATGATTTCCCACCTTTAAAAAAGTATAGTGATCCGAACGTAGTCTGTTTACTTAATATTCATGTTTACTTCTATAATATTCTGTGGAATCTCGCTGGTAATAAAATGAATTACGCTCATGAATGTGCCAGTAATCTTACATATGTTATGGCGGTGATTGCTGCTAGTATTGGCTCGTTGTTTTATTCTGGTATTTACGACTGACACGACTCACGACCGACTGCTATGCTATCTACATGACGACTATTTACTACACTAGGAACACTAGAAATAAAATTAAGATAGAGTCGAGGAAAAATTAGAACTATTCTTTTTTAACAATATATAATTGAGATCTTTGGCAGTCGTTACGGATAGTCAGAAGCCAGTAAATCTGACTCCAGTCTTGCCATGAAGTACCGTGTTACCCCAGTTGTAGTTGTGGAGGTCTGGTAGGCAGCCGCTCCTCGTAAAATACTGGTATCCAGCTAAATCCGGCTTGACTGGAAGCCGACCCCAATATAGTTGGGTAAAGGCTAGGTAGATGATGATTCTTTTTTGAGTTGGGATATCATCAAATATAATTCCTCTGGCTCTGAGTGGAACTTGGAGTATCCGACTTTTACTGCCTAAAACTCATCTGTGTTCCTACAATTGCCTTGACCATCTGTGAATTCAAACAGCTTAAAATATTATTTCTCAAAAGAAAACATTCAACGTTTTTTTTTTTTCTAAACATTACGAAATAATCTTTATATCTTGGGGTCTAGATAATAAAATTTTATATTAGCGATAAACAATAGCTTGACCAAAATGTTTGACCCAGTGATATTTAGTAGACAGAAAGAATAACACTATGTCATTGTCTAACATTTATTAAGCATTTATTATACAACGCTAATATTAAAAAGATGAAAGTTTGTATGTATTGTATGGCTCCTTCACGCTCAAACGGCTGATTTTTCAATTTTTGAATTTAATATTCACCTACGTCATTAACGTTTGAATCCCCAACCGGTCCAATGAGACCGCGCTGTTATTGTTTTACTATTGTGTCTCGATTCGCGGGTATGTGAGTAATTAGAATGTTAGATTATTATTAGTCCCAGTAGTTTTGGCTGTGCATATGTTAGTCGGTTTCTCCTATTATATAAAATATAGATATCATGATCATTTCAGTCGAAAGACGTCTACTTTTGGGCATAGGTCTCCCCCAAGCGACGCCAAAAATATATAGATTAAATATTTTGCACCAAATCCCAAATTCCTAAAATATAACCTTATTTCGAATATACTGATCCTATTCCCTACCTTCATGCACCATCACAACCTCACATCAAACCGCCACTTAGGCTTAAGTACATATCAACATTGTGGCTACTTATATACCTGTATATGTACTTAAGCCATGCCTGCATACACGCGTCTATTTATAGCTGAGGCGTGGCAAAGAACTGCCGAGCATACCTGTGCTACAGAGCAAATGTTTGCAGAGTGGCCACGAGGTAAATACTGGGTTTAGAAGATAATTTACTCCTTGTAGAAAGTTGACGTATGTAGGAGTATGTTGCGAAGGGCCTGGAGTTTATGGAGAATTAGAATAGAGAGCAGTGGTCGCCCAGTGGTAACTGCCCCGACTTGCAAGTGGTCGCGGGTTCAAACCCGGTCAGGCGCATTACTTTGTGTAATTTATTTCATCACCACTGCTCTCAAAACGGTGAAGGAAAACATCGTGAGGAAACCGGCATGTCCTAGAACCAAAAATTCGAAGACATGTGACATCCACCAATCCGCAATGGGTCCGCTCGGTGGATTATGGCCCATTCCCTCTCCAAGAGAGGAGGCCTGAGTTCGAGCAGTGGGAAAATTATAAGGCCGATAATGCTAAAATAATAAAAAAAATAGAGATCTACATTTCGGAATGTGCATTTTAGCTTCACTTTTTTGACTGACCGATATTTTGACATTTTAAAAATGCCTGGTAGTTACTCAGATACCCGCGAAACGATACACAATAGTAAAAAAATAACAGCGCGGTCTCATAGGACCGGTTGGGGATTTAAAGGTTTAGAGGTATGTAGAACAGAGAGATAAAGTCCCACATACTTCCGTTGAAAAAGGAGGATCCTATGAGTTCCGAGTTCCGGTTGTTATATCTGGTGGGCAACTGCCCGATAGATGATTTGAGCTGTTGTATCAAATTCAAATCGCAGAACTTTGCTTGCGTGATGCAGGATTCGTAGTTGTCATGTGGTGTCGTAAATGCCGCTACAATGGTTTATTTAAACTAGAGTTCGTGATTTTTGAAGGAGTGTTTGTGAATATAGTAATTGCCGTCGCCTTTAAAACTGAAAACCGGCGGATGATGATAACCCTTAATCATCATCCGCCGCATATCCTCTGGCCTTATCTCGGGGTTTTCGGTATTCTCTTATCCACAGGAGCAAGGCTGCTGCAAACACGAACTGATAAAGATTTTGGTCCTAGGATATGGTGATTTCCTCGTGATAGTGATGAAATAAATTACATAATGTGAAGTGCCTGCCCGAGGTCGAACGCACGGTCTAATAAGACTGTAATTTTAAGAAAAAATACATAGCTTAATTTTTTTTAATAATATACTAGCTTTAGCCCGCAGCTTCGCCCGCGTCACTCAGGAATACAGCAGCTTTCTATTGGTGAAACAATTTTAGCAATCGGACCAGTACTTCCACAGATTACCTCATACAAACAAAAAAACAAACTTTACCTGTTTATTATATTAGTGTAGATTCCGTTATAAATCAATTTACAATGTATAATGCTAAAGTTGACTTGACATATTGAAGTTATTTCCAATTATAAACTCGCGTGTGATGTCATATCTGCGTCCCCAACTAGTCTTTGACCCCAGTGATTATGTGCAAGCGCGTTCACGGCATAAATATTTTGTTATCGGCATTTGGAGCCGGTGTTGCTACTTACAAGTAATCAACACTTTGCGTATTGTGATACTAGCTGCTGCCTGCGGCTTCGCTCGTGTTACAGTAGAGGATTGTTCAAAGGATACTCCCGGGATAAAAAAATATGTTACGTACTGCAGCCCAGGACCAATTTGCCTCAAATCTGTTTAGCTTCTTTTATTATTTTTAGGCGTACGCTTGACGGATCTCACCTGATGGAAAGCGATGATGTAGTAGATAATGAAGCACGCTTGCCTAGAAGTAATCTGTTCACTCTAGTCTTAAAGACCCCCGGGTTGTAGCTAACAAGAAACACAGACTCCGGCAGGGAATTGCACTCGTTAGCTGTACACACAATAAATGTGTTTCCAAAACGTGTTGTCCGTATGGGTTTGATGTCTACCATGAACCAGTGGCACATCGCCGTACGTTTGGTAGTCCGATGATGGAAAACACTCTCCGAAAAGCAACCGATAGAAAATGCTCAAGACTTCTTCTTCTCGTGTCAATTTGACTCAAATTCTGACCGACCAATATTTAGCCTCCTGGACCGCTCTGTCGTTGGCCTCGTATAAGGCGTTGAAGATGCAGGCAGCTTCTACTGTGAAGCATGGACTCGAAGAGTGCATTACCAATTATCCTCTTGACTCGTTTCTCAATTGACTCTGCTGTTTGAGCGCAAAGGATATACAAACACACAGACACACACCAACTTTCGCCTCAATAATAATTATAGTGTTATTATTATTAATGGAGTACATTTTAATAATAATATTGTTAGGTACTATTTTCCTTGTCTAAGTATAGAATTCCTTCGTCTGTTTACGTCACATACTCGCAATGTGTCTGACCAAAAGGTTTTGTACTTGGGAAGAAACTATCTTTATTGTTGCTGGATTTCTTACAGTTGAACGGGGTAAATAGGAACGCAGGGGTAAACAGAGACAAAGAAGGGAATGTTTGCGTTGTTTAACAGTTTTTCTATCATTTAAATACTCCAATTTACCTAATAAATTAAAATTCTCATTAAATTACTGATATCAATATTTTTTCTTCTTTCTGCCCTAGTATCATACATAGGTACACTTGGGGTCGACGCAACATGTTTTTCTTCCATTCTTTGGTTTTGTTGGGTAAAGAAGAAAAAAAAGAAAGGTCCAAGCTTCACTGATGAATTTTTGTTTAATTTTCGTACCCATATGTGGTTATCAAACCTTGACAAATTGACCGGGAAGTTGGGCATATCACCTTAAGTTTTTTAACAAACTTACCATGATCACATACTATTATTGTTCCGTAATTTGTAATTAACTTAAAGTTCAAGTAATGTCATTGCCTTACTTACCTTCACCTTGGCAACGAACGACCTACAGTGTCTTACGGGGTCAATCAAAATAATATACAAGCAAGGTATGCCTCTTTGCATACTGGGTGAAATTCTAAAGGAATATTTTTAAAGGTTTTCAGGGACCTTGTGAAAACTTGTTAAAAATCTTGCGAGCTAGATAGAGGGAGTTATGCAGCATATATAGCTCCAGCGCTTTAACAGTCAGACCGTTTTCACATTATCCGATCCGATATCGGTATCGGACGCCGATCCGATATCGGGGTAAGTAAAATGTATGAAATATGTACCTGTCTTTCATATTGTCCGACCCGATATCGGATATCGGAGCACGGTATTTCATACATTTTACTTACCCCGATATTGTATCGGCGTCCGACACCGATATCGGATCGGATAATGTGAAAACGGTCTTAAGGTATACGTTTGAATCCCCGACCGGTCCTATGAGACCGCGCTGTTATTGTTTTACTATTGTGTCTCGTTTCGCGGGTAACTGAGTAACCACGGTTGTAAAAGGGATTGCGTTGAGAGCTCGTGTTTCCGTGTTTTTATATTGGTAACCATTTATTCTGTATGTTGTGGATTTACTTTAAATAGTGATTGAATCTAAAGTTTGGATAAAGTCGTTTTCCGTTGGACCCTTACCAGGTATCCGATATCCAGGTATCCGATTGAAAAACACCTGTAATTTATACCTATGTTCACAAAATAAATAAATCTGAAATCTGAATCTGATGGATGCGAGACGCACAGCGGACCGGTCGGTCGGGCGCGGGCGGTGTGGCGAGGGCGACGCTTGAGAAAAGAATAGACCTTTCTCAAACCAGCAAATTGCGAGCTCATCTAGACAGAAAATTGTCTAGTCTAACAGTAGACAATTTTCTAAAAGGTATTCCTATGTGCCATAGCAGGATAAGTGCTACTAAGTTTCATAAAAATTCAGACGTTTGAACGTGAACAATTAACAAACATATATACACACACACTCACACACTTCTCATCCTTTAATTAGTGCGATTTAAAAACTAAAGCTTTCTCCACGTTTAGAAGGGTTCACCTTAGTGACCTACTGCAAAATATAATCAATGTTTTTAGATCCGGTTTATCTTGGTTGAGAATTTTAGATTTTTAATTAGAAGATGCTATACGTTGCCTTTAGGCAGGCGTAATCATTTATTATTTACTTTCTATTTAAAAAACAAGCGGCTTATATATATATTTTTAGGGATCAGAAGTGAAACAGATAAAAAATAAATAAACAATCTTTAATCACACTTTCACAAAATTATAAGAATATGAAGTAGGTATTAATGAAATAAAATCACACGATAGGTCAAGTAGCAAGTCCGTCCTCAACGCCGACCAAAGGAAAAAAGGGGGGTTGCCGCACCGCGCGCCTCTTTTATAGACTACCGTCGGCCGCCGCCTGATGGTGTGACGTCACGACGTCGCCTCGCCTCCAGTTGCCAACACGGCCTCTCCTTCAGTTGCTAACACGGCCTCTCCTGACGCTCTGACGTCCTCGTCAGCTCTAAAAGATGGTCCTGCCTGATCTGTAGTAGTGTTTTCCAAGTCTTCATTGTCTCCTGTAATCAGACATCATCTGCCTAGCCTTTTCCCAACTATATTGGGGTCGGCTTCCAGTCAAGCCGGATTAAGCTGAATACCAGTATTTTACGAGGAGCGGCTGCCTACCAGACCTCCACAACCCATTAACTGGGGTAACACGGTACTTCATGGCAAGACTGGAGTCAGATTTACTGGCTTCTGATTATCCGTAACGACTGCCAAAGATCTCCAAATGACAGCCGGGACCAACGGCTTAACGTGCTTTCCGAGGCACGGAGGAAACTCGTTATGTTAAAATGGTCACCCATCCACAGACCAACCTAGGCAAGCGTTGCTTAACCTTGAAGATCGATCTGTGCGGCTGTTTTTATTTAGCCACGAGCTCCTCAAATCAGACATTACGCAAAAATACAATTAAATTTAAAATTTAAAAAAACCCCCGACTACTCTTCACCTCTCAGGTCCTGATGACCTTGAAAACCTGCACCGATTTCCATCAAACATAGCTAAGAACACTCTCGACTGATATACCTTTCAAATAAAAAACCTCATTAAAATCGGATCATCCGTTTGGGAGCTACAATGCCACAGACAGACACATATACATTTACACACACAGACACGTCAAACTTATAACACCCCGTCGTTTTTGCGTCGGGGTTTAAAAAGATAAAGCGCATTACACATAAAATGTGACACATAGAAATCTTTGCTAAGACACACCGAGTATATACGAGTAACTTGGTCGCGTTGCAGACATAGGCACCCAGTTAGCGTGTCTCACAACGGCTGTAGGCATAGGCACAAAGTGAGCATACCGCCCAGACTTCTACCAACACTGTAGGCATAGGCTCCAAGTTTGCATATGTCGGCGCTTGATCGCCATCGAGGTTGACGTCACACAAAATACACAGACACAGTAATATAGAACGACAGGAAAAGTGAGTGATAATAAGGAAATACCTTACTTCAGTTCTGGTCAATTAGGTACCTACATCGGTTTTTATACCCAGCAAATAAGATAATTTAGGCGGGAAAAACATTACACTTAATAGAATTCACTATGAGGGTAGAAACATACTTAAAATAAATAAATGAGAACGGAAGTTGTCACAGTAGAATTTATTGTGACAAGAGTGATTCTAATGGAAAATACTATTTAAATATGAGCAGAATTAATCATTTAAAAGGAAGTTGTTTCATATTAATTTCAACAAGATTTTGCAATATTCGAAAGGAAGTTGTCAAATTAAATCCTCATATTAATTCAAGAGGGTATTTGCAATATTTACAAAAGAAATTGGAAGGCAGTTTGGTTTTGCGCCCACACATACCTCCCCGTGGCTGTCGGCATAGGCACAAAGTTAGCATACCGCACAGACTTCAAGAAAATACTTGTCTTCAAAAATGCGACGCACGTCTCGGGAGTCCATTCATCCCTCCAGGGCAGCAACCAGGCAGAAGTTGCAGCTCACAGCGCCCGCAGTCCAGGACTCCAACTACACGGCGAGCACCGCGCGTACCAGGATCAAGTTTCTCCGTAGACTGCGACGTAGGCATGTGGACGCTGTCGGTCTTCATTGACACGCTCGTCGTGATAGGCTTGGTTTTTACACCACCGTTCGGCCGTCCTTTGTCTTCTCATTTCCCGTAGCGGTTCACGGTTCTGACCTGTAAACATGCTTCCAAAACTTTCAACTGCGAGACAATCGTCTCAAATGATCACCAGTATAGCGATGACGCAGGGCTGCGCGTCCTCACGCGGCTTCGGAATCGCAATCCCGAGACTTGCTACGTGACCTTCTACTCACAATATGGCGGCTACGATATCGGTTAGGACGCGGGGCACAAGTTTGTGAACCCGAACGACTCGATCTAACTATCCCAACTAGTAGTTGGCAACTACCCGCTTTTAAGTAGAAAAAAGAGAACTTTAAAAATCGAAGCTAGTAATTTGTGGGCGAAACGAATCTTTATCCCACTTCTGATTTTAGGGATCAGAAGTGAAACAGATAAAAAATAAATAAACAATCTTTAATCACACTTTCACAAAATTATAAGAATATGAAGTAGGTATTAATGAAATAAAATCACACGATAGGTCAAGTAGCAAGTCCGTCCTCAACGCCGACCAAAGGAAAAAAGGGGGGTTGCCGCACCGCGCGCCTCTTTTATAGACTACCGTCGGCCGCCGCCTGATGGTGTGACGTCACGACGTCGCCTCGCCTCCAGTTGCCAACACGGCCTCTCCTTCAGTTGCTAACAATATAATATTTTCTAAAATAAGATATTTTGAAATGAAAGGTCGAAAAAAAGTTACGAATCTATTCAAGCCTAGTTAATGCCCTTTGACTCCTGCGACTTGGTTCGTGCCAAATGGCATTTTGTCGTTTTACAAATCAAACAAGAAGTTTATTATTTTCTTGATTATTTTCCTAAAATAAAAGTAGCCTAAGGTCTACCAATAAAATTTTCGCCAATACGGGCCCAGCCGTTTCGGAAATTAGTGTTTTAACAAACAAATACACAAAAATATATTGCATTGTTGTTAAGGTTATCAGTAAACTTAATTTTTTTTAATTTTATTTGTATGTTTGTAGGTAATTTGGTACCTATATATTTAGACTAACTTCTGCTTGCAGCTACGCCTTCATGAAGAATAACGTACGACCTTTTCTCAAACCTATCAAATACACCTACACAAAAGAAATCATAAAAATCGGTCAAGCCGTTTCCGAAGAGCTCGATAACAAACACTGTGACACGAGATTTTTATACATTAGATATGTGTATAGATTGCCATAAATCTTAATAGTAATATCTAGAGAGTTATCTACGACAGTTTTAGTACTAGACATATTCGTATCTGGTGGATGGCCTCTGAAGTAGTTTAGGAACTAAAGCCTGGGATCAACTGCTCCTAATATTTGGTGATACTGGGTAAAGTGATAAGATAACTATGTGACGTCATAGTATGTTCATATATAATGTAATGTTATGCGCTTGATTGGGGATTAAGTTGTATTTTGTGAGATAACATACGTTTTCTTTAAAAATGATGATAGATTAATAACGCTGGTAGTGAAATCTATACTAATATTATAAAGAGGTAAAATTTGTAAGTTTGTAGGTTTTTAAGTTTGTATGTAGGGGGTAATCTCTGGAACTACTGGTCCGATATGAAAAATTCTTTCAGTGTTAGATAGCCTATTTATCGAGGAATGCTATATACCATCACACTACGACCCACGGGAAAATGCGGGTGAAACCGCAGGGGACAGCTAGTATACAATATAATAGAAGTGGCCTTAAGATTTTTCCACTGCTGGGACTCAAGCGTCCTCTTTGGGAGTCCCTCTAGGAGAGGAAATGGGCTGTAATCCACTTCGTGGGACCAGAGCACTTAGGGGGCTGTCACAAGAATTTGAATTTTTGGTTAGGTTAAAAAGGACATGTCGGTTTTCTGTCGATATTTTACTTCACCGTTTTAGTAGTAGTGATGAAATAAATTACACAAAGTAATGCGTGCATTTCAAACCGCGAACTACATATAACTCGTAAGTCAAATCCGATGGAAGTATACAAAGATATTTTTAGGGTTTCATATACAGACGGTTAAAATGGAACCCTATTGCTATGACTCCACTGTCTGCCTGTCAATTACCAGGCTGTATATTATGTTAAATTAATTTTCTACTTTTGACCTTTGCTTCAAAATCTTCAATTCTCCAAAATTCTCCCAACTTCCAACAAAAGAAATACAGATCCTAGAACCATATTTCTCTGCCGTTCTTATGAGGAAACAACATTCATATTAGATAATTGGTCTGTCGGGCCGGAGGTCCTCATGCGTATGACAGCAGTAATGATCGCAGCTAATTGAGCTGGTCGCAATAACAGGTGTTGATATGTGTAATAGTTGATCATTTGTCAACTTTATACGGATAGTAGCAATGCAGCAATGTTACTAATATGGACGTTGTTTAATGACTTTGATTCTTCGTGACATTTATGGACTCTCTTCTTTGTGGTCGTTACACTCTTGCCAGGAGCAGTAGGTCCCGGTCAAACCCAATCAGGCGCATTACTTTATGTAATTTATTTCATCACCACTACTCTCAAAACGGTGAAGGAAAACATCGTGAGGAAACCGGCATGTCCTAGAACCAAAAATTCGAAGACATGTGACATCCACCAATCTGGACTGGGCCCGCGCAGTGGCTTAGGGCCATTCCCTCTCCTAGAGAGGAGGCCTGAGTCCCAGTAGTGGGAACATTATAAGGCCGATAGTGCTAATGCTAAAAAACTCTTGGCAGAGTGGTCGTGGATGTCATAAGGGTAGCTCTCCGGAAGCTATCAGGGTACGCCGCACAACTTTCCGCCACTTTTACCTGCTGGCAGTCATCAAGGCTTTTTCTTTTTCTGGACTGGGTTCATAGAACTTTTTCAGAAATATTATAAACTGTTGTAAAGGCTCCTGGAGATATAGATAAGAAGCACTGTATGCCCGATATACAACAAATTCCAATGAATAGTGATCGCCGCATCGTTTTGCGAACTTGTCTATTCAGTCAATATACTTATATATTCGTCATTCTAGTTAGAATTTGCGCCTACATCACAAAAGGAAGCGTTGTGCAAAATTTCACACTCTTAGTCCCAGTTTCGGCCACAGAAATCTAAATAAAAATATTATTTAGATTTCTATAGTTTCGGCGTGGTTTCGGCTATGCCTTGATATGTCAGACAGTCCTTTTATCCTATCACATACCCACGAAACGAGACACAATAGTAAAACAATAACAGTGCGGTCTCATGCGACCGGTCGGGGATTCATGAACTAAAGTATTTCTTGCTTGTGTTAGCATATAAGAAGTTGTATAAAACGTTTTTCCAACTGTGAATCTAGCAAATACCTACTCGACACCAACGATAGCTATTAACCAAACACATGTAATGGATCGGAGCCACATGGCGAAGTAACCACAATGTGAACACAAATAAATATAAGTAGCTTGTCTATCATAAACAGTTTATTTATAAACCTTTATGTAATGTGATGGCAGGGGCGTAGCTACCGCGGTATTAGTAATAAGGGGCCCCCAGGCTTCAGGGGCCCCGGGTGTGAGGTATCACTAGATTGTTCAAAAACTTAAATTCTTACTAATGAGAAGCTCTAAGGGTATTGGGCTATCGAATTGCCGAATTTCCAAGTGCTATTTGGGTTTATTTCGTAATTAAAGGCTTTAGGGACGTTGGTTGTGAAGCATAATGTATAAAAACTTAAATTCTCACTAATGAGCGGCTCTTAAGCTATTGGGCTGTCGAATTGCCCTATCAGGTGCTTTTTGGGTCTATTTCGTAATAAAAACAATATAACAGGGATAAGTATTGTTTTTACAAAATACCTAAACCTACTTCTCAAAACGGACCTACCTAGAACCAAAAATTCGAAGACATGTGACAGCCTCCAATCCACACTGGGCCCGCAGCCCGTTACCTCTCTTAGAGAGGAGGCTTGAGTACCAGCAGCGGGAACATTACAAGGCCGATAATGCTATACTAATGCTAACTCGTACTGGGCTTAACTGCAATCAAATAAAAGAGGGGCCCTCATTTTTATTACCATACGGGGCCCCTTAGGGACTAGCTACGCCACTGTGTGATGTTATTGTACCTCGCGCCGATCATGTAGGAAAATCTCAAGGTTTACTTGGAAAGGATTCTGCTACAGGTGTTTAGTTACAGATAAAATCTACGTAGGTACTGTGCCGTGCTTGTGTGGGTACATTATCATTTTGCATACGTACTGTCAGATGTAGTCAAAAGCACGGGAACGCACGACCGCCACTAGAGATACTCAGGGTGTTGGGAGTAAGTAGTAGGTTGATCCGGCCACCATAGGCTTGCGGACGACGAGCAATGGGAAGCTCGCCATTCGAAAAGGACCGAGTCCCAGACTACACAACGATGCATAGTACCTTCGTACGCCTCAAAGAGATCTCAGTAAAACCTTCAGCCCGTTAGGCGGGGTCCACACTACAAGCCTAACGCGGTTGCGATGACGGGTGCGAAATATCAAACATATGAAACGCCCCTTTGCGTCCATAGTGCAGTGACTAAGGCGGGAGCCTAGCGCGACAGTCATGAGCGAGTTAGCGCGCGTAGTTTTCCAACGTTCCTATCCGCGCGTTATGGCCGCACTACGGGCCTAGTCATCAGGCGATCTGATGCGCGGGTAGCGGTGATATCAAAACAGTTCGGTCGATCAGTTCGGTGATATACGTCGAACAGCTACAAGAACTCGCGCGTCACTGTGGCCACCGCACGCCCCCGCTCACCGCGCCCGCCTAGGCTCCAGTCACCGCGCATTCAGTATGGACGCACCCTTAGGGCTATGAAGAATGCTAAAGAATGTTTGTGGTCCTAGAACGTCGTCATCGACAATAATAAAAGTCTAATACACCCTTGGAAAAAGTCACTGATTGATTTCCTCTTCTAAAAAAGCGTTAACGTATCAGCCTCAAAGGGCAGTAAAATGAACCAACCGGCCGATGCTTGCTAAGGCTGAGGGATCGTTTGAAAGAGTTTCCGTAGTCCAGGAACGATTTAAGTCAGTGAAAGTCTGATACGCCTTCTTGCTCCACCAAGACCTACATCATCATCATCTGCCTAGCCTTTTCCCAACTATATTGGGGTCGGCTTCCAGTCAAGCCGGATTTAGCTGAATACCAGTATTTTACGAGGAGACCTACATATAAAATGGAAAATTCACATTAGTAGATAGTTGCCCGATTTCAAACCCGTAACTCACTCACGTCTGTTTAATTTCCTACATAAATCTTACGTGTGTATTCTGTATTGCCGCAGGTGTCACTATGGGTCCTGTCGGTGTACCTCCTCGCGCACGTGCCTCTCAGCGAGATGAGGGTGGACGACTTCGAGCAGCAGGCGCTTGCGCAGAACAGAGAGGTAAGCGGTTATGTTGAAGAAGCTTTTACCTGTGTAAATGTCGGAAATTATTGAAACGATTCCGTTTAGTCACTAAGGGAGTGGGCAGGGCACATTGCTCATAGAACAGATGGTCGATGGGGACGGAAGGTTCTAGAGTAGCGGCCACGTACCGGAAGACGCAGCGTCGGAAGGCCTTCCACAAGGTGGACCGACGACCTGGCGAGGGTCGTGGGAAACCGATGGATGCGAGACGCACAGGACCGGTCGTGATGGCGACGCTTGGGGGAGGCCTATGTCCAGCAGTGGACGTCTTTCGGCTGAGATGATGATGATGACTAGGGGAAAAAAGTAAATCCTGTTCTAAGACATGAAACTCCAAATCGAATATCACAGTAAAAATACAAAAAAAACTCTAGCTAATCTACTCGTACCACGAGTACTTTTCCTTTACGAGTACAAACTTACAAAGCGTTTTGGGAGTACATTTATTATGCGTAGGTACAGCTAAAGAGTGAAATTCCCTGCCGGGGTCTGTGTTTCCTGATAGCTACAACCTCGGAGTCTTTAAGTCAAGAGTGAATAGGTTACTTCTAGGCAAGCGTGCTCCATCGTCGACCCCATCATCGCTTGCCATCAGGTGAGATACTGGTCAAACGCGAGCCTAACAATAATAAAAAAAATGTCTGAAATTATTCCAATGGAATCTACCATGGGAAAACAATTCTACTCTACATGCAAATCCAAATCGAATAGCACAGTAAAAATACAAAAAAAAAACTCTAGCTAATGTACTCGTACCGCGAGTACTTTTGTTCCAAAATATGCTTGATCTTAGAACCTAACTGGCTATTGTCTACCTGTACCTGACTAACGCCCGTTTTCAATAAGCTATCTATCTACAGTTGCTGCTACTAAAGATAAACAAATCTATCCTTAATTTAAATTGTCACTTACGGGATATCTTCCGTGATTTTTAATTATTTCGAGTACATGACAATTTAAATTGTGAAACAAACCGTGATAGCCTAAAACAGTGTTTAAATCTATCCTTTTACCCTCACTTGCTTTCCTATAACCTACCAACGGATAGCATTTCCTACCAAAAGTTGTGGATTGATAGATATAATCTTACTGTTTATCGGAGATAGCTATCTATCTATAAACTTCGGTAGGTTATTGAAAACGGGCTTTATTGGGATACCATGGGGACACTACCAGTTGACGCAGGTAAGGAGTCAACTCTTTGGTGCGTACTTCACCTGGACACTGTTGGTCACGGAGTCAAACAAACATTTTAACGGATAGCCAGGCTTCTCCACCACGGCGTACCAGAAAGTCACCAACGCACGGCTCTAAGTATTATTTGTGCTACCAACACAAATAATATAAACGATTTAACTGTCTAACATTCTTATCAGCATTAGCCAGACCAGATGGCTAGTATGACATAAGTATGTTGAAGCATCACTCTATCTGATGGCTATCTAAGTACGTAGAATCAGTCACCCTCTGAGCAATCGAGGAGGTTCAATCGCTCGTACTATCCACTTATGGTGCTATTTTAGTATAGCCACAATAGTCTATTTTAGTTTAGGCACTCACAGAGTTATTTTTAGATACGCCACTTAAGGTGGGCGTCCACTCAAGAAGGCTATTCTTAACAGCATCGCTATAAGCCTCTTGTAGTGATAAGTCCTCTCTTTGAAGAGGGGCGGTAGTTCCTTCTTATCTACTGCCTGACGCAGATCCTCACCGGACACCGTTATTTCGGAAAGTTCTTGTTTCGAGTTCGACGGGAAAAACCACCAGGGTGTTACTATTATACGGATTGCATGGAGGACACGGTAAACCGTGCAATAAAGCATACGGTGAAGGTCTACCCCAGCTTAATGTTTGAATCCCCAACCGGTTCTATGAGACCGCGCTGTTATTGTTTTACTATTGTGTCTCGTTTCGCGGGTATGTGATAGATTAAGCACAGCACCGCCGCCGTGTCCACTTGGAGGAAATATTCCTATTTTGGCATCATGTTTTTCGGCACTAAAGCTATTTCTGTTTTGGCTAGAATAGCTTTGGTGCCGAAAAACTTGGTGCCGAATCAGGAATAATTCTCTTGGAGATTATCGGAAGCAGTGATCTCTCGCGTCCGACTCTGGTCCAGGCATTATAAGTAGTCACCTCCTTCTAGGAAGCATGACACGAGCGAAGGAGATGACGGAAAGCGTGAGGAAGTATGAGAGAACACTCATGCCCCATCCGCAGCAGAGTCTCGACTCTAGGTTTGCCTACAAGCAATGAGTGGTTTCCCGTCTGTAGAACCATTGAGTTTCTTGCCGGTTCTTCTCCATAGGAAACGACCAATTGGAACTGTGAGCTAGCTCCTGACGTTTTATAACTGCCCATGTAGGCCTACGTGAAATAAAAATATTGAATTTGAATTTGATAAGAAGCTGTGCTCGGATCGACGGCCCGTTTTATTCCACACCGCGCTTTCAAAGTCTTGACAGAATAATTGATGAGGCCTGCCAGGGCTGATGCCTGCTAGGGCTGCGAATTGTTCGAGAAAGTTACTATGGGACATAGATGCAGCTAAAAAAGAGTCCCAGCTGTAAAAGTCTGGTCTGACATTTCCTCTCGCTCGACTCAGAGCACAAGCATAAGCATAATCAGCCTTATAATGTTTCCACAGCTGTTACTTAGGCCTCCTCTCTAGGAATGGGCAGTAACCCATCATTCGAGCCTGGTTCAGATTGGAGGATGTCACATGACTTGGAATTTTTGGTTCTAAGACACTCACAATGTTTTCCTTCATTGTCTTGAGTATAGTGGTGATGATATAAATTGCAAAAAGTAATACTGCTGTGTGAGAACCTTCGATCTGCAACTCGTAAGTCGGAGCCGTAACCACAGGGCCACCAATGTTCTTCACACAGAGCGGTAGAAGTTATTTCATGAGTTCCTACCTTTGCTGAAACTATCCGTGCAAAAGAAATTACGTGATCATTATGATAACTGTTAAACTATGCAAGAATAATGGCAAAATTAACATACACGAGTACCTACACCAACAGATTAACATAACTAGTTCATTAGCATAAGTCAATATTATGATTTTTTGTTATCAAGCCAGTTCAATGCTTTTAAACTTATTGACGTACGCGAAAACATGGCCGGGAATGTTTATGTTTTTTTACTTCGAACCTTGATGGATCTTTCCATAGTGACCTAGTGGGAAGGCTCTAGAATTCATGATTAACCTATCAATACCCGCGAAACGAGACACAATAGTAAGACAATAACAGCGCGGTCCTATGAGACCGGTCGGGGATTCATGAATTAAGCACATTCGAAGATTTCAAAGCAAATGCTTTCATAACTGGGTGAAAATGTGAGGAATGTGGTACGTTCTAGAACTACAAAAATACGATGGTAGCTATCTACCAAACGGCACAGCGCCTATTCTCTCTCAAAGACCCACTCTTTGAGAGAGAATAGGCGCCTGCCTAACCTAACCTTCTTGGCTCTGTATCCCAGCCAAGAAGGTTCTAGTTACAATTTTTTTGTCTGCGGTTCCAGCATTTGAAGCGTTAAAGAGATATGTGTTAAAAGCCGATATTTTTTGAACACTTCTATCGCTTTTAGGCTCGCGAAGTTGTGTATTTTACACCAGTGCCAGTGCCGTGTAGCGGTCGGCTTTTGCTTGAAGAGTCTTGGCTTCATAAAGACGTCGCCTTTTATATTATTGATAGGCTCGACCACTATCTCACCTGATGGTAAGCGATGATGTGATCGACAATGGAGCACGCTTGCCTAGAAGTAACCTATTCAGTCTTGACTTTAAGACGCTAGACGGTGTTGGACGTACAATTCCAATTATATATAAAACCAATGAAAATAAGACATGTTTACATTGTTATAACTATCTCACCTTTATTTCCAGCAACCGCCAGTCTCAACCGAGAAACCAGAGCCTATAAACCAGCACCTGAACATGGGCAAGTGCTTCCACATGCCTCGCTCCAAGTGCCCAGCTGAGGGGAACTGCACCAAGGTGGGCAGCATGTCCGTCTTCTGCTGCGACCTGGACAGCGCCAGGCTCAAGGAGGCACTGGCTTCTACCAGTGAGTAGAACTTAAGTAGACCGTATTATATCCTAACACTCCAAGTGCCCAGCTATTTAGATGAAAGGAGAAACTGACTGACTAAAGTGACTAATATATCAACACGGAGCCCAAACTACTGGCACTTCAAGAGCGTGAAATTTTGCACAAAATTTCCTTTTATGACGCAGACAAGCTAAGAAAGGATTTTCCAAAATTCACTCTTCAAGGGAATGAAGCAGGGGTCTAAAGTTTGTATCGCAAAACCACACACAGCAGTAGTAAATAACACTGTACACTGTACTGGATAGCGAGACCTAATATAACGCGGACGAAACCGCTGGCAGAAGTTAGTTTCGAATTCTATTTTAAAATAATATAGGTAAAGGAAGTTTATGAACATGATTTCTAACAAACATGCGTATTAAACCACAATTAAGTCATCAATTCAGGGAAATTGAGCATCAATTTGCCTTTCCAAAGTCCTTTGGATGACCAAGGAGGGCAATCAAATGCGACAAGGAAACAGCGACTATTGTAACCCAGCGTTCATCATCATCATCTGCCTAGCCTTTTCCCAACTACATTGGGGTCAGCTTCCAGTCAAGCCGGATTTAGCTGAATACCAGTATTTTACGAGGAGCGGCTGCTTACCAGACCTCCACTACCCATTAACTGGGGTAACACGGTACTTCATGGCAAGACTGGAGGCAGATTTACTGGCTTCTGACTACCCGGAACGACTGCCAAAGATCTACAAATGACATCCGGGACCAACGGCTTAGCGTGCTTTCTGAAGCATGGAGGAAACTCGGTATGTTAAGATGGTCACCAATCCACAGACCAACCTTGGCAAGCGTTTCTTAATCTTGAAGATCGACCCATGCGGCTGTTATTATATAGCCACGAGCTCCTTATTGTAAGCCAGCGTTGGGCACGCCAAAATCAAGCCAAGAAGTACCCTCTTTGAGAATTGGTCAGAGAGACACTAAGGCTTCCTCATCTTCCGTGTGATGGAGGACACGATTGTTTTGGGAGGTTCCTGTTTAAAATTCGGCGAGTTGAAACGCGAGGGTGTTAATCGAATCACCCAAATAAAAAAGGAAGTGCATCAAATCATCATCTGCCTAGTCTTTTCCCAACAAACTTGAAATCATCATCTCCTAAGCCATTTTCCAACTAGTTTTATTTCGACTTATCTACACTAATATAATAAATAAAAATAAAAACTAATAAAAAAAAACAAAGTTTGTTTTTTTGTTTGTATGAGGTAATCTGTGGAAGTACTGGTCCGATTGCTGAAATTTTTTCACCAATGAAAGCTGCTGTATTCCTGAGTGACATAGGCTATATTTTATGTACGCAGGCGAAGCTGCGGGCTAAAGCTAGTTACCTAATATAATCAGATGCGGGTAAATACCCGTGTTTTACATGGAGCGACTTCTTATCACACCTCCAATTACTGGGCAGCACGATACTCCTTGAATAGACAGATGGTCAGACTTTCTGATGTCTGACTACCTGTAACGACTGTCAAAGATCTACAAATGACAACCAGAACCAATGGTTTTTCGTGCTTTCCGAGGCATAGGGTGTCAATACTGTCCTAGATATTCATAAACTTAGAAATGTAGATATTATATGAATTGAAAAATTAATATTGTTACTTGTACGGCTTCGAACCCGACACCTCATGCATGAGAGGTGGGTGCCCACTAAGCCGTCATGATACAAAAAAATGTACGTATAAATAGGGAAGGAAATAAATATTATGGAAATGTTTTGCAGCAAATACTAGGTCATATAATTAATAGGTATGATTAAGTTAGTTTATAAATAGCTCCTTCAATACACAAATACATAGGTGTTAATTATTATTTAATTGACTAGGCTATTAATTCAATAAGCCTGTGTAAGTCGTTAGACTGGAGTGGCTACTAGTCACACAAACAAACAGTATAACGTAGGTTATTTGTCCATTGTCTTAGTAAATAATAAAACCGGCCAAGTGCGAGTCGGACTCGTGCACGAAGGTTCCTTACCGTCCACTGCAAAAAACTCGAAAAAAAACACGTTTGTTGTACGGAAGCCCCTCTTAAATACATATCGCTACCTTTGGGTAGAAAGGTCGTATAAACCATTTTGGCCAAATTGAGATATATATACCATTTTTCTCAGAATTTTTTTCTCTATCGATCTGTATATACGAAATGTAGAAATTCGCTCAAAAATGGTTAATACGACCCAGAAATTTTCGGTCATAGCCTCTTAAAAAAGGTAAATTTTCAATGTAAAGGCCAAATAGTTTTTTTTTTGTAATTTTGTTATGACGTAATGACCATAATTTAAAATAACTCAGGGTGTAAAAATAGTCGTTAATTGAAAATGGTTTATACGCCCTAAAGTGTTAAATGCATTATTTGTAAATGGTTTATACGCCCTAAAGTGTTAAATGCATTATTTGTAAATGGTTTATATGCCCTAAAGTGTTAAATGCATTAATTGTAAGTGGTTTATGCGCCCTAAAGTGTTAAATGCATTACCTAAACACAGGTTAAATTTGACGTTGTAAATCCAAACACAGTTCGCAACGTTGGTGTATAAACCATGTTCATTGCAAGTCGCACCTTACTTTAAGATGTTTGTCAAGTAAAATGTGTAAAGAATGAACCTGGAATGGTTCTATCAGATGATGAAAAAATCGAAGAGAGGTGGAAGGAATATTTTGAAAGACTAATGAATGAGGAAAATGATTGGAGTGGGATTTTAGAAACTAAACCAGAAAATGTGGGGTTAGAGAGAATGGTTAGTATGGATGAAGTCAGAATAGCAGTAAATGGAATGAAGAATGGTAAGGCCATTGGCCCAGTTTGGAATACCAGTTGAAGTGTGAAAGTTACTGCGAGTGGATGGATGGGTGTGGTTAGCTTTGTTGTTCAATAAGTTGTTGAAAGAAGAATTCATACCTGATGATTGGTACAAAAGTTTTCTGGTGCCCATCTTTAAAAACAAAGGTGATGTTCTTGAGTGCAACTATTATAGAGGAATAAAGCTAATGTCACATACTATGAAAGTAAGGGAGGAAGAAGTATTGATAGGCAGTTGAGAGAAGAGAGTGAAATTTTACAGAACCAATTCGGTTTTATGCCTGGTCGGGGTACAACGGATGCCATTTTCGCTATACGCCAGCTGTGCGAGAAATCAGAGGTGCACATAAAAACTTGCACATGGTATTAATTGACCTCGAAAAGGCATACGACCGGGTACATCGTGAGGTTCTGTGGTGGGCTCTTAAGGAGAAAGGTGTGCCTGTGAAGTATGTGCAGTTGATCCGATCGATGTACAGTCGGTGTAGTATCCAAGTCCGGTCTACAGTAGGCACCGGTGGCAGTTTGAATGTGGCGGTCGGCTCACGTCAGGGGTCAGCTCTCAGCCCTTAACTTGTCCTGCTGATAATGGACGCTTTGACGTTAGACATTCAGGAAGATGCCCCCTGGTGTATGCTGTTTGCCGATGACATTGCGCTGGTGGCCGAGAGTGGCCTTGAGGTTCAGAGCAGATTGGAGGTGTTGTGGCAAAGATTCGAGAGTGTTGGCCTTTAGTTCTCGCTAGGACGCCCATACCGATTTGTTCCGACTTTCAGTACCTCGGTTCGCTTGTTCAAGGAAATGGTGAGGTAGACCGGGACATAACACATCCGAGCAACGAAGGATGGATGAAACAGCGACAGGTCACGGGATCAACTTGTGATCCACGGATGCCCCTCAAGTTGAAGGGATCTACAAGTCCGTGATTGGACCTGTCATACTGTATGGGTCAGAATGTTGGGTTGTGAAAAAGATGGATGAAAAAAGATTGCATGTAGTGGAGATGAGAATATTGAGATGTGTGGCGTGACAAGAATGAACAAACTGAGAAATGAGAGTATTAGGGGAAGTTTGAAAGTTGCGCCAGTGACTGAAAAGTTGGAAGGAAATCGTTTGTCTTGGTATGGTCATGTGAAGAGAAGGGATGAAACGCATGTTACTAAAAGAGTTCTGAATTTACATTTGGATGGATGGAGAGGGAGAGGGAGGCCAAAGAAAAGATGGATGGATTGCGTAAGGACCGATAAGAAAGAAAAGGAAGTTATGGTCTATCGGTTTAGGTAGTTAACTTAAGGTAAACAATCTTGGCATGTCTTTTTATCTAAAAGTTGTCTATAAATTGTATGCAACTGTATCGATATCGATATCGATGTTAGCTGATAAATAAATATAAAAAGACATACCAAGATTGTTTACTTTTAGTTAACTACCTAAACCGATAGACCATAGTGATAGTGTGACGGACGACAGGACAGAACGACAGACGTCCTGTCGTCCGTAACACTATCATGTTACGGACGACAGGACAGAATGGAAGAAGAAAACGTGTTGCGCCGACTCCAAGTAATATGGAATAAGGGCAGGAAGAAGAAGATTGCAAGAAGCACTTCACGATCAACATACAAGGCTCGCATTTGCGCGCAGCGACAAGCAGAAGAACGAGCGCGATAAATGATAGGTACCGGACAGATATTATTGATTAGAATGTATTATAATACTTAATAAATGTTGATTTCATATTTCAGGTACTTTTATTTTATTTGAATCAACCATTATTGGGTTTTAGAATAATAATAATTGAGTTCCTACTAATTCTATGTGTAACAGAATTATTTATTAGTCAGAATTCAATTGATCTATGATTATAAATGGTTTTTAATACAAAAAAAAATAAATATATGGGTTTTTACGACATTAAATATGACCCTTATGGTTACCAAAAATGCATATACGACCCCCACAGTTTTTTCAAAGTACATTTTCATGGGGTGTATAAACCAAACATTGACTTTTTCTTAGACGTAAATGCAAGCTAACTTTAAAACTAAAGAAGATAGCTGGGTTTTGATGATTTAACCTTTTTCATCTGCAAAATGTAAGAACCTTTCTCATAGATCATTTTTTTATAACTTCAAAAGGAAAAAAGTTATGAATTTTTATGTAAAAAAAAATTAGTTTTTCTGCTCTACTGAAAAGTCGGGTTTTGGTTTATACGACCTTTCTACCCAAAGGTATCGATATTTTATTCTGTTTTTAGTATAATTTGAACTGTTTCGCTGTCACGGTTCATCATGACATACAGCGTGGTGACAAACGGACGGACAGCGGGGTCTTAGTAATGGGGTCCCGTTTCACCCTTTGGGTTCGGTACCGTAAGAATGATCCACGTTTGCCTGTTTTAACATAAAATACGTACGTAGCATACCTTATAGTTAGCCTTATAATGTTCTCACTGCTGGGACTCAGGCCTCATTTCTTGGGTCGTAATCCACCACGCGGGTCCAGTGCGAGTTGGTGGATGATTTCCTCACGATGTTTTCCTTCACTGTTTTGAGAGCAGTAGTTTCAGAAGCCGTGATTGTCGGTCCCACCTATTTTACAGTTTTCCTCATTCACCTCATTGATAGCTAACAGGTCACAAAGCAGTAGTTATAATGACACCATCATTACGCCGCAATTAGCATGCTTAGTTAAAAATAGAAAAATGCAGTGAATTATCATGTTAATGACGTTGTTAGTGCATGTAGTTACCGCCAGTTGTTACAAGCTAGTTGTACGCTGTGCAAAGACCTATTAACATAAGATTTTCATTGCTGTTTCTGTCGCATCTTCAAGGTTAAGCAACGTTTGCCAAGGTTGGTCTGTGGATGGGTGACCATCTCAACATAACGAGTTTCCTCCGTGCCTCGGAGAGCACGTTAAGCCGAAGGACCCTGCTGTCATTTATAGATCTTTGGCAGTACTAACGGATAGTCAGAAGCCAGTAAATCTGACTCCAGTCTCGTCATAGTCGTCATATAGTACCGTGTTACCCTAGTCAAATGGGTTGTGGAGGTTTGATAGGCAGCCGCTCCTCGTAAAATACTGGTATTCAGCTAAATCCGGCTTAACTGGAAGCCGACCCCAATATAGTAGGGAAAAGGCTAGGCAGAAGTGATGTGCATGTAGTTACCGCCAGTTACAAGCTAGTACTAGTACGCTTTGTGAAGACCTATTAACAAAAGTTTTTCATTGCTGTTTCTATGATCTGTCATAACGTCTCAACTCTTTCCAATGTATACCTAAAGCATTGGAAAGAGTTCCAAAATTCAGTACCGCAGTGACAAATTTCCACTTCCAAAAAAAAATGTAATGGAGTGCTCTTGGGGGTCGCTTAGTCGCCAGCCTGATACGACAAATAGATACTATAAATTATGGCGGGCGTGTGTTTTCGCAATTTAACGCTCTAGTACGGAAAACATTAATTTGCATGCCGTGGGCATAGGAGCAGGTTTTTGAATTGTATTGAAAGTGTATTGAACGATGAGTTTCTAACAGCAACAAAAATAACACACACAAGACTCCTTAGCTCCCAGCAAAGTCGAAACCTACTGGGGCCATGGGTTACAAGAAGAAGAAGTTGGTTGTTTATTAAAAATATCTCGGTTACATACTTAAATAACAGTATATTCGGCCAACTAGCCTATATGCACAAGATATTATTATAAGTACGATCTCCTTAGATATCAAAGTATCAAAGGTTATCTACTCGTCGCTGCCACTACAGATAGTGGGTCTAACTTACGGATGGACGGTTCCGAGATGTTTTAATAATTGAGAGAATCGGAGTCGTTAAAATCTAGTTAACCATCGACTCACTGTTCTCCAAAATAATCGAGAGATTTTTAATTGTTCAGAGTCAACAGAATCAATAGCTAGTTTTAGAATGATTGAATTACTTAAGGTAGCCTTTCGAACCGAGCGTATATAGCGTCAGTGACGCCGCGACTGTGACGCCGCGACAGAGCGACAGATAGATGTTCTATGCAAATGTATGAAATTCTAGGGAACGACTTTCGAACCCAGCGTCAGTGTCGCTCGCTTCGAAAGGCTACCTTAAGGTACGCTTTCGAACCGAGCGTCTATAGCGTCAGTGCCGCCGCGACAGTAATGAACGTATATATAAAATTGAAGTTTAGTAGTAGTCACATTATATTGAATTTTGCTTGACCTGCGCGGCGTCAGTGACGTCATTGACGCCGCGTCAGTGTCGCTGGGTTCGAAAGTCGTTCCCTAGAATTTCATATATTTGCATAGAACATCTATCTGTCGCGGCGTCACTGACGCTATAGACGCTCAGTTCGAAAGGCTACCTTTAGTCACTCTCAAAAGCGCCATCCAGCAGTCGGTATAACAATCCAAAGTCAGAACAATCGAGAATAGCGATGGCGAGAGGTTTTAATTCGATTGTTTGAACATCTCATTGCTTCTCTATTGTTTCGGCGTTGATTTGAGTCCAACTTGATAGATATATTATGCGACAAGCTCTGAACCGAGATGCACGTAACATAAGATAAATAATAATATAATAATAATATTCCACAACTTTCACACAACATCATCCAGTCCCAAACTAAGCAGAGCTTGTATTATGGGTACTAGACAACTGATAAACATACTTATATACTTCTAAATTCATACATATTATAGATAAATTACACCCAGACACAGAACAAATGATCGTGCTCATCACACAAACATTTGTCCTGGGTGGGAATCGAACCCACGACCTCCGGCATAGCAGTCAGGGTCACTAACCACTAGACCAACAGGCCAGTCAACAGATAGATATAACTAGTTATGTAGGTAGCAGTACATTAATTGATTCTGTGTGTCAATTATGCTAAACCACGGAATAATCGATGGTACTTAGGGCTAAGTGATGGTTAAGCTCTGTATTTAATGAATAGGTAGCTGACCCTGCCCTGAATTTGAATATAAGTTGGTAGGAAGATGCTTAGCAGGTTTGCTAGAATTAATCTAGTAATTGCTGCGTCTTTGCTTCGGTTAGTCACATCGTGTCTTACGCCCGAAATCAATAACCTATCTATCACATATCGGGGATTGAACAACAAATGAAACAACAGAAAACGTAAATTTTTGTATGGTATCATTTGTTTTTCAATCTCCGATATGTGAGAGATTGATTATTAATTTCGGCCGTTAAAGAGCAAATGAGATAGCAATCTATGAGTATAAAGGTCTGGAGCGTAGGCGTCGGATAGCCAGCCTTATGTTATTCTAGATGGTAGATTTTGGAGAGTGGGCGTAGATATTACATGACTTGAGCAGAAAAGTGATCCATCACCTTTCTACCATCGGCCTCCCCGAATTATATTTTATTCCTATAACTTGATTCTAATCAGTTCAATATCTTTATTTTTAGATCCTTGCCCATGACTACGCAACACGGCACGGGCACGGGTCGAACACTAGTTAGTAACAATACCTACATAAAAAAAAACTTTTTAATAAATATTTGTTGTGGAATTATATTGAAAAAATAATTACTTATTTATAGCATCTAGCTAATGGATTTTGAAGGGAGGAGCTCGTGGCTATATAATAACAGCCGCACAGATCGATCTTCAAGGTTAAGCAACGCTTTCCAAGGTTGGTTTGTGGATGGGTGACCATCTTAACGTAACGAGTTTCCTCCGTGCCTCGGAAAGCACGTTAAGCTGTAGGTCCCGGCTGTCATTTGTAGATCTTTGGCAGTCGTTACGGATAGTCAGAAGCCAGTAAATCTGACTCCAGTCTTGCCATGAAGAACCGCATTACCACAGTTAATGGGTTGTGGAGGTCTGGTAGGCAGCCGCTCCTCGAAAAATACTGGTATTCTGCTAAATCCGGCTTGAATGGAAGTCGACCCCAATATACTTGGGAAAAGGCTAGGCAGATGATGATGATAAGTAAACTACCCTAAACTGCAAGCGCTAGTTCCAAAGCTCTGGTTCTCTATATCTTCTAACCTTACAACCTTCTGTTGCAGTAACGCAGAACACGACGTACCTGCACGTGCTGAACGCGTCCATCGACGAGCTGGACGTCTCGCAGGCCATGTTCCGCAGGCTGGCCTCCATGGCCTTCACCGACGGGAATATCGACAAGATTGTTGGTAAGGAAGACTTTCTATTCCAAATCTTAGACCAGCAAATCTATACATAGACCTAAATATAACCTAATTTCACGGTCACATTCACCTAAAAGCAAATCATATCCCGAATTCCTAGCAGATCATAAGCAATTCTTCTAATATTCGTAAAACGGTTGCACAAATTAACCGAATCATACTGAATTCAATTCTTATCAGAATTATATTCCGTGTTATTGCCGCATGAAAAAATATGACACATATTATTAAAATCCTAATATGATTCTATTAAAGTAGCCTTTTTAGGCCCGTAGTACCTTTTTATTGTCCTAGGGACCAGCACACCCCTAACTTAACAATTTTTAATATATTTATCTTCTATACTAAACCATACATGTGGGGCATGTTACCAAATGGGGCATCCCATTTGGTAACGTGCCCCACTTGCAAAACCAATATACACATTTAAAATTTGGTGCTTAACCAATCTAGTTTGACAGCGGTTAACTTTACGACGCAAGTTTAACTTATGTTGTATAGTTTATGTAATTTTAAATGCGTGTCTTAGTTTTGTAAGTCGGGCCCGTTACCGACTGGGACACGTAGATGTACCTGGTTTACCCCATAAACCCTGCTATTTATCTTTCATTCTAACCATTTCTTTCTTTTTCCTGCTTAACTAAGTCTCGAGATTGGAAAGTAACGACACAAACTACTCAGGTCCTCGTAAGTATTTCACACAGTTTTAGTAACCCTGTGTAACACTAAGAAACCAAAAGCAAGGCTTGCTTTTTAACACACATCTTTGTTGCGCAATTTTGAACCTTATGATTATGACGAAAAGAATAAAAGTTCGGTCTACAGTCTTCTCGGCCAGAATCAGTGAAACACAGAACCGATCAGATTTGATTTTCTACGACGGAGATATTTTTTGGACCATCGGAGGTAGCAAATATGGACTGTCCGGTGGGTGCGGTGTGTCGTCCGGTAATCTCCTGGGCCGAGCCCGAGTCGTCGACCGTGACTAGTGTTACACGCGCACCTTAGAAATATGACAGCAAAATCGCTACCTAACTCCTATCATGGTAGTTTGCGAGATCTTGATCACGTCTGTTTCAATGATTCTACATACCATCTGTCAGTATCATATTGTCCAGTTTTGTAGACAATACACAATAGGAGGAGCAGTGGTGGCCCAGTGGTAACGGCCCTGACATACGAGTTACTTACGAGGCGCATTATTTGCTTTGATTTATTTTATCACCACTGCTCCTAAAACGTTTTCCGTAGTTACTCAGATACCCGCGAAACGAGACACAATAGTAAAACAATAACAGCGCGGTCTCATAGGACCGGTTGGGGATTCAAACGTTAAACTTGAAGAAACCGGCATATCCTAAAACCAAAAATTCGAAGACATGCATCCTCCACTAATCCGCACAGGGTCCGCATGGTGGATTACGGCCAGGGAGTTAATTACGGCCCATTCCCTCTCATACAGAGGTAGCCTGAGTCCCAGCAGTGGGAACATTATAAGGCTGATGCTAAGCTATGCTAAACACTAGATAGTATTTGTGTATAATTAATACAACTGGGTACTGTACTTTACTCAAAAATATCCCGTTTAAAGGCTTTGAATTTTAACGTGCTTCCAATTTCTTGTTTTAACTTATGTATCGTCTGTTTTTTATACCCTGAGGCTAAATTGACACAAGTAATGTCAAATTTACTAAAGGAATGACGCCTGTTCTTTTATGTTGAAATGTCATTTTAGTCTCAGGATTTAAGAAACAGACGATAACTTGTCTAAACTATTGATATGGATAGTTAATCTATTTAAATAACCAAAGAATTCTCCTCCCCTTCCAGGCCAGTTCCCGAAGTACTCGTCAGTGGCGTGCCTGAACATCTCGAACAACAACCTGACGAGCGAGAAGCTGCAGCCCTCCAAGCAGCGGCCCTTCGCCTACCTGTTCAACCTGAGCGTGCTGGATGCTTCTGCCAACAACCTCACTGAGTTCCCGCTCAGTCTGGTGCATAGTAACCGGAAGATCTCTGTGGATTTCTCAGGTATGAAGGATCGTTATTATATCAGCCATCGACATCTAATTTCTAATAATAGACCTTTGCTTTCCATCTCTAACTTATAACGTTGTACTTACACCTTTTCGAAGAACTCAGCCAGCGAACCGACATCAACCAAAGAATCTCTGAGTCGATGGAGTTCAGCCCTATTTGTCCTATGAGCAGATTCGGCAAGGTTTTAGAATGGTGGCCGCGTACCAGAAGAACAAGCGTTGGATAGCTCCCCCAAAAGTGGGGCTGTTGTCGTGGGGATGCTTTTGTTTAGCAGTGGAAATTTTAAGACTGAATCGATGTTGACGTACGCCTTTTTTGAAAGTTATTTCTTTTTTGTACTCAGTTGTAACGAACCCAAATTATTCGTACGTCAAGGGCTCAAACCCAGGCAGGTACTTTACTTTGTGCAACGTATTTCATCACCACTACTCTTATAACAATAAAGGAAATCAACGTGAGGAAACCGGCATGTCCTAGAGCCAAAACTTCGAAGACATTTGACATCCACGAATCCGGACTGGGCCCGCGTGGTAGATTACGACCCATTCCTTCTAGAGAAAGGAGGCCTAAGTCCCAAAAGTGGGAACATTATAAGTCTGATTATATCTTGCTGTTTGATTTTTATTAATGCACCAACCGTCTTCAAACTCTCCAGGCAACAGATACCTCCCCTGCAAGAACTTCCAGAAGGCGATGGAGACGAACAACTCCTCGCTGGTGACGTTCCTCAACTACCAGCACACGTACTGCGCACTGGATATCAGCTTCAACTGGTTCAGCGACGTCAGGATCGTCCAGATCGACCATCTGAGGATACAGAAGGAGGTAGTACGTACTTCTACGTAACCTTACTAATACTTTTCTTGTTTTCTATGCTACTAATGGATCTTTCTGGTCAGTTTAAAGACTTTACTAGTGATTAATTGTTAGTATTGTAAATAATTTAATGTCTAAATGTTAGTAGAGGCACCATAAATATGATTTTCACATAGCACGGTATGCTTCTAATGGATGTATGTATGGTCAGTTAATGGTATCTTGTGTTTATTTGTGTAAGACAGTATGGGATAGTATTGACTGTTAATAGAGGCACAAAAATTATAATCTTCACTTCGCTTGTTTTTTTCATTTTTCATTATGCTTAGTGATTCACACTAGGGGTTAGTATTGTAAATAATTCTAAGCCTAAATGTTATTAGAGGCACAATAAATCTTCATTTCACTTATTTTTTAATTTTTCATTATGCTTAGCGATTTACTTACTGGTCACTTAATGGCGATGACAATATACGTATTTGTTTACGGAATTAAAATCATTAAAACCCGCTCAGTTCATCGTACTCTAACCCTTTTATATTATGGCTATTTCTAAATAACCGTAATAAATACATTTCCCAATCATTTTAATCACCACAGAACTTCACACTGGCTTAAATACAAAAAACTTAAGATTTCGAAGGATCGTCAATGTGAGCATTATTTAGAAGCTTGTTGTTTTATCCAACGCAATGTTTGATAAATTGGCAACGCGCAAGGAAATAACGGCTGAAAACTCTGTTAGCATTCGGTAACTTCGCCATTCACTTGAATATTTCAGAATGTTTGTGTTATATGCTAGTGCGCCTCACCATCAGCGATTGCATCACTGATTACCATCAGGTGGGATCGCAGTCAAGCACTAGTTTATAACAAATAAAAAAAAAATGCTTGTTCCAGGAGAAACGTGAATACCTTAAAAGTTTCTGGAAATAAAATTCATTGTTCAAAATCGCGATTAATTAGTTCGATTCGATAGTGGTATTCACTTTTTGTGTGACCTAAAAGTGACCTAAAGTAGCGGATTTTCCGAGATCATTACTGGATTAGTCTAACACGTCATTTGATCTCTATGGAAATCTAGATAATAACCACAAGATATCTCCATATGATTTAAAGAGCGATGAACATATGAAAATATTTACCTCGGGAAGGGCGCTCTAATTCTTCATCTTTCGCTTTTTTAATAACATTAACCACATTTTCCTTTTCTATTTATTTTCTACATAACATATTTGTTTTAATTCTCCATGTTCTTGCTTGCATGTCTTTGTGCAAACCATTGACATCAAGTTCCCAAGCTCATCTATCACCATTCGTCTTCCAGCTCAGTGCCAGCTGCCGGAACATCAGGCCAGTCAACATCAACTGCACGTGCGTCCCCGAGCGCCTGGAGTTCCTCGGCAATGAGATCACCAATCTGGTGGCTGTGGACTGTTCGCAGAGGAACCTGACTTCTCTGCCCACTAATCTACCGCCCAATACCTTGAAACTGAATGTGTCGTGTAATAATGTGAGTAGCTTTATCATAACTCACACTTTTGCTTAAGTAGGTATAGTTTTAGTGCATCGCGGCGTTGGAAGACCTCTCACAAGGTGGACCGATGTCCTGATGCGGGAATTCGGAAGATGCGAGACGCACAGGACCAGTCGTTGTGGCGACGGTTAGGGGTGGCATATGTCCAGGAGTGGACGTCTTTCGGCTGAAATCGTGATGACATCGTCAATTAACCTATAATATTTTTAGTTCTTATGATCCACCTTACCTGTCTGGTACATTATACCAATGTCAGAGATAAGACCGCCACTGTACCCATAGAATGTTTAAGTTTTTTTTTTCCACAACTTTCACACACCGCCATCTAGTCCCAAGCTAAGCAGAGCTTGTGTTATGGGTACTAGACAACTGATAAACATACTTATATGTATATAGGGTCGGGTGTCTCACATTGAACCAGGCAGCTACATTGAACCACCGCCGAATCTCAAAAATGCGACATTGCCAAACCGCACTAATATGAGTGAAAGAGAGCTATTTACGTTCCGTTCCTGCCCACTAGTTTGCGTGGCGATCGCGTGCAAAGTGGTTGTGTGAGGAGTATTCGAAAGCAAACTGACTCAAAAAGTAAATATTTTTTGCCAATTTCATTCTTTTTTAGCTTTTTTCGTTTAAATAATATCAATTTATTTATATATACACTGTTTTCTACGGTTATTTAGCAATTAAAAGCGCTATAATTCGTGATTTTAAGAGATTGATTTGCCGGTAAAATTTTGAGTTTAGTGATAAAACGTGGTGTGTCTCACATTGAACCACCTGAGGGTGTTACACATTTAACCACGGTTTACTGTGTACACCCCAGTCGTTAAAGGAGTGTTTTTTACAATTAGTTTAATTTAATTTTAATTTGTTATATTATGGAAGGTACTTTTGTTTTTATAATGAAAAACTGTTACTTTTGTTTTTATTATTAAAATATGATAAGAATTTGACTGAAAAGGTTTTGTGATGTATAAAACTAAGACTCTCGGTTTAATTGCATACGATTTAAAGTGATTTTTATAAATATAAGGCTCATTTTTATTATTACTGTTTATTATTATTATTATTACAAAGTATTTGCCTTATAAATTGAACTAAAAGACATCGTTAATAAGGTGTCTCAATGTGGACTATACCCTGGTTAAATGTGTACCACCTGTGGTACACATTGAACCAAAAATCATTTTTCATAAAAACCTGTTTTACACCGAAACTAAAAGGAACATGAGAAATTAATGTTGTACAAAATTGAAGCTAAATAAATATGCTAACTATACACAAAAAATTAAAGGCATTGATTGAACATCCAGCCCACTATGAGACTTTGAAATTTACCTGGTTCAATGTGGGACAACTTACCATACTTTTAAATACATACATACGAGTATTATAGATAAATTACACCCAGACACAGAACAAATGATCGTGCTCATCACACAAACATTTGTCCTGGGTGGCAATCGAACTCACCACCTCTGGCATAGCAGTCAGGGTCACTAACCACTAGACCAGCAAGCTAGTCAAAAAAGTAGATTTAATTGAATCGTGTAATTTTTTAACTGTACAAATAAAGTCTGTACAATTCTATTCTAATTTCTAATATCACATTTTTCCCTAAAGCATATTTTCTTGGGATATTTTTTTACTAAGGCCTTCTGTCTACGTATGCGTAAACGATAAAAACGCGTACTTATTATTATAGGCTTGCTGCGTGCCTGCGTGAAGCTTGCATGCGTGAGACTATGAAACTCTGTCGACGAAGCGGCAGCGTCCGTCGTGCCGCCAGCAGCAGTCAAATATCACCCGCCTCTCTCAAATTTCTAACACACTCACAATTTTCCCCCTCTTCCAGATCACCTCTCTCCAGACGGTAGCCGACGACCTCACATACGAGCACCTGCGCCAGCTCATCGTGGACCACAACGACATCCCCAACATCCTGGAGCTGGAGGGCACCAAGTTCATCGACAACTTCATGCTCTTCTCCATCGCGTACAACAAGTTGAAGACTGTGAGTAGCAGTAGCAGTAGCAGTAGCATTAGCAGTAGTACGAGCACCTGCGCCAGCTCATCGTGGACCACAACGACATCCCCAACATCCTGGAGCTGGAGGGCACCAAGTTCATCGACAACTTCATGCTCTTCTCCATCGCGTACAACAAGTTGAAGACTGTGAGTAGCAGTAGCAGTAGCAGTAGCATTAGCAGTAGTACGAGCACCTGCGCCAGCTCATCGTGGACCACAACGACATCCCCAACATCCTGGAGCTGGAGGGCACCAAGTTCATCGACAACTTCATGCTCTTCTCCATCGCGTACAACAAGTTGAAGACTGTGAGTAGCAGTAGCAGTAGCAGTAGCATTAGCAGTAGTACGAGCACCTGCGCCAGCTCATCGTGGACCACAACGACATCCCCAACATCCTGGAGCTGGAGGGCACCAAGTTCATCGACAACTTCATGCTCTTCTCCATCGCGTACAACAAGTTGAAGACTGTGAGTAGCAGTAGCAGTAGCAGTAGCATTAGCAGTAGTACGAGCACCTGCGCCAGCTCATCGTGGACCACAACGACATCCCCAACATCCTGGAGCTGGAGGGCACCAAGTTCATCGACAACTTCATGCTCTTCTCCATCGCGTACAACAAGTTGAAGACTGTGAGTAGCAGTAGCAGTAGCAGTAGCATTAGCAGTAGTACGAGCACCTGCGCCAGCTCATCGTGGACCACAACGACATCCCCAACATCCTGGAGCTGGAGGGCACCAAGTTCATCGACAACTTCATGCTCTTCTCCATCGCGTACAACAAGTTGAAGACTGTGAGTAGCAGTAGCAGTAGCAGTAGCATTAGCAGTAGTACGAGCACCTGCGCCAGCTCATCGTGGACCACAACGACATCCCCAACATCCTGGAGCTGGAGGGCACCAAGTTCATCGACAACTTCATGCTCTTCTCCATCGCGTACAACAAGTTGAAGACTGTGAGTAGCAGTAGCAGTAGCAGTAGCATTAGCAGTAGTACGAGCACCTGCGCCAGCTCATCGTGGACCACAACGACATCCCCAACATCCTGGAGCTGGAGGGCACCAAGTTCATCGACAACTTCATGCTCTTCTCCATCGCGTACAACAAGTTGAAGACTGTGAGTAGCAGTAGCAGTAGCAGTAGCATTAGCAGTAGTACGAGCACCTGCGCCAGCTCATCGTGGACCACAACGACATCCCCAACATCCTGGAGCTGGAGGGCACCAAGTTCATCGACAACTTCATGCTCTTCTCCATCGCGTACAACAAGTTGAAGACTGTGAGTAGCAGTAGCAGTAGCAGTAGCATTAGCAGTAGTACGAGCACCTGCGCCAGCTCATCGTGGACCACAACGACATCCCCAACATCCTGGAGCTGGAGGGCACCAAGTTCATCGACAACTTCATGCTCTTCTCCATCGCGTACAACAAGTTGAAGACTGTGAGTAGCAGTAGCAGTAGCAGTAGCAGTAGCATTAATTACATCACTGCTTACCATCAGGAGGGATCGCGGTCAAGCACTAGTTTATCTATACTAATATTATAAAGAGGTAAAATTTGTAAGTTTGTAAGTTTGTATGTTTGTAAGTTTGTATGTAGGGGGTAATCTCTGGAACTACTGGTCCGATTAGAAAAATTCTTTCAGTGTTAGATAGCCCATTTATCGAGGAATGCTATAGGCTATATATCATCACGCTACGACCCACGGGAGCGGAGCAGTAACGAAAAATGCGGGTGAAACCGCAGGGGACAGCTAGTACTACATATAAAAAAAAGTTTTTGGCGTGTAAAATAGTTCGTACCTACCGTAGTTTCTGAACTAGATGAAAAGGAGAAATAGTAGCATCATTGGTATTAAAAACCCTACCACGAGTTCTTAACGCGATCCATTTGACGATCTAAACTGAACTGTTAAAGGGATGGAGCTTAATATTGTGTATAGTTCCATCTCTCTTTCTCGTTTGCACGCTTGCAGAGCAAATTGCTTGTAGAACAGTCGGTCGATGGGGATGATAGGTTCTGTTGTAGCCACTTGCACCAGAAGAAGCAACATTGGCACAGCTTGCCAGAAGGTAAACCGAAGACCTGGTGAGGGTCGCGGGAATCTGATGGATGTGAGACCGGTGAGACGTACAGGATTGGTCGTTGTGGCGACGCTTGGGGGAGGCCTATGTCCAACAGCAGAATTATTTTGGCTGAAATGATGATAATACTGCCGTCCAGCCCCTAAAGCGTAGTAAAACATGTTTTTTTTTACGTTTTTTACTGAGCTTTAGGGGCTGGACGGCAGAATGATGATACAATATCAGCAATATATATTTTATATCTTGGTCATATGCTTGTATTCCAGATCCACACATACGTGCTCTCGAACCGGTTCGTGACGACTGGGCCTGCCTTCTCCATCGCAGGCAACTTCATACACTGTGACTGCAACACTGAGAAGATGCTGAAGGTAACAGGAATGTCTTATTTTTATGTTTTTTTTTCTTTTCTTATTTATATATTTAGTACTTACCTACATGGAAGACTTACAGCTACTAAAAACACAAAACAAGAAACCACAATAATTAGAAAGCCAATTTATTTATGTTGTGAGTACAAAATAGAAAGAGGAATGTGCAAAAATTTCATGGATAGGTAGGTACCATATCCATTTTTCAAACCGATGATCCCTCGAATCCTCGATACTTATTAAAGATAGAGCTACATTAGACCCATGTGGGCCACGTACCCTGATCTGGGTGTGTCGGTATCCATACATTTTCTAATGAGAACTTAATACTTGTAGAGCTACATTACATTCACGCCACGCGACGCCACGTACAACCCCGCGTCGCCCACACGTGCTTTGGGCTAATGTAGTTTCCGCTTTAATCCATTTTTCAAGTGGTTGAAGCCTCGACACCTACTAAAGTAATTTCGCTTCTTTCCAGCCCTGGCTCCTAGAAAACTTCAAAAACATCCCCGACTACAAGATGCTGGAATGCGACGACAATGTCCCAGTAGTGGACCTAGTCGAGTCGCAAGTCTGCCACACGCCGCGCGACTGGACGGACTACATCTACTACATCATAGGACTGGAGGTGCTCATCCTCGTGCTGCTCATCAGCAAGGTCTCCTACGACTACTGGGTCTTCAAGACGGCTGGCTACCTGCCCTGGCCAGCGAATAAGATGCCTAGGTTGCCGTGTGACTGGTTGTGTGAATAGATTTAGGTTGCTGGCAACCGTTTGCTTCGTAATGTTGGTAGGTAAAGAATGGCTAAGTTGGTTGATGGGTAACCAATGTTGGCTAAGTTGGTTAATGGGTAACCAATGTTGGCAAAGTTGGTTGATAGGCAACTACTTAACATTAGTTACCCATCTACCAACCTAACCTTACCTAAGTAAGTAGGTTGATGATTAACCAGTTTTGGCTAAGTTGGTTACAGGTTACCAATTTTGGCAAAGTTGGTTAATGGGTAAGCAATGTGGGCAAAGTTTGTTGATGGGTTACCAATTTTAGCTAAGTTGGTTACAGGTAACCAATTTGGGCAAAGTTGGTTTATGGGTAACCACTGTTGGCTAAGTTGGTTGATGGGTAACCAAAATTGACAACATTGGTTATAGTACCTAACTAAAGTTAGGTAATGTTGGTTGTTGGGTAACCAATGTTAGGTGAGTTGGTTGTTGGGTAACCAATGTTGGCTAAGTTGGTTGATGGGTAACCAATATTGGCTAATTTGGTTGGTATAAGGTAACCAATGTAGGCTAAGTTGGTTGATGGGTAACCAATGTGGACTATGTTAGTTGGTGATAAAAGTGTTGTGGTGCTTATTAGAAGGACATTTTTTCGAGTGTTGGTTGCCAGCAACCATTTGCTTCTGTGTTGAATTCCTTGTTGGTTATTGCGTTTATGCTTTGTATATTATGTGTTGTAATGTTTAACTGTTCGATGTGTGTATGTAATGGTATCAAATATTCTGCTAGCGAGTCGTTTTACAGAATGTCTGTATATTTTATTTAAGAAGAGGGTTTTTTTCAAGCTAGCTTACTTCTAAGTTGTAAATAAAAAAATCTGTTTAAGTTATCTTAGTTATTTTGTTATATAAGAAAGTCTGCTTGTATAAATTGAATTTTCGCTCGAGATCTCTGTAAATCAGCTAATGTATAATTTTTATAAGTAGGTACATCAATGCTATTTTTGTAAATTTTGTTTTTTTTTCTACTTTTAAAATACTTGCCACTTTGTCGAGAATCTCTCTTTCGTCTCGATTAGGCGTTAACTTTTTGTCTTTGGTCAAAATAATGGTTTAGGATACGTGTTGGATATAATGAATTATAAATAAAATCATTTAGTGTTGCCATATGACGACGACGACGAAAGCCGACCCCAATATAGTTAGGAAAAGGCTAGGAGGATAATGGATGAACGAGGATGATGAGTGTTGCCATATGACACTGTTACTAATTTATAATTTCATGGTAAGACATCAATTCAAACTAAACTATAAATGATACCCTACAAAGACTGATGTTAGTTTAAATTTTAAACTTGCCAAATGTTGTTTCAATTATATCTACCTAAGCCATTATTTTGATTAGATCTTAAACTGTACATATTTCTTCTAATATAAAGTCCCAAATCTTTGAGTTATTGTTAGACTGAAAAAACTTACTACAAAAAAGTAAGTTCAATTCTCAAATAGTAGCAAATGAGAACACATTTTGAAAAATATGCCTTGATGCCGAAGCCGTTTCGGCTCCACAATGTTGGTTGTTGGCAACCAATTGCTTCTAAGTCGGTTGTCATTAACCAATACTATATAGGTAAATGTTGTATAACATTAGGACCAGGAATAAAAAAGTTGTAGGATTGTCAAACTAACGGCCGAAATTAATAATCAATCCATCACATATCGGAGATTGAAAAACAAATGATACCATACAAAAATTTTCATTTTTTCTGTTGCTTCATTTGTTTTTCAATCTCCGATATGTGATGGATTGATTATTAATTTCGGTCGTAAGACTATTTTACATTGACTATTTACAATAAGATTAGACATTTAAAGAATCTTGTTTTACTGTCCGTTCAACCACAGGTTATCCAATTTACTTACTATAATCTGATTGGTCAAGGGGCTTAGCTTAGGTAAGTGACAGCGATAACGTCACTATTTTCATAACGCGAATAGGCTATCATAATCGCAAGTGAAGTGTCGTGAAGTTAATTTTTATGATTTCTAAATGTGCTTGATTTTGCTACTAAATCAACCAGTCGAAGAGGCTTAATGTTAATGTATAAGGACCAATTATTGCTAACTAGCTGTATAATGCTATTCCGACGAGGCTCTTTTGAAATCATTTTGAAAATCAGTGCCATATTCTATCTATAGATTGGCTGGAAATTATGTTTCTAATTTAGATTTAGTTGTGGCATTTAGTTTTTGAATTATTGTAGTTATTGCGTTTTATTGTGGGAATTACAGTAAGCGACTATTTTTCGGAGCCATATGTAATCACTGATCGAAAAACCGTAAAATACCGTGTTACCCCAGTTAATGGGTTGTGGAGGTCTGGTAGGCAGCCGTTCCTCGTAAAATACTGGTATTCAGCTAAATCCGGCTTGACTGGAAGACGACCGCAATATAGTTGGAAAAAGGATAGGCAGATGATGATGATGTCATCACTGGCAACACGCACTGGTCATAGACTTTTGTTTTAAGACCTTGGTTTTTGGACGAAAAGATACCGCGCAGCTTCCAGAACGCTGCTCAGTCGTTTTTATCTCAAGTCATAATAGGTACCTACTTGATACTTTATTTTTTGGGTTTTTGCGATGAAATTGATTAATTTGGTATTTAGGTATATTAGGCGAAAAGAAAAGGTCCCTATTGCCATCAGCTGCTCTTTTATCTTAAGTGAAATTACTTGATTCTTTATTGTTATTTTATTGATTTTTGTGGAGAAGAAGAAGAAATTTATTGATTATTTTTATTAGGGGAATAGAATAAGTCGCTATTGCCATCATAAAACGGAACAATACCATAGTCGTTAAAACAATAAAATGCTACAATTAAGTCACACTTTAAAATAAATGTAACTTTATTATAAAATAATTATATTTTTGTATAATATTAACTACAACGCGAAGACTGTATATTTTATATGAAAATTTTATAATAGATGTTATATAATTGTATGGATTGTCGTTTTATTAGTCTGCGAGACTACCAAAGAATCATTGCAACCTCTCGTTCTTGACCATGGTCTGAACCAGGGCTCGGCGCGAGAAAGTGCTCCGCCCAAGCGGAGCACACCTCCACAGTATGCCCGGGCAATTATGGCATCCGGGCATCTATCGCCTGAATTCAGAACTAGAACCTTCCGAACTTACCATATGTGTGTACGAGGACCTGTGTCATGCGGAAGGTGAGGACGCCGTGGTGTCTCTCCAGCCACTCCTCAAAGAGGAGACTTACCGCCGCAATCTTGGCCTGCCCAGCGAAACATGGTGGGCTTTAATCAGTGAAAGTCAGACACTCCGTCTCGCTCCAACCTGCGGGAGATGCACAAGAGAAAAGAGAAGAAGATAATTTTGTACCCTAGAAGTACCTACTTATTAATGGATTACTTACAATCTGAAGAGGACACAACAACAAGCAACATGTTTGGAAATTAGAAATAAAATTCACCACTCCAGGATTCGTTACTTTTTTTTAGAGCCTCCACAGACTAAATATCTTTTTGGTACTGGCCAGTTTGATTTTAGAATTTTGTTTGATACACCTGTAAATTTTAATTCACATATCGCGTCTTTGTTTTTTTCAAAATAATGGTAAGGTATTTAGAACGTCAAATAATCTTGGTTTATTGTGTAGATATGTGAGTGAATTGGGCGAAACTTGACTCTTTGTTTTTAGGTATAGTGTGTGTAATAGGTACTTAGTTAAATAGTTATTAAGAGTAAGCAATAGCATTACAGCTGGTGTATTCGAGAACACGGTACAATTCGTCCACTATAAGTTGGCGAGTGTGAAGTTAGGCTCTGCGAATTTTGGCGCTTGAAATATCGTACAAAAATAAAGGTTTTAAAAAAATTTAATGCCAATAACTGTTTTTAACAGCAATAAGAACTGCAAATTGCATTTATTTTTTTAAAACCTTTATTTTTGTACGATATTTCAAGCGCCGAAATTCGCAGAGCCTAACTTCACACTCGCCAACTTATAGTGGACGAACTGTAGACATACTGAAAATAAAATAAAATATGTCTGAGCTGTGATCTAAAAGTGATTGTGATTAAATAAATAAATAATAGGTAATATCTCTAAATATTTTGATTAGTGAATAACTTGCCATTGAGTGGTGCATTATTAATCTGTAATTTGTGTGTGTAATTGAGCATTAATATTAATGGCGCCAAAACATTTCGTCTTTCGCGCTCTTTGAAGACACCGCGCGCCATCTTACCACAGGTCAGTGAATCTATATTTCAAATGGTGTTCTATTTTTTTAGTTTTGTGCTGTTTAGTTCGTTTGAGAGAATGGTTTTTTTTTTAATTTCGATATTAGGATAAATATTCCTATTTAGGTTAGTGGCGGATTTTAGGGAGTTGAGTATGCACTTAGGGGCACTATGTGGGAGTTGAGTATGCACTAAGCAAATCCAACACTGAGTAATTTTTCTTATTGATAGTTTACTAATGTTTGTATGAAACAATATTGACAGTGTATATGCTATATTGTCAGTTGTCACCCCACATCACTAAACAAACTTCTCATGCCTAGGAAGTCATGTAAAGATTTCGGTCGTGTCAGATTGTCGTCCCATCAGACTATGGGAATGGCCTGAGCAGTTTCGAGAAAAGGATGGTACGGCCGTGCCGCTTTTTTGCTTGACTTGACGGGGGCACTGCCGTGCCTTCAGGTAAAGGCACAGAAAGAGCACTTGTATTTAATCTATCACATACCCGCGAAACGAGACACAATAGTAAAACAATAACAGCGCGGTCTCATAGGACCGGTCGGGGATTCATGAATTAATTGGCGTTGTGCACTATATCTCCTGCATAGGTAATGCAAATCTCGCGAGATGGGATTAAACGAGGTCCAGCGAGTTTATGAATGACAATACTGCGAGATCTTATCAATTTTGAGATCTTGAGAGATTGGCAGTTTTGTTTTTTTTTGTGAAAAAATCACAATATTTGAAAAAAAAATAGAAATAATAACGATTAAGTCTCATGAGATAAACATTTTAGTTTATAGACTTTTAACCTATCAATACCCGCGAAACGAGACACAATAGTAAGACAATAACAGCGCGGTCTCATAGGACCGGTCGGGGATTCATGAATTAAGCATCAAACATTGTTTGACGTATCTATTTTTAATTTTTTAATAATCTTCTAAGTACTAGGTATTTTACTTGTATCTTTGACCTATGTTTGTATGTATCTATCAAATAACAAATATGAAACAAAAACCCAACAACAGTGTTCGACTCGGCGATCAAATCCAGGATCTCATGCTCAGCTCTAGTAGCCCTAGTACTGGACCCAACGAGGCTTACCATTCGGTTTGGATTATCTTGCTTTAGGAAATTCAAACTTATTCCTACAGTAGTAGAATTCAGTTTCAACTGTAATTAATTCATGAATCCCCGACCGGTCTCAGCGACCGCGCTGTTATTGTTTTATTATTGTGTCTCGTTTTGCGGGTATTGATAGTTTAATCTATCACATACCCGCGAAACGAGACACAATAGTAAAACAATAACGGCGCGGTCTCATAGTACCGGTCGGGGATTCAAACATTAAAACAGATGAATATTCAAAATAAAACCAACTAATTTTTATAAAATACTTATATTATCATTTAACACTTTTCTTATTACTATTCTTTTTAGCTAAATTCTTCTTTTTTCTCTTGCTAACATTATTCTTTCCCTTCTCTATAGAGTTATTCTTCTGTTTCTGTTGTTCTAGATTCTGTATTCTTCTCTGTTTATTGTTTTTGGCATTTTTTATCGCTTCTGTGGTTTTTGTTTTATCGTCTTCTAAGGCTTTGTTGGCTGCTTCTAGTCTTCTTCTGTGAAGAAAAAGAAGATTATCATTATGGGTGGACTTGGTCACCTCAGTGTAAATAACTGCATGTTAGGGCAATGTATTTCTGGTTTAATTAACAGTGCGGTTTTTTTCTTTAGAGTGGAATGAGAGGTCTCAGACTTTTACTAACTAAAATCTTGTATACTTTTTTTAAGGTTCCCACCTTCTCAATCATCCATCCAATGATTTCTCCTGCCCTTGGGCGGAGCTGTAGTGCGCGTCAGACTTTTACTGACTATAACCCATTTTCTGTCTTTGTTTTGAGTTCTAGGGCTCCTTACCCAGGGGAATGGGTTCATTTACCCATGTGCCAATTTCCATTCTAACTTTCAAACGTTCACGTTTTCCAAAATAAACCCCCTAAGGGGATGAACGGGGGTCCAAAGTTTGTATGGAGAAACCTACTTTCATGCAGGTGACAGAAGCTAGTATTTCAACAATCTTACTTGTCAGGTCTCTTCTCCAGCACAGTGGATATCTTGTCTCTGCTGGGCGCCTTGGTCTGCAGCTTCTTCCGCTTGTTGGGGTTCTGCTTCAGCTGCAGCATGTACTCGGGCACCTGGCAGCCGGACTGCTTCATCACTGAGGCTATGCTGTGGGGGGGGGGGGAATGGAGGGGTTAGATGAAGAAAGATATATAATATATAAAAATCATAATGGTATAAAGGTAAAAGGAATAGCATACAAATACCCCACATCCTACATTGAAAAGGAGGTTTCAGACGGATGTTGTCAGGTCCGGGCAACCGGCCCGTAAAATATAAATAGATAATTTTATGTGTGGTGTTTCTGTGATAAATATTTGATGAGCACGATCATTTGTTCTGTAATATTCCACAACTTTCACAGAACGCCATTTAGCCCAAAACTAAGCTGAGCTTGTGCTATGAGTACAACCAAACACAGAACAAATGATCTTGCTCATGAAATATTTATCCTAGGTGCGAATCGAACCCACGATCTCCGGCGTTGCATTTAGGGCCACAGACTACTAGACCAACAAGCCTGTTCAAAATATCGTGGTAAAAATATTCCCTCTGCCTATTAAAAGGTTGCAATACTACAACGTACCTTCTAAGGTTACCGACGTCATCTTGTGTGAAGAAAGTTATCGCTCGCCCTTTTTGACCCGCACGACCTGCGCGCCCAATCCTGTTACACAAAAATAATAATGTCAAAAGTTAATAGAATAACTCACACCGCACGTACAAGGCGTAGAATTTATGATATTGAAATGTAGATCGTAAGACCAAGACAACTTATTTTGCTTCTGTAGCATTTATTATGTCGCCGCACGGGGGCGACACTTGTAGCGGCAGTCGTGCTGTGGCCGCGCCATAGGGATGTAGGAAGTGATGAAAAATATCGATTTATCGATGTGTGTGTGTCATCAATATTTTTTCAAGAAGCCTACCACAGCAGAGAGCGGACACCTAAAGTGTGAGAGTTGTGTTGCAGAGCTGTTACTCTGATATATGTTATTGCATGTCTTAGAACCAGAACCAAAATTCGAAGACATGTGACACCCGCACTGGCGCATCCATGTGGTGGATTACAGCCCCATTCCCTCTCCAAGAGAGGAAATCCTGAATCCCAGCAGTGGGAACATTATAAGGCTGATGCTATGCTACAGTGTCTGCCCGGACTCGTAATACTCGTATAGCGTATATTTATCACAGAAGTCAATATAATTTACAGTAAAACCACTAACCTATGAATATAAGCGATGGCTGAAGGTGGGAAGTCGTAGTTGATGACGAGGTTGACGCCGCGGAAGTCCATGCCTCTGCCATGAGTCAGTATTATCTACAGTAGTCACTCACCTGTGAATATAAGCGATGGCTGAAGGTGGGAAGTCGTAGTTGATGACGAGGTTGACGCCGCGGAAGTCCATGCCTCTGCCATGAGTCAGTATTATCTACAGTAGTCACTCACCTGTGAATATAAGCGATGGCTGAAGGTGGGAAGTCGTAGTTGATGACGAGGTTGACGCCGCGGAAGTCCATGCCTCTGCCATGAGTCAGTATTATCTACAGTAGTCACTCACCTGTGAATATAAGCGATGGCTGAAGGTGGGAAGTCGTAGTTGATGACGAGGTTGACGCCGCGGAAGTCCATGCCTCTGCCATGAGTCAGTATTATCTACAGTAGTCACTCACCTGTGAATATAAGCGATGGCTGAAGGTGGGAAGTCGTAGTTGATGACGAGGTTGACGCCGCGGAAGTCCATGCCTCTGCCATGAGTCAGTATTATCTACAGTAGTCACTCACCTGTGAATATAAGCGATGGCTGAAGGTGGGAAGTCGTAGTTGATGACGAGGTTGACGCCGCGGAAGTCCATGCCTCTGCCATGAGTCAGTATTATCTACAGTAGTCACTCACCTGTGAATATAAGCGATGGCTGAAGGTGGGAAGTCGTAGTTGATGACGAGGTTGACGCCGCGGAAGTCCATGCCTCTGCCATGAGTCAGTATTATCTACAGTAGTCACTCACCTGTGAATATAAGCGATGGCTGAAGGTGGGAAGTCGTAGTTGATGACGAGGTTGACGCCGCGGAAGTCCATGCCTCTGCCCATGAGCTCCGTGCAGATCAGCACCCAGATGCGCCCCACGCGGAAGCTGCGGACCACGTTGTCGCGCTGGGGACCAGACCGTGTTGCTTATTATTATATACTTTATTATATACCTTTCAATGTGGATAGGATTAACATTTTGGACGCGCATTTAAAATTCTCTACACGAATTGAACATGTACTCGAAATCATCTATCGCTCAGTTGCTTAGATCAGTCATCCTCATCATCATCATTTTTCTGGTCGGAGGATCCTCCTTTTTCAAAGGAGGTTTGCGGGACTTTATACTCAGTTCCGTATACTTATAAAAAACCTAAAAATTAGTTTTCTCGATCGCTAAATATTTCTATGGTACAATGAAGACAAGAAATGTAAGTTACCTGCTGCTGTGTTCTGTCGGCATGTATGACATCCACGTTGATACCATCGTATATCAGCTCTTTGAACAACTGCTTCGCACGGTCCTTACTTTGCACGAATACTGTAAATATAAGTGACATTTTAATAAAAGTTTTCTAGCGTTAATTCAATGAGTTTTTCTTAACGCTTTGAATGCCAAAATTGACTACACGGCATTTTCGGTAGCTACAATACATTTGTCTATTTACGGATATATTCGTAGTCGATCTTCATTCAACACAAATAACGGTGAGTATAGACTACAACATTTACTTGTAACAGAACAACGAGCCGCTCTATGATATTATGTTCTAGTGTATCATCCTTTGACGAACTAAACGTCGAGCACGCTCGCCTCTTTGTTACAAACCAACGAGCATATTGGTGTAAAATTTCGTCGAGCGTATTGGTGCAACATTTCCTCGAACGAAAGAATGAAAAAGAATGAACGCAAGGTACAACGAAATGTTGGTAAATGGACTGTCGCTGTGAGCATTTACTCGTAACATAACGCCGAGCATTCGCAGGAACGTTACATTACATGGAAATGCTTTGGAAACTGAGCTTTTGCCTGTATTGTACCATTCGTAAGAACGTTACATTACACAGAAATGCTCCAGAAAATGTTGTAGTCTATACTCACCTTAACCTATCAATACCCGCGAAATGAGACACAATAGTAAGACAATAACAGCGCGGTCCTATGAGACCGGTCAGGGATTCATGAATTAAGAAAGAAGAATAACAAAAACCAAAAGGTAATAACCGATTTATAGGCGATTAAGTCTGTCATGTGACCGTGGCCTGTCGGACACATTTTTGTTTCTTACATATGCAATTAAAGTTTAAAAGATTGAATTAGCTACCTAATTTCTGCCTATGTGGCTAGGTTCTACAGTAATGTTTACCTAAGACAGGCGGCTTTAATCCTTGCTGCACTAGTTGTCTGAACGCGACCAGTTTTCCGTTTTCGTTGCCGCAGAAACACAACTCTTGATCGACTAGGTTTGTTGCCGCATTCCTGAAAAATAAGACGTTTGGAAATATTTCAAGAAACTGTTAAAAGTCACAAGCCAAAACTGTTGAATTAATAAAGGATCTGCACTCCTTTATTAATTGAATTGTTACCAACATTCAAACATAAACATATACTCCGTCGGTTTAGGTAGTTAACTAAAGGTAAACAATCTTGGCATGTCTTTTTATCTAAAAGTTGTCTATAAATTGTATGTAAAAATCTTTGCAAATAGGTATTTATCTAAATCGATGTTAGCTGATAAACTAAATTTAAATAATCTTTGTGTATATTATATACGACCTCTTTAATATAAAAAGACATACCAAGACTGTTTACCTTTAGTTAACTACGTAAACAAACGGAGTATAGCGATACGCGATCGCGAGACAACGATCGAGTAAAACGTTATTCGATTGTTTTGATTATTCGAACATTTCAATTGTTATCGATTGTTTCGAATTTAGACTCGAGTCCGACTAGCTGTTATTGTAATGTGACTAGCGCATGGTGCATTTATTCGCGAGTTGTTCCTCGATGGTTAGGTTTCGAGTGAGAGCGACTGATTCGTACAATTGATAACCAGCATTCGATTCCGTTGACTCGGAAACAATCGAAAAACATCTTTTTTATTTTGTAAAACGTCGTCGATGGTTGACTCGATGGTTTTTATCGACTTCGATTCTTTCGGTTGATAACGTTTGAATCCCCGACCGGTCCTATGAGACCGCGCTGTTATTGTTTTACTATTGTGTCTCGTTTCGCGGTTATCTGAGTAATTAAAACATCTCGGAATCACCCATCACTATCTAGCGATACTAGCCCCCCCTCAAAATACTCAAACAATATTTATTTATTTAAACTTCATGTATGGCGGTGGTAAATAGGCGGACTTAATTCATGAATCCCCGACCGATCCTATGAGACCGCGCTGTTATTGTTTTACTATTGTGTCTCGTTTTGCGGGTATGTGATAGGTTAATTCATCAAGGCATTCTCTACCAGTCAACTTAAGCGCGTTATACACTCGCGGCGCGAAAGCCGCGAAACGCGTGTGTTCACGTTCACGCTTCGCGCCGTTCCCCGTTCGTTGTCGGTTTTTTGTCCCGCGACAAAGGTTCGCGCCTGATTCACGGCGCGCGAACGCGAACGCAACTACACTCGCAGCTTTTCGCAGTAGCTGAGAAGACGCCGTCGCAAGTGGTTGTGCATTATTGTGTACTTGGTAACGTTCTTTTTCGTTCAGCAGCGACAATCACGTCGTCATCCATTTTCTTTGAGGCCTCGAACGAGACTGCGAGACTTCGCGAGTGTGGAGAGACATATTCAAACGCGAAGTTCACGGAGCGAATCGCGGCATGAATTCACAGCAAGAATCGCGAGCGAGAGACAACACTGTGGTAGGTCTGCACAATAAATAAATAACAGATTTTTCAAAAAAAAGTTTTTAAGGATAAACTAAGTTGTTTACAATGATAAAATATGTATATACTTATGGTAATATTATAAAGTAGATAATAAATACTATGATAAATATTAAATCAATATAATTAAGAGAACTTAATAACAATATGAAACTGACCTCTGTCCCACGGTAACATTGATGAGCCCCTTCATATGATGTCTGCACCACTTGGCGACAGCGGGCGTGTGTGTCGCGCTGAACATGGCGACGCGGCGCTGCTTGCTGCTGCAGGCGCCGAGGATCTGTTCCATCTGCTGGCGGAAGTCCGAGGACTGCTCCGCCGAGCCCTCGAACAGTTTGTCCGCCTCGTCGATTATTAGCCACTTTACTCTGCAAAGAAGTGTTGGATATTAGATTCAATTTTGATACTATATTTATGTGGGCGAATATTTATGGGGTTTTTTACAGAAGTTCACACTATATAAAATCATTGGAGCCAGGGCTAAACGGGGTAATGCCCTAGGCCCTCAAAGGTCGGAAGCCCCAAAACCCCAAACCGCCAGAACACATTTTTGATCCAGTCTGTTCCTTGGTGTCCTAGCGACGCTCTGAGCTGCGGTTACCCCCCACTGGTTTAGGTGTTTCGTTCATTCTGATTAGAGGCTTTATTTTTATTACGATCGTCACAGAAAAATTTAGTTAGGCAGAAGACCAGAGGACGATTTATGAGAAGAGAATCATCAAAAAAAGCAAAACATGATAGTTGAAATCGTTGTCAAAGTAAATAGATATTGTTTTGGTAGTACTTACTTGTCCAAAGAAATGTTAACATTATCTTGATTCAGCAGGTAGCAGAGACGATTTGGTGTACTCACTATGATATCTGAAAATTATGGATTTACTTTAAATAAATCTTATTCTAGTCAGTTTCGAAAACGTACACTACGTTTTGGTCAATCATTGACGTGTAAAAGAGTTTGTAAAAACCAACTTACAAAATAAATAACATTTATCATTTTACCACACAAAAAAATTTACTGTAAAATTTTCAGACGTCTATGTATAATGTCTAAGATAAAATTGATCGGGAGTAGACAGATTTTGTATATTTTTAAATTGCTAAAAAATATGACAAAAAAATTTATTTGGGAGTTTGCCAAGACACTTAAAAGCAATTTCAAGTTTGAAATGAAAGTATCTGACTTATGGGATTGAAAAAAATGTGCAAAAAAACTAAAGTTGTGGAATACTCACCACTCTTCCTAATAGTAGCCTCCCGTTCCTTCACCTTCGACTCCTTAATACTCCTGACGACACTACACCTGAGCTGACAGGAGGCGCTAAGCCGGAGCGCCTCGCGGTAGATCTGGTGCGCCAGCTCGCGCGTGGGGCACAGCACCAGGGCTCGCGGGCCGCCCGCCGGAGCGCCCAGCGCGTGCAGGATGGGCAGTAGGAAGGCGGCTGTCTTGCCAGAGCCTGTTGGCGCGCAGGCTAGGATTTGGCGGTCCTGGAGGAGTTATAGTAATGGTTTTTGTTTAGAATCTATAGATTTTTTATTTGTATGAAGTTTGTAAGCTATTTTGACATTTAGGTTACCAATTGGCTGCTACGCTGGGTCTCGCAGGTTCGATTTCCGCAAGGAATAAATATTTTTTTGCTCTACAGATGGTTGTTTGTGTCTTATCTAACTTTATCTAAGTGAGTTTAAATGTTCGGGAACACATCCAGTATTCATGAGTAATGTGGTGCAGTTTTAAAAACAAAACTTGCAAAATAATTCTGGTTAACATGTTTTAGTTTTTCATATTTCTTTTTGCTATTTGATAAATCATCCAAGGAATCTAGAATCTTGGGAACATAAAAACCATGATCAAATGAGAGGTTTGGATAATCACATATTCTGAAGATTAAACAAGAAAAGAGAAATAAAAATAGTCTTGCTTAAATAAAAATAAATTAGAAGTACTAAGTTCATACACAGATATTATAATTAACATCATTTCAACTGAAAGTCTTGCTATATCGACCAGTCCTGTGCATCTCGAATCCTTCGGATTTCCGCGTCCCTTAACAGGTTATTGGTCCGCCTTGCGCAATTGTGCATATTCTGATTTATTTAATTGATCTTCTACTTACTTCCAACATACAAGGTATAGCTTGCCGCTGCACCGGAGTGGGTTCACTGTACCCGCACTGTGTCACGGTGTCCACCAGGGCTGGTGAGATGTTGTACCGTGCAGTCAGCTCGGAGAAGTCTTGTAGTGCTGCCGGCACGTGGCGACCCACTGTCTTGATGCCGTGCTCATTGCGGAAACGGTTTTGCTGAAAACGTTAGGATAGTTTATAAAATTAAAGAAAATGGACCAAAGGAAATCCTTTACTAACTTTCTTAATATAATGATAATTGTGTTTGTAGCAAAAAATTAAGCAAAAATGATTTAAATACTTTTATAACGGTACCTTCTACTAGAATAAAAAAAATATGAAAATTGATTCTAAATCTTAAGACAAAAGGGTGAACGATTCAATGTCTCCAAATTAAATAATTTAACCGCATCTTTTATTGGAATAATCTGACAAATAACTGCCAAAAAATTTTTCTTTTAAAACATTTATCTTTATAATTCCTTTAGGCGACAGAAGAGCTGATGAGATAGAGATATTTGGTTGTAATTATACAACCCTGATGAAATGTGTGTGTGTATGTGGTGAAATATACATGAAAATACTGGTTCAGTTAATCTGATGTAAGTAGTCAAAGTTACAATAAAAATAAACTTTTGTAAGAAAGAAAATAATGACTCAAAAATCAAGATCAAGATCTGTACAATATATGTTCCTTTGGTGTACAATAAAGTTTATTCTATTCTATCAATTCAAATAAAATTAAATACCTCTTCCAATTCCAGTTTCTTCTTCAAATCCTCAGTCTTCTCCTTCTTTTCTTTCTTCTTCTTCTTCTGTCCTACTTTAACTCCGTCCAACAGCTGTAGACCTTCATCCTCCTTCTCATCCTGGTCCGTATCAGCTTCGGAGTCTGACGCAGAGTGGTCGGAATCATTTTGTAGGTCTTCTTCATTGTCACTGATCTGTTCCTCTTTGATTTCTATTTCTTCTTTTTTTACTGTTGGTTTTGAATTTTGGCCCTGGTGATAATAGAAGAAAATTTATAATTAAGAATTATAAAGTTATTTCTAATTATTTTCAGTAGTTAATTAATTTATTTATTCTTTATGCACTTAATACTTTAGGCATTCTCTACCAGTAATAAATAACACAAAAAAATCAAATTGTCATTAGAAGGAGAACAATATGACATCAAAAGATACCGGCCCAGAGCCTGGGGGTTTTAACCTAGAAATAAAATATCATAATATACAATGTGTAACTGTGTTTAAAAAGTTTTATTTTTATTTTATCCATAGTAACTGTAATCTGAGGTTTTGATGATTGTAATAGCTTAGGCTCTGGATTATATTTGACTTATTTTTAAACAACATTAAAAACAACGTACACAATGTTAATTTGCCGACAGTTCCATACGTATCATTAAAATCAGTTTGTTTATAGTTTTAATCTTGAAAAGTATTGGTAACTCGTGTAGATTTAATAAACTATAACTGGTAGCCGTATTAAAAGTAGTTTCTTACGGCGATATAGCACAAAAATAATTTGGTCCTTTGAAATATTATGAAAATAAGGTTATGTTGAATACTTACATTATTTTTAACACCTAAAACGCGGTGCTTGAAAGTTAAACCTTTTGTTAATTTCTTAAATATATCGTAAGCGTCCATTATTATAGCATTTAAATGAGATTTTAATTAAAAAATAATACAAAAACACACGTGTGAAACAACTATAACAACTAACAACACTCAAGTTGACTGTGACTGTCTGTCAGTTACTTGTCACTTGTCAGGACTTGAAGGGTTGGGCAATAAATATCGATATATCAAAAATCGATATTATTCTAGAATATAATCGATAACTATGAGCAATCTTAAATCTGTAACTTCAATGTTCAATATTTATTTCAGAGTATCCAAAACTATATGAAGGGTCCACTGCAATAATGATGATGTCCTTTGTGTATTGTTTTAAGATAATCGAGTTTTAATTTTATAAACGGTGAAATAAAAACTCTGACCTGAAGATAAAAAAGCATTTATTATTCAAAGGACATGTATCATCGTAACATTTATTTTATGGATAATCACACTTTGAATAAAATAAACAAAAAAAAAATATTATTATTATTGCCGTGAAGACCTGTGACGTTTAGCGTTTTAGCCGTGTAGCCAAATATTAACGTTTGAATCCCCAACCGGTCCTATGAGACCGCGCTGTCATTGTTTTACTATTGTGTCTCGTTTCGCGGGTATCTGAGTAATTAAAAACACTTTTATCGCGAGTTTGTAAAGGAAATAACTAACTACTTATTTCAGTCGACCGAATGACATTGGTCACTAAGGTTTTAATATTTTTGGACTTTCATCATTATTGCAGTGGACCCTTCATATTTTTTAAGTGCTTAGCACATACGAACGAGGGCTGCTCCAAACACTGCTCTGAGACTTGAAAAAACTAGTCTGGGTTCGGTATAAAGACCGAGCTCCTTGGATGTTACGTCAATTGGTGATTCCAATGTGAACTTTCGGAAAAAGACTAAAAACCTTTCATTTTTTGTTTACAATTTGATTTTGAACATAGTCTTTTTGATAATTATGTTACTTATACGTATTCTAATAAAAATCCCCTTGTTAATTATACGTATTCTAATAAAAATAAAACTAATAGAATTGCTAGATTACTACTTTACTACTACACTACTTTTAAGAAATGAGTAATAATGCTTTTAGGCCTTGGGGACTGGACTAAAAATATTACAATTTATTTCACCTAAATCGATTTCTTTAATTCATAAACATCGACTCGATCTAAATCAATTTTCTTTATGAATTTGCTCATCCCTCTTACAGTCCTATCAACCCGCGTTCCTATGTCACCACTACAGAAAGGATATTTAAACTATTGTCATGGGAGCTTTTGATTTTTATTGCCAATCTTTCTCTTGAAAGATGATTAGACTTTTCTTCGAGCGAGTTTTCTATTTTATTTGGTTTTTATATTTTAGAAGTTATCAGTCCGTTAGTTGACAAACCTTCTGCTAATATGCATTGCGTACATTGAAGTCTACTTAGTTCATTCTGTTTCTCATAGATGGTGTGCGTCAAATTAGTTCTTAATTTAATTAATAGATGGCGTTGAACAATGAAGTCCTATTTCTAAAGATTTTCCGAGCTTTAAAGACGCTTTATAATTATATGTTCATGGGAGTGTACAATGACATCGCCTGCCAAATTTTCAGGCCGTTTGACCATGACAATACGCTTAGAGTGTGCCAACTGTGTACAGCGAGTCGCGAAAGTGATAGTTAAATTCTCCCCCGTGGGTATAAAGCAGGTAATTTGTACCCATAGACCCCGAACCTCGCCCTGAGTAGGTTTTTCTGAAATGCCGACGGCATTACCACCCAGCGTAATGAGATCGCCACCTTCCTCCGCAATCATCAATTAGATATTCTCCTCACCCAGGAAACTCTCCCAAAACCCCACCGAAAAGATCCTAAAATTGCCGACTACCGTATAGTTCACAACGATGGGACTCGATGTCACGGTGGTGGTACACTTATGCAACATGTAACAATTTATTAACGCACATCCTCTTTGGGGGTCATTGCACTCATCATTGTGAACAACTTTTACTATGGGACCAAACATGAAATCGAGAAAAAAAATCAGCTGTTCCTTACATTTGAAGAGGATGTGCGTTAATTATGTTACATGTTACAGGAAGGAACTGTACTGCGTCTCCCTAACTCCACCCGCGCCCCCCTATCTATACTAGAATACTCGGCCTGACGGTTAGGCATGACTGGTCTCCAGCCGATCACTGTCATCTCCGCCAGGTCTCTTCATCATCTCACATTTCAGACGAATCCATCGCTCTCACAAGCGACCTCACTGCCCTCTGGCTTGAGCGACTCCGTTATTCTGGCGGGAGTTATCTTTATATAACTTGTCTCTTAGGGTCAGCACACACCGAGACGCGACGAGATACGACGAACTTTATTTACTTCGCAAAAAGATACACATTAAATAAAAAAAAAAAATTAAATTCTCACAATGAAGAATTTAAAATACGTTGCTTCATGCAGCGCTGCGCCTCGTGACGCCGCGCAGTGTCTCGCTGCGCTGCGGCACGTTTTTACATTCGCGACGTCGCGTCGTCGTGTTGCCGACGATTTTACTATGCGTCTCGCAACGTTGCGATGCGTCTCGCGGCGGCGCGCGGCGCAGCGTGAAGTCACTGGCCTCTTCCTGCACCGTCGCGTCGCGTCTCGGTGTGAACTGACCCTTATAGTGTGAATGCGAGGGCACTGTAGATTTTAATTACTAGATACCCCTTTTTTTACCCAGTTTTTGACTAATTTTATTTTTATTATGCTTTTGGGTATAATATTGCCTGGTCTACACTGTCCTCGCATGTGTCTGTGTTGTAATATGGAAGTATTGTAAACCCAATAAATAACAATGAGTAACCATGGAGTTTCTTGCCGGTTCTTCTCCATAGGAGACGATCAATTTGGAACCGTGCACGAGTTTTTGACGTTTTATAAGTGCCCATGTAGGTCTATCTATATCTATACTAATATTATAAAGAGGAAATCTATATCTATATCTATACTAATATTATAAAGAGGAAAGATTTGTACCTATTTTTGTATGTTTGTAATGAATAGGCTCAAAAAGTACTGGGCCGATTTAAAAAATTCTTCCAGTTTGACATAGGCTGCATTTCATTTTGAAAAAAATTAGGGATTCTTGGTAAAATTTGAGGTGTAAGAAAGGTGTAGAAAAATGAGTCTTAAAATGTCTTTCGTCGAATGCGCTGCTGAAACTATTAGCGATAGAACAAAATAATGTACAACAATATTGAAGAACATTATAATGTCTACAAAAAACTCCGCGGTAGCATATGTCCAACTAATTGTAGTTATGTCATTACAACAACTTTTATCATTTTAAACATTAATGAAAATGCTAACCAAATTCAAACCATGCTATTTATGTGTTTATATTAATCCTTATCCAAATAAATTATTTTATGGTAAACAAAACCGCCATAGCGCCGTGGCCGTTGTTTGCGATGCAGTCTGAAAAGCGCGCCGGGCATCGCGGCGGGCGGGGTGGAGGGGGCACTAAAAAAAGTGTTTTTTATCCAAATTTTAAAAAATAAATAATTGTCTACCCCGTGCGAAGCCGGGACGGGCTGCTAGTGTAAAATAAAATCATTTTGATTTTGGAGACATCAATGCCAAAAATCCTACCTAAAACAGTAACGTCCGTTTTTAATAAGCTGTCTATCTACAGTTGCAGCTACTACAGATAAACAAATCTATCCTTTTGCCCTTACTTGCTTTCCTATAACCTACCGACGGATGGCATTTCCTATCAAAGTTGTGGATGGATAGATAGAATCTTACTGTTTATCGGGGATAGCTAAACTGCCGTAGGTTATTGAAAACGGGCGTAACACTACCAACCCTAGAGGTAGGGTCCTATATAACTTTGGTGCCTACTTTAATTCATGAATCCCCGACGGTCCTATGAGACCGCGCTGTTATTGTTTTACTATTGTGTCTCGTTTTCGGGTGTGTATAGGTTAATTTCGAGATCATCGCCCTGATTGGCCTGATGTGTCACACTTACTTTCCTCATGATCCCAACCAAGTTCCGACGTTCTATGTCGTTCGTATGATCATCATCTGCTTAGCCTTTTCCCAACTATATTGGGGTCGGCTTCCAGTCAAGCCGGATTTAGCTGAATACCAGTATTTTACGAGGAGCAGCTGCCTACCAGACCTCCTCAACCCATTAACTATGTCGTTCGTATGATGCAGGCACGGAAAAACTTCTAGAAATTGTAGAATAAAGCTTCTATCTATTAGTCACTTTCTTTAATTAATTATTAAGTCTCCACTTAAAATCGGCTTTATTATTCGTAAATTATAGTAACGTTTAATCTAGTTTTAAAATTATGGTACTCAAATTGGTTTTTTGAGTCATTGGCAATATTCTCTTTTTTTCTTTTTAATTTTTTTCTAGTTGTTTTTTGTTCTTTTAAATGTTTGATCTGAATATATGGCCTGAAACTCTGGTTTTCTATTAACCTCGATCATACAAGTCTACATTACAATTAGAACTAAAAAAATTCTCAATTGTAATTCATGTAAATCACAATTTATTCTATTTACTTTTACTTGAATAAATTATTTATTATTATTTGTTTTCGAGGAGGGCGTGTCAGACTCTTACTGATTAAACCCCACCCCGTTCCTTCGTTGCCTTCGATCTGGGGGACACTGGCTTACCTTTCGGAATTTCAGTGTTCCCCAGAGGCTTCGGCCCTACCGGGCCCCTACAGTTTGCTGACATCTCCTTGAGGCGCGCGTGGAACAGAATGCGCCGTTGACGACTAGGCTCGGTCCAGGTTATTTACAAGTCAGAACTGAAGATGACGACCAATACGTTCAGTGAACTAGAGCCATCTTGCCTTCAGGCGACTTCAGAGGAGATTCCACTGAAGTAGTTCATTCAGGAATATCCAGGGAGTGGAGGCTTTGTGCTGTAAACACCACCACTTTACCGCACACAAGGAACTAAGATGCAGCTGATGAAATACTTTACGATCTATCTCCAAGCCTATTTCTATACGGCAATTGACTGGATTTGGTCACGGGTACCTATAACCATAATCTCATCATCTACCTATCCTTTTCCCAACTATACTGGGGTCGGCTTCCAAACAAGCCGGATTTAGCTGAATACCAGTATATTACGAGGAGCGGCTGCTTACCAGACCTCCACAACCCAATGTTGCGAAGACCGCACGGGAATTTACAGGTGACAGTGTTCATGGAGTTCCTTGCAGTCTTCTCCTTAGAGATCTACGTTGTGGAATGTCCAATTAGTATTATTTTCCTACTGATTGACTTTTTAACCTACTTCAAAAAGGATCTATGTTCGGCTATATGTATGTATGTGGTCTGGTACTGACACTGGTAACTCGGTCAATTGTAGAACGATTTCCATAAATGTTTTATTGAAAGGTTATACTTCCCATAGAAATATTGTTATGATCTGATGATAAACTTCGAAGTTATGGAACGGAACTCCTCATAGGATCATAGCAGAAATGTCGTAACAAGTAAAATTGATTTGTTTATACGTTTAGTCGATGACTGACCGAAGGATAGGGGGGAGGAGGGGGTAACTCTACTAACCCTTACTAAAAAGTGTAAAATAAAAAACTTTTTACAAAAGAAAACATACAACCGATTTTAATGTTTAAAAAACGCTAAAAAGTACAAAACTGCGACACTGACTTTTTGACATTACAAAAGTGCCTGTAGGTAAGTAAATGGTGTTTTTCATCATCATCATTTCAGCCGAAAGACTTCCACTGTTGGACATAGGCCTTGACCTGCACTTGTACTGATACCGGAAGACGCAGCGTTGGAAGGCCTCCCACAAGTTGGACAGATGACCTAGTGAGGGTCGCGGGAGTCCGATGGATGCGACACGCATAGGTCCGGTCGTTATCGTAACCCTTGGGGAATGGTTTATTTCAAATAACATATTACGGTTGAGGAGCTCGTGGCTAGATAATAACAGCCGCACAGGTCGATCTTCAAGGTTAAGCAATGCTTGCCTAGGTTGGTCTGTGGATGGGTGACCATCTTAAAATACCGAGTTTCCTCCGTGCCTCGGAAAGCACGTTAAGCCGTAGGTCCCGGCTGTCATTTGTAGATCTTTGGCAGTCGTTACGGATAGTCAGAAGCCAGTAAATCTGACTCCAGTCTTGCCATGAAGTACGGTGTTACCCCAGTTAATGGGTTGTGGAGGTCTGGTAGGCAGCCGCTCCTCGTAAAATACTGGTATTCAGCTAAATCCGGCTTGACTGGAAGCCGACCCCAATATAGTTGGGAAAAGGCTAGGCAGATGATGATGATATTACGGGTGAAAGTTTTTGTGTGTGTGCATGTTTTTACAACTTGAACAGTTTTGTATGGCTACAAGAAGTAGATAATGTCCTGGAATGTAATGTCATTACAAAAGCGCCTGTAGGTAAATTATGTTTTTCATCATCATCATTTCAGCCGAAAGGCTTCCTTCGTTGAACATAGGCCTTGACCGAAGTACTGGAAGACGCAGCGTTGGAAAACTTGCCACATGGTGGACCTGCTGAGGGTTGAGTGTGTCCGATGGATGTGAGACGCTCAGGATCGGTCGTTACGGCGACCCTTGGGAGATTGGTTCATTTATCTAAACTAATATTATAAAGAGGTATTTGTATGTTTGTAAGTTTGTATGTAGGGGGTAATCTCTGGAACTACTTGTCCGATTTGAAAAATTCTTTCAATGTTAGATAGCCCATTTATCGAGGAATGCTATAGGCTATATAACATCACGCTACGACCCACGGGAGCGGAGCAGTACCGGAAAATGCGGGTGAATAGCTAGTTTGAAATAAAATATTATAAAGTCCAAAGTTTGTATGTGTGTTAAAAGTTAAACAGTTTTGTATGTGTACAAAGGTAGACCATGTCCTGGAAAAACGCAGAGGATACTTTTTGTCCCAGGAATATATTCCCTTTTGATAATTTTCTTCAGTCACGCTGGTGAAGCTGCTAACAGCAGCTACTTTGAAAGAAATGCTTTGATTAAATTTGAATTTATATGGCAGTATAATGAGAAGATAAATAAATAAATAAACCCAACTTTACCTTTTAATCTCTACCATAACAATTAAGGGAAAAGGTTCTAAACTAACCAATAAAAGACTTCATAATCAATGGAATCACTGCGAGTTTATTTTTATACTTTTATTACATTCAACTGTATACGTCGCTGAGAATTCAAAACGCAGATTTTGTTAGAAACTTAAACTTAAAAATAACCGATATATTTTTCTCCAGTATAGTTTAGACGTAAGAGTCAGATTCAAAGATACTTATAGTACTAAGTTTTCCGACTATCTGATATGTTCCTAACTTCCTACCAAAGTGACTACTACCACGATAACATGAGTCTTGAGGGTCGATACTCAATTTTCATTCCATTGCTTGTATCGTTAATATTCTTCGTGATGAAGACCGTTGGGATGCCGCAATGGAATAAATACTGTGATAATACCCTTGAGAGCTCTATGCTCGTGGTAGCAGCCCTATACGCAACCCGAATTGATTCCTTATTCACATATATCAACAACATCAAAACAAGTAAAGACACCACTATTTAAATATCACTGAAACATGAGTCTCCAACTTTTAGTATCAATGCAGATTTACCGATTCGTTGTACATTGCGTATTTTGTTCCGGAGTATTTTCTTCAACTGTTTCATTGCCTTACTTAACAAGTAATGTATTACGAATCAGGCGTCCTACTGTTTTAATATTAATGTAGTTTTTGGATTTCGTTTCCATATTATACTATTGCGATTGTAATACTGATTGATTTGACTGCATTAATACGAAAAATATTCAACACGAATTATTTCTTACATTAATTTACAATTTCAGAAACCTAATCGAAAAATTAAAAACGTACCAGCCAGGAGAAAAACCTTTCATAATTACATACTATGCAATATATACTATAAAACCTATGATATTGGCACTAAAAAGTTTCATCTTCAGTTTTTTGATTAGGTTTCGTCCTCATGAGTCCAGTGATGATTTAAAATCATTTCGTAAACTCGACCTCGTATCTACAACAATAGTACTTTAAGTGTCTTCACCGACTTGGGTGTAACTTACAACAATTCTCAAGAGAAGCCTACCAGGTCCTATCGGCCCCACATCTAACCTTATTCGATCAATACACAATACTATAAATCATTTTTGTACACGCGTCATCCCCGGACCCTTTAAAAGTATAACAAAACTCCATTTAACTAAATTTAACACATATTTTTTCATCTTTGATCAACGATGGCAAACTATAACTTTTACATAGTAACACAATATTAGTTTAGGCATATTAAAACGTCGTCAATGATACATACACTTGATTGCTATGTTATTTTTTTTCCAAATTACTAAATACAATAAATTATTAATTTAATTTTTCCAATTTTTGGGAATCAAACGTATGTATCACTTACGATTTCAGCTTATAAAGAAAAAAAAGACAAATCAATGCTAATAAAAACGCAGATCGTGCATACATTAAATTACGAAAAAAAGAAAAATCTAATCCTAAGTGTGTCAGCAAAAATATAATGCAGTAAATTAGAATTGCGACTTAATTAACTTTTCACAATATAAATTGTATTTTTTTCTCGTAAAAAAATATTTCTGTGTATAAAATGTGTTACCGAGCATAACAAGTAACAGCGGCGCAGTTTTACTAAAAAATAAAAACGTAAACATTAGGAAAAACAACTCGTTACTTAAAAGAGTAAGTACTGAGTATACTACAACACGACTTGCTCAATATCCAAAATTGAGCCAACGCCCAACTTGACATCCGATTGCTCAACAGATTCAACACTCAACATTCGGACTGTATAATAAACTTGCTTATAAATTAACAGTTTTTGGTAAAACTGCACCACTGTTGTACTTTATCTGTAGATAAAAGTTACTTCTAGCATATAACTGTCAGTATATTGTATGTCATAGTGTGTATATTGTAAATACTTTTCTTTTATGTACTGTTATAGACGGGATATCAACGATAATTGCTCGACCTGGGGGACAAATGTACTACTTAGTATATAATACTTATTATTTTTATATAAAAAGTTGTAAGTGCACTTTGAGTTACGGAACTATATTAATGTAACTATTTACGGTTTAGCAGATTTAACACTGATATACTATAGTACGTTAAATTATAAAAAGAGATGTTCCTTGACATGTGACTTTAAATGTATTGTCAGTATTTGGCACTAAGATTTTTTTGACGCGAAATGTTTTTAAATGAAAATAATAAACTACAAAAAAATATTTGAGGGATTTGAATTGAAATTTTTGAAGTCGAAAGCTTGCCTGTTTTTACGCATGTAAATGAAAATGGGAAATAAGACTTACATTATTAATAAATAGAACTTCTTAAAATCTTAATTGACATTAAAAACAGGAAAATCTGCTGATTGTAGCTTATTATAAGTCATACATAAATATAACTATTATATTGAGGTACTGTGGCAAATTGGGAACTATTGCTATAACTGTAATTATTTATAATTATATTACGTTTAAAGTGGAAGATACTGATATAAATATTAAAGCTATTGACTTAAGAATACATCGACTCGTGACTCTCATACGAAAACACTACAAGTTCGTAAGTATTTAATATTAATTTGTGAGCAACGATTAAAAAAGACTTTCAATAAAAATGCAGTCGATTTATTCTTAAAAAGATGGTTGTCCCTCCACCGATCGAGCAATTTAAATTATTTATAAATAACTATTGTATGTTCTGGTTGCGTTACGATTTTAATTAAAAACCGCAAAGTTCTCAATTAAAACAATAACGGATAATATCTATTGCATTTTAAACATGGAAATGGATCAACAAAAAATGATTGTATGGGAAAAAATACTATGTAACAACTGTTATATCTCGTTAGCGATTTACAATATAATTCGATAAATATAAAACACTGTCCTGTTTGTATGTTGTAACTGTAATACATACATAAATACATCGGCCTGTATTGTACAGACAAACCCACGATCTAAACTAATACATTAGAAATTAAATTATATAATTGGAGGTAATACTTAAAATTATAGGAGGTAATACTTACGATAAAAGCATTTCATTTTCTTAAAAACTGTTTTGTGAAGCGGTTTGTGAACATGTATTATCAGGTGAGAATCCACGAAAAAGTCGTTTTTACTTCGGTCGTAAAGACGTTTAAGTTACCTGCCTATCATAAGATTAGGTAATTATTATTACATCCACGAATAATCCTAAGGAAAACCATGGAAATCCCTAACAAATCATTTAAAACGTTTACGAAATTTATAAATCGGCAGTATTAACTTTGTTTATTCGAATACGAAGTTACTGATAGTTGCAAAGTAAAACTGACAATAAAAACTACTTTAAAATGACATTTGGAAGCAGAATAGCTCAGATACTGAAGCCTAATTACTACATAAAGCTACCAGAGAGTTAGCACAACTCGATCTCGAAAGTTGAGTCTCAACCCAAAAAGGGTTGCCCGAATATTGAGCAAGTGAGTCGATGCTCAACTTTGAGACTCTTACCTAGCTGTTGTTACTCTTTTAAAGTAGAGTAGATAAACTATTCTAGATACTTTTGTGCTACTAATTTGAGACAATCTCTACGTCCATATAGTCATTTTAAAGTATACGAATCTTATTTATTTATCTACTGTAGGCTATTGTTAATGTTGTACTGTATAGAAGGCATCCCGTTGTTGATTACTTTGTGCATTACGCTAATTAGTAACACAGTCGGTTTATAAAATTATTTCTTTAAACTTAACTTTATTAACTGGCGAAGAAGCGAAAATTATATTGCGAAATTCAAAGGGCTGCTATTATAATAATTTACACGTATATATAAAAAAAAAGATTTTCTCACTTTTCATCTTACTATTTAAAAATGCAGTATTTTGGTATACATTGCAAAATATACTTTCACTTATTATTGTTTCGCTGTATATTTTATTTTGCGATTTGTTTTTTTTTCTATAATTATGTGTTTTTTTTACCGAATATTTTTAATTTTTACGCTGCGTTTTTTCTAACCTCCTTTTTTTGCCGACACATAATCCAAACTTAACACAAATTTTACAATAGTATTAGAGCTAACAACAATCATCAACGGCTGTCTCCGATCTTGATGTAGTGCGCAGCTGTCAACTGAGATCAATTTAGAAAAATTACTTCCAAAAAATCGAAAACCACGAAAATAAGTGGGGATGTAAAATCCAAAATTTCAACGAAGCAGTCAACAATAAGCTCAATAAACAGCCAAACCAATTAGAAATAATTGCACAGCGAAAACAATAAACACAAACATTTAAAAAACATTATGAAGACTAAGTCTAAGTTTCACTATTAATAAATCCATTAGTAGAATATATAAAAATCCTTTCCATTAATGATTTTATCTATTTACTATTTAGTTAATAATATCACGAGGCGTCTATTCCGCACGATGCCACGATACTTCAGTTACTCGTATGTAAGTTTTCTAGCTTATATATACAATTCACACTACCCGCTTACTTGTCCCTCTAAGCTCCAGCTAAATGAATCTAGATCGAGGATATTTCCGAAATTATTTCATCGACGTGTTTCTTTTTATATTAAAAATTAAACAGCCTGTAACATTGAAATAAAAATAAAAATAAAACAAAATAATATACTTGAGGTACTACTAAATGGAGGTATACGGGCGTTACCGGCTAATGACCACGTAAAATACTTTACTTCGAAATCAACCCTTTAGTTATTAACATCTATTTAAGCTGAGGATAAAATGATAAAAACTTAAATGTTTAAAATATCTGGATATACCAAACAACTTGTCATTAAATGTATTTCATATCACAAAGTACACATATATGTAACATTCCGAAAAAAGAAGTAAAAATACAAAAGACTACGTTACGATCCTATACCCAAGTTACTTAATATTGAAAAATAAATGCAAAAAAATAATGTTACTTGCCCTAAACAACGTGGTTGCATTGATAGATGTTACTGTACGAAAAACTTGCATTGATTGTTAAAATTCAAGTTGTTTTTTTTATTTCACTTCAAGTGAGCAGATTGATATGTCCCAAAATTTTGGAAAGTTCTATGAAACATGTAAAATGGATATGGCACAATAAATTCTAGTATTTCAACATTCTTCAGAAAGTTTTCATATTTCTACGGGAATAAATGCAAATCAGTAAGTATTATTCACATTAATTTTTTTTCTTTGGCTTTGTGAAATATCACGGTGTTAAAAATACTTTCTTTCATTTAAAGATATTCATGATTTTGTGATATGTGGTTTTAAGAGTTTGGATCGCGATTTTAGAGATATTATTGAATTATGTTTTCAAACACCCTGGATAGATATGTCGTGTTACCTGAAAACGCGGTTCGCAAGCAATTTTCTACGATATAAGTAAATAAAATAAATTTTTATACAATTTGCAGCCATCTTATGGTTAGGTATCCTAAGATTTTTGAGAATAATATAATAATAATCTAATAAATTTTCAATAACGAGACGTCAGCTACGTTGGTCGACATTTAAATAAGAACCACTATACACTCATAGAGAGAAATCCGAAAATGGATACAGGTTAAATATAATTCTATTAATTAATACCTAAAGTCTACGTATTTCTATACAGAAGAAATGTTTGATTTTGTTTCATGATTTGTAATCATGCACACGTATACGATCGTCGAACTGCTTTTCGAAGACCCACTTTCTGGCAACCCAGCGCCTCTACTTCCTAACCTGTTCACTCTAACCCTGTATTCAAGGATCCCACCGGAGTCTGGCAACCCTACAGCATTTTCCCTTTTCGAAACGTCACCGCCAACTTTGATTCGTCTGTGAACCGTCTTCCCCTTGCCTCGTCAGTTCAGAAATTCATCCATAATATTTCGAAGACGAACGAAGGCACGGCTACTTACACATTGATCATAATCATTATTATTATTGAAGCCAAACGCACATAGATTAGATATTGTTAGACGTTAAATTTTGTACTTTCGAAATCAGATTCTAAGAAGTCTTTAATTTTTTTTTACTCAACATCAACATTTTTTTTTTTACTTTTAATCTAAACATTTTTGTAATTAACCGCTAAATAATCTGTATCATTTTAATTAATTTAGATTTGGCGTTCCGAAAAAAGTTTCAGTAAAAAATATTTTCTTTGCATTTCTTTTAATATTTACGGTTTTAAAATTTGTACGTTCTCATTTTGTACAGTTATCGAATCTAATTTGACACTAGACATTTATCGAAAAGTGATTTTAAAAAATGTATTTCATTTTTTAGAATACAGTTGGCATAATTTTGGCAGTACTAGAAATATTAATACTTTAGTATTGCTCTGGATTACATTGTCATATTGAACACTGTTGGAACATTTTCACTAGAAAATGCCGTAACTCGCAACCGTTACGAACTAGTCACAAAGCGAAGTCCGATCCTCGAGGCGTACACTAAACGACTCCTACAAGCCGCGTGCGACAATACTGTTTATGTAATTTTAATCCTAACGTCAATATTTTACTAATTATAATACGATATTAACCATAAATGCGGCGTTAGTCCGGCATTGTTTTGGCATTGTCCGTTATATTGCACATGATGCTATCCATATCGTGTTGGCGTCCTGTCCGCGCCCGAGCACAGCGAGGGGGGCGCCTAGGAGTGCTGGGTGCGAGGGGGGCTGCGAGCGGTCTAGGCCATGGTCTGAGGTCATTGCAGCCCGGGCGGCAGCTGCGGGCCGTGCTCGGCGCCCAGGTCGAACAGGTGGTGCGGGCTGGGCGCCAGCGCGGAGTGCAGCGCCGACGTCTTGAGCAGGCGCTTCAGCATGCCGCTGGAGCCGCGGTGCTGCAGGCTCTTGTGCGTCGTCAGCGAGTTCTTGGTCCGGTACCTCCGGTGGCAGAACTCGCACACGTACAGCGTGTCCGACTGCTCGTGCTTGTCTTGGAAGTGTCGTTTCAAGGAATAGTAACAAGAGAAGGTCCTGCGGCAGTAAGGACACTCTTGTGGCTCGTTGATGCCGCCGGCGGTCGGCGGGGGCATACGGAGGGGCGGTACTGCTGGAAAACAATAAACAACCCATTTACATTAAGCATTTTTTTTTCATACAAAAAAAATGAAATTTGTTCGTTAGCTGCACGCGAAGAAAATCCTGTCAGTGATTTTCTGCTTGTTAATTTTTTTTCATTCAATAATACATGTATGAGGTTAATAATAATAATTAATAATACTAATAATATGCACTGTACACATTGACTAACTACACAATAATCACGAGATTTTCATAATATTCAAAATCTTAAGGAAAGTCTCTCAACCACAATAACACATAGACACGTGATAACAAAAATGATAGAAGCATGCTCCAAGCAACACAACAACGTCAAAACTGCGAAACCCGACGGGATAGGGGGGGGCGCGGGGGGGGGGGACGTAGTACAGTCCAACTAAAATAACATAAAAGTCAAACTAAAATCTAATAACTCAAAATTGAACAGAAAAAAAAATATGAAATGAAAATTTAAGAAGGACCCTTATACCTAGCTTAGTCTAAAAAAGGAAATCCATTGTTAATGAGTTAGATCGTCTGTTCTCTAATTTGTTTCTGGTTCTATAAAGAATATCTAACCTTTGTGGGTGTTGCTATGTACGGCGGGTTCGGGTAGATTGGGCTCGTTCTCTTTGCTAGATGAATACTGCCGCATGCCGCGCCAACTCCGTCCAAGTAATCACTAAAAAAATCGTATTTGATCTGTCTCCCCTGTCCTCGACTTGTGGTAGGTGTATATGTGGGTCATCAGCGAGTTCCTCGAGCAGTATACCCTCTCACATATCGTGCACCGGTACTCTTCCTGGCGCTCGGCGTGCTTGTCGGCGATATGCCGCTTCAGCGACGCCTTTGAGCACAGAACCTTGCCGCATAACGAGCACGAGAATAACTTTTTACCTGTAAACAGATCGAAAAAACAAAAAAATATGGGGTTGCTCCCCGAACGCGGTACAAATTAAAAAAAAATTAAACCTACTCCAGGGATCTCATTATGACAATTTCTTTTTTTTTTTTTTTCAAGAAAAAACAAAAAAAGTGTGACTAAAATAAAATGATAAATAAAATAGAAAAATAAATGTAAATGATGGCGAAGCTACAGTGGCTCGTGAGGGTGTTAACAGTCAGCATGCGTTGAGGCGGGAAAATAAATATGTAGGCGGGAAAACTAGATATGCTAAGCGTGTTTCGAAATTAATAAAAAAAAAGAAAACAGTGCACTATGAAAATCATCTAACTGTTTCTACAAAAAAGCTCATAATTCTTTAATTAAAAATTAAAAAACCAAAAGAAATACTCGGGTAGTTAAAGGATTTTCTAATAAAACTGGCAATATTGTTTTTTGTATATTTGTTTTTATTAAAAACGCCATTATCATCAATATTAGGATTTATGAAGTTCGGTTTAACGATTACATTTTATGAGTAGTTACTTCAATTATTTTTAATTTAAAAAGTAAGGAAGGAAAAGAACTATTTATGAATATATAATATAGTGTTGCGAAATCATATTTAATATTAGAATATAACTAAGTGCAGCCCATTAAAATAATTTGAATATTTTTGGCGTTCCACGCTACGTTCGAGACTAATTGATCTCAAAATGGAAGACAAAACATAAAAACACCGTAGTTTTTGGCACAATCTCGAATAACATTTAAAAATCTAATGGACTGCATTACACAGATGCCAATTGTTAACAAAAAAATATCTAGATTCGTGGATAGTAGAACAATAATTTAAGAAAAAAAAATATATAAAATTTCAATACAACAACCAATAAATTAATTTAGATTCCTTATAAAATAAGTAAAAATGCCAACAAGAAGTATAAGAACACATTGGATAAAGTCGACACACGCGACGCACGCGCGCGAGTTTGAAAAAAATTCTTAACTCGTTAGAAAGATAAAAACTTAAACAGGTCACAGAAACAGTCTTAATCTTGCTAAGATCCTAACTAATATAGTTTTCGACAGGGATGTGTTCTGCTCCTTAGAACACGGTGTAATTCTTACCCTTTCAAACCCGAGGCTTTCAGCCTCTCGAGATCCCAAAATAACTTAACACCTAAAAATTTTCCAACCAAAAGATCATTTGAAATCACAAATAAATTTCGAGTTTATAATACCAAAATTAATCACGCTTTGACCGCCTTCTGTGCGACAACATTTCTCGATTTTTTTTTTATAAAATTATCAATTAATTTAGTAAATAATGTACATTTTTTATCTATAAAATACGCCTAATAGTGTACAAGTCAAACGCGTACTTACTCTAATCAGTCTATAGCGCTTATTATTTTGGCAAAATTTTTCCCAACCAGAGACAAGTTTTTTTTACTAAATAAATTCTTAATTTTCATAGCTATACTGAAAATAGCTGAAATACCGTACTGCCTTTGCAGCACATCCCTGTAATTGTAAAGTAAACATGTATTTCTATTATCTATATGAATTCAGATAAATCTTAATCCTATTTAATCAACTAACTTAATTTCCCAAACCCAAATTAACAAGAAAAACTATGACTAAATTACTAATCAAAAAACAACAATCCTACGGTTCAAACTTTGCAATGTCACGCAAATAAAAACTTAACATTTTTTTATGATTTTGTTTTCGTCACGGAATGTTGCGAAATATTAGAAAAAATTTAGATTCGTTTTCAACTCCCTTACTCTCCTAGCAATCGTTCCTTTTAGCACCAAATCTCTAGTCTTCCAATTGGCCAAACTATTATAATAAAGCTTACTAATTAACTAAACGAGTAATGGCTAAGCATTTATGTATCTAGCAATAACAACAGAATTTGATAACATATAGCATTTTATGAAGCCTCTTAGTTGTTTGAAGGTAAAGCATCATCGCCTAGGTAATAAGTGTGTCAAACACTACCTACTAATGCTTATTTACGAAAAAATACGCAAAATATGTCTTTTTTTTTTGTTTGTCAATAAGAACACAATAGTATGAAGCAGGCACTAATCTTAAGTAAAGTGTATATCATTTTATAATAAATTATGTTAACATTTACAATCAAAGTTCCCTTATTGCTACAAAATGAAATGTTTTAACAATAGTGATATTTATCGACTTTTTAAAGTCGGTATAGTGATGCTTCATGAACTAGAATATTTTCCATAAAGAAAAATCGCACATTAATTTTATTTATTTGTTGGGTGATTGAACTTTAACGCGAAAGATAGACTTTTGAGGACAAGCCCAAGCGCAGTTCATGCCAACAAGTACAATAGTATAAGTCTTAGCTGTCGTTCTTCTTTTAGAGATCAAAATGTCAATGACAAATTTTCATTTCACTTGTTTCTAATCAATGGATTTATCGATATTTTTTAAACATCTATGAAATTTTCACGCTGTTTCATTTTTCTCACTCATAATATTATAGTTTTCTAACGCATTGAAGTTTTCTCACCCAACGTCGAGACATAGACTAAAATTATTTTATGGCAAGCAAATCCGATACTAGTTAACATCGAGCACGGAACATGAATAGTTGAAAAGTTCACACTGTTGAAATTTAGGAACATTTAACACTGAGAATTATTAAAAATTTGTTTTTATTCTATTACCTATTATGTATAATATAATAATAATAATGTGTAATTACAATTGTACAAAACAAAAAACAAACTGTGAGTGTTTAATGTACAAAAAATACGTGTACATGTAGATCGGTAAAAAGCGAAAAATATTATTATTTGAAAAAAAAAACTACCCTAAAAAGGCTCAACGAAATAATAATAATAATAGAAACGAACACAAGATTGCGATAAAACTAATGCTTGAAAACTAAAAAAATGTGACTAAACTAAAAAATAAAATAGCCATATTCATTTAAAATGGCACCTTGCGATTCACTTTGTAAAATGCAATTTTCGTAGACTGATGGTTGCTTGTCAGTTATAAAATAAATAAAAAAGTGGCAAAGAATTTATAAAAGTCGACAAACAAGGTAAATTAATAAATAAATTGATATAAAATATAAATAAACTGTCGACTGCAAAAAGAAAGCAAGAAGTTATCTGTTTGTGTCTAAGTCGGTTACTGTATGCATGTATTGTATTGTATTGTATTCCTGGTTGTGTATGTCGTATAAGTCCGGTATATTTCTGTGGTAGTGCTATCTGCGGGTTAATATATATATAATTTTATTTTTTTGCAAAAAACAATCTTTCATCTCATTCTATTGGTGCTATTATGTCCTGAATTCAGTCTTAAAAATGAAAAAATAAAACACCTAAAATAAAAATAATAATTTGAAAGCCTCATAAGCCAATTATATATCTGTGTATATAGTTTTTTTATACTTTTTACATATTTCCGTTTAGTAATCTCGTATAAATATCTAAGAGTGAGATCATACAGATAAATTACAGAATAAATAATTGCCGAAAATAATGAACACAATTTGAAAACAATATGCCTCTTCTGTTACTTACACGAACACCGTTTCTTTTATATAAATTTAAGCCTAATATATAAATTTACAGCACCAAGATTTTTCATCTTTTCTCAAAATATTATTTTTTTTCTCTTCGCCTTATTGTCGCACATTTAACATAGTGTAAAAATTCAGGAATCATTTTATACCGCAGTATTGCACTCTCCGGGCGCAATCGATCGATCACAGTTTAACAAAAAAACATATATCAAGTTCGATCCAAGTCGCCCTCCCTTGTAACAAGTGGAATGTCAGAAAGCCATTAAGTATTGTGATGTTAGTCAATGTCAACCCTTACTTACTTACAAGTTCAAAGTTCACAAATAAATATTTCATAGAGGAAAAAAATCTGAAAAACAAAAAATATACAAGTCCCGTTACGGAAATAAAAAGATATATGAAAAAAATAAAATAGTTACTTTCTTTTTAAATAGAGAATAATCAATCGTTTTAGAAAAAAGAAAGTGTCTAGTCTGGCGTGGAGCCTAGACGTTGAACTGGTCTTTGAACTTGTAGAAGTCGATGTTGTGGTGCGGCGGGTTGAGCTTGGCGTCGGCGCCGGTGCTGAGGTTCTGCGGCTGCGTCTGCTGCGGCGCGCCGCGCTGCCGCCGGTGGTAGATGCTCTTATGGTTGTTGAGCGAGTTGAGCGTTCGGAACACCTTGTGGCACAGGGAGCAGCGCGCCGAGTGCAGCGGCTGCAGGTGCTGCTGCTCGGTGTGCCGCTTGAGCGTGAGGCGCGTGGACAGCAGCTTGCCGCACACCTCGCAGCGGTGGCCCGCGCCCAGAGGGCCCACTGCGCCACACATAACAACCAACATCAGCGCATTAGTCAACAGCGCGAGCGAGCCCGCCGCCGTACCCACACCATGCGACCGCTCGCTCCGACGGGTCCCAAGTGACGGAACCAATTGGCACAATTTGTGCACCACTATTGTTTCGGTGGCAATTTTGAACCTAGTAGAGGCAATTGAACGTGTTTCACGAATTTGACTAATGCGCTTTTTACAAAACGGTTGGTGGTTATGCGTGTACCGATCAGATGTCCCAATTGGTTCCATAGAGGACGTGGCAGCGCAGGCGCCGGGGCGCGCTGCGCTCCCACCAAGCGTTAGATACGTTTAGTGAGAAATAATACATAGATATAGATAAAGTTTGCGATGCGCATGCATTACTATGCTATATACAAATGTTAGGAACATATCGCGTTACAATCTTGTTTAAACTTAACGAAGTTCTAGGGGCAAGAGTATGGCGTTTTAGGTGGTTAGGATGGCAGCTCTGTTTCTTCGAATGGCAACGTGAGGGGGGCGCGCCGGGGCCGGCGGGTCGAGCGTCAGTTGACGGAGTAGAAGGGGCCCGGGGCGGGCGGCGGCTGCTGCTTGCGGTGGTAGATGGACTTGTGGTTGCGCAGGCTGTTGAGGCTCGAGTACACCCGCCGGCAAATGTTACACACGGGCTCCCGGGACGGTCGCATGTGCACGTTTTGGATGTGTCGTTTGAGCCGCGTCAGGGACGACAAGCTCTTGTTACATGGCTCACAGCGGTAATCTTCTGGGGGGGTGCGGGCGCCACCTGGTACAACACAAGCAGTTAGCCCCGTCGATGCTCGCGTTTAATGCACTCTCGTATCGTAGCCTCTGTTAAGCACCGCCACCCCCCGTTACGATGACAGCCCCGCCGCGGGATGCGAAGCGGTATTAGTATTGTCGCCTACTCCTCGCTAGTAAAGCTCAGCAATGATTGTGTGATCGACTATGGTCCGTTGTCATAACAGAGGCGCGCAACGTTTGTTTCAAATTTCCCGAACAAAAGCGTTTTTAATTCTTCAATGAAATAATTTGAGCGTATTTTATATAAACCGACACCAAGTTACCATTACTAAAAATCCATTGTTCGATCTCCCTGTTATTATATTTTCCGTTTCCCAAGACAATGTGACCGAGTGTAACCCGATAGTGTATTTAGAAATGATTCATGAGATCCGCTATGCTCGGAACAATAAGTAAACTTAACTTTTACTGAATTCGCTCAACTTTTATATCGAAGTTATGATTGGATTTCTCGGAAGCTAATTTTGTCATTTTCTTCTTATTCTCGATTTCGTTTTTTTTTTCTTTACAAATTTTTGAAAGTAATGTTTACAGCCAATTCGTGGTAAAATTACGTTCGATAACATTTCGTTTGTTTCCGTTGAATGGTTGGTAAATAATGAGAGAATTTGAAAAAAAAAATGAAACAAAAAAGTAACAACAAAAACCTAATTCGGAGACATGGGAGTGAGGGGTTTTCCTAGCACACAATTTGTTTAACATCTATAAAACAAGCTAGCATATCTTCGTAAAGTTACATTACACTATGTTACAGTAACAGTTACATGCACGCCACATTGCGTTTTGGTTCAATGATAAACATTCGTCCCAATCGTACAGAATACAGATAGTCGAAACCATTTAAAATTTTAATCAACAGACTCATTTTGTACCTACACGCGTCTCCATCGAACCATAACACAAAAAGCTAACATTAATTAATTTAAATACAGAAACACAGAGCACAAATGAAGACATATACAAGGTTAATAGTATATAATTATAATAATATACATATATTAATAGAAATAAATTATATGTCACGTGATAATTGCCTCATACATTTGAAAACAAAAAATTATAATAAAAAAAACCTAATAATGATATATAAACCTATATGACAGAGCAGAGAGGAAGCGGTGATGGTGGCATACGACAGACAGTGCATTAAAAATATCGTTTGTCTCAATATAATTATGTAGTAATGCAATAAAATAAATTCGTTGCTAGTCAAGCTGTCACTCACCTTGAGAAGTACTTGCGATGCCGTCCGGAGCCAATGGACTTTGCAGACCTGCAAACAGTACACAGTTCATATGATGCATACTTGCTTCATCATAGTAGTGTATAAGATATTTTCATTAAATATGATAGCGTGACAATCATCTAGGTAAAAGACATTAAATAAACTCAAAAATAAAATCAAATATATTATAAAATAACAGCTGTAGTTGTAGATGATTTGTCACATATCATAATTGGATCATCATTTAATAGGTTCTTCATAAATAATAAAGAATACAGAAAAAAAAATTGTCACTAGTAGATATAAAAGTGTCATTTCGATTTGATATCCATTCTCCAAGGTCTTTGACGTGTGTATGTAATAACTTACAGTCAGAACTGAAAACTGCAGTATCTATTTTCAATATTATAATATCATTCCTTCTTAGGGCCTATTTCACCACCTATGATTAAGTTTCGAGTATCTTACTTGGCAGATAATTTCATACAAATTCTGTTCCATTTTTGAATTTATTCGGGAAGTAGTGGCTACTCGGACATTGTGAAACAGACCCTTAGACTTTTAAATAACTGCGATCACAAATCCACACTGAAATTCAGTCTGTAAAACAAAAATAAATCACAAAATCCCTTACCAGTCAAAGAAGGATGTGACAGAGCTTCCATAGTAAAGTTGTATGTGTTCGCTGGGTTGAAGAGTTTAGAGTCCGGAGGCTGTATGAACGGCGGCGGGTGCGGCGGGGGCGTGCACTCCTCAGCGTCGGCAGAGCTGCCGCGCGACGGCGGGCCTCCTCCCTGAAGAACGGAGCGAATAGGCATTATAGTCGCGCTCGATGTTTGCTTTAGTCTTTGGCCTGACTACTTAAATAGTACCTATACGAGCTATGGATTAGTTATACCGCGCGTTTTTCTGCGTAAATATTACTACTACCTATGTTTATTTTCTATTGTACATAGGCTCGCGTTTGATCACTATGTTTGAGTAACCTACTCACTTTCAAATCTGCTTAACCTTTTCCCAACTATATTGGGGTCGGCTTCCAGTCAAGCCGGATTTAGCTGAATACCAGTATTTTACGAGGAGCGGCTGCTTACCAGACCTCCACAACCCAATAACTGGGGTAACACGATACTTCATGACAGGACTGGAGTCTGAGTAACCTACTCACTTTATGTTATAGTAATATCGCGCGGTTTTAACGTAGAACTACATTACCCATACGTGGGCCACGTACGCTGATCTAAGCGCGTCGGTCGCCATACATTTTATTTGGTAACTAGACTTGTAGAGCTACATTAGATCCACGCCACGCGACGTGGTTCTACGTACAAATTAGGCGTGGCCCACGTGTGCGTCTCTAATGTAGTTCCCGCTTTTCTAGATCGAAGTAAACTTGATAGAGTGCGTCTAATGAAAGCGCGACCTGGAGTTTTCTTTTTAAATTTAATTGGCAACATTATTCAGGCATAAAAAATATGAAGTGTCAAGACATGATTCTCCTACTAATTAGTAATATCACATACAACATTTTTGGATTTTACCTCTTTTTCTCAGGTCGCGCTTTCATTAGACGGACTATAGGTGATAGTCTATCTTCGTGTGTAGTCGTAGGTGTGAACATACCGAAAATGTTTCGATTTTCGTATAGTGAATGGGTATGCAAAACATTCATACAGTCGTATCTTCACTATTTAGTCTTTGACCATATCTTGTTTAGGCCGTAATGTGATATAGGTTATTAGTAACTAGGCTTTTTATTTGTTTATTTCTTAGTACAAGCCGAATCTGAAACCGTACAGGATACTAAAATTTCTTTCCTTACTGTCGATTTGAAATAACTTTACTTCGGAATGAGGATCTAAACAAAATCTACTTCATCATCTGCCTAGCCTTTTCCCAACTTTATATTGGGGTCGGCTTCCAGTCAAACCGGATTTAGCCGAATACTAGTATTTTACGAACGACAGCCGCTCGCTGTCTACCAGACCTCCACAACCCATTAACTGGGGTAACACGGTACTTCATGGCAAGACTGGGGTCAGATTTACTGGCTTCTGACTATCCGTAACGACTGCCAAAGATCTACAAATGACAGCCGGGACCTACGGCTTAACGTGCTTTCCGAGGCAACAAAAAAAATCTACTTAAACATTACAAAATGAAAAATGAAAATAATTTTCTCAGAACGGTTTTACAAGAAGGTTATTAACAGAAGTCTCTAGACTTCTGTAGGAGTCGTCAACTATTATGAGCTACACCAATTTAACTTCCAAATAACTAAAGTTTCGTCCTAATAAAAATATAGGCACTTCACTCCAAATGGGATCTTATTTTTGTGAACATTTTTATTTAGAAAAGGTTTGTTTTCTCTGGAATTGCGTGTATTTTTCCGTAATGCCTGTTTAAAGGAAGTTTTGTGACGTGAATTAGTAATTATTATATTTTTAGCACTTTAATTAGCATTTTTAAAGTCTGTTTCCGATTGAAAGTACGTTTTGGTCATCTTTACAGATATTTATTTTTTCTCGTGGGCTATGTCTTTTTTTAGGTTCCATCCAAAGACTACTCCCGCTTTTAGGCGGAGCGGGAGGGCAAGTCAGACTTTTACCGACTAAAACCCACTCTTGTTTCTTCTTTGCCTTCGTTCTAAAGCCCTGGAGTTCTCTCTCCCGGGGGCCATGTCTACAATACCAAAATAGATAATCGACTTTTCTAGCATAACCGATTTTTTTTTTAACTGTTTTTCTTTCTAAATAATATTTATAAACTAGTGCTAGACGGCGATCCCAAATGATGGTAAGCAGAGATACAATCGTCGATGCTTCACCAACTTACTAGTTTACTAACAGCCTATTCACTATTTCTAACTCCTGAAAAATCGTTCAAAATATCACCGAAATACATCTAGAAATCGAAGCTACTGCTCCACATTCAAAGTCAAGGTCCCTAACTGCTTCATTAGACGATACAACAATGTTATCATTGCCACTACCATCCGACACTGAGCACTTGACACCCATCGGGTTCCGGGTACAAATTCTAGTGTCTAGCACACTAATACGCGGTACTGACACTTAGGAGTATTGCTGGTTTATGGCATTGGCTCGTATTTTTGTCTCTGGTTAAATTAGGCCGTACGGTTGTTAGGCTGTAGTGTAGAGTTATTTAAAAAAATAGCAATGGTCGTTAGGCTGTAGTGTGGAGCTGTTTAAAAAAAAACGAATGCGTAGTGTAGAACTGGCTGGTTACAGAAAAAATTATTTGAATTTGAAGTTTGAATTTAGAAGAGTTTGCCAATATTTTTTTTATAACTACAAGTTCGATTTCGTTGCATCAATAGAAAAAAATTGCATCTAAAGTATCAGTTCCTTTTGATTTTTTCTAGTAATAATATACACACTTGTCTTTTTCCAATTTATTTTAAACATGTGCAGAATAGTCGACATTGGCCTTTTTGCCATTATTATTTATTTATTAATGAATACAATAGATTTCGTTGACAGTTGATATTTTGTTTTTAAAGACTTGCGAAAAATATTCAAACTAGATATTGGTTTTGATATGCTATAGGGATTAGAAAATCTTCCAATATGACGAGGTTTATAGGTCACCATATAATAAGCCTAGTTCAAACCAATTTCTAAGAACAGAATATTAGAGAGGGTGAACGTTTGTAATCAAAAATACTAACAATCGTTGATAATAACTTGAATAAATCGAAACTTAAGACTGAGAGTTCCCAGAAATCGTTATGAGACATTTTGAGTGATTTGTAAGTTTTTGTTGGGTTGTCGTGGCGACGCTTGGGGGTGGCCTATGTCCAGCAGTCGTCTTTCGGCTGAAATAATGATGATTTATTCCTTTATTTATTTATTTAATACTTACTTAATGCACATAAGGGTACAAAGGCGGACTTAATGCCTTATTTTATTATTATTTTTATTAAGTTATTCCTTTTCAAAATTGAATTTTTCTATTCCAAGTTCTAATATTTTATTTCTGATTACGTAGATACGATAGTTGACTAACTATAATATATTTTAGTAGAACAACAATCGTACTCAATTATTGATTTGGCAATCGATCAGTTCTGTGAATCCACATTCATAGAATGTGAAGCAAGTCCTACAAAACGTAATCCGATAATATTGCTTATTTGTACTTTTGTCAATGTTTGTATTTATATTACTAAGTATTAAGGAATTTGTTGACTGTAGCAGTTTTCGTACGAACGACACCCGAATTCGATTGAAAGTAGTTTTTCTCTCAAAATTAAGTAAATAATACACTACTATTGTCTTTTTTTCAGTGGTCTCGTGAGAAACCTTAGATTTCCTCGTGTTTCGATTTAAAGATTGAGGCGTTTGTTTTAATTTTGTTATGAGAAGTTATTCATTAATATTATGCGCGCTTAAGTCTAAAATTACGCGTTGTTCATGCAATTAACGTATTTAGAAATAAGAATCTTTCGTTTTAATGTATTTTGACCGTACTGTATCACATTCTTTCAACTGATTACAATGAGACACAAATCAGCAAGTCTAAAAAGGTCACATTCAGGAATTCATCTAGAAGCAAATTATATCTCGAATTCCCGGTAGATCTTAAGTAATTCTTCTAATATTCGTAAAATGGGTGCACAAATCTCAATCGTACTCAATTCGTTTCATATCAGAATCATATTTCGTGTAAATGTAGCCGTATTACAAAAAATATGTTTCATTTTGTTATGTAACATAAACTAGTGCTTGACTGAGATCTCATCTGATGGTAAGCAGTGATGCAATCGTTGATGGTGAGACGTAGGTACTAGTTTATGATCCTAATACTGTTCTACTAAAGTGGCCTTTTTACACCCGCTGAAAATCTTTGAAACAACCCTATGTACACCTTCCAGCTCAAACCCCCCCACCACTCAAAAAAGTAAGATAGTCGTTACGATCGAAATACGATTTTACTAAATTGGCATTTTTAGACCCCCAAAAAGACCCCTAAAATTTTTAAACATTCATAGGTAGACCGTCCAGCTTGGGAAATCCCCAAAAAGAAAGTAAGACTGCCGTTATACAGCTCAAAAAACCCCCCAAAATGAAATAAGACAATTGGTTTTACAGCTCAAAAAACCCCCAAAAAGAAATAAGACATTTGTTTTACCAACTCACAAGTGGTCTGTGGTGATGAGGCGGCGTATCATCCGTGCTCCTGTCAATGTCCGGGTTGGAGGGACAGATCATATCGATGGGCTCGTTCTTCACATCATCCATCAACCTCGGAGACGGGGAAGAACTGCTGTTGGAGATGCCATTGCCGTTGTTACCAGTCTCATTGTGGCCGCGGCCGTGAGTGTTGTTCTTAGTCGAGAAGTCAGTGGCATGGATCTGGGGCTGTTCGTTGTTGTTGTCGTGGCGAGGACGCTTGATGACGTCGGGGCTGTTGTCGGCGGAGCGGCTGAGCCGGCGCGGCGGCAGCGGCGTGCGGCGCATGAGCTGCTGCACGCTGGAGGAGGGCTGCAGCAGGGCCTCCTCCAGGCGGTCGTAGGAGGGCGTGTGCGAGATGTGCGTGCTGTGCGCCGAGTGCGGGGGAGTGTGCGGCGAGGTGGTGGAGGGCGCGCGCATCGGCTGCAGGAGCGGCTGTGGAGAGAGAGTCTGTTAGAAAAAAGTTTTACCATCGTTTCAATTGAAGGACGTCTACACACTATCGAATGGGTGTTTTAATATCATGCAGTTTTGATCACGCATGCGGAATCCCGCATTGGGGTTAGGTACGCATGCGGGATAATCACCACGCATGCGTACCTAACCCCCGCAAATGTCCTTTTCAAAAAAGTTTTTTTTTGTGATGACTTGGGTTCCTGTGTGATTGTTGTCCATTATAGACAGCCACAACGCAGCAGCCTGCAGAATCTAGATCGTAGCCATTGTAGTGTATCTCATGCTACGTGAAGTTGTCTTCATGCGGGCAATCCCGCATGCGTGATGAAATCCGCACGATATTAAAACACCCCGAGTAACCAATCCCTTAATCTTTCAAAAGTATCATATTACTATAATAAAATAAAATAACACTTACACTTCTTTTATAATTCGCATTAAGACTAATAAGTTTAATATACACAGGTATAAACATTTTTACTTGCAAGATTAATTATGCCATTTTTTTGTGTGTTTATAACTTTGAACAAGTGTCAAAAAAACCTTGAAATTATTAAGTTGATCGTTGTAAAAAAAGAAGATATTAGGCAATGACGATAGATATGGTTTCAATAACAATAAAATGATAAAGCCTGTGTTCTTTTACCACAACTGTTATCAAATTGAGGTAGGTAGGTAATTTTGGCTAAATTTAATAATTAATCTGTATGGTTCGTCTATCATCACAATATTGTGTTGTTATGATTACCCATTTGTAAACTTGTTTTCGTAAATGTTTGTCCTGTAGTTATTATAAAATGTATCATAAAGTATACAAAAAATAAATAATTAAGTATTAAATCTCATATTTCTATAATCCAATTATCACTTATCTTATACTTAGGGCCTGTTTCACAATGTCCGAGTAGCCACTACTTCCTGAATAAATTCAAAAATGGAACAGAATTTGTATGAAATTATCTGCCAAGTAAGATATTGGAAACTTAATCATAGGTGGTGAAACAGGCCCTTACTCTAATTTTGCTGACTAAATTCTAAATCAATATCGCGCTGGTATCCACAAATCCACGACTAAAGCGTGTATTTTGCGTTAGGTCCCATTTTATAACTTAGTAACGCTAAAACAGCACTTAGTTATCCCGCTATAATACTCTGTTATGCCCCCTTACTCCCAAATTCCCACTATTATACTTAGTTATCCCACTCTAAAACTCAGCCACCCCACTCTAAAACCCCAAACTCACTCAAAACCCACTTACCCCCTGAGCGTTCTCATTATGCGTCAGTCCGGAGACACGGAGGACCTCAGCAGTCTTCAGGAAGGAGGAGAGGCTCCTCTGGTGCACGTTGACCTCCCCGTGGTAGATGAACTCGACCAGCGCGTGGAGGTCCGTGAATGCCACGTCTTGGAGTACGATCACTGGGTGCTTGCATGGTGTTGACTGGGGATGAGAAATTGGGGGTTAAAATGGTGGGGATATGTGGATAAAATATGGCGGCCTTATGACAAGAATAAAAATAATAATTTTATTAGTATAAAGGGTGTAAGCCCTCCACAAACTTTAAGGGGTTGCTCAGTAGACGAATCTGAACATCCTCAAACAATATTTTTTTCAGGAAATGAAAAAAAAAATCGACCTCTCCATACATAATGTCCGATAAAATTTATAATTTTATTTTGAGGCTACTGGAGGGCTGTCCCTTACACCCAGTATAGTATATTTTTTTTAAATACTTTTATAAGAATATTCTAAAATGTAATTTATACATGTATGTACTTATAAAAAGAATATTAGTATGTAGTTAGAAAAATCTTTTTTATTTTCCGGGCGCCGATCAAATTTTGTAGTCTAATTAAAATTACTTCGGTCTTTTTTGATGTCATGCAAGATACTAAGAGGACCTTTATTGCTGAGGTCGAGTTTAGCATGTTCGTATTCAAATATGTAGAATAAATATTATTTTAATCTAATTTTTTATTAGTTTTTACCGTTTTCATAAAAAAAAAATATGCTGTATCTAGCACGGTACATACGTTACAAACAATTGTGTAAGGAACCTACAAAGACTGAAAATGTGACCTTCAAGGAATTAATGCCAAAAGAAACTCTTTTGTGGAACAGTCAATATTTTCATTAAGTTTAATGAAGATATGAATAATTTATATCAGCCGGTTTTAATATGCAAGTCAAAATATTGAATATGTTTGTAGTACAATTGTTTTACACTTAAATCAACTTAAAATGTGAATTTGTATTGTTCCTCGTTATACTTAAAAGTAGGTAAGAATAAGTTATAATTTTGTTCATAACTAAAAACTGATCTAAAATCTCAAAATTGACAATAATATAGAAAGACATGTTGATCAAAAATCAATGTACTTACTACGGTTTATAGATATTAATTCACTTTTGAAAAAAAAAATCTAAAATCTGAAAACTAACAGAAAAAAACGTTGATCAAAAATCAATCTATTAAAACACTTTATTTTAGACGACAAATTGCATTTGAAAAAAAAATGTCAGAAAAAGTCAACAATACATTACCCAAACACAAAATCATTTTACGAAAAAGTCCTAAAATAACTCCATAGCTTAAAATATCATAGACCTATCAGATAAATAAACAAAAAATCCAATTACTATGGAATGAATATAAAATATTCAGCCGTGGAGCTCTAGTCGGACTGTTTTAACCCACTCTACTATTTATTGAGTGTGGTAACACTGCCCATTCGGATTATAGGCGAAAAACTGATTAAAAAGAGTAAAATATTATGTGGAATGTTCGTTTGAAACATAATTGTAAGTTAATGGATTTTTTGGCTATGTTTTATGCATGAATTGACTGTCAAATGAATTACATATAGAATTTAAAAAAATGTGTACGAATACGTACAAATAAATGACGTCATTGTAATAAATAGAAATAATTTTTACAGCAAAATATTTCCTTGCCTAACTTAAGTTGAGCCTAGAAAGCGATCGCAAATTTCGCGGCGTTTCCACAAGTCAGGTTGGCCGAGTGGTCTAAGGCGCCAGATTTAAGCTCTGGTTCCCGAGAGGGAGCGTGGGTTCGAACCCCACACCTGACAGAACTTTTTGCATTATTTTTGCTTGTTCTTTTTTATTTTTATGCATGTATCAATACAATTTGTGCAAAAAATCAAATATTTTATGTGAACAAAACAATTTCAGTATTTTCTTTCTAGTTGAAATTAAGATAATATTATGAATTTTTGTTTTACTTGAAACCTATGTATTTTATATCTGATATTTTAAAATCTTTGTGACTTAAAGAGCGCTATCCAGTTTTTGAATAATGCAATGTTGTTATTATAAATACTTAATCTCATAAAAAGTACTTGTAGAGTTATAACCGATTAGCTACTAGATAATATATAAAAAAGTAGATACATTGCTTAGGTATTTATTTCGTCACAAGGTCGAAGGAAATCACGCTCGGCCAAACTACTAAAATCTAAATTCTTGATGGATTTGAAATGATTATTTCAAATAGAAACCTATCAATGATTATGATCTAACAAAGTAAACCGAGCTCACTTGATTTTATTTTATTTTCTTGCGGATTTCCGTTTGAATTTCAATCTATATAAATAAAAGGAGAGACTGACTGACGGACATATCAACGCATAGCTAAAACTATTGGGACTAGGAGCGTGAAATTTTGCATAAGATTTCGTTTTATGACATAAGCGAGCATATAAGAAAGGATTTTCCATACTTAACTTCTATGATGATGAAATGAAGCACTAAAGTTTGTAAGAAGAAACCTACTTTTACCTTGGTTACGAATTTCTTTAATGAAATGTTCCATACTGGTTATAAAGAACTTTTATCCAATTATTGTATTTAAAAATGTTCAAATTCAGTCGCAATCTCAAAAACTAGACATAATTTATGGAAATTAGGAACGTTTTTGATAGATTTCGATCTAGATAACAATAGGAACATTCCCTAAAAAAATACGGAAATTGCCTCAGTTTAATACCTACATATGTAAAGGCGACAAAATAGGACAAAATACTGAAAATAATGTCTAGTATTTGGCGTAGGTAGTGTCATTGGGGTCTATAAACTTAACTGTTAGTCTTTATATGGATATTATATAATGGTTCGAGATTCCCGGAATCCCCGGGAATTATACTCTTTAATTACAATGTAATAACTAGAGATAAAACAGATATAAAAAATGTTACAGATAAAAAAAAATACTAATAAATCAAACAAAATTTTATCTATTTCTTTTGCCTTCGATCAGAAAAACCGTTGTTAAAATAATTCCCTTAATTCGGAAGGCATCATCATTGACGCAAGGTTACCGGCTTTGTGATGTTCCCACTGCTGGGACTCAGGCCTCCTCTCTAGGTGAAGGACAAGGGTAGGATATACCTAAGAATAATGACAGACATACCTTCAGTAGCTCCCGGAAGTACGGACTGCACGCCGACAAGACAACTCTATGTGCCTTCAGACTCTTGCCATCGCAGGCGAGTGTGACGTCCACAAAGTCCTCATCATCTCTAAGGTTCTCGAAGGCGCTGGTGATGCTACTCTGGTAGTTGTTCCAGCGCAGGCAGAAATGCTGTGTGTCCACCATTTTGACGGCTATGGAGTCATGTGTGATGTGATCTGGAAATTAAGGTGTGGTTAATTGTGTGACCAGGATTTGGGTGCAATAATGGATACTTAGAATCAGAAGAAAAAGAAATGATAGAAAGAAAGATATGTCGTTCTGTCATATTAGAGAAAAAATAGACGAAAGTCTCTACTTCTTCTTCTTTTCGTATCGATGCTCTCATTAAACTTTTTCTACCCAGTATTTGACAACCTGTATGGCTTTGGCATTGGCCTCGTTTAGATCCTGCAAAGTACAGGTGGTTGTGCAGGATGGACAGAAGAAAGTCTCTATAATTATAGTATAGGTACTGTTCTTACTGCAGGAACTCAGGCCTCCTAACCATAGTTAGGAAAAAGAAAGCTTGGGTCATAAGCCAACGCACGGGCCAGCGGGCCTAGTGCGGGTTGGTAGATGTCTCATGTCTTCGAATTTTTGATTTCACCGTTATGAGAGCAGTGGAGATGAAACGAATAACACAAAGTCAACCGCCATTATTTCACATGATGATAAGTGACGATGTGGTAGACGATGGAACACGCTTGCTTAGAAGTAACCTATTCACTCTTGACTAAAAGAGGTTGTAATTATCAGGAAACACAGATTCCGACAGGGAGTTCCATTCCTTAGCTTCCTTAGCGAGTCTTGAAAGGTCATCTTTCTACCCTTGTCTCATATTATTTGAGGTCGGTGCAACACGTCTTTTTCTTCCATTCTGTCCTGTCGCCCGAAATGCTATCACTAGCTCCCTTTTTTACAATCCATCCATCTTTTATTTGACCTTCCTCTCACTCTTCATCCAACCATCCACATTTTAGTATAATAACTCTTTTAGTAACATGTATACGTTTCATCCCTCCTTTTCACACGAACGTACCAAGACAAATGATTCTCTTTCAACTTTTCAGTCACTTACCAACTCTTGAAAGATGAGGATAAATACATATACGACCTAGGTAAGGATATCAAATGACTATTTCACAGATATAAATAAGAGAAAAAAATTATGAATAACAAAATAAAGATTACAAAAATAGGTCATATGTGATAAAAACTACGGTCGCGCATACTAAGTGTCAGTCATATGTTATTGTTTGATGTCTGCCCTATATTTTTGAAATAATTGCAGTTACCCTATTGTAGTGTAGTGATAAATAGTGAGTTATGAGTTCCAATTAAAAGTAGTTGATGCGTTTTAAAAATAGTATAGGGGACCTAGAAATGCAGAGGCTAGATTATAATTAAATCGATAAAGTTATTCTTCTGACTCAGCAAATAATAATGTCTCAGTCACTTCTTATAGGTACATATAAAATAATCAGCTTTATAAAGTTCCCACTGTTGGGACTCAGGCCTCCTCAACTCATAAGTCGGAGCTGTTATCAATGTTCTCACAGGCACAGTGAGATGTAACAAACGTACCGACATTTACTGTCCATAAATGATCTAACTCTTAGTTGCCATAGAAATTTTTCTTTTTGTGAAAAGACCTGAGAATTATATAAATTTTCGTTTTTTTTGATATAACATAAGTACCTGTAAGTTCCCTATAACATTGTTCTCAAAATCCAAAGAGTTATAAGTACATTCATAATACAAAAAATAAAAAAAAAGATTGTTTGAAAAGGTTGCCCAACAAGAAAGGTTTCAATCCGTGTATTGTCTCCCCCTCCTTTTCCTTTCAAACAAAAACTTTTTTATGCTCGAATGTTGTTTTAATTTTTATAATTATTTAGGCTTCTTGACTTTACCGAAAGTTGGAAACTTCCATAGCTCTGTTAAGACAAAAAAATAAATGAGAACTAACATTTATGTGGCTTCATATTATTTCGTTTTCCGTGAATCGCAAGATGGCGGGAGGCTTACGTGGCTCACACCTATTGTTTCCTTTAGGTACTTATTTGGAGAAAAATACTCTTTTTTTTAAAGTTTTATGACTTTTGTTTAACTTTCGGGTTTTGTTAGTAAGTACCTAATGGAATTCGTAATCGCAATTGTGAGACGCGGGTCGAAAGTTTTTCCAAAGAAAATTTTTTTTGGTTAGATTTTTCTTATTTTCTGTTGTAGGTAATCTTTTTGCTTAACTTATTCAAATGTTCCATTGTTCTACTTTGTTTTTTGTTTAACGAATTGTATATTTTTTTGTTTTAAAATGTTACCCCATACTAGGAATTGCCACTGTTTGGTGCTTTCACAAATATAATTGGAGTGTCGATGTAATGTATGATGAAATATGTATGAGGAAACGTACATCCTCACGTCCCAGCCGCCGCGACAGAACATTGGTACCACAGGCATCGGGAATCGCAGAGTGATCTCCGGCCACCATAAGCACGGGTTTGCGGACGACGAGCAATGGGTATCTCACCGTCCACTCATCCTAAAAGAGCCGAGCTCGAGTCGTCGACGGCTGTTCATAAAAAGATCTCAATGTAAGGACCCAGCAGATTTTTAAAAAAAGAGTAACCATGGAGTTTCTTGCCGGTTCTTCCCCATAGGAAATGACTGTGGATCCGTCCACTAACTTCTAAAGTTTTACAAGTGCCCATTTAAGCCTAAGTGAAATAAAAACATTTAGAATGTTTACTAACTTTATTCTCAAAGCTGTGGTACAAAACTATGACCATGTTATAACCGTTTTTTCTTGGTGTCCATCGAGGCAGAAGAAAGCAAAACTACAACCTTTTTTGTTCCCCATACACTAAGCCTTCTTTGATCATAGTCTCCTAACTAAAACATCTCATCATATTTTTTTTGTTGACCTATTTATCATCCGTTTCCGAGGCCAGGAACTACTTGTTACGAAAGCTTGCGAAAAACCATTTTTTTTTAAGTTTTCATCAGTTCAGAGTCAAGTTATATTTTGATCAGACGAACTGAACGGGGTTGTAACTTTTCATCGTTTCAGCCTAAAGCCGTCCACTGCTGAACGTAGGTCTCCTCCAAACGTTGCCAAAACGACCCATCCTGTGCGTCTCGCATCCATCGGGGACTCTCGACCCTCGTCAGGTCATTGGTCCACCTTGTGGGAGGCCTTTCAATGCTGCGTCTTCCGGTACGTGGTTGCAACTTCAGAACCCATATCCAATCCCCATTGACTATCTGTTCTACGAGCAACGTTTACGAGTACGTTGTATTTATTGATGACTTTAATTACGATCAGGAATCATAATTTTATCAACATATACCTTACTGTCATCGTTTAAGACTACTTGCAAGACCAAAATCTTCTTCATAAAAAACAGAGTCCAACCAAAAGCAACACGCCCCAAAATTTTTGCCAAAAAAAAACAGTTACATAATAGATTGCATGTAGATAGCATCATGCACACCAAAAACACTATCTAGTGTCACGATATTGAATTATCTATTCCTTATCAGCTGATAGCGGCTTAGAAAAACTATGATTAGTAGGTATTAGTTGCATTATCTCTACGGACGCATGCACGGCCTGTGTGCATGATGATAACGCTTATATTTTCATATATCTACGCTACTTTTTGTAGGTTTGATAAGCTGGTTGGTTGTTTGGTAGACGATGGATGAAGGACGCAGAAAAAATAAAAACAGCACTAACAATATTAACAGTAGCGAACTCCGATAGATCAACGAGTCAAAGACGCATGAACGATTCATCATCATTTCAGCTGAAAGACGTACACTGCTGGACATAGGCCTTCCCCAAGCGTCGCCACCGCTCCTGTGCGTCTCGCATCCATCGGATTCTCGCGACCCTCACCGGTCATCGGTCCACTTTGTGCTTTCCGTCGCTGCGTCTTTTAACACGTGGTCGTCAATCCAGAACGATTAGGACTCTTTAAGGGTGCTATCACATTTTTTCTTGAATTTAAGCGTTTGATTCGAGTTTTGATGTCTGATTATGCTCTAGATATATATATAGCACAAAAAAAAAACAAAAATATGCTTAAGAAAGTTTGATAGTTGATCTTGGGAGTGTTTTAAATAAATATATCAATTTTTTCACGTACATTAGTAAATTCCTTGTCGCCGCAAAGTGTGTTTCATAAAATTACGCTTTTGGGAATCATTTGATTCTTTGGTACACCGAAGATATAATAATTTAATCATTTTTTTAAATGTCCATGATACAACTGTGCCTTCTTCTTTAGAGTGCTTGAATCAATTTATTGCGATTCATGCAGTAATACACCAAACATAATTCTGTAAAACTGAGAATTATTGACAATTTTCTGTACGAAGCTATAATGTTTATCTATGAAAATATAATCCAAATTCAAATAAAAAATATTTGACAATTAAGGAGGTATTGTTATAATGCATGAAAAAAAATTGGTCTATTTAAAAGTAAAATAATATTTTATAATAATTGTTGTACGCAATGCAAAAATCGAGCGCGGCTGCTGCCGCCCTTCGTCTTATGTAGCTATCGTCTGTTTTTTATACCCTGAGACTAAATTGATACCGGAAATGTCAAAATTGCTATAGGATGATGCCAGTTCTTTTGTGTTGTAATGTCATTGCTGTCAAAACGCTCAAACTCAAGAAAAATTGTAATAGCGCCCTTAAAATACGGCGTCAACTTGAGTAGCACAGCGTACTAAACCTTGCCCATGAGCTGAATTACACGCGTACGTTTTCTATAATTTGTTACAGTGCCGTAAGACGTCGAAGACGTAACTTCTATTTTTTCAATAATAAAAATGTTCTTTCGCCCGATGTACGCCCCGACGTAGGATATGCGGTAATGTAGGTGTCATGAAGCGTGCTTCCAGCGACGCGAGCACGACGTTGCTGCTTCGGTGGCAAAGTTTCATAGTTATGTAAGCTGTGAGCAAGTGAGCTTATAATGACGAATACGCGTCTATGAAACTACGCGTTCCTAGCCGCGGACGCGAAGTACGCCTTAGTTCCAGGGAATTAATCAAATTGTCTTAAATCCCATCCCACTGAAAACATCATCATCGTGTGTTTAAAATGCAAGCTAGACAATACCTAAGCAAGGAGTGGTTTTACAGTAAAAATATGAATACAGTGGCTGAATTACAGCATATTTCATAGGATAAACCTGCAGAAACCAATTAATGTAATATAATAAAAATAATTTGAGTGGTAACAATATTGCAGACCACTGCATTATCCTCATGTTATTAAAAACGGCGAGGAGGTAAGGAGAGCCGCTAAATGAGCATTATTATTTAAATAGTAATTAATTAAGTACCTTAATCAATTATTATTATAATAATTATATTATTATCATAATAATTATATTATTATAATAATAATTATATTATTATAATAATTGATTGATCTGATGGTCTAACTCCAAGAGAGACCTTAAGAAAGCCCAATTGCCAAAATCAAGACGGCCAGGAAAGAGTACTGGTGCAGAATTGTGAGGAGATCTACGCCAGATAATGGGTGCAGGGACTGAAGAAGAAGACGAAATAATAATTAAATCAAATATTATAAGACAAAACAGCCAGTAAAATTCAGACACTGTTATCAGTTCGACCAGGCCGTAGGTTCCGGCTGTCATTTGTAGATCTTTGGCAGTCGTTACGGACAGTTAGAAGCCGGTAAATCTGACTCCAGTCTTGACAGGAAGTACCGTGTTACCCCAGTTAATGGGTTGTGGAGGTCTGGTAGGTAGCCGCTCCTCGTAAAATACTGGTGTTCAGCTAAATCCGGCTTGACTGGAAGCCGACCCCAATATAGTTGGGAAAAGGATAGGCAGATAATGTGTATATTTAGTGGCACATTCACCAATCATCACGTTTGCCAACCTGAACCCAGGCAAGTCATCACAATAAAAATTTGTCTCTCTAAAATTCAGCATTTTTTCCTTCAACTGACTAAACCTTACCTGTCATGGCCTCTAGTTCTCACTAGCACATTTCTTGCATTCAAGCCAACAACTTTACCTCATACTCACATTGAACCACATACACCCTTATCCCCTTAAATATAAAGACTATTTCAGGTTGTTCAGTGACTAATACAAAGTTGGTATGACATGTAAGTTTGAAAACAAAACTTAGACAATAAGAGGGACAGACGTTTAGTGGACAATGATAGGTAATCGTGTTACTTGTTGGCATGCACTTGAATTGAAAACAACGCGACTGACAGTTAAAGACTAGACTGTGTATCGTCTTATGTTACTGAAAAGTGATCTAAAAGTAACTAATCTTTTTTGCTAAAGCTGGGAATTCATCGAATACCCTCTGAAATCTGTAATTTTGAGTCTGCAACTGCGAATAAACAATCAAATGTGAAGGTATTCTTTAAAATTGTATCTTATTACAGAAATCGGTAAAAGCGTTTCGTAGTTCTAGTGGGCGGTGCTTCGTACAGGCTATGGCACTCGCACAAACAGTGACATGATGCACATTAAATCGCAACGGATGATTCTATTTTTTTGAAGAGGTGTATTAAGAGAGTTATTCTGAATACAACTCAAAATAAAAAATAAAATATCAAAATAAATATTATTAATTATACTATACTTAGACATCGTATTATGATATAATTATTTGCGAGTTTTATCACAACCTCCTGAAATTTTGTGGAGATTCAAAACTGTGCCTTGTTTAAAAGTTTTATTTTATTCCATTCGAGGTTTTCCATTAAAACAAAAGTAGCAGCTTAACTAGGTTTATGTGTATTGAACTTTAATATAATATACTATTGCTCATAAAACTTTACGCCACATATACGTCAAAATAAAGGTTACACTCGGTTTCACCTTTTCATGTCGATGTTAAGGTGAACTTTAGGACACGTTTCAATATTGATTATAATAGGAAAACAAGCGTTTAGCTTTTCGTAACCAAAACACTAGGCATTAATGTTAATGTCGGACTCGCGCACTGAGGTTTCAGTACCAACTTGCATATGAAAACAGTTCGATTCTCGAATCGGGTCTTGAAGATTTTTCCGAATCGTAATTGTTTTTTTCATGTGACGTATTTACAAAAAAAATCAGTTTTCAGATTTTTTTTGGCTATGTGTCCTTGCTTTATGTCAAATTTTAAGATTTTAAGTTAAAGGAAAGTATCCTATGAATTTTGATTCCCTTGGGAGTGTCGAAATAAACGTTTTTTTTTTGTTAACTTACAAGTTTGATTTTGACACAGCTTTAAAGGACCACAGATTTGAGTATATGTTTTTAATTTCAACTCAATACCTCCACGCGTTCCCTAGATAAAGGGTCTTGACAGACAGACGGACAACAAAGTGCTCCTATAAGGAGCACTTTTGAGGCACGGAACCCAAAAAAATATATGAAACTATTTTGCTTATTTAACTAAACAAAATACATTTTCCTTAAACTGCAGTCATGATAAGAGCATGGCTACTAAATATGCACAAGTAGGAAGTAAAATAGGAAACAAAATTTATATAATTAATTAATATTATATACCTAAACAGTAACTGACTGACCGACACTTCAATACATAGCCGAAACTAAGAGTGTGAAATTTTGGTTCCTATTTTATCTACCTAGCCCTTTCCCAACTATTATGGGGTCGGCTTCCAGTCAAGCCGGATTTAGCTGAATACCAGTATTTTACGAAGAGCGGCTGCCTACCAAACCTCCACTACAAAATGTTGCGATGACGTTTCGCGAAGTATGAAACGGAGATCTAAAGTTTGTATGGAGAAACGTTTACGCGGTCGTAGCCACTGGCAGAAAAATAAATAGGAAGGCAGGATCCATGGCTTGCAATACCTTTGATCTAGTCATCGTCATCATCGCCTTTCAGTGTGTGAGCGAGTACATCTGATACCTATATACAAGCATATGGCACCGGAAAATTGAAAACCCGGTAAGATAATAAAATATTACGTGAAATTATAAATGATTTTTTCTAAATAAGACATTTTTTCACCCCAGAATCAGCTTCAGCGTCTATTTACTTATCTACACATTTTCTATTCCATCCATTCACATCTTCTATACACACACCAATCAGATCCTTTGAAGATCTATCTTTCCATAATAAAATAGATCTTTTATCTAGCTTCTTTCATAACTAAAATACATAAGTTAGGTGTGAATTATAATGGTTAAACAGTACACGAAGATAAATGGCGATTTTTGAAAGAGACAAAACGGTTGTATTGAGTAACAGCCGTTTTGGTTTTGGGTACAAGTTTAAAGTTAAAAGCGGGTAACTTGGAAGAAATTCAGAGCGATTTAACTCCAAAGTCTAGGTATATTATATGGCTGTGGGAAATTTTGAAAGAGTTGCCGTGTTTGGTCGGTATGCAAATGTCAACTAAAAAAAACGGGTGGGTTTTAGTTTAAAAGTCTGAAACTCCTTTTCAATCCGCCCAGAGTGGGATAAGGTATGTGATGATTTCTTACAGTTAAAAAATGTACTTATTTTTTACCTCCATTTGAAGGCCACTTTCTCAAATCCAATCGACTTTCAGTGGTTATGGAAATGGAAAAAAAAACTTCGAATAATTTATCGATAAATAACAAAGTTATAATTCCCAATTAGGTGAAATATAATGGAGGATTCAATTGACTTTGAATTCAAGTATTTGTTGTAATTCCTAACGGTTTTTATAATAACAAAAAAACTATAATAAAATAAACTACTCTTTAATTTTATCTTGAAATTAACGTGTTTTCATCGGTAAATGATAATAAACAAAGTAAAATGTTTTTTATCATGTTGTAACATATACAATCTAATGTAAAAGTGTTTTATTTCCTACTTGGTAATTAGTTTAACATAAAAATCACGGTTAAATGGGTCGGTTACAAGTTAATCTAAAATCGATCGTTAACAAATATCTGAAGATAAGAGCACTAAGTATCAACTCATTCATGAATTTCTAGGCATTTTCATTGCTTTAGAAAATTAAGTCTATCTGTTTTGTACAATTTTTTTCTTTTCATGTATTTGTAGTTTAACTGTCATTAAGGAACCTACCTAACCTAAGGTAGTTGATTCAGGTTGTATTTATTTACTGATTCATATTGTACAAGTTTTAATATTTTCAAGGCTGTATATAATTTACATATATTTATATTTAAGTGTTAATATTGCGGTGTAATATTGGTTATTTTTGTGTATTTATATGTGTATATTGTATTTTTTTTTGTTATTAATATGCACCTGGCATTGTTTCTGCGTCACTCTAAGGTCGACGAGTAAAAAATGCCTAAAGCATAGAGTTTTAATAAAGACAGAAATTAATAAAGTATCCAAATTAAGTTCAAATTAAGATCTCTACTAAAGTACATAACTTGGACCACACCCTAAGGTCGGTGTCACTTCGAGGTCTCTCAAAGAATTTGTTATGTGGTGGTAATGTCACACCATTGGATACTTTGTGACCATTCTGAGACACTACAGTCAATAGGACATTTAGGGACATTATGTGAGGTATCTATATAAAGGGTTAAGGGTCTCATGATGTATTACAAACGGTTCTATGCTTGAGAATATCGGTTAGAAATTATCGTGGACGAATTTGATTGGTACTTCAAGATTTTGTAGATGTCAAAAATGTATTTTTTTTCCTTTTTAAACAAACATTTTTGGCAGTCTTGTCTACGTACTTTCAGGATTAGAAAGAGTTTTTGACGATTTACTACTAAAAAACGCAAAGTAAGTTTTATTTTTATTACCTTCCCTACTTACCCTACCTACTCTACCATACCATACCCTACCTACCAACCTAACTCTACTAGAATCCTTCTACGAAGTATTAGTAAACATAAAAACATAGAAATAGGGTTTCATTTTTATATAAATAAAGTATAGATTCACCAAACTCTACATATTTGTGATAAGCCTAGTCAAATAACGAATTAATGTATTTGCTACAGCTTCAGAGTGATCATAACATTTATCAGTCATCTTTTTTACATAGTACATTTAAGATGTTACACAAACGTAAATAATCAAATATTAAATATACGAATTAGACAAAAAAAAACTGTGTCGTAAATACGTACCGCAGTGCCACGATAGTCCACTGTTATCATTGTATTTTTTTAGCAAATTTAGCGTTTTATCGGAGACCTAGGTTACGATAACTTATCATTTTGTTTAGGCTTCAGCGTTAGGTACTAGTGCTACACTTATATGTTCAATTTACAGCAGCTTTCCGCGTTTGTTTAAGAATATTATAGTTTTGGTAATTTAATTAATATATTTACTTTATTATGTAACTATTTTTTTTTTTTTGTAAAATTATTGATAGGCTCGTGTTTGACCACTATCTCATCTCTAGTCTCTCTAGCCTTGCCATGAAGTACCGTGTTACCCTAGTTAATGGGTTGTGGAGGTCTGGTAGGCAGCCGCTCCTCGTAAAATACTGGTATTCAGCTAAATCCGGCTTGACTGGAAGCCGACCCCAATAGAGTTGGGAAAAGGCTAGGCAGATGATGGTAAGCAACGATGTTGCCGACGATGGAGCACGATTTTTGTTACTTATAACATGATTTAAAAGAGTGTCCATAAAGTTTCTTGCTTGCACGTTCTTCTCCATAAAAATCTACGTTTTTGGCCTCCGCCAAGCGTCGCCATAACGGCCGGTGCTATACGTCTCGCATCTATCGGATTCCCGTGACCCTCACTGAAGTATATTATTATAATAAATACGTATATTTTATTTAATAAAGCCTGAGTACCAAGTAGGATTTATAGAGTAAGTCTTAAATTGAAAACTGTAAAACCCTGACTTCTAAACAAGGCAGCTATGCGTGTATTTTAGAAATTAGTTTTCCTCCAAAAATAAATTTTGTATAGGTAGGTAATTTATGAATTTATATACAATAATATCAATAAGTAATTAATTTATGGCTATCCTATAATATTAATATTATACATAATTATGTAGGTAGATTTTTAAATTACATATACTACCTGATCTAAAACAGACATAATTTTAAAAATTTACTTTTCTTCCCAAGGTCTGTAAATACGGGTGCGAATCTAATAGCCGCTTGTATAAATATATTATGTGTATATTATAGACCAGCTGTGCAATTTCGAGAGCAACCTTCGACGTGTTTTTGAGTTTTTAGAAATTAATATTTTGTTTGATTATGTCGAAGAGGTGTAATTATTGAGAGATGGCAAAATTAATTGTGTTGCTAAGGAGGCTTTTTTTAGGTGTGATCTAATAACTTCTTCCACTCTGGGTGGAGCGAAAGGGTGTGTTAGACTTTTACCCACTCCTGTTCCTTCTTTGCCTTAATTCCAGGGTCCCGGGGTTCTCTTTCGTATGGTACCAAGTTCCAAATCTGTCCACATAACTATGGGAATGTGTGCCCAGATTTCATAGAAAACTAGGCATCATTATTTATTTGTAGTTTTGGTACCTTTAAGATTTTATGGCTTAGCTTGATAATTTTGTTTTTTTAGATCTTGTGTCATTTTGAGTTGCTAGTATATCAATTGTTTCAGGGCACTGATGTGGTTGCCACATTATTGTACATAGTTCTTTGGAGATGTTTACTCCAACCAATGTCCACAGCTTCACAACTGTCATATGCAAAAAGAGTACGTCTCTTTTGACCAGATTGCGTAACGGTAGCAAAAGCCTTCGATTATTATAAGTGCTGAGATATGAATAGATGCATGTGATGCATTGAGGCATCTTATCAAGATAAAATTGTCTTCGATAGTAATATATTTTAATATAGGTAAGTACTATCTTTATAAATATAGGTTAAATTGTTACTATTTTTTTATGAACATAATCTAGTGTTAGACTGCAATCCCAACTGATGGTAAGCAGTGATTTAATCGTTGATAATAAGGTGCAGTATTTTATTAAGTGCCTATTCACACAGCTTTGAAGACACCTAAATTATAATCAGACGGGAAGACTTTAGCAGGCAAAATGATGTCTTATTTTTTTATTGTGGTATAATAAATATGATTATTTTCTTAGATCCTTAGACGTTGGGAAATAATTTTTATTTAGAGCCAAGGAAGAATTGGTTAGAAAATTTTCATTTCCCTTTTCGTACTTTACGAGTATTTATTCAATAAATAAATCAGCCCAAACCGAAGCTGAAATATTCGATAACAAAATATGCGTTATAGGTGAACGCATAACAAATATAAAAGATACTGTTCGCGAATTATCTTGAGTGCAAAAAGTCTAAATTTTTACTCTATCTAGCTTAGTGCCACCTTATCTCAGTGACCTGTATTTATCTCAAATCATTAATTAACAATATCAGAATTAATAGCTACTTTATTAAGAACATTTGAAATAATGTTTTAAATTGTATAATCTTGTTTATGCTAAAGTTTTTGGGGGTATACCAAGGTCCTTTTGGTACCTAATGTTTTTGTGTTTGGCTTAAGGTGATAGTACGAATAAAGACTTAAAAAATATTATCAATTATAATTGATAATAATTTTAATGATAATTATAATTACTTGTCGCTATGAATATTGATAGTCGTCTATTTATATTTTTTAATTTCGGTAATCATCTTATGGCTTATCCCGTGCTCCACCGTAAGCAAGAGAGCGACAGACTTTTACAGACTAAAACCGCTTTTTCCTTTTGCGTGTGTTGTGTAGACTACGAATTATTTGGGATAAGGGCTAGGAGAATGTAGAAATTCTTGGCTGAAAACTGGCTTTTCGTCAGAAAAAAATCTGAACTTGATTGCAGCGCCAACCGGGTTCCGTAGGGTAAAACCGGGATAGATGCCCCACTTTTCGAAAGTGTTTCATTATTTGAATACCAAACATGTTTGCATAGAAAGTCCCTGTAATATAGTTAGTTCAATCATTTATAGAACTTTAGAAATTGTATTTATGTACCTAACCATTACTGGTTTTGCAAAAATTAAATTCTTGCGAAACACCTTTTTTGGGGATAGATGCCTACCTATATGGATAGATGCCTCACTATGAAATCGCTTAGGAGGATAGATGCCTGTGATGCGGGATAGATGCCTTTTTAAATAATCAACAAGAAAACGTAATCACAATGTAATATTTATTGATTATCTTCATGTGTAGGTAATATAAAATGCTTATACATATTTTTATTTATGCATCTCTATAACAAAAAATACAAAAAAAAAGCTGTTTAAGCGATAACATATTAAAACTATCATAGAATCATCTCAAACGAAACATTCCCATTCTTTTTAATAGCGTAACGCCTTTGTAATGTTCTGGATGGAATCCCAAATTGTCTGGATTGTTCATTGATCCCCCCTTTTTTATCCATTTCATTGAAAGCTGACTGTAGCTGCTCTGTTGTCCAAGAAATTACTCCAGCTCGTATTTTTTATTATTTTTTCCTTTCTTTTGTATTTCCTTGGCATGACTCACCTACAATAAGCAAAATATTATTTAAAATATAATTATCTACAGTCTTTCATTAGGAGTCCTAACCACTACCAATAATTGTTTCTTTTGTTTTTTTTTTTTAATTTATTTAATTATAGATATTCCATGAATTAGAATATCCATTAGGAAATTCCCTAAATATTCACGACTATGACTTATAAATACTTTGATAGGGCTCTTGCAGTATAGAAGGATAGAAGCCCCTAAAGTCAACTATCCCTTGTAAACTCGGGGCATCTATCCTTTTCACTAGGGATAGATGCCTCTTAATATTTTATAAATAAAACAAATGCAAATATCAGTGATTGACTCTTAAATGTGTTCTCAAAGAACCAATGTATTAAAACAATTCAAATAAAATATAATCATTTAACTGTTTATAAAGATATGGAATAGTGAATACTTACGTTTGAAATTTTGAAGCGTTCTTCGCATCTGCTGCGAATGTAATTCGACATACAAGCGAGAAAAGTCCGTCTAGCACAGCAACTCGCACGTCACGGATGCAGGGGATGCATGTGGCACGTATGTAAACAATGAATTTGCTGTTCCGTTCTCTGGTAGTTGAGTTTTTAGAAACGAGGCATCTATCCTAGCGCGGCATCTATCCCGGTTTTACCCTATAGGAGGAGAAAGATGTGAGTGTGTGTTTAATAAAATTGTAGTATTTTCTTACTAACCTTAAATGTAACAGATGTCCTTTTAGTTTGTTTGTGTAAACCTGAAACAAATAAAATGTGATTTAAGTAATAAGTAGTAATAAGTTTAAATAGTTAAAAGTAACATAGGAAATGCTTATACAACATAATTATGTAACTGAAATAATGCACCCTAATTAGAAAATTGAAAATGTTTTCTAAATGAACTTAAAGTTTTTTTTTAAGAAATTAGTATAGCATCTCCCGCCCTAGGTGGAGCGGGAGCGTGTATCAGACTTTTACTGACTAAAACCACACCTCTGTACTTCAGTTGCCTCTTGCGTTCTAGGATCACAGGGTTCTTTTTCAGAAATAAATAATCCCCCGCGCGGGCATCATGTTACATGTTGTATATATAAGATCGAGATAAATAAATGTCCTATGTCCGCGTAGACCTCTGTGGGTTGATGATCATCATAGGTCATGACCTCACCTTATCACCGCACAATGTGGTCAGTTATAATTTATTTTTAGTCTAGATTTTGTAGTATTTAATTAAAAACTTGTGGGAAATTACTAGTTTTCATTGCACATTTTTATTTTTGGGGGTGGAACATCATCAAATTGCTTCTCCCGCTCTGGGTGGGATAAAAGGGAGTGTCAGACTTTTATTGGCTAAAACCACACCTATGTTCTTTTAGTTGTTTTTGCGTTCTAGGACGTCGAGTATATCTTTCATGCACTTTCTTAGAGCCATAGCAGGCTTTGCTTCGATCGAGTTAGGTATTCAAGTGTAAGCAATGATCTACTAATACTAATGTTAGGTTTTGAAATCAAAGTCTGATTCTTTGAATCATTTCAATCTTAAGTAGATCGAATAAGTTAACTCAGTAGACGTCTAAGCACTAACTTATCTAGAGCAGGAGAAGTCATTAGATGTTTTACCACCTCATAAAAAGTTACCTAAGTAGAGTACTGGCACATTATTACTATAAACATCATCATCTACCTAGCCTTTTCCCAACTATATCGGGGTCGGCTTCCAGTCAAGCCGGATTTAGCTGAATACCAGTAATTTACGAGGAGCGGCTGCCTACCAGACCTCCACAACCCATTAACTGGGGTAACACGGTACTTCATGGCAAGACTGGAGTCAGATTTACATTATTACTATAAACAGTGAGAATCTAATCCTAAATAGAATGACAGAACACGCCACCATCCTGCCGACCCCCATATCAAAACAGCGTCATGAAAACATCTCATATTAACCTACATTTCCACCCATGTTTCGCGGATAAAACGCGAGGCTCAAATATAACATATAAACTAAAACAGCCTTCATTCATACTGCACACACTGACACATCCGACACACACTCACACATAGAACCAGCACATATGATTGGGCAACTTTCACTTTCGCTACGAACCTACATAGTTTGAATACCGGGTGACGCCCGCCGATTGGACGGTTCAACTTTGACCTTCCACGCGATTGGTTGAAAATTCTCATATGTAAGGATTATATACGGAAGTGTGGAGTTATGTACGGGAGAGGCCGTAAAGCCTTATTGTTTAGGTATTTTAAGGTTCACTGTTTGTTTTAATGGCATGACTTATCCGTTACGGGTTCGGCCGGTTGAGAACGGGTTTAATTGCTTCGTCTCCGACTGTATGTAGTTACTTTATATGTGCTGAAAAAGGGTCTCGAACAATATCTTTTAAGATTAGTTATGTCGATTTCATGAAATTCATATTCAGACAATTTTATTACCAAGAAACATTTTATTGCCTCGAAGAAATGAGAGATTTCTAAGAAGTCGTACTGAGTTATCAGGCTAAAATACTTATCCTTACATTGTATAAGCTTCATAGTACAGTTATTATGTTAAATAATAAGTTCAAATTCTAAGTATACGCGTACAATTTACTACGGATTGAATGGAAAAACACTACTAACTTCGAGAAAGAGGTCAATCGTCGAATCCGACTCGGCTGGGCGGCGTTCGGGAAGCCGCGCGGTATTTTCTCGTCCGACATACCCAAAGTTTCTTAAAACGAAAGTCTATGTGCCAGTACCAGTGCTTGATGACATGGCTCGCGTGATCGCTCACAATATGTCTCGTCAGAAGGCTTAAAATCACTCTAAAAGCAATGGAAAGGGCTATGCTCGGAGTTTCGGGCAAACCTGTTATATTTGCTAGTATTTTAATACATAAAGCAGCCATTTTACAGAGAAAACAAGAACATAGAGCAACACGCTTGCTTATTATGTGTTAGCGATTTCAGGTTTTTTTCAGCTTTCCCAAACACATTTTCACGCACCATTCTTCAGTCTGTAACTTGGGATAGTGAGGTGTTTATTTTTTGTAATTCACATGTCCTTTTCTAAGTTTATCTGGGACATTACTGATATTCCATACCTCGAAAAGTACCTCGTGTTGTCCAGAAACTGGATTGTGGTGGTGTGACAGAAAAACAAGACTAAAAGTCTACTCTAGTACCTGCTTACGAGGTTTGGAAAAACGCCCGGGAGATGATGATGAATCTTCAGTACATAGAAATATTTTATTCTAATCATAAGTTTCATTCTTTTAGGTATATAAAAACCACATTACAGAGTACAGACTCAGTCTTTATCTATTAAGACAAAGACTTATTCATATGAGTTATGTTTTTTCTTGCTCCTTAGTTCGGGGTCAGCTGATAATCATTAGGCATTGAATTAACTAGTTGCTGGATACTGGGTTTGCTTGTTTCATTTTTTATTGCGTAATTGCATGACTCTAGATAAAAATTGTAAGGTATGCAGTGCGTCAACTGTGTTTTTTTCAGGTTTTTTTTAAATAGTCGTTGGTGAATGATAAGCCTAGCAAAAAAATGTGTTTAATATAAATAATGTTTTGTCATCGGTACACTATACAGAAAAACCCATTTTTTAAAGATTGATATAAAATAGTACTTGACTGCGTACACGACTGTATAAACGAAACAGTGACTGAAAACTTGAAAGGGAATCGTTTGTCTTGGTATGGTCATTTGAAAAGGAGAGATGAAACTGCAAGTTACTAAAAGAATTCTGAATATCGAGTAGTTATTTTATTCATCCTCGTTTATATAGATTTTACAAAAATCTATTCTCAAATAAGGCTATGCGTCGACTGTCACTGAATACAACGCTTTTCGAGAATATATAAAAATATGAAATTGGTACATCCCTATATTTTATGCGAGCATAGTCCCGACATGCTCACCTTAGGGTCAAAAAACTCTTAGAAAACAGCATAAGGAAGACTGAACTCTTTATCTCTGGTTTATATAATAATAGTACTATTATATTAATATTATAACATTTATTATTTCCAAGATAAACTATAGAGAATGTAAGACTTTGAGTCATTGACCAGGTGGACAGTTAAACTTAGGATCATTTAACCAACGTAACGTTGTGAAATAGCCGTAGGTTGCGGCTGTCATTTGTAGATCTTTGGCAGTCGTTACACATAGTCAGAAGCCAGTAAATCTGACTCCAGTCTTGCCATGAAGTACCGTGTTACCCCAGTTAATGGGTTGTGGAGGTCTGGTAGGCAGCCGCTCCGCGTAAAATACTGGTATTCAGCTAAATCCGGCTTGACTGGAAGCCGACCCCAATATAGTTGGGAAAAGGCTAGGCAGATGATGAACGTTGCGGAATAGATTTTGATGTTGTATTTTTTTTTCATTTTTATTATCATTGGTAGAGTTGCACTGTTCTTATCTACCGCTACTATTTTTGTCGATAACGATTTTAGTCACGTGCTACGTAATTTTCACACTTAGGAATTTTAAAACGAAGTAAATAGGCTCTATATTTTTTTTAACAGCTTAGGGAAGGCTGTAGTCTTTCGACTATATTGCCTAATCTTACATTCAACATGAACCAATTTTGTCCATGTTTTCTTGCATGATAAGTTTTTAACATTAATATCTTTCATATTTTTACTTTTTTTACCACATCAATATGGATGTAACACATTTTAGTATTTTTGTAGTGTTTGGTAGCACGTGTTTAGTTTTATTAGTAACCAGAAATAAAAACTGGAAAGTTGTTTTTTGTTTTGTTTTTGTTAGAAAATATGATAGCCAAGAATGGACTACCATGGAACCATTATTTATTAAAATAAAATGAATTAATATCTAACACAAAACTACACACAGAAATAGCAACCTAGTATTCTAGCATTGTACTAAAAAGTTAATAAAAATAGCAAACAAGATTACAACTGCATATTTGTCTACGTTATCTTATCAGCAACTCATTCTACTAATATAGTGGACATGACTTGAAGCAGCTTCGATTTTTAGATGCACTATAAAAATCTAGACTATTTTATAAAAAAAAATTACTTGTTTGGTTTAGAATTCTGAAACAAATGAAAGTTTTTTTTTTATTGCACAGTCTCGCGCTTGGTTGTTTCAACTGATGGTAAGCGACGATGTGGTCGACGATTGAGCACGCTTGCCTAGAAGTAACCTATTCAGTCTTGACCAATAAAAGATTGGAGCTATCATCACAGAACATGTTTTCTCATTTAATTTAAGTTATTTATCAATTGCTATATTCTTTACTATGGTTATGACACCAGTTTCTTGGGTAGTCGACGGCCGAATTCTATTCGAGAGAAGATTTTCGAAGCCAGCTAAAGAAGTTCAAGCAAGCCAACCAAGTTTTGAAGCAGACCTATGTGTATTTCGAAATGGTACAAAATACACAGTCCATCTATCCGGTTTTTTTTAAAGCTGCCAACTTCAGCGAATGGGTATTGAAAGGGTAGATTGTGGAGACTTAAGCGGAACTAAACAGGTGGGATTTAGTCAGAAAAAGTTTGACACTGAGTTGGAATGAGTGGGTCATTCCAACCTAGAGAAGTTATTCGAAGATTTTCTAAACTAAAAAGATAAGGTTACCAAGTACTAATCATCACTTTTGATTGTGTTTATTACCTATAGAAATTACTATCTCATATAACACAGGAAGTGTCAAATACAAAATAAGTTCACATAACTTGGAGGATAACCAACAGTAGCAATATAAATATATCCAAAATTTATGGTTTTACAATGTCACTGGTCATAAATATTATAACGAAAACTTGTCTATGGTAATATACAAATATTAATACCGTGTATTAAAACGTTAGGTCCCAGATAAGGACTGCATCGAGTGATAGGGATGCGCCTGAGGCTTTCTGTTGTCGATAGTTTCAAGTATCGATGTTTTTATATTTTAAAATTGAAGCAGTAATTGATCATGTTTTGTTTTAAAGAAACCCTACAAAGTCAAGAGTGAATAGGTTTCGTTTAGGCAAGCGTGCTCCATCGTCGGCCATAGCATCGCTTACCATCAGGTGAGTTGGTGGTCAAACGCGAGCCTATGCATACTATTAAAGAATAGACTAAGTTGCTTTAGCATTTATACGTTTTCTTAAAGTTTATACAAAGAGCTTTATCATTAAAGCTATTTTACCTTAAGTTAAAAAATATTAAATGTACAAGTTAAATTGTTAAATCAAAACCAATAATAGAATAAGTAAAACTATTTAAAATAGACAGTTTATAAAGAAGATACCACAGAAAGAATACCACAAAAAATTCAAAAATTACGTCACAATATTTTTTTCGGTATCGATAAAATCCGTATCCCATCCCTAACCTAGGGCTGGGCTAGTTATCGTTGCAAGAGATTGCGAATTTGATATTTTCATGATAACGTGTGCCGAATATTTCTAGATTAGGTGTCAAACAGCATATACTAGGTTCTTTTTATTTTTCAAATGTTATCAGCAAAATTACTAGGTTTTAGGCCTTGGCGCGATGTTGGTGCGATTTTTATCAATCGCTGTTTTAATAAAAAATGGGGATATTTTCGATATCTCTGTTACAACATTGGACACCCAACTAAGCATCAGAGGCTTTGCGCTATGATAAATTAGATTTTTAGTGTATTTAGAGAGAAATTTTGAGTGCATGCATATTTTTGAGCTAATTTGTAACAAATAGGTAAAGTACTACGAGTATTGATAGTCTAATTATCTTTATTGTAGAAGCCTATCTATATATAATGTAAAACATTATCAGAAATCATAGAGCGGCTGATACCAGCCGACATGTCGTGTCGACCGAAGTGTAGTCAGCCTCCACCACCCAGTAACTGGGTAAACGATACCCTTTGGCAAGACTGATGTTCTGACTTTAACTATCCGTAAGGACTGTCAAAGATCTAAAAATGACTCCCAGGACCAACGGCTTAAAGTGAAGGAAGGGATGGAAAAATCTTGGTATGTTTAATTAAAGTCCCACTCATCCACTACTTTGGTATTCGATCCGTGTGTGTTTAATACATACATTTTATTTCTCGTAACAAGAATATCACCCGGTCTAGGTGGAGCGAGAATAAGTGTCAAAATATTACTGACTAACAACACCCTCCCGTCTTCGTTCAATTGCACATCGCCTATCTCGATAACTCTATTGAAAAATCTGCAGCCCTTGTCAATCTTGCTTACAACTTTGAGGCTCACGTGGATTTTTTTTCGGTTGAGGAATCATCAGAATGACTTCTCCCGCTCTTGGGTGGAGTGGGAGGGCGTGTCAGACTCTTACTGACAAAACCCTACCCCGTTCCTTCGTTGCCTTCGATCTGGGGGACACGGTGATATCCTTTCGGATTTTCCGTGTTCCCCAGAGGCCTCAGCTCTACCGAGAGGCTCACGTGGTGGGCTTAGATTAGGTGCTAGACGGTGAGTTGCCTATTGCTTGCCGTTCCTAAGGTAGCCAGGAATCGCTAGACTCTTTGGAAACAATTCCATAACACAAATGTTTTACCTTAAAAGAAAGGAAGTTTAGTGCTAAGATCTCACCTATCAACCTGTTGTAAAATATTGTTTTTAAACATAACCTGCTCATCCGGATGACAAACAAACAACACATATCTAGGCGTCAGTTACAAATAAACATTACTTGTAATTTATTATCGTAACGCTATTTTAGTAAAATGGGTGAGCAGAGTTTGTTCTGGATTTAAGAACTACCGTTTTAGTAGTCTAGTATGATTTTGATGGCACCGTTGGCGCAGTGGTTGAGCTATTGGCTACTATGCTGTGTATCGTGGGTTTAGTTCCCATACGGAACGAATATTTTTTTGGCCTACAGATAATTGTTCCGGGTCTGACTGTTTTGTGTATGTGAGTTCACATATTTGTGAGCGCAATCACGATACAGGAGTAATTCCTAGTAGTGATAGGTAACTTGTTTTGAAGATATAGACATATTCGCTGAATAGAGAGTTCGAAAATAGACTATTTATTTGCTACTTTATTGTGGGCGAAGCCGCTAGACGCAGCTAATATGTAATCAGTTTACGAAAAACAAAATCTTGTTTAAAAGCATTTTCTTTATCAGTCTTTAAAGTTTCATTCAAAAGCTCGATAGTAAAAATTTTAGAGTACACTTGTACTTAAAATTAAGTAGGATCCCCCCTTCTCTGATAAGTGTTATCAGCAAACTTGCTGCTTACGATGATGTAAGCTGTTGTCATTGGCTGAGCGGAATGACAAACACCAATCAAACGTCTTGACTGATAGATGTTGTTGACAGCAGCTGATAGTGTAGGATAGACTAACTTGTAGGAATAGTGTGGATAGGACTTGATATGGTCCATTGTTAGTTAATTCTTTAGGTTGGACGAGGAAAATCGCTTATAATGCGTTGAAATAAAGTCGATTTTAAATTTATATAATTAGTTAAAAGGAGCCACTGACTGACTGACATTGTTAAATAAGTGATTGATACTTCAACACTTGATTGTAGTCATGTTGAAAAACTTTTACTATAGAACCAAACCTGAAATCGCGGAAAAATCATGAGTTCAGTACATTTTGATCAGTTAGTAGGCGAACATAAATGGTTGCATCCTAGATGCAAGGTAGAAGGAACCTCTGGTTCTCTTTCGGACAACCCATGGCTTTATTAGATAACCAATGGCCCCGCTAGTCAACCCATAGTGCCAGTAGACAACCTATAGCCCCAGTCGACAACCCATAGCCCCAGTAGATAACCCAAAGCCCCATTTAACATTCTATAGCCCCAGTCCCCCACTCATAGCCCCAGTAAACAATACATAGCCCCATTAAAAGATGATGAGAAAAATTTCCCGCTGATACCAAAATGATACATAGCTTGAACAATAAGAAGATTCTCCTTAACTCGCTCAACGTGCTGACATTACGAGTATAGTTCAATTCTTAAAACAATATGCAGTTAAATTCCTTGACTGTGGTTTCGCAATATTCTTGTTAAAATTAACTAATACGGTTACTGAGAACTTTGCTTAGATTGACACGTTTCTGTTCGATTGTTTTGATGTTTTGATTCTTGCTTAGATGGGGTTTGTAGAGTACCACCATACAAAAATATGACTGTACCTTTTGAAAGGTTGAGTAGGAGTTAGGTCATCAACTTAAGGGTAGTTTGTAACAGTCATCGAGGTTCTGGAACGCAACTAAAGGAATAAGGGTGTGTTTTAGTCAATAAAAATCTGAAACCCGTTGTCTAAGAACTTCTCTCGCGCTTTTTCTTTAAAGTGGGTAATTATCCAATGACTTCTCCTGCTCTTGGATGGAGCGATAGGTTACTGACTATAACCACACCTGTGTCCTGTGTTATAAGACCTAAATTTTTTTTAATTCTATTTTTTAAAGTGCTCTATTGGGCCCCAACCCGCCGTCGTCAACTCAAACTTGGTTCTTCCCGGATGACAAAACGGCGAGCGACCCATAACTCACCGTCCTTAAACCCTCGCTTTCAGCCACCCGAAACAAATACGACATAAAATTTAATCTAACATAGTATCAGTTTAAACACTAACTAGAATAACAAAGCCAGTAAAATATATTAATTAGCTATTATTTCGCTGCTAAGCATAATATTAGGTCCCGTAGTGACAAATTAGGTGGTGCATACTGTTTTCCTTGATAAATGTTGTTGTACTGTACCTACAGTCGTTCATAGAAGTGTTATGTAGGATTAAGTTTTGCAATTAACTCACGTTTTCTTTGAGAAACAAATTTTTGAAAAGTGATATCATTCGTTGTAATTTTTTTTATTTAATTCATGAATCCCCGACCGGTCTCATAGGACCGCGCTGTTATTGTCTTACTATTGTGTCTCGTTTCGCGGGTATTGATAGGTTAATCTCCTGGTTTTTCCGATTAATACTGCTCTTAATTTTATTTACATGTAAGTACTAGCTTTTGCTAGCGGGTTCGCAAGCATTAAAGTAAAAAATAAATGGTTTTTGTTACTTAGTGAAGATCTAGCTTACTAATGGTGACACCAAGCACGGGTCGGCATCGTTTTGTGTTTCACACGCGCGCCTCAAAGATATATCAGCAAGATTGACGAGGCCAATTAAGGCAGACGCCTTATAGGTCTGCAAATTTAAAAGAGTTACTGTGGCCCTTACAACTAAAGGAACACTGCAGGTTTTAGTTAATAAAAGTCTGACACTCCTATTCACTTTGCCTAGAGCGAGAGAAGTCAAATATACATATATTAAAAGAGGGAGAACAAAGTTATACTATTACCTTTAACAAATGCTAAACCGCAATTTGCGTAGGTATATATATATAATAATGACGAGTTAACTTGCTAACAAACTCTAGTACATTTTAGATAACGGAGTAGACACTTCTGTCCGCGCCAGTACTGACTAATCGCCGGCTAGACGCACTTCGTCACTGTACCGACAGGATACGTCGCAAAAAAACTGAATAATTGTATAATTCATAACTGTAGTTTAATAGAACTTATTTTTATTTATATATTATGTTATTTATTTACTTTTTTGTGTGGGAAATCGTTAACTAATTCTTCGGTTTGAAGTGGAGCGACAGGGAATGTCAGACTTTTACTGACAAATGTTTGACTGTGTTCCTTCAGTTGTACTAAATTTTTTATAGGATGGTTTCGGTGACAGCTGTTAGATTCATACAATGTAGCTATCTATCCTTTTCTCTCATCTGTCTTTATAAAGTTGCAGCTACTAAAGATAAACAGAGCTATCCTTTTGCCCTTACTTGCTTTCCTATAACCTACCGACGGTTAGAACTTCCTACCAAAGTTGTGGATAGATAGATAGAATCTTACTGTTTATCGGGGATAACTACATATCTATGAACCGCGGTATGTTATTGAAAACGGGCGTAAATCGAGAACCTTCTCAGGTGTTGGTAGAAGCTCTAGGCAATTAAACCATTGCATTGGCGAAGCTCAAACTTCCCTATATATTATTACCTAAAGGGAAATTTACATAGTAGACCTATTAAGGCTATCATTTGCATTGTACATATATAGACTTACCAGGATTTCGGTTAGAAACCACAGGTACATACTCGTACGGGGTTTTTTCATTTTATAATTGCATTATAGTTATATAAAAAATTGGCTGTATGAACGGTTTTGTACGTTTATCAGTATACATAGCTTCCGTCAAAAGTTTCCTTTATTTGACCACTTTAGGAAGTGTATTTTAATAATCTATCTATATATATAAAAATCAATTGCTGTTCGTTAGTCTCGCTAAAACTCAAGAACGGCTGAACGGATTTATCTTATCTTGGTCTTGAAATGTTCGCGGAGATCTAGGGAAGGTTTAAAAGGTGAGAAAAGATCGAAAAAAAAAATTTGGTTGTACGAAGTCTGCTAGTCTAAAATATATATTTTCTTAACTCTCACCTTTCTTGTTTATTGCCCGCTAAGGTCGCGGGAAATTTCTTAAATTGAATAGGAAACCCGTGGTCTTAGAAACGCAAAGGGTAAATGAAGGACACAGGTGTGGTTCTTTTCAATAAAAGTCTAGAGTAGGGGATTGTATGATTTCCCACATTAATAAAAACTTTTTTTTTATAAAACTATTGTGTCACGTTTCTAGACATTACTAACACACACACAAACACGACTCTACAGCGTTTTCAATCAGAGATTGCATAAATTAATATAATTAAGACTTAAAATTGCATCGCTATCAATGCAATTTATAAGATAAGGGGGTTCCCCAAATAGGTTTTTTTTAGAAATCAGAAACATTTATTTCAAATAAACCGTTTAAAGGCACTTTTGGATTGTCAAAAAGTCGATTAGTTAAAAAAGTGAAGCTGCATTGCTCGTTCCAAAGCGTAGATCTCTATGGAGAGAACGTGCAAGAAACTCCGTGGACTCTCTTTCTAATCATATTATGAGTAGCGTTGAAAATTGCGAAAATTACTATTTCTTTTTTATGAGTAATAACAATTCATTTTTTTTAAGTTTTAAAACAACGAAGTTGCAAAGAATAGGGAAATTTTTCTGATTTTTCACGTTGAAAAAGCAGAAAAACGTTTTATAAAAATCTAAGTTACACAAAATTATATTATATTTATTTTATCTATTTCCAAAAAGCTTTTGTTATTTAGTTTGTGTTGATACGAGAGAATGCCACAAGAATCTAGGCACCTAGGTCTAGTAATCTAGTCTAGTATCGCGAGCTAGCACTATTGCATGTTACAAATGACTAGGCACTAGTTTGTCTAGTCTATCGATTCTAGATTCGTTTGCAAATGTACCTTTTTTCTTACAAAAAAAGTGGTTCAGTAATTCTTAGTACTGTGGTTTTGTTTTCTTAGAACTGGCTTTCAGTTATTTTGATTATTAACTAGTTGATGTTCGCGGTTTCGCCCGCGTGATAGTAAAAAAAACATCTCAAAGGAACATACTGTGACATGTGTCCTCCTATAGTGTTCTACTGCACATAAGATAATATCTACTATTCATCCTTGGAGTATAGCAATTCTAGGACACAGAATTTGGTACAGTCTACCTATGTACCAAATTCTCTCAAAGTTGCTGCACAAAATTGACATCCAGCTTGTTGACGGTTATAGTTATCAAATATAATCTTCCCGCTCTGTGTGGAGCGAGAAGAGAGTGTTAAAATTTAACTAACTAAAACTTAATCGTATTTTTTCAATAATAATGACCCTTTACGTTGAAATACTTCTATGATTTCCTTGAACAAAGCCTTAGAACTGGCAGGCACCAATATCTTAATGTGTTTTCCGTGGCATAGAGAATGATACTCATGGTCACCGATCCACTGTCCAACCTCAGCCAGTGTTGCTTAACTTTGATAATGTCGTTTATTGATAAAACATCTATTTTAAATATCTGTTACTTATTAATTGTGGAAACCTACCACAGTGTTGTCTTTTTAACCCTAAGGTTGACTGGTAGAGAATGCCCTGATGCATTAAGTCCGCCTATGTACCACCACCGTACATGAAGTTTAAATAAATAAATAAGTAATGAATCTGGTCTGTCGTCACACGGAAATAAAGCCTCAAATACTGATGCCCATATTAAATGCTATGACGTATATCCATTACGGCAAATGACGTAGTATAGGTGATATGCCAAACCTGATTAGGAAATTATTAAATATGTATTTTTGAGCTTTCATTTGTGGTTAATAACGAATATGGTAATAGGGAAGAGCAAAGGTACCGTGTTAGATAAAACATTAAAGTTATTTTTAGTACTTAAAATAGTTTCCGTATAATAATTCCGTGTAGTTTTTTTTTTAGGTGTGAAATCATGTAATATCCTCTTTCACTATATGACGGTGTGAAAGGGCGTATCAGAATTGTTTTTTTTTAATATATATTACACTAGCTTTACCCCGCAGCTTCACCTGCGTACATACAATATAACCTATGTTACTCAGGAATATAGCAGCTTTCTATTGGTGTAAAAATTTTAGCAATCGGACCAGTACTTTCACAGATTACCTCATACAAACAAAAAAACAAACTTTACCTCTTTATTATATTAGTATAGATAAACCAATGCTTGGCTGCAATCTTACCTGATGGTAAGCAGTGATGCAGTCGTTAATGGTGAGGCGCACTAGTTTATTAAGACTTCTACTGACTAAACCCACACCTGTGTTCATTTAGTTACCCTTTGCGTTTTAGAATCACGGGTTTTCTCTTTCGGAAGTCAACCAATGGCCCCAGTAGGCTTCGGCCTTGAGCTTTATTTGGCCTTAGGCCATATTTTTGAGGCACGCGTGAAACACTATCTTTGTGCGCGAGTCCGACTCGCACTTGGCTTTTACGAACATGTCTTTGAGGCGCGCGTGGAACAATTTCGTGCGCGAATTCGAGCCGCACTTGGCTCGTTTTTACATCTTAGCACTCAATTGACTTAACCGATTTAAATGAAATTTGGCACAAGAGTAGACCATGTCCTGAATTAGAACATCAGATACTTTTTATCTTGGTAGTATATTCCTTTAGAACGAATTTCTATTTTCACGAGAGCGAAGTCGCTGGCAACAGATAGTTGCTTCATAAGTAATCATAGTCGTTGATAAGAGTCTGCAATACGACTCCTCGACTAAGACACTGATGCTAAGAAACATTTCTATCCCATACAACGGTGTTTTATTAACAATAACTTATAAATAATTGTTTACACACATAATTCCGGTTTGTCCGTCCGTTTTATAGATAATAATGAGGCGTCTAAGAACTGGAGTAATAAGAGACAAAGCTGGGTGGTCTAACATGTATTATTTCACAAAACTCGATACTAAGTTATTACCTACAGCATTGTTTTATTATAAAGGAGTGTTTTTAGTTGAATTTAATGACCAAGGAAAGACATTCTTCTTCTTCTTATTCATCCTGCTCTTGTCTCATTACCATCATCATCCACCTAGCCTTTTCCCTACTATATTGGGGTCGGCTTCCAGTCAAGCCGGATTTAGCTGAATACCAGTATTTTACGAGGAGCGGCTGCCTACCAGACCTTCACAACCCATTAACTGGGGTAACACGGTACTTCATGGCAAGACTGGAGTCAGATTGACTGGCTTCTGGTTATCCGTAACGACTGCCAAAGATTTTTCGTTGCCTTTGGTATGGTCATGTAAAGAGGAGGGATGAAACGCATGTTACTAACAGAGCTAGGAGTATAAATGTGGATGGATGGAGTGAGAGAGAGAGGTCAAAGAAAAGAAGGATGGATTGAGTGAAGAGTGATATGAAAGAAAAGGGAGTTAGTGATAGCGTGACGGTTGATAGGACAGAATTAAAGAAAACAATCATAGGTAAGAAGATAGTGATAGTTGTGTAGACACACTTTATAGTTTTTTCTTTGAAAAATCACACTGTCAGTTCGATTATATCGTTGATGAATTATACCTAAATGAGTGATAAATAGATAATTATTAAAAAACAGATAAAAATCTGGTTCATAATACAAGAGTTTGACTGATAATATTGTACTACTATGATATGGAAGTTACAGAAAAATATACCTACTATATTTCTAGGGCTTGTCGTTATGTGAAAAGGAATAAGGGAGAACTTCCCTTTTCGACAAAGTAGGTTAGATAGAGATGATCTACCTAATCATTTTTTTGAATAGTGAAATGGTAATGGAAGCTGCATACTTTCATAGAAGAAGTATTTTCGTGTGCCGCTATAATAATAAATACTAAGAACTGAATAAAATAAATAATTAACTGGGACTCTCATACAACAAACGCGATTTTTTTGCTGTTTTTTGCTACGGACGTTATGGAATTCTTTATGCGCGAGTCCGACTCGCACTTGACCGATTATTTCTATTACCACGTCAGTTTCAGTTTCAGTTACAGATAAAATTTCATGAGAAGCCGAACATTTCGTCTCGTAAGCAAATCGTGTATTGAACGGTCACAAAAAAAAAACTTTTTAAATGCTTATTTAGTAGGTCATATATTTTTATCATATTAAAAACAAAACTATATACTTTGAATTCCGTAATTTCGATTAATCAAAGACCTGTCTTCCTGCCCACCCTCCTTTACACAGCACAAATCTATTTAGGCGACATTATAAAAAATACAGAACATGTTAGCATAGGCTATCTAGGTAGAGCTGTATGCCCGTCTTATCTAGGTTCAATGCTCACCAAAAGATAAAAAAATATACCAGTGACTGTTTCCTTTATGTAATACATATACACGTTAGATTGTGTCGGACGCTAGGTTAAGCGACGGTAGTTGAGGACTGGATTTTGATGGGAGGCTTTTTAGAGAATTGTTTTTGCGTATAATTTAACCGATTTAAAAGAATTTTGAATGGAAATTGAAAAATGTACGTATAATATTAAACAATGTGATATTTTACATGGCAAATTACTATAGTTCTTTGGCCACATAGTCAGAAAAATGGCTACAATCTCATACAGCTCATCATAATTGGCATGGTTGATGGCAAACGACTAAGAGGCCGATGCACAAAAAGATGGATAGCTCAGGTCCGCTCCACACTGGACACGGATACCCAATTGAATATCGCACTTCAAGTCGTCAAGAACCGACCAGGAACTACACGACTATTGAAAGGTCTCCGGTTCCAACTAAGCGTTTCGCATCGTCATATATACCGCGTACATCAAAGGGCTCAAACAATTTGTTTGCAGCGGTCTTCCCGTCTGATTAAAATTTGGGTGTCTTTAAGGCTAGAGTGAATAAAAAAGTGCCTCATCATCAACGATTGCATCACTGCTTGCCATCAGATGGGATCGCAGTCCAGCCAAAGATTTAAAAAAAAAAAAAAAAGTTCTTCAATAAACTCAAGGAAGAGAGAGAACTTGAGTTAGAATCTCGAATTACTCCATCTCGTTTTCAGCGTAACCTCTTGCCCTCAGTAACTCACAACTAGTTTATTTTACACAAACAATTTCAGCCAAAAAGGTACGAACAATTCATAGTCAGTGGAGCGGTGACAAGGCCCTTCCAGCACCGGTGACGGGTGACGCAGATATTAACCCTTGAACGGTGCTGTAGTAACCAGACGTCCGGATAAAGTCGGACACAGGGCGCTTGTGCACTACACGGCATTTTACTGTCCGGCAGTCAGATTTACATCAACTTTAATTCATGAATCCCCAACCGGTCCTATGAGACCGCGCTGTTATTGTTTTACTATTGTGTCTCGTTCCGCGGGTATGTGATAGGTTAATTGAGAATTCATTGACAAGTGTAAGAAATCGGACTGCCGGACAGTAAAATTCCGAGTAGTGCACAAGCGCCCACAGTCAGGATTTTTGGTTGTGTCCGGTCAAATTAGGCGGTGCACGGCCTGTCCGGCTTTGATTAGTCTATTTAAATTTGACCAGTTTTATAGATTTGTCTTGTATTCTTGCAATTGCAAGCGTTTGCAGACCAGCAATGACTTGTTATTTCATTAGAATGTAAAAAGCAAAATTTCCGGAATAGCATTGAAAAAAAATGTCGGCTTTTTTACTCAAATGTCCGGCTAAACTTTTTTTTGTCATTTATACAAAAGAATACAGGGGCATCTTAAATAGCAACCAAAAACCACTAAGGTTTAAACTTGTGCTATCATGAGTCAATCTTAATATTGAAAACTACGAGTAGTTATACAAATTATTTTTTTGCAAATGCGTACGTTATTGTCGATAAAATCTTTAGTGATTGAGTTTAGTTTGGTTTGTCCGGCTTTTCGTTGAAGATCTGGCTACACTAGGTGGGTGCCTACGTAGCTAGGCAGTTCGAGGCTACCTGTGGCTTCAATCTAGACGGACTGAGTGGCGTAGTGGGGCGTCTGTCGCCGCTGGGGTGTTAGGCAACGTGGACCTTTTGCTGTTAATGAAGTAGTATTAGAAAGAGTTTTTAGAGATGATTTATGAGTTTTAAATTTCACGTTTCACGAAGTTTGTTAGTCAATAAACAGAATAATATAAATAATTATTATGTAATTTTTTGTTTACTAAAACATAGCCTATTTAGAGCTCATTTATTCTAATTGAAACACGTATTAAAAACAAACAAAATATGATGTTTTTGTTCTGTTTTATTTTTTAAAAATTACGTAACCTTACATACCAATTTTTTTAGGTGAAATTGTGCAATGGTGGGATAAATTTCCCACTATAAAGCGGAGGGTGTGTCAGACTTTTACTGACTAAAACTCACTCCTATGTTCCTTTACTGCCTTGCATTCCAAGACCCATAGTTTTTCTGTCAGTAGCGAATCCATAGCCTTCGCCCGTGTCCATTGGCTTTGACCCTGTTGGGCCTTTATGGTTTTAGCAATTTTTTCTTGAAACACGTTCACATCAAAACCGTCTAAAAAATATAGTAATTATAATAAAACGAATAGCCCACGAGTAGATGTTGGCTATAACAAACTGAGCTCGAGTTTCTGGCCATCGTTGTCTAAACTACAGTCGCCGCAATGTAAATATTATCGCGCGGAGACGAAAATCATAGGATACCGCCATTTTATTAGCTATCACCTTTTAAAATCATAACTAAATTTGACTGAATTGAAGAACTGGAATTTTAACGATTTGGGAATGGTTTTTTTTTGTTTAAATATCGTAGTATATGTCGAAGTACTTGTTGCCCCAGTTAATGGGTTGTGGAGGTCTGGTAGGTAGCCGCTCCTCGTAAAATACTGGTATTCAGCTAAATCCGGCTTGATTGGAAGCCGACCCCAATGTAGTTGGGAAAAGGCTAGGCGGAAATATCGTAGTAGGTATATGCTGAGGTAGAAGCCTTTTTGAACTTGCACAGATTTTTGATCCGTTCTTTTAGTTTTTTTTTAGTTATTACTTTTTTAATGTATTTCGGTGTTAATAAGTTATAGGTGTGTGTGAGTTCGAAATAAATATTTTACTTTTTTTTCTTTCTTTGCTGTTGAAAATAGCAGTTTAATATGCAATTATCTACATGTTAAATTATGAAAATATTAAAAAAAAACTAGTTTCTGTGCAAGCAGCTTGGTCGCATTTTTTTTAATTAAAATTGGATCTGTTTTGACAAATTTCCTGGAGTAAAAATTTCTTCATAGTTATTATGTTATTATTTACAAACAGAAAAAAATGCGTAATACTTATTTTGTTTTGTATTATTAGAACGACATATTCTTAATAAATACATTAAATTAACTCCAGGGTCTTTGCAAATGACTATTACTAATACTAAAATACCAAGCGACACAAACAATAATTTGCTATTTTTAGTATTATGTATTTTCCTAGACCTATCCTTGTTTGCCAAACTAGAGGGAATTAATGGCTCGAATGATAAACACTTCGAAATACTCTAATATAGGTATTATGAGTACGAATATCCTTAATGGTTCTAGCATACTAATATTAGTGTTATTCTATTTACCTAAATAATAATTCCAATGCAATAAGTCTATACCTAATTTTACCTGTAAATAAATGAAGTAGACATATTTGCAAAAGGGTGACGAAATAAACTGCGTCAGACTAGTCGACAACTAAATGACTTCAATTCAAGACCTTTATATAACTAAAATCATATTTCTATAAATGCATTAACGGAAAATTATTAAATTAAATATTACAAAATTTATAACTGGATTGTACCTCACGACTCATGGTATCCTATTGTAGGGACCAGAGATAAATTGATTTTTTTTTAGTGTCTCTTACTATGTACCTGCTGTCTAAGATTACTTATAAAATAACCTAACTAAACTAAGATTCAAAAAAAATAAAAAATTCTTTTAGAAGAATTACCATTTGAAAAAGAATGGTTTCTTTTTAACTCTTTACCTGACACATTACATTGTATTGTGTCTACAAAAAACATTACCATTTATATAAGCAAAATTAGTTGATTAACTCCGAAACCGACTTAAACTATGCAAGTAAACTCGTATGTTTACTATTCACTGAAAATAGTAGCCAGTAACATTCAACGATTGTGTAGCTTCCTATCAGGAAAATAATTTACATGATCATACCGAATTGCCTAAAGATTTCCTAAAACCATACTGAAGGATCTACCAGGTTCAAAAAGGTACCATAATTCAATCTTGGCTTAAAAGATGTTACAATTTTGCAATTTTTGATTGAAAACGATCAAGTTTATAATAAAAAAAGATTGCATCAATATAAGCATAAAGCATAGTGTTGGATACTAGAGCTAAAAAAATCGAAGACATGTGACATCTACCGAACACCGTTCCGCAGTGGGCCTACGTGGTTGACTTTACAGGAAGAAAGCAATATTATCGATTAGCAATATGAGTAGAACTGATATTTGTCTCATAAAAATGCACAGTTCTTGCGGGAGAGATCACCGGATCAAAGTTACTGGCAAAAAGTTATTTACTTAGACATAACTTAACCGGGAAATAGTAAAATTAAATTAATTTACACCACTATTTTTTTTATCGACTTTCCCCGAATGTAGTGTTTTGGTATACCTACTGTTTTATTTTAGATATAATTTCTACTTATGTTAAAATTTTGTTCTCAAATAAATTATGCACTTATAACTAAATAAAATCTGACTCGATTGCTCCTAAAAAAGGACAAAGCACAAATAAAATTCTAAACAACAAACATAAACAAAACCACCAATTAAAAACTACACAATATAGCGTTAAAACTATCCTTATTGACAGACATATGACTAAGTTATATATTACTACTAGTGTTGTTTCACTAGCCCATTATCTAGCTAGACGCTATTGACCTTCCGAAGGACAAGGCTGAGTTTGTTTACGCATTCGTACCTAAATCTGTGTCTCGGGTTGTACTTAGTGGACTAGATTGAGTACTTGAGGACTGGAGAAATGATTATCTTTGTTTTTATCGTTTATTTTTTGTTTGTGTGTGTGTACTGAAATTAGTTCGGTAGTCAACTCAATTTCTAGTACGGGAGAAGTCATTAGATGATTTCTTACTTCATAAAAAAAAGAAATACTCCTGGAAGAAAAGTATACATGCTACAAGATATGGTCTACCGTCATGGCCACAAGGGTGTGCCAAATTTTGTATCAAACAGTTCAGCCGTTTGTGTGTGAAGGCGTAACAAACATACACACACACACATAGAACTTAGAATTTATAATGTTAATGTGATTTAAGTTGAATTTAAAAAATATGTCTTGTTTTATTATCCAGATTAAAAAAAAAACTACAACGGCTTGCAAAAATTATCGGAAAATATTAAAGTTACTTTTTTTTTAAATAAAAAATCTAATTTCAGACTTTGGTTTAACGTTGTCCTTTATTTTATCGGCCTTTTGACTTCAGATACTTCCTGTTTCAGATAAAAGATCTTTCAGTTTCAGAAAGTTTTTAAAAACAATACAGATCTGACCGCCACAAGAGAATTCTCAGCGAGAATACTTTTTACTAATAGGGCTTTATCCTCTTAATTCTTCTAAGTATATTTGCGTGGTAGTTAGCATAATATTTTGTTTCTAACTTTGGACTTGATTTGAAGATAATTCTTTTAAGGCTTCTATATTTTTTTTAATACAAGGACTTTATCGTAATCGGAGTAGGGATTATTTATTTGATCATTACTATCAGATATCGTATTTTTTGCTGCTTTTAAAAGTTTTAATGTTTTGGTCTCAATGACATAATTTTTGTAAAGAAAATAACCTGGAAGATATCCCGTAAGTGACAATTTAAATTATGAAACAAACCGTGATAGCCTAAAACAGTGTTTAACCTTCTTGGTAGTTGTTATATTTTTAAGCCCAAAGGGTTGAAACTATCAGATTGTAGAGTTTGCATGGAAAAGGAGTATTTTTTTGGATGAATAATTTAATTTCGACGTTTTGGTTACTAACCTAATTAAAATGTTATTTAAGTATTTACAAAATATGTCCGTATTTTTGTGGTCTATGTTGCGTTTCGATATGCAATAGGAAAATAGTTTTAAATATTTATGGTAATTTTAATTACACATTGATATTAAATTTTAGACAAATAGATGCTAAATTTAGTGTAGAGTGCATTATATTGTTCTATTTGTTTAATTGAAAATTATAATACGTATTCTTTAACAATTATTTAATTTGTACTTCAATATACATTATTTACATTATTAGCCGACTTTTACAATTAAAATAATATAGTTTATGTCATTAGTAAATACAGAATTGTACTGGTGAAAGATTTAAAAAAATCGGTTCAGTAACTTTTGTGTTTATTCATTAGAAATAAAAATACAAATTTTTCCTTTCCTTCCTTTCCTTTATAATATGAGTATAACTAAGTAGGAAAGTCTGTATGTTAACTAATCAATCAAATTTCAACGGTACTACGGGGATTTGAATATAAGGAACACGGTTATACCATTGCTTGGGGTTACTATTTCAAACATAGTATAGTTTCCTTCCACGAAACCATTGCAAAAACTAGTACCCAAATGTTACAAATAACTTAGGTAACTTAAAGCTTAAAGCAGCATTATTTATTGTTTTAAATAGCATTATAGCAAATGCATTTGCTGAGTTAGGCACTTTTTTGGCATAGATTTTAATTTTTGTTTCCATTATTTCTCATTTTCAACGATTGTTTGAGGCAATAATAAACGTTTTTATTTCTTTATTAAAGATTAAATTTCCAAAAAAAACTCTTCTAATGTTCGTTAAGTCATAATAGGAAGCCTTGTATAATTTTTTACGCTCCTAGTCCCAGTAGTTTTGAGTATACGTTGATAGAGTGCGTCTAATGAAAGCGCGACCTGGAGTTTTTTTTTTAAATTTAATTGGCAACATTATTCGGCCGCAATTGTAGGAAATAAAAAAAATTGTGAAGTGTCAAGACATGATTCTCCTACTAGTTAGTAATACCACATACAACATTTTTGGATTTAACCTCTTTTTCTCAGGTCGCGCTTTCATTAGACGGACTATAATGTCAGTCAGTCAGTTTGTCCTTTTACATACAGTGTAGATTATCGCAACGTCTTCAAGTTCAGCGATAATCTTCTAAAACTCATTCATTCAGTTTTTTATCTACATACCTACCTATCTAGGCACACGTGCAAAATTATGGACACAATCGGTTTGGCATATGGGTCAGTAAATATTGTCAACATTTTGTAGCAAAATAAAGAGATATAGACGTGTGAGGTACGCTGTTGACATGTTCATGGGAAAGCCTATTTTTAGGCGGCGGGTGCTTACGGGTTAATTGTTTAATTATTCTGCTGTTTTAGCCATAAAAAGTACCTATATATATTAATATTAGACTCTAAAGTGGCCATTTTTTTTAAACTAGGGAAAGTGTCTTATGACTTCTCCAACTCTAGGGTGGAAAGAGAGGGTGTGTCAGACTTTTACTAACTAAACCACACCTATGCTTCTTCAGTTGCCCTTCGCTAATATACCTACTGGAGAACTAATATACTGTATAAAAAAGAAAAACAATAGAGATTTTTAATTCCAAATTGACTACTAATACGAAGCTAAGTTTACACAATTTAGGCCACAATAATGTATTTTTTTTTATTTAAAGCCCAAACACACTTTTTCTTCCTTTCTTTTCTTGAATCAAGAAAAATTTACTTATTCTAAAAACGGCAACTGTAGAATTCCCTATCTATAGAGTTTTAACTCCGAAACATGGTCGTCTCTATTTCAATATTATTTTGTCAATTGTAATTTATTTAACTAGGTATGTTAAACAAATTACTAGGTTAAAATTATTTCATTAACACCTAATTGTATAACATAATAATGATAATATCATAGTTGGTGTAACTTTATAGAAATTGAAACAGTATATTTTTAATATTATACAAAACTATTATTATGTTGAATTTTAGTTAACCATTAAAATGCTTTTTAACATTAAGTTAACTTATGTATATATAACAACCTAACAACCACAGTTTATCTAATTATTTTTTTTAAAGACAATTGCGAATCACACCTTAGCATAAATATAATTTAAACTATTTAATTACTGTAATATATTTTTTTCTTTTCATATATTCTTAAATTATTATCTAAACAAATGTATCAAACCTTTAGTATTAGAAAACACCGGTTTTGTTTTTAATAAATGACAATTTTATTGACTTTAAAGCCTGGTTCAAGTAAAACAGTATTAATTTCAGATTATGAAACAAAGCTCAAAAGTTTCGTGAAACCATTTTGTCAACGAGCAATCTTACCTCTAAATTACTTTTTTTTAAGTTATATAAACTAGTGCTTGACTGCAATCCCACTTGATGGTAAGCAGTGATGCAATCGTAGATGGCGAGGTACACTAGTTTATTAAGAGCCTATTCGCTCTAGCCTTGAAGACACCAAAATTATAATTGGAATTATCTCTAACTTTTTAAAATAAAACAAAAGATGAACGAATAAATTTCAAAACTAGTTTTTTAATGCCTCTCTCTGAATTTCGCGGGAAAACGTTGACAGTTGTAAGCACGTGGCTACAACTGTCCGTCGCGTTTGTCCAATACTAGACACTATTTATTTTTAAATTAACTTTTGCTAGCGGCTTTGGTTACTTTAAAATGACAAGAAAACATACTCCCTGGATAAAAACTATCCTATCTCCTAAATCAGGATATAATCTAACCTTGCGCTAAGTTTCATCCAAATCCATTCAGCCGCTAAGACGTGAAGAGGTTATTATAGGAAATGTATAAGAAATAAACAACATGCTTTAACTACAGTTGGACTTAATATAGTTAATATAAATTACGCTTGTATAAACCTTAGTTAATAATTAAAATAAGGTAAAACTTTTTATAAAGATGTAGTTAAAAGATTTTAGTGGCATAGAGAATAATTTTTGGCTAATATAGAATTCATAAAATAGTTAAAGAAGTTTTAACTTTTTCAGTAAGAAAAACCAACTAAAATTATAAATATAGGTCTTTAACTTTAAACTATAATAATTTTAGTGAATATTTGATATTTAACCCTATATCTCCCGGTGACATAAGCAGAGTTATTTAGTAATAACTTCTATGTAATAGGTGTATTTGTAATTCAAATCAAGACTCACAAGTTTTCAGTGCAAAATATAGCAATAATTATTGCTAATTGACAAATGACTAATGCATTATCGAGTTAGTCTGTATTAGGACTATTTTTAAATGCACTCAAGTTGAATGCACTTTGTATATAGGTAAATACATATTGCATTGCAGTTTGTGAAAGATAAAGAAAAAATGTTTATTTTATAGCATAAAAAGAGTGTGATTTATGTGAGTGGAAGTAGATTTAGAATTGTGTTGTTATAAAGTTATAGTAAATAAGAGTTTTTAAGTTTTGGAAGCTTTTATTCAAGTTTTGGTTGTTGTATTTTGATTTTGAATAAGTTTTTCGTGTTATTGTGTTTAGTAAATTGTTTGAGTCTTATTTAGAAAGTTAGACATAGAAATGTTGTTTCCTAATTTAGTAACTGTTGATTTTGTAAAAAAAACCTATATACTGCAGCTGAAATATGATAAAAACTTTTTATAATTGATCTAAGTTATCTAATTTTAAGTTACGCCACAGATTACAGATTGGAATGTTAATATTTTAATAAAACTGGGTGCGACTATAAATCGTCTATCATCAACATTATAAAACATATCAAGTCTAATCTAATTAAGCGATTACTTAGTTCGACGTCACTTTCAAATTATTATCATCCTTTAATCAATCATTTTTAATTTTAAAATAGTCAAAATCGCTTCGACTTAATTAAAATATTAACTTAAAACTTCTTCACTCACTGAAAATTCGTACCTACAATAAAAGTATTTTGTATCTCAAAATAGTTTTCAGAAGTTAACGAAAGAATTTAACTTCGATATAATTGAAGGCGCAATTTATGAGATAAAAGAGTTTGTAACTAAAACGATAAATTAAAAATATGCGAAATGAAACATATTTTAAACACAAGAGCGCGTTGTTCCGAAATGAGGTTATCCGTATAAGTCTAACACATTTTTTTGTGCAAATAAATTTATCTCTATGCCACGACCTTGCTCCCAGCTATCGCCAAATTTTGCTAGTCCTAACGTCACGTTGATAACTAGGCAATCTAGAAAAACTCACCCGTTTTAATGTTAAATTATTGTAATAAATCCTCACAGCACAACACTTTGGTCACAGTTTATAGGTGTAAATAAAAAAGTAGTGTTTAGTTTAGTCCGATCATGATCCGCGGGTGCAGTGCGTGGAGTCGGCCGCGGCCGGGGTATGCATCGCCTGGTCGCCGGCGGTCGGGCGACTGGCGCGGCGCGCACGCACCATCCTCCCCGCGCCCCCCCGAAAAAATACAACCGCGAAAAATATGGCGGGATCCGACACGCAAAAACTGAAGGGGTGCGCTCCGCGTTCTCTCGCTGAGGTTGTATGCTAATCCATCGTGTGCTTCGCCCTTTTTTCCGGGGTGGGGGTGGGGGATGCAATTAAAAAGCCGCGCGTGCGTGGGGGCGCGATTAGAAAGGAGACGGCGGACGGAATGAGTCTGTCACCGTATTTTTTTTTTACTTTTTTCCTAGTCTGGCATTTTGTGTACGAATGCCTAGGTAGACTAAATCGATGGACTGCCTGACTAGACTATTGGACGAGTACTGCCGTAGGTAACTTAGATAAATGTATCGCGGCCTTATCTTAGGAATGAGATGATGCGCCATATTTTTTTTATAGTCAATGTTTTTTAATTGCATTTGTGTGTTAGAGATATTGTGTGCTGTCAATTTTGTCTAATTAATGTAGATTAATTAGTTTTTTATAATGATGTTTTCAAGTTTCTTGTACTGAGTAGATTAATTACTCATATAATGTGGGTTTTTCTGTGAATTCCTAGATAATATATGTCTAAGAATAAAAGCTTACACCAATTTTAAATATTTCCTTACTGATAACTCTGCATTTGAAGTTTTAACCTGAAAATTAACAACAGTCTTAAAAACTTACCTTATAGTCCTACCTAAAAACTTGATCAGGCGACGTCCTTTGCCTAAAAATACCTAGATTTCATAACTGAATGACTTTTTTTCTACAAAACTTTTTTATTTTCATCTCCACGCTTTCTACAACACACCCAGCAACAAAACTGCAAATTAATTACTATTTCTTGGTCCAACAATAGAGTAGACGTTTTGAAAACCTGCTCTACCTAATCTATGGTCGTTCTTGTATGGACAATGGTGTCGCGATCAGTGAAGGGGTGTTTTGCACGCTGCAGCTCTCGAGATGGTCTCGAGAGAGCTCATCTTGCAACGAAATGTGGGAACATGAGGGTCTTAGATGACCATCGTACAACAGCTTTGCAGTTTTATAATTATTATAACAGTTACCGTTAAGTGTATGGATTTTGGCAGTTATTTGGGGTTGTATTGAGAAGTAATGTTCGAGAATTGTAACTTATGGAAAGATTGATATTTAGAATAAAATGTTTTAGTCTATTATGGCGTAGTGATAGCAAAATTTTAGATGATTATGTTGTGGAATTATGTCTGTTACTATTTTTAGTTTTGAAGGTTTTGCTGTACGGTAGTATGAATTTTATTTGTACAGTTTGTGAGTTACAAGGTTTAGTTTATATTGTGTTTATACTTGTTTTAGTTACATTCAAATTAATAGTCTACAATTTGCTCATTATTAATTGAGTAAAAAATGTTTTTTTGTGGTGCCATTTTTTATTTAAGATATGTAGTCGGGAGTTTTTGTTTTAACTGTACATATGACATAGCTTTTTTCTCATAGCGTGTCACCCAGTTTTTTTAATATTTCAATGTGTTTGTGTCTGTGTATAGCGGATTTATCCTTGCTTTGGAAGAGTTATAGAGCTAACTTTTTTATTGAAATTAGCAACTAGAAGCTATAATATAATAAATTTAGAGCCACTTCCGTGTGGTAAACAGATATTAAAGCTACTGAGATTAGAAACATCGGTCTAGCTTTTCAAAATGTACTCTTTCTTACAATCTAACAATATATCTTCAATCTTCTTACGCAGGCCGGATAAGCTGTACTCCCAAGGCCCCTAGATACATTAAAATAGATAAAAACAAACATAACTCATAATATAATTTTTGGTGATAACAGAACACTGTCGTTGGTATGCAAAAATCGTGCTAGACCAATAGTTTTTGGCGACACACTTAGATAATTTGTTTTTGCGATAAGATATAATATTTGCGACAGTTCTAGTTTGAGCGAAAAGTTCTAGGTCAATGTATTACTAGCGGTTATCGAACTAGAAGTCATTGTTTTCAAGATTATTAATAAAACTATTAAATTACTATTAAGTCGCATTTTTTAGGAAATTAAATGTGAAAGTTAGTAAATTACGTTCAATTTTTTTTATTTAACGTAATTTTAATTAATGTTTTATGCCATTTTAAGTCGTTAACTATTTACAATCACCTTTTTGTTTTGTTAAAAAAATAAACAAACTAACAAACAAAATAAAACTCTAAATAAAAAATAACAGAACCAAAAAAAAAAATCAAAATCTAAATAAAAAATAACCCAACAAAAAAAAAAGTCGCACATAAAAAAGTACAAAAATCCGTTTTGCTCTATTAAAAGTCCGCGGGTTGACGACTCGTTACAAAATAACAATCGTAAGGTCAACGGAGGATGCAATTCTTTACCGATCTAATTATATATGCAAGATTTGTCTAACTCGAGGTCCGGCGTAGCTTGCAACCCAGCTAGGACCCTGCATCTACGGGTTAACATTTACATCATAATACGCACCATTCAGAGGGTTAAGCTAATTGTAAACATATTATAATCAGAACCTATTGACCATTCACATTTTTTAATATGCAAATCTTTAGACATAATAATTTTTTGGACGCAAAGATAAAATTATTGTAAAAAAGTTTTTTGTCAATTTTTAATTTCACTTCCGGATTTTTAAAGAATAAACTACGGAGATAATGTGAGAAAATTTAAAACACGGAGTTTTGTACTTTAAGCAATGAATAATGCAGTTAGTATTTAGTTACTTACCTTCTCTTTAGCTGCCGCTGCACGCACAAAAATTTGAGTCAACAGAAACAATCAACAAAGTTCAACAAAGTCACTATGTGAGACGCAAAGTCCGGTAACAGAACACGACGGACAAATAAACAAACTTAATGCGAATGTTGACAAAATATGCACCAAAAAAACTATTCGGCTAGCGGGATAGAACGCGAGTTAGTGTGAGTGGCGAGGAGCGAGCGAGCCGCCAGTCCGCCCGGCGAGCGACCGTCCACACACGTGAAAACTTTGCCCAAGTTCGACTGTAAACTTTCCCCGACACGCGTCCCAATAGTTCCGCGCCGCGCGCCCACAACAACTTCCGAAAAAAAAATTTTCTTCCTATTTTGACCGAACCCGTAATCCAAAAAAATTAATTGCGGCTTTAATTTCTAGCTTTTTTTGTAGACTAAAAGTTTTTTTTTCCGAGGCGTCCACCCGTCCGGTCGGGTCCGGCCGGTCTGCAATATTAACACGAGCCGCGTCCACCTTTTGTAATGAAACGTTCACACATGCTTCCGCATTACCGTCCCGATGCCATCAATAATGAAGCCGGGCGGGAAAAAACAAAACGGGGCACCTCTCCCGGCGAGGCGCCCGCCGACACTACAGCCTCCTCGTCAAAGATCAGAATTGCATATCTGGGTTGCGTTAATGAGCGGGGGAGGGGGCTCGTGGGGGGTCGAAAAAGTGGCACCGCTCGCGCGCGAATATAAATTCATCGCCAAAAAATCATTACGCGGGGGTGGTATTACGGGGCTTCGCTGCGCGGGTTCGTCCGTATAGTTTTTAAATCGGGCGCTCATTCGGCGCGGCGCCGCGGAGGGCGCAGGCCGACTGCACCGCGCCGCTCCCGCCCGCACTATGCCCAACTATCACGCATGCACTTCTTGCGCACAAGACGAACCGACTCGACCTACACACGTAACACTTACTAACTGAAAGAAAGCTCAGAACTCACAAAACTAATCTAGAAAAAAAATATATACTCGTAGATAAATACGCGAGAAATTAATGCGACGTAGCAAGAGATGAATTGATTTTTTTTTTCAAACGGAAAGAGAAATAAAGAGGTTTCACGTGTATGCAAATTCCTCTTTTCGACGACGATCGTAATCAATTTGTGCGTAGGAAGAAGCACTTCCGCACGCACACATACATACGCGGGCACGCACACACGCGCCCCTCAAATTAAATCTAATACAAAATTGCGTTTTATGTTGATGCTAGTGTAGATGTGTGTAGGGGAGCACAATGCGAACTCGCGGGTACAGTCAGCCTCAACGCGCTGATTAGAAAATTAAAAATTACATCATGAATATTATTTTTTATGATTATTAATTAGTAATTATGAACAATTCATATTAAATGATTAGGGAAATTAGATCTTGATTAACTTTACTTTTAATTAGGTACTCATTATGATATTACATAAAACTAATGTTTAGTTATTCTAAAGTAATATTTAAAGTTATATATAGTTTACTAGTAAAATATGAATATATCACACACGCGGTATTGGTGTGTCTAATCAAACAGGTGGCAATCCGACCGCCCACATCACGTCTACATGTTAGAAATAGTCGACAACACATGTATATACAGTTAGGTAAATAACAGAGTTAAAATTATTTATATAGAACATTTATCAACAAAAAATGGTAATACGACAACTCTCAACTCAAAAATAGAATAATTAGACGTTTTTTTTTGTTTAGAAAAATTAATTAAAAAGATCACTAATTTTCTTAAAAAGCTGAATAATATCAAATTATTGTCTTAAGAGAAATAATTAAAAAAAATAACGTTTTTTTAGCAGAAATAAGAACTGAGTTTTGTGACTACCCTCTTTTCAAATTTTAAAAGTAGTTCCCTTCCTTAGAAAAGGACCTCCTCTGGGATTACTCAGAAACTATTTTTTACTTCCTGATAGATTTAGATAGGCTCTGATTTGAATATTTAATTTCTAATTCCTGGAGGGGAGTCGCGAATACTCTGTTTGTTTATAAGGTTTGTTTTTGTAACTTATAAGGACAGTTGTTCCTGAAAACTATACAATTTTTGTTTTGCTAAAACTCTGTGGTTACTCTTTTATATATTTTCATTATATATAATATTACAATATTAATTAGCATGAGAAAATAGTGTAGATCTGTCGATATTGTACCCAAAATTACAATGAAACTAAAATTTAAAAAAATAAGGGTGATTTGAAGAAGATTCTTCTTCAAATCACCGTAATTTTTTTGTGCCCATTTATTATTTAATCGTTTGTCCTTTTCTTGTTGACCCAAACAAAACTTTCTCTGTTTGTAACATCTAACTTTCTAACTCCCGTTATTTGCAAACAAAAGAAACATCAAACTATCTGACTTAAAACTACCCTCCAAATTAACGAGCACTATCCAAATTAATAACCAAAAAAACGACACCTAATCAAAAGAGTAGCACAGAATCCCATTTTCCATCTTTCCAGCATCAGTTCAGCTCATTACGGAGCGGCCAACAATTCCTCATCCCGACTGTACTTTAAAACACACACAACTGTAATGTTAAAAATGAATTACCAACACATAGGCGCGCCTCCCTCCCCAGTATACTCATTTTCATTTCGATGTTTTTGGGTTTTTGCGCAGCCAGGGGTGGGAAGCACCCCCTTCGAACCCCCAACCCCCGCCCTATGAAAATAGGATATATTTTTATGTTTTATTTGCCCGGAAGCCTGTGCTTAGTTGCATGTTTATTAGAACTTTTTATTAGTAGAGACTGTACTGTTTTTGCGTTTTTCCGGGTTACTCGGTATCAGATGATTTGCGATGACAATACTATGGGTAGTAGTCACGGCATGTTTGTTTAGCCGTTACTGGTTTTATTTGTGGGTTTTCGTTGCAATGAACTAATATTTTTTGGGTCATCTTTAAATCGATGGGAAGGGATCCGGCGCTACGATGTACTACGTCGAACTATTTCGATTTCTTGAATTATTTTTTTGTTTTACGGTGTTCTGTATTGAGGCATACTACCGAGGTAAGAGAATATCCAAGGGAAATGAGTAATTAGTAAGCAAACTTATATAAATGAGTCTTCTTCTAACTGGCGTTAATCCCGTCCATTGCCAGGATCCGCCTTCCAAACTTATATAAATGAGGAATTAGTAAAAAAGAAAATATTATAATAAGTGAGATATCCCAATCAATGGTTAAAATAAATTCGCAAATCTAATAATTAGAAGAAGCTACTGAAACAATAAACCATATTCGATTTCATTAAACTTATTATGGTGTTCTTAAGAAGATACATTACCGAAAACCCTGCTAAGCGCAAAACTCGAGAGTGAATGAACCAGTTAGAATGAACTTTTTTAAAACTCTCTAAAGAAAATTCGGAAAGATTCTTATGAAGTGAAAATTGGAAGAAATGCACGGACACACTGCAAAAAACGCATTTTTTTAACTTAATTAAAGCTGTTCAAATTAGAGTTATATATATTTAAACAAAAAATGTCAAATATTTGTGTCAACTTTAATTTTTCCATAGATTTGACACTCCTTTTATCCTTCTTAGGATAATACGCTTGACTTTGATAGTGCTTCGGAAGAAAATAGTTGTAAGTATAAATAATTTCTCCACCGCAATTAAATAGGACTTATACACACTTACACACAGCTAATTATTAATTAATTATGTAATTTATTGTACACTTCATAATGTGGACAGCATAAAGGTTTGCAAAAACTAACAAAATCTATGTGAAAAATGGGCAGATTTATATTTTAGAGAACGAAATCTGTCAGGTGAGATGAATACATAAATTACAAATACAATCAAATTATATAATATACTAGCTGACCCGGAAAACATTGTTCTGCCATTATAAATTATCAAAGAAAAGAATGAGCGGTGGCGACCTATTCTACCTACCTATCAAATACCTGCAAAAATATTTATAATCGATCAAGCCATTTCTGAAGAGTTTGATAACATTAAACACTGTGACATGAGATTAGATATAATTTAATGTTTATATCCCCGACCGGTCCTATGAGACCGCGCTGTTATTGTTTTACTATTGTGTCTCGTTTCGCGGGTATGTGATAGATTAATAAATAAATAAAATACTCAAAAGCAATTGGTACTAACAGAAAATAAGAAAACAAATTAATCCTGCAAGTTTGAATATCAAATTAAACTAACACTCCCAAAAAACACTACAGATCAAAAAACTAAAAATGTTTTAGTCCAAACCAAATTTACACAAAACCACAGCACCTAAATCATCATTCGATCAAAAATCCAACACTTATCATCTCCTTCTATCATTCCACAACACATAAGCCTTCTAACTTGCATTACAGCTCTCAAATCCCACGACCGGTATTTAATTACTGGCTAATTAAAGATAAATGGGACGGTCCATGGCGGGATTAAATCACAATATTGGATAATTTAATCAACCATCAACACTGTGTTTAGTGAGGACATGTGGTAGACTACATTTATGAAAATGTAATGACTATTTTAGATAATAGTATAGTAAGAAGAATAGCCAAACTTAAGTGTCAGTGGACAGGGTATATTGCTCACAGAACAGATGGTCGATGGAACCGAAATATTCTGGAGTGAACTGAAGCTGTTTGAGAATGATTTAGAGGAAAAATGAGTCTTCAAGTTATGATTAAGTCTATGACCAGTGCGTATTCAAGTGATGATATATGGCACTGAAACGTGGTCGCTTTCAATGGGTCTCAAGTTCTCAACAGAAGGCTTAAAGTCACCCATCGTGAGATTGAATCAGGAAAAACATATCCGCAGGATAGTCAAGGCATAGCCTGAAGAATCGCCAAGACTAAGTGGCAGTGGGCAGGGCACATTGCTCGCAAAATAGATGGTTGTGGCGGCTGTAAGGTTTTGGAATGACGCCCGCACACCGGCTGAAGCAGCATTGGAATGCATCGCACAAGGTAGACTGGTGAGAGTCGAGGGACTACTAACTGAAGGGGCACAGGTGGATTTTAGCCCGTGAAAGTTTGAAACGCCCTCCCGCACTACGCTAGTGCGGAACATGTCATTGAAAGCCTTTCCACCTAAAAAACCCATATATCATATCCTGGAAAAACAAAAAAGGACACTGTATTCCCGGAGTGTGATTCAATAGGAAAATTTCCGAGTTTATGTAAGCAAAGCCGCTGGTAGAAGATATGGTGTTTATAGCGATGGAAGTCCTTAATCACTGGTGAAGTCACTCTCACTGTCACCGTCTCAGCCACGAATATCAGCTGTTTTAAGCTATGATAACACTATTACTCTTATAACTACTCATTCCGAGTGTATTTATTGTACTTCAGGGAACATTTATATAAAAAATATACTAATTCTTAATTAAACTTAACACAGCGATGTTAGACGTGTGACAGCTGTCAAGACTATAATTATAGACTGCATTCATTTTTTTTTGTTTTCGTCCAGAAGATCGAGAAATATTTTATTTCATATCACGATGCCAGCATGGCTAACTTCTTTATATGGTCATTCCATAATAAACCAAATATAAATGTAGTCCCGAACGAAGGAAAATAAGGAAACATAGGAGTGGGTTTTACTTAGTAAAAGTATGACACATCCTCCCGCTCTGCCCTAGAGTCACAGAATGCATTGCATGATTTCCCATATAAAAACCCTAATCTAGTTAATTTCCTTATAATTCAAATATCAATCGAAATACAGCCCTATTTTGATTAATTTTTAACGACTAAAAACATTTTCGTTATTATTTTTTAAGTTAAGTCTCTAGGTTTTTTTTCATAAATTGAATTTGAACAAACATTATTTTAGTTTAACTACTTAATACTTTTCGGAGTATTCAGTAGCATAAGTATCAAGACAGCTTTCAGCAGCTCAGCGAGCTTCACTGAGCTACAATAAAATTCTCAGCTCCATTTTTATCGATAACGCGCTTTTTTCAAAGATTCCACATATTGTCTAGTAGTGTACTAATTAGGAATAAGTTCGCGAATACTTTAAGCAATCATTGAACTTCACTTGATAAAACTATTACAAAAACTCTTCGTCAATGGTGAAAACCATACCATGGAAAAACATAGGAAGTACAAACTTGCGTTTTGTTTATAGTCCTAAAAGATATACCACACATTTAATTCAACATTCCATATTCTTCATTTTTACGTGTCTTGTAGACACGTAAAAAAAAATTACTCATTCACAAAAATCGATCATTATGTTCCCAAAACAAACAAACACACATATACATACATAAAAAAATCCTCTAAAACATTCTAAGCAACACAGGAGCCGGGATCAGAACCTCCCTACACCCGAAGAGAGGGCCGAAACAAAAATAAACTATGCTACGCGCAAGGGGTTATGGCGTAGCTCGCTACGTAGGCGCCTACGAGGCGTAGACGCTCTACGACTGCGATCGATGTACCAAGTGTGCATGACAGGGGTTGTAGCAGTCACTTGTGTTGGTCAGTAGGGGGTTGTTTTTACACGATGATTAATATGATCGAAATAAATACTTATATATCTATACTTTTTTACCACTGCTCTCGAAACGGTGAAGGAAAACATCGTGAGGAAACCGGCATGTCCTAGAACCATAAATTCGAAGACATGTGACATCCACTGGGCCCGCGTGGTGGATTATGGCCCAATCCCTCTCCTAGAAAGGAGGTCTGTGTCCCAACAGTGGGAACATTATAAGGCCGATAATGCTAATGCTATACTTTTAGTCAGTCATTCAGGTTAAATGCTTTGTCCTGACTGACTGACTGACGGATCAACGCACAGTCTAAACCGCAGATCGTAAGGGGCTAAAACTTGAAGGTATGTTCTTTGTATGACGTAATTATTCCATAAGAAAATTCAGATTTTCTAAAATTCAGTCCGTAAAGGAATGAAAGAGGGTCCAAAGTTTGAATAAATAAACCTACTTTAAAAAAATATGGTCGCCATCCCAGCAGATTGTAGATTAGTGTCTGAGTTGATCTATTGAGGAAAGAAACACACATCGATGATTCAAATATCGGGAAACTTAAGAGTTTTCCTAATTTTTGAAGTTGTATTAAAAAAACATCCTTTTAAAATGAGCTCAAAACAGTCATAATAAAAAATTGCTATTTTTTTGATTCGATACTTTACTTAGGGACCATCGACATATTTGTTTGGACCTATTCAGTCAGTGCAAGCATTTGTCATTATTCTTGAAGGTCAACTTAGGACTAGCAAGACTAAGAGCAGACTTACAGAGCAGGTAAAGTTGGTTGCAGTTTACGTATTCTCCACACGCAATTAGTACTTCCTTTCTGTATAAATTATAGCCTTTGTATTAGTCTAGGGTATAAACTACACACATCAACACGGTCTAGGGATATTTCATACTCAATTAAATAACTCGAAAAGTACTGGCCGCATTGGAATCTTTTATACACCGATTTGTTTGTAATTTAACTCAGACTAATTCCAAATTCAAATTTTTGAAAATTCTTTTGTTTCTGTGGCATAAAAATGTCTTGATGTGTAGGAGAGGGAATTTTCATTTGTGCTAAATTTAGAAAACAATACGAATTACGTTTAGTTACAGTTTTTTGTCATTTTTAAACGAAAGATAAAGTTAAAATTGAGGTATTGTAGCCATGCAACGCCAACATTTAACGAGGGTGGAGATGTTACGAGCTGTGGGAATGCTGGAAGCTGGGTCTGTTCAGCGTAATGTTGCTGAGGCCATAGGGACCCACCAAAATGTAATTTCAAGATTGTGGACACGCTATCGTGCCACAGGTGAAGTAGCGGAGAGGCACCGGGGGCCAAGTCGCATCACTACCCCCAGACAAGACCGATTTTTGCAAATTACTGCACGAGCTCAACCAAATGCAACGGCGACTCAATTGGTCCAAAGGCTGCGAGTGGAACACCAAGTGCTTGTGAGTGACCAAACTGTAAGAAGGCGACTGCATGAAAGCAATCTACGCTCTCGTAGACCACTCCGGGTCCCACCTTTACGGAGAGGCAATCGTGGACGACGATTAGAATGGGTTCGGAACCACGTGGACTGGGGCCGTGAGCAATGGTCCAATGTGCTGTTCACGGATGAATCCAGGTTCGGCTTCCATCCAGATTCACGAAGGACGCGTGTTTGGTGAGTTCCTGGACGATGGAGCCGTCTTCAGAACCCTCAGGAAGTTCACCCATACCAAGGAGGAACAATTATGGTTTGGGCAGGAATTTGTCTTGGAGGACGGACGGATCTCGTTTGGGTGCGGGGCAATATGACGGCAGAACGATACGTCCAACAGGTGCTGGGGCCCGTAATCTTGCTCCACAGAACACAAATAGGGCAAGATTTCCTGCTCATGCACGACAATGCCCGGGCACACACGGCGAGAACGGTAGCAGCTTGGTTACATACACACAATGTTAGGGCCTTAGACTGGCCTGCTCAATCGCCAGATCTAAATCCCATTGAGCATGCGTGGGATATGCTGCAAAGAAGAGCTCTGAAGGAAGTTCCTGAAAATCTGGCTACAGAAGATCAACTTTTTGCGCACCTCAGAAGGACATGGGACAATATTCCACAGCAAGACATTGACAACCTTGTTCTGAGCATGCCGAATCGTTGCCGATGTGTTATGAACATCATGGGCGCTTTCTCAGACTACTAACTTCAAGTTTATAAACACAAATTAAAAGATTTTTCTATTTTTTTCAGTTTTTACTCATAAATTAAAAGTTAATTCATTTACGGTTTCCGTCTATGCTTCACTTTTTTCCATAAAATCCTGAAATTTTAATCAAAGTACCTTAACCATTATTAAAAAATGGTGGAATATTAAATAACGTATCTTTTAAATACATACATGTCATATAAATAATTAACACATTGATAGTAATTCGCTTTTTTAAAAATATCCCTAGACCGTGTTGATGTGTTTATATTGGTACCAATTTCCATTTAAATCTGTTTAGCCGTTTGAGCATGAAGGACTAACAAACATACTCGTATTTCGTCTTTCTAATATTGGTGTGAACAAAAACTCCTATGTTTTTGTCACATCACATAATAAATGTCAATGAGGACTAAGGGTAAATAAATTGATCTTATTTCTATGGAAATCTCATCTAGAATACTTGTAAAAGAAGATTCCTAGAAGCAATCCTATGGGAAACGTTTTGATTAAGTATTTAGGAGTAATAGGAGTAATAAAATGACTTTTATTTGAAGCAATAGTTTTTTCAGTATGATTTAAATTTAACATACTAATTGAGTATTTTGCCGTATTCATGTTGGTACAATATTTTTTTAATTCTTTATTGTACACAAAAATGTAACAAACAACATAGTAACATAGATAACTCAGCAATGAGTTTTTTTTCCAGCAAACCTTTAAGTAATAGAAAGACAATATATTCGAGGGTAGGATACTATTATATCCCATCCTATAGTAAATACAATTATATTATACATAAGTTACTAAATATTTAGCCACGAGCTCCTCTATTAGGAGCTCGTGGCTAAATAATAACAGCCGCACAGGTCGATCTTCAAGGTTAAGCAACGCTTGCCTAGGTTGGTCTGTGGATGGGTGACCATCTTAACATAACGAGTTTCCTCCGTGCCTCGGAAAGCACGTTAAGCCGTTGGTCCCGGCTGTCATTTGGTGATCTTTGGCAGTCGTTACGGATAGTCAGAAGCCCGTAAAATCTGACTCCAGTCTTGCCATGAAGTACCGTGTTACCCCAGTTAATGGGTTGTGGAGGTCTGGTAGGCAGCCGCTCCTCATAAAATACTGGTATTCAGCTAAATCCGGCTTGACTGGAAGCCGACCCCAATATAGTTGGGAAAAGGCTAGGCAGATGATAAGTTACTAAATAATAAACAATACTAAATATGAGTTAGTTTTTCAGAAAACCGCATCCAAAATTATCCTAAAATGAACCAGTAATTAGCATTTCAAATATTGATATGAGGACGAGTGGAAGCGAGGTGGGAACATTTCTTTTTACGTGCGTTACCTAATGGCGATGACGTCATTTAAATTTTTGCATCTTTTTCTGTTTCTAGATAGTTTCCCTTTCCACTATATAGGGTAAGGTTTCTTATTGACTTTATTTTAAACGGATTTAAATCAATTCTTTCTTATTGTGATTTTGGGTAAAGTTACTTTTTGATTTCAAGTATAGTTAAGTACCGAATTGTATGTTTTGTTATGTTAGAAGTTTTTACACTAATTAATAAAGTAAAGTAAAGGAAAGAATATCAAAGTAAAATACTGGTAAAGTTTTGTTATACAAAAATTGATTAACTACTTGGCCTAGAGATAGTTATTTCGGGTTTGCTTGTCTTGTATTATTTTAGTTTACACGGTTGTGAACGCTCCTACGATACAGGAGTAATTCCTAGTGCAGAGCAACGTTTTTTAACAGAAAATACTAAGAACAAGAATTCTCAAAAAATAGAGTGAAAATTTAAATACGCCCCCTATGAAGTTACCATCTAATCTCACCCCAAACGAGCTACTCTCTGTGCTAGACAGTTTTGCAGAAAAAGAAGGCTTCGAAAGCCATGGGGTGAAACGGACAAGCAGGGGATCTATCATGGTAGCCTTTTAGCGTGCTTTTACTAATTTTGAAATACCTGGTTGTATCAGACACACTGTTGCACTTTGTTGCTTTTAAAGACAAATACAAAAGGCACTGTTTGATATTATCCCCTGAAAGATTTTGATGGCTGTCTATTGACTTATTGTAGCTCTATAGAGCGTTTAGTAATTGTCAGTTTGGTGTCATTTAAAAACCAAATGTTGTGCTGAAAAAATGCTCTGGTAACTTATTTATAGATATTCGGAATTAACATATCTATAGGAGAATCAGAGTTACCGAAATAGCCCGAAGTATCGTCAAACTTAATTCATGAATCCCCGACCGGTCTTATAGGACCGCGCTGTTATTGTCTTACTATTGTGTCTCGCTTCGCGGGTATTGATAGGTTAAGTGGTAGTAGTGGGCATTATTGGGGTCGAAAGGTTCTGGAGTGGCGACCACGCACCGAAAGACGCAGCATTCGAAAGCCTTCCATGAGGTGAACCGATGTCCTGGTGCGGATCGCGAGAATCCGATGGATACGAGACACACAGGACCGGTCGTTGTGGCGACGCGACGCTTGGGGGAGTGTTAAGTCTATGTGAGTCTAATAGTGGACTTTTGATACAATTCTAGTTATTGTATCCTGAACATCATTTAACTTATATTTTCTATTAAGGTCTACTCAGCCGGTTTTAGCAAATCTAACCTAAAGCACTTTAGAACAATTAGTTTAACTTCGGGATAATTAAGTTAAACCTGGGTCTAGAAATATACATAAGTAACTAACTTTAGGAGTTAAAGGGCGGGTTTTATGAATTGAGTATTTTGAGTTATCTACGTACAACTCAAACTATTTGCAGTTTTCTGATCTTTTTCTTATAATAATGCTACAAGAACTTGCTTCATGCCAAATATCAAGATTCTAGGTCCACGGATGTACCCTGTAGATTTGATTTCCTAGCATAAAATATCTTTAGGTTGCGTTCACTTAGAAGTATGATTTTTTTACTGCTTGGGGTAGCAGACTTGAGTAGTTGGTATTAATTTAAGCTTCATAACTCCACGCGTTTCTGAGAAAAAGGGTCTCGACAGATGGATAACAAAATGATTCTATTAAATGGGTTTTGTTTTTTGCCAATTGGGATTACGAAACTTTAAAAAAATAAAAATAATTGGATTTCTAAAAAAAATTGTTATTTGGATGATAAAAAAGCCATGTTAGCACGCAAATATTGGCATCAGAGACAGTTTAATTTAGAACTACTAAGATTTAACTGTAGATGAATGGAGAGGGAGAGGAATTTTAAAGAAAAGATGGATGGATTGTGTGAGGAGTGATATGAAAGACAAGGGAGTTAGTGATGATCCTACATATCATGGGAAAAGGTCAGGAAGATGATGACTAAGACTTAAGTATCACATATTATATATGAGACGCGGACAGAGTTCGCTGAAAAATTTGATAACCAACATAAGTAGCCCCGCCACACGCCCACAGCACACGTCCAACACCCACACAAAAGCGCATGTTTAACATTAATCAACTTGCGTCCAAGTACACACATCAGCCACCATTTTTGTACAAAAAAAGTTTCGCCCGAAAAACAGCCGTATTGGCGATAAAAAGAGATAAAACAACACGCACACATAGACAAAATGAAAAGTAGTCATTTTTGCACCAATGGGGTTATTACTGTAAAAACTACAGCAAATGAATTTATTATAGATCGTGTGGGGGTGGGCACGCCCCTGCCACCCCGATAACAATATAATTTTATTTTTAATACGCCGATAACATATAGCTATGTTGCGAAGCTGCGGCCGGGCTGGGAGTTCGACGCTGAGCGAGCCATCGGTTTTTTAAATGCACTAATAGCGAGTTATTATAGGGGATTTTGTTTCCTGATTATTGCGTCGATGGGAATTGTCAATTGGGAGTTGAGATGAGGCTTTGAACGCGAGAAGTAGGGTAATAAAAGTAGAAAAGCTAGGTGGGATGTTGGCTAGCTTAGTCTTAAGTGTTGTGCAGACTTAAGTTCAAGTCAAGTAAAGTAAAATTAAAATAATATTTAATAAATACTAGATGACCCAACCGACGTCATTCTGTAACCAGTAACTGGGTGTAGAGGTCAGGTCAGCTGTTTAGCTGCATCTAGTTAGATTGAAAGCCAACCCCAAGATAATAAGGAAAGGGCTGTGGTTTCGAATATAAAGAGTAACTTAATTAATACTTGTGATTTTTTTATCACATGCAAAATCATCCGATGATTTCCTACGTAAAAAAATATATCTGCAAGATTTTTTTAAAGAACACTGGTACAAACTAGTATAGTGTAGTCCTTAAAAGTTTGTCACCCCTTTCGCTCTATCCTAAGTGAAAGGAAATATTTGATGATTTCCCACCAAAATTAAAATAAAATATTTGGGAAAAGTGAGGAAAGATGATGACCATTTCAGGTGATGATTTCCTGTAGTGGTTGCTGTTAGGAGTGAGGGTTAAATAATAATTGGTGGTTTCCTCTGAATATGTTGAAGTTTCATGCAAGTTGAATATCTGGTTATGTATTAAAAATAAGGTGACTATAGTAATTACCTGACTTGATGACTGCCCAAGGACATCTGTAACAAAACATAACAAAATATAAGTATTTCAACATTAGTATAAAAATATAAATAAACTAAACTACGATACGACCACCCACCGCCGCCAATTGTTTGTACCTGTTTTGTAGTTTTAATTCCTTTTGTATGTATTAATGGTGTACTTACAATAAACCATACAATAAATAAATAAATAATAATACGAACTGAGAAAATAAATTATTGCTAGATATTTTATAGGTGAAATTAAATTATTTAAGTAAATAAAAAACTTAGAATGAGTATATTTTAAAAAACTATTTTTTTAAAGCTGACCCGATAGGCATTGTTCTGTCAAAAGACTGTCAAAGTCAATAGTTACATTGTAAAAAGAAAACTTGCCAAATCTATGGGTAAATAAAATAGCTTATAGTAAGGACTTACAGCTTACCCTAAGGCACCGTACTCACTTTGTCGTGACGACAATATAATCGTATAATTTTAAGCGTTCACATATAAGACGACACGATTAAATCATCATATATGATTTTTTTTCAGTGACAGTAGATAATGACAGTAGATACGGCTATAACGACAGACGTAAAACGATAAAAAAATGTCAGCTATATATTGTGTAGTTTGCTACTGACGCGCAAACGACAATTTTAACTGCATTGAAACGATACGATAGTCGCTAAATGATAAAAAACGATTGAAGACGGCTGAGGAGCTCGTGGCTAGATAATAACAGCCGCACAGGTCGATCTTCAAGGTTAAGCAATGCTTGCTAAGGTTGGTCTGTGGATGGGTGACCATCTTAACATACCGAGTTCTTTCCGTGCCTCGGAAAGCACGTTAAGCCGTAGGTCGTGGCTGTCATTTGTAGATCTTTAGCAGTCGTTACGGATAGTCAGAAGCCAATGAACCCCAATATAGTTGGGAAAAGGCTAGGTAGATGATGATGATAAAAAATTGACGACAAACAGTCGTTATAATGGGAACAGTTATAGCCAATAGTCGTCGACGATAAATTAATCGTTACGACACAGTGGGTACATTTGTCTTTATTACTTCAGTTTGTGAAGAAAGTTTAAGTTATGAAGAAAAATGTGCGATGCAATTTTTCCGATTTTCTTTTCATAAGAACCCTCCTGGGCGTTCCTTTTCATCGAAATCGGTCTAGTCATTCTCAGGGTATTCGCTTAGCAAAATGTTTAACGATCATTTTTATCTATATCTATTATCTACCTATATAATAAAAGGAAAACTGACTGCCTGACATACAATCGAAGAATAGAGAAGAAACCAATTAATTGAAGTAGTATGTAATTTTTTTTAGATAGGAAATCATCTAATGGCTTTCCCGCTCTTGGGCGGAGTGAGACAGACTTTTACTCACTAAAACCCATTCCTATTTTCCTTCTTTGTCTTGAGTTCAAAGGTCCCACTTTTCCCTTCAGAAGCGAACCCATAGCCTAAGTAGGTTTCGCCGCGACCCTGCTGGGCCCTTATAGTTTTATTGGCATCTCCTTAAGGCGCTTGGAACACTACGCGTCGTTGGCGACTTAGGCTCGGTCCGGACTGTTACCGGACATCCGGACGGCGGGCTACCCATTGCTCACCGTTCGCAAGCCCGCGTGAAGTAGTATGTGTACAAACTTTTTCTTATAACGACTTTTTTATTAATTTTTTCACATAATTATGTATTTTAAGAAATAGCAAATCATCATGATATCTAAAACAAAAAAAAAAACGTAGAACGCAGTTGATTTTTCCGAATTTTTTCTTGAATATATAACTATGCATCTGTTCAAACGATATTATTTAGTTACATCTATTAGAATATGTGATGAAACATCTGTTTCAACTTAGACAGAGTTTGTTTCAACACACGGAAACAATGGGACTGTATGTAAGTATGTGTACTCTATTTACTTAAACGTAATATGCGAGGCTGAAATTTAGACCAATCAAGGTTGAATAGGTAATGCTAGGAGGAAATATTGTTGATATATTTATGACATAAACATTATTTTTAATAAATTAAGTAATGGCTGACTTGTGTATTATATAATGACGCAAAAGTATAGGTATGCCACTTGATATTATATAATGACGTAAATATGTATGTCACTGGCTTAAGTTCAGGGAAAATATTGTGAGAACAACACAAACATACGTCGAGATAGTTCTAAAGAGTTACCTGGAATGCATATGAAAATTACAGGAATACAGGTTAGGTTTTCAGTCAGTAAAAGTCTGACACTCCCTCTTGCTGCACCCAGATGGGAAGTAGTATTTTTTTATGATAAAACAAGTACAGAAAAAGTTTGAACCTTTTATAAGTTAGAGCAGTAGTCAATAATCTATCTTTTTCATTATTATTGAAAGGCTCGCGTTTGACCACTACCTCAGTTGATGATAAGTGATAATATAGTCGACTATAGTAGCACGCTTGCCTAGAAATAACCTATTCACTCTCGACTTAAAGACCCCTTACTTCTACAGCAACAGTTGAAAAAGCAACCACAACTCCATATCGCTTACGCTTCTTTATTTTGCTCATACAATATTAAAATTGATGAAAACATCAGCAAAATAATAACTCAATCATCTCCGAATTCTTTATCAATTACAACAAATTATTTTTACAAAAAAAACCCTTAAAACCAAATCCGATTGCCACATTAGGGGGAAAAGTCATAACCCAATTTTGGGGCTAAAAACCTAGTAAATGGAATATACGAATGTCGTATGGAGACAATATGAAGACTCGGCGCCCAAAGTGGAATTTAAATATGTAAGGAATTAGGAGAGGGGTCGCCCCCCCTCCAGGGGGTCGGGAGAGGGAGAGGGGAGCGGGAGGTTTTTCAAAACTAGAAAGAGATGAACATCGTGCGTTAGTATCGCGATCCTGTGTTTGGAGGCACAGGGGATTGAGTTAGACGGATAGGTCTTGAGATATCGTTGTTGTTAGGAAGTGTTTAGTTATTGATAAATAAAAAGATAAAATGATGCACACTTAGGTAAAAGTATTTCTCTGTGTGCATCTTTCATCGAACCTTTTTTCAAAACTGCGTCTTCCGGTATGTGGGCGCCACTTTAGCCCATCTGTCAATGGGTAATGTTAGTTCTACTTCGGATATCTTTACGAACCAATGAGTAAGTTTTAACTTTATGTCGTTTGAGAAAAAGTAAATTGTTCTGAGTCATTACTAATAACTTCGTATCTACAACTTATCAGAAATAATTCATCCCCCAATAATTCCTCAACTGCACATCACTTGTGGATGGTAGATGGTGGCAAAACGAAATGGAAAACGCAGCGTTGGAAGGCCTCCCGCTAGGTGGACAGATAAACTAGCGAAGATCGCGGGAACCTGATGGATCCGAGACGCACATAACCGGTTGTTATGGCGTTACTTGGGGGAGGCCTATGTCAGCCAAAAGATGTCCACTGTTAGACATAGGCCTCCCCACCTGTGTCCAACAGAGGACAATGGACATCTTTCAGCTAAAATGATGATGATGAAAACGGAATAAAACATGAACTGGTACACCAACGCCAAGTTACAAGGGACAGAGACAGCCAGATAATGAACTTTCCTAAAAAATCCCACGTATCTCAAGACTAATCCTAACATACTCGCCTTCTCGCAACCCTCACGCACGCGCTGTAATGAGCGCGCGCGGGGGAGGGTAGTTAGACAATTTTACAACTGCGCCTCGCGCCGTTTTTTGGCGTACTCTCGTCGCTAGGTGTGTGCGCATAGATTATGTTTAGGAGAAGAGACGAATGTTGTAGAGAGGGTTTTATGCCTATATTTGTAGAGAGAGATGTGTAGTCTGAAGGAATTTCTACAAGGATCAAGAATATCTAATTAGACAGTTCCTAAGTAGTTAGGTGTTAGTAAGTGGTTAGGTGTAGCAGGCATTGTTCAATACTGATCAATTGAATTCTTTCCTGGGTATAGTACTTACACGTAAAGCATAAAAATACGTTATAGACGGAAAGTCATCCAAAGACTTCTCTCGCACTAGGTGGGGCGCAAAGGTCAGACTTTCATGAACTAAAATCATTCCTGTGTCTTTCAGTTTCCTTTTTCTTTCTAGGATCACTGGTTTCCTTTTCAGAAATTCTCTAACTGTGGCCTCGGCCCGACTGGGCCCTTCTGACAATTCTTTGAGACATTATACCCATAATGAATAATCGATAAATTATCAAAATCAAGTGTGTCATTAGTGATATAAAACCTTAAAAATAACCCAAACTCGTTAACAAAGTCTCACAGAATAATACAAGACATACCTAAACTCCCAACCACATCCCTCTCAGAGGACATATCCACCTAACTAAACCCGTCTCCTCTTCATCCCAAATCTTTGTCACCATCTGTAGGTGCGCACAAATTTGCATATGTCGAAATAATTTAGGGGGTAACTCCACACACTCGCACTCGCTAATGTAAGCCCGTATCGGCACCGGCGGAATAAGAAATTGCCGTAGATGCGACATTCCGCTAACATTTTTATGTTTATGTCCCTATTTTTATGTCCCTAAGTTGTAAAGGGATGTTAGAACTGTAGTAATCTTGTGAACGCAGAAAGGTAAAGTGGGCGTTATCTTTGAGTGGCTGGATGGTAAGGAATTTGGGTTTATTGTTGACTAGTTTATGTTAGCGTGTAAGTAGGATTCTCTATACAAACTTTGGATCCTCGTTTCATCCCCTGCTGGGGTAATTTTTGTGAAATCCTTTCTAATTCTTTGTAAATATTACAAAAGGAACCTCTGTTTAAAATTCCAGCGTTCTAGATCTAAAGGTTTGAGCTAGGTGTTAATGTGTCAGTCACTTTGCCTTATATGTTACACAGAAGTACCAGTACAGTTCATTCTCCTCTTTCTGTTATGAAAAAAGAGGACTTCTATTCTTGTTCGATGTTATTTAAGCGTTGTTAATTTTCTTACAAAATTGCAACTTCATTTAAAAGGATAATGGGCAAATTGTCCCAAGTGTTGTAGCACTTTGTGTGATATATCAATTTGTAGATATCGTTTAGAGGAACAAATTATTGTATGACCACGAAGCTGGATTCCGCGTCAGAAAAAACTTACAGGTGTTTAACGTTTCTTTTAATATTATTAAAAGTTAGCTTTATTTATGGTATTTCATAAGAGAGATAGAAGAACAGCTCTGCATATGACCTTTTTAGACCTGCAGAAAGCCTTCGACTGTATACCTTGGCAGTCCATGTGGTGGGCACTCTGCTTCAAGGGCGTTCCCGAGGCCTATATTGACAATATCAGATATATGTACCGCGATTCCATGTCCTCTATCCAGACCGCTGTTGGTGAATCCAATGTTTTCCCAATATCTGTTGGCGTTCACCAAGATTCAATTCTTAGCCCTTTCTTGTTTAATGTTGTGCTCGATGTAGTTATGACTAACATCCAAGATCATGATGTATGCCGATGACATCGCCCTCGTTAATCAGAACAAAGCCCATCTTGAGAGCAAAGTCAACATTTGGAAAGACACGCTGGAAAATGGCGGTCAGGGACTAAATGTGGCGAAAAACGAGTACATGTCCTGTGGCAGCACGGATTCAAACATTATCCGAATAGGTTCGGATTTGATCACAAAGTCCGATACGTTACGGTACCTTGGATCCGTGCTGCACAAGTCTGGCAACGTGGATGACAATGTCCAAGCTCGTAGAGGCATGATTTGGGCAAAATGGCGCGAGGTAACGGGCGTTCTATGTGACCGCAAAATGCCTCAGAAGCTCAAAGGGGAGATATATAAATGCATCATACGGCCTGTCCTCCTGTACGGTGGCGATTGTTGACCAGCATTAAGCAGACACACTCAGGAGCTTTGTGTCATGGAGAGAAGATGCTGAGGTGGATGAGCGGCGTAACCCGATCCGATCGCATACCCAACTCATTCATCTGGGTAGTCTTGGTGTTCGTGACGTGGGGGGAAAACTGCAAGAGTGTCGTCTGCGTTGGTATGGCCAGATCATGCACCGTCCTATTCAGTACGTTGGTCGGAGATGCATGAATATGATATGTCCTTGGGGCTAGGTTCCATGGTCGCCCTCGCAAGCGCTGGCTGGACGTCGTCAAGTCCGACAACAGAGCCAATGGCCTGACTGAAAAGGATGTCGAAGATCGGGTAAACTGGAGGAAAGTCAGCCGGAAGGCGGACTTAAGGCCAGGTGGAAGAAGATATATTAGTAAAAACCAACTTGACAGGTAGAAACGCTTTGCCACAGCTTTACTGTTCCTGTTTGACAGGTAATCGCACCATCTTAACTTGTGCATACATTATGAGTATTATTTGGTTCCTGAGATTTGTGAGGCACCAGGCTGACGATTTTCAATGCCCCGCAAGATTTTTGGATGATGTAATTCCGATTGATCGTAACGAATAAATAAGATAATCTATTTTGTAGGTTAATGTAAATTGTGAAAAGTGTGTGTAATTATGACAGATAATAAAATAATGGTTAATAAAAATGGTTTTCTCATTTTTTATCTTTTACCGTAATACATATAAAACACTAGCATAGCCATAAAGATGTAGGACAAACATCCTACGAAAAGCGGACGGTCTTTTTTAGCTTGTTTTCAAAAATATTTTTTCTTTACTTGGACATCACTTAGAGTAAAAAGAAGTGAATATATGTAATAAGGGGAACACGTACAACATTTGACTACAAATCATATATTGCTACAAGGGTTGGGACAAACTCCATACAAATCTGCCCATCATCCTTTAACCTAATCATTATTTCAAAATAAACACACAGTGAAATTGATATTTTTCAAATTAAAACCACATATAATATGCATAAGGGTTAGAAAGAATCTTTGTAGTCTTCATCTATTCACCCCTATTATAAAATACGATCTAAATGATATGTGATACTCAAATCAGGCAATGAAGCCTTATGACGACTATTGTTTTATTTCAATAGCTTAATAAGCCCAAAAATACTGGCAGATCAAATATCTGCCAGTGGCTTCGTTGACGTGAAAGGAAAAAACTACCCCAAGGGAACATACTCCCGAGATGAAAAAAAATCTATGAGCTAGGGCATAATCTACCCGTGTACCAAGTTTTTTCGAAAGCCGTACAGCAGAACGAGTGTGAAGTTGTTACAGACATACACATGCGCTCGCAGACTTTCATTATTATAATTTTGGACTTATTAGTGTGACACAAAGTGGACCGATGATCTGGTGAGGGTCAAGGGAATCCGATGGTTGCAAGACGCTGTGTTCGTTGTGGCGATGCTTGGAAGACCTATGTCCAACGACAGATTTGAAGATGTAAACTGTTGAGTGGAAGTCTTTCGGCTAAAATGATGATGATGACATCATAAGATGACCGTGTTCTTTCCTACAGCTGAAATAATAATCGCCATGAGTAAACCAAATCTACATAAAAACCCAAATCTTACCCTAAAAACAGGAAATACGTAAAAATACCCCAAACATCCACTCTCTACCCAGTATATTACCTTTATGGCGTCTCTACCTCACTTATAACTGTTCTGAGTCGACTTAAGGAAAATTTTCGCTCATAACGTTCGGAAAATAACGCGGGGGAGAACTCTAGTAATTTGTCGATACTCTACATACGACTCTACATGAGTATAGAGCTATCGGCTTATGTACGAAGGCTCTCTGATTGAAAAATTAGGGACTAATGTATGCGTAAATTAGAGCGTAATAGAAATTGAAGATGTAGAGATTATTTGGAGATTGTGCCGGAAGATTTTGGTAATGTGGAATCAAGGGAAATAAGGAAATTTGGAGAAGTACAACAAATAGATAGGTTTGTAACTTTGTAGCTAGCTGTACGGTTTTATGAGAAACCTTCTCAGAAGAACCTTTGTTTTATCTGATTAAATTATCATCATCATCTTCCTGTCTTTTCCTGTGTTACTTAGGGTCGGCGCAACACGTTTTTTTCTTCTATCACTCCTCGTACACCGAATCCATATTTTCTTTGGCCTTTTTCTCTTTCTCCATCCATCCACATGTATATTCATAACTCTTTTAATAACATGCGTTTCATCCCTCCTTTTCACATGACCATACCAAGATAAACGATTCTCTTTTGAGTTTTCAGTCACTGGCGCCACTTTCAATCTTCCTTTAATGTGCTCATTTCTCATCCTGGTCTCTTAAAAAATCCATCTCAAATTTTCGTTTTTTTTTAATTGTTGATTGGCTCGCGCTTATCCACTATTTCACTTGATGGCAAGCAGGTGATGATGTGGTCGATGATAAAGCATATAAAGTATCTTCCAAATCTGGTCATAAAAAAAGTCCTTTACGTATGATAATATAATCCACGCCTAGCAGGCTAGCACACCAGAGAATCAGGTAACCGTAACAAAAAAAATCTCCTCGCATCACAATCCATTTTTCCAGCTTGTGTTGACACGAAAACTGTATTAGCAGTCCCCACGACCACATATCACCCTTCAAAAAACTAAAAAAACGAAGTCCAGCCAAAAAATAGAGCTCACAACTGCCCATTCACTTCAAATAAAAATAAAAACATGGAAAAAAAGACAAAAAAAAAATCACGCGTTACATGGTAATTGAAGTACGGTATAGTGAAAGTGAAATGATTTTTTAGACCGTTTTTTTTCAGTTCACGCATCGCGACTGAAATATTTCGGCTGAAAACCTTTATTTTATCACGCCACCGTTAGAATTGAGTTCGTCCGATGAATTTTTATTCATCCGCTTTGTATAGAAAGTGAAAACCCCGATTTGTTTTACTCTCACTAGTTTTTTTGTAGTGCTCTGTTTGTAAATATACAGGTTTTTTACTTTTTATGGCTTGTGCACGATTTATGGGGAAATATGAATGAATTTAGGAGAGTGTGGGTGTGTTTGTGGGCTATCATGGACCCTTTTTTTCTGTTTTCTGCGGTTAAATTTGACTACGTCATTCATCTTTCTGCTGTTACGTTTTCATTCACACTTAAAAACTACCACTAAAGTTTTTAGTAATCATGAAGAGTGATAAAGACTGATAACAAAATAACCTTTGTTATAAGCACTTGCTTAGGCATATGCTAAAGGGGTTTTTTTTTTTTAATTGTTATAAACTAGTGCTTGACTGCGATTTGTGTCTCCTTATAGCATAATCATATGCTTATAATATTCCCACTGCTGGGATTCAGGCTTCCTCACTAGGAAAAGGAATTAACCCTATTCCATTAGCTAGGCATAAGTACTAGCTGCTGCCTACGGTTTCATCCACGTACTCGTAATAGAAGAAAATTCTCTCAAGATAACATATTCTCAGGATAAAAAATAACCTACTTTCATACTATTCCAGGACATGGTATATCTGTACACCCAGTTTCACCAAAATCCATTCATTCGTTTTTGCGTAAAAAGGGTAACAAAAGTCCATACATACAAATGTGTGCGTTTATAATATTAGTACGATGTTTATTAGTTGTCTAGTAGCCACAAGCTCTGTTTAATTTGGCACTAGATGGCGTTGTATGAAAGTTTATTATTATTCTTACTGTGGACAGTTTTCCTTCTGGCATTGTCCCCCCTTTTTTCTTCCACGGAAATGACATTTAGACAGCAGTACTCCCTCACTTAAAAGACTAACCATAGAGTTTGTGGCTCACCTCCCCCATTGCCAATTCGCACCGGAAGCGGAGTCTAGACGATTCATAAACCTCTGATATTGCTTAACGAAATAAAACCTTAAAAGACACCACTTTTTGCACAAGAAATACAATAAATTAGTTTACTTGTTATGTGATTTACTTTGACAAATTAGGTTTAAATGAATTAGAGTAAAAGAAAATATAGAGAGGAAATCTGGAATTATTGGTTTCAATTTGCGTAGAGGTTGTGAGTAAATAGAGTGATTAAAGTTGTTTTTTCTATACTTTAGTTTAGTAAAGGTGTTTGACATTAGTCATTAATGGTAATAATGTACCAGTTCTTAGTATATATGTAGATGGATGGAGAGGGAGAGGTATGATAGAAAAAAGAGTTAGTGATAACGTGACGGGAGGAGCTCGTGGCTAGATAATAACAGCCGCACGGGTTGATCTTAAAGGTTAAGCAACGCTTGCCAAGGTTGGTCTGTGGATGGGTGGGGTTCTTAACATAACGAGTTTCCTCCGTGCCTCGGAAAGCACGTTAAGCCGTTGGTCCCGGCTGTCATTTGTAGATCTTTTGCAGTCGTTACGGATAGTCAGAAGCCAGTAAATCTGACTCCAGTCTTGCCATTAAGTACCGTATTACCCCAGTTAATGGGTTGTGGAGGTCTGGTAGGCAGCCGCTCCTCGTAAAATACTGGTATGCAGCTAAATCCGGCTTGACTGGAAGCCGACCCCAATATAGTTGGGAAAAGGCTAGACAGATGATGATGATAACGTGACGGGTACAGGACAGAATGGAAGAAAAATTCATGTTGCCCCCAAATTAAACGAGATAAAAGTAGGATGATGATAATGTACCAGTAATCAGTTTCTCCTAAGAAACGAGTAAAAGCATAACAAAAAAATGCAAATCAAGTGTTTCGATTGTTTTTTGACAATTGATTCAGCATTGAGTTAAAGTTCCGACAAAGATTTTGTGATAGTTTTCGCTGTAGAGGTTTGGAGGGGTTATTATTATTATTATCTATACTAATATTATAAAGAGGTAAAATTTGTAAGTTTGTATGTTTGTAAGTTTGTATGTTTGTAAGTTTGTATGTAGGGGGTAATCTCTAGAACTACTGGTCCGATTTGAAAAATTCTTTCAGTGTTAGATAGCCCATTTATCGAGGAATGCTATAGGTTATATACCATCACGCTACGACCCACGGGAGTGGAGCAGTAACGAAAAATGCGGTGAAGCCGCAGGGGACAGCTAGTGTTTTATATAACATGAACTAGTACTTGACTAGAGCTTGCTTGGTTAGGAAGAAAAGTATATTATTTGTTATAATTTGATTAGCTTTATTTGGTACCGATTAAGAAAGGAGATAATATCCCGTAATGGTTATTAAATTACTCTTTGTTTTGTTGGCTTTAGTAAAACATTAACTAAGATTCTTTCTTTGGTCAAAGATTTCTCGGAATCGACTGTAATCTGATAATGTTTTACAAGGAAAACCATAATTTTCCTGCTTAAGCTTACTAAACTTTATTTTTTGTAGTATTACGATTTTGCACGGGTGCTAATTATATACAAGAACTTTCTTCGTTTTTTTTATAAGTGAAAACTGCTTCAAAATCCGTTGCTTGGTTTAGCAGAATTTAGCGAATAAAAAGAAAGACGCAGAAAGCGATTTTCTTTTATATTATGTAAACATTTTTATTAATTTATCCTATTCTTTCCCACAGCTGGACAAAGGCCTGCTCAAACTTCTTACAAGTATTTTTTCCTCGAGCCACCTCAAACTATTTAACTATAAAAATAAAATTCTCATGTTTTTTTTTAAACATATGTCTACACTGAAGCTTCTCGTATCGTTTTATTAATAATAAAATTTATTTTCTGACAATCTTATTCGAAAACTGAAATTTAATAAGTTAAAATTAAATAGTTTAATAGGGATAAATAATTCTGGCAATTGTGTATTATAGGAGATTGCCTCAACTAGACTCTAAGCCTGAGTTTCAGGACACCAAGTCAAAATCAATTAAAACAACATTAGTAATTTATTAGATTTAGTACAGTATACAGCATACTGCCCTCTTTTCCGCGGTCAGTGATAAGACAGTCATTGTTTCCATAGATTTCAGTTTTGTATTAAACAGTTTGGGAACTATTTTATTTTATAAAAAAGTTAATTTTTTTTATTTTGTTCAAAATACAGAACTACCTACCTAATTTTAGGAGCAAATGCATACAGTAAATGATACTTGATTTTTCAACAACCAAAAATTTTTGGACACAACTTAAAAACCACTTTAACACCTTCAAAAAATCCTTACTTTCAACATCACTTCCGTTACCAGCTACCACCAGAGTGCAAGTCATGATAATGCGCCCCGGATTCGCCCGTGAATCGCAAGTAACCCTTAGATATGGGTCAGTATATCTTGGGCAACGCACCCTCTCTCAGGGCGGCTACCCCAAGGCTATGTCTACATATTCTTGGGCAATGTCTCGGTCAGTGTGTGTGAGATTTAGTTGAGCATGAGATGTAATATTGAAGGGGTAATTTTGACGTTTGAAGAAGGGATTTTTTTGGGTGATTTTTAGTTAGATTTGTTTTAGTTTTATGAGTAGTGGATGCTGTATCGTTGGATTAGTTATTAATTATAGTATATGTATAATTAAGAGAAGATTTTGAAATTATCCAATGAGTTCTCCCGCTTTTGAGCGGAGAAGGAGGACGTGTTAGGCTTTTACTGACCAATACCCACTCTGTTTCCTTAATTCATAGGCTTACGTTTGACCACTATCTCACCAGATAAGCAATGATGTAGCCGACAATAGTGCACGCTTGTCTAGAAGTAGCCTATTCACTCTTGTCTAAATGAAAACGAAGAAGGTATTTAGTATCGTTAAAGTTTATATGGAGTAGTCTATATTTGTTTGTATTTAATGTTTAGTAGCACTGGGATACCGGTTATGAATGAAAGCTAGAATCAAGATTTTTTATTTATTTTCTTAGATATGTTTCTTGAATTTATTGGAGTTTCTTGTACTATTAAAATTGAAACTTTAACATCGTTTCATAATAAAGAAATGAAACGTTTTTATCTATCTTTCTTGTTTTCTTTCTGGTCTAGAATTAGGTATCAATAAAGGCCAGTTACCTACAACGCTAAGTGAGACGTTTATTAATCGAAACGAGAAGATTTCACAACTTACAAACGCGACGGTATCTCTTATTTCTTTGTTTCTCTTTTAGATTGTAGAGATTTTTTCTTTGGTTTGTTTATTTGTGAAAAGATATTGTACGAGTATGTTTAACAGTGTACTAGTGGTATAGATTTAAATTTGTATTTGTATATAGGTTTGAACAGAGAGCTAGTGAGATTTGAAAAAAGTAGAGATGTGTCTTCTTTTTACGTAAAATGAATTAAATGAAATTGAATTAGACTTGTATGTTAATAAGAAATAATGGTTAGATACAGCGTTATTCAAAGGAAATATTTAAGTTTCTACAGTAAGATTTTAAGTGCATAAATTAAAACATTAATTCTCGCGTAACAAATTACGTTGTATGGAATAAAATATATCTGCATACTAATGACTATACTTGCTACAAGTATGTCGAAAAAAAGGCGGACAATACAAAATAAGCCTAGGACACGCCCAATCGAAAAAAGTAGTCGACACCCCCGGAAATAAATAAATATAACGTACAGAAGCAATTTTTGCACACATTAATTACGATACAACATAACATTGCCTGCCAATATTTAATAACGGCTACATATCTTTGAAACTACCCTCTAAAAAACATGTGTATACGATCTAACACGTAGAACACACGACACCAATGTAATAAAAATTATATGCTCCAATTTACGATGGCAGGGGGTGGGGGTTGGGAGGCCAAAAAATTCCCCCTTTTTCCCCCTGATTGCGGGATCGAATCTCGCTAAACGGGTGTACGAAAAATTTCGCAGTAGGGGTGTCCCCCTGGGGGGCGCAATACATTTTTATCATTATCCCTTTCTCACTACTATGAGGGTATTTGGTAATTATTGTGTATACGTATATATTTTTTGTCGGCTTTTTTGCATGTTTGCAGTTTTTCGGGAGTAGGGGGCGTAATTATGATTGGACAGTGCGTCCAATGATTACTTATTGTGTTTCATGTTTTCATTTATTATGTCGCTTGATTTATTTAATTGGATGTGTTGGTCTCTGGGTGATTATTATCATCACCATTTTAGCTGAAAGACGTCCACTGTCAGATATAGGCATCCTCCAAATTCAGTCCTGTGCGCCTCGCATCCATCTAATTCCCGCGACCCTTACCAGGTCATCGGTCCACCTTTTGAAGGTTTTCCAAATCTTCGTCTTCCATCTCTAGGTGATATTGGAGTCGTATACTAGGATTGCCGAACTTTTCTAACTTTAGTATCATTTTACTTGCTAAGTTTACATTTTTAGTATTTCCGGGTCATTTTTTTTTTTGGATCGTTGATCTGTATTCAAATTCTAGTCATATTTTTGCAAATCTGACTCTCTCTGCTATGGAGTTCTATTAATTAGTTTTCTTCGAATTCATTTTCCATGTGACGTAAGATGTTTACAGATCTCCTACCTCTTCTCTTTGATGATGAGCCTAGAATAACGTAGCGTTAATTTTCAGATAAGTAGGTAATATTTCCTTGTAAGTTAATATTTTTGATTTTAGATTAAGTTGGCTTTAATTGGAATATAATATCTTTTCTTTTTGTTGAAACTTAAGTAGAGAAACTTGGCTTTTTTGTCTCCTGCTGCTGCCGGATGGATCGAGAGGGAATGGCAGAATTTTTTTCCTACTTTAGAGTGGAGCGGGAGGGCGTGTCAGACTTTTACTGACTATGATCACTTCCATGTTCCTTGCGTTCCAGGACCCCGGGTTCCCTTTCGGAAGCTAATCCATAGCCCCAATATTCTTCGGCCTTGCTGGTCCCCTAATGTTTTACTGATATCTTTCGGAGGCACCTTACAGGAATCCTAATCGGAAGATGTGTTTTCTAATGCTCGCCGTCCTCAACCTCGCACCTAAAGTGGTGAGTAAACTCCCGAATAAACTACAATAACAAGAATTTCAGACCAATAATCAAAGAGCAAACCGTTTTCAATTATATCCTTGTTATACTTTTTTATGAAAATGTTAGAATATTTCATAAAGACGATTATAACAATACAAGTGTAATTGTAAAGACTTTGTTTGTTCTCTTTTATTAACATCCGGGTTTGTATTGGTCGGCCTCTATTAAAATGGTAATTAGAAACATCTGAACTAATATAGAGTAATGTTTGAATAACTATGGTAAGGTGTTGCTACTTAGTAGTTTTCAATTTTATATTTATTATATTATTAGGCAATTTGCCCTTAGATCCGCAAAGACTAACATATAAAGTAAACACAACTTATTACTTGAAAAATAAAAAATGATTTGAAACATTAAGATGCTTACTGGACCGGAAGACGTTGTTCTGTCCGATTGTAGGGCCACCTACCGGGTTTAATTGTATTTTTAAACCATCCAGAAACCCACTTATGAGTGTGTGCATATAAATATTATGAGTAAATTACTTTTTAGTAAGGATTAAACGAAATGAGGAATTATGAGTCAGGCCGCACATTTCTTTACTTCAACATTCTCAATTTATAACTATCGTCTGTTTTTTATACCCTCAGACTGAATTGACAGAAGTAATGTCAAATTTACTATAGGAATGACGCCAGTTCTTTTGTGTTAAGGCGACTCAAGTCAACATTTTTTCCATACAAATTTCGGGGGGGTTTTACTCCACTATTTGACCATGTACATCCAAAGTTAAACATGATATCGTTTTGTCTCATTATTAATTTTGTCTGTACGGAAGCAGAATTGTAAAATAATAAGCCAATAAAAAGTTACGAGCTTCTAAAGTTTCGTTTTTTTGGCTAATTTTAACACAACTTTGAGCGTAAATTAGAAATAAAAGAAGCATCAAATTTCAAAAACGAAGCCTGTACCGACACCACAAATTTATCGAAGAATTTAATACATTTTATTTGAAATTGATTGATGCAGTGGTTTTTTCGTAAAACCCCTTCTTCCAAAGGCCTTTTTGTATTTTATCACGCACACCTTTTACTCAGAACTATCGTGCATCTCACTGAATAAAGTTACCCCCGGTTGCGGTGCGGGGGGACGACGTGTCACAGCGCCGCGCGCGGCTGTCTGAGTTTGGTTCAGTCTACTGCGGCCTATATCGTTCGTATGACGTGTATGTTGACTACCTATAATATGTAAGCTTTATTAACCGACTTCAAAAAAAGAAGGAGGTTATCAATTCGACTGTATTTTTTAAGCTATTGCATAGCTTCTATCGCGGGCCTTGAGCGTGGGGACCGAATCCAGAAATTCCGTAACGAAAAAACCTAACACCCTCCACTCCGACCGCCCAATTGAACGAGACGGGTTTTGTGTCTGGTCCGAGCAACTGCCCAATTGAGCGAAACGGGTGTTGTGTCTGGTTCGGGCAACTGCCCAATTGAGCGAGATGGATGTTGTGTCTGGTCCGGGCAACAGCCCAAGTTTTTTTTGTTTAGTCATTAGAGTGCATCTTGCGACCAGAGAGTTGTTATGTCTGGTCGGGCAACTGCCCAATTGAACGAGACGGGTGTTGTGTCTCGTCCAGGCAACTGCCCAATTGAGCGAGGCGGGTGTTGTGTCTGGTCCGAGCAACTGCCCAATTGAGCGAGACAGGTTTTGTGTCTGGTCCGAGCAACTGCCCAATTTTACGAAACGGGTGTTGTGTCTGGTTCAGGCAACTGCCCAATTGAGCGAGATGGATGTTGTGTCTGGTCCGGGCAACAGCCCAAGTTTTTTTTGTTTAGTCTTTAGAGTGCATCTTGCGACCAGAGAGTTGTTATGTCTGGTCGGGCAACTGCCCAATTGAACGAGACGGGTGTTGTGTCTCGTCCAGGCAACTGCCCAATTGAGCGAGGCGGGTGTTGTTTCTGGTCCGAGCAACTGCCCAATTGAGCGAGACAGGTTTTGTGTCTGGTCCGAGCAACTGCCCAATTGAACGAAACGGGTGTTGTATCTGGTTCAGGCAATTGCCCAATTGAGCGAGATGGATGTTGTGTCTAGTCCAGGCAACAGCCCTAGTTTTTTTTTGTTTAGTCTTTAGAGTGCGTCATCCGACCAGAGAGATGTTTTGTCTGGTCAGGCAACTGCCCAATTGAGCGAGGCGGGTGTTGTGTCTGATCCGGGCAACTGCTGTTGCACAGCACGCCGGTCATGTGGCCCGCGTCCGCGGTCAATAGGAAGGTGAACTCAGTGCGGCGCCACAGCGCTATGTGAGGTTTGGGCGCTTTGGGCGTTGTGTCTGATCATTATTGTGCAGTAGAAGGGTCTCAAAATAAGAAAACAAATGAAAATTTGTCTTTTTTTTCATTGCCGAGAAACGAACAAAGGTACGTAAGAGCGTTTTCACATTATCCGATCCGATATCGGTATCGGATGCCGATCCGATATCGGAGTAAGTAAAATGTATGAAATACCGTGCTCCGATATCCGATATCGGGCCGGACAATATGAAAGACAGGTACATATTTCATACATTTTACTTACCCGATATCGGATCGGCGTCCGACACCACACCGATATCGGATTGGATAATGTGAAAACGCTCTTAGGTATTATTTTAAATCTTTTGTTTTTCGAATTCGAGCGGCACACACCGCAACAACCGAAACGGTATGACATGTGTGCATCGTGTAATTTCGTTTTTATTCGGAATGGTTCGGAGCGCTATGTGCAAAGCAGACGTCGCGTCGTGCGTGAGGACTAGCGTCTAACCGCTCATCACTGATACTATCTCTTTCGGGCACGATGTCAAGTGAGACAGCGTGCTTTATGGCCTCGCCCGCCAGTGAGTTCAAGCCCGCGCAAAGTGGGACCTTAAAATTTCATTTTAGTCTCAGGGTTTAAAAAACAGACCATACGTAACAAAAAAATGAAATAGCCTCTAATAAACTTAGGGCTTATTTCACCACCTATGATTAAGATGCCAATATCTTACTTGGCAGATAATTTCATACAAATTCTATTCCATATTTGAATTTACTCAGGAAGTAGTGGCTACTCGGACATTGTGAAACGGGCCCTAAGTCGTCTTTTTTACACACTAAATATGTTTCGTCCAAGAATGAGCGAAGCGAGCTGCTTGGAATTCAAAGGTAGTAAGTACCTAGCGGAGCATAGCCCCCACCTTAGCCTTCGTAGTATTTTTTTTCCTAGATAAATTTTTGAGCTACGATAGCATCATTCGTCACCCGTTCAGAATATGATTTTTTTTATTTTTTATTTATGAAATTAAAATAAATTATGTTTTTTTTTTTATTAACCTATACTGTCCGACTGCTGGTAAAAGGACGCCCTACATTCTTCCATTTTTCCCGGCTTTGAGCCACTTCTTACTAATTCCCAAGGAAGACCTCTAAGTCGTCCCGCCATCTCTTTCTTGGTTTGCCGTGATCAGGTTACGGGAAAAAGATTTTTATTAATTATTTTTAGCATAGGCTTGCATTTGACCACTATCTCACCTGATCGTAAGCGATAATGTGGTCGACGATGGAGCAGGTTTGCCTAGAAGTAACCTATTCAATCTTGACCGAAATTATGAAATCAATATCTAAATCAAAAATGTTTTTATTTTACATAGGCCTATATGGTCACTTATAAAACGTCAGAAGCTAATGCACGGTTTCAATTGGTCGTTTCCTATAGAGAACTACTTTCAAAAAATTATTGGTTTTACCATATTTCCATACTACAATACAGACATATGCGAGGACAGTGTAGACCAATCAATATTACGTACCAAAAAGCACAATTAAAAAAAAATTAAAACGAAGTACCAATAGTTTGATTTCTACAAAACCATATTTCCGATCGGCATTCACGGCCACAACCCCGAGCTAGATTTTATCAATACACAACCTTGAAGTCTAATCGATCTGTTTGTTTGTTATTTAACTACAAACCCTTAACAGCAGTTCTATCACTGATATCGTTGACGTAATTCCATAGTTACGTCAACCTTCGGTTCAACCTCAAATATCAGGTAACAAACAGTCTATTTTTAGTTAACCTATAATACCTTTTGTGGCTGAAACTCCGATTTGGGTATTCAAAAACAAATCACTTAACTTTGACATTGTTTTAAAGACCTTTTCAAATTCCTTTTTGGCACTTCGCGCGTGGATTTACCTTGGACAGAGGAAAAACATTGCCATAGCATATTAGCACTCATCATCATCGACATCTCAGCCGAAAGACGTCCACTGCTGGACATAGGCCTCCCCCAAGCGTGGTCACTGCGACCGGTGCTGTACGTCTCGCATCCATCGGATTCCCGCGACCCATATTAGCACTATTTGCCTTTTAATATTCCCACTGTTGGGACTGAGGCCTCTTCTCTAGGAGAGGGATGTCATAAAACATGGCAATGCTGAGAGTCTTGGTACATTACCAGTTGACAGCGATGTGGAGGACTTTTTCGATGCCATACTTTTTTTTTGTAGTTGGGAAATAATACAATGATTTCTTGCTTAAGTCAGTGCGGATTGTGTGTCACACTTTTACTGACTAAAACCCATTCCTGTCCCTTCTTTGCCTTTAGATTATATTTAGCTAAAATTATTTCCATCTTTGTTCAGTTCTGGGATCTATTGAATAATTTATTTCAACAGTCCTTGGTTCGTTAGCCTGTCCTTGTTTTTTGCTACAGGCATTTTTAACCTACATTCATTCCAAAACAAAAGAAACTGACCTTTGATTTTTACCTCCCAACTCATCAACGCAATCAATAATTCTTAGCCTAATTAACTTACATAATTACAAAAAAATAACGTTTCAAATAAATTAATATCACAAAATGACGTCACGGCATCAAAAGAAAATTCAATAGCAAGCCTTGAAAAGTGTCCAAGAAATTTCGTAGCGGGCCAGCTACGCGACCGTAGCCGTAGTACTACGCCGTAGCCAGGCCTACGCAAAAACAATATTTTCTAACGGTACGGCGTTCCTAATTATATTGTCGGATCTCTCAATGAAAGTCTTCAGTGGAAAGTTTTACACGCTTCAGGATTAATTTTCGTATATAAAACAAGAATATTTTCCGTTCTAAACGTTGTTTTGGGGACATTTTTGATTGTTGTAAGTTGAATAGAATGTTGGGTGGTATTTGTGTGGCCAATGTTGTTTACGAATATTTTAGACAAAGGTTCGATTCGAACGGTGATAATAATACTTCCTGTTGGATCTACTGAAAATTTATGTATTTCAGTTTCGTGTAAACGGTAATTCTTGGTCAATAATATTGAGTCACTGTGATAATTAATTAAGCTCTGAGATAATTTAAAAAATTCTTCATCCGTGTTGTCTAATTTTAAAAGATTTTTTCTATAGATTAGACTGGGTCGGTAGTACTATCTAACACTCCAATTACGTTTAAAATAAACCTTCATAGAAAACACTATAACAGTATATACATAGTTCTACGTAATTTTGAGTTTAAGTAGCTATATTTAATTCAGAAACTGTCCCTTGCGATTGAATTAATGTCTTTAGTTACTGCCCCGCTTTCATGAGTCATAGAGTGATTTTATATAGCCTATTGCGTTTAGAGAATTATTCAATTTGTACCTGTAGTTTTTAAAAATAAGCTCATACAAAGAAACAAACTGAACTCTTCAGCTTTATAATATTAACATAGATTGAACTCAACGTATAGTTTCTTTCCCCTTAAATTAAGTTGTTTTTTTCTCAGTTCCTTTTTTAACATTCACACAAACTTCCACCTAATTCAAGTACCTCCAAAATAAAAACCCCTAAAAATATCCATTTCCTTTTCAACTGCCATCATATACATTTCCTCACAACTACCTCCTCGATCTTTTGTCTGAGAACACAAGTTCGGTACAAGTCCCTCACAACTCGAACGGAGGACAGAGGAAAGTACTCTCGACGCCGACATTTTTGATCTCCCCTCTGACTATTAAAACTATCGATCTTTGCACAAAGCTCATTGCAGGAAGCTGTAATTTTTGGGGAAGTGGGGAAAGTTGTTCTCTCATTTTAATATACGTATTTTGAAGTGTTTAATAGTTTAAAAATAGTGTAAGTATTTTTCATCATCATCATTTCAGTAGCCGCTTATCTGATCATTTATTTATTTATTTAATACTTAATGCACATAAGGCTCGTAAAATACTGGTATTCAGCTAAATCCGGCTTGACTGGAAGCCGACCCCAATATAGTTGGGAAAAGGCTAGGCAGATGATGATGATGACTTAATGCACATAAGGTACAAAGACAGACCTAATGCCTTAGGCAAAGATGTGACGTGAAAGGAATTCTCCAAGGTATCCCACCTGACCGGGTGAGGGATTCGAGATGCACTAGATCGTTCGTTGTGACGTCACTTGGGCTCCGTCTATGTGCAACAGTGGACGACTTTCAGCTGGTTTCAGGTTTCTTTTTTTGTGGCTATACATTAACGTTAACGTCAAATGTTGAACATCAGGATGGCAACCAGTCGCCTCTCCTTTAAAATAATGGCACGTGAACACATTCGCAAGAAGTTGGTAGAATCATCACAGCGATAAGTTGTTGGATTCGGTTTTCATAACAATTGTGGTTATATGTATGTATTTATATAAGTATGTATTTTTATGATTGTATTCGTTTTTTTTTCTATTTGTTTTACGTAAGTTGCACCTACTACACAATGTTTCTGCACTACCCTAAGGTTGACTGGTAGATAATGCCTATGGCATTAAGTCCGCCTTTGTACAATGTGCATTAAGTTACAATAAATAAATAAATAAATGTTAGACGTATACGTTTTCAAAAATAAAAGACCACTGTTCCTTGCAAATAAAGAGTTTTTCTTTCTTTCTTTCTCGGCTAAGTGCCGCCAACTGGATATGTGAATTTTCCTGGAAATCCTCATTGGGTTAATTGACCTTCTTATATAATAAGGCTTTGTTATCAGTAAGCTACCAATCTTTATAATAAATTCTCATTAAACTTTGTAGCAAGCGCACACAATACATTTCTTAGGAGCAGAGGGTCATCGACCGTATAGCTGATCTGTCGTAAAAGTACCGCGATGCGCTACTAGATGGCGCTGTGCAGAAAAATCACATTTTTACATGATAGAAGGAATATTTTTATGTGTCTTTACTGTCAATTGTGGGACATGTGAATCTACAGATCCTACTCCTATTTGGAAAGGTTGCATGAAATACCTAAACCCTGATAGTCGATTCTTCCTTGTATTCCATTCGAAACAAAATTGTTTAGGTTTACTCTTTGGACTGGAAACTTGAAAGTGGCGCCAGTGAAAAAAAAAAGGTGAGATATTTATTAATAAAATACTAACACATTTTTTTTTAAAAAGCTTTCTTTTCCTGCATGTCTCTCATAGGTTTGAAGAAAAGTAAGTGAAGATGAAAACGTTTTCCGGGTAGCAATAAGGATATTTATCTTTTTAAGAAAAAAAAAACGGAAATAATATTTCTTATCCTATAAAGAACGAGGTCAAATATCTCGGTTAAGGAAAGTTTGAGATTTTTTCATTGTTTTCATTAGATTTCCTTGTGTAGAACGGTTCATCAAGGATACGTTTGAAATATTTTAATGACAGTGTTGTCTTTTTTAAAAAGATTGATTGGTACAGGATGTCTTGTTGAATTATGTCCGCCACTACTGTTCATGAAGTTTAAAATAAATAAATATAATGTTTGATCAAAATACAACAGTAGTTTGCTGATTGGTATATGCTAGTGCTTTTTTTTAATTTAGAACTTAATCATGCTCTGTTCTTGTTTTATATTTTACTTTCGCAAGGAAATCAAAATCGGCTATTTCCCGTTAAGCTAGAATCTTGAAATATGGCAAAAAGAAAGGTTATTAATAAAAAATAATCAATAAAGTCTGAAAATTGTTGCGATTTGAAAAAATCTTCGTGCCTCGATTCGGGAATTAAACTATTTAATAAATAAGTTGCAGAAGATGCAGCGTTGGAAGGCCTCCCACTAGGTGGACCGACGACCTGGCGAGGGTCGCGGGAATCTTATAGATGCGAGACGCACAGGACAGGCCGCTGTGGCCACGCTTGGGGGAGGCCTATGTCCAGCATTGGACGTCTTTCGGCTGAGATGATGATGGATTAGTTAAGTTTGAAAGGGACCAGTTTTGCACAAGTCCAACTCCCACTTGGTCGGTTTTTTAAATAACAGCGTAACTACAGTTTCAGTGAGAAAGGACGAAGTAATAATATTATGAAGATTTTCTTAGATTTTCCTCTAACGTTTCTTCCTTGTTTAAAAATATCAAGGTTTGACATTTGTAATTCTATTTTAGGGACTGATACGAGTTACTCCAGTTTATTTTTTGCTGTAGTTAATTTTGGAAGATATTTTTATGTTGAATTCTCTTTATATTTTATTATGTCACTAGATGTTGAAAGTTACTTCGTTTGCGTGATATGACAGTAGAAAATTATCCACATGGAATTTTCCATTGCGATATTTTTTACTTTTTTATACTCCCAGGATCAAATGTACGCAATGCTATTCTAGGAAGTGGTTTATTCTTGTATCAAGTTTTATTGAAATCCGTTCGGTGGCATAATATAAATTTGGAAGATCTAGTACCACGTCCTAGAAGGTGGACACATGACCTAGTAAGGGTTGAAAGAATTCGATGCTTGCCAGACACGTAAGACTGTTCATTGTGGCGACACTTAGGGGAGGCCTATGTTTGGACATTTTTCAGCTGAAATGATCATGATGATGAGGTCCAGTTTTCAGGAAATTATAGAATTATTATATTATTTTGTATCTATGTATTTTTGTAACACTTATGTTGCGATTATATTTGGTAACAATTATGATTGGAAAGTTTTTGATTGCATGTTTTCATTATTATATAAAAGAATCCCTCACCATAGTCACCATCGGTTTCCAAGTAAATTTCTACAGCCTATCTCCTACCTACCTTCCTTTGTGTTATCTTATGACCTTGGTTACTACGTCCTTTGTTGATTGTACGTCACGAAAAGTAACTTCTATGTTACGTAAATAATTATAAAGTAAAATACCTTGTTGTACCTTTTTTAATGACATGTACACTCATTTAAACTTACAGAACAAAAATTTGTTGACATAATTTAAATATTTCATGGTGGTGTCTCCACTGATTTTGGTAATGAGTACAAGACTTTGCATCTTGTAAACAAAAGTAGTAGCCTTGATAAAAGAAACCGTGACTTTGTTTTTAAAACCCACCTTCTTTGTTTTCATGCTACTAGGTACTTCTAGTGGCTTCGTTCGCATGAAAGTAGAAAATTGTCCCAAGGAACATACTCAGAAATGAAGATATTCGCAAGTTAACTAAGGTTACCAACATAGCCCGAAGAATGGCCAAACTTAAACGGCATTGGGCAGGGCACATTGCTCGTAGAACAGATGGTCGATAGGGATAAAAGGTTCAGAAGTGGCGACCGTGTACAGCATTGCAATTGCAAAGCCTTCCAGAAGGTGGACCGATGACCTAGTGAAGATCACGCGAATTCGACAGCAATTGGATCAGTGGTTCATAGATGTGACAGTTTATAATATAATATATTATAAATAGCTGTCAGTACCCATCACTTTATAAAGGTGCATTTTTGTGTCCGATTTCTTTAAACTTTCTTCCGAACTAACAATTTCGAACACAACAAATATACGAGTAGAATATTGGCCAAATACTCGTACTTGTCTATTTTCCTTATCTTTATTCTGTGTGTATGTGAATAAGTGAAAAGCGCCTAATTTCAGAACGACTAAATTAGGCGCTTTTCACATATCCAGCAATTGATTTTTATTTATTAGATATATTATGATTACTGAATATGTTTGATAAATTAATCAGATCAACTGATTACATATATTTTTAGACAGGCATTAAGAAAACTGGATTCAGTTTTTTAATATCTTGAAAATAATTAATTGCCTAAGTAGTTATATAATAAAATAATATTGTCATCTTATTTAATAATAAATTTAAAATATAAAAAAAGAAATTTAAAAATTCAATTCAATTCAAGTAATACATATAATTAGAGTTACTAATATTAAAGTCATAAGTGTTATACTGTAGGTTTGTATAAAAGTACGATCTTTCCGGCACTTTTAAAAGCATCATTAGTCTAGTCTGTGCTTGGCGATCTTAAGTAGCCGCTAATTTTTAATCGCCTTGTTATGGCTTAAGCACTAATGGATGTCGTGTAGCCTATCTTATTTAATTCTATACTTTACAACAAAAACTGAGAAAAAATATGCCTCTAAAATCCTTCACGACCTGAAAAACTCCTGTAACCTACATCCAGAGATTATTTATCAACCCATACTTCCAACCACACATGAACTCCTCAGAACCTAGAACTGAAGCCTCATTCCGTACCAAAACCCAAACCTAGTCACACTTTTCCGAGTACCAATAGATTGTCGCGTTTACGGAATGAAATTGACACACATACACACACACACACATTATTATATACGCGTAGGGGTAGGCACAAAGGGGCCTGATTAAAAGGCATGACATGCGCAGAATAAATTTAAAAACTACCGGGAGGTTGGGTTAATTTTTAAGTATTGATCAAAAATTGCGCGTATACGAATATATACGTTTCATGGCGGGTGGGGTGGTAGGGAGTGGGGTAGAAGTGGGGACCGTGCGTGAATTAGATTCCTTTTTTTTTCAGCATGTGTGTGTGAATTTTTGTCATTAGTATACGGGTTTTTTGGGATGTTTAGAGGGAGGGATGCTGGATGCTGCGCGTCGGAGATACGTTTGATTTGAATGATGTGTGCTTTAAAATGTTTTGTGATGTAATGAGACGGCTGCAAGGAATACTCTGTGTTTTTTTCTTGTTTTGTGAGACGATGAAAATTCTAGGCTAAGATTGTTGTTGGATAGTTTGATTAATTTAATCATAATGTTACTTTAACTGTTTATTTTTTGTTGTTTACCCCAATTAAACTAAGCACATAATTAAAAAAAGTAAAGAAGCTTCCCTTAAATATAAGAAATATATAATTATGATGACGCTTGGGGCGGGCCGATGTCCAGCAGTGGACGTCTTTGGGTTGAAATTATGATGATGATGATAAGCATTATATAGAAGCTATGTAAAAAGAAACAAACGGTTCAATGTACCTACATATAGTTGTAATATAATATAGGTAATAACTCATGGCAGTGAGCTAGGCAGGGCCACAATTAGAGGTTCACTAATTGAAGCCACATTTTGGCACAGAAATGCTACCTAGGTGAAAAGTTGACGAAATTGTACTACTTGGGATTTAGCTGTAGCATATTTTAAGTGATTCACTAAGTATGAGTATATTGCTATATTGCTTTAAAATAATTATTGAATTGAAAGTTTTTGAAAAGTGTATAACATATGCCATAATAGATGGACATCCTGAAAGTATTATGTCCAGAATCGGATACTGAATCAATTTCAGCTGTTTTTAACAAAAATCTTTTTAAATTTTGAATTATTTTAGGACTAGATCCTGCCGTGATAGTAGGTTTCTCTATGCGAACATTGAACCCCGTTTCATTTCTTTAGGGCTGAATTTGGGAAATCCTTTCTGAGGAGTCACTTCTGATGTAAAAGAAAACTTTGTGCAAAATATCACACTGCTAGTCTTAGTAGTTTCCGTTGTACATTGATAAATAGCCGTCTGTCAGTGTCCTCTTTTATTTTTTTATAGATATTACTTATATTACGTAGCGTAGTACTAGCGTATTTTTGGATACAAACACCGATAGAGTACCGTTGTTTCCCATATGATTTACCTACAGTTAATCATTTAAATACTTAACTTTCTAAGGGCCATGTGCACCGACACCAAATCGACTGTTTTAATATTAAAACGGCTGTTTTAGCAATATTTCCTGTTCCTTATCGTCGGTTATTGACGTTAATCAGATGGTTATCTTAAACTTATGTCGGTGCACATGGCCCTAATTGGGGTGTACAAAGTTGTTCATTATTCTAGTTACATGTTGTATAATTCTCTTAATCTAGGAAAAGAACCACTGCTATTAATTCCTATTTAAATTTATTTATTAAAATGGATATTACGTTCACATTATAAAAAAAAATCTAATTTATTAAACACAATTTATTAACTGCCACACCAAAACACTTATAATATGTCTCAAAATTGGGGCATCTAGTTGCTCAAATAGCGCTTTAAGAATACTGTTGGAATTACTGCGAACTCTAGCTAGAAGAGAAGCGGTCTTTTTATTTCGTATCGCCTAACCTAATAGTACTTTAACCTACTTAAAGTATAGCATACAAAATAATGATGTGTATCGCCTTATGCAATGTATAGATAATAATAAATATTATGTATAGTTTACCAATGGACATTCCATGCAAAAGTTCTAACAATAAGCTGAAAACCATTTACAAATATCAAATATCAGTTATTTTTTATATACATAAGAATTTATTTAGCTACACTAACCACAATAAATCGACCGTAAAAATTGTCCATAACTCAATTTCTAGTTTCGCGTATCATTTTACCTTAATAACAGTTATTTTCATAACTGAAATAAATTGTGTGATCAATGGAATGACTTATGAGCCAAATATGACGCCATTATTAGTGTATACTAACGATGTAGGTAATTTAATGTTATACTAGCTTCTGCCAGAGGGTTTGCCCGAAAAAACTTAAGGTTTGAATATAATTTATATGTTATGCCTAAAGCAAAGAAGTATTGTTTATTAATGTAATAATAGTTATTACCTATAGGACATGCTTCATATTCCATTTAATATTACGTATTCATATATAAATATTGTTAAAATATGTTACAGTTATTTTTCCTACTTTTGCAAGTATGCTGGAAAAGATTTCTAAAAAAATAAGTATCATCTTTGCACCTGTGTTTTTTTTAATAATATTAGTAAACATTATTAAACACATAATTAGTAAACACATAATTAATTTTAATAATACCTTAATTAATATAAGAAAATGAAACTTACAATAACATCCAATTGTCTCTCATTCACAATCGCCAATAAATGTAGATAATAAAAGTTCAGTGTCGGTCCTCACTTTGCCCGGACAAAGCTGCTAGTCCGCAATAGAGGTACTGAGGTAGTCACCCTCCTGCATTGTAAATGTGCGCAAAGGGGTTGATTCCGATTAGAAAATAAGTGCTTTAAAGTGCAACTATTTCTGATCTTTCCTTTTTACATTTTATAGTAGTAGTTTTTCTTTGATTAACGGCCGAAACCAATAACCTATCTATCTCCAGTTTTGGCATATTGGAGATAGTAAAACAAGTGATACAATACAAAAATTATACATGTTTTCTGTTGTTTCATTTGTTTTTCTATCTCTGATAGTGATAGATAGGTTATTGGTTTCGGCTGTTAATCTATATTTTAAGTATTTTTTGTGCGTTTTCTCATTAAGGTTGGAAATTATCAAAATTATTTCTCCCTCTCTGGGTGGAGTGGAAGGGTGTGTCAGACTTCTACTGATTAAAACCTACTCATGTTCCTTCTTTGCCCTAATTCCAGGGTTCTCTTTCGTCAACCCATTTAAATCAAGTATTTTCTGTGGGTATGTGTTTTGTCTAATAGTTTAAGGATATTTATGTATTTAATTCCAGTGTATATTATATCATTTTCAGCTGATTCTGATAACATTTTTCTGCCATATCGATTATAATTACCAAAGAAAAAAAAGTAACTTATAAAAATTGTTCCTAAAATCTGTTTTCTTTTTACAGGTACCCATTTGATTAATTCCTGGAGAATAGTGTGAGTAATATGTTAACTTGTTCATCTAATAATGATTTTTTATACATGTACGTAACTGTTTTTTGACCTTAATAAATGGAATAATAATAATTTAATGTTTAATATTACATTTACTGTAACTAGTCTCTGCTTCATCCAAAGATCGACTGGTAGAAAATTACTAAAGATTTAAGTCCCATTCTGTACTTTTACGTGAATAAAGCATAAAATAAATAAATAGATTTCCTGTATGGTCAAACAAAACAGTAGTTTTATTATAATAATTATTATAATGACTTTTTTATAATATCAAAAAATCATTGAAACACCTTTTCATTTCAATTTTGGCTATATCTAATCGAGTTTTTAGTTAACCCAAATGAATAACTTATGCAATGCATTTTAAAAAGAATGAATCCAGTTTTCAAGTAGAAATCCAAAAACTTTTAAGAATTTTGATTTGTCATATCATAGATTCAGATGACATTTCATTTTTCCTTCTCTTTTTATGATTTTTCTAAGGGAGAAGTTAAGAATGGCTTATTAACATGAGTAATGAATCATTGATCGTTGGATTCCGTCATATTTGTGACAAAATCCACATCCAAATTTTGTTAATTTTGAATAAATTTTAATCCTTTAGAAATCTACCTTTCGTTCACCTTTGAACCTACTTTGTTAAAGTAACGTAAGAGCTTGTCCTAAGTGACTAATTAACTACTTATTTAGGTAATTGCTCATTATTATAACATGACATTACATTCGTTTAGTATTTCTTTAGAAAGAATCCATTTAACATATCATTTTTGCATAATATTACACTAAATTATCAGCAACGACTTTTTTAATTTCAAAAATCTATGTTACGTCTTATTTGTTGATGTAGAACATCAACAAATAATACTCGTATCTCACTCATGATACTCGTATCTCTCAGTAAATAAGTAAAAAAAGTTTATTGCATAATTATCATTTTGTTATACATTAAGTGTCGGGGTGTCTCCATTTATGCATAGAAATGCCTGTAGTTGAAGGCTCAACAAGGTATATCAATCTTGGCAAGCGACTTCTATATATCGTCATACAAATTATGCTCTTCCCTTACATTAAGCCCATCAGTTTCCCAAACAAAATCCACTTCAAATCACAAACAAACTAATGAATAATGCCTTTTCATAAGAGCAGATACAAAAAAAAATACAACGCCCTTTGACGCACGCTACAGCCGCGTACACAGGGAAAAAGGGAGTGGCACAATCCTAGAACAATTACACGTACTTCGTATTACGTAACACTTACTAATTACACCACTAATATGGTATACTAGGACATCTAAGTCTAGATCAGGTACCACTCGAGATAAATGCAGCATCACACGCAACACACACAAAAAAAAAAAACTAAACAGCTCCACATGTGGGAATAATTTAAAAATACGCAAAATACAGCCACTTCACTTCTAACCAGGGCCGCCACCCCGCCCCCCCTTGCGTATTTTTCGGTATGCGTGGCAGGTGCCACCTCCACCCTACAGGGTGTTCGTTAAAAACCGCCCGAGTACATACTATTATAAAAGTTGTGCCTACTGTATAAGTAGTGGGTTTGGGCAGGGTGGGGGGTGGCACCTACCTAGTTAGACAGTTAAAAGTATGCGGTATTAACAAAACGGAAATGAATATACGAGTAGCTACGGTTTTCGGAGGCTGCGTCATTCGGCTTACGGTAATGAAAAATACTTGGGTTTTTTTTTCTGTGTTTTGTTTTGTTCTGTTTTAGATATTAGATTAGGTGGCTAGGGCTCGTGGGCCTCCTGGGAGGGAGAAGGGTGCTTTATGACGATTGTATTGCGAAGTTCGCGTTAGGTTTTGATGTTTGAGGAAATATAGAGGTAATGTTGATGGTGCGAGAACCGTAAAGTTACTTATTGTGAGAGATAAGCTGTCTAGATTTTTAGGCAACCTAAACTAGACTGGAGAATAAACTAGCGCTTAAGTATTTGGTTTGAAATGAAGTGAAGTACAGTCATGTATTTCTTGAGTAGGTACTTGTGAGTACTCCTGACAAAATAAGGGCCTGTTTCACAATGTCCGAGTAGGCACTACTCACTGAATAAATTCAAAAATGTGACAGAATTCGTATGAAATCATCTGTCAAGTAAGATACTCGAAACTTAATCATAGGTGGTGAAACAGGCCCTAAATCCTATACCTATTTGAAACAAACTCACATTGCATTTGTTTCATAATGAGGAAACGCGTTTTGAGTCGTGTCAAACATTAAAATATTTACATTCTGATAGGTTTTCCGGCTAAAGAAGAGTTTGAGAAATACTCAACTTCCAATGCTTAAATCAGAAATCGGTGATTAAGAAATTAGGCTTTTCTAATTTGACAAATAGGCTTACCGTTGTTGAATATTCTTATGCCTTAAGTTTATAGTAGGTAACGATAATAAGTATAATACAGCTAGTAGACTAGATACGTAAACAGACTTAAAATAGGCTACATACGTATTTCCTTAAGTACAAGATAAACCTACAAAATACAAGTAAAAACACACATAAAAAAATCAAGAATTCATACCGCAAACGCACTACCGCCAATCCAAATAAAATGCCGCAAAAATACATGAAAACACATTATTATTACAACCCTGAGTAAGCAAATAAGGCAGAAATAGTTCCTTTTATATTCCTTAACTTCTAAAACCAACCTTAAGACTGAGAAGTAAGGTTAAAGATTGATTGTAGCAAGTTTAGTGGGTACAATATTTTTCCGGAAGATTTTTATAGGAACGTTTCGTTCGTAGTGACACGATATTTCTGACATGTGTTCTGTGACTGACACTTGTAAGCAACAAGTATGGCTTGTCATGGGGTAAGCAGAGTAAGTGATAGTCAGGTGGCTGTGGGTGGGACGTGTGGGAATGTTACTTTTTAAGGTGTGCTTTGAGAGGTTCATGTTTTATTTTGAAGAATGTTATAGATTGATGTTAGCTCGTGGCTAGATAATAACAGCCGCACGGATCGATCTTCAAGGTTAAGCAACGCTTGCCAAGGTTGGTCTGTGGATGGGTGACCATCTTAACATATATCGAGTTTCCCCCGTGCCTCGGAAAGTACGTTAAGCCGTAGGTCCCGGCTGTCATTTGTAGATCTTTGGCAGTCGTTACGGATAGTCAGAAGCCAGTAAATCTGACTCCAGTCTTGCCATGAAGTACCGTGTTACCCCAGTTAATGGGTTGTGGAGGTCTGGTAGGCAGCCTCTTCTCATGAAATACTGGTATTCAGCTAAATCCGGCTTGACTGGAAGCCGACCCCAATATAGTTGGGAAAAAGGCTAGGTAGATGATGATGGTAACTGGTACTGGATGGCTGGTCTATCAATACATCTGATACCACTAAATAGACTGCGTTGAGATTTGGTTTGATAGTTACTATAACGTAGGAATGTGCTAAGAAAGCATTTTCCAAACTTTACAGAGATTTTTTTAAAGGAAACCCGTGGTTTTAGAAAAGGCAACTGAAGGACACAGGTGTAGTTTTAGTCAAAACGAGAGTACTGAGAAGGAAAGAAATTAAAGGCTCAGTTTAACTGAATTTGCATTCATAGACAAATAAATAGCATTTAATCATAACTAGCAACACTAGTTCCAGGCGAGTAAAACTAGTACTTATCTTCTCTACATTATGAATTGTAGCATATGTTTATCATTCTAATAAGTAAGCTACAATAGTGTAAAGTTTAACACGATACAAACATTCACCTTTTTATAATAATAGCTTCCGCCCGCGGCTTCGCCCGAAAAAAAAAGTAGCCTATATGTTAATCCAGGGTATAACCTATCTACATACCAAATTGCAACCAAATCGGTTCAGCCGTTTTTGTGTGAAAGGGTAACAAACATCCACACATTCACACATCCATTTTACACAAACTTTCACATTTATAATATTAGTAGGATTAATGTACTCGTAATTTCAAAATATACATTTCAATATATGAATACATAATTAAGATTAACCACTTTTAATCCAAAATAACGTGTAATCGACACACAGGATAAGCCCTAACATTCTACAAAAAACCCCAAAACCTTCATATCTGAATACCCTTTAAATAATACACCGTCTAAATATAGAGGAAACTCAGCCTAGTATACATTTTCACCGCTAGGTCACTACCCTTCCCCAGTAACGCTCGCAGGTACTCATTCAAGGTCACCACTCCGTTCCTAACGACACTGCGTAGGCTTGAATCCTGAAGGTTCCTTTAAGTTCACGAGAAAAAGGGAAACCGTGTACTTAGGTGAATATTTTATAAGGAGTCCCGGTTGCTATAAGTTACCAATGGTTATGAGTAAGTTCCGGTTGTTATAACTTACTTACGAGTATTGTTACTGGTTTAGGACGTAGATAGTATCGTATCTTTTCTCATTATTTACAATAGATTGATCATAAGTGAATGGAAAGGGCTATGCTAGGAGTTTCCTTGCGTGATCGAATCAGGAATGAAGATATTTGCAAGAGAGCCAAAGTTGCCGACATAGCACGTAGAATCGAAAAACTTAGTTTGCAATGGGCAGGGCACATTGCTCGCAGAACAGATGGCCGAAAACATAAATAAATTTTCACCTTTAAAATGAAAAACTGGTGGTTATTTCAACACCTATTAAAATATTGAATTACAAATCAAGCGTTCAAAACACTTTAAACATTAAAACTAAAAAATAAACTCGAATGTAACAACTTTATTTGTGAAAATATCTACATCAAAATATACAAATACAATTTCAAAATAGCAGCCTTTTAGTGGTCTAGCTTCATAACTGCAACCAATTAAAAAATATTAGCTAGATACACCAGCAATATTTTTTCGCAAACTAAAATAACTAAAATCCCGTTGAAGCGGAATCCGCTTTTATTTTATTGTCGAATAGATCTCGCCAAACATTCCTCTGTTATTTAGCTGCCAAACAACAAACGCTAAAAATAATTTTCGGTGTAAAATTTTAACAAAGTTAACTACCATCCAATAACAGGCGAATCGGGTCTAAATATTTCAAATAAAATCAACATTTAGTTTTACTGAGAAACGACTAACCTATCAACTGAATTGACGATTTATTTAGCATACATTGGCGTTTAATTATGCTTACTAATGAAGCAATAACGAATAAAAGCGTTAATGAAATCAAATCAATACTAGAAGTCGACCGAGTTATGACGTAGGACTTTTCGAAGTAGATAGCGCTCGCTAAGTCGTAAGAGCGATGCGCCTAAAAATTGCGGCATAGCAAGGAAGTTCATTCGAGCGCATTGCTATAACGTTTTTATAGGCGCTCTCGTTCAAAGACTCCTTTACTGATTATTCTAAGAGCGTTCTTCTATGAAATAGCTGGTTCGAGAATATAATATTTTTGTAGTATTTCTTAGAAAACTTATTTTGATTCGTAGAATAGACATAGAGTTATTTTATAGATAGGTTTCCCCTGTACTGTTTTTGGTGATGTTTTTTTGCAAGCAGATCATAATATGTGTAATGGGTATCACGCATGTAAGCTGTTGACTTATCTAGACTTTTCCTGATAAACATAACATAGTATTACGTATGCTCTTAGCAAAGTAAGATCTAAAAACGTGGGTCAATGAAACGGAGCACAGCAGAGTAATCCCGGAGGCCTAAATAATAAATACGACGCTGGCACGTCACACAAACACAGTGAGTAAAACAATTTATTACAAAATGTAAACAGGAAGAACCGTATTTTCATTTAGAATACGATTTCTCGATTCCTTCTACCCCCTCTAAAGCCCCCACTCCGGGACATAGACGAAAATACCCCGGTTATGATTAATACCGAATGCGAGGCGCATTGATCAAGAAAGCAGCTTTTTACTCCAAACTACCCATCTCTTGCCTCCCTGCCTACCCCCTGTGCGAGCAGGACTAATGCACCTCTCCCCTCTCACTCTAAAACAAAGATGCTAAAACTTCTTTCGCTAGTATAAGATTTTAATTTCATATTTTTGACGAAACCGGTCTAATTTTACACCACCATGCAAGGAACATAGAACTTTCATTACCACTGTTTAGAACACATATTCGCTTGCACTAGCAGAGCACTTGCTTCCGTCTTCTAATTCGGAATTAGTTTTCGAAGTGAAAAGATACAGTCCAAAGACTATACACGGTCTCTACTCAAATTTAGACCTTAATTTCTTAATGGGAGAGTTGGTTTTCAGTTGAACATGCAACGGCAAGAAATAATTCTTCAGTTGTACCCCCAAATTAGTCGAAATAGGGGAAGGGGTGCACACGAAGGGTGGTTTTAAAAGAAGCAAAAAGGTGGGGATAGAAAGATGCGCGAAGACTTAGTTCTCGCGGGCCGAGGGTGGCAGGCTGTGGGGTGGCGTTATAAAATATATAATTCTATACTTACAATACTTGTAAATACGGTACGCGGAAGTACTGCGACTGAGACGTCTTGGTCCTTCATAATTGGCAATAGTTGCATGTAAACAGTGCATTATGTAACTGAAATGGCGCTTTTTAGGCACGATTACTGCTAACTTCTGCCAGCGACTTTGCTCGCCTAAAAGTAAGTTTCTCTATACAAACTTTGGACCTCGTTTCGTCATAATTGGGGGTAAATTTTGGAAATTCCTTTCTTAGTGCTCGCTTCCGTTGCAAAAGGCATTTGACACAAGAGTGAATTGGTTGCTTCTAGGTAAGCATTTTCCTCAGATGGGAGTCATACATGAGCCTATCAATTTTTTAATAAAAAAATATTAGCATGACAAGGTAGACAAGAAAAATCATTATCGAGTAACAAACTATTTCTATACATATTACTTTTCATTGTTTCTTTCACAGATCTGCTGAAAGACATTTCTTTAGAAATACGTCTTTGTACGTCATATCTTAAGTGTATTATTTTTTTCTGTTTCTTTGTAAATAAACCATTTAGGGTTACAGTTGTCTTTGAGCGTTTTAACTGTAATTATTTGGGAAGAATGGTTTTATTGAAAAAAAAACACTAATATTGTTTACTAGCACTTAAAGTGATAATCAAAAATCCTATTTCATTCCGAAAAAAAAAACAGTATTCTTTCTCAAACAAAAAATATATATGCAGATTAGTTCCTTAGAAGTGTCAAGAGCGTTCGGTCGGCGTACACCGCTACACTCGCTGATATTTAGTCGCGAAACTGGATGTATTATAAAGGCGTACTTGTTTAAAATAAGAGCAGGCCGAGGCGACTGTGGCGCAGTGCGTAGATGGATCAGGGACGCGGGTTCGATTTTTTGTTGATGTAAAATTTTGATGCAGTTTTGTGAATTGTGTTGTGTTGATGGTGGGTGGTGTTTCTAAAGTGGTGTAGGTTGTGTTTGTAGTTTAATTGACAATTAATAATAATGATTTTGGTTTCCTCATGTATCATCTAAATATAAAGAAGATTCTTTCTAGTTGACGAGTTTGTATTTAGGAAATCATTATTTTGTAGAACAGATTTTTTCTAGAGTTTTCTATAATTTATTTTGCTCCTCAAAATTCGTTCTTTTGTTGATCATCAGACCAACATTATGCACTCAGAATTTATTCAATAATTAAAAAACTAGTTATTACGTATTATTAAAATAATGTACTAACGCGAAACATGACTTTAACATTACCGTGTGACTTTAACAATTAATTAAACTTTAACACAGTAAATGGTTTTATTTGGTTTTATAACTTAACATAATGCCATATCCAAAGTGCTTGTCTAAAATGATATTTCATTAATGAGTCGCGTAAATGACAGTGGGTATTTTAGTATACTTGTTAAATACTCAAATGAATACCATTTACAATGGACTTTGAATTAAATTTAATGTGTAATGTGCGTGGTATTTATGTGCAATTTAAAATTTGTTTGTATGAATACTATAAGTATGATTTATAATAAAAAAAATTATAGCTACCTACGATAAAAATAATGTCGGTAATGTCTTATAGTATTTTGAAAAATATGTCTTGAAGTTACTTAAAGATATGGAAATATCTTCTAAACTACAATGAAAATAAGGTTTTTTAATAGTTACTTTAGCTAGAAGCAAAGGTTCGCTACACTAGTCTAAATCAACGAACAAAACAAACTACTATTACTGAAAAAAATAATAATAACACAAAAAAAAACAAAATAATAATTATCATTGGTAAAGTGAAGCTACCTATGTTTTATCCACTCATTTCTCGTGGTTCTTAGTAAAAAGTTGTGTAAGAGGGGGGCGCCACTAGCGCCTACGCCGTAGCCGTGGCCGCTACGAGGCTACGAGTCGTAGGCCTCGCTACAAGCGTAGCAGGGCTGTGAGGAATTATTCTAATTGATTAGACTTTGTTCTTAATTTTTTATTCTTTGTTTTTTTTTTATTATTTCTTTTTTTTGGTGGTTGTATGATATATTGGTAAGAGATAGTTGTTTGGTTTGCAAATGAATTAATAACATAATCATTAATTATTTATAGATACTATTGATTTTTTAAATGTAAAATTGCCATGGTATTTGACAAAAAATTGAAGGCTGAGTGATATTTTTTTAACCTAATAAATTAGTCATTTATTCATAACTGACACGTTTTATTATAATTATTGTTTACTATTTTATTAACATATTTAAAAATCTGTTTTAAAAAATTACACCAAACATATATTGTCGTAACTGTATACACAATATAATCTAATTAACTGTACCACGCAGTAAACTAAACATGAAACTTTAAAAAAACACTTAAAAACTTAGTATTGATTTTTCCACCACAGATCTACTAAAAACATCTTACAAACGCAAAGTTCATTAGCATTGACAACCCTAGCCTTTACTATCTTGCACGTTCCTAAGATGTCCCCCCAGGGGGGTTTAAAACAACCCCCAGGGGGTGGGGATGCGGAAATATGAAGGGTGCTCTCATTTATCAATACGGAGACTGTTTCTTTCTCTCAGAATTGATTATATTCAACTAAGAATATTGATGTCTTCGCCCCCCGAGAACCCCCAAGAACCCCCAAGAAAGTTTCCTAGGGGGTGCTTTGATTAGAGTTTTTGATGTGCGTCGTTTCCTGCTCTACATATACTATACATACAATGTGTGTGTGTTGTTAATGTGCAGAATTTTTAGGGTGTTACGGTGTAAGGGATGTTTAAAATGTACGTGATGTTCTTCCCATCGTGAATATTTTACGTAGTAATTTGAAATGTCGTGTTTCGTTTGTTTTCGTTTATCATCTCTCTAGCCATTTCCCCACTTGGGGTTGAGTTCCAGGCTGACAGGGTGCGGCTGAATACCTGAGTTTTTTCGATATAAGCTCATCACAACTAGCCTTTTTCCAACTAGCTTAGTTTGGTTTCCAGTCTAACCGAATGCGGCTGAATACCTGTTTTATGCATAGAAAGACTGTCTATTAGATCTCCACAAATCAAGTACTAAGCAACTCGATGCAACTTGGATCTATTCCTGGACTGATAGTCCGACTCTCTATCCGTAAAAAGACCTGCGAATGACGTAAAGGGCTTTACGTGTTTTACCAGCCACAGAGCGTCAGTAATGCCCTAGATAAACTTAGAAAGAAAGAAGGAAGGATGGAGCTTCAATAAAAAAAAATTGTAGTAAATTTTATTCATGAATTGTATGTAACAATGGTATTGTGGCGATTAATTTTAAGTCTTCGAAAAATCTAAAGTGACTTTACTAAATTCATTAGGCTACGGTATCCTAGCTACCTGTATATCCCACATTGTTCTGTCAACTTTACATTTTAACAATAAGAAAAAAATGATTTCTTGGGCTAGTAGGAGACCAATGTCCAGAGTGGACGGTCTCCGGCTGAAATGATGATGTTGAACATAAACTCAACCACTAGGAATAAATACTTTACTTGTATTCATATTTACTTTTCACAGAGAAATATAATACCCATTATAAAAAGAAAAACTTAATTAACTCTACCATAAAAACATCTTGAAATACAACATCAATAAATGCCTGCGCTTTAATCGATATTTATATTTCTCTAAAGTTGTATCTATTAATTTCAAAACAGTGCTTTGCAGATTTCTATGAAGAACAGTAAAAACAAATAAGTATTTAAATATCTGCTCGCTAAAATAAAGTAATTAGTAATGTTAATCATATAACCACCATACTAGAAATCAAAATATACATAGATACTAATGTCTGTGGGAAAGTAGAAAATATATAGTGCAAGAATTATTACAATCTGTTCAGTAGATTCTGAGTTTATTCATTATTAACAAAACAAGTCTTTCCTCTTTAAAATATTATTATTAAGTATGTAACTAGCTGAATTTTTTTCCAAAGGAACATACTCCCGAAATAAAAAGTATCCCACGTGCTTATCATAGTCTACCCGTGCACTAAGTTTCATCGAAATCCTTTAACTAGTTCGAGCTTGATGAATTAACAAACACACACACTTTTACAAACGCACTAACACTAATTTGAAGTGTGATTGAACTGAATCTAGTTGAAGTATAGATTCGTTACCACATTATTTCTACTCAACAAATCAGCCCACTTTTTCCAATATAAAACACACGTTACAGATGTTATCAGCGTAAACCATACACGAGAGATAACGCAAAAAGGGTAGCACGAGGGTTCCGGTTAACTTACAAATTGTAACTACTTGTTAAGTTATTGCTCAGTTAAGTATCGCATGTTATACGTAACTTGTACACGCATATTGGTTTCTGGCTACCCTTTTATGAAAAATAGGGATAGTGTTTTGTAGTACAAATTTTCTGTGGTTAAAATCGTTGTGACAGAATTGTTTTCTTCACTATAGATGAGATTTTATCTTATTTTTATCATTGTACAAGATATGTTTTACTTTGAAGGATTTTATATTGAAGTCATAAAACTTCTTACATCCATACTAATATTATAAATGTAAAGTAATTCTATATGTCTATTACGCTTTTGCAGTCAAACTACTGGACCTATGTTGATCAAAGGTACCTATTAAGTAAACGTGAAAATCAACAAAGTATATAGGCTACTTTTTATCTAGCTGCAAGTTTGACATTCACGAGAACCATTCACGAGTTAGCTCTCTACAACTGACGAAAAATAAATCAATAATCTCTTAAAACAGAAAATTATTTCCGGGTTTCATTTTAAAGCAGATCAATGACCTAAAGATGCAAAACAACCAAAATACAGCAACTACACTCAACCAACTACCAACACAAAAGGCCTGAAGAAAACACGAAAAACTCAACAATCATAACTACTAATAAAAAAATTACAAGTTACATAAAACCCGCATCTGCATAGAAGAGGCAACTAAGCGCGGCACGTCGCCCGGGGGCCCCGCGCTCCCCGCCCCGGGGCCCCCTCACTCACACGCCAAACGAATAAAACACTAACACAAATAAGTAATAAAGTACAGCAGTAATATAAAACTAAGGAGCATCAACATCTTGCCACCCCAAGGGGCCCACCCCACGGGAGGTAATTCCCCCGAACTTACTAAAATACTAAAAACGGAGATACAGGGGGGGGCAACCCCCACGTTTTCTTATGCAAGATCCTTATATTTTAACCTAAATGTTGTAGATACGTTTCTGTTTTTAGTTATAACTTTGTTATTTGTTGAGTTGAGCAGTTTTATCAGTTTTTCGAGATGGAATTTTGATGATGAGTGTTTTGTTAAATGAATTATTGTTTGTTGTTTTTTGATGAAGAATTTTTGGGCTTTATAGGTCTTAGGGAAAGATTTGTTGTGAAGTAACTGTGAGTTTGTATATTAGTCGGTGCATTATTGATGAAGTTCTACTCGTATTATATGCCTAGCCTAGCTATCTAGCCATTTAGTACACTCGTACCTAATACAAGCGTATTTAAGCAGTCGTTTAATTTAGTTAGTAAGGATACTGGATATTTTTAATTGATATAAACTAAGGCTAGACTGCGATCCCACCTGATGGTGAGCAGTGACGCAATCGTTGATGGTGAGGCGCACTAGTTTAGTAAGAGTCATTATGAGCATTTTTAGTCTACTTGTAGACTGCTAGTTTTACTTTGAATTGCAAATCAATAAGAACCAGATCGTTTTGGAGCAGGCGTCTAATTGAATGATAAATGCACACTTTACCCATAACACTTGGTATTAATACTCATGATTTCATTAAATTAAAAGGAATTTGAAATGGCAATAACAGTGCCTTGAAAATAATATTTAAGTCGTTATTATCATGTTTTTTTTTTATATTTTTGAGTTAATATTTACCCTTCTTGTAGAGGCCTGAATCCCAGCTGTGGGAACATTACAAGGCTGATGCTATGCTATGATATTTATAGAAAATTTATTTTTTATTTTAATGTAGTTTGTAGTCACAAACTCATGAGTTTCTTTCTTCTATTCTTTCTTTCTTTACATAAACCGAAGGTAAAAAAAATCAAAGCAACATACATACAAGAGTTTTAAATAAAAAATGGCATAGCCACTTGAAACAGACTCAGGATGTAAACTAGTCTAATAAAACCCGGCGGCGCTTGTAAAGACCCAAATGTTTAAAGGGTAGTGAGGTTTAGAGCAGGGCGCGGTCTGAGGTTTGATGCCCGTGCGTTAAAATATGTCGTTATTTTGATTGTAAAATTGATGACGGGATTGTAAAGATTTTCATGGGTAATTTTATAGGGGGCTAGTTTTAAAGGGGGAAAGAAGATGGGAAGTTTTTTGATCGATACGCTGACATGGGTTTTTGGAGGCTTGGTCAAGTGGTTTTTATTTATTTATTTAAGAAGTAGTTTTACTATAAGTGGGTAACCTATGTAACCACGTTGATAACTTATCTTACCCAATTCCTATCACACTCATATTATAAAGGTAAAAAATTATGTGTTGTCTTCTTCACACTCGTACGGCTAAACGAATATTGATGAAATTTTGTAAATTGATATACTATGTCCTTGGATTCGTTTTCTATTATAATGAGTGAAGCTGCTGGAATAGACAGACAGTGAATCACTCTGTGATATAATAGAATAGAAAAGGATAAACTTTATTGTACACCAAAAGAAGTAATAAATTGTGATGAGGATGGTTTAAGTATCAATGCATATTATAGTAAAGAAAAGCCGAGAATTTCAGAGATTTCTAACACCCATGCTAAGCTGGAACAGGATGCTAGTAAGTTATAAAAACACATACTTCAACACATACAAAGTTTATGAGGTTCCTAACTTAAAGCAGACCAAGTTAACTTGACGTTGTGCATAAAATACTTAGAACTTTATCTACATACACTCTTTATCCTATAGAGGGCAAGTAGTAAGTAAAGATAAGTCGTGTCTTGGTATTTACCTACATTTTGAAAATCACCAGCTAGTAGAAAATTATCCCAACAGACTCTCGGTATAAACAATATTATGGTCATGCTCTATTCTTGTTCTGAATTTCATCAAAATTCTTTCAGCCGTTTTAGTGTGAAAAAGTAACAAACCTACACTCACAAACTTTCGTCTTTATAACATTAGTGGAATCAATTTTTCTGAATATTAGGAAGAAACTAGCGATTAACATACATACATGACTGTTGTACATCACACATTTAAAAAAACAAACGTTATTCTCTTTTATACAACCTGTCTCACACCCGATCCAATTTCACAGCTACAGTTTATCCTATTTCTATTCATCGTCATGATTTTTTATATGAAAATTCTCTATAAATCATTTATGAATCACAGGCTGAAACAATAATAAAAATACAATAACAAATGTCCAACAATAAATGCCAAATGTACCGATCAAAACTAAAATAAAAACCTTTTGTAAATATATTGAAATCTAAACCACTACAAACACCAAAAATCGCCAATCAAACAGCGTACTGGAAAAAAACAAAATCCGCTTACCGACGCTCCCGTAAAAACAGCACTATGGCATAAAAAATAGACGAAAAAAAAACCGCGAGAAAATAATGAATAACCCTGAAAAAGTAGCTCACGCAAAAAAATACCCGCAAACGAGTTTTTACCGATCTTTATTTGCTTTTTACGAGCTACTAGTGAAAGTGAGAGTGGACCACGAAAAAAAACCGTCACTATTTCTATCGGGAACGCGTGAAAAAACGGAAAAAATGCCATCTACCCGACGAGAGAGAAAGTCCTATATCCAGCGTGCCTGGGCACCGTCGCTTTTATATTTCGGGTTCCGTTTGAGGGGGCTGGATTTTTTTTATAGAAAACAGACTTGCTTAGTCGTTTGACTAAGCAGAAATGGGATGAGGGAAGTTGTCATTTCGTTTTCATGAAGGAAAGAAAGAATGGAGGGTCTTTAAAACTCTCTTTAATATTGCAATCAAAATCACTGTGCTCTTTTTCTATTCTTAATTCTTTATGTACACAGTATTTTTATTGTAAACAGTAAATTGATAATTCATGTACAAAGCCGAGTTTAACTTAATAATGGGTTAGTAGTTTTTGTTTAGCGAGGAAATAATATGCAATTCTAATTAATAGACAGTTTGCTGCTAATAGTTGTCAGAAGCTCTTTTAATTTTCCAATCAGTTCTTACATTCAGTTCTTTCTCTTACTGGCTTGCTTTGTCTCACAGGTGTTATAATTCTTACTATTAAATTATTTTTTGAAAATATAATCAACAAATATTTAAAAAAAAGCAATTACATCTTATACTATTTATTGTACACCGTATTAAATAAATTATGTTTCCTTTGAAAAGATGACTGCTCTTCCTAATGATTTAGTTAAAGGAAATAGATTTTTTTCAGATCGATTCAAAATAAAGTAAGTTAGAAACCTTCCAAATTCAGTAGAAAACTAAGCAGAAAAAGGATGCGCAGACTGAAATGTGACGTCACCGTTAGGTTTCGTACAGACAAAAGAGCGATCAAATATTCTCATTCAAATATTTGAAATCCCAATTGCTGCTATAATAACTAGTTTTGATTTACAATATTTATTTTTATAATTTTATGTACTATAAAATATTGACAGAATTATAATAAAAAAAAAGTACCCAAGCGTTTAGAAGTTGTATCACAGATGATCAAAATAAAGATGATGCAAGTCTTACTTGCATTATGGAGGTCCGTACTGCAGATTATTCTGAACCATCATCATTATCATCATCATTTCAGCCAAAAGACGTCCACTGCTGGCCATAGGCCTCCCCCAAGCGTCGCCACTGCGACCGGTCCTGTGCGTCTCGCGTCCGTCATACATTTAAATTAGCCCCTAAGTCCGTCTATTCCAAGTCTTCACCCTCAAACAGACTCGAAAAACAGCGAAAAGAAACCAAATCTACAGGCCCCTATCATCTATCTAAAACTCGTAGCTGACAGCATTTTTTTGTGTTTTTTCAAAAGGATTTTTTGGACGCGGCGTCCGTTGCTAGCCAATTGTATGCATGTGTTTTATACGGCCACTCTGTTAGTTTGTTCATTGTTTTGACGCAGAATTCTATTTGCTGGTTTTTTTTTTGGCGAGTGTCAAAAAGCCGTGCAGTGTCGCTTTGATTGGAGTTGAAAAGTTTTTGGGGTTATTCAACGAATAGTTTCGGGACGTGTCGCCACGGCAGATTAGTGAGGACAACGTTATAATATGTGTGTTAGTGTTTCGTTTTTGTAAATGGGTTAAATTGTTGCAGTTTTGTTTTTGAGAGAGCGTGTTCAGTTACTGGTTTTAAAGGAATAATATGACCTGTTCATCGCTCACAATATTTCTCATGAGAAGACTTAAAGCTACCCAGAGGGCTTTGAAGAGAGGTATGTGCATAGTTACTCTGAGTGATCGAATCAGGGATGCAGATATCCGCGAAAGAACTGCGGTTGCAATAGCTAAACTTAAGTGGTAGTGGGCAGGGCACATTGCTCGTCTAAGGCCTGAAGGCCTATCACAGGCTAGACCGATAACCTGATGAAAATTGTGAAAATTCGATGGATGCGAGACGCACAGCTCCGATTATTTTGTCGACGCTTGAGGGAGGCCTATGTTCACAGAGGAAATCTTTTGGCTGGAATGATGATGATGATTGTGTGACTAGATAATTTAAGTCCACTACTAACTGTCTGAAGCGATGACTGAAATCTAGAGTATAACAGACTGATGACAATATCAATTATGAAACCTTAATCGAAACCAAAAATAAAAGAAACACGAACGAACATTCTGAAATCAAAACTTTTATTTTAGAATGTTGTTGAGGTGTATGTCTTTAAAAAAAGAAATAAAAACTTTTATTTATGACTCGCACAGAACAAACAAGAATAAAAAATGTGAACCAAAGTATAAATAATAATTATTAAAATAATAATAGTTAGCTTTAATAAGCACACTGGCAATTGATATGATGACATCTTTTTAACCAGTTATGTCCCGATAAAGCAATTCAGTCAATACAAATTTTATACAACGCAATATTTTATCAAAAGCAATATAATTTTATACACTAAAAAAGAAAGCTATAAGTGTAGTATTCAGAATGATAACAACTAAGGACCGTATTCTTGCGTTTAGTAGCCACTTTGAATCGCCAATTCGTAGAATATAAATGGAGACAATTGTTCCATCACTGTTGTAACCACCATCTCTTTCTCACATGCAAAGGATTTCATGAGTAAAATAAACATATGTTAGAGTGCCCCAAGTACCCATACTACAGCACTTTGGAGGATGTAATGAACGCCACCGATGGGCTACCTACTGGGCCCAAACAGTTTGTCGGCAAACTGGTTGGGCCCAGGGCTTTGTTAACAAAGCGGGTTGGTAAACACGAGTTTACCATCGATTCGAAAAGAAGAATTAATTTCAATGCGAGAAATAAACCCTGGACGTCACGTTTAGTACAGAACAAGGTCACTAGTTCAAAGTCTGACTCTCCCTCATACTTCTACTCAGAACAAGAGCAGTTATTTGATTTTCTCACACCTAAAAGGGCTTAAATTCATTGGAACTTAGTGTTCACAGGCTTTTGACAACCATACTCGTATGTGTTATTGAAGCTTTCATTGCCACCACTTCTTCTGCCAAACAGCTTTTTAGAAACCACTATGATCAAAATTTGACCTTTGAAACTTGTTGATTGTCAATTTTCAATTTAACAAATAACTTTTAGTTTTCATTCTATAACTTTCTCAATGCAATTTTTTCTTCAATCGCTACAAAAAAGTTACCGACGGAAAAACAAATGCGTACTTTTAAACTTACGATACCATTGTTTCAATTGGAAATGCCAACTGTAATCAGGAAAGGGGTCTAAAGGGGAGCTAACACATTAATAAATTAGTCGTAAATGCCATGAAAGCTGCGGTCAGGTGAACCACGTGTCTTGTCTTCAAGCAGGTGTGGCGGGTTGGGTTTCAAAAGATTGCTAGAGCAATTGCGAAAGAAAAAAGAAAGTTCGTTTTCATTTATCCACTCAGTCGCTTTATTAATATTGTAAGAATGATGCGCCTTACCATCAACGATTGAATCGCTGTTTACTATCAGTTGGAATCGCAGTTAAGAACTAGTTTATATCCATAAAAAATGATAACTAGTTGTGTTTTATTTGATAGGTAACCTGGCAGTAAAAGTTTTTAACAGTTTGATCGTTGCAAACGTTTGTCTTGATACGGTCATTTGAAAGAGGCGATGAAACGCATGTTACTTACTTAACCCATCAAAACTTACTCAAACTCTTTGTTTTTGACGGGTATAGAGGGAGATAGTGAGGCCAAATATAAGATGACAGAAAACAGATAGCCAAAGAGATGTATGGGCATTAAAATTCTTATTCTTTCATCTAAAAAAAATTGACAGATTTCTTCAGATATTAGCACCATCTTTGTGCCAAGTTGTCTGTTTTCTATTATGTGTGTTGTCAAATACATAATAAATGTAATATTATTGATCTAGATTGAGAGATTGATCTAGGGCGAAGCAGGAAGGTGTGTCACGCTTGTATTGACTAATAACAAACATCTGTTCCTTCATCTAGTTAGACCACGAGTAACCCCCGACCCTTTCCAAAGTTGAGTCATGGCCTCAAGCTATTTAGTGATATCATACAAGCATTCTGTTGAAAGTTTTTTAGCAATTTACACGAAATACAAGTCTACCATTTTCCCTCTACCTTTCAAACCTACCTAACTGCAACACCTACAGCTAAACAGTTTAAAAACCACCACATTTTCAATCAGCCCCGAATTATCGGTGCGTCGGTCACTGAGCAAACACAGGCTTCCGACAAAGAGCCGCCGCAAATGAACATAAATGTATAATGAGGGCTACATTTAGTTAAAATGTACGAACAAAAAACTTATTTACTTGATAGTGTTGAGTTTACGGATATGCTTGTCAACTGACGATTTTAAAGCGAAGGAATAAGAAAATTTTAATAACCATTTTAAATTACTTGATCTGTCTGAAGTCTGAAGACATAAAATATTATCCAGATATTTTTAGTGATATCTAGCAAAAAACATTCTTAGCAACAATTTGTTAGATAAACCATTTTAGGTGCACATAGATCTACTACTCTTCTTCTTTTTCTTCCTTTCCTCATATCATTATTTGGATCAGGTCTCCTCACCTTCTTGCTACGTACTAAGTGGGCCTATCTTGGGTCCTCCTCTATGTTTGACCATCAGGTCATTGCAGGCCTTTGCTCTGGTAGGTGCAGAGCAATTTGAACCCGTCCCGTTTGCCTTTACCTATTGTCTTGTATTTTCAGACACTGTTTCTTAGCCACTTTACCAATCATTGCCTTGTATTTTCAATCACATTTCCTTAGCTACTCCATCAACCATGGACTTATAATTTTAGACACAGTTTCTTAGCCACTCTTTCAACCATTGTGATGTATTTTTAGTCACAGTTCCTTAGCCACTATTCCAACAATTGTCTTGGAATTTCAGCCCAATTCCTTAGCCGCTTCTTCGACTATTGTCTTGTATTTTCTGCCAATGTTTCTTAGCCACTCTTATACTCAGTGTCTTGTATTTTCATCTGTCATTCCTTAGCCCTTCTTTCAATCATTACTTCGTAGTTTCAGACACTAATCCTCACATACTATAACAACCATACTTACGCCTGACTACCCACAATATCGTTATAACCGATAAATCAACGGACAGACAACAACACCGTTCGAAATGATAATAGTACATGAGCACTATGTACCATACATACATACAGATTAAGGTAGTACATAGAAAAAAGTAAATACATGATAAAAAAGCCACATTTTATTATGAGCAGATCAGTTGAGAGAAGCCTGCGCTTGTGTGCGTGAGTGTACAGGGTGATTCTGATTGAAGGACTAATTAATTATTATTATTAAAGAGATTTCTTTTATATGTTGTTTAGCTCGGAATAAATTTGGATTACGTTCTAGGTTTCGTGCCAGTTGTTGTGGCGACGCTTAGTGGAGGCTTATGTCCAGCAGTGGACGTCTTTCGGCTGTAATTATAATGATTAATAAAGAAATCTAGATTTAATATAGCTTTCTTTAATATAAGAGTAGTTATTAGAACAGGCAGTGTTTATGTTTTCTGAGAGATGAGTGTAATATTACGAGTATAAAGCAGAATTGTTTATTTGGTTGAACCCGCTAATCTCAGGAGCTATTGGTGAGAATAAAAAAAAACTATTTTAGTGTTGAATAGCATATTTATCGAGAAAGGCTATAGATTGTATGACATCACGCTTAAAGCAATAGAAGTGGAGCAGTAGGTATCCTAAGACGCGAGTGGAATCGCAAAGGACAAGTACTTTTGTCTATATTTTTTTAAAACTAATGTATGTGTGTAAGATTCAAATAGCTTTATTAAATTAAAGTAAAATAAAGTAATTAAGCTTGAATACTCCAAGACTATGATCACGATAATAATTCAAGAACCTTTTTAAAATAAATCATATAAGCGAACTTTACAAAAGTAAACCTTACAAACAGATAATAAAAACTGAAATGTTTTTTTTACGTTTTGGATTTTGAGAAAACCTCATCGTCAATGTAAATAAAGTTATAAAAATAAAATGACGTAATAATAGCGATACGTAGAATAAATTTAATGTTATGAATACTAAAATCTTACTGTTAAATGTTTTATTGTCATAAAATACCAGTTTCGTATCTTACATGAATGGATCACTTTTACATGTTTTATTATACATGGCTACAATGGTGTTTTTAAGTTACGAGTGAGATCTTGAAGGCATTTAATCTTCTTCTTCCTGCCCATATCCCATATTACTTGAGGTCAGCGCAACACGTTTTCTTCTTCCACTCTGTCCTATCATCCGTCACACTATCACTAACTCCCTTTTCTTTCATCTCTCCTCACACAATCCATCCACCTTCCCTTTGGCCTCCCTCTCCCTCTCCATCCATCTACATGTAAATTGAAGGCATTAGTTGATGCAAATATTCATGGCTAAGGTTTTCAAGAACAAATGACTACAAACCACTTATAAGAAAAATACTCAACAGCAATAATTACACACGATATCTCTTCCTGATTATTAAAAACCCGTTTGACAGTATCTGTACTATAAACAAACGAAATATGAGTTTATTTTATAACATTTTAATGTACTAATAAAAAATTACACGGGCTTAAAAAATGGCTGTTAAAAAATGGGCATCAGCCTGTGTATCGTGTGGATGTGTGTGGATGCATCTGCATGGACACACACATTGATATGTAGTTGGTTGTGTGCGTGTATCAGTTTGTCTGTGTGTGTATCGAGGTCACATTGCAGTGTACAGGGGCAGGCGCTTGTGATGCAACTTAAAAAAATGCCTCCCGTTTTTGGAAAGTTTTGCAGATAGCGGCGGCGTTTTAGTGTGTTGTATATTATTAGTTGTAAAACTGTATCAGACGTGTACCTTAATAAATGTTTTAGTTTATGTGCCTTGTAAAAATGTTTGTACCTTTCTTGGGCTTTTTTTTCCTTATGATTTTTGCTACGATTCGTAAAAATGTTAAGACTTAATGCTTTGATAGGTTGTTTTTGGTTTTATTTACTAATAATGGATTTAATTACCATTATTATTGAGTAAAAACGTTTTTATATAGTTTTTTTTTTTGAGAAATATGTATATTTATGTGTAGGTTTGTTTATGCATTATTTTATTCACATTATTAAAAAAAACACTTATATATAAAATACACTAAATAAATATAAAAGCCCTAAAGAACTTAAAAATGTAATCTAAAGTATGGCGTCGAAAAACTCGTCCACGTCACTGTCGACTGGTAAAGAGAAAATAGAAAAAATACACAATAAAATTTGATCCAAACCTTTTGTTCTGGATAATGCATTCCCTGAACTCCTTGATATTTGGTACAGATCAACTCTAACAGTAAGGCTTCAAAAAAAATGAGCAATGAACCCAAAAGTAGGTCAAAGAAACCGTTACGTATACCCCTAAAATAACTACAGAACACAAATTGGTTTGTCATTAACAAACGACATCATTCCGCTTGTTCCACATTCACTCGCTCCGCCCCCCGGCGCCGCTCGGTTCCTGTTGTTATGCTCAACTCATGTTTGTGTGCCAGTTTTTTTTCAACACGTCATTTGTTGCACATTTTCAATTTTTTTTTAGGTGTCGTGACTAATCGTAGAGGTTTTTAGATGTGCATATTTTGATGAGGAAAGTTATCTAGACTGTTACTAACATCCAAAAACACAATAGCTACTGTTATTTCCCCAATTTCTACAAAAAAAAGTACTTAGGTATCATTTGGTACTTTAAAATTAAGATACATACAGATATTACAATTGTAAGTTAATCTACTTTTCAAGAGTTGTAAAGCTTTAATATTAATTCTTTATTATTATTGTAGTTTCTGTTATCATGGTGTTTGTAGCAACGTCAAAATATCAAGGGGCAAACTGAACTAAAAACCACAAAGTAACCTAAGTTTCAGCAAAACCATAAGTCAATATTGCAATAATGTAGTAATATTATTTATTATAATTATGTTCCTAAATTCTAAGAAAGAAGCCATTTTGATTCACAAAGGATCAAGTATCACGCCATTTCGACCCCGATATGCAGTTCTGTTAACAGATGCAAGCATATTTAGGTCGAACACAGCCAAGTTCTGTACTAAATGTTAGGTATAGCGGGTATTTTGGTACCCAAAGTCTGCGCTTTTTCTTATGTAAATTTATTTCGGATTTAAATCAATACAGTGAGGTCGGAAATGTATTGATGACATTTCTGATTCGTTGCAACGAGTTATTTTTGTGTTGAATGTTTATTTTGTGGTGAGATATTCAGTATGTGTCGCCATTATGCTTTTACTTGCTGGTATAATTTTTTAGATATTTTTGTTCAAATAAATTAGTATTCGCACAGTAAAGTAGCCCAGCAGCGAACCCATGGCCTTAGTAGGGTCGAAGCTTACTAGGGCCATGGGTTGGCAGCTGAAAGGAAAATCCGGGGTCCCGGAACACAAAGCAAAGAATAGAACAGAAAAGGAACATAGAAGTGGATCTTAGTTAATAAAAGTGAGTGAAGTCATTAGATGATTTTCCATCAAAAAAAGTTAAATCTTAATCTCAAAAGTTGAAATACTCATACTGTCTGCTAGTATTAAGTTGTCAAAGCATACAATGGGTAACTTGTAAGTAAGAAAAATATAGTTACTTATGTTAAGTTAAATATCTCCGATGGTCTATGTTGCGTCTAGGTGTACTCTATTACCGAAAATGCAAGCCTTGTCGCGGCACGCATTAAAAATCGGCAATCGCGGTGTGCGTCACCGTAGCGGGACCACTTCGCCAGTTTCATTTAATATAATAATATTTTAAATTAAGTATTACTTACGCTTTGTTTATTGATTACTGAAACTTTAAAATACTCTCTATGATTTGTAGCTTAATGTATTTTCAATAAATTGTTAAAAGCGATAAGTTTTACGCGTATGTTTTTATTATTTTTGCACTTTACATTGGTACGCCAAAAACGTGCCAACCTTTAGTTATTTACAATTTATTATGTTTACAAAGTTTATGAAGGTTGGCAAATGTTTATTTACTTAATTTAAACAGGTAAAGGTTTCAAACTTGAACCAAAGTATTTTTCCTTGATTTGTATGCCGCCTATCCATTACCCACGTTATTGAAATTCTACTCTATCGCTCTTAAATCACAGTTCTTTTTTCTTCAAATCGTGTGTAGTGTCCTAAACAGCAACAGCCCTAAGGCCAAACGCACAGACTGTACAAACAAGCCTTCCAAGGTTAGACGCAAAGATTTTCGTAATTAATAATCAGTGACAGGATCCCAGCGTACGATACCTGCGTATAAAATGCATTCACATAAAAATTTGCAGAAAAACATTAAAACAATGGCCTATAGTTTATGTTTGAGAGTTTTACGGCCAAATTTACGGCAACCGGATCTCGCAAATTTTTTTATGAGAAAAAATAAGAGAAACCGTTTACCAAAACTGTATGATGGCGGCATTTACACGAACATACCTAATATAAAGAGTAATGAGACGATATTGATTGCATAAAAATCGATTTCAATTGCATTCGGGAACCTGCTCGGCGACCTTTGTCTTTTTTGTGTCGGCATCAGCCTTGTAAGAATATTAAAAACTGTATGTCAAAATAAGAAAATTTATCTGGACATAACGATGGGATTATTTGAAACGACTTTTTAAATTAAAAACCATTTTAGAAGTTTTTTTTTGTTAAGTTGACATGTTTATTTGTGTGAAGCTGAATATAGTTTAAATTAAACGAATTCACCGATCTCTGTTTAGCTGTTTATATTATGTTGAAATATAAACAATCAAATGAAAAAGAACTAACACAAAGACGAATAAATGTTTACATTCATTTGGCATTGAAGTGAATTTCTTGTTTTTATTAGACAAGCCACTGCAATGTTTTTAAAATGCAAGCAAAAAATGCAATCTCGAGTATCATAATTACCCTTGCAGTAGTGAAACATTAATATTTTATAAAGTAACAACATTAACATATAATTTAAGCTCGTTTTCCCTCAAGGCATATAATGTTTAATTAAAAGCCAGTTACGTATGACCTTTACGAAACAAAAATCATTACATAAGGCCCGATAGATGGTGCTGATGCAATGAAACTTCAAATTACGTCCAATAAAATGTCGTACTCAATACGAAAATAAATATTTTAGATTTTTAAATGTTATAAATAGCCGATAAAAGTTGTTTGTCGGTTTATTTTATTATCATGGTCGTTGTTGTTGTTAACGTTTGAACAGCGGAAAAATTACATGTCGGTCATTATTATGTAAAAATAACTACAATTTGCTATCATTACTTTATTAAAAATGACTTTATTTAATTTTAAAACATTGCCTATTTTTCGCTAGTCTTTCCTGTTAAGTACAAAATTTGCAACTTAGGAATTTCCGTTTAAAAGATTACTCTTATTAAACTGCACTAACTGTGCCAAGTGTTACTCATAAATTAAAAAAGAAAAGAGTATAAAAAAGTAAAAGCTAACAGTTGCACAAGTTACTGCTCATACTTATTAAACAAAGTCCACACTAGAGCGCCAACTAACGGATCTCGGGTACATTTAAAACAAATAATCTAACACGCCAACCGGCGCCTAAAGTGCATACAAAAAGAAATGTGCAACATACTCTCTCTTAGGTTCAATAAAAAACGACTCAAGCGCAGTGCACTGCGACGATGCGTTTATTTCAGCAATTGACCTAAATACGCCACATGGTCGCGCCGAGTTAACGCACATATCTGTGTATGCATGCGTCGGGTTTGCATGTGTGAGTGCGAATGCATTCGTGTGCACAATACAGGTTGTATTGTTGCTGTAGGGTGCCAAAAAAAGATAATTCTGTTAATTTTTTTAATGTCTCATTGTGTCCTTTTTTTGTGATAATTTATTTTTTGTGTTCATCAATCTTGGATGTATTTATTATAGATTTATTACGTGTTTAAGTTAAGTAAGTAATTTTCTAGTAATAATTGATAATAAGGTACTACATTAATTAATGTATCAAGATAAAAACCCCTTGGCAGCTAGGCTAACTAGGTGCTATTTAAAATCTTGAATAATTATTCCTAACATGAAAGAATTAATTATTGCAAAACTACCTACCCGTCAATAATGAGCTGTAGTTATTATTTTAAAGATAATTAGCCATATAATATAATCTTAAATAACTAAGTATTTATTTAAGCATCTATCGATTTACACAAGTAATTACACTAATTATTACAAATTAGCTCAAATAATTAGCTTAAAACTCATTATCTTTTTAGACTAAACACTACCCTTACGTAAAACATCATCAACACCCCATAAACCTGTTTAAATAATAAAGATCTTCAACGAAAAATTAATACCAGCAAGAAAAATTAAACTTAATTATGATAAAAAATGCAATTTTTGCGGACGGTACGCAGAATGACAGGCGATATTGAATTGTGGCCGAGCTGTGTGTGTGTGAGTTGTTGCGGTGTGTGTGTGCGATTCTTTCACACATTTTTGATCACTACACTTTTTATTTGGGCTTTTTTGTAACCGTGTGCGTTTAGTTGCGCCTGTACGTGTACTGTGCGCTAATTGCGATAGCTACTTCATTTAAATTTCGACTGTCAGTCGTTTGGTTGGGAAAGTGGGGGCAAGTATGGATTTGATGTTTTTTTGTTTCCGTTTTTTGGAAAAGTTTTGCGTAGTTGGAAGGATTGGCTAATATTTCTGGAGGGGTTCGAGATTTAATTAAAAGTCCAACTCAGACCATGAAGTACCTAATATTATTATAATAAAACAATAAATTATCATAAAACAATTTATGATGATTGGTATGATTGATACTTTTTAATGCAAATTAGTTATTTTAGTTTACATAATGCATTTAGGTTGACGCCTTATTAACAATGTTCCATTACTTAGCTGACTGACAGACATATCAATTTACAGCAAAAACGTTAAATTTTTCACAAATCATCCTTTTATGACGAAGGTTGTAGAAATTCACAATTTTTTATTCTTTGAGCCCATTTACTTGAAACTTAGTATAATTGGTAACCCAAGTTAATAAAAAAGGTTTTTAATTTGTTCTTCAAAACTACTTCTATAAAATTACTTCGGCGGTGTTAAAGGTTGTATGAATATACGGTTTCAATAGACGGTTTTTTATGGTGACATTCTTGAAAACAAAGATGCGGCCAAGTATTAGTTCAAATAAAATCACAACTCCAACTTCCTTATAAATTATAGCAACAAAAAAACATAACCCCTCACAATTTTTTTTCCTATGATCTATACCCTCATGCAAATTAAATCTCAGTCTTCAAAAGGAAGCTGTATTTCAGTTGGCATAGACACCTGCCACTTGTGGAGCAGCCTCCTCGAGCAACCTGACCGGCCTTGTGCGAGCCGGAACACGCCAGCGGCACTACCTAGTTAGCATTGAACAGACGGACTGACCGACTTGTGCTTTGGAGTTGCTGGCCCGAGTGCAGTGATGCGGTTTTGGTATAATAAGTTGTATGGTGTATTTTTTGTTTTTGAAATTGATTTTATGGTGTAAGTGATAACCTTTATGTTAATACATAAAATGGTACTAATAGTTAATTAATATATATGTTAATAACATAGAAAACTACTAATTGTTAATTGATATCATTTATATTTTATAAGCAATTTTTCTTGTTTCATTGTTGTTTGGGGTTTTTTCATATAAAATAAAAGAGAAATTGATTTTGAGTAGGAAGATAATACTAAGTCATTTAACAAAAAACATTATATTGCTTGATGCACTTATAGTAAAATAATAAGGTTATATTAATTCTTGTAATAAATGTCACAATAAGTTAAATTTAGCCTCAGTGAAAATAACAATATATCAGCTGCCACAATCAAGATAGCAAATACATACATTCCGTCTGTTTGTTTGTTCACTATAAATTAAAAAAGTACTGAACAGATTTTCATACGATTTTCACTGATAGACAGAATGGTTAATGGAGAAGGTTTAGGTGTATAAATTTTGTTTTTTAAAATGTAGAAATTTTTATTTATTTGCAACACTCGAGCAGAGTTGGGGCAATCATAAATAAAATGATAAAAATAAATTAATAATCATAATAAATGTCAAGACACTTTAATAGTAGTCTCAATAACAATAAGAATATATCAGTACAATCAAGATAACAAAATTAATAACGTTTAATAATAACTCAGGAGTGGTGCCTAGCCGTGTCTTTAAATTATGCAAATAATAATACTCCAGTGATATATTGAACTTTGGAGTATTATAATTATTATTATTGTTGTCAGACTCTTTTACTAAAGACTCACATGTTTTAGCATTATCGTTCTTGTAATGTTTCCCACTGTTGGGACTCAGGCCTCCTCTCTAGGAGAGGGAATGGGCCGTAACACGCCACGTGGGCCCAGTACTGTCTTTTTATATTATACCACGCGGGCCCAGTGCGGATTGCTGTTCTAAAACATGCCAATTTCCTCACGATGTATTCCTTCACTGTTTTGAGTGCAGTGGTGAAGAAATAAGTAAGTCAATTTTTTTTACGGGAATCGAACTCACGACACACAGCAACAGCCACTCGCTTAACTACTCCACTTATAACACCAAACGTTCAACAACTATATAGTAAGTCAAAAAACATTGAAAAATACGCATCTTACATAAAAATCCAAAAATATAGTTATTTCTTAAGGCCATATCGTCTCCACACACAAGAGTACCGATAACCTGCCTCCTCAAACATCTACTTTATGTACTTGTACCTAACCTTTTAGTTAACCTCAAAAATCAGATTACAAGATACAGATTATATCGGTAATCCTGCCCATGTTTGTATGGCTAATTATGTAAAGACATTTTTCATGTATTTTAGTACTTACTTGTGAGAATTAAACTATCACTTTGGATTATTTTTAGTCGAGTTGAAAGTAGTTTGAGAAGTGAAAGTGCGATTTGTGTAAAAAAAAAAACATTTTAACCATTTTCTAAAACCCTACCTTCTGGCAGTGGCTTCGCCCGTGTGACCGTAACAAATATATAGCCTATGTCACTTAGCGATAAAATACTTAGCATTCTACTAGAAAATAATTTTTATAACCGATCCGAGCATTTTTGAGTCTGTTATTTTTTTATAGCCCATTGTCTATTATCCCACTGCTGGGCAAAGCCCTTCCCTTTCTCCTTCCAAACCTCTTTATCTAGGGCGATCCAAGTTTGCTTCGCGAACATGATCAGACGTTAATTCACTACAAAAAAAATCGAATCGTTTGTATTTATAAAATTAGTATTGATGATAACTTTCTATTATTTTATAATACAGTATTAAAAATATGGTCAAGATTTCATATCGAAAATGCTATTGGTATCATAAAAAGATAAATGTCGGACCCTCTTTATATTTCGGTGACGGCCTTTAAATACCCCTGTCTACCCCTCCAAGGATCCGGCGTAAAGATACAAGTAATATACAGAGATTATCGCTTACAATTATGATTAATATCTGGCCTTATACCGTGAAAATCGAGTTTGGTTTAATTCCATTATTTTTGTTACTTTCGACTCTATTTAATTGATACGAAGAATTCGCTCTCAGTAAGGTAAACTTGAATATTTGTATTCTGAAAATAAATTCCTAGTAAGTATTCATACTTTTCTTTCATGTAAGGATTTCTCGGAACATCACAAAAGAAAAGTCCATTAACATCCCGAACAAGGATATTTATTATTAAATAAAAATTCCGGTATAAATATTCCGTCCGGACTGTAGAAGCCCAGCAGGGCCGAAGCCTACTAGGGCCATGGGTTGGTTTCCGAAAGGGAAACTCGTGTTCTGGTACACAAAGGAAAGAAAGAACATACATAGGTGTTGTTTTAGTTTGTAAAAGTTTGACACATCCAACTCATCCGTAGAGCAGGAGATTACGGTTTAAGACATTTATTTCTCAAAAAGAATACAATTCACTTAATATGAGAAATACAAGTTATTCTTAAATGCTAAGTAAGTTGACATAAGAAATGTAGGTACTTAAACAAACTAGAGGTTGTAAATAGTCTGTTTTCTAATCACTGAGACCAAAATGATATTACGTGGGTTGTCACACTTGTCACAACACATAAGAACTAGCATCATTATTATTGTAAGTTAGATATTTGCCTGTGTCAATCTAGTCTCAAGGATTAAGAAACTAACTTTCGTAAACAAAACTTTTACAATGTGTGGGTAACAAGAAAAAAAAAGTTCATACTAGCTAAATTAGTGAACTCATTACGTATCGTTTCTTAAAGGCAAGTCGATAGCAATTAGGTGGATATTGTTTTTCAATACAGTTCACTTATAATTTATGATTTTTTGTCTATGCTTGTATTATTTAACCAAATGGGTTGTATTTATTTATACCTATTTATTTATTTTATGTTGTGGTTTAACTAGTTTTTTTTTTTTTTTTTTTTAACTAATTATTTGAACCAAATGGGTTGTATTTATTTATTGAAGAATTTAGTCTTAAGTATACCTATTTATTTATTTTATGTTGTGGTTTAACAAATTTTTTTTTTTTTTTTTTTTTTTTAACTAATGATTTGATTGTTGGTTTTTTTTTTTTATGTATGGAAATTGTACTAACTGTATTATTTTTATACATATATTATACATACATACATGCACACATACATACTTATACACATTCATATATATGCATATATATATACATATATATACCTACACACGCTATACCCATACGTACACATAAACACACAATACACATACCACATACATATATATATACATAATCTAGCTACTTTAATTAAAAACGCGAGAACTGCTTTAAGATGTGGTGTTTTAGGGTTTTTTTGAATAATGTGTAGGATTGAATCTCTTTTATGTCATTAGGCAATTTGTTGTATAATTCTGCTCCTTTATATAGTAGGTTTTTTCTTCCGTAGTTTGTTCGAGGTCGTCTTAAGCATATATTGTGTTTTCATCTAGTGATGCGTTTTTGGGTTTGCCCTTTCTTTGTGAACGTTATTTTTGAGTTTATATCTTTGTTTAATAGCTTAAATACTAATACGCATGTGTTGTATGTATAAATTTGTGAAAGTGTCATTAGATTAGTTTCTTTGTAAATCTTTTCTGTGGGAGTTAAGTAGTGGTAATGAAATAATAGTTTGATTAATTTATTTTGACATGTTTGTATTTGCCTTAAATTTGTTTTTGCTGCAGTGCCCCACACCTCTATTAGGTAGTCAATATGAGGTTTAACCATGGAGTTGTATATAATATACCTAACAGATTTTGGCAAGCAACGAACAATGCCTCGAAGTGCTCCCATGACAGAGGAGAGTTTAGATCTTAGTTTGTCTAGGTGTGGTTGCCATGTCAGATGTTTATCTAGATGAAGTCCAAGATATTTTTCGGAACTGACTTCGGTTATAGGTTCTTTATTTATATAAAGAGTTGAGTGGTTTCCTATTGTTTTATTCTTAGCACTGAAAATAATGTAGTTTGTTTTAGATATATTAACAGTTAACAGATTGCCTTGGAACCAATTAGAGAGAATATTTAAGTCATGCTGCGCTTGTTTAATAATCATTTCAATATCGTTGCCAAACAAGAATAAGCTAGTATCATCAGCGTATAGTGTTATGTCGCCTGTCAAATTTAGGTTGTGTATATCATTCACGTATATTATAAACAGCAAGGGGCCAAGAATAGAGCCCTGCGGTACGCCGTAGGTTAGAGTTTCACTATCACTTTGCGTATCTCCAATACGCACGGTTTGCTGTCTGTTAGTGAGATATGACCGAAACATGTCAAGGGCAGTTTCCCTGATACCTATAGCGTATAATTTTTGGAGAAGGAGACTATGGCTGATTGTGTCAAATGCCTTTTTTAAGTCGACAAATATACCGAGACCTATTCGTTTTTCATCAATATTATTTTTCAGGTTTGTCACAAGATCGATTGTAGCGGTTAGTGTATTGGATTTTGCTCGGAAGCCATATTGTTTATTAGAGAAGAAGTTAATAGTACTGAGATAATTGTCTAGACGTTTATGTAATATTTTCTCGTAAATTTTTGAAATTATCGGGAGGACAGATATAGGGCGGTAATTGCCTGGATCGGACTTATTTCCTGACTTGAAAATTGGAATCACTTTAGCGACCTTTAGAGAATCAGGGAAGACGCCGTTTTGTAGACAATAGTTAATACTAGAAGTAAGTTTTTGTAGAATTATGTTTTTGACGCATTTTATAGTTTTACACCCAATTCCGTCTAAACCAGTGCTTGTGTTTGGATTAAGGTTATCTATGATCTTACCTACTTCTTCTTCTGTAGTTGGAGTTAACTGGAGTAGCTCATATGTGCTAGAGGTACTAGACTTAGCTGTTTGAGTGCTTGGAAGTGTATGTGTTAATTCCTTATCCTTTTTAATTTTATTAGCTAAAATAGACCCTATAGTAGCAAAGAAAGTGTTGAAAAAATTGCATATTTCTGCAATGTCTGTGATGGGACCCGTTTGTGCATCTAATTTTGAAGGAGCAGAGCACGACTTTATTTTGTTTTCAGCTAGGTTTTTGATTAATTTCCACATTTTTAAAGGCTTTTTTTCACAGTTTTTGAAAGCTTTGTAATAATAATTATTTTTTGTACTTTGTATTTGTTCAGATACGGTATTACGCAGGACGATAAAATCGTGTCTCATTGAGGCATTATTAGGGTTTTTCTTGTAAGTTGACCACAGCTGATTTCTTTCGGCTATCATTCGAATTATGTCTTTGTTGATCCAGTCTGATTTTAATGTGTTGTGAATTTTAAATTTTGGTATTCTATTTTCACTTAATGCTTTCTTTATCATGTGTTCTAGGGTGTCGTAGTCACTGTTCAAAACATTAGCAACAGCATTTTCTATTGAAAGGTACAGTGCTGTATAGTCTATAGCAAAATACCTTGTTTTCTTTTTTGTTTCCGGCTTATATTTGCCCATTTCTAAGTATATTTGTTTGTGATCTGACATTGGGGATTCTACTATAGTTAGATGAAAGTTGTGATTTTTTAAATTGGATGATACGTGATCAAGAATTGATTTTTTTGTCTCTGTGTCACGGGTACTGAATTTTGGATCGATTTTGTTCAGGATTACGTATCCATTTTCTTGCAGTGTTTTTGTATAGTTATTTATTGATCGATTAGGATTAAGCAGATCGTAGTTAAAATCACCAAAAACCAAACCTCTTCTCTTTCTCATCAGCTGTTGTGAGTATTCTTCCAGAAATCCAGTATTATTTGATTTTGGAGTTTTGTATACGGAGCCTATGTCCAACGAGTATTTATTTAAATGGACCCATAGGTAGTGATTGCCTTCTTTACACAGTTCTTCTGAGTAATTGTGGTTTAGGGAGTCATGAACAAATATGGATACTCCGCCTCCTCTGGTTCCTTCTCTTATATTATAGTAGTGGGTGTAGTTTGGTAGCTTTAAACTTTTAGCTTCAGAATCCGACTTGATCCAAGTTTCCGATAAGATAATTACATGCACAGAACTAGGTATATTGTGTTGTATAATGCAGTCTAATTCATCAAGTTTACCTGGTTTCACTATACTACGTACGTTAGCGTAAAGAAATTTAAGTGATTTGGAATCTTTGATTAAATTGCTGTACGAATCTGTTACTCCATGAGTAGTGTTTGAGGTTGTATCATCTGTCTCTTCCGTAATTAGTTTTTTGACTGGATTTTCGTTATTTTTGGTGTGCCTTTGATATATTTTATAGTGATGTCTTTTTCACCTCCTGCCACTCTGCGTTTTAGTTCATCTTTCAGATTGTTCCGGTACTTTTGTTGGTAGGGTGTCTCATCAGTGTAAATTTTGATGTCTTCAGATTTTATGTTTGACTTATTGCGTAAAATTAATTTTGCTGCTTCAGATGTAGAAAATATAACTTTTATAGGTCTTGATATATCAGGATTATACTTTCCTAGTCAAATAGTTTTGGTTGGTTCCATGTGGTCTGAGACAGCCATTTTTAGTACCTTCTTTACTTCTTCACCATCATGACTGCGTCTCTCTTCCAAGTTGGATGATTTTATCTCTTTTATTCCTCGTATAATGATATTTTTCTCCCTCTGAGATCGCTCCTGGGTCTCCGATACAAAATCTTCATAACTAAGAAGCGAAGTATTAATCATGGAAGTGGGGCTGTTTTTTAGCGATGCTATTTCGTTTTCTATAGCTACCACTTTTTCCTCAATGTTAACTCTAAAGCTTGAGATGTTAGTTAATTCCGATTTTATTTTTATTTGTTCTGAAGACAGAAGATCAGTTGTTACCTTGATCAAACTGATTTGTTCCTTTATTTCTGAAACACCTTGGGATATTTTATTAATATTTTCAGTTTGGGTCTTCGTCATATCCATGATTATCGATTCCATTTTAGTTTGGAATTGTTTAAATTGTGCACCAAAGTCATCATCGGGTGTTTTCCGCTTGGCGCGAAATGTTATCTGATTTATATTGTCAGATAGGGCAATCTTCCGCAAATCTGGCTGAGAACCACCAATCTTTTCGAACCTATCAATACCACTCATAGTTGCAATGGAATCTCTATTGCCTTCGGTATATGTAATAGGGGACTGCGGTGGCGATCGAACAACACTCATCGTGTTATTGATTTATAGTTATATAGAATAAATATATCACTTAGTACGTACGAAGCAGCACCGCTGCGGGAGCGAGATGAATATTCGTAGCCCGTCTCTTTTCCCCGAGGGGGTGAGGAGTAACACTTGGCGATGACGTGCGCTTGAGTGTGTTGATGGATATCAATAAATGACCAAAGTTGCGCCAACTGAGTTTTGCTAATTGTGAACTTAGGTAAAGAGCACTTGGTTTCACTTTAGGTTAAAGCGGTATTTAATTTTTTACGAAATTGTTACCGACACGTCCGTACCGTACACTTTCTCAGTCGAATTAGATTAGTAGATTCGATGATATACCACCCAAAAAAAAAGTTAGCTATCGACTTTTTAGTAACTTTTAACAATTTTAATTTTCCCATAACTCCATAAGATACCTTTTAACTAAAAACAGCAGTATTCATATAAAAAAATACATCAACATAATTAAAAGAGAAAACTAAAAAAAACAAAAAACATTCTTATCGCGTTTTCACTGGCGGCCGGCACACGATAAACGTTCGATGCAGCCGGACATTACGGCCTCATTTTTATTTGGCACATAGACAAAAACACCCTTTTTTTACATAATACACACGCACACTTATGTACAAGAGCACATAAGTACATAACCGGACAATACATAGTCGCCGCCCGTTCAATAATTAGTGAATGTTTTTAAAACAGAAATTTTCAAATGAACCTTTTATATTGTGATTCGTTTTTGGAAATGGGTATTTGTGTACTTTGTGTTGTGTATTATACTTTGTGTTGTGTTGTACTTTGACTTGTGTAGTGACAGCCAAGTAATGAGAGATGCAAATTATTTCGTGGCACTTATGAATTTATGGTCGAATGAAAGGTTCCTAATTAAAAAGTAAAAACTATGCATCATTGATTTCGTGAATTGTTTATGACGCTTTTTGGTCTGGTTGTGTAGATATGCGTTGACTGTAAGGTCTTGGCTTCGATTCCTTGGTCGAATAAAACGAAAATAAACGTAAGAGATTTTTCTCAAAATATTTCATGAGTTATCGAATACAAGATGAAAAGAATTGTCTGCCTTTCGTCATATTTTATTTATTTATCTTTTTAATACTAAAAATCACCGGCGTATTTGATGATTGTAACGAGTTTCTAGAAAAGGTCTTATTGCGTCTTAATGATTGCAGCTTGCTTCAATCAGTCTCAAATCTCAATTGCGTGTCTTTAAAATCGTCAGATGCTCTTTTATGACTCCCAAAGTTGGTAGCATAAGACAAGTTCTAGGTATGAACTATAAGGATCATGTCTTTACCCAACTCTACAAAGTGCATCACTTCTTTATCCATTATCAAATCAAACTACTACACCGCAATCAAATAAAAAGTCTCAACACCTAAATTAAATCGTCAACAGCATCTCAGTTCCCTGCCTACCCCATTCCGCACCTTAGCAACAGAATTAGACGACCCACTCGACGCAAGGGCAAACCGCATCATACCTACAAAGTATACTTTTACTTTAAACAAACCACCATTACATGGGACCCTTCAACCCTCCGTCACAAACCAAACCAGGATGTTTGCAAGGCAAGTACTTAAGGAGTCAGAGGTCAGTTTAGAGTGGACGGTAGTTTTTTAAAATCCAAGGGCTCTTCAAGAACTGTCGGGCTAGACTCGAAGGGCAGAGGGTCGAAAAAACTGGATTGAACCGGTTGTAACTAGTTATGGGTAGGTCTATGTCTCGTATGTGTCTTTGTTGGGTTTTGGAAGATGCTTCATTATTTTTCGGTTGCATTTTGGTCGGTTTATTTTGGGTTGAGAACTAGCTTAAAATTGTAGCAGATAGATTTGTATTCTAAAAGATGATTCTATGGTGTGCGTATGTCTTAAATATATTTTTTTTTGTTTAAAAAATCTATCTGAAGTAATAATCATTAAAAAAAACGTATTCTTACACTGAACATCATCATCATGTCAGCTGAAAGACATCTTCTGGACATCGGCCTCCCCAAATTGTCGCCACAACGACCGTCACGAGTCCGCCGGATTCCCGCAACCCTCACCAAGCCATCAGTCTAACTTGCAGAAGGCATTATAGGTCTCATGAAACATCTTCAGTTTCACTGATATAAACCCTAACTGTTTTTAGTGCCATATACAACAAATAGGCCAATGACAATCCTTCTGTAATATAGACCTTGGCCACATAATTATGTAGGCCTTGGTTTTATAAAACTCGTCCATTTTGCATACTACTTTTTTCACGGCATCTTAACAAATTAGCCAAAAAAAAACAGTGTATTATTATTTTATATTTATTTACTACTAGCCTGTATTATCCCAAGAACAGGAGAAGCCATGATAATTTCCCGCCATAAAAAAACCCATATTATCCCACGGCTGGGCAAAGGCCTCTTACCATTCGGTCTAACGGTCAAAATTCTTTGCTTCCTCTTTCCAATATCCAAAGAAAATATCCAGATCATCCTGCCATCTCCTTCGTGGTCTGCTGCGGCCCCATATCGCTATGTCTGGGCACCAATTCTATATTACGTCCTAAAGTTCATGAGACACGCGGCAGACATGTCCTGTCCAGTCCCATTTAAGGCTGTTCTTTTAATCCGTAAGACTAAATTGACACAGGCAAATGTCAAACTTACAAAAAGAATGATGGTAGTTCTTTTGTTTTGTGACAAGTGTGACAACTCATGTAATGCCATTTTAGTCTCAGAGATTAAAAAACAGACTATAAGTTGGATAGTTTTTGACAACGATTAGCGATTTTGAGCGTAGCGTAGTGTATTATAACATACTTTTTAAAAGAAAACAGTTTACCAATAAGCATCCGTATTCTTGATAAATAAGGTTTTTAAGACCTTCTGTTATTTTTTCTTTGTCCGCAAAAGGGTAAGTTATATGCGTGTTAAAATGCTATTTGTAATTCATTTTATTTACGGATAGTAGCGTTAAATGAATTATTGTGGTCGTATAGTGTAGCAGGAACGCATTATTTATATTAACGCGAGTATTATAAATTGAAATAAAGAAACTTTTTCATGTTAAATAAAGTTTTATCATTTGTCACGTTCCTGAAAAGTTTGCGTGCTCATTTAAATGTGATATTTGGGCTTTAGTCATTAAGTAGCATAATGCCAAAATTTGGAGAATGGAAAAAAAAAAATTAGTTTTTATACGTCATGGAAAAGTTTACTTCATAGTTTTACTGCTGCAGTCTTCCCGTCCGATTATTATGTGGGTGTCTTCAAGGTTAGACTGAATAGGCTCCTCATAAGCTAGTATCCTCTGCTCATAGCGCCTTACCATCAACGATTGCATCACTGCTTGCCATCAGGTAATTTTACAAGTGGGGAATCATCAGAATGAGATTCTTACTGACCAAACCCCACTCCGTTCCTTCGTTGCGTTCGATCTGAGGGGAGGAATCGGAATCAAGCATTAGTTTTTTATAATTTTTATAAAAAACTTCATCAATATCACAACAAACTATTGCAAATCCATCTCACTTTACATCATAAAGTGCCATCCTAAAAAACTCAACCACAAAATCAAACAGACAGCTTCAAAAAACCTAAATACAATCCGAGCCCATTATATCAATACCCGATTCAAACTAAATCACGTTCCGATTCCGCAAAATCCGCTCGTACACTATCCCATGCACACACACCCACACCCACAATCACACACAACACACACATACCGCATGCATGTGTGCGTCTATCCTTCTTTGACCTAGAGACGGCTACTATCGCTAGTTACAGTAGGTCAGGACCACTATACACACTACATGGGACGTCCAATATACGTCGACCTCCCCCACCCCCCCTTCTATCCCACACATGAGGCGTCTGCGCTGCATTTGAATAGGTCTCCCCGTGTCTTCGGTTACTGGACATAAGACTAGACGAGCTGTAGACGGAATGCGGTTGGACGCGATAAAATGGCGTCGTCGTGTTCGAGATTTGAATTTTGGGTTTAGTTTTAATTAAGGAGGGTTTATTAGTTATTTGGCGGTTTTGAGGTAAACGTGAGGGTAGTTTTAAATGCGTGAGTGGCATTTTGAGTGGGTAGTTAAATTGTTAGGGAAATTTTATGTAGGAACCCGTGTTAAATGTTTTGTTAATTAGCGATTTAGATTAACGTCATGCATTGTTAACAATATAGTAGCATGAATGTAATAGTTGTAAATTAGACATAACTTTATTATTATTATTATTTATTATGAGCCTGTCGTGTCCCACTGCAGGGCAAAGGCCTCCCTTCCATTTTTCCACATTTCTCTGTCTTGAGCCACTCCCGGCCAATCCTTTAGGAAGGAGTGCAAGACATAACTTTGCCTAAACTAATTTTGTTACTCTTAGAGCATATTTCACCACCTATGATTAAGTTTCGAGTATCTTACTTGGCAGATAATTTCATACAAATTCTGTCACATTTTTGAATTTATTCAGTGAGTAGTGCCTACTCGGACATTGTAAAACAGGCCCTTATACTGTTTTTTTTTTTTAAATTGGATATCATTCAATGACTTTTCCCGCTCTAGGGTGGAGCGAGAGGGTGTATTAGACTTTTGCTGATTATTAACCTGTGGCCTTCAGTTGCCCTTTGCGTTCCAGAATCAATTCCCGTGGCATTAGCGAGCATCAATCCTACATGGGTCTCTATGGTTTTGCTGATACATCTTTCAGGGGCCTTGGAACACTACGCGCTGATCGATGACACGAACGGCTGGACGGCGAGCTACCCATTGCTCGTGGTCAGCAAGTAATTGTGCTTATGTAGACTGGGTGATCGCTCTGCCGCTCTCGATGCTCGAGGCATCTTGATTGGCATCGTGGCTGGAGCCTTCCAATCTATAGATATCGTAATAAATATATATAAAATACAACTTTACATAAAACTGGTCCCTTATACCTATCCCAAACTGTTAACTAAGACTCTTTCACATCCTAAATCACACAAACTATACAACCAATCATCTTTAACCTATCCTCACTCAACTACCAAAGAACCGCTCTCATAGCAACCTCCATTTGTAGTAAAAAGGCTGTTAAAATGGATGTTTTCCTCGACACAGTTCAAAGGGAACAAATCGCATATTTTCATTCACATTGATATAATATCGTTTACTAGCAGTTTCCCGGTTACCTCAAGCCTCTGTATGCGAGTAAGATAAGCAGCTTATGTGGTTCTTTCGTATTTTTCTTCACAATACCGGTATTTTTCCCCTCGTTTTTTCTTTTGTAGTATATGTTATTTATTTGTTAGGGATATGGGAAGGACTTGTTGCTTTTTTCAGCTATTTTTTTTGTGAAATTTAGTCTTATAGTAAAAGTTTTTGCGTGTCATATAAGTTGTATTTTTTTGTATTTGAGAAAGTTTGAAATTGGCACCAGTGACTATGAAAAGTTGAAAGGAAATCAATAGTTTATTGAATTATTAAAACTACATGCAACACAAATATACAAATGCGGACGTAATGTCTTAGGCATTATCTACCAGTCAGCCAAGGGTGTTAGCTAGACATCATTGTAGGAGCATAAAAAGTTTATCTTGGTAAGTTCATGTGAAAAGGAGGGATGAAACGCACGTTACCTAAAGAGTTCTGAGTATACATGTTAATGAATGGAGAAGGAGAGGGAAACCAAAGTAAAGATGGGTGCATTGTGTAAGGAGTGATATGAAGGAAAAGAGAGTTAGAAATAATCACCCGTCCCAGAGAAGAAGTAGATATAAGTTGTTTTGTTTACAATATTTTTGTGGTGTTTGAAAATATATTTGTGGGTCTTAAAATGTATATAGTGTATGTTCAACTGACTTTTTGTTAATTTTCGAGTTATCCCATAAAATGGAAAACAATTAGATGAATCCGCCATTTCCAACACCAATATTTACACTCAACATTTTTCTTCATAAATCAACCAAGATAAACAATTCTCTTTACCATGTGCGAAGTAAATAAAAAACAACTCACACGCATCGTTGCGCCGACGCAGTACCACGAACAATCGACGATCGATATTTTATTTTATCGAGTCGTTGTTAACACTAGTGGGTGGGTGGATCTTAACTAACTTCTGTCCAAGGCGAGCCGTGAAAATTGTTTTATTATCTTTAGGAAACATAGTACTAAGATAATAAGTATTTATGGATTTTTTATAGGCGTGAAACTGTAGGAAGCCTAGACTGATAGAATCATGTATAACATCAAACTAAAGCTAAGTGAAAGTTTATGAATGTGTGTTTAAATGTATTTTACTTCTTCAACACGAGTAGACCATATCCCGGAATTGGACAGAGGATATTTTTTGTCACGGGTGTATGTTCCCGAGGGATAATTGTCTATTAGATGTATTAAGTAGATGATGATCTGGCAGGTAAAGCCGCTGGTAGCAGCTATTGTATAAACATTGGTGGATGGATTAATATGAATGTGTGTTTAGGGATCATTTTGCGAGCAGGTCATGCCTTTCCTTTGAAGATTGAAACGCATAAATAAGAAACACTCATTAGGGTCAGACAGGAATTTCTACAGGATATATTCCCAGAACCACAAAAGTCTTAAAGTTTTATTACTAACACCATTTAATGTAGCGATTCGGAGAAAATAATACTTAATTATTACTGAGTAAAAAGAGTGTAGAAAGCAAGATAAATGTCAATCAAATAATATTATTATGGCAATATTTTCAAGATAGTTATGTGTATAATAATAGCAAGTTTCCATGTAGTGACAGTGCCCAGTTTTAGCTGGATGCCGTTGAAAATATAAATAGATGCAGTTCAGACGTATTTAATTCAGACTATTCAAAAATAGAAATTTGTAAATGCTGATTATAATTCCCTCTGCTGGGACATAATTATAACTCCTTTCTCCAAGAGAGAAGTAGTGGCTTCAGTCTACGTGAGGTAGACTGGCCCAGTGCTGGTCAATACTGACTTCTCCTTTGAGGGACGATAGCAAAACTATTTTTTTACCGATGATAGGCTCGCGCTTGACGACTATCTCACTTGATGGTAATCAATGATGTGGCTGATGGTAGAGCACGCTTATCCAGAAGTAATCAATTCCCTGTTGACTTAAATCTCCTCATTATACAGCCAGGTTATAACTAAATATTTTTCCTACTTGAATTCCTTGCCTGACCCAGTATTCGTCCACGGCAAAGTCGTTCGCTGACGCTGTCACCAGCTCCCTACGTGAACAGGTAACAGGGCACGTGACGCAGGATAAATAAAATTCATACTGACTAATCTAAAAATAATGTCAGTGTTTTGTGACAACAACTTTTTCTTCTATAAATCAAATCATTAAATAAAGCATCTAACTTTTCGTCTGTACATGCTCTTAAAACCTTAAAATATTACCCCTCCTCTCCTCCCAAAAAATGATACCACTATCCAGTCTAAATCCGGTCTAACCGGCTTCGCATCGCTTTTCTACGTACACATACACATGTACATACATATGCGTCTATGTATGCGCACACATGTATATATGTGCACAAACTCAAGGGTTGCTTGCACCGGGGTCGGTGACCGCCGAAACGCAGCGCGCAGCAAGGTCACACACACTGGCGCAAACACACATAGACGCGGCGACCGTGAAATTAGAAATACTAGTGATGTGTGCAGCGAGATGGGATATCGATGTTTTGAACGGAAAAAAATATCGATAGTTTTTTGGTGCGGTAGTGCTGTAGTTATTTAAATATATCGATGTTTTGAATCGTCTGTTTTTACAGTTATATATTTTTAGGCTCTGATGACAGAGGTATTTAAAGTCATTATAAATGGAATGTTAAGTGTACTAAATTAGTGCATTATCTATACTAATTTATGCAACGAATAATAATTCTTCATAATGAAGTGTTAAACAAAAGAATATAATTGCTTATTAAAACTGAAATAGCCAGTTAATTAATCGGCCAAGAACCTAAAAGTGTATTATCAATTGAAATAATACTGAATAACACATTTGGAAGGGTCAGTGTACAAGAAATTAATGCATTCACTAGCTTTGTAACTTGTGCAATAAAAATAATTATTTAAAGCCATTGTAAATTATGTATGTACCTACCTACTACTTAGTTATGTATGTAGGTAATTTATTTACTTCTTTGTAGATTTTAATAACCTTTAACTCTTGACAAAAACCGACCTCTTTTAAAGTAATATTTTTAATGCTATTTTCTTCTACGCAATAATATAAACTATTTATAACTCTAACCGTAAATTGGACAAATTTATACCTTTTTTTTCATAAAAGTTAAAAAATAAAGATAAATATACATTTATTTGTAAAAACATGTGTAACATGTTACACGAGTATTCACAAATGGATGGAATCTAGTTTAATTCTGGTAATCCAACAGTTTTGACACACTAAATAGTTCAAATATAATTAAGACAGTTTAGGTAGGTACAAAAGCAAACATAAAAAAAATTACAAACGTCCCTTCAACACAAAGATTAAAAAACCATTTCCCCCATATCGATAACCAAGAAAACCAACCCGTTACCCCACACTACGGACCCCACACCTCAACCGCCATCCAAAGGCAAGGCAATATAACCCATAACCTTGCAACATGGCTACCAAGCCGGCCAAATGATATTCAAATCCGTCGGCCGTTGTATTAGCGATCGACATTGGTTGCATACAAATGAATGCAACCAGGGTTAGCTTGAAAAAACAATTGTTTCCTGAACTCAAACTATGTTGGGTGCAGTTGTGTGTGTGAGTAATGGTAATTGAATGGAAATCAATTTTATTTTTGTACCTACTTGAAATGGAAGAAGGGATTACATTCAGCCATTTTGACAAATATCAAAAATATGCAATGATAAATGATATTTATTTTGAAAATAGGTTTTTAAAAAACACTTTTACACGTATTTTTTTTTGTTAGTTTAAACTAGATGAGGCTAGTTTCCTAGCTGCAACAATTAAATTATATTTAACTTAATAATATGATTTAAAAGAGTGTCCATGGAATTTCTTGCACGTTTTTCTCCATAGAGACTTGACTGACTGAAATTTTGGCAAATTAAAAGTGTCTGTAAATGGTCTATTTGAAATAAAATGTTTTTTATTTGACTAATTGTGATATTTTTCAAATGCACAAACTAGTACCTACGCCTACGCGTGTATAATTCTTTTTTCACTAATTTGTATTTAATATTTAACAAATTAGTAACATTAGTATAAATAAAACTATCATCAACTGAGCAAGAGAGCACTTTCCAAAGACATCGATAAAACCATTAATATATACAGCAATAGTGTCGTTGTCCCATAAAAATATGTCTAATTTCAAATTCAGAATACGCTTGCTTTGATTACTGTTAACATCAATATACAATCTGCGAGTACCGTTTCCACGATGGAAATTTTCTGTATATTGTGATTTTCATAGCATCGACTGTTTCTCATGAACATTTGCCCATCCCTCACCAGATCCATTTCCACTTACATATTGTGATTAATAATAATAAATGTTTTTATTTTACATAGTCCTACATGGGCACTTATAAAAAGTCGAAGCTAGTGCACGGTTCCAATTGATCGTTTCCTATGGAGAAGAAGCGGCAAGAAACTCCATGGTTACTCTTTCTAAAAAAAAAAAAGATATCTCGCATATGCGAGGACAGTCTAGACCAGTCAATATTGTATCCCAAAGCATAATAAAAATAGTTTTTCATAGCATCGACAGTTTCAATCGAAACGTTTGCCCATCCCTAGTGAGATCCATTTCCCCGCACTAGTGTGTCGTTGCACTACAGTGAGTAATTTCAGTAGCTCTACTGTGGGTTATTTTCGTAACTTCTTTGGCGTTTGCCTGTAACGCCTCCACAATTACGAATCTATGTTTACGCGTGACGTTCTAGATCCATCTACGTCATATACACAAGTATTTAGGGGAAATGACGTCTCTATGAATTAGTAAATAGTTGTTACCCGCACTGTGCGTAATACGCCAAAAAAGGAAATACATTTTGTATATTTGTTGGAAAAAAAATCTGGTAGGCAGCCGCTCCTCGTAAAATACTGGTATTCAGCTAAATCCAGCTTGACTGGAAGCCAACCCCAATAGGGAAAAAAGGGTAGGTTGATGATGATGACGTTGGTTTTTTTTGTATTTTTAATGCACTGTTTTAATGGTTCAATTTAAACCTTGGTATTATTGCCAACATTAGGCATTCGGGCACATCGGTTTTAAAAACGTAGATATATTTTTTGTTTCTCTTTATTACACTTAAATAATTATTCGTTCTAACTTCTTTCTTTGTTAAAACAGTTTGTTTGGAGTTCGAAAGAAGAGACAGTGTTATTTTAATTGTACTTAACGTTTGAATCCCCAACCGGTCCTATGAGACCGCGCTGTTATTGTTTTACTATTGTGTCTCGTTTCGCGGGTATCTGAGTAATTAATATTGAAAGAAATTATTTTCTCTTACAGTTTTTTTTTTGTTATTAAATATTAGGTTCGAGCTTGACCACTATTTTACAGCGGTCGATGATTAAGCACCCTTAACTAGAAGTAAACTATTCGCTCTTGACTTTAAGATCCCCAAGTAGCAGCTATTAGGAAACACAGACTACGGCAGGAAATTCCACTCTTTAGCTGTACGCACAATTATTATGATGTTTATTTGAAATTTGGGTAGGTAGATTTTTAGTTATAGTATATTATCTGTAAATAACAGATACATATATAAATAAAAAAATTCCTTTTCTACAAATGACACTTTTACCATTTACCCCAAACCTGACGCCACGACATTTTTTCCTAGAACCAAGACAGAACCAATGCTAAAAGATCAGCGACCGCCCAAAAAAAAAACGTAACTCAGTTCCGACGTGATTCGGCCGACAACGTCAGACATTCCTTAGATATCTCAATAGACCAGTACTGTTTGTATTGGCTAGGTCGCGGCTACTGCCAACGAAACAGGCTAATATTAGAAAGGAGTTGTTAAGGAAATTGCTGGAAGACTTTCTGAATGGAAAAGTGTTTGTAACGAGGAAGTCTGTGTTAGACGGCTTTGTGTTTTTATTTTTGGTGTTTTTCTATTTTTGGACGGCTAATTTGGGGTTTTCGGGAAAGATTTTGGTTTTTTGTGTGTGGAAATTGTTGTAAAATGAGAAAATTTATTTCAAATAGATCATTAACAAGCACTTTTGAAATGTTGAAATGTCGAAATATCGGTTAGTTAAAAAAGTGAAGCTTAATTGCAAGTTCCGAAAAGTAGATCTAAGAAACGTGCAAGAAACTTCATGGATTTTTTTTAAACATATTATGTTTTCGAGAAATCTTCGTTACATCGTTGTTAATTATAATGATTTAGAAAATCAAGCGAGGTTTTATGTTCAAGAAATAGGCTGTTTCTTTCGTTACCTACGGTATTATTGTAAAGCAAATACAATTTTACTTTGCACTACATTCAATTAAGAATGTATGCGGTCGTATAGATTTTAAAACAATATAATTATCTTCTACCTGTAATTAACATTCTCCACTGTCAAAAAACTTTGGCAGTTATTTTAATTATCATTTTACAAAATTTAAATACAACCGTCCGTGCCTAGAGTCACCTTAAAAGCACTCCATCCGTCAATTAGCATTAAAAACCCATTCTCAACCTTATCACGATTAAAATAAGGCATAAAATAAATCGAATAATAAACAAGAGATAATTCATTAAAGCACATTAGAATTCCATCCTTAATTCAACGCTGAAGAGTTTATATTCATTTGAATTAACAAAAAAGACTGGCTCCTACATTGTATTAACAATAAGCAGGCCAAATAATGCTTGAGCTATACAAGAATAGAGTTCAAATTCGATTGATAGTTGCATTCGGAGTTAGAACGTTTTGTGTGTGAAAAGAAACCGCCAAAATGCATCGGAAGGTCAACGAACCTCGCCAGCCAAGGACAGTGCATTCCATTTTTAAATAGCGCGCCAATAGAAGGCTCGATCTAAATAGGCCCGCCATCTTGCCGTCATTGCGCGGGAATCGTATAATGGCGTCCATTTTTGACAAAAACATTTTTTTTTCGACAACAATGGCTCGTTTCCACGTATTATTTCGGCATAATTAGGGAGCCGGTAACGAGATTTTCGGTGCAAGTTCGTTATAAAATTGTATTAAAGTAAAATGGAGTTCTTGTGTTCAATAGATGAGGTTTTAATAATTTGGGGATTCTAGGAAAACTGGTACTAACCGGATTACGTTAGTGAATGTTTGCGTACTCGTTCCAAGAAAACATTATTTTCAAAGCACTTAGTTTTTCTAAGAAAGAAGAACTGTAAACGGATCTGGGTTGGTTTACTTGGAAAATGCTTGGTTTATTAACCTTTACGATTTTGATAGAGTATTTTCATAATAAACATTGTGGCCAGGAGTCAATATTTCACAAATAAAACTGCGTAATAAGATTTGTTATACATAAAACTGAATTTCTCTTCGTTCGATAATTTGTATTTTGTTTTGTACGATTAAAACTAGAGGAACAAAAAAAGAATTATTAAAACTTGAATATTTGAAAGGGATTGAATGGTACACATCCTGAAAGTAGTAATTAGTAGTTCAGAATTGGTTATTAAATCGATTACAGCTACTTTAAAAATAGTTTTTTTTAATTACCTGTTTTGATAGGTAATCGTTTTAATTTATTGATTGCGTCGCTAGTGTTTATTTGTGTCTGCGTAGATACCAATACGTGAACAATACCGATGCATTACTAATAAAGAGCGTTCATGATGCGTCATGATATTTGCCTACGATTAGAATAACTAATTTCTTGAAAAACCTAAGCACATTTAAAAATCATTTCAGTGATTTTATAATCCTGAAAATTATCTTTATTTTCCCTTATAGGTCCTGAAAACTTTATATCCGTTATATATCTCCAAATCCACCGTTACAAAAAGGTATTCTTGACCAAGAGACATCCATATAACAAAGGTATCCTCACGACCACTACCTATGAAGGGCAGACAGTCGTCACGGTGGCTGGCGCAGCAATTTGTGTCTTCCATGAAACTATTAGCATACCAAATATACTGTATTTAGCAACATTTCAGATTCGAGATATGAAGTATTGCAGTGGTCAAACGTTTTAAGGGCTGATTGAAAAATCTTCTGATTATGAATTGCTACAAAATATTTGAGAAATTGTAGCTAGACATAGTTTCGTGTCTGAATGGCGTGCGTACAGCTAAAGAGTGGAATTACCTGCAAGAGTCTGTGTTTTCTGATAACTACAACTTAGTGGTCTTTAAGTCAAGAGTAAATAGGTTACTTTTAGGCAAACTAGTCGCTCAACCACTACACCAACAGCGCAGTAAGTTTTCTTTACCACGTGCATCGAAGGATTGTGAAATTTGCCTATTATGGTCTTCCCGTCCGATTATAATTTAGGTGTCTTCAAAGCTAGAGTGAATAGGCTCTTAATCCTTTTAATAAACTTGTGCGCATTACCATCAACGATTGCATCACTGCTTACCCTCTGGTGGAATCGCAATCCAGCACTAGTTTATGTCCTTTAAAAAAATCTCTTTATGCGTCTATTTGTCCCGTCCTTCTAAACTAAACAACCGGTTATAATGCTGTTTTCACTTAACTATAAAAAAATTAATAGATGTAGAAAGTTTCCGTATGTAATTTGCTCTAAAAAAACTCACACACTTTCGCCTTTCTAACATTAGTGTGACAAATATACTTTCTAGTACAGAAATAACTTTTTCAATTTACAGTCATTTTTTTTCGGTATGGGAATCATCAGAATGACTTCTCCCATTCTTGGGCGAAGCGGGAGGGCGTGTCAGACTCTTACTGACTAAACCCCTACCCCGTTCCTTCGTTGCCTTCGATCTGGGGGACACGGTGACAACCTTTCGGATTTTCCGTGTTCCCCAGAGGCTTCGGCCCTACCATTGTAGGGGCCCCTACAATTTACAGACATTGTCAAACTTAGTTATCGATACTTACATAAGTAGACTGATTGCGATGCATCAAGTACCATCATCAGAGGTTTAGCAATGTCGCCTCAATGTGGCCGCGTGGGTACTGGGCAGGGGGACTTTCTAAATTATTCTACATTACATCATGGAAACGTGGTTTGTATAGTCTTCAAATAAACTAATTGTTAAATGTTGATGAGAGAACAAAGAAAAATAATCAAATAAAGCCCTTACTACTACTACGCCTCTACTACTAGACTTTTATTCGAGAAAGACACTGCACAAAGAAACAAACTTTTTTTTTAATGACTGCTTGTGTCCCGCGGTTTCACCCACGTTTTTGTTTACCGCCTCACTCCCGTGAGTCATAGCGTAGTAGCGTATATAATCTTTCTCTACTATTCAATTCTTAATTTTTTTTTCGTTCGAACCCATGATTTCTAAGATGAGTTTCTTCAAACAAACACACTCTTCAGCTTTATAATATTACTATAGATTTAATCAAAACACTTCCTCATAGCTAGAAGCTACCCCAAACATCGGTTAAACCTAAAATAACTTCGCTTCCAATATTGCTTTGACGAATTGATCAAACAAAATATTTTATATTTTATACTCCCACTCTAAAAATCGTCACAATTACAATTCAAAAAACCAAATCAATCCTACGCAGAGAGCGATCAAAAATAAATACTGAAATAAAATGGGAAAGCCGATCGTACAACATTTTAATCTGTGTTGCGTAAACTGACTATTTTTAAACACTGACGTACAAATTCTATTACAATATTGAAAAAATGGACACACACATAGATGGACACAATCATACATAGACACACCAGGAAAATACATTCATATTTTTGAAATACGCTAGCAATATGAATGGGGTTGCGTAGCGCGTAGACACGGTCTATGCTACGAAAACTGTAGACCTACGTGCTACGCCGTAGCGGGTCTACGATCTAGGCTACGAGAATGGCGCGTAGCTAGGAATTAGAAACGTGTGTAGCGTGTAGGTACGTATAAAAAAAGTTTGTTTATCATGTTATCGTTTCTGAATTACAATAAATTTAATTTGTTCACTTCAATTATTTGTCCCATTATTAAGCTATATAAAAATACGAGTATACTAGTTATAATATTGGATAAATTAGACATTATCTGCTAAATATGTATGCAGCAGAATATCAGTATTTTAAAATTTATAATAGAGCCTTTGAGAAAGAGAGAGAGAGTGACAGACAGAAAAAAAGATTAGATGGGTATCTGACCTGATCATGTCAGATTTCCTAGCTTTTGATACCATAGCAACTGTCTAAGATCTATAAATAAGAGCCAGGACCAATAGTTTACCATGCCTTTTAATTTTTAATTAGCCTTTTAATTTCGGTATGTTTAAATGGTTACCCATCAACAAACCGACCTCGGCTAGCGTTGCTAAACTTTTATTTTTAAACAATTGATAGGCTCGCGCTTGACCTTCATATCACATATGGTTTTGCCGAATCGTGCGACTTAAGTAATATTCTTTGGTTTGGCTTTGGTGGTTTTGGTTAAAAATATACCTATTATTTATAGAAAATACTAGCTTCTGCCAGCAGTTTTGCCTGGGTTAAAGTAAAAAATATATAGTCTCTATTACTCAATGAAGATGTAGTTTTATAATGGATATTTTTTTTTTAAGTGGGCCCTGTAGTTTTTGAGTTATATCAATACAATACAAAAATCAAATCGTTCCTCTTTATAATATTACTTATGATTTTATTTAAAATTAGAGCACCATTAATATCTGGATAGCTAACTTAAGACTAAGTTAACTATCCAGAAATATCAACCAAATACGGCTTTTATCCAAAGTATCAACATTTATTCTATGAACCCTAACAAAAAAATGTGCCAAAAATGTCCCAACTCCTCACTTACCCCACTCACTCGCCACCGTTCGTGCGTAACTGTGACGTAAGCACGTGTACGCTCTCGACACATGTCCTATATCGACACATGTCACACTACACACACATGGCCTCGTCTAGCCTACTGCCCGGTGACGTCGGCCTCTACACGTGTAAAAGCATGTGCTTAGGCAGTAGATTTAGAAAGGAAAACTTATATAAATTGAGGCTAATGACGGTATTGTCATTAGGTTTGGTAACGTCATTGGTTGGATTGTTTTGTTTTTGACAGAATTATTTTAGTAACTAAATTGTCACCTACGGTTTTGTCCACGTCTTTAGTTACTGCTCCACTCCTTTTGATTGTAGCGTGATTTTATGTATAGCCTATAGGCTAGATCTTCTTCGATAAATGGACTATCCAATACGAAAGGAATTTTTAAATTTGAACGAGGTGTTTCTGAGATTCGCGTGTAACAAACAAACTCATTAGTTCTTTAATATTAAAATAAGTATACATACTACCTGTGTTTTCTGATAGTTACAACATAGAATCAAGTCAAGAGTGAATAGGTTTTTCTAGGCAAGCGTGATCCATCGTCGGCCACATCATCGCTTACCAACAAATGAGATAGTGGCCAAATGCGAGCCTGTCCATAATAATAAAATCATTCCCACCTAGCGTGGATCCTTTTCATAACGATACAAGCTTGTTTCTTTATTATTTCAACCTAACCCCAAATCCAAGTTAGTTAGTTAGTTAGCCTGTTGTGTCCCACTGCTGGGCGAAGTCCTCTCTCTCTTTTTTCCACACACGCCTATCTTCAGCCATTGCAGGCTAGACTCTCCGGTAGTTATCCAACTCATCTCTCCACCTTCGCCAAATCCAAACCAAACAGAAAAAGCAACATTTATCGAAATAAACAACCTCCAAACGTTATAACCGCGGAACTTACAAACCACGCAACTAAACTGAATTCCTTTTCCATTTCCTCCGTAAACTAGTTTTCCCCCTAGGGGCGATATTCCTAAGTCATGACGTCATCGAGGGTTGGGGGATAGTGACGTCACTGAGTGATTGTCAAGGGTGGGCTAATTGATAGTAATTATTGGTTTTATGTGTGTGGTTTTAGGTTTGAGTTTGTTTAAAAGGTTCTTTGTGGTGTGGTTTGTCATGTTTGTCGTGTTTATTCTTTTATATAATTATACTTTTTATAATACTTTGCCTCACATTAAGAATAACTCCGGTTTCGTAGGTGTGTTCAGGAACATACAAACTCATGTACACAAGAGACTCTCGAGATCTGAAACAACTATCTGTGGGCCATATATATAATATAGAAATATTTGTGCCGAGCGGGAATAGAAGCCACGACACATAGCGGCGCAACTAGTCGCTCAATCGCTGCACTAACCATGCATTTTATTTTCAATATTTTATACTGACAGTTGAAGGCGCATTTCAGGGCCGTTGAATATAAAATAATTCGAAATGATTTTAATTTACTGCCTTTACTTCAAGTGCCAATTTTAGCAATAAGCTTATTTTAAGTTAGTAATTATAGCAAAAAAGTCCCAAAATCAGAATGGGTCATATTTTTGTCTTGTACGAGTATAATATAGTCGAATAAGGAGTTTGTTGTTCCAAAATTCGATATAACTTATGAGAGTTACAGATTAGATGTGTTCGTAGTTTTATTAGAATAGAGTCACGTTTTCACTTAAATTGTTTATATATACCGTTTCCTAACTTTTAAAGGAATGATTAGTTGACTCATAGAGAAGCACACATCATGGTATTTATACATGATGATTCCCATCTGTATGGAGATTGAAGTGTGTGATGTGTGAACATCACGTTCCAACCTCATCAAAATCAAATCAAAAATGTTTCATTTTACATGGGCCTATATGGGAACTTATACAACGTCAGAAGCTAGTGCACTCTTACACGATTGAACTTGCGCTTGATAAAGTTTGAGCATTTCAGTTCTGTTCTAGCGACAAGTATTGCCTCAGTTTTACTAGGATTCCTAATTCTTTTGCAGCTAGGCAACCGGCAAAAAACAGACTCACTATGATTTGTTTCTTATTGTATTTTTTAATGCAAGTTGTTTTTTTTTCTGACACCATACATGACGAAAACTCCAATCAATCTTACAACATCAGTAACCACATTCATCAATAACCAACATTACAACATCTACAAAAAACAGGCGAAGCCAGCGGACAAGCCCTAGCGCGCATATCAGGGTCAAGGTAATGTTTGTGCAACTTTCGAATCCTCCCCCTCCCCGCGCGTCTGATGCGCTTCCCCGCAGAGGGAGGGGTATCCTTGCGCGTTATTTATAGTGCGTTAAGTGCGTACCAGGCGCGGAAGGGCAGAGGTCAGGCGATAGCTTAATAAGCGACGTTGGGAAATGGGCTTTTAAGAGAAACGTTAAGACAGTTTTATTTATGTGTGACTTTGAAGTACAGGTTATCTGTAAATAAGTCAGAAACGAAAAAAAAAAACAACTGAAATTGAAAAAACCGCTGATATTTTATATTTTACACTACGCCCTAGCTTCGCTAGTGTGTTAAAAATCTTTAAAGTTATCTGCTTTCCGCTACGGTTCCAATTCATCTATTATCATTTAAACCTTCCTCATAAATTGTTTTGTCTATTGGTACAAAACTGCATCAAATTACGTTCAGTAGATTTTGAATTAATACAGAGACATGTAATCAGGGCGCCATTTAACATGTAAAGCTGTCAGTATTTCATAAACAGTTATATTTAGATTTCTAGGGCGTGAAATTCAATCACTCTATGCGTTATAAAGGCATGGTAACTTTCAAACATGCCCACTGATTATTTTTTTCACCGTTGTACTCTACTCTTGTCCCAGTTTTTATACCCCATAATTTCATAAGCATAAGGAAAAAGATAATCTGCATTAAAATTGATCTTTATTCTTTTAAAATCAACCCTTAACACAACCACACTAGTCCATACAAATCCCCACCCAAACAAACTACATCGCAACTAAAATCTTGAGCAGATAAAACTTCTAGTCTAAGTTAAACGCGCGTGCAAAGCGATAAGGAAAAGCTGCGCGCGCGCAGCCGGCTTACTCACATACTCACACAGACAACCTTGGTGTAGACGAGTTGCTTTTGTTGCAACTGTTGTATTACGACTGCGGCGCCGCGTGGGGTGGGCAGGGGAATAGGGCTTGTGGATCAGAGTTGTTCTTATAAGTGTATTCATATTATTCATAGTTGTATTTTAACCCTCAATTTTGGATAGTTAGTATCCGATAGACGATAAATCTTTCCAAAAATAATTAAATAAGGTATTCAATTTAGTTGCAATATTTTGCTTCAAATGATCTTTACAAAATTGAATCTAAGAGTTTAAAAAACTTGTTTGCCCAGCTATGTTTATAGAATGCACTAAATAACTGGCTAAAGGTATAAAATGTAAATCAATTCTTTTTTTAAAGAAAAGCAAAGATGTAGGTACTAGCATTTTTCGGGTATAAAAATGAACCTATAGCATTTGACAAAAATGTAGCTTTCTTTCAGTAAAATAATTATCGAAATAGATTTAGTACCTACAAGATATAAAAATCTAGCTCATTAAAACCATACTTAGTTCTTTTAGGTTTAATTTAATCTCTATATTATTTAGTCTTTTAAAATAAACGTAGACCCCCGTTAAGCCTGCGCTACAGTTTCAAAGAGTTACCATGACCCTGGAACGCAAAGGGAAACTGAAGGAACACGAGTGGATTTTAGTTAGCAAGAGTTAAACACTCCCTGACTCTCCATCCAGAGTAGAATGAGTTCTATCATGATTTCCTAACTTATAAAGGATATATACATAATCCTGTAAGCTTCAAATTAGCATGGTGTTATAAAAGCTACGCGTAGCAGCCGGTAGTTACTCACCGAGACAGCCTTGGTGTACAGACTTCTTTTTTTGTTACAGCTTCGTTAATGTATGTATGTTTATCCTTGTTATAAGGGTAAGGGATCAGCTGAGATCTGGCTATGTGTTTGAGCTATATGGTTGCTTTTGCTAATATCTTTTTGAACTGTACGTAGTTACATATTGTACGTAGAACACAAGATAGTGTTGTAGGTACGTGTACAAAGTCAAAGTTAAAAGTATTTATTTCCAATACCTTACCCCTTTTTACAGGTACTTTGGAATAGTCCAAATCATTTTCTGGAACTTTTAAAAAGTCAAAATGTCGGATAGACAAAAATAGGGAAACTGAATTGCACGTTTTAAATCGTAGATTGGAGAAGAACGAGCAAGAAACCCCATAGACGGATACTCTTTTAAATCATAATTATGAGTTACATATTATAATCTTGGTTACATACTTCTTGTACAAGAAGTCTATCTTTTTCTTTATTTCTATATTAAAGAATCCATTTATGACCTACAGGTGTCTCAGGGGTGGCATTTTATCTTTAAAACCATTTAAATATCTTATAAGGAAAGGCACCGTACCAACCAAGATAAGGCGCCACTCACATTTCAAAGAGCGAACCTATTTCCTCAATCTATCTATCTCGCCAAGAAACTACAAATGCAGCAAAAAAGATAAAATAACCATTCAAGGTGCTTACACGTTGGGTACAGTTAACCGCAAGAAACCAGCACAAATTAACCTTAAATTCTATCGAAACTTGGTACTACGCTAGGCAGTTAAGGGTGTAAATGCTACTATTGATATGCGGTCGTCTGTACGCACTGGACGGCCTTCAGGCTTGTCTTTGATTACGGAAACCTCTACGTACAGCCTTTTCTTAGATCCAAGTTATTTTTTACTTAATGTATTTTTAATAGGTTGTAGTAGACTTTATGTTTCAACGAAACATGCATTTTTAAAAGCGTTTATAACACACGGTATTTTATAGAGACAAGTTATTGTTCTCTGAAATTAATGAAATTTAGTACACATATAGCTAAGTACCAAAACCCGCAAGTCTAAAAAGTTAAACACGACTATTTTCCAAAAAAATAATAATTTAAGGAGCATGAGAGAATTTTTTTTTTACTTTGATAGAAAACTTAAAATTTCTTTCACCGTATTTATGATATCTTTTTCGAAAAATACAAACTCGGTTCATTCGTTTCCAAGAATGAGGACTGGATTTGGCGTTTTCATTTGTTTATTCTATGTTATTATCTTGGTTTCATTTCTTCTAATTTTCTTTTATGTCATTTTGAATTCCATGGTAAGTTTATATTTCGTTACCTACTTATAAATTGATTTTTAGACTATTTTCTTTTTTACTGATATTATCTAAACATTGATGGATTCTACAAATTTAGCTACTGACATGTATTTTTTTTCTTTTATAGTCAGGAAATTAGAATATGTGCGAGCGGGGTTATTTGATGATTTCTCATTTAAAAAAAATGTTCATCAGGAAATTACTTCCTATCCTGGTTTTCTGTCTTCTCCTTCAGGGTGATATTATGGCATCTAAAAAAAAATTCTCATGTCACAGTGTTTGCTGTCAAACTCCTCTAAAACGGCTTGACCGATTGTTATGATTTTTTTATGTATATTAGATAACTTAGAGAACAGGTCGTAGGCTATTTTCTTATACATATCTCGTGTTTGGCAACTGTCTCTAAGAAGGTAAGTGGAATTTTTTACCCTACTACTTTGGGTAGACCCCCATTTTACCCTTGATATTTATTATGCCAGAAAAATATTTGCTGGTTCAGCTAGCTATTATATAGAAGGGAAACACATACAATTATCCGTACATTCACATTACAGTTATATATTGAATAACCTTCATGCCGGTATTAATTCATTTTCATGACAATGTTTTGTAGAATAAATTAACAATATAACGGAAGCCATTATAATTGATGACGTCATCAAATAGTCACAGTATATGCTATTGTGTTATAATGAATGGTATTTCATGGCGATACACTGACATTTGGCCAAAGGTTTTTCTGCCATCAGTGGATAATAAGCCACTAAACTAATAATATAAGCCTATAAACTTGCTTGGCAGTGGGAAAATTTAGAACTTTGCCAACTGTGGGGTGAAGCAAGATTAGAAAAAGTTACCTGCCTATGTTCCAACTAACTCGCCCTCGCTCCACCTAGAATGGGAAGGCGTATTTTAAAAATTCTTCAAATTTACCCCAAGGGAATACAGTCACGAGATAAAAAGTATCTATGTATTATTTCAGGACATGGTCTATCCGTGTGCCAATTTTCTTCCAAATTCGATCAGCCGTTTAAACCTGATGGAGAAACTAACTTACAAACAAATACATACAAACTTTCACCTTCATAATATTAGTGTGCTATTCATTTTTGTTTATTTATTTATTTATCTTTTAAAAGGAACATTATCTTTCTTTTTACGCGACGTATTTCTTTCAGTACCTACCTAGATAAGAATCTAGCAAAATTCTTCCTGCCTACATCGATATTTCAACCTTTAAAAGGTCGTTTTCATTAATTCGGACTTAACTGTTCAGACAGTGTGAAGAATGTAACAAAGAATTTGTACCAGAGAAAGTCTTACTACGTTTGGTTTAGTAATTTTTGGGTGAATCGTGCGTAAACTGAGAAGCAGTTGGATTTTTCTCTGTTTTGAAACAATGTATATATTTAGAATATACTTACAGTGTTTTGTTGTTAGCGTACGATGGGGTTGGCATATCTAATTAGATAAAATCCCCAAAAAAAAAAGAAAAAAAAAAGGCCCAGAAGAAAATCTATATTACAAAAGACTTTTTTCTTTCATAAAACTCATTTTCAAGAGAGGTGAATAGAGAGAAAACTTTGAAGGGGATTTTTACATTGTCTTACACTTTTTCCCAGCCCTTAAAAACGTTAAAAACATTAATTTATTCATTTAATGTTATAAAAGTCGATGCCTTGATAGACATTAATCCCAACTAATATTATAACTGTGAAAATGAGGATGTTTGTCACTTAATCACGCAAAAACGGCTGAACGGATTTGGATGAAATTTGGTATGCATATGGCCTTTGATATGAAAAAGAACATAGACTACCTTTTATCCCGATTTACTAATGTTTAACAAAAAAGAATGAACACGCGGACGACATATTTACTTTATAGACATTCCATAAAAGGCCACTCTGATACCTTTTCTTTATCTCTTTTTATAATTACACATTTAAAAATACTACTAACAATTAAACTCCCACATTAATACAATAAACCAATACAATAAAAGACTTGTGAACTCTAAAACGAATCAATTGTGTTCGGCAATGATAGGCGTCCCGAAGACAGCCGAGCGGGTTCGGGAATCTTCGAGAATCTTCGGGAATGTTCGTCCGCACGAGTTTAGCCGAAGTCGAGCGACGGAGTTATCACAATAGACTGAATAGTTTTCTTGTAATTTGCAAGCAGACATCTGATAATGGAAGGTCATGGCTAGACCTTTTCTAGGAATTGAGACGAGCTAGATTTTTTTTAAAGTGTCGTCATTTTATTTACATATTGACTGCATTTGTTTTGGTTGTGGAGGTCTGGTAGGCAGCCGCTCCTCGTAAAATACTGGTATCAGCTAAATCTGTCTTGATTGGAAGCCGACCCCAATATAGTTAGGAAAAGGCTAGGTAGATAATGATGATGATTGACTGTATTTGTTTTTTTAGTGCAGAATTGTTGATATTGATTTAGGCGCCAATAGGCTCATTCATTTAATTATGGTCGCCTTTTTATGGCAAACTTAATAAATGTAATAGCCTGTAAATTAAAATAGTCGGATATTTTTTTTAAATGTTTAATTAGATAATAAGTTATCGTTTCTATTTTATTAAAGAACTTGTGAAGAATACATAAAAAACATGACCACTTAAAAATATGATAAGTACATTTATAAAATTAAATTATTTTATTTCTTTAATAAAGTCATTTTAACTAATCTCTTTCAAACATATTAATATATTCAATTTATCAATGATTCGTATGCATCAAATTACACTGGCTTAAAATGAAAAATGCACTTCATAAGATAAACCAGTACACCTTGAACATTAATACATCGGTTTTTGCTTAAAGGAAGAGGTTAAAATAAAATGGCCTTTTCAAATGCATTTTTAGATAGGAAACCAAACTAACAAAATGAACATTTTCAGTTTATTACAACAGTAAATACTTCCAAATTGGTCTACAGCCACTTAAGTTCACATTTAGCTGGTTTCAAACACAGTGTAACATAGTTGGAAAATCGTTAACACAAAAGCAACACCCCAATTTACCTTGACCTCTTCTGTAAAACATTTTCTTATTCACATGAGATCAAAATAAACTGGCACACACATACTGTCATTGACAAAGCACTGTACCTGCAAAAGGAACACAACCAATGCATCTTGAGACATGTTACCTTGCAATTTGTTCTTCAATAAAGGTCAAGATACGTCGGTACCTTGGAAGTCTGTGTCATAGATGGAAAGCAGTACTTACGTTTTTTTTGCCAGTACAGTTTGACACATGTTGTCTTACCTTTTATATGGTAGCTAAGGTCGTTTTAAATTGGTGGTATTCAACAAGTAGACTCTTGGGCCTCCTTTTATGAGTCTGGCTTTTGTTTCCTATATTATTTGTTAGTTTATTTTCTCTTTACTTAAAGCTAAGGTTGGCTATGCATTGCGCGACTGGAAATTATTTGTGCGACTTTTTCGTTGCATTCTTCGTGAAGTCAAATGTACTTGTATTTTTTCATTAATCGGATAATATCATAATAACTTGTAGACTTTTTATCAATAATTAATATTGATTGATACTAATAAAAAATAAATAAACAAAGAACGACTAAGGTACTATTAATAAATAATCCTATTATGATAATTAATATAAATTGGTGAACTATATTAAAAATACAGCCTTTTAAAACCCAATATTACGAGTATTTCCGTCTAGACCGCGTCTTTCATAAAAGTCGTCTTGCGACTAATCGCAAGTGAATAGGCAGCCTTAAGTCCTAAAGGTTTTGTATGAAGGACATTGAATACGTTAGGACGTTCGTCCTTTATCTTTTATGTTTATAGTTAATAACTTATTTTAGAGTAGGATGTAGCTGTAAGTCTATGTTGCGGAATTATTTTTAAAGACTTACTGTGATCCTGGAATATAAAAGGCAAAAGAAGAAACACGTGTATTTTATTCAGTAGAAGTCCGACACTTCCTCTCCCTCCTCCTTTTATGGAAGGAGAGGTTTCATGCTTTCTTACCAATGTGGTGTTAAGATTAAGTATTGTAATTTTTTTCAATTGAGGAATCATCAGAATGACTTCTTCCGCTCTTGGGCGAAACGGGAGGGCGTCGCAGACTTTTACTGACTAAACCCCACTCCGTCCCTTCGTCTTGGAAGAGATTTCTTTAGAAATAAGTATCACATTTGTACTTAAATTTCTGCTTCTCTCTTCTTGTTTGCTTATTATAGATACATTTATTGTTAAACTAGCTTCTTGCCCGCGGCCTCACTCTCGTAAAAATATGTTTCTCCATACAAACTTTAGGCACCTGTTTCATGCCAACAGGGGATGCATTAAAAAAAATCATTTCTTAGTGCTCACCTATGTCATGGAAGAAAGTCTTGTGCAGAATTTTACGCTCCTAGTGTCAGTAGTTTTGGCTGTGCGTTAATATTTCAGTCAGTCAGTCACGTAAACAAAAATAAAATAAATATAAAAGCTGAATTAGCTACTACACAGTAGTTTGCCAAATCTGAAGATAAAAAAGTAAATAATCTGAACACAAAGCAGCGAATATAAATTGTTGTTTTGAAAACAATTTGTTTTGTTCATACATCGCGCTACCAACAACAAGTTGTAAATACATAAATAGACTGTAATGAATACTTGAATTTGTCTGTTTTTGTACACTTGCGCACGGAACAGCTCTATGGTATTTAGTGCAATTATACATTTTTATTAGGTTTGTCATGATGTTTTGCGGTAAAGAATCTCTTTAATACTATATTGTACACAAAACATAATATTAAAACACAGTGATACACGTGGAAATTTGTCACTGCAGCATAAGACCCTCGCCTGCGGCTCGGGTGAATTCCGTCGCAATAACAAACTTTCTCCACATGTATCAAATTGTACTGTTTTGCACACATATTCCCTATTAATAATGAGTTTTCTCCCGGCAAACCCTTGAGTTATAGAGAAAAATCACATTCGAGGCTAGGATAAAGTATACACTATAAACCTGCATAAAAACGTCTTCTACGCATCAATATACTACTTAATATTATGTTAACTGGGAAAGGAAACTAAAGGCTCTTTAATTTTCTTCTTAAAGACATCCTGAGAAGGGCTGTCACGAAGGGAATGTGGGAGTTCCAGAGACGCAGTTACAGAAAAAACCATCATAGCGGCTGGTAGTGGTAAGAATAAGAGAATCAAAGAATAATTCTAGAACACATTAGAAGCGCAGTAGTGAATCGCAGATTCTAGGTAAATATAGCTTTTCTAGATGACAAAACCTAGGACACCTTTAAATTGGTCATCAATACTATAGTGTTTATATTTATATCTATTCCTAGCAACGTTATTCCCACAACACGAATCACATCATCACTGCCTAAACCATTTGCATACCACAAACAAAACACATTAATTTTGACTTTGCAAAGTCTTTGGACGCTATCATAGACGAGTCGACATAACTAATAGACGAACGCACACACAAACACACACATTGATACATGTGTAAGTGAATAGTTTTTAGGTAAGCCAAACAAACGAATGTCATTTGAAAATCAAGAGTTAAACGACTCGGGGTATGGCGCTCGTGCTGATACGAATTTAGACGAAGTAGCCATCACGAGTGGCCTTCTATAAGCGCAGGCGCAGTTTTATAGTATCAGCAGGATTTCAAGGCTAGAGTTTGTTTATGAGAAGTCGTATATGGAAAGTTTATTCTCTAGGATTTTTTTAGGGTGCGATCATAATTTTTCGGTTTATTGAATTAAATGAATATGTAGTTTATTTTTAATTAGGTTGCTAAGGTTGCTATTTGACTTAAGAAAAATAAAAATAGTGGTTTTATGTAATTTTAAAACCGCCATTTTTATTCCTTAAAAGTTATTTTGAAAAATCAGTCCCTATTACAGTATATGTTATGTATAAAACTAGCTAACCCCTATATTATTCTGTCATATAAATAAACAAATAAAAAAAATGGGGAGTGGTGGTAGTAGGATGGTAAAAAAAGCCTACGACTTATTCTAAGATCCACCAAAAATACATAAAAAATCATAAAAATCGGTTTTAAGCCGTTTCCATGAAATTCACTAGAATTTTATTTAAAAGATTGAATTTGAAACTTTTCTATGGAGTTTTGCTAGTATTTTTTCTAGAAATTGAAACGTGTATGTATGCTTAGGAAGATATTTGTCTGGTTTTACAACCTGTTTGTAGACCGGTTGGCATCCGGAAAACGAAGAACCGGGTGCAGACACGCAATGTGGGATAGGTCTGCGTTTAACAATGGATTTTACGGAACTTTTTGCGCTTTTTTGGCCAAACTTTTTCGCCGTTTTTGACATGATTTTGGCGGAACACTTTGGAGAGATTTTTATCAGGTAGACTTTGATTTTAGACTATTAATTTATCAGTCTCCTTTGTAGAGTATGCATAGAGATGAAGAATACGGTCTCACCAGGTTCCATGAGTGCATAAGCTTCACCGACATACGCATGCAACTTAGGATTACCAAATTCCCTAATCATCATCATCATTTCAACAGAAGGACGCCTACTGTTGGACATAGGCCTCTCTCAAGTATCGGCACGTTGAAAGGAACAAACCTAATTCTCTCAGAAGCCCTGAATAAACTGTTGGGTCAAGTTGTTGTGATGATGGCCACTGTGTTGTACGTTAAATGGTCTATAATGGACTGAAAGAGGAGATTACCATAGATAGATATAATATTGTGAAGAGAAATCACAAACTATAACCAAATATCAATAAAGTAGCTTCTACAGTGAAAGTAGATAATAATACTGCCTATGTCATTCAGTGACATAGGCAGTATTATTATCTAGCTCACTATGTGCTAATAGTGAAAGAATTTTATAAAATCGGTCCAATTGCTTTTGAGTTGATTCCTTAAAAATGATAATACAAATATTTCTTCTATATAATATGTATTATTAGCATAGAGAAGTGTAAGTTTTTCTTTGAATAAATCTCTTTTACTTTAAGATTGTGCAATAAAAGATTGATTTTTTTTAATAGAATTTTCTATTCTGTTACAATTGAAAATTACAAGAAGGTTTTAAAAACAAATATAAAATTAAGTCTCTGATTTGCCTCGTGGCTGCGATGACGTTCAAAATGACTTTATTGACTTATTTGGTCATTCACCCAGTTGTAACGATTATTTGTGTTTTGTAAAGAAAATTATGTTATTTTCATTATTGCGACTGCAGTATCCATACTTTTTATTTCCTAGGGAATGGTCAATAGTGGGTTTTAATACAAATTATACGCAATTTTAAGTTAAGTTCTACGTTTTATGAGACTTCTTTAAACCTAACTGCATTCCACATTTGTCTTGTATTTTTCATCGCTTTTAATGATTATTTTCTAATATTTAATTCTTGTTTTGAATACTGAAATATAGTAACTTATTATGTGATAATTAATGGGTTTTATATATTCTTAATTTACTCGGGAATTTTATTTTAGTTATCGACTAATGTTCGAATTCGTAACAATCTTTTTTGTCCCCACTAACAAAAAAGATTCTTACTAAATTACATTTTTATTTATCATATTTTCGTCAGGATTAAGTAGATAAACATTAAACTAAGTAAACAGTCCAAATTAAACCCTCTCTACATCAAAATCAACCTTCTTGCCTAAAGCTTTCCTATAAGTAAAGCTCGCCAGTAAAATGTCAAAATAAATACCTTCTTTATAACAAAAGTAAATATTATTTTAATAATATTCCTACTAATATACTACTAATAAATTTTATTATTTCTTTTAAGAAAAAGAACTCAAATTTAGAACGTCGGAACAAAAACACTTCATCATTATCAAGCCGCTTCAAATAGGCCTAACTTGCATTCAATGGCAGGAAATGCACTCAAAAAGTATCGTCGTATATACGAAGTAACACCTCAAAATACTATCAATCCAGATTAAAGCCCAGTTTAAAAAAAAATAAAGACTTGGTAGTTCGAAATTCAAAATTTGAACATAAAGCAACATGGCGGGCCCGCGCCCGCGCACTTCGTAGGCTTCAAAAAAAGAACACAGAATCAAGATGGCCGACTTTCTCGGCAGTGCCTAGTACTGCTGACGTCACGCCACGACGTGTCCTTGTCACTTTGTCTAGGGAGCATTCCCGATTTATTTGAAAAATATATGTTTTATAAAGTTTTAAAGTGTTTTTGTAAACTAAAAGGTGGCTGTTTTGTGACCCGTGCCGTCGTACACGATGCTGATTATTCCTTTGTGTCTTTTTAATCACATAATGGTTTTTAAAAATAGATAAATCGCTGAAAACTTTTTGCAAGGACGGACCTTCATGCAACACGAAAGGAAAAATCAAAACGAAAGGTAAAGAAAATACATAAAATCTAAAATTAAAAACAGGAAAAAATAAAAAGTACTTACCAAAAAATAAAAACAGGAAACACAAAAGTCCAATAAACGAAAAATATAAATTCTAAATTGCGGTAAAAATAAAACACAACACGACACTTTAGGCACTAGAGTCTTCTCCAAAACGGTGAAAAATCTTGGTTTTTATTTTTAAAATATTAAGTCATAATCGGTGACGTCTGTAAAATAAAATACGAATGAACACTGCGCCCTACTACCGCGAATTTTTAGTTCAAAACGCTCGCTAAATTAACTAAAATAAAATCTATTTATCTATCAAAAACGAACTATCAAATTCAAATAAGATTCCAAGTGGAGCGAAGGAACGCGTTTCGGGTTCTTTATTCAAAAAATCGCGACGTACTGGCGCGCTATAAAGTTGCAGGAAGAACGCCTTTTCCTAGTGATGTAGACACAAAAATTCTTTTCAAAAAATCGCCAACGAGCGTTTTGAGCCAAAAAATCTAACCTAACCTAACCCAGGCGGGCGGGCGACTGGCGGGCGCGTAGGGGCCGCATTGCCAAATATTTTTTTTTGCATCTCGGCCGAATTATGCACTTGTATGCGACTTACGTCGTCCCTTCATTGTAGTGGTGCGACATGTACCGATTGGGCATTTTTATGTGGTGTCAGTGTGTGCGCCACGCACACAGACGCAACCGACGAAATTTTTGTCTGTGCGCGTTTTGAGCCCTTCGACTTGGACGTTTATTTAAAAAATTCGGAGTGTTATGTAAACACGGGATTTTTTTCAGACACTAAAATACTTAGGTGTTGCCCGAAGGGGTCGACGGCCGAGTTTTTCGGGAACTCTGACTAATTTCGCTAAAAGGATCTCTTTCGTACACAGTCGGTAGCCGAGCCTGTCGCCGAGCACCCAAGTTCGGTTCACGAACGCCGCTCGTGTTTCATCGTTACGGCGCGAAACAATTTTGAACTTGGAACGTTTGTTTTAAAAGTCCTTATTACGAATAATTAAATCGATGTTATTTTTTTCACTAAGCACGTCTGAATGGTCACAAACCATCCGACCGTTTAAAAAAAAACTGCATTCTAAATTTGAATTCACCAATCACACCACCATAACATTCCAAAGCTCTACACCAATTTTTTTTTATTTTTCTCCCTAATTTTTTTACGTAAACACTTATTTACACTTCACCACTACTAAACCAAGGTACGAAATTCCCGTGTCCACCTAGGCAAACACTAAATTGGACTAAATGTAGGCGATTAGCATCGACTAGACAAGGCGGTCGTCTAAAAATAACCAATAAAACGAATGCACCTAACTATTTTTATGAGTTTCATATATTTCTAAGAAACTGATTCATTATTTTATTATTGTTATTAAGGATAAACGTTTTTGTTGCATTATTTTTGTGCAATATCTTTACGACATGCAGTTTTTGGGAGGTGGTCAGAATGATACATGCAACGTTGATATTTTGTCCACGATTTTTTCTTCAAAGAAAGACTACGTAAAAGGTTACTTCTAGATGAACTTAACAACAAAGTCTGGTATTATGTGCTGATGCTAAATTATTAGCCGTTACTACATCTCATCTGAAAATTCATTTGTCTACAAGATTTATCAAATGGTTACGCATAAGTATGGGCATTTATGTTTAGTTCTGAACCCGTTTTGAAACTATAAAACCTGTCAAAACATAACTTAAAACGCTACAAAAAACAGGTTCGTTTATGCAGAAGATGCATTTCACTAAACTTTAACATATTTACTTTCACTTAATATGCAGTCTAGAATTTTCTATTTTGCAGTCGTAAAAATCCTCAAAATACACAGACCTACCCAACCTTAGAACTCAAACTCACCACTCTTCACCTCCATTTTTTATCCCGGCCACCATACGCACGGGCTTTCATATGACCAGCAATGGGTAGCTCGTCGTCCTGCCGCCCGGTAACAATCCAAACCAAGTCCGAGTCGTTGACGGCGCAGTGTTCAACGCGCGTCTCAAAGAGATGTCAGTAGAACCGTAGAGTACTAACAGAACCTATTCCCGCTACGACCACGGAGAATTTCTAAAAAGGGAGTCCGCAATCTTAGACGCAAAGAGCAACTGTGAGATCGAGTGTGATTTTAGTCAGTAAAAATCTGACGCATTCTACGCTAGAGCGGGAAAAGTCATTAATGATTACAGACCCCAAAAAACTCCTCCAATTGTCACAGAAAACTAAAAATATAAATTACAAAAGCCCTAAAAACTCACAACCTCGAACTAACACCTATATTTAAAGTACCCTATACCATAGTGTATAAAGGGTATTGAAGCAAAAAAGGCCAATAAAGGTTGCCAAGCGTCGCAGGTGCTTCAAAAATAGTTAAAAACCCTTTGAAACTAGTCAGTGGCCCGACAGCGGTAGAAACTATATTTAGAGCTTGTTTGTGACATTATAATTAGTGATTTGGGGTATGGATAGAGGGTAAAATCGATTTTGTGAGATACTAGATTTGGGAGTTATGGTGCAGTCTGTGAATGATAGAGCCTTCAGTAGTTGTAGGCCTGGCTTATCACCGATAATCTTAAGAAAAACTTTATGGGACAAAGTTATAACAAAGAACTTGAATACCACCCTTTACCGGAGACGCCACGGGCGTCCGGTATCACTGAATAATCTTTGGCCACCCTAGGTGTGGGCTTACAGACAGCGAGCAATAGGTAGTACGATATCTAGACGTCTACGATATTTAGTGCCACCGGCTAGGGATTTTTCAGAGGACTTATTTGCCCTTTTTTGAATGGTTACGCCATTCAAAAAAGGGCAAATGAAGGAACACTGAAGGTTTTAATCAGTAAAACTCTAACAATCCTTTCCACTCTACCCGAAGCAGGAGAATTCATTTAATAATTCCCCCGTAAAAAACGGGGGTATAGACTTAATTTCAAAATGACAGTAAGTGTATTTGAAACCCTTAATGGAAAACCTACTAAAAAGGCTTGAAAAAGATAATAAGGCTGTCAAAATTTCCAGTTTCGGCAGCAACAATTAGCTGACTGACATTTGTTCAAGCTGTTTAGAAAGAGAGGTGACAGACACACGTACAAAATAATTATAAGAGAAGATGACTAGTTTAATTCTGACCAAAAAATAGCTTAGAGCTATCCTAGACATATTAACCAGTCTAAAAACCAGATTACTAAAAACGAAGGAAAAATAAACAAAAAACCAAGCTACGAGTATCATCCCACAACATAAAATAGCGTAATCACAAAACTGCATAATAACATAAAATAAATAATAAAGCGTGCATTTCCTGCAGTATCGAGTGATAAACGTACGAGCGCTGTTCTGTGCGCCGACGCATTAGACCGATAGGCCGGGTTGCCGGCCTGACGCCCTTGTTAGACGAAGGACGAATCGGCTAATGCTGATAGGACGCAGAGTATGGCGCAGACGTGGCATGCTTGGATGGCGGGGTTTTGGTTATTTTTATTATTTTATTGTACTTACCTACACAACAACTTAGCACAGTGATTTGACAATAAGGAATATGAATGATTTTTTACTATTCCAAAATAAATAATATTTTTTTAAACATTTTCATCAACAACAAAGTTATAAAGCTTAGAAAGAGAAGTTTACATTAGACTTCATCATGGCATGACGAACTTTGACGTCAAAGTTCGTCATGCCCGTACGGTTTCCATGCGCCATAGAAAAAGGTGTATTGACGAGAGACTGTCTTTAGAAAAAGTTAAATAGACTTTCGTATTCAACATCTTTCGTTCATATGCACCAGTTTGACCACTATCTCACAGATGATTAGCGATAATCGACTTTAAAAATCATTCCAGGTCTATCTTAGAGAACTGGTTCCAACAATCCCTAGCCCTGGCAGGTGACGGCCCCATCAATTTTGCTGACATCTCTTTGAGGCGCGCTTTAGCTTGGTCCTTAACGGACAGATGGATCTTAGGGGACACAGAATAGGAGAAGTCATTCTACGATTTCCCAAAATCCTCTTTTCAGCAACCGTAGGCGCAAGCTTGGGAATAGCGGCCAATGGGTGGTTCACGCTCCGATAATAGCCAAGCCCTTCTTTCACGTACGGCTCAAAGAGCTGTCAACCTATATGACGGGCCTACCAAGATCGACGCTTGCCAGGATTGCAGGATTGTTCGAAAGAGTTATCGCAATTAACGCAAAGAGCAACTGAAGGATCACAGTGAGTTTTAGTCAGTAAAAGTTTGACACCCCCTTGCTTTATCCAGAGCGAGAAAAGTCACAAAAGCCTATCTTTTTGGTGTCTTCCTGCCATTCTTACGTCAAATTGCAAAACAAGACATCAGAAATCAAAACTGTCGCTTCTGCAACAATTTCCAAATAATAAATAACGTCACACACGTATGCTTGTCCGTGTGCACGCACACACGCTCACACCTGCGCCCGCGCCGCTCGTAGACGCCCTTTGTTTTGGAGCCCACGGCCCGAGGATTAATGTTTTTTGTGAACATAAAATGCTAATTTTTCGTCTGAGACTTATTTTTCAAATAGGTACTTGAGGAGTTGTGTTATGTTTCTAAAAGGATTGGTTTGTCAAGTGTCCTTCAGATTCTGTTTTGAATGTAGGAGATGACTAATTGCTTCTGATCATCATCATCATGTTCCTGCCTTTTTTGGGATTTGATATCACGTAATGACTTCTCCGGCTTTAGGGCGGAGTGAAATCGCATGTTAGAATTTTACTGGCTAAAACTACACCTATGTTTCTTCGACGGCCTTTTGCGTACCAAGACTTCGAGTAACCCTTTCAGAAGTCGACCCATGGCCCCTGCTAGCTTCTGCCCTCTAGGGCTCCTGCGGTTTTCTGACATCTCTCTGAGGTGTGCTGGTGGCAATCCTTATACTCCGTTCAAGGTTAAAGCCAGTCCTTGAGTTAGAAGAAGTGCCAATGATAGATAATTAGTTACTTTAACAATGGTAGTTTCACAGTTATTTCAAAATTAGCATTTAAGCGCCATTTTGAAGATGGTATATTTATTTTGGATGAGTCATGAAGACAGTCGCATCAGTATCGCATAAAACTTTCCGACTTCAGCTATTTGTTTACTGTTCTTCATGTTAACGATAATGTAATATCATGCTTACACTCCCTAAAGGGGGTTTACAGAAGGGTAAACGCACGCAATTAGCTGCGCGATTAAATGTCCAATGCTGGACATAAACTTCTAACCAAGCGTCGCCACAACGCATTTCGTATTCATCAGTTTTTCGTGACACTTCTCATACAGCGAGTATCCATCCTTACGTTGTCGAAACCTGCACGGTCCGGACAAAGCGGTTTGCCTCGTCGTTTATACCGCGTACATCGAAGGATTGAAACAATTTGCCTGCTGCGGTCTTTCCGTCCGATTATAATTTGGGTATCTTCAAGACTAGAGTGAATAGGCTCTTAATAAACTAGTGCGCCTCACCATCAACGATTGCATCACTGCTTACCATCAGGTGGGATTGCAGTCAAGTACTAGTTTATGGTATATATAAAAAAAAAACACTCATCAGAGCATCGGTCCATCTTGTAGGAGGCTTTCTAATGCTACGTCTTCCGGTACGCTATCGCCACTCCAGGAAGCTTTTGGCCCCATCAACCATTTGTTCTGTGAGCAATGGGTCCTGCCCACTGCCACTTCAGGCTAGTGATTCTTCGGACTATATCGACAATCTTGGTTCTCCAGCGGTTATAATATGGCACGAACTTATAATTGTTTTTCAGGATTAAAAAATAAATAAATAATAAACTTTTGTCTTTGAATGACCGACATTTTGAAAATGCAAAAGTGCCTGTAAATGGTCTATTTGAAATAAACGACGTGTTTTTATTTCTTGGCAAGATCAGTTTGTTTTTCTATAAAAACAAAAATACTTCATTAAACAGCCAAAATATCTTATTACCCAAATCATTATTTTTGTAACTACTAAATACATAGAGACGACTCACTCAAGTTATTTAAAGTCCAATATAATCTGATCTCTCATTGGACCAGAAACCTAAACAATGCGAGGTCAACTTATACTGGAATAGCTACTAACGTGCAGTTTACTGTACCAAAACAAACATCTCATTGCCAAGCTGCATCCAATTCATTGAACTCTACATTCGCGTGACTCTACACGTGACTAGTAGCTGTTTACTCAAATCCGCAGTTTGTTTTCCAAAACACTTATTACCCACATTTTTAAGAAAAATAAAACTAGCGTGCGTAAGCAAACGTAGAGCTGTAACAATGAAAATGTAGAGTCTTCTTTTTTTACATAAACAAAAATAGTTAATGTGTTTAGTGTTTACTAATCCGATGTAGAGCTATTTTAATCAAAAACAGAAGCTATTTTTGAAAGTAGAGACGCATTTTTTTCATGTAGAGCAAGACAATTTTTATCCGGTAAAAAAGACGGAATGTTTTTGCTCTTACAACTTTTTGCGTTAAAAATAAACTACAAAAGAAAACAGGAAAATTGTACCAGACAACCATAACCTACACCAATATTCCTAACGGCAATCTAATATCTAGAACGTAACCTTGACTCTACCGGTCAACGACTCTACCATTATAAAATATAGAGTCACGCGAATTTCAAATATTTCTGTTGTAGCTTTTGCCAGCGGCTTAGTCTGAGTGAATTTCTAAAATAATCTATTACCGGGGTCATGGTTTAACTGTCGTGTAAGTTTTATCATAATTGGTTCAGCCGTAGAGTCGTTACATACTTTACTATTTATGTTATGAGTAGGAAGTAGGAGTAGCGAGTGTGTGAAAATTTTGATATACTGGGTGTAAGGGACCGCCCTCCACAAACTTAAAGGGCTTGCTCAGTAGACAAAATTATAAATTTTATCGGATAGTTTGTATGAGGGATCCCGGTCGATATTTTTTCGTTTCCTGAAAAAAAAATGGTATGGTGTTCAGTCTTCGTCTACTGAGCAAGCCCTTAAAGTTTGTGGAGGGCTGTCCCTTACTCCCTTTATATTGCAACTGCATTCGGTAAGACAGGAAGTAGTGTAAAACTCCTGCCAAAAGCCTGGCTGCATTACAATGCAATTCATAATTCGTACATCGAGGAACTGGAACAATTTGCAGGCTGCGGTCTTCCCGTCCGATTATAATTTGGGTATCTTCAAGGCTAGAATGAATAGTCTCTTAATAAGCTAGTGCGCCTCACCATCAACGATTGCATCACTGCTTACCATCAGGTGGGATCGCAGTCAAGAGCTAGTTTATATTATGTAAAAAAAACTACTCTACCAAAATATCACTTGTTCGTGAATCTCATACAAATAGCCGTTTATATAGAGACATGACCTACACCAATGTCTCTACTAGACAAGAATACTAGAATAACCTTGATCGGTCACTGACTCTACATAGAGCTACGTAGAGTCTACGATAGAGCATGACCTATGACAACGTTTGTCGCTTGAATCTAAAAGTAGGTATGACTCTACCGGCTGTTGACTTTGGTAATTTTTGAATTAATTGTAGCTTTGTTTACTTTATTTTAAATTTAGGTAAATTTTAAAAGATATTTACGAAGTTTTTGGCAACGGCTCTTCTGTTAGGTAAAATTTAATTTCTATTATTTATTTTTCAATTGCTTTTTACTCTATGTTTATACACATAATAAAAGCGATATAAAAAAATTATATCAGTGATATTTGTCAACTGTTTTTTTTTTTTCCGGTAGGGGAATCATCAGAATGACTTCTCCCACTCTTGGGCGGAGCGGGAGGGCGTGTCAGACTCTTACTGACTAAACCCCTACCCCGTTCCTTCGTTGCCTTCGATCTGATCTGTTATGACTGTTATGACTGTTATGTCTGTTATGACTGGTATGGACATAACAGACATGTTATGTCTGTTATGTCCTACAATATTCCTAGAACAACACATAAAAAAGTGACTCTACCAAAATAAAATGTAGAGTCGCTAAATGTAGAGTCGGTCTTAAACTATTGAGATTTATATCATCATTTGACCTACACTAACATCGTCTCTATCGAGCAACCTTGATTCGCGGTCGGCGACTCTACCACCGTGTGACGTCACCGCACTAGGCACACGTAGAGTTATGTGTTCGCAGAATTTTGTGTGGGTATGTGTAGTTTTTGTTGTGGTAGGACTCTATGTATAGTTCCGAGAAGTAATAGTGAATCTATTACTATTTTTATTTTCTTCGTAAATAGTAGTTTTCAAAGTTTTTTTTTACACATCTCAAGTATTCTTCTAGGCGTGTCGATGGCAAAACTATTTAACTTATCAATACCCGCGAAACGAGACAAAATAGTAAGACAATAACAGCGCGGTCAATGAGACCGGTCTGGGATTCATGAATTAAATACCTTGCCTGGCCCATGATTCGGCCACGGCAATGCCGTCTACTGATGCTGTCATTAGGTCCTCACGTGAACATGTAACAGGGTTCGTGATGATCTCAAGTCTAAAAACTCTAAGTGACCTTGACAAAAACTACTGTCGATTTATTTAACGTTTGAATCCCCAACCGGTCCTACGAGACCGCGCTGTTATTGTTTTACTATTGTGTCTCGTTTCGCGGGTATCTGAGTAATTAATGATCCATAACTAATATAAAAACATATAAATGTTACGAATTGGGTGACAGGTTTTTTTATAGACTTCATCACTATCTCACCTGATGGTAAATGATGATGTGGCCGATGAGCCCTTTTCAGTAGTTTTGCGGGACATTGCGAACTATACCGCTTACTTCTAAAGTTTGTTCCTAATAATATAGGAATAATACAAGTTACTTTAATATAATAGCCCTCTGTAAGTCTCATCTGTCTAGCCTTTTCCCAACTATATTGGGGTCGGCTTCCAGTCAAGCCGGATTTAGCTGAATACCAGTATTTTACGAAGAGCGGCTGCCTACCAGACCTCCACTGCCAAAGTTCTCCAAATAACAGCCGGGACCAACGGCTTAACGTGCTTTCCGAGGCACGGAGGAAACTCGTTATGTTAAGATGGTCACCCATCCACAGACCAACCTAGGCAAGCGTTGCTTAACCTTGAAGATCGACCTGTGCGGCTGTTATTATCTAGCCACGAGCCCTCTGTAAGTCTGTACCTCCTAAATAAAATCGACAGGCGACAGGTGTCAAGCGACAGTCCAACGGTTTTGTAATCTTCCTGCACTCTTTGTCTATTTTAATCAGTAATCATCATCATCATTTCAGTCGATAGACGATCACTGCTGGAAATAGGCCTCCCCCAAGTGTTGTCACAACGACCGGCGCTGTGGGTCTCGCAGACATCGGATTGTGTTTTAATCCAAGTATAATTTTTTGAAAAATAGACACACTATTTCTATAAACATTAGAAACTCTAGCCTACTAAACTAACCTACTTTGTTAAAATAAAATCTAGGAAAAGTTACGAATGGCGCAGCTTGCTAGGGTAGAAACCTGCTAGATTTTTTGATAGATTCATCGTGAAACTAAAACACAACGGGCAACTGAAAGTACCCTGGTGAGTTTTAGTCAGCAAAAGTGACAGCACTCCTCATGCATTTAAATTGATGACTGCAGACTACCCTCCTTTTTAGTTTAAGTTCATACGATCCATCCTAAAGTTTCGCAGTTAGCGGTAAGACTGTCATTGCATCTATCTGTAAAATTATGTTACTATTCTGATATACAATAATATATATATAATGTGGTCGCTGTGACGACGCTTGGGGGAGTCCTATGTCCAGCAGTGGACGTCTTTCGGCTGAGATGATTTTGATGATTCAATTTCCCCCCAAAAAGGAAAATTCCGATTACTACTAACCAAACCGTAAAATAAAAAAATAAATCGTCCATTTTAAACAATATTACTGGCTAAACTAATTACAACTAGCACCGACGCCATAATGATCATAACATAAACAAACGCACACAAATATTGTGTCATTGTTCTAATCTACTAGTGACCTTGGGTCTTGACTGGACAATGACTCTATTTGACCTTGAGCTAACTATTTGATTCAGAGGCCATGACTTTTGGAGGAGCCTATATCTAGAATGGAATGAGAAGAAAAACATAGAGCTATAGTTACTGGGCTTATATTTTGAAGATTTTTTTAAAGTGAAGAATCATCTAATAACTTCTTTTGCTCGTTTTTGGATGGAGCAGGATGGTGTGTCAGACTTTTACTGATAAAGCAACACTTAAGCTATATTTCTTCAGTTGTCTTTTGCATTCTAAGACAAAGAGTATCGTTTTCAGAGGGTTTCTTATGACACTAGGTTGGCTCTGCTTTCTGTTTTAAACGACAACTAACTGTTACGCTACGCGTCGTGGGTTCGATTCTTGTACGGAGCAAATATTTTTATGGCCCACAAATAGGTGTTTAGCTCTCTCACTCTTAGTTTGTGTCTTCTGGGTGTCTTGTGTATGTGAAAACTCACATGTATACATGTTTGTGAACGCTAGCGTGGGGCAATTTTATATTAAAAAAAAAACAAAATTGACTTTTTTATAGTTGGAAAATCATCAAATGGTTTCTCCCGCTCTTGAGCAGAGTGGGAAGGTGTATCAGACTTTTACTGAAACAAAATAGACTGCACAAAAACCATAATCAAAAAAACACAGTCCACAGTTTTATATTCAGTTCCTAACAAAACTGCTATTATCCAAGTGACCTTGAACCCCGACCCTGACTGGTTGACCTTGGGCTGGTCATTCACGCCACTCCTACGCCTCTACGCCAGCTATTGTCAGGTCTACGTGGGGCCAATTTGTGGCAGTGTTCCGTTATGTCGCGTCTAACACACAATTGAACGCCCCTGACATCTGAGATGCGTAGATTTATGTTTGTATGGAACGTTCAGGTCAGCTGAGATTGAAACTGTGATATAGTAGTTGGGTAGGGTAAACAGAGATTTAGGTAGTATGAATATTATTGTAGTTTGGTAATAGAATATGTGGTATTTTTTAACAACTTTCAAACAGCGCCCTTTAGTCCAAAACTTAGCAGAGCTTCTGGTATGAGTGCTTGACAACTGATAGATATACATAAATATGTATTTCAAAATTTATACATTTATAGACAAATTACACCCAGAAGCAGAAAAAATGATCGTGTTTATCACACAAATATTTAGTCCTGGGTGGGAATCGAACCCACGGCATCAGGCATAGCAGTCAGGGCCACTGGCCAGTAGACCAACAGACCTCTCAAAGTTAGTTTTTTATGTCCCACTGCTGGGCGAAGACCTCCCTCTCCCTTTTCCGCACACGTCTACCAGTAAGTTCTTTTAACCAGCATCCCTGCTTACCCCAGCCGAACTACAAATACAACAAAAACAGCGCACACACAGTAAAAACTATTGCGGTACAAATCAGACGAGCATTCACTAAGGAATTGCCCGCCTCAAGGATACCCATTATTTATGTAAAATTAGTCAGCTCAAACAACTGGCGACTTTATCACACTTTACGTGGTACCTACGTTACTTTTATTATTATTATGTACGAAAAACTCTAAGGAAAATTACTTAGTAGTACCTTTATTTTTTATTCTATACATAAGCATAAGTAAACGCGGTAAGCGATGATATTATATGTGGTCGACGATGGAGCGCGCATGCTTAGAATTCTAAAAGTAACCTATTCACTCTTGCTTTAAAGACCCCTAAGTTGTAGCTATCAGGAAACACACAGGCTCTGGCAGGGAATTCTAGTAGCTCTACGCACATTGATTTGTAGAAATTTTCACTATTCTTATTGATGCATGTAGTTACTCTGTAGAAAATACTGACTTGAGAATATATTCAGCAGTATTCGGCTGGCCTGGAAGCTATAATACAGCTAGAAGCTAGAATATAAGTAATGATCATTCTGATTATTTAATACAATATTATATTTGAAATTTTTCATCACCACTACTCTCAAAACAGTGCAGAAAAACATCGTAAGGAAACCATCATATCCTAGAACCAAACTTTCAAATACATCAGTCATTCATCTACACTGGGCCCGCGTGGTAGATTACGGCCCATTCCCTTTCTTAGAGAGAAAGCCTGGGTCCCAGCAGGAGGAACATTATAAAATAAAATAAAATAAAAAATGTTTTTATTTTACATAGACCTACATGGGCACTTATAAAAAGTCGAAGCTAGTGCACGGTTCCAAATTATAAAGCTGACAGTGATAGTAATTTTTTATTATAAAATCAAATCTAGACGCGTGACTTCCATTAACCCACACTAGTCCCATGTGGTGGATTATTACTCATTTCCTCTCTTATAGAGGTGGCCTGAGTCCCAGCCTCATTATGCAATGTTTATTTTATGACACCAACCCTGCTTGCTGCATCACAACATGTCAACAACCGAGTTGATGAAGGTCGCGCCGATAGGTCGCTAGATCACTCACATTAGATGATTTATCACTCACGTGCGATCGCCATCATGTTTTAGTAAACACGCGTTAGTTATTTTTACTATATGGGAGTTCTTAGTACTGGCTTGGAGTCTACGTATGTGAGGTATTTTTTAGGGTTTCGTACCTGAAAAGGAATAAAACGGATCACTTATAAGATCATTTTGTTGGCTTTTTGTTTGCCTGTTAAGACCCTTTATCTCGGGACTGTGTGAAGGTATAGAGTCGAATTAAACCACATGCTCGGGTCTTCGGTTCCTTGAAACCATGAGAAAATTAAAGATCTGGGAGAAAGAGAGGCCGTTTCTGTCGAAACAAAGTCAATAAGACGTAAATTTCGACACTCCCAAGAGAATCAAAATTCATAAGGTACTTCCCGTTGACCTAGAATCCTAAAATTTGGCATAAAGCAAGATCTTATTTCATTCGGTTCGTTGACTCGTGTCCACAATTTTAAGAATGAGGTATGGGTATTTCATGTCTCTATGCTCATTTTTCATCCAGGTGGTTTGTAGTTTTCGAATGGTGAGAAATGGGAAGTTCGCCGTCCGGCTGTCTCTTAAGGACCAAGGCCGAATCGACGACGAGCTATGTTGCAGGTGCGTCTCAAAGGCATGTCAGCAAAATTGATAGAGCCAGTTTAAGGCTAACGCTAGCCACAGCTTGGATTATTTAAAGGATTTATCGCAGCCCTTGCATAAAGAGCAACTCAAAGAACACTGTGGGTCAGTAAGAGTCAGAAAATCCTTCCCACTTCACCAAAACAGTAGAAATGATTTGATAATATCCCACGTCAAAAAAGATAGTTGATTTTACTCCTATCTTTACAGCGGTTCAGCGGTTGAGTTTTTTTCGGTGTTTCTTCTCAGGGTAGTCAGTTAGGACACACAGGCCTCATCTAGAACAAAATGACAGAATAAAAAATTGTCATGTAAAAGTGTTTTTGAAAACTTATGTAGTTGCAAAATAAATATCATTTATCATAAACTAAACCCATTAATTCATCTCTCAACAGCAGATTACACACTAGGATAAAATAACCACCACCAGTCAGCCACTTAGTCATAACACAGTAGTTATTAGTTGAATGTCAACAACCTAGACGCCAAGGTTACGTGATTAGGTCGCATAGGCCGGCCGGACGTTGTCGCAGGTCGGGCTAGACTGACTCATTAATGTGCTCGCATGTGTAATGTGTAATGTTCTAGTGGGTTTTAGTACCTATTGTATTGTATTGGGTGATCAACTGGAACGGATACCTACTTGTATGATAGGTATTGTTTAGTAGTAAAGTTAATACTCGTTACTGGTTTCTGTTAGCGGATTTTTTGTTTAGTAAATCATCAGAAAACTCTCATGCTCTAGGTTCAGGAAGAAAAGTGTCATGTTAAACTTTTACCAACTAAAAAAGAAGTGTTCTTTCAGTTGCCATATGTGTTTCAGAGCCGGTTTAACTCTGTCAAAGTAATCCGCATCCGTAAACTATAATAAAAAAGCATCTTAATGTTCTTTCTTCTCTAAGACTTCACTCTATTTTCGAACAGAAAATTATTAAAATAGGTTCCGCCGTTAAAGAGTGAAAACGTACTTAATACAAACAAACTGAGAGAGTTACTTCAGCATTTAAGATATTAAAATAGTATGGAAAAGCTAACTTAAATGTGTTAGAGAAATGCCACGAAAGTCCGATCAAACGCCAGATTAAGCGTCACAACTGGATCCACACACACTCTTTGGAGGGATCTCGATGACAATATCGCCTAGACAGGCGTAGGATTGGAATCTTCAAGGGAAAAGAAAACGTGGCCCTTGGCAACCCTGATGACGTAACGTGTTGGCAGAAGCGATGGCCATCGGACTGACATGGAGCGAAATGAAGTCTGAAAGTAAAGAACAGTCGTAATGGGTGACTACTGTGGAAGCCCTCTGCCCCAGCTAGGGGTCAAGGATCTAAAGTCAAGTCAACTAAGTTATCGATAAGCAATTTTTTTCCTAGAAAAAAGGAATGTTTCTTTAAAGGTTTTTCCAAGACGAGTTGTTACATTTTTCCTCATTTTTAATACCAGTTTTCTCGGTATTTCTTTTTCAAAGGCTTAGTTGAAGGTCAAACCACGGTTGCTAGTACGTAATTGAATTATTTTGTATATTTTTTTTTTCCACAAGTAGAGATCAAACTACGATTATTACTCAATGGAATTATTATAGGTCAATTGAACCTATTTATATTTCACATTATTTTAGATTCTCGTGGCTCTATTGAATTCTCTCATTTTTGAATTTTCAAGAAGTCAGTTAGTCAGAAAAATTATACTAATTGTACATTCCAAAGCGTTAATTTCTATGTAAAAGAACGTGCAAGGAGTATTAATTAAGCACGTAAAGCCGTAGGTCCCGGCTGTCATTTGTAGATCTTTGGCAGTCGTTACGGATGGTCAGAAGCCAGTAAATCTAACTTCAGTCTTGTCATGAAGTACCGTGTTTCCCCTGTTAATGGATTGTGGAGGTCTGGTAGGCAGCCGCTCCTCGTAAAATACTGGTATAAGCTAAATCCGGCTTGACTGGAAGCGGACCCCAATCATCTGCCTAGCCTTTTCCCAACTATATTGGAAGCGGACCCCAATATAGTTGGGAAAAAGGCTAGGCAGATGATGATTTCTTGTCGGCTCTATAATTAGAAAACCTTGTAAATAAACTAAAAAAAGCTACAATTGCAAACAACATCTATTTCGTCACACACTGTATATTCGATCAACCGCCGACCATATTATTAGTAAGCTTACGTTTAGTGTGAATGAATTCTAGCTGCCAAGGACTATTCGTCGGGCATTGCGCAGGTCATAGTACCTAACTACTGACTCATTGGATTAGATGTGATACTCTGCTCACTTACAGCTGTGTGCGTAGACCGGCCAGAGTGTGAGTAGGCACGTAGCGGCAGATTTTTGGCGCGGACGACTTAAATGCTGTCGGAATTTTTATTACAAATATTTTGGTTGCGTAGGTTTTTTTGTAATGATATTATGAATTGATTAAAATGACGTATTCTTTTTTAATGGTAACTGTTTTGTATTTTAAATATATGCATATTTTACAACCTGAAACAAAAGAAATATAGAGCTAGTAGTAATGTGTAGTGCTGTAGGTACGTCGCAGGTTTGATTCCCGCACGGAACAAATATTTGACTGGCCTGTTGGTCTAGTGGTTAGTGACCCTGACTGCTATGCCGGAGGTCGTGGGTTCGATTCCCACCCAGGACAAATGTTTGTGTGATGTGCACGATCATTTGTTCTGTGACTGGGTGTACTTTATCTATAATATGTATGTATTTAGAAATATATAAGTATGTTTATCAGTTATCTAGTACCCATAACACAAGCTCTGCTTAGCTTGGGACTAGATGGCGTTGTGTGAAAGTTGTGGAATATTATTATTATTATTATTATTTATTTGTATGTCCTGCAGATAATTGTTCTGGGTTTGAGAGCCTTATGTAGAGTGTAGGGTTTAGATGTTTATCAACGCAACTACGATACAAGAATAGATGGTAGTATGAGGCAACGGCTTATTAAAACAAAAACTAATTTATAGTTTATAAACATTTAAAATAAAAAACACTGCTGAAAAAATTCCCAAAGTTGACAATTAATAATAATAATAATAATACTCCCCCGACCGAATTCCGATCACGGTGGCCAATCTCAACAGAGATCAGCCAAGTACGCAGGAGATATTATAGTGCACAAGTGTGTGCGCAAACACAGGTGCACTCTCTGTTCCTTTACTCTCATAGCCCGATGGGACGGCAATCCGACACGACCGGAGAGAGGTCAGGCGCAGGACCAACGGCTTTACGTGCTTTCCGAGGCACGGGGGTATCACACCACCAACTTCCAAACTCCGGGCAGCTGCAGAATAATTCCTAATGGAAAAACCCAATAGCACTTTTTGCCCGACCCGGGAATCGAACCCAGGACCCCTTGCTCCGCAGTCGCTCTTGCGACCACTAGACCAACGAGGCATTATGTGATGAAAAGAAAGTGCGGGAAACTGAAATAATAACTCCAGAAAAGTTTTAAACACGTGAAACATACATTATTACAGGTACTGCCTTCCCTCACCTAAAAGCCAGCAGGTAGCAAGGTGGACCGATGACCTGGTGAGGGTCGCGAGAAGATAATGGATGCGAGACACACAGCACCGGTCATTATGGGGACTCTTAAAGGAGCCCTATGACCTCCACTGGACATCTGTCGTCCGAAATTATGACGATGTTACTTTTTATCTCGTGTGTCCATACACACGAGTTAAAAAGTAACATATTTGCTATTTCAGGACATGGTCTACTCGTGTCCTGATGATGATGATGATGAGGCGAGAACAAGGTCAAGTGCTGTATCATTACGATTACAAACATACGACATTATAAACTGCTCTACGTACACCTAAAACCACCAAAACCTACACCTACCTACCACGTCATGAAAACAAACAAAGATTTTCCGCTGCGACAAAAAAATCGCAGGCACTAGACCAAAACAGTGCATCAAGCAGACAGCTCGAGTAGGTACTAACAGTAGGTATTCAGGCGCAACCTTGGCAGTGCTGTCGAACTCTTGCCTTGGACTGGGACGCCAGGCTGGAGGGAGGAACAGAAGGACCACTCCTCGCAAACTGATGATGCAAATAGATCTGTATCATTTTTCTTTTCGCCGGTTTCATGTACATATTATTGCGGGTGATTGCAATTTGTGTTTTGTATGTGAAATAATTGTTATAAGGTACGAATATGGGGCTGACATATTCTTTTTGGACAAAAGCCCCTAAATGAAAAGCTGAATTTAAAAAAAAAGGTTTGTGTTTTGTGATTTTTTTTAAGCACGTAATAATTAGTGATCTAAGTAGTGCCATTTGGGGTCAATGAACTTGAATATTAATGTTAACATGGATATGCCCCGGGATTCCCGGGATTGTGAAGAATGTTTTCCACGTGTTTATTAAATGCTATTGAACAATCGATTAATATTAGTTCTAATACAGGGCATCTAAGCATTAGTAAAAAATGAGAAAACCATTTTTATGGACTATAAATATAATAAATTAATAAATAAATAAAATATTTCCCGGAACTCGACGGGATATCCATGTTAAGATAACTGTCACAAAATCCCGCGAATGGCACTACCTACGCCGATCACTAGTAATAATCCATAACTTCTCCTGCTCTAGGGTGGAACGAGAGGGCTTGTTAGACTTTTACTACCTAACGAAAACCCGACTGTATCCTTCAGTTGCCTTTCGGTGTTCCAGGACCACGGCGTCTCTTTCAGGAATTCTCCTTAGGTCTGGTAGGCATCTCCTCTATTGGGCTCCTTCAGTTTTGCTGACATCCCTTTGCTGTGTCTATCTCCAGCGTCGTCGACTCGGCTTTGGTTCTTACCATGTCGGACAGACGATCAGCTACCAATTTCTCATCGTCCGCAAGCCTGTGCCTACGGTGACCGGAAATCGGCCGTATAAGTCCCGACATTCCTTGTAATCTAACCATGCCAATCGGCCTTTATCTTTTCTCGGTTTAATAATTATATTATTGACCTGTGGATATGGTATGGATATGGATCTAGTAACAGTAATTTGGTATTATTTGATTTTTGCACAGCTTCAAGGGACCGCGGATTTTATTATATGGTTTAATTTTAACTCGATACTTCCAACATACTCGTAATTATGGAAAAAGTTCAATTCTCGAATCGAGTCTTGAAGATTTTTCTAAAAAAAAATATATTTAGTTTTAAATAAATTTTCAGTTTTCAGACTTTTCCCCATATTTGTGCTATAATACCTTGTTTTGTGCCAAATTTCAAGATTCTAGGTCAACGGGAAGTACCCTATGAATTTTGATTACTTCGATAGTGTCGAATGTAAGTTTTTTGCAACATAAACGCATTTTTTAATTTCATTTTGATAATTTCACGCGTTCTTGAGATAAAGAGTCTCGACAGACAGACAGACAGACGGACAACAAAATGGTCTTATAAGGGTTCCGTTTTTTTCCTTTTGAGGTACGGAACCCTAAAAAAGTCAACAATCCAATTATTATAAATAATAGAGACACAATATTAGATTTCTGTATTTCCGCACATCCCACATTAAGGAACACCGGTTCTGAACCAGTCCATCTAACAATCAGATTTAATTGAAAACGATTTTTTTTTGAGAGGCAGCGGGACGGCGTGTCTGATTTTTACTAACCAAATCCACACCTAAGTTCCTTCCTTGTCGTTTCCCTTTCAGAGGTAAACCCATGGCCCTAGAAGTCGAAAACTATTTGCGTTATACACTAAACGTAAACAAACTTTAATTTACCATCAGAGTACCCTTTTTAGTGTTCCGTAGCCAATTGGCAAAAACGGAACCCTTATAGTTTCGCCATGTCTGTCCGTCCATCCTCGCTTAATCTCTGCGATCGTTAGCTCTAGAAAGCTGAAATTTGGTGCCAATATGTATGTCAATCACGCCGACAAAGTGCAAAAATAAAAATTAGAAAAAAATGTTTTGTTAGGGTAGCCCCCTACATGTAAAGTAAAAAGCGATTTTTATTTAAATTTCAACCCTGACGTGTGATATATGGTTGGATTAAAAAATGAATAGAGGTTTACTAAAATATTTTTTTGATCTTCTTCTTCTTCTTCTTCAACTTGGCGTTAGTCCCGGCTTTTGCCAGGGTCCGCCTTCCGGCTTAGCTTGCTCCATTTTGCCCGATCTTCTACATCCTTGATAGTAAGGCCATTGGCTCTCATGTCGGACTTGACGACGTCCAGCCAGCGCATGCGAGGGCGACCACGAGACCTAGCGCCAAGGACAGCCATATTCATGCATCTCCGGCCAACGTACCCCATAGGGCGGCGCATGATGTGGCCATACCATCGCAGACGATCTCTCTTGCAGTTTATCCCCCACGTCACGGACACCAAGACTACCTCGGATGAATGAATTGCGTATGCGATCGGATCGCGTTACGCCGCTCATCCACCTCAGCATCTTCATCTCCGTGACGCGAAGCTCCTGGGTGTGTCTGCTTAGTGCTGGCCAACACTCGCCGCCGTACAGGAGGACAGGACGTATGATGCATTTATATATCTGTCCCTTAAGCTTCGGAGGCATTTTGCGGTCGCATACAACGCCCGTAACCTCTCGCCATTTCGCCCAAGCCGCGCCTATACGTGCTTGGACAAGGACATCGTCGTCCACGTTGCCAGACTCGTGCAGCACGGAGCCAAGGTACCTGAATGTATCGGAGCTTGTGATCCGGTCCGAGCCTATTTGGATGGTGTTTGAATCCGTGCTGCCACAGGACATGTACTCAGTCTTCGCCACATTTAGTCTCAGACCGCCGTTTTCCAGCGTGTCCTTCCAAATGTTGACCTTCCGCTCAAGGTGGGCTTTGTTCTGGCTAACGAGGGCGATGTCATCGGCATACATTATTAACCATGGAGGCTGATCTTGGATGTATGCCGTACTAAAATATTTTTTTGATAATATCAATAATTTCGGAAATAATCGCTCCCAAAAGAAAAAACAATGCGTCCCCCGCCCCTCTAACTTTTGAACCATAGATTTAGAAAATATGAAAAAAATCTAGGAAGTAGAGCTTTATAAAGACTTTCTAGGAAAATTATTTTGAACTTGATGGGACGAACAGTTTTTAAAAAGTTGGGGACACTTAGTTTGACGGACAGGAAACTACGGAACCCTACACTGGGCGTGGCCCGACACGCTCTGGGCCGGTTTTTCCATCTCACATCCTTATAGACACGACCCCAGTTAATGGGTTGTGCAGGTCTGGTAGGCAGCCGCTCCTCGTAAAATGGTATTCAGCTAAATCCGGCTTGACTGGAAGCCGACCCCAATAGGTATATGTAGTTGGAAAAAAGGCTAGGTAGTTGATGATCATTATAGACACGACCGAACCTTCTGCGCACAAACCTGTACGGTCCCGACGCACTAAATTTGCTCATATTAGTTGCAAACGCCGGGTTATTGCTTGTATTTATTTTAGCTTTAATGGCCGCTTGTTTATTTTCGTCCGATTTGTAAATCAGGTAGTTTCCGAGTGACGTGCAGTTTATTGTGCAGCTGCTTGGCGTCAAGGCTATGCTTGGTTGGTATGTGTTGGCTGCTAGAAAGTTAATGTTATGAAGATAATACGAAAATTATAACTGTTAGGTATCCTGATCTTAGGAACTGGTTACATCTTAGTAACAAGTATCAAGTCATCATCAAGTCTAGGTATCAAGATCTTAGGAACATTTAGAAGTACCCTTTTAGGCTTTTTTCTCGTCGATTCAAGGGCGGGAGTGCGTATACGATTTAGTCTACTACTACATCAAATGAGTTCGACAAAAAATAATGAAACTTTAAACTAATTCGAATTCTTTAATCTCAGTTTTATTTACCATATCCTTCCCTTCTCTATTCCAATTCATCTTTTCTTCTCCTTTCTTTTATTTCTTTTTTTTTTTACACAAGCAATCATATTATATTATAACAAAATCGTAGCATCTATTTCCTATCCGTAGACGTGGGCTTGCGGACGACGAGCAATGAGTTTCCGTCCGGTGACTGTCAGGACCGAGCCCGAGTCGTTGCGTGTTCCACGAACGTCTCGAAAATATTTCAGTTAAACCATAGGGGTCCAGCAAAGCCGGAGGCTACTGGGATCATGGGTTAGCTTCCAAAAGAGAAACCCAGGGCTCTGAAACGAAGGCAAAGAAAGAACAGGAGTGGGTTTTAGTCAGTAAAAGTCTGATACGCCCTCCCGCTCTGCCCTCGAGCGGAAAAAGCAATTGAATGATTTCTCACCCAAAAAAACCCTCTTAACTGGAAAAGTCAACGCCCTAACCTCCGTCCGTGTGTGTGTACTCCAATGTGTGATACCTATCACACATACCTAAACCAATGCGCAAAACTAACAACTAAACACAAATTAACATAAGCCATTCCCCTTGAACCTAAGTCGCAGTACGTTGCCCCGCGGCGTCTCTCGTCCTGTGAGCATAATCACTGCTTTGCAATTCTATTCCAAGTTAGACTGATGTTTTTGTTATGGTCTCACCTTTGTTTATAAATGGCTTTTTCTTTAACATATACAGCTACTGATTCTGTATCTTCATACCTTGTTACTTTGATCAGTACGATCTTTGCTCTTACACTTACACTGTAGACAAGTCAAGTTTGGCTTTTGTTTCTTGTTTTCTGGTGAAACACAAACATCACCAAATAAGTCTTCCCGCTCTGGGTGGAATGAGAGGACTCTCTGTGAAGTAATTTAATATGGAGAGTTTAATTTTTAAAGTTAGATTAAGGTAGGTACTAGTCGATATCCCCTTTTTGGGGGTTGAAGGAAATCATAAAATAACTTCTCCCACAAAATTCCTGATGATTTACCTATCAGAAAAATGGGAAAATTGGCAAGGCTGGTAGTGAAATTAACTGCCTACATAGGTATACTAGAAATACGTACGCATCATCACTTATCAGGAGTCCCCATAAGCGATGTTTACGTGTTTTGTTCGCTATCTATTCAATTAACACCATGCACCACGCATATGTAATGGATGGTTAACTAAAATAATATTAAAATATTAGCTTCTGTCAGCAGCTTTGTCCACGTATAAGTAGGAAATTGTCCTAAGGAAGCATAACCCCGGGATAAAAATCACCGATACACTATTTGCTTTTCCAGAATCCTTACCTTGGGAAAGTTTTCATGCCCTTCCTTCCTTACCTTCAGTAGTTCCAGCGTGAAATATAACATACTTACAAACTTTTAATTTTACAATATCACTACGATTAATTCTTACATTTCTAACAAATGTATAATTGCATAAAACATTATCATCCTGACTTAGTTTACTAAACACCCATAAAACTATATCTTCACCATTATTCCCTACTTCCAATCAAATTAACCATAGCCCCATTTCCCGCCCTACCACACAGAAAAACCTAATACTCCACTAACACCCAGACTCCCACAGCATAACAAAATGACTCACCAACCAAAAAAAAAAAAGTAATCTATCTTACTACACATATGCGCATCACAATCTCCCTCCAAGGCCTCTGCTATATACCTTCCTATACAAGCTTATTTACCGGCTGCACACAAGCACATAACAAGAGCATTAACCCTATAATTCACCTATTCTCAGAACACAGCGAATTGAAAAACACCCACAAACATATATTCGTAGATGCTGAGCTCAATGCATCAAATATTAGAAGCCTATAGCGTCTGCCAGCGTCATTGTCTGCCTAAAAGTAGCAAATTATCCCAAGGAAGCTTACTCATGCAAAGGCACATAAGATATTATGTGCTTTCCTAAAAGAAGATGAGAATTGAGGAGATTCCTAAGAAATGTCGTACAAAGGTAGACCATGTCGGTCTACCTTTGTACGACATTTCATCTAAGACATGGTCTACCTTTTCTTCCGTAGTTCCGTACTTCCTTCAGTAGTTTCAGCCTGAAAGAGTAACAGAGTCGTTTACTTGAAGATTATTATGATATCACTGCGTTGAGATCCTGGAAGTGCATAAAACATTCTCATCCTGGCTCAGTTTACCAAACAACCGGGATATTGTATCTGATCTACACCAACATTTCCCACTTCCAATCAAGACTACCACACCCCATTTCCCGCCCTACCACACAAAAAACCTAATACTCTACTAAAACCAACATCATAACAAAGAGCAACCTAATACTCCACTAACACCCAGACTCCCAGAGCATAACAAAATGACTCACCAACCAAAAAAAAAAAGTAATCTATCTACTACACATATGCGCATCACAATCTCCCTCCAAGGCCTCTGCTATATACCTTCCTATACAATCTTATATACCGGCTGCACACAAGAACATAACAAGAGCAATAACCCACGACCAGTAATTCGTCTATTCTTAGCACTTTACGAAGAGAAAAACACCCACAAGTCCGTCAGAAGTCATGAATTCGTAGATTCTGAGTTCAATGGACTTTGACGCTTCCTGAAAATGAAAATTCTATTTTCTTCTGAATGGAAATTAACGGGGATTCTCAAGGGTTGTGTTGTGATGACTGGCGAAAGATTATTTGGACTGTAATGAATTATATTCTTGTGTAATCTCCAACAGCATAGCATAGCCTTATAATTTTCCCACAGCTGGGACTCAGGTCTCCTCTGTAGGAGAGGGAAAGGGCCATCTACCAACCCGCACTGGGCCAGTGTGGAGGATACTGGCCCAATGCGAGTTGCTGGATGTCACATGTCTTCGAATTTTTGAATCTCTAATAAGTCTGTCTAAAGTGGTGATAAACCATGACTTATACTGAAGTTGCTATAGTCAATGATGACCATGATTTACGACGTAAATCCACAATACATTTTTAAGCAAATACTCACTGAAACCTTCACGAAGCCAGCGTCCATAAACGTAGGCTTATAGACGATGAGCATTAATTAGTTCGTCGTCCAAACCGACCCCTGGTCTTCGATGGTGCTTAGTGTTCCACGCGCTCCTCAAAGAGCTATCAGCAAAAACGTAGGAGACCAACAAGGCCAATGCCCGCGAGGGCGGGAAATTTGAAAGAAAGAAAAAGAAAGAAAATTGTTTATTTGGCCAACAAGCGTACAGACAGTGTAGAAAAAAAACATGTAGATAACATCTAAGCATAAAACTTAATAACTTAATTTCAGAAAAAAAAACTCGCAATTCTAGAATGCAAAGGGGAAATGATAGACACAGTTTTGAATTTAGTCAGTAAAAGCCTGACAAGCTCTTTCACTCCACCCTAGAGCGGGAAAAGTCATTGAAAAATTTCCAACCTCAAAAAAAAACCAACGTAAGACCATTTTTCTTCAAGACACAGACACAAAGAAAAAACGATCCACATAAAATCTATCTTTAAATGGGTCTCACATCACTCCTTTCGCGGCCTCAATGCTATATCCTGCACTTACATACATAACGAGTATATAAGCTTATAAATATAAAATTGCGTTAGTTCATTAAACTCCAGTAGATAAACACATAGGTATGTGTAGTGAACCCATCTCTACTGGTTGGCAGTTCATACAGTGCTGGCCGAAATTATTGGTGCACCAAAATTTATTGAACGATTTTTTTTTATTATAAGAAACGTTTTTGCCATGAAGTACCGTATTACCCCAGTTAATGGGTTGTGGAGGTCTGGTAGGCAGCCGCTCCTCTTAAAATACTGGTATTCAGCTAAATCCGGCTTGACTGGAAGCCGACCCCAATATAGGGGAAAAGGCTAGGCAGATGATGATAATAAACGTTGCTCGTAGAACAGATGGGCGATGGGGACGGAAGGTTTTGGAGTGGCGGCCACGTACCGAAAGACGCAGCGTTGGAAGGCCTCCCACAAGGTGGACCGACGATCTGGCGAGGGTCGCGGGAATCCGATGGATTTGAGACGCACAGGATCGGTCGTTGTGGCGACGCTTGGGGGAGGCCTATGTCCAGCAGTGGACGTCTTTCGGCTGAGATGATGATGATGATGATGAAACGTTGCTCTACACTTGGATTTACTCCTGTTTCGTGGATACCTTCACAAAGGCCATTGTCTACTAACGCGTAGCTTCGTAGACGCGTATTCGTCTTTATACGCTTGGTGTACACCTGCGTTAAGTTTACATACAAAACTATGAAACTCTGTTGACGAAGCGGCAGAATCGTGTCGTCGTGTCGTTGCAGCTTCGTCGACACAGTGTACACCAAGGGTATAATGACAAGTACACGTATATTATGAAGCTACGCATCCATGGACAGTAGGCCAAAGATATAAACTCACACACACAAGACACACAAACCCGGATCACCTATTTGGTAGGGCATAAAAATATTTTTTCCATACAGGAATCGAATCATCAACAAGCAGCACAATAGTAAATCATTCAAACAGTACATCGCCACCTTGATGTCCAATCATTTGGCTTATGGTTTTTACACTGTTGAACATAGACCTGATATTTTGTAACGTGTCGACAGACTTATACTGACTAAAACCTACCTGTGTTTTTTCAACTCCTCTTTGCGGTCTAGGGCAACTATTTTTAACAATAGCGTAGCCCAAAAAGGACCCACTAAAAGTACAGTTCTGTGATCATTTTCACTTTCTTCCGAGAGCACAGGTGAGGCCAGGAGAGGGACAGGTGGTCCAGCCAGTCAAGAATATGCTGCAATCCATTTTTAAACAATCTTATTAGGAAAAAAAAACATTTTATAATTATCTTCGTCTTCTTGCCCTTGTACCATTTTACCCGGTACGTTAAACTCGTATTTTTTCTTCCATTCTATCCTGTCACCTTACATCACTGAACTTTTTACTTCACATCAATTCTACACAATCGACCCTTCTTTTCCTTTACCTCTCTCTTTTTCTCCATCCATTTACATAACAAACTTAGTTACCTATATAACTTTTATAATCTACTAGCTGTCCCCTGCGGTTTCACCCGCATTTTTCGTTACTGCTTCGCTCCCGTGGGTCGTAGCGTGATGGTGTATAGCCTATAGCATTCCTCGATAAATGGGCTATCTAACACTGAAAGAATTTTTCAAATCGGACCAGTAGTTCCAGAGATTACCCCCTACATACAAACTTACAAACCTACAAACTTACAAACTTACAAACTTACAAATTTTACCTCTTTATAATATTAGTATAGATGAAACTTAAGCTCATAAATTGAATAAAAGCTTCAAAAAGTCCCTATCAATGCGGGCACAACCATGAACAAAAAGTCTAGATGGCATTTATAGACCGCAATAGACCATAAGTAGGGGAGTAAGGGTTCCTAGCCCGCATGCTGCACTCTAGACCTCGTTGTGTCAATTAACAGCGCGCATATGGCGACAACAGTAAATTAACTGTTAACTGGGTTATCACTTACAGATCGACATGAAAACAAATGTTTATTTTAATTATAGTAATTGAGCTGTAGAGTCATCTATGGCGTCAGATAGAACACTACGAAATCATCGTATACATCGAAGGACTGGAACAATTTGCCTGCTGCGGTTTTTCCGTTCGATTATAATTTGGGTGTCTTCAAGGCTAGAGTGAATAGGCTCTTTATAAACGAGTACGTCCCACCATCGACGATTGCATCACTGCTTACCATTAGGTGGGATCGTAGTCAAGCACTAGTTTATAACAATAAAAAAAAACCTGCATCGCGTAATTAAAGTTCTCCACGTGATGTAAAAGATACGATAGCCCGAAATCATCTACTGGGCAGTTGCCCAATACCAGACGTAACATCCGTCTAGTCGGAGGATTCTCCCTTTCCAACGGAGGTATGTGGGACTTTACACTCTGTTTCGCATAGCTCTAAAGAGATGAACCGGATGCGGAGGGTGTCAGACTTTTACTGACTAAGATCCACTCTTTTGTTCCTTTTTTTGCCTTTCGTTTCATGACCCTGGGTTTCCTTGGATCCAAGTTTTATCCACTTGGGGGTGAATTTTAGATACTCCTCTCGTAGTGCACAAATAAGTCATAAAAGAAAATCTTGTGCAAAATTTCATGCTCCTAGTCCCAACAGTTTCAGCTATGCGTTGATGTATCAATCAGTTAGTTTCGTTTAATAAAAATGTTAGTATAAACACTTAGATTTAAACAAAATAATAACAATAGTCTATACTATCATTAACCAGAATCCTCTAAACATAGACCACCCTTCCTCAAACCCAAGATCCAAACACCAAAAATAAGACGCGTCCAATTTCCCTGGCACACAATGTAATCCCCGCTGCACTGAACATTTGCCAAATATTTTTTTCTAAATATGTAACCGTCGGTTCGTTGACCCCGACCGCCATTATCGGGCTCGCCGGACGAGTGTTTTAGATCGGCGCAGGCGCATCAATGTGTGCATTTACGACGCACATTATAATCTACATATGTGTGTGGATTTTTATGTCCTGACTTGTATTTTTTAGATTCGTATGACGCCATTAGAGTCTGAGTCCAAATGTTTGCACCTTCGGATCTGAAGGGCGTTTGGAGGACCCTATTTGTAGTGGTGATGTTGCCTATAAAGGGACTGATGAATAAAAACTTTTTGACACAAAAAAACTTGCAAAATATCTTTAATTGCGGAAGCTGTAATCTTTAAAACTAAGTGGATACGGATCGTTCCACCAACGATTAAAAAGATAGCCTTCCTACGCTCCTTGATAGATTCTGCTACAAGAATTGCAAGCCTCCCATAAATTGGCATCGCTCACAGTGACTATAGTCCGTCTAATGAAAGCGCGACCTGAGAAAAAGAGGTTCAATCCAAAAATATTGTATGTGGTATTACTAACTAGTAGGAGAATCATGTCTTGAAATTTTTTTATTTTTTTATTTCCTAGAATTGCGGCTGAATAATGTGGCCAATTAAATTAAAAAAAAACTCCAGGCCGCGCTATCATTAGACGCACTCTAAGACCACTTTCAGATGAATAAATATAACAAACATGCAATGCAGCAATCTCGGAAGATTTTCTTTCATTTATTGAAGAGTTCCATTGTCTATCTTCAAAGTTCTTCATTAGATCTTCATCAAATAGGAATACACATTCAGAGGTTTTAAAAACCTCCTTCCCTTCCTTTGAGTGGAAAATCTCTTACTCTAGAAATCGCACGAGGCAGAGGATATGACTTTATTATTATTTTAGTTAAACAATTATTAATAGTATATTATACGGATTAAGCGTTTCGCCTCGTCTTTCATTCCGCGTACATCGAGGGACTGGAACAACTTGCCTGCTGCGGTTTTCCCGTCCGATTATAATTTGGTTGTCTTCAAGGCTAGAGTGGCTCTTAATAAACTAGTGCGCCTCACCATCAACAATTGCATCACTGCTTACCATCAGGTGGGATCGCAGTCAAGCACTAGGTAGTTTATAACAATTAAAAAAAAATCCGACACTCTTTACACGGCCGTTCTGTATAAGGCCGTTTTGATTTGCATCACATTGTCCTTTTTAACTTCAATTGTAATTTATTATTGATCTTAATTTTAAACATAAACAGTTTACTTTAGCTGCTTAGTGTACCTAGATGGCTATGAAGGAACGCTTAATCTCTATATGTATATAAAAAAATCAATTGCTGTTCGTTAGTCTCGCTCTTGGTCTTGAAATGTTCGTGGAGGTCTAGGGAAGGTTTAAAAGGTAAGAAAAAATCGAAAAAAAATCGGCAGTGCCTACTAAGTGTGCCTGTTAGCTAGTTTGAGATAAAATATGTTTTATTTCTATAACAAGCAGTATTATAGATTAGTTTATGATTGGAGCCTCCTTTTAAGCACAATGATGCCTATATTAGGAGATTCCGCTCCTTCGTAGCTTTGGCAAATAACAAAATTACAAAACTTAAAGATATTTTAATTTGGGTATCTTCAAGACTAGAGTGAATAGGCTCTTAATAAACTCGTGTGCCTCACCATTAACGACTGCATCCCTGCTTACTATAAGGTGGGATTGCAGTCAAGCACTAGTTTATGTTATATAAAAAAAATTGTATTTACCAAAGCTTATTTTTTAATTATAGGTGAGATACAGGGCATAGGTCCTAATTTTGGTGTCAAGCTTCTGAAGCACGTACCAACAATTATGCCTAATCAGAATTAGGACCTGTTTCACCACCTATGATTAAATTTCGAGTATCTTACGGCAGATAATTTGATACAAATTCTGTTCCATTTTTGAATTTATTCAGTGAGTAGTGCCTACTCGGACATTGTGAAACAGGCCCTTAGGGTTATAACTTCTACAACATCAAATTAACATTGAGGTGTTTTAATCACAACACGCCACAAAACACCACTAAAATCAACACCTACCAACCTTTACAATGAACAAACACATTTCCTCACGATCCCTTTCTAACCCAAAACTACCCTTAACAAAACAACATAATAATAACAACGTAAATAAACTATAAACCGGACTACTTCCGGGGCCTGTCTAGACGTGAACCCCCGACCCTTACGCAAGGGTCAAGTACGGTCAACTGAACATAGATAGTTATTGTGAATATGTTATTGTTAAGGGAGTTAGGGGAAATAGTTAAGACGAGTTTGTTGAAAGGTAAATGTTGGATGTTTTATAATAATGAAATTGTTGTTTTATGAATTAGAAAACTGCTTTTTTTTAGGTGGGAAATCATTGAATAAACTCTTCCGCTTTGGGCGGGGAGAGTGTCAGACTTTTGCTGAATAAGACCTAACGTTATAAAAAAATGGAATCTACCTAGAAACTTCACATTTTGAAATGTGATTGAACTTTATATTTAAGGTGTTATTTCTCTTTTAAAATTAAGTGTTGTTCAGTGTGTAGTTTGATAAAGCTACAATTTCATAGGTAAAGATTCAATAGTTAAAGTCCTAAAAGCCTTATTTACTTAAACACCTTTACAATAATTATTTAGAAAATGATTACATTGCATTTTCACTTAAAAAGACTTTGTAGAACGCGAGTTATTTTATTTTGAATCATAAAGTAGCATATCTAAAATATGTATGGAACAGAAGAAATAGAAGAAAACATTTATTTGCAACCGGCATAAGACAATCAACCATATTTTTTATTAAGTAATCTATAACTATCTTAAAAAAAAAGAAAATAAATCAGTGCGAAGCCAAAAAAGAGTCCTACCTCCGCATTTACGCTGAAATATTAAAAAAAAAACATAGTGCTCTCCTTCACATTAAAAAACTAACAAACAAAATCCCAATTCTACACTTCAAAACCCCAAAATCAAAACGTTACACACACGGCCAAACTAACCGACCCCTCTCGCAAGGCCAAAGAAAATTACACTGTCGTGACATGTAACTATTCGCACCGTCGCGTCGTCGGCATAGCTGGGTGACCCACTTCGGCTCGTCCCACATGTCTAGACGAAAGACGAACCCCCTGGGGGTCGGGGGTCGGTCAAGTACGTCGCTGCACCCCGATAGACTCCACTAATGTAATGGAATTAGGGGCCATAAGATTGGGATAGCCGGTTGGAGAGGTTTAGTTTTCTTTTTGGGGGTTAATGTTTTTTTTGGGTGTGAAGATGTAAAGTGATTTTTTTGTATGATTTTTAATTGGTTTGCTAGGTAAATATTTTATTGATAGACCAACATATTTGAAATATGTATACTCCTTATTTGCGAAAAGAGTACATAAAACAATAAACAGATTGACGAAATAAAATATTGTAAAAAAATTAGGAATATTATAATACTCTATTCTATGCTGAAGAAATCTACTGCATGCTGATCAGTGGGCCCTTAAAAAATAATGGTACCCTAAAGTCTCCAGACGGGGTTGCATTAAACCACGAAAAAGATATCGGGACGTCTTAAATATCTTCCTTGGGAATTTGCAAGAAGTGAATCAGAGCCAAGAAGACGAAATGAGAGAAGAAGACAATGGAAGGAGGCTTTAACCTAGTAGTGAGACAGTATAGGCTAAACATAATATTAATAATTTAATAATTAGATCCATTATTAGGTCTATTATAATCCCTAGAGTAACTTTATACAAGACTTGATAAGATCCGACATTGATATGCAAATACTGTGTTCCTATAAAACAAAACAAAAATTACTTTTTAGTATCATAATTAAACTGAATTTAGAGATGAGCTAGAGACCACTTTACCCAAAACATAATCTAAGAAACAGCACCCATACACAAACACCACAATCAAACACACGAAACTATCCACATACCACTAAAATTCACCCAAGAAACAAACCACACAAGAAAACCACATGAAAACTATTCCAAAATCAATCACACCCCGACCCCGCGCTCCTCCTCGCCCCCAGACTACCCTCGAAACGCATTCCCGTCCTACACAATAACTCGATCCAGTCCACAACCTTGAAAAAGCCATCTTAACTATCAATAGACTCCACGTACGAGGGGGACAGCAATAGTCTCGAGGAAGGAGGGAGGGAGACGGAATAATAACATAAGAAACGCAAGGTCGACGGGCAGTGGGTCACTTCGTCTAGGCAACGTCTAGCACGCACACTAGTTTAGTTGTAGCGTTAGCAAATAAGTTTGTAGTGTGGGGTTATTTATTTATTTATTTATTGGGTTATTTGGTTTTGTTGATTAGAGAGGTTCGTGAGGTTTGCTGTAGTCTGAGGAATAGTTTTGAAAGTTAGGAGAAGATTTTATTTGTTGGTCAAGAATGTGAATAATTACTGAGCTAACTATGATTTTTAAACAACACCGGTTTACTTTAAAAATAAAGGTAAACGTTTTTGCAATTCAATGCAATAGTTTAAAAAAAACTGAAATAATTACCTTAACAATCCTTAAAAAAAGTTTTACTAAATTTCTAACCAAAACCTCTCGCCATCGTTTTTCATAGTAACTAAGCAAGCCGCAAATCCTGAAAACAAAATACATAGTGTTATTCTAAATACAATTAAATTGATATAATTATTAATTTATTAACATGACCTCCGATAAATCTATTGACTTGAGAATCACACGTCACAGGCTCAAACCTAAGGAGGCGACAATTTATTTAATCATCACTGCTGTCAAAACGGTGAAGAAAAACATTGTGAGGAAACCGGCATGTACTAGAACCAAAAATTCGAAGACGCGTGTTATCAATCAACCCGTACTGGGCCCGCACTGGACGCTCCCTAAATTATAAGGCTGATTAAATGATTATGCAAAGCTATAGCATAAACAACTACAATACAAAACTACAACATAACTTCTCACGACAAACCAATCAACACTCCACCCAAAAATCTCTAAACACACATGAAGAACATAACAATTCATGTCTCATAATCGTCGGAAAGCCAAAAATTAGGCTGTAGCGTGTTCTAATTAGTGTCACACGCGTAATTAATGGACGCAGTCACACTCAGGCAGAATACGTAGTGACCAGTGCCACTGAACTGAGGATATTTGAAAGACGAAGTCTGATTAGTGTCAGTTGACGTGATTAGGGTTTTAAAGAGTTGGTTATCTAGTGTATTTGACGACGTTAAGAGACTTTGACTTTTAAATATGGAACCAAAATACGGAGAAAATAATAATAATATTTATTTTTACAAGTTTAAAAAAAAATATATATATTGTATATTTATAAATGTCCAAAATATATGTTAATAATTCTTTTTTTTAATTCCACAACTTTCACACAACGCCATCTGGTCCCAAGCTAAGCAGAGCTTGTGTTATGGGTAATAGACAACTGATAAACATACTTATTATATTTCTAAATACATACATATTATAGATAAATAAATGAAATAATTTAATAATAATAAAACAACTTTACTCACACATACCTACATATTTGCTTGTGGCTCTCATTGGTAAAAATAAATAATAATACAAGAATTAAATTTTCCGTACCTACTCTAATAATAAAAATTTAAATCAGCAGATACAATTTTCAATGAAACTTGAATACGCAAAGAAAAAAAAATTGATGACTAAAATGATAATTTAATAAACTATCAAAATTAAAAGTCAAGATTATAATAAATATCTAACAGTTTCATACATAAGATTTTTCAGTACATTAGAATTTACTGAAAAACAAATAATCGACTGCATTGCTAGGAAAAACACATTTACATTGATAAACTGGCCAAAAAAAAACTTGTCAATCTCTAGTAAAAACATGAAGTGATGCTAAGAAATGCAAGACACACTAAAGTATCTGTTTTTTTTTTAATCTTCGTTTTTCTCGCAATCTAATTTTTTTTTCATCTTAATTTTCTGCTTCTCTCGAACAAAATCATAAGAAAACCGTGATGCACTTTTAGACCCTAAAAAGCTGAAAAGCTACATTAAATACAGTCACAGCCAAACTTTCCACAGCATCTTGGACCCGGCAGGGCCGAAGCCTCTGGGGGGAACACGTGGTATTCCTAAAGGTTGACACCGAGTCCCCCCCCAGATCGAAGGCAACGAAGGAACGGGGTAGGGGTTTAGTCAGTAAGAGTCTGACACGCCCTCGGAGAAGTCATTCTGATGATTCCCCGACCAGAAAAATAAAACCACAGCATCTTATAATAAAAAAATCCGCTCCTCAAAAATAGAATACAATAGAATAGACTTTATTGTACACCAAAAGTAAAAATACAGTAAAAAAAAACAAAACAAAAACAGAAAAAAACACAGTAAAATTCCCAATAAATCAAAAACACACACAGAAAATTTCCCAATAAATCAAAAACACACAGTAAATTTCACAATAAATCAAAAATCACTCCGTAAGGTCTGCCTGACGTTGCTGTCTGTACCCCCACACTACTTCCCATACGCTTCGGTCGCGTGTGTGCGATAGTTGCCGAGCAAGCCGTATTGTTCACTAGCAAACATACTCGTGCGATTATAGGATTACATGTGTACAAGACGGGAATGGTTCACTACGAGGATATAGACGGGAAAGGTTCTATACGTAGTTATGTATGGTTCACTATGAAGATATACATAGTTATGTGTGAGGGTTTTCCTGACGTTTATTCAAGTGTAGAAAGGATAAGGGTCAGTTTCCGGGATTCTGGGTTATTTATTTTCACACCCATTTGATGGCGAATTTTGTATTGGATTTTAGTTTTCTCTCTCTTCAATCTAGTGATAAAAGAATCGTCGCAAAAACCTCTTTTCTTTACTTTTTATACAACATGTAACTAGGATAATGAACATCTACTTTACATCTCAATTAGAACGTTTTGTTAAAATCATAACTAAATAAGCACTGACATTTTATTCAAATGCATTTATGCAGATTTTCTCACTGTAATAATACAGTTTACAAAACCATTATTCAAAAAATCACTAAGAACATATTGTAGGAGTCTGGTGCCTAAGCTTTCTCTAGGCGTGTTTCAGGATCTAGAGATCCTAATTGAAGGCAAACAATAAATAGGACCGACGCACTACATTGGTAGTGCATTGTAATTTTACTATGATATACGTTGAAAATGTATATATTTGTGTAACCTTGTTTTTTAAATAATCACTATTTTCTTTTTTTATGCACCTGCCATATCGTCTCTCCACCACCCTAGGTTAACTAAAATGCCTGAGGTATCTAGTCCGTCTTCATACCTTTGTGTTGCGTGTAGATTAATCAAGTAAATCCTGTGTAGTAATTTTCAGTAACTTTCCGAAATCCAGATGAGTTCTAAATTTGGAAATATATGTAATTGTAGTAGCAATACAATTTTATTGAGAGGCACTTCTTTATTATCATTGACAAGTTTACGCTTGACCACTATCTTACCTAATATGCCGCCGATGGAGCACGTTTTTCTAGAAGTAAATTATTCGCTCTTGACTTATAGACTCCTAGGTCGTAACTAGCAGAATTACCCTCCTTAGGTGTACGCAATGAATGCGATCCCAAAACCGTTTTATGTCCACTATGTTCCGGTGGCACATCTCCGTACACGTAACATATTACAAACACATCGAATTTTTTCAAGAAGAACGTCGTAAGCAACAAATTATGTTTTTTTTTGCATAAATGGGTTTTTTCTTCCACAATTAAACTGTAGGAAAAATAAGCTAGAAAGGTATCCCTTCCATAGAGAGGAGGCCTAAGTCTTAGCTATGGGATTATTATAAGTTATAAGAATTGATTACAATAAGAGCGTTTCCACATTATCCGATCCGATATTGATGTCGGACGCCGATACGATATCGGGGTAAGTAAAATGTATGAAATGCCGTGCTCCGATATCCGATATCGGGCCGGACAATATGAAAGACAGGTACATATCTCATACATTTTACTTACCCCGATATCGTATCGGCGTCCGATACCGATATCGGATCGGATAATGTGAAAACGGTCAAAGACAGGTACATATTTCATATATTTTACTTACCCCGATATCGTATTGGTGTCCGATACCGATATCGGATCGGATAATGTGAAAACGGTCTTACGAGGTTTTAATAGTAATAACCTTAAAACTGACTACCGTAGCTGGGACCCTATTCCCCATACCGATGGGCGACTATATTTTTAAATTACAAATATGTATGTAAGAATAATAATAAAAATATCTTCAGCTATCATAATCCACAAGTCTAGTCCTATAATCACTTCCATTACCTTTCATACCACACTATTTTGTCCAAAAACGGTATCTAGTGGCTCTCCAACATTCCCCCATGGGGAAACATGAGGATTATGGGGCTTACACGTATCGCAGCCAATTGAGTGATGTAAGCGGTGCGGTCGTATTACAGGTTAGAATGTGGTTACAATAATAACATTGATATAGTTTTGTTTACAGGTTTCCCTATTATTGTTGTTTATAACGAAATTACACAAGTTAATGGGTTGTGGAGGTCTGGTAGGCAGCCGCTCCTCGTAAAATACAGCTAAATCCGGCTTGACTGGAAGCCGACCAGTTGGGAAAAAGGCTAGGTAGATGATGATGATTACGAAATTACACATCGTCGCTTTCCATCGGGTGTGATGGTGTTCAAGAGCGAGCCTATCAACAATAAAGAAAAACTGGGCAAGTGCGAGTCAAACTCCCACACCGAGGGTTCCGTACAAACGTAACTATGAAAATAGTTCAATTCCCGAAACGAGTCTTAAAGATTTTTTCAAGTCGCAGATTCAAGATTATTAGTGATCTATACGTACTTTGCAACATAAAAGGGGTATATACTCGTACGTAATAAGGGGTATCTCCTTTTGGTTACCTTAGAATTTTGATTATTTCACAGCTTCCAGGGACCGAAGTCCTGAGCATATTATTTTAATTTCAACTCAATACCTTTACGCGTTCCCGAGATACAGGGTCTTGACAGACAGACCACCAGGCAGACGAACAACAAAGTGATCGTCTAACCCATAGTTAGTGACCCACTAGTACAGTCTGATTGAACAATAGGTTTCCAAAATTTTGAGGTATGAAAACCTAAAAAAACTACTTTCACGCGAGCAAATTTAGAAGCTAGTTTTTACGTAAAAATAATTACAATAAGAAACTGTAGTGCTATAATACCAATAACGTAATTCTACGAGTAACTAAATACCAAGGATGAATGAAAATAATGACTATTGTCCTGGCATTTTGTTCCTTCACCAAATGCACCAGTTTCGAATGCCCTAGGCTATCCTGCCCACTGTCGGGTTGTGCACAGTACTAATCAATTAGTGCACCCTAAGCTTGGATGGGGTGGTTTCAACCCCTGTGCAGGGTGCATGCGATGTTCGATTTCAATCTTTTTTATTTAGTGTTTTACGGGCATGGTTTTTTCAATATGTGAATAGCCTAGTCTTAAAAGGTATTTTTTTGCTTACCCACATTTCGAAAACCTAAGGAGTAGTGTTTTTAGTGGTGTAGATAGATAGGTTGATAAAACATTCATTCACACAAATCATTGGTACACAAATCATTCACCTAGGTACAAATTAAATAATAATAACCTCAAATTAATCTTAAAAGAATATTTATGTACCTACTAAATAAGTATTTGCACGCCACACATGGCAGATTGTGAAGAGACCATCAAAATTCAAGACCATATTATATACCACATTCAGACTAAATAAGTGAATTTGAATACAAAACTAAGTCATCAGCATCATTTCATCCGGAAGACGTCCACTACTTGACATAGGTCTCGCCCAAGGCTTAACTAAGCAACTAAAGAACTAAGTACGTACACGAAAACAAACAATAAAAATATATTATGAAAATGATCGCCAATTACAAAATAGTTACAATAATTTTCATGCAGTAGTGGTATCAAGTTGATAATTACAGTTGAATTATATAGAAAATTATTTTGATATTATCAACACGATAATAATAAGTAAGAAATTAAAGAAAAATATATAAAAAGTGACATGAATGTGTATGTGTGTAAGTTTAGATTTTATGAATTTCCTTTTCATCATCATCTCAGCCGAAAGACGCCCACTGCTGGACATAGGCCTCCCCCAAGCACCGCCACAGCGACCGGTCCTGCTCGTCTCGCATCCATCGTATTTCCGCGCCCCTTGCCAGGTCGTCGGTCCACCTTGTGGGAGGCCTTCCAACGCTGCGTCTTCTACCTAGCTTTTTCTCAACTATATTGGGGTCGGGTTCCAGTCAAGCCGGTTTAGCCAAATACCAGTATTTTACGAGGAGCGGCTGCCTACCAGACCTCCACAACCCATTAATTGGGGTAACACGGTACTTCATGGCAAGACTGGAGTCAGATTTACTGGCTTCTGACTATCCGTAACGACTGCCAAATGTCTGCAAATGACCACCGGGACCTATGGCTTAACGTGCTTTCCGGGGCACGGAGGACACTCGGTATGGTGGTATCGGATGGTCAGTCATCCACAGACCAACCTTGGCAAGGGTTGCTTAACTTAGAAGATCGACCCGTGTGGCTGTTATTATCTAGCCACGAGCGATTTGAATAGATACAACATCCCGAAATCATGTATCAGGCAAGTAGCCCACCGGACATAACACCCATCTTCATGGCAAGACCAAGATGTATGTAGGTATGTGTCACAAATCACAATACATTTCGTCACCACGTCAACTGCGCAATAGGTCTGGTTAAAGACCTATGCGCTCACGTCTAGAACTCGTGATTAGTGCAACGACCCGACACTAAGGCCAGGGCCGTGTTACGTCTTAGAATATTTTAGTAATGGTAGCAAAAACAAACGTATTTTGTTACAAAAACTAGTGACTCGTCTTAGTTTTATACTGGTATTATTAATCATTTCAATTCAAAGCGTTTCTTTACTTTAACATACATTTGTATTATACTGCCTATTCTGGTGAAAATCGAATGAAAATTCGTTCAGCAGTTTTTGAGATGGCTAACAGATAAGTTATAATAATACTGTGCCATAAGTTACCATGAAATCCTTGATAGGGGTTTATTAACTCAGTGATAACTAGTATACGCTCATTTTTGAGACACATCTCGGGTATCTTCCCTAAATCGCTTCAGTCCTAGAAATCGATCATGAATTAGAAAATATTCACGATTAATACCATTCACAGGTATTTTTTTAAAAGCATATATTGTGTCCCGCAGCTAGGTAATGGCCTGCCGATTTCCTTTCAAACCTCTTTGCCTTAGGCGATATTTGGACAAGTTGTGACATGGCCAGCCCACTCCTACTTTCGCATGTATAAAAAAAAATAGCTACCTACTTTCATAGGAATATTTAATATTAAGAAAATACCCAAATTTTCCATGACTATATGTAAAGAGAGCTGAAAAGATATAAAGCCTCTTACAATTTTTTCCGCGAAGTGTCGTAATCGGCCTTTAGTCATTTGCCATAAATTATATCGAACAAAAAACTCTATGGTTACTACCCAACAAATTTCTCAAAGAAAACTGAGGAAAAATACGTAACAACATCAAAAAGAAACTAAGAAATAAAGCTTATTTATACCACAAAGCCTTATTTACTCCAAATTTCTCACTCATTCATACAAAAATTCAAAGAATTCGTTTCGCCTAATTTCGGTTACGTTAACGTAAAAAAGTACGTTCGCACTTAGAATTTAGCTCACGCTTGAGTACAAGGTTACGTTAGAACTATTTATTCAGTTCAGTCTAGGTAGACGTGACCTACGACAACTGGCGGTCTAGCCGTCGGCACAGCCTTCAACTCGGCCTAGGACGTTGACTCAGATCCTGACATTGATTGGTGAGGTGTTTATTAGAATTATGAGGTGATTCAGGTTGGAAACGAGACTTGTAGGTCTATTTTTGTAACGTAATTAATTATTAGAAGTTTCAGCATTATTGGTGTTGTAACTTTTTATTTGACTGCACTGAAAGGAGGGTTATGTTTTTCAAGTATATATACCCATATGTATGCTAGTACGTACATATGTGTATTCCCAATAAAAGTTATTCATCCTGAAGGATTTCGTCAGAAAAAGAGAATGAGAACCGTATTGCAGCGCCATCTATCGGGTTCATTTGCAATTTGTAGCTATTCAGATATGCAGAAGTCTAAACCTAAACTAAGAGCATGAGGTACTAGAAATTTTAAAATGACCATAGCGTAATATATGTATTTACATGTCCGGAACCTTCGTTTTGACGCTGTTTGTGAATCACCCTAATACAGGGTGCATTAGGGTAAACTGTACATCTGCTTGACCCTTGACAGTCTACCGGCGTGATGTTATATTATGAAATAGTGTTACATAATATAATCAGACATGTTTGCAGCAATCTTGGAACATTTGCTATCATTTGTTGAAGAGTTCTATAGTGTAAGTACATTTTAAATTTTTCAACAGATCTTCGACAAAAAACGAGACAGCCTTAAGAAAATGCTTTTCCAAAAAGTAATTCATATAATCTGGTGGTCATAAAAAAAAAACGTACAAACAGTCAAGCAGAGAACTACCTTCTTTTTCAAAGTCGATTAAAAACAAATGCTTAGCTACTTAGGTATAATAAAAAGTACCTATTGGGCTGAATAAAACATAATATTTTTATTAAATTTTATCTACTCATTCGTAATAAGCGAATCTACAATGCCGACGGCTTCCAGGAATTACTTTTTTGCTTTGATAACGTAATCATTTGCTGAAAATGGAAAATCCATTTGTACCTGGGATATATTATTGTATTGTACAACATAAAAAACAACATAAAAATTAAAAAAAAAACATACAACTGGAATAATTCACACTCATGCATCCCTGTTAGAAAATTTTGCTACAATTATAATTCAAGCACTGAAATTTTCATTTTCTGATCATTTTCACTAAATGTTGTTTATACCAATTTCCAAAAGCAATAAATAACATAACACTGTATTACAATATTATACTATTTTCTTTTTCTTAAATCCATTTCTCTTACATTTTTTATATTTTCTGGAAAATTCCTTGCCTAATTAATCAAACGGCTAAGTTCTGTTGAGCTAGCAAATCCGAAATATTTTTTCATACTCGAACTTAAACCGGAATGTAACTATACGAGCGTAGCTAAGAAAAACTAAGTCAGCTATAAATCTATGCGAGCCAAACTAAACAAACATCCCTTAGCTCCTAGTCTACTAAGTTTTCGGAGCACGTTCATTTTGAGTAAAGCTAAGTAGTGGAATTCCTTACACAAACTGCGTTTCTTGATAGCTACAACCCACGGGTCTTCTAGGTAAGTGTGCCCCATCGTTTACTACATCATCGATTACCATCAGATGAGATAATGGACAAACGGGAGTCTATCAATGTATCTATAATAATAATGAAAACAACTTGACAGTAAAAATATTTTTTTAACAAATATTATAATGATTATAATTATCATCATTATCTCAGCCGAAAGACGTCCACTGTTGGACATAGGCCTCCCCCAAGTGTCGCCACAGCGACCAGTCCTGTGCGTCTCGCATCCATCGAATTCCCGCGACCTTCGCCAGGTCGTCGGTCCACCTTGTGGGAGGCCTTCCAACACTGCGTCTTCCGATTATAATTATACTTAGGCGATAATGTAGTTTCAGTTTGGCTGCATCTCACAAATAATTTCACGATCAAACCATGAATTTAGTTTTTGCTAACGTTACAGAAATGGCTATAGAAAAAACAAGATAATCAACGTCGATTGAGAATGGCGATATGCAAAACGATTCGTCACTACTGCGCAGAAGCATTTCCTAAACAAGTTTAATAAGTAAAAAACCACATAAGCGGAATGCAATACCTACTTGCACAAATTACATTGACCCTAGATTTTATTACGTCTCGTCTGAGATTCACACGTGTATTAAAAATCTTTGAAATTTTGCGTTTTTTTCCTAAATAACCTAAACCTTCTTCTGGTAGGCAGCCGCTCCTCGTAAAAAACTGGTATTCAGCTAAATCCGGCTTGACTGGAAGCTGACCCTAATATAGTTGGGAAAAAGGCTAGGCAGATGAACCTAAATCTTCTTCATTAATTACTCTGTCTATTAGTGACCATACCTCCCGAGATTCCTAATTGTCTTGGAAAACACGTTAAGGCGCTGTAGTCCTGGGCAAACAAAAAACCTCTTTCCCTTTCTTTCAATTCAGATGTCCATTTTTCAAGTTTAACTACGACATTACTGGCACCTCACGCCTCGGAAAGCATTGGGCACGCTGACAATATGGCGGTAAGACTTGAGATTGAAGATTTGAGGAGTGACTGGAACGGCAACACAACGTTCTCACCTTCCGCACAACGCATGTCGTAAGGACCTGCATCATAGGAAGTTTGGGAGGTTCCTGCATCGAATTCGTACGGAAGAAAAACCCGGGTGTCTCTATTATGATGACGACGTAGTCAGACGCTAAAAAGACTATCCAAGGAGTATCATGTTGACAAGAAACTGGTTGTGGTTGTTTGATGGTAGTTGTTCCATGTAAAATTCAGGTATTCAGGCGCATCCGGATAGACTGGTAGCCGCGCCCAAGCTAGTTGGAAAAAGGCTAGGGAGATCATGACTAATATATTAGTTTAGTTTAGTGTTTAATCAATTATACAAATTTAATCTATACTAATATTATAAAGAGGAAAGATTTGTACCTATTTTTGTATGTTTGTAATGAATAGGCTCAAAAAGTACTGGGCCGATTTAAAAAATTCTTTCATCAGTAGAATGCTACATTCTTCTAATTTAGGCTACATTTCATTTTGAAAAAAATTAGGGATTCTTGGTAAAATTTGAACAATGTAACCGAAGGTGTAGAAAAATGAGTCTTAAGTCACTAAAAAAAGTGTTTTATATCCAAATTTCCAGAAATAAATAATTGTCTACCCCGTGCGAAGCCAGGACGGGCTGCTAGTAATTTATATTGTGATTCCAGGTACACTTTGATTTTTTTCCTAACCACGTAGGTAGGTTTTGGCCCTACGATTTTGTTTTGCTCACATCTTTTTGAAGCGCGCGTGAAACGCTACGCTCTGTCGACGACTCAGGCTCGGCTTGGACAATTACCGGAAGGCTGGTGGGCAATACTCCTCATTCTTAAGCCATAGGGCTTAATAATAAAAGTAAGGATGGATATCATCCCAATGTCATGGGTATGAAACTTAGGTACAGTTTTCTTTCACGTCTTCATCATTTTCAGCATGACCCAAGACTTTGGTTTACAGGTTCTTTAATTATGACGTAATTTCGATTGAACCAAAAGAAAAAAAATCTGTAATTACAGTAAGCGTATCGCAAGCTTCATTAACTTTTCCAGAGCAAGTCAACATTAAACAGAGATACGAAATTGGTAATAAAGAAATGTACGTCGTTATACGTAGTCTGTTTCCTTTTAATACTTGTTTCATGGAAAACACAAACATCTGGACCGCATTAATTCCCCGGCCATCATCCGACTAAATCAATAAATCAGCATTTCCTTCCCAGTACGAAAAACCAAACAAAAAAAAAACCTCGATCCAGAAATTAAACAAACAATGTAAATTAAAAAACGTATATATAAAAAAACCACACATCGTAATTTAAAACGTAATGACGTTCCATTTCGCAGGACGACTGAACGAAAATTAAACATGCTTTGCAGTGTGCCAGTTAAAATTATTTTTTCACTACTTACACAGCCCACTGTGTGTCCGCTGCCGTATATACGAAAAAAAACGAAAAAGGCACAAATACAAACACGCAAATCCATCATGTGAACAACAAAATAACGCACACTTTTACATGTTTTAACACAACACATTGACATATTCTACCGAATACTGAGGCAGAAAGAATGCACTTATGCACACAGACACAGAAATACGCACACAAAAAGAAAATTCGGTGTTCCTATAATCAAAAATTCTGTGCTTGTGTGCGTACCGTCATTCCCACGCACGGGTAATGTGTTAACATGCTAGTTCTACAAACAGTACACCACCAATTTAATTTCAACCTTACCTCCTTCTTTTACAGTTTAAATTTCAGCAATTCAGTTTAATGATTGGGTTGCATTGCCTTGCATGTGTGAGCGAGCGATTCGTTCGTTTTGTTCCTTTTTTAAATTTCACCGTTTAGTTCAATCTATTTATTGGTCGGTAGTCGTGTGTGCGTTGCGGTCGCGTGTGTACACGCGGTCAGTGCGCTTGTGTGGGTGCGCGAAAGTGCGTAGAAAAATGGCGGGATATAATTATGTATGATTTTTAACTAGCAAATTATACGACGCTGTCTGTTCTTTGTTGTTGTTTTACTCTACCTACTTGTCCTTTGGGGATTTTGTGAGGGTTTAAGAAAGCAAGTGCGATAATGAAGTCATTATGACACTAATTTCAAGACGTTTGCTGTAGACGACGTATGTTCGTGTTCCTTCGCTTCTGGCATCTCTTGCCGATGGACGCGTCCAAAGCGTTCAACAAGTAGTTCGCTCGTAAAATGGGAGGTTCTTGACGTCTTCCGAGTTTCAACCATCTTAAAAAACCATTTATTTCAGGTTCGCCAGCTCCAACATTACCTGAAAAAAGAAATAATGTAGTGACACTTTAATTGTCATGGTTTTACCATCTATTTTCTTGAGCCTTGTTGATAACACTCGTCTTTCGGTTAAGTAGTTAATTATACTACTTAGGTGATTGATTTTTGCCTTATATAATAATCTTAAACAAGAACAAAACTATGTAGATACAATGCAATCAAAATAGTAATGATCTTCTTCTTCTTCCTGTCCTTATCCCATATTACTTGGGGTCAGCGCAACATGTTTTCTTCTTCCATTATCCACGAGTAACATAGGCTAAATTTTATTTTGAAAAAAAAAATAGGGTTCCGTAAGGTATTTGGGTTTTTCGTACACAAGGTGTAAAAAATCATGTTACATATAATTTATATGGCAGAACAACGTTTGCCGAGTCAGCTAATTATTTATAAAAATAATAATTATATTTACAGAAAATCGCTGTTGTTGCTATTAATTTCATTGTTTTTGTTTGTGCTAATTTAAAATTATCGGTTCTGAGAATTAAGAACCATATAGGACTGCTATAATTAATAGTTTAATTCGATCTCACATTTATTTATACATGCCACTGGATTATTGGTATATTAATTGTAATAATACATTTTTAGATTAAAAATTTCTCGAAATATTATTAAAAAAATCGTTTTGTATACAATGAATTACATCCAAATTCATTAGTTTCCAACATAATTGTGTCTTATTTAGAAATAGTAATTTAGTAATTACGTAATTTAACCTGTTGGACCCCGTGGCACAAAAACGTGCCAGTAAACAAGTAATTACCTTTTAACTTTGAGAACCGCTGGAAAAAAATTGTGCCACCAAAACCTGACCGAATAAAAATTATATTCTAGTAGTATAATTACAGAAGCAACAGAAACAGAGCAATAACAGTTTATATTATTAATATTATTTATATTAATTTATTAATATTAAATAAATAAATAAATAATAAATAATGGCGGTCCCCCCGAGGCCCCACAGGTTAATAAGTTTCACAATTTCTTACGACATTTTACAATGTTCCGGCATTTGGAATTTTCCGGTGACATATATATTTACAAGAAAAAAATGTTGCGAATTACAAGTTGATCTGAATTTGAGATTATCCCCGTCTTTCAACGTGTCCGAAATACCTTCAGTATCCTAATAAAGATATCTCTCTTCCTTCAAATTAACGCTAATTTTAAATGCATTAACCTTTTTGTTTCATGAATTTCTTATCCTGCAAAGCTAAAAGAAGAAACGCGTTATTAAAATTGCTATTTTTTCATAGCCATGCATATTTTTTTTATCTAGTAGTGGTACGTTAACATATTCCATTGTTGGGCGAAGGCCTCCCTAAAGTCCTAGTAGGCTTTCTTCTCCTAGGGAAAGAAAAGAAAGAAAGAAACAAAAGTATTTATTTGACACACCCATACACAGACACACATAATACCTAGAGCTGTAGATTGTTCGCGAAAGTTACTGTGGCATTAACGACGGGCTACTGAAAGAAAACAATAGGTTTTATTCAGTAAAAGTTTAACACAGGGAGTGTAAGAATTGTTTTAGTTAACTCCACCCATAGTGGAAGAAGGCATTTAATAGTTTCAAATGAAAAAATAGGTATTCATCTTCCGCGCCCGCGCCGACTTTAACGTTTGAATCCCCAACCGGTCCTATGAGACCGCGCTGTTATTGTTTTACTATTGTGTCTCGTTTCGCGGGTATCTGAGTAATTAACCAGTCCTTGTAATTTTCTTTTTTTTTTAAGTAGTGAAATCACCTGAAGACTTCTCCCACACTGGGATGGAACAAGAGGGTGTGTGGATTTAAGTGAAATAGTGCTTAAATTATGATTGTAACTTAATTTTATAATTGGGGTGCATGAATTCAGTTACATAATATAATAATATTAAATTGTAACGTTAAAAAAATATTGTCAACAAGTTTAATAATACACTTCTGGTCACATCTATTGGCCCACCTTAGAGTTTAGGTTTCGATGGCCCCTACCGAAATATAATTGCTAGATTGAACAAAAACTGTTGATGCAGTTTTAAACCTGATACATTTTACCATCTTTTTCGATCGTTTTATTTTAAATTTGAATTCAGAATACCATACGACATGGAGCTACGCCTAACAAGTCGGATATGCGCCTTGTTAAAGGCAATTGATTTTTGAATAAAAAACATGTTTTATCAAATAAAGGTTTAATTTAATAACGCGTATTGCCTCCATTGGCATCTACCATAGCTCTCATACGATTAGGCATAGAGTTTTTCAACCGCTCTATGAAATTTTGAGGGATCATCTCCCATTCCTCTTCTATGGCAGTTTTCAACTCCTGCATCGTCTGGGCAACTGGCTGACGAGCCCTAACACGTCTTTTAGCTGGTCCCACATGTGCTCAATGGGGTTCATGTCTGGGCTTCTGGCTGGCCAGTCCATAACTGTGATGTTCACATCCCGAAGATATTCGCTGACGATGCCGGCCGCATGGGCTCTTGCATTATCATGCATAAAAAGGAAATTTGGGCCCACATAGTCCGCGTATGGTATCACGTGAGGTTCTAAGCACTCACGAATGTACCTTTCAGCATTTAATGTTGGCAGCCGTGGCCCTGTAACAACCTCAAGTTGAGTTTTGCCGCTCGCGGATATACCGCCCCAGACAGTCCATGAGCCACCGCCATAAGCAACCCTCTCTTCTTCTGTGTTCGAAATTCAAAAAAAGACTATTGAATGAAATTGTGAATGTGCCAGGTTCAAAACTGCATAAAAACTTTTTGCTCGACCTAATATAAAATTTTAGCTAGGACCAAACGAAACTGAAAATACAAGGTGGGCCAATAGATGTGTCCAGAAGTGTAATTATCATCTTTATAATTTAATCTCTTGTCATAAACACCTACAATTGACGTTGACTTTTTACTTTAAATTTTTCGTAAAAAATACTATTAGAAAGCCAGGCCATTGATCCCCGAGGGGTGAGAAATTGTGGTAGAATGAAGGAACTTTTAGGTATTTAATCCTTAACAAAATTTGATGAGTAGCATCGAAATTTAGTTACTATGTACAAATATTACCGGGAAAAAACAGACAAGTGTGTCTGTTCTAAACGTTTGAAGAAGTTATGATATAAAGTCAATAGGAATATATATTTTACTTTCTCATAATACAGTTCTAAGAAAGGATCTTTCCATCCAGAGCACCCTACTTAAACAAATATATCCGTTTTCTGATTTTGCCAACTTAAATGAAAGAAAAAGAAAGAAAAACAGTTTATTGCCACGAAAACGACGCAACAATCTAACATTAAATCTACAAAAAACGCTGAAAAACAAAACTATAACAAAAGTTATTTCATTACGAACACGACATTCGCAAAATCACGAGCCTAAGTACCTCTAACAGTGCCAACATCCCTGCACCCCTGTTTCATCCCCTTCATTTGAATCTCAAAGCAAAAACGGACGTAATTAAAAATTCTCCCAAATTTAGGGTGTCGCCCTAACTAACGAAACTAGTGCGATCCGCCGCGATCCGGTGCGAGCCAGTTCAGAGCAGTTACAACCGGTCTATTCCCGAATTCGTTCCTTGGCCTACAGGTGTGCATTAGTGCGGCGGGTGCATGTGTGCATGTGGTGCGTCTGTGTGCGTGCCGGGTGAAATGCAACTTGTTCTTAGGAGTAGAGAACGGCAGCGGGGCTCAAGCTGTGGTTATTTTTAGACGTGTTTTTGGTACTCGTTGTGCGAAAAATTTGTGAGACTTGAAATGTTCACTTGCTTGATCACTACCTAATGATGGATACGAGACGCACAGGTCGGATCGGTGTGGCGACGCTTGGGGGAGGCCTATGTCCAGCAGTTGACGTCTTTCACCTAAGATGATGATGATCACTACCATACATTCAGGGGTATCTGTAGCTTCAGACCATGATGATGATCATCAAACAGATTTCTTGATGTGTAATTGTGTACTGGATCCTATTGTGATCTCGTTCTGTCACTCAATGGTTGGCTGAAAGAAAACTGAACTTAATAAGTTAAGCTCGCCTATGTACTTGAATTCTGTTATCCATTATGTTGTAACTTATCATCGTGTGCAATAAAGAACTAAAGATTGATTGTCCTTTATAAAATTTAAAGACTAGTCACTTTGATTCCAATGCAACTTTAATAATTAATTTAACAGCTACGTTACACTAATATTTAGAAAATGAAAAAGTTATGGGTGATATATTGAATACAGGATTATTTGTAAGCGTTAGACCGTTTTCACATTATCCGATCCGATAACGGAAACGTACGAACATGCGGAAACGCTCTCACGGTGGCCCTGAAATACAAAGGGTAACTGAAGGAACATAAGTAGATTAGAGTCAGTTAGAGTCTGACAATCTCTACCGCTCCACCTAAACGGAGTAGTTATTTTTCCGAGCTACTGTAAATTTTTATATTGAACAATCATCATTCGCCTGGCCTATTCTCAACTATATTTTTTTTTCTCAACTATATTGGGGTCGGCTTTCAGTCAAGCCGGATTTAGCTGAATACTATAGTATTTTACGAGCATTCCAAAACCCATTAACTGGGGTAACACGGTACTTCTTGGCAAGACTGGAGTCAGATTTACTGGCTTCTAACTATCCGTAACGACTGCCAAAGATCTACAAATTTTTATATTGAACAATAAAATATATAATTATTTATTTATCTTACACAACGATGATATAGAAAATGGCCACATCTTTTGTTCAAGAAGCTCCAAAATACTTGTTTAGTTTATAAAAAGTAGCTTCCTGTTTTGATGACTAACGCAAAATGGCGTCAATACTGTTTTCACTTCAGCTTACGTTTTCAAGAAAAACACATGTTTTGTGTTTACTGCATTATCATACCACTTTGTCTGCCTTGGATTTCACTTTTAGCGAAGATTTTCGTTTTCTACTCCCTATTAGAAAAACAAGATTTATTCCGATTATTTTTAGTGAAGTTTTTAGGGTTCCGTAGCCAAAATGGCAAAAACGGAACCCTTATAGTTTCGTCATGTCCGTCTGTCCGTCTGTCCGTCTGTCCGTCTGTCACAGCCGATTTACTCGGAAACTATAAGTACTACAGTGATGAAATTTGATGGGAATATGTGTTGTATGAACCGCTACAAAATTATGACACTAAATAGTAAAAAAAAGAATTGGGGGTGGGGCCCCCCATACATGTAACTGAGGGATGAAAATTTTTTTTTCGATGTACATACCCGTGTGGGGTATCAATGGAAAGGTCTTTTAAAATGATATAAAGTTTTCTAAAAAACATTTTTCTTAAAGTGAACGGTTTTTGAGATATCAGCTCTCAAAGTCGTAAAAAGTATGTCCCCCCCCCTCTATTTTTATAACTACGGGGTATAAAATTCTAAAAAAAATAGAGGTGATGCATGCTAATTAACTCTTTCAACGATTTTTGGTTTGATCAAAGTATCTCTTATAGTTTTTGAGATAGGTTGATTTAACTGTAATTTTGGTTAAGTTATTGTGCTTACACTGAAAGTACAAGGCAAAATATCGGGAGAGTTTAGGCTCCATTCACCAGGTGTATAAATTGACATAATAAGTTTATTATATTTGCTGCTACGGAACCCTTTGTGCGCGAGCCCGACTCGCACTTGGCCGGTTTTTTTTTCTGGAAAAGCGTGAACCAGTCTGTTGGAGATGTGGGGTAAAACGATCCTGAATAAGGAAAGTAGAGTTAGAGGTAAGGTCTCACAAACCTCCGTTGAAAAAGGAGAGTCCTATGACTAGACGAGTGTTGTGTTTTGTCGAGACAACTGCTCGATAGTTGATTTCTGAGAACAGGACATACAGGGATGCAGGATAGTTCCTATGTGGTAACATTGATGTCGCTACATTGTTATGACATTCGTTCTTCGAGCTTTTTTTCTTCTTTAAGAAGATTCCCATACAGCACAAAATTATGAACAGTTTGTAACAGTTTTTTCTCGTGTTAGTCAGTCAATAATTCAAGCTGATAAATAGCGAAAGCCCAAAAAAATCGCATAACCATTCTGTAAAAGGATGGATAAAAGGTTAATGTAACATTCATCTTCATCCACTGTAGCCACCTTACACCTCCCATAACTACTACAAGACATCTTTCAGCCACCTCGCTGACAGCAGATTTTAACCTCAAATATTTTAGGGTACAAATCGTCCTCCAAAATGACGTGCAACACTGTCCACACACACATATATTACCCCACAACATGTCCCGTGTCTCGTGATTGTAAAAGATTGAGGGGCAAGTTTTGGATCAAAATATATAAGCAATGAATGTTAACAAGTACAAATAACAAAAATAAAATTTACAGTAATATAATTTGTGAAAAGAAAATGATTCAGTAAACTAAAGTCTATGAGTTTTTTTTTATATAACATAAACTAGTGCTTGACTACAAATGGTAAGCAGTGATGCAATCAACCTCAACCAAGGCAACCTCTTTGCTCCCGATTTTTTTTAACCTTTGGAAGCAAAAGCAATAATATACAACATGCTCATAGACCTTACTGGGGCCCTGGGTTGTACGAAAGAGAACCCCGGGGCCCTGGAGCGAAGGCAAAGAATGAACAGGAGTGGGTTTTAGTCAGTAAGTAAAAGGTCAGCCTCCCGCTCCGAAGTCATTTTAATGATTTTCCACCTAAAAAAAGCCCTATTAGACCTATTTTCCCTCTAAATGAACATTAGCACTCAAAACTAAACCCATAAACACGAAAATATCATTAAGAAGAACTATCTAACAAAAAAATAATATTAGTTCAACAAAAACTCCCAGAACAAACATTATTTTTGGAGTATAATTGCAAAAAGTTTGCCGCACCTGCCATAGAGTAATGTTTCGCGGTAACAGGTCTGCCCGCCATTTTGAAACTTTTTTTTAATGCTTTCGAATTTCGGGTGCCTAGGACAATGACCTCGTGCGCCCTGTGGAAGGCATAGGGTATTTTATGTGCATTTTCAAGGCTTGCGGACCTTCTTTTGTAGTATATAGTTAGCTATGAAGTACATTCGTGCTTTTTCGTGGCCTGTGTTGAGAAGTAAGATTGTATAGTTCGGATTTCGATTAACAATATTTATCCCCTGATTTCTAAATTACGGAGTTGAAGTTGAAACTGTGCATAAGTTTCCTTAATGCCAAAATTTTAAAGGTTTGGGACAAAAATAGATATCAATTGTTTGACCCGCTTTTGATCACTATTTCATTTGATGGTAAGCGAAGATGTAGTCGACGATGGAGCACATTTGCCTAGAGTAACCTATTCACTATTGGCTTAAATAGAAGTGCCTATTACTAATTCTTATGTCATTTATCTGTATGCAATTTCGATACTATAATAATAACGGGCATCTTTTATTCACTCAAATTATTCTAATTAGGAAAATGGAAGCTGGATTTATATTATACTGTTTGAATCATCAAACCAAGCTAGTTATTCCTAGAAACAGATACTGTTCTAGCAAGTAATTACGATAAAATATTACTAAAGTACTAAAGCTAAAGTAGGTATACTGCTTTGTTTTGGAGTTACAAGAAATAATTAAAAATGGTAAACCAAGTAGTATTATAGTATATTATCTTTTCACTGATATTATTTAAGGTACAACTGTTTTTTGGTTATCCCCAACTGATAGAGCAAAAAAAATGCATAGCAATGTATGTGTGTATGCCCAGTAGTAAAGATGCCGATAGGTTCAAACCGCAAGGCAGGCAGACTACTTTGTGTATTTTTTCTTACTATTGCTCTCAAAATGGTGACGGAAAAGATCGTCAGGAAACGGACATGCCCTAAAATAAAAAAAAATCGAAGACGTGTGCTGCACTGGATTACGGCGCATTTCCTCGCTTGGAGAAATCTGGTCACGGTTCTAAAACATTGATTATTTCCTCACTATGTTTTCTTTCACTCATTACAGAGCTGATGACAGAATCCAATGATTTTTCCGTTCTCAGGCGGAGTGGCAGCTCTGTCAGTCTTTTACAGACTAAAATCACACATATGTTTATTTTTTTCCGGGGATCACTATTACGTGCTGTCGACGACTCGGGCTCGGTCTTGACGGTTAACGGATTGGCGGACGGTGAGCAATGGTAAAGTATCGGCCTGGATTTGAATCCATGACGAGTAAATTGTATGTCAGGATCGTTACCACTGGGTCAAAAGTATCTAAACTAAGCTACACACGTATCACTACCTATGTAGTTTGGTTTAGTACTAATAGTAGGATAAACTTCTTAAGTTTGTTATTTATAAACCTAACTAAACACTAATAAAACTAAACGTACCTACCTACATTTTGAACTTCTCGACCATCATTATCTATGGTAAAATTTCACTTTGTCTATTTTTCAGGACCTTACCAATGAAAATGAAGCCGCGCCGTCGGTAAATGAAAAAGAAAACTGGTGAGTCATTTATTGAGAGCTACTATTAATTATATTATTTATCAGAATGCTTTAAATCCTTGCATTTGAGACAAAAAAATAGTAACTAAATAAACCTGTTATTTTCCAAAAATGTTGTTGGAAATCGATAAAATCCGTTCAATGCATCCGTACACTCGTCTGGTGAAGATACAGATTAACGTCAGATCTACTCTAGACACCCCACAGATAAAGAGATAAGCCGACCAGTCGCAGCGTTTTTAACTTGATTAGTGGGTAATCTTTTTACTACGGTTTTTTTCATATTGCTGGACTCGCGTAGATATATCTCTCTATAGACTTAAGGAGAGACTGCTCTATAAAATCTTTTATGAAATAGTAATTGTACTCCACGTTTTTTAAGCAATGAATGTTAACAAGTACAAATAACAAAAATAAAATTTACAGTAATATAATTTGTGAAAAGAAAATGATTCAGTAAACTAAAGTCTCTGAGTTTTTTTTTATATAACATAAACTAGTGCTTGACTACAAATGGTAAGCAGTGATGCAATCAACCTCAACCAAGGCAACCTCTTTGCTCCCGATTTTTTTTAACCTTTGGAAGCAAAAGCAATAATATACAACATGCTCATAGACCTTACTGGGGCCCTGGGTTGTACGAAAGAGAACCCCGGGGCCCTGGAGCGAAGGCAAAGAATGAACAGGAGTGGGTTTTAGTCAGTAAGTAAAAGGTCAGCCTCCCGCTCCGAAGTCATTTTAATGATTTTCCACCTAAAAAAAGCCCTATTAGACCTATTTTCCCTCTAAATGAACATTAGCACTCAAAACTAAACCCATAAACACGAAAATATCATTAAGAAGAACTATCTAACAAAAAAATAATATTAGTTCAACAAAAACTCCCAGAACAAACATTATTTTTGGAGTATAATTGCAAAAAGTTTGCCGCACCTGCCATAGAGTAATGTTTCGCGGTAACAGGTCTGCCCGCCATTTTGAAACTTTTTTTTAATGCTTTCGAATTTCGGGTGCCTAGGACAATGACCTCGTGCGCCCTGTGGAAGGCATAGGGTATTTTATGTGCATTTTCAAGGCTTGCGGACCTTCTTTTGTAGTATATAGTTAGCTATGAAGTACATTCGTGCTTTTTCGTGGCCTGTGTTGAGAAGTAAGATTGTATAGTTCGGATTTCGATTAACAATATTTATCCCCTGATTTCTAAATTACGGAGTTGAAGTTGAAACTGTGCATAAGTTTCCTTAATGCCAAAATTTTAAAGGTTTGGGACAAAAATAGATATCAATTGTTTGACCCGCTTTTGATCACTATTTCATTTGATGGTAAGCGAAGATGTAGTCGACGATGGAGCACATTTGCCTAGAGTAACCTATTCACTATTGGCTTAAATAGAAGTGCCTATTACTAATTCTTATGTCATTTATCTGTATGCAATTTCGATACTATAATAATAACGGGCATCTTTTATTCACTCAAATTATTCTAATTAGGAAAATGGAAGCTGGATTTATATTATACTGTTTGAATCATCAAACCAAGCTAGTTATTCCTAGAAACAGATACTGTTCTAGCAAGTAATTACGATAAAATATTACTAAAGTACTAAAGCTAAAGTAGGTATACTGCTTTGTTTTGGAGTTACAAGAAATAATTAAAAATGGTAAACCAAGTAGCATTATAGTATATTATCTTTTCACTGATATTATTTAAGGTACAACTGTTTTTTGGTTATCCCCAACTGATAGAGCAAAAAAAATGCATAGCAATGTATGTGTGTATGCCCAGTAGTAAAGATGCCGATAGGTTCAAACCGCAAGGCAGGCAGACTACTTTGTGTATTTTTTCTTACTATTGCTCTCAAAATGGTGACGGAAAAGATCGTCAGGAAACGGACATGCCCTAAAATAAAAAAAAATCGAAGACGTGTGCTGCACTGGATTACGGCGCATTTCCTCGCTTGGAGAAATCTGGTCACGGTTCTAAAACATTGATTATTTCCTCACTATGTTTTCTTTCACTCATTACAGAGCTGATGACAGAATCCAATGATTTTTCCGTTCTCAGGCGGAGTGGCAGCTCTGTCAGTCTTTTACAGACTAAAATCACACATATGTTTATTTTTTTCCGGGGATCACTATTACGTGCTGTCGACGACTCGGGCTCGGTCTTGACGGTTAACGGATTGGCGGACGGTGAGCAATGGTAAAGTATCGGCCTGGATTTGAATCCATGACGAGTAAATTGTATGTCAGGATCGTTACCACTGGGTCAAAAGTATCTAAACTAAGCTACACACGTATCACTACCTATGTAGTTTGGTTTAGTACTAATAGTAGGATAAACTTCTTAAGTTTGTTATTTATAAACCTAACTAAACACTAATAAAACTAAACGTACCTACCTACATTTTGAACTTCTCGACCATCATTATCTATGGTAAAATTTCACTTTGTCTATTTTTCAGGACCTTACCAATGAAAATGAAGCCGCGCCGTCGGTAAATGAAAAAGAAAACTGGTGAGTCATTTATTGAGAGCTACTATTAATTATATTATTTATCAGAATGCTTTAAATCCTTGCATTTGAGACAAAAAAATAGTAACTAAATAAACCTGTTATTTTCCAAAAATGTTGTTGGAAATCGATAAAATCCGTTCAATGCATCCGTACACTCGTCTGGTGAAGATACAGATTAACGTCAGATCTACTCTAGACACCCCACAGATAAAGAGATAAGCCGACCAGTCGCAGCGTTTTTAACTTGATTAGTGGGTAATCTTTTTACTACGGTTTTTTTCATATTGCTGGACTCGCGTAGATATATCTCTCTATAGACTTAAGGAGAGACTGCTCTATAAAATCTTTTATGAAATAGTAATTGTACTCCACGTTTTTGACCGCGTCTTTGGTGTAAATCCGCTCCTATTGGTCTTAGCGTTTAGCATTAGGATTATTGATCTTATAACGATCCCACTGCTGAGACTCAGGCCTCCTCTTTAGGAGAGGGAGGAAGGAATTCTTATAGTGTTCCATAAGCAACTGAAATATTGTTCAAAGTGGGAGTTCCTGAAATTACTGCGTTCAAACTCATCTGCTTTATAATATTAATACTTATAGTATACTTTAGTATGGCCATGTCATCATCATCTGCCTAGCCTTTTTCCCAACTATATTGGGGGAGTATGGCCATGTCATGACTGATAAATTTATTTTGACTATTTTCATTACGCAAAACGCCCCTAAAAAATAATGGGTCTATTCAGAATTTAAACAATTATAACCCATAACACAAGTTGAATGTTATTAATTTGGGTACCACAGCTCAATAAAAGTAACACTTTTGAAACAAATAAAATAGTCTTCTGTAATTTAAACTACGTCTACCACAAATCTAACCAAATCATTCGTACGAGTATTTATTGTTTCCAATCCAAAAACTTTCCACTTTCGAACCCCGAAAAAAAACCTACCCATTTAGAAACTACGGCCCTTCTATTTTACAATTTTAATTTACCGGCAGAGGTCGAAACCATTTCTAACTTAACAAATTTTGAAGGGTTTTTTCGATGCCACCCCGGGGGTGGGTCGCGGGTGAACAAATACGCCAAAGTAGCCAGAGGTCACTAATTCGATTCCCGGCTCGCGTATACGTAGAACAAATATATGTTGTGTGGTGAAGGGTCGGGTGGACGGACTGTTTATTAATTTTTTAGGACGAAAGTTCTTTTTTGTTTTTTAATTTACCAGGTTTGGATGGGTTTTCTAGGATGGGGGGGCTTGGTATTGATTTTGGATTGTTAAAGTGGTGGTTAGCTCATTAGCAATATTAAATTCTTCGCAATTATTTATTGTACAAAAAAAAAATAACATAGTACACAGTGATAAATAACTTTTTTCTGGAAGCAAACTTTTGAGTGATAGATATTGATCACAGTCTTCGATAGCACTCATCATAATCTACCTAGCCTTTTCCCAACTTATTATTGGGGTCGGCTTCCAGTCAAGCCGGATTTAGCTCAATGCCAGTATTTTATGAGGAGTGGCTGCCTACCAGACCTCCATAACCCGTTAACTGGGGTAACACGGTATTTCATGGCAAGACTGGAGTCAGATTTACTGGCTTCTGACTGTCAGATAGCATCAATACTATGTATATACTAATATTATGTCAGTTATTAGGAAGGTCAGATAGACTTTCGTTCTTGACAAAAATGGGAACTCAGCTAGATTCTGTTTAACTGGAATCCGACAACAACAATTTTGAAATTAAAGCTAGGCATACGAAGATGTAATTTTAATAGTAGATCATCATCATCATTTCAGCTGGAGGATGGCTGTCCACGGCTAGATATAAGTTTCATCAACTGTCACCACAATTACTAGTATTTTTTTTATTATTGATAGGCTCGCGCTTGACCACATCTCACCTGATGGTAAGCGATCATGCGAGATGTGGTGTTAGTTATATATTACATAGTTCTGTGTGTCTGTGTGTCACTCATTGGATTCCCGCGACCCTTGCCAGGTGATCGGTTCACCTTGTGCGAAGCCTTCTAGCGATGCATCTTCTGGTACGTGGCACTGAAGGACTCATGGAGCTTTTCGGCGCTATGTTCTATGAGTAATGTAGCCTGCCCACTGTTACTTAAGTTTAACGTTTTTTCGAGCTATTTCGGTAACCTTTGTTCTTAATTTTGAGTAAGTACTTTAAGTAGTATTTTAATGACACATCTATTTTGCTTAACCAGCGAGGTTTTTTTTATGGTAGGGGAATCATCAGAATGGCTTCTCCCACTGTTGGGCGGAGTGGGAGGGTGTATCTGACTCTTACTGACTAAACCCCTACCCCGTTCCTTCGTTGCCTTGTATTGTAGGTCTTTGCGTTGTCATAGTTAAAATATTATTATTTAAAAGCTCACCTTAACCAGCGAGATGAGCTTTTAAACTTACAAAAAGCCCTGTAACTAAATAATAACATTTTAACTATGACAACGCAAAGCCTTACAATACCCTACCCATGAGACCCATTTTCAGGAGTTGTTCCACTTTTTCTAACATCTAAAAACGGGCTCATAATAAAAACCACTCACACATCATGCATGTAAACTTATAATTCACTTTTACCGCTCGTATATAAGAGAATCCGAACAAAAAAACTTTATTGGCTTTCAAACGACGCCTTAGGGCGACATCGATCGTGCACAACATGTACCGCTTTCTAATGTGCGGTGTGAGGCACAAGCGGTAGCGGGGAGCGGAGCGAAGCGTCGAGCGGAGCAGAAATCAAATTGGTGGCGAAATAAAAGATCAAGCTCTGTAATAGTCGAGATATTCTGTGTTCCTAGCTCAATTCTATGATTAATTTTGTAGCTCGCCGTCTGGCCGTCCGGTACCCATCTGGACCGAGCCCAAGTCGTCGATGGGCGGCTGGACGGCTAGCCACCCATTGTTCTTCGTCCGCAAGCCCACGCCTACGGTGGCCGGATATCGGGGTCGGGATCCACGTGCGGCCGCCTCCTTCGCTTTCATTACTGCTTCGCAGAAGGAAGCTACCGCCTGCCACTCCTCGCTCCGGACAATGCCCTATACCAAGGCCCGGTGCGAAAGGTCGCTGCCACCGATCACCTTCACGAGGGTACGGCGGTGCTCCGCCTAAGCGAGGCACTCCTCCACCCTATGCTACACCTTGTCCTCCGGGCGGTCATCACAATTGTGACACCCGGCCGTTTCTTCCGCACGAATTCGATTAAGGAAGCTCCCGGACTAACTATGACCGGTTAAAACCTGCATCATGAGGATAGTCAGGACTCCATGACGTCTTTCCAGTCACTTCTCAAAGACAGAACTCATCGCCATAATGATGGTGTGCTCATACCAATTTGTATCTACGCTCCTGTTTAATACATAATAATAGTGTCTTGGTTTTATTAAACTTTATTCGTATTAAACACTTAAGGGAATTAGGTTTTTATCCCATATCACTTTGAAGGACTTCCAGTCGACTCAGTAGTCATGATGATGTAAAATCTTCCTTGATGTCTCTTCCTTGATTAATGTCTAATTATTTCACCCTTCCTCCATTCTTTGTTTTTGAAATGATTCACTTTAGTACCGTTTAAAGGATTACAATTACATTTGTGAATCCTACAAAGAGTTCCACAACAAAAAAAAACTTTATTTCGGACCGTAGTCCATATTACCTATGTTAGTAATCATACCCGGGTACAAAACTGGCACAATACGGCCACAACCATCAAAATGTGCGTCGGCAAATATTCCTGATGCACATTAACACTAAAGTGAAAGCCCAATAATATCTTAAAGGCATTGTTATAGTGGACCATGAGGCGTACCAATAAAAACTATAACATGAATTCCAAATTATGTACTCGCTATTCGCTTCTACTCTACACCATCCCCTAGATATGTGAACCGACCCCTATCTAAAATCGTTTGGAAATAAAACGCGCATAGAGGATCTCCTATAGGAATTAACCGGGTAGGCACAGGCCACAACTAATATATGGCGATATAATAAAGGTAGCTACGGGCCTTTTTACTGGCCACGGCTTGTAACAAAATAGAAAATGGAAGTTATATAATGACTTCGGCTTATTTATCGTGTTTGTACCCTTTTCCAAAGAGATTATGATCGGATATTCACGTTCTAAGTGGAAATATAATGTGATTTTCAGTGTGAAATGTTTTTAAGATGATTATTTATGACTTGTATAAAAATTTAATGACTATTTCCATTATAACCCTGCAATTTAGATAAATCGATGTAGTTATATTTTAGTTTCGACTCCGGAAAGATCTTTTACTGACAGATCAATATTAGCCTAGTTTGCGGTTAGTAAAATGTCACACCGATTAACAAAAAGCTGTATTAGTAAGCGTATTAAAAAGTAAACCAACAACCGAATACCAACTACCGAAAGCAGAACACACCTCACTTTTCTGATGATATTTTCTTTCCTCACTATATTTTCGGCTACATTATTTTAATTTATCTAAATCCCTATTCAGGCTCAGCCCTCTTGATACAATTCGCTATTCTAGGCAATTTTGAGTCATTTCTGACATTAGGCCCATTGTTCGTAGGTCGTTCTGGATGGTCGCCAGGTAGTCGGTGATCGACCTCTTCTTCTTATGTATACCCTCTTCTATGGCTAGAACACATCGGGTCATATGGTCCTCATTTCTGCGCATTACATGCCCATACCATGGCAAGCGGCTTACCTGCACCTTACCCTGTATTTCAACTACTTTAACGCTTCCTTGTATCAACTTCTTCTTTTTCCTGCCCTTATCCCATATTACTTGAGGTCGGCGCAACACGTTTTCTTCTTCCATTCTTTTCTGTCGTCCGTCAAACTATCACTACTTACTTACTATCCTTTTCTTTCATATCGCTCCTCAGATAATCCATCCATCTTTTCTTTGGCCTCCCTCTCCCTTTCCATCCATCTACATGTAAATCCAGAACTCTTTTGGTATCAACTTATTGGGGACTTAATACATGATCGTGACATCATCCGCCCATCGCAGCATTTTCATTTCCGTGACATGCAGTTTTGCTCTTCGCATTTTCTGATTTCCCAGCACTCGGAATCATACAGCAAAGCGGATCTAACGGCTCGTTTATAAACGGTGCCTTTAGTTTTAATAAGCATTTTTGTGTTATAGAGGATACCAGTAAGCGATTTCCACTTGAAGGAACGGGTTGGAGTTTAGTCAGTAAGAGTCTGACACGCCCTTCCACTCCGCCCAAGAGCGGGATTAGTCATTCTGATGATTACCCGTCCTAAAAAAAAAGGTCTGTTTCTTTGATTGCTTTAGCGTTGATCTCCAATCGAAGATATACTTTAATAATTATTCCCTTTCTATATTTAATAACTTCCTATTTTTCCTTTTTTTGTTTCTGCTAAGAAGCTCTGTAAAGTATGCCATCCTTGACTCCTACTTACCCTTTCCTTCACACAAGCGTGATATAACATAGGCATGTTATTAACAAATAATTTAATCTAACCCAGAGATATTTGTAAACACATACCCGTAGCGACATAGGCATAACTTTTAGAAAATGCCAAATATTCCAAAAGGCTTATATTGCTACATGCCTGCCCTGAACGGATGGTATGTCAAGCTTATTATGTTTAAACGTTATTTTTCTAAATTGCCTGCTTGTTCTCTTTTAATCAGGGATTTATTTTGACTCAGGGAATTTTTAATGGATACATGTGTTTATGTTTGTTGGTTATTTGGTGGTAATATATAAGTACTACCGCACGTTAAGCCGTAGGTCCCGGCTATTATTTGTAGATCTTTGGCAGTCGTTACGGATAGTCAGAAGGCGGTAAATCTGACTCCAGTCTTGCCATGAAGTACCGTGTTACCCCAGTTAATGGGTTGTGGAGGTTTGGTAGGCAGCCGCTCCTCGTAAAATACTGGTATTCAGCTAAATCCGGCTTGACTGGAAGCCGACCCCAATATAGTTGGGCTAGGCAGATGATGATGATGGTGATATAAGTACTACCGCAGGGCTCCAGCAGGGTCGTAGCCTTCTGGGGCCATGGGTTAACTTCTGAAAGGAAAGGAAATCCAAGACTCCTGGAACGCAAGGCAAAGAAGGAACATAGGAGCGGGTTTTAGCCAGTCTAACACGTTTTCCCGCTCCTGCCTAGAGCGGGAAAAATTGATCGTAAGATGTCACACCTAAAAAAATAAAGGTAAAGCCTGGATAAAATTGGTACAGAAATGTGAGGACCGGCGCAGTTAGAGAGTCATCTGTGTCCAGCAGTTTGAGAAGTCAGGACGTTGATGATTATGATTGACTAGTAGAGAATACCTTGTTGCATCTGTCCGCTGTGTACCACTACTGTACATAAAGTTTAAATAAATAAATCATGATGAGAACACGTGAAGTAACTTGAGACAAAAAAAATATTTTCTTAAAAAAATACAAAGCTCCGAAAAACACAAAAACACCATGCTTTAAAAACCCTTAAAAAATATGAAACATCTTTCCATTTCTTTAAATATTCTAACTCAGTATCTGTGGTAAGAACTGTGTTAAGAATACTAATATTACAGGGAAGAGGGTCGTATGTGGGTTAGGGGGACTTTTATAGACAGCCACGCTATCAATTTGAAGTATTGATAGTTTTCCAGGACGTGGAGGGAAAGGGAATGTGTTTTATTTACGTGTTTTAGGGTTCATTGACTTTTGTGAACATGCTGCATTTTCAGTACTAACTTTCGTTATGAGTACAGCTAAGGAGTGGAATTCCTAGCCGGTGTCTGTATTGCCTGACAGCTACAACCTAGGGACCTTCAGTAATAATAATAATTATTTATTTATTTAAACTTTATGTACAGTGGTGGTACATAGGCGGACTTAATGCATCAGGGCATTTTCTACCAGTCAACCTTAGGGTTAAAAAAGAAAACACTGTGGTAGGTCTGCACAATAAATAAATAAGTGATACTTAATTAAAACAGAGGTTTTGTCGATAAGGTTAACTTTATTTTCGGATATATAGGTCCATAATGTGTTAGTACCAGAAAAACTTATACAACTAGATATGTTAGTAACAATATCAATTAAACAAAACAACTTTAAAATACTATCTTAAAGTTTAATATATATTAACTTAAGAGTGAATATGTTAAATCTAGGCACGTGCTCCGTCGTCAATCACATCATCGCTTACCAAACACGAATCTATCGATAATAAATAAAAGGTTTTTTTTAAAGAAGGTGTTCAGGAAATTAATGATGCTTAAACTACTATTTTACAGACTCTGAGGACTTTGTCAAGCTTTGTAGTTCAAGCTGTCGTTTGTAGATCATTGAAAGTTGTTACTGATAGTCAGAATTCAGGAAATTTGACACGAGAATCTTGTTAGGTCAAATGTCCACCGATGCGTAACTTAAAAATTTGGACAAGTGCCATCGGAAGACGAAGAATATGAAAATATGCATCATCATCATCATTTCAGCCGAAAGACGTCCACTGCTGGACATAGGCCTCCCCCAAGCGTCGGCACAACGACCGGTCCTGTGCGTCTCGCATCCATCGGATTCCCGCGACCCTCGCCAAAGGCAAACCTTACCTAATTACTGAGTTGAGGAGATCAGGCTATGAGCTATGGAGAAAGACAGTCTGATTATTTTTCAATAACCGCTAAACAGTTACTGAAACCAGCAACAGCCAAAAACAGTTACTGAAACCAGCAACATTTAACTTGTTGCTATTATTATCTCTACAGATATTATTTCCAATAACTTTGTGACTTGAAACATCCCCATATTGTTTAGTTTAGTTTGACTCCATAGTTGTGTAAATACGGCTTTTGGTGAACCGCTATCAAGAGGGGTGTCTTCAAAGATCCCCTCAAGATTGAGGGGTTGAAACAATGGCTTGAACAATGTGGTTTCTGGGTTTTGATAGCAGTGTTACTATTAAATTGTTCTGATATACGTTTCATCTTTCTTTGCTTCTTTGAAGCTATTGAATTTCACCCACCTTACTTTCGTTTCTGGAGATTTCTGATTGCAGCTGTTATTAAAACGTATTTATACGTATTCAAAGTGATTTATTAGATTTTTCATGATCTCTAGAATCAATCTCACACAAAATATGCAGCTACAACACCAAACGATATCCTCCTATTTTGATATCACTAATTTTTCGAATTACCTCTTACTATAAGACTTATTACAGTTGAAATTTGCAGCTAGAACCCTTTGTGCGTGAGTACGACTCGCACTTGGCCGGTTTTTGCTGTTTTCCCCTCTCTTTTCTATCTTAATGACACATAGTATAACATAGCATCAGCTTTATAATGTTCCTACTGTTGGGACTGAGCTCTCCTCTTTAATTTAAAATTAACTGCACCTTCCTCGTCCTAAACACAATCTGTATACTTCGATGGGGTTCTCGGACGGTTCTGATCTCCAGAGTTTGTACGGCGATTGGTGAAACATGGAAGGCGAGATATAGATTCCGGAGACCATGTCCATTTTTCACCTTCCATCTTATATCACGAGGGAAGGCATTGCCAAATACTGTGCCAGGTAAGGTTACTGCTCACTGCTAGGCAATGGCCTGCCCCAACCTGCCTGGGAGTACACTTATTATGCGTACAGCTAATAACTGGAATTCCCTGCCGGGGTCTGTGTTTCCTGATAGCTACAACCTAGGGGTCTTTAAGTCAAGAGTAAATAGGTTGCTTCTAAGCAAGCGTGCTCCATTGTCGACTACATTATCCCTTATCATCAGGTGAGATGTGGTCGCAAGACTAACAATAATAATAATTAAAAATAACCTATTTCAGGTAATTTCCAGAGCCACCTTGAACTAGCTCTTACGGCAAGTGTCTAGGTCATCTCGCGACCTCTTTCCAGGTCGGCTTCGATGGCGTCGTCCATTGACAGCAAGAGAACTAAGATAGAGTGCGTCTAATGAAAGCGCGACCTGAGAAAAAGAGGTTCAATCCAAAAATGTTGTATATGGTATTACTAACTATGTAGTAGGAGAATCAACTCTTGACACTTCACAATTTTTTTTATTTGCTACAATTGCGGTTGAATAATGCCAATTAATTTTTTTTTTTTAATTCCAGGTTGCACTTTCATTAGACGCACTCTAGTTTACTATTTTTATCATAAATACTATATATATATATAACTACGGAAGCTAAACAGCTAAATAAAATAATCAGTTTTAATTAAAAAACTGCTATAGCAAAGCAGTGATAAATTATTTTCAATGGGAGAGTGCCACCCTCGTGCTCCGGTCAAAAACCCGGGTACCACAGCCCCTAAAATTAAAAATGTCGCCCGGTATACGTCACGGATTAGCTAAAACTATAATGATTTTATTCTCTGTCCCTTTCAAACATTTTTGGAAAGGAAAATCGTGGTATAATTGGTTTTAGGGACAGGTTGAGTGGTTTTGAATTGAGTTTAGAAAAAGAGGATTTTGTATGAGTTCTCTAACGGAATCTGTGTTTTCTGGTAGTTGTAACATAGGGGTCTTTAAGTCAGGAGTGAATAGATTACTTCTAGGCAAGCGTGCTAAATCATCGACTACATCATCGTTTACCATCAGGTGAGATAGTGGTCAAACGCGAGCTTATTCACATAAATTACTGTTTTTACTTACTTTGTTGGATTCTGTATAAGATGATATGCCTAGAAAAGAGGGAACCTCTTTTTTGGGTGCTATTCAATCAAAAGGGCATGTTGAATATTTTTAATTGACTGAAACCCACCAGTGTCTTTTGCTTTCCAGGGCCACGGTTTCCCTCTCCAGAAAATAACGTGGCCCTAACAAGCATTGGCCCTCAGTATAGCCTAGAAAATAATGGTTTAATTTATTTTAAATTGACGTATGAAAGTGTTATTTAGAACCAATCTGCAAAATAAATATCATATTATTCATGTCCTAGAACTAAAACTTCAAAGACATGTGACATCCAGCAATCCGCACTGGGCCCGCGCGGTGAATTATGGCCCATTCCCTCTCCAAGAGAGGAGGCCTGAGTCCCAGTAGTGGGAACATTATAAGGTCGATAATGCTAATGCTAAATGCTAATTATTCATATTAACTGGTCCTTTTCCATATTTTTTGGGGGATAGGGCACCAGATATTTGTTCTTAATCATCGCAGTCAGCTCTTTCTTTTACTGTTGTCTATGTTCCCTGATAGGTACAACCTTAATAGGTTACTTTCTAGGAAAATGTGTTCGTAACGTCGACTTTATCATCGCTTACCATCAACTGAGATAGTAGTCCAATGTGACCCATTTTTTATTCCACCACTTTATTTCTTTCTTCTCTAAGTACTGTAAGCATAGCTCATGTTTTATTGTACTTAGAATACTAGTAATAATAGCATTATTTATTCCATACACAGATTTTATTTGTTGTTGTCTTGTTTATTCATTGTTGTATTGTTATAATTTGTTTATTCTGGTTGGTTTAGTATCATATTCTATTGTACCGCTTTGACGGTAAAAGTCTACTTCATTTCTCTCCATTTCGCTCTATCTCTTGCCAGTATGTTCCAAGTAACTCCAGCCGTAACATGTCATCACTCTATCGTCTGATCAGCCTGCTTTATCGTCTTTCCTTGTGTACCAATTCGTGACAACTTTTAACTCTTTTTGTTCCCTGGTGGTCTTTAGAAATGCTCAAAGCATTGTAATATCCTTACTCGCCTGGAACTACCCTACCCGTTTCAACTAAGATCTCTTGTGCGAATTCAATCACTCAGCGAGTTATTATGAAACCAGATCTCTCCATTCATCTCAGTCTCATAAGATACATATGACTATCTCCAACACATAATCTTAATTATCTAAGCCACTAACACGCACGCACTAGCCAGCCTCCCAAAATAAAAGCGTAACCCGAAACAAAAATATAAAACGACGAAAGGGTAAAACAACACACTAATGATTCGTATTTCGCAAACGGTTTTAATGCGTGCCTTCGGACATATTTAAAACACAAAGTTTTCCGTACCCTCGACCCCTACCCCCCTACCCCCTACATTTCGGTAGTTAGCAAGCGGGCAAAAGAGAAAACAGATCCCTCTCACAGGGGTAAAAAATACGTAGTTTTAGCTAATCTGCCTCGAGCCCCGCGCGGCATTTTTAAACTCGGGCGGGGTGGTTTTAGGCATTTTAACACTGTACAAAAATGTGGGGGGTGAGTGGGGGTGCGTGTGTGGAATCGGACTTATGTGGGAATCTATTTATGTGATGTACCCCCCTCGCGTTAATATCGGTTGCCATGGCAACGGGTAGATTACTGCATCACATCTACTCGATTTTTCGCCGCTTTTTCTGTTGTAATCAAATGAGGTGCGACGCGTGTGTGAGGGTGTGATGAGGGGGTCGTGGGGGTGTGAGGGGGTGACACGCGTGTACTCAATTATCCGCAGTGAATCAATAGCGGCGAGATGAGGGTAGTTGTGATGTTTGTGACGGGGCTAATGTCTTTTTATCAGTTTAAATTTTTTCCGTGTTTGAGCGGCCCGGTTGTTTGACCTATTTTCCCGTTTACTGCGGTCCAGGGGAATAAAAATGTACGTAGTCAAACGAGGGGTATTCCAAACATACGCTGGGGTATAAATAACCGCCGTGTATTTTTTTATAATTTATTTTTGGAGGTACTTCCTGTATACGGTGGCGGAGCGACATTTGTCTCCCTTATTTTGCAAATGCGCAAGTTTAACGCATAACAGTATTAAAATTGTATTTAATTATGATGTAGGTTACTGGTGAAATTTATTATTATGATGGAATACCTGTAAATAGAATACCTACATACATTGGCACGTACTTAGTGTTTTTCATTTTAGTACTTAGGTACTTTTCTTCCATTTTAGGGTTCTATATCTAAGTCGGTAAAAACTGAGCACTGTCCAGTGTCCGTCTTTCAAGACCCTTTTTCTCAGGAACGCGTGAAGTAATGAAGCTGAACACCTACCACCCCGAGTAGCAGTAAAAAAATAACCTTAAGCAAGAATTTATAGCACCAATTTTAATATAGGTTAAAGTCTCAAAATTGTACATTCGCAGTTTCGTCACAAAAAAAACTGTTTCCGAAGATAGTCTTCGAGACTCGAGAATTGTACTTTTTACAGAAAAAAATTATGTATATACGGAACCTCTGGTTCGTAAGTACGACTAGCACTGTCTTAACCACTATCTAACCTAAAGGTCAGGTAATGAAGTGGTTGATGATGGCGCAGCTTGCTTGGAAGTAATCTATTCACTTTTGATAAGACGCCAAAGGGTCAGTTCACACCGAGACGCGACGCGACGATGCAGGAAGAGGCTAGTGACTTCGCGCTGTGCCGCGCGCCGCCGCGAGACGCCGCGCGGATTCACGAGGCGCAGCGCTGCATGAAGCAATGTATTCTCAATTCTCACAATGAAATGTGTATCTTTTCGTGTAGTAAATAAAGTTCTATTTTGAGTTTTATTCTAAGTTTTTCATGAAAATTAGCCATCGATAATTATAATTAGATACTGATTCTTTTTGTTGTTCTTTTAGGGTTATATGCAAATTAAATATTTTAGTGTCACACATCCATATTCTGTTACTTTACAGTTTTTCCCCTCCACTAGATTTGAAAGATTGATTGACTTGATCTATGGGTTGTCCGAAAAGATACCCTCAGGTCCTGGAAACAAGGCAAAGAAGGAACCTAGGACTGGGTTTTAGTCAGGAAAAGTCTGACACAACCTCCCACTCTGCCCAAGACTGAGAGAAGTCACTGGACGATTTGACACCTAAACTAAACAAAAAAAATAATCATCACGCCAGGTTTTCTATTGAGTTCAGCAGAGGTAATTCTTTGATCTGATATCAACAATGCTTTCAATCAATGTTCCGATATGTTAGTCTTTTTGTAGTCAATATTCGGTTTCACTTTCCACAGGCTACAGGTGTTTTGTATTGAAATGTGGGTAACTAATGAATAGAACGCATGACGGCTGAGCTTATGTGTGACAACTGTTATTGGTAACTATGGCAACGTGAGTAATTTAATATGAAATATTGAAAACTGTGTCGAACAGGGTGAGTAGGAACGCAGGGGTCAATAGAGGCAAAAATTTGTAGAGGGTTTTTTACGTTGTCTCAGTTTTTTTTCAGTACTATACAGTACATTTTAACCTATCAATACACGCGAAACGAGACACAATAGTAAAACAATAACAGCGCGGTCCAAAGAGACCGGTCGGGGATTCATGAATTAATTGATTTATTAAATGTGATAAAAGTCGATGCTTTGACAGAAATCAATAATCAATCCCAAAGTGAACATTCTAATCAAAGTTTTGTTTCTATTCATCCCATTTGATTGTATTTATTAAATTCATGTGATGTACTTGACTATACTAAATTTTTTAGACTATAATAAGCAGAAATTAGAATAGATAGAGAGATCTTCTTCGTATATATAAAACTCTCGTGTCGGAGTGTTTGTAACTAAAATCCTCCGTAATGGCTTGACTGATCCTTACGAAATCTTGGGTGTATAGTCAGTGGACATAAACAATTGTTTTGCTCCTACCCTACCCTTCGTTTGTATTCTTTTATAATTTATATGTCAGAACAAAGCCAAGTCAGTATGTCAAGAACTTGAAGTTAAGCTGACATACATTGCTATGTATGTTAGCTTAATCTCTATTACAAAATAAACCTCTTTAACTTAACATGTTTTAGAAGGGAACTCTAAAACATAATAAGATTCTTCAATGCAATAATTAAATTCAAATGTATTCAAAGCGCAGTGAGTAATTTGCAATTTTATGAATTCCGGGATTTAATTGTAATCATTATGATTCCGAGACTTTAGAGAAGATAATTTCCAACTCTATGTGCCGTAGCTCGCCGTCCGGCTGTCCGGTAACTGTCCGGACGGAACCCAAGTGGTTGACGACGTGTAGGGTTCAACGTGCGCTTTCAAGAGTTGTTAACAAAACCGAAGGGCTAAAGCCCAGTGTGGCCATGGGTTGACTTCTGAGAGACAAACATGCAGTCATCATCATCCATCATCATCATCATCATCTCAGCCGAAAGATGCCCCCAAGCGTCGCCACATGCAGCAACCAGTCCTGTGCGCCTCGCATCCACCGGATTCCCGCAACCCTCGCCAGGTCGTCGGTCCACCTTGTGGGAGGCCTTCCAACGCTGCGTCTTCCGGTACGTGGCCGCCACTCTAGAACCTTTCGTCCCCATCGACCATCTGTTCTACGAGCAATGTGCCCTGCCCACAGCCACTAAGTTTGGCGATTCTTCGGGCTATGTCCGTAACCTTAGTTTTCTTGCAAATATCTTCATTTCTGATGTGATCGCGCAAGGAAACTCTGAGCATAGCCCTTGTAATAGCCATGTAAGCATGTAGTAATAGAACGAAAAGCAAAGAAGGAACATAGGTGTGGTATTAGTCAGAAGAAATCTTAACCTTCCTCCCGCTCCACCCAGAGTGGGACTTGGGAGGAGTCATTGGATAATATCTCGCTAAAAAAAACTGTATTATAGTTACGTCATAAATGTGGGTAGTTCAATCTTCCCTGCTAGTAAGTACCGATAATAATATTTCTATGATAAGTTGATGGTTCGTATTAACGACCTATTAACCATTTACGGTCTCTCATAAAATTAACTTCACCCAAATCTCCACGCTATATCTAAGCAAACAGTTTTAAGTAAAAGCGTTTTTAAGGTCCACGTTTTATAGTTTAACTAGCACTTTGCCTGCGGCTTCGTTCGCGAGAAAGTTTTCATATAAACTTTAACCTAAGTCCCTTAAACTATTGGGGCCCTGGGATGACGAAAGAGAACCTGACTCTGGAAATTGTGAAAAGAAGGAACAGGAGTGGGTTATAGTCAGTAGAAGTCTGACACGCCCTCTCGCTCCATCCAAAGCGGGACAAGTTATTTCGATGATCTTCCTCCTCTCCTCTTAAAAAAAGTACCTTAAACATGTTTTGAAAAATTAATAATGACAGTCTTAATTATTCATTTTGATTAGAATTTGTGCCAAGTTTGAAATTGACATACATGATGACAACCTTTATTATTTACTTAGATTACTATTTATGTACCTCTATTTTCAAGTTTATTTACATGGACTGAGATTTTATAAAGGAACAAAATTCCCTCTTTTCACCACCTTATAGGCTGAATCTTCATAAAATCCTCAGTTAGTGCTCGCCTACGTCATAAATCCTTTTATGTAATAATCAGTGATAGGAATAGGTAGTGCCTATTTGCCTAAACTTCGAAGAACAGAGACAAAAAACGGAGACTTCCTTAGGACTACTACTACTACTACTACTTCGAAGTTTAGGCAAATAGGCACTACCTATTCCTATCACTGGTAATAATATACTGTGCCTTGTACTAATTTTTATGCTCCTAGCGCCAGTAGTTTTGGCTGTGCTGTGATAATATGTTAGTCAGTCAGTTTCTCTTTTTATTAATAGACATTTACTATAATTTTATAACTTGAAACCTTTATTTTATGCCCTCGTCAAACCTGGTTTCTTGTTCTTTGTATGACATCACAAAAGAAACCACTGTGTAAAAGGAGAATGCCCGTTTTGTAAGGGAAGTTGGGTCCCAGTGGAAAATGCTTGTGCCCTGAAGATTTTTATTTTACCTAATAGTAAAAACATAGCATTTTCATAATCGGAAACCTTTTTTCATTGTGCCACCCAGGTTCAGGAGATATCATTATTTTTCTGTTTAAAAAATGTAGGTTATAATTACAAATTGACAGATTAAACATCACCATGAGCATGGAATTATGTCTCTATTACTTTAATTCCATTAGTTTATGAAAAATTATGTAAAAAATATATTGCACACAAAAAAATAAATAATATTTTTAGGTTATTATGCCAAACAGGTACACGACAGCACAAAAGGGACCTGCCCCGTGGCAATCTCCTTTCAGTGAGTTAGAACTTTACTATTATTTAAATATACAGATAATCTATGTTATAAAAGTGTAAACTGTCCTAGTAGGTACCTCATCAAAGTACGACGAGGCGTTTAAGTATTACAAATATACACATACGAAATTACGCAGAAAAAACCTAAGTAAAACATTATCTTGATTTCATTCTATACAAATCTGCTTTCCCTTCTAAACGTAAGCGTAAAATTCACACGAAATACACGCCATCTTCCAGAATTTCCCGGAACTTTTTACTCGTGGAAAGACAAAGTACCACCAAATCGACATATTTTCTACAAACTCGCTTCTTCTTTCGCTTTTCCCTTAGCTTTTCATAGTTGTTCAACCACTCGCTAGATGGTGCTGTCAGTATGCATAACTTTCCCTTGTGGGTTAAATCAATATCGCACTACTAGCGCCCTCTGTAATTTTCTTCATGAATTAACTGCCAGACTATGTTTTGCGAGATGTTGTTTTTCAAGTTTCACGATTCGGTCGTTTTGTATGGGATAGTAACGAATTCTATTCTTATGGCTTTGTTTGAGGATACGGTATTCAATTCATGTTATATTTAAGCTTCAAAGTCTTGAGCATCAACTGACGCTGGGTTGCTAGCCACTCGGTTTTCTACTGGTTACATTTTGGGGACTGTGCGTCGGAATTGCTTAATTTAATTTTGCCAAGCCCATTCTTTGCGATGTGCCACCAGTACATGGTAGCATTTTCACGCACAAAACGTTTTGCGAACTCAATCTTTGTGCGTACAGTTAAGGAGTAGAATTTCGTTAAAGCTACAACCTGGTATCTAGTTTTTAAATCAAGAGTGAATAGGGTACTTCTAGACAAGCATGCTCCGTCACTGAGCACATTATCGCTTTCCATCAGGTGAGATAATTGTCAAGCGCGAACGTATTGCGTAGATAATAATAAAAAAAATACTTCTATAATATTCTTCTATATTTTCTTAAATTTTCTATTAACGTTGAAAGTGGCAAAACGGTAAACTTGATCTGAAAACATAATTTTTTTATTGTGATTTAAAAGGATTATTCAACTGCACAGTGTGAGTTATTTAACTGGCATGAATATCAAAATTAGAAATTCGTAATTTCAAGAACACATGCTATTGATTTATGCCCAGATGAATGATATAACATTTCTAATCACTTTTTACAATGCAACCTTATAAAAGTGATGAGTTATTGTTTTTTTTGTCGTATTTTTTTGAATTATAACTTTATTAGTAAACAAAACATTTTAAAGCGCTGGAAAGCCTCCCACAAGATGCCCCGATAACTTGATGAGGGTAGCGGGAATCCGATGGATGCAAGATGCACTGCACCAACCGTTAGGGCTATTACGCACTGTCGACTAGTCGCCGGCGACTCAGTCCCTCGGCGACCGAAACATAGGAAACTAGGGCCGGAGACCGAGCCGAGCGACAGTATTCCAAGTACATTCGTGCAGTGTCAAAACTCATTGTGCGCGGCCGTCCGGTCGCTACGACAGTTGCTCGCAGTGTGAACGCTCCCATTTGAAGCCGTGCTTCTATTGGTCGCCAGCGACCGCCAGTCGCCTGTGCGTCGCCACAACGCAGCGAGTCGCCGAATCGCCTGGGCGACTGACGACTAGTGCGCAAGCACCTATTTAAACTATAGTAAGTAACAGTCGCCGTCGACTGAGTCGCCGGCGACTAGTCGACAGTGCGTAATGGCTCTTATAGCGACTCTTGGGAAAGACCTATACATATAATGGACGTGTTGCGACTGAAATAAAGACAAAGAAACAAAAATAAAACACACATCCCGCAAATCACTTTAAATTTATTTTATAAAAGTAACTTCAAATAAAATATTAAAATCATTAATGCGAACTAAATTCATTTACATACAATAATTAATTATCACTTATGACCTATTTATATTTTTCAAACTCTTAGCTTTTCAACTAGCCTACGACGAAATCATAATTTCTTTAATTCATAATCAATTTACGCGAATATTCCATTTTTTTTCACTAGTTTTACGGGTACTATTGCTCATCAAAAAAAAAATCCTCAAAGGTCCGAAATATGATTAATAATTTTGGGAATATTTTGGATTTACATTGGAGCTCAAAAGATCAGTTTTATTTTTATCGATTGGATTCTCTGCAGGATCGGTGCCTGGAACGAAAAGTGAATGTAAAAATAAATTTCCAAATAGGTACCTACGCGTTAAGGTTTTTTTTTAGGTGGGGCTATTATTTTTCCTAATTTGACTGTGTCAGAAAAAAATGTCAAGAAAAATTTCCTTTGCCTTTGGCTTTCAAATAACTCTAAAAACCTCAATAACTACCCGTAAAACTAGTGTTATTCAGTTTAACTCTTCTTAAAGGTTCGTTTGGCACGTAAAGATTTCGTTTGTCTCGCGGACGGCACTAACACTCAAACTAAACACAGTATAATACCGTTTTCACATTATCCGATCCGATATCGGTATCGGACGCCGATACGATATCGGGGTAAGTAAAATGTATGAAATGCTGTGCTCCGATATCCGATATCGGGTCGGACAATATCAAAGACAGGTACATATCTCATACATTTACCTTACCCCGATATCGTATCGGCGTCCGATACCGATATCGGATCGGATAATGTGAAAACGGTCTAAAGGTGGCTGTCGACTGCAGTGTAACATGCGGCAATGATAAGCTTGAATAAGAACTTTATGTACTTTTCCACGTGACTTGAGATGCTGATTGCCAGCTTTGCTAGCATATCAGCGCTCAGAAAGAATCTTTACTTCAAAAACTCAAGAAAAATGAGGCTAAGCATTCTTCAGAAGGAAGTTTTGGGCTTCTAAAAAGAAAGCGTGAAAGAAAATATAAATTCAACTGTATATCAAATCATTTAGCATAAGTGCCATAGTTTCATCCTTTTTACAGATTTTATATAAAATCTAAAAAGGATGAAACTATGGCACTTTTGAAGCAGCCGTTGATTTACTTAAAATTTCTACATTCTTTCACCATAGGGTACACTGTAGTCGACAGTTCAGACCTTTACGAAAAAACATCATTTTCATATTAATCTATAAATTCTATCACAACTTTTAAATAATTTCAAAAACTGAGCAAAACTAACTTTACCTATAAACTAACAAATAAATTGATTTCTTTATTATATCATTTATAAACTATACGAATACAACTGAAAAGAGCCTTGAATATTGAATCTCAATTCCTTAATTTTATAAATATATTTTAACAATAAGTATCTTACACTAATTAGTAGCGAAATTTGGTGTAAACGCAGAAATTAAATGTTGACAGGGTCATTCACTTTATTGAGAAAAACTTCTCAAAAATCTTCATTACTTTTGTCTCTGATTTCATTTTCTGCCTCTTCATTTTCGAATTCGTCTTTACAGTCAAAATTAATAAAACAAGAAATTTTCTTAACTATCTTAATTGCTCATTAACCAAGACAAAAATGTGTGTCCTCTTCCTCTCCAAGCATTCCTCTAAAACCTCATACACATGAACGGCATGTCATAACATGCCTCATACACGCTAACAGCAGAGGTAACTGCAGCCGTCGACCTATAGTGACACTTGACAGATGACACACATGACGGCTGCCGCTGATTTTCAAAGTTGGAATGTCAAAGGCCGCCGTCGTTGCGTCAACAGCTACCACCGATGTGACGACGGCTGCAGTTGCCTCTACCGTTGACAAGATGCCGCTCGTGTGTAGGTGCTCTTGAGTAAAAAGAATTACAGAGCAAGAGAAAAATTGAAAGAATAGAGGCAACGACATCTAAGCTAGCTACCACAAAAAGTCTTATTATAGGATCTTTGAAATTGTGCGTACTCTATCACCTATTTTTTTTAACTACAAACAGGTAAACCATTTCTGCCAACCCAATTTCTTTCTTTCTTCAAAACTTACTTTGTCAGCTACAAACTTGTAAGTGACAACCCTGTCAACATTCCTTCCACTATCACTTATCTATACATACAACTATTTGGCCACAACGATGAAGAACTGAAATGTACACATCATGGAAAGAACTTCCTATAAATCCACGGTTAAATGGTAAAGAAGAAATACAAAGATTCCCTACCTATAAAAACTCATCCATCTAGATGAATTCCTTGATTTAAAACAGGTATTTGCCGAGTTGAAAGTCTAAGTAGGACACGAACGCCGAAAGCTTTGGTATACCACCTTATATTTATTTGTTAAGATTAACATCTGTAATGGGGGTATTAAAAAAGACTTTTGACATTTAACCGCCGACCAATTTACCAGATCACATGTTCCAAAGTTCTCTTATCCTCTAAACACCAAAATATTTAGATGACAAATTAATCTCAGTGATGGTAACTGTAACTTCAATGTATACTATAAAGGCGATATCGAGACCTACTGGTACCGATAGAGTATTACTAAAGAAGAATCAAGAAGCGATACTAATAATCGTATCGACTTTATAGCACCCATTAAAACATATCTTTAGAAAATATTTCAATGTTTCTTGTACACTCTTTCAAAATGACAATCCTTAAAATTCAAACTTCAGAAGGATTGTTTTTTACCAAAAAGTCTCTCTTAGTTCAAAGATTTTACTTTCAAAGACAGCGTCTAAACTTTTCTGTGCCTAATTCCACTTTCATGGTCTTCTATCAATCAATTTTTAAAGTCGTCGGACAAAGTAATGATGTCATCTAAATACCCCAGGAGTAATCTAATTTATACAAATTCACCTACGGAGCGACACACAGAACGGTCAAGGGCTACTAATGGCTGAACCTGAACTGAAACAAAACAACGAGGTGACTCCAAGCTTACGACTACTTCATAGATTTTACAAAATTATTTACTAGGACATGCGGTGTCAGTGAAAAAGACGTATTTACGATATCAAATTTTGGTTGGAGGTGATAGGAGAAATGGTATAGAAATCGAATACAAAAACGATATTTCAGAGTTTTTGCTCTTGTAGAAAATTACAAAAAACTGCATCAAATTGAGTCCAAACTGGGTGCAGTATGTAATATGAAATAGTAATTAGAATCAGTGGTAATTCAAAAGGATCATTTAGTAGTACAGGCTTAACTTTTGTCTTTCTCCCTGACACCGCACCTCAACACATCAAAAAACAACCTGACCCACACTATATACATAAAAACGAGCGCTAAATTAACTCGTGCCATCAGACTTGCTGGATTCACTCTCCTCTGTGATAGTGATCATGGGGGGAGCATCATACGCCCCATCCCCTGGCGATGTCTCATTCATCAGCTTCTCAAACTTCGGTGACCCCGAAGGCAGGATCACATCCCGAACTGACTCGTATATATCTGTCCTTATAATTGGCAATGATCCCCTCTTTCCTTTCAAGTTATCTTTGCCAGATCCATCATCTTCTTTAATAGTTTCCATCGGTACTTTTTCAGCTTCTTCTTCTTCTAACCGTACTGGAAGACTATCAGCTCGGTTCAGAGATTTGGATCCTTCGATTTTCTCAGCTACAGGAACTGCTACACCGTTCTCTAGTTTCTTCTGATCATGAAGGTGTTGTAAGCTATATTCTCTTGCTTGAACATCTGATAGTAGCGGTCCATCAGTCGAGCCTTCGATGCAGTAACCTGGTCCTTGTAATGCGTCGCTGCCTATTATTGAGTCTTGTTTGAATATAGCTGCAGTTACTACAGGTTTATCAGGATCTGTCGGAGTTTTAGTAATCAGGGGCTCTTGGGAGTTTTCATTAACTATTCCCTCTGGTACGTCGTCTTTAGTGGTATCGTAACCAGCATAGACGGGGTACCCGAAAGGTCCTTGCTCATAACCCATCTGACTGCTGTAAGAATAGCTTACGTTATGAGAGCCAATTGAAGACATGCTGAGGTCTGAGATGGAAAGGCCTGTACTGGACAAAGCAAGTGCTTTATCTCTTTCGAACTTGTTACTGCTCTTCTCGCTGTCTTCCTCTATCTTCTTCTCCAGCTCTTCGGGGACGCGGTGTATGAGGGCCTGGTTGGTGGAGATCTGAGGGTCGTGGAGTGGGGAGCTGTGGGCGGCCTTGTTGTTGGGCCTGTAGGCTGCAGACTGCTGGACCTCCACCACGAATATACCGTCGTTATCTGGTGAATACTTCATTTTCGTTTCTCGTCCGTTTTTGGTTATGTCCTGGAAAAATAGAAATTGCTTTCTTAGTTAGGTATTTATCTTCGTCACTAATAATCTACAATTGTTTTCAAAATAGTGTTTAGCGTTATTCGAGATGATTGAAATTATGAGATAGCATAATTTTTATCATTAGGTTCATGTCTTTTTTTAAGGGAGATAGAAATATCATGAATCTAAATCTAAACAACATTTTCTATGAGATCTTACCTAAAACATGAAGAATATCAGTTCAGTACATTAATGTTCGTTAGCTCAACAAAATATCAGCCCCCAGCGTATGTATTTCATCAACTTATACGAACGCAGCACCTGATTTTCTAAGTAAGTGTAACAATGTAACAGATGCTTATCCTAAATTCTAAATTATTCACGAAAAGTTATATCCGAACTCTGTACTAGGGAAAGTTTCGGAGCGATATGTTCCGACATGGCGGAGAAACCACAGCGCCTGACAGCTTGTGTCTGGTATTTGCCCAACTTTGCCCGCTGCTTGCAGCATCTTTGCCAGAGTGCATGGGAACTTTCTAACTATGTTGAATGGAAGTAATAGAAAAGAGGTAGTGTTTGTAGGTCTTTGGGAGACATACATTTTTGAGTTTGTAGTTAAGGAAAAAACTTTTTGGAATGAACATTTTCGTTTTATAGTTTGTTACTTTAAAGAGCAAAAATATCTATTTGACTGATATACTTTGACTGATATACTTTGCGTATTTTTTTTTGCTAAGTTCCACACTTTGCTATCCATGGGTGTTTATGTGTGTGTGCGTAGTTAGATACTGATAACGATGTACTACATATTATCTTCCTACAGTTAAAAATTAAATTATGTTTTTTTAATTAGGGTGTCTAAGGGTGTGCAATTGTGCATTATTCCAGTTATGTGTTGTATAACACAACGAAAAAGAACAATAACTCACATAGTATTACTACATTACCTTTAAATTTTCTAAGGAAAGAATATTGATACATTAGGACTTTTGGGTTATCTGTCTCTGCCAGCAGTAGTGAGGGCTATGCTGGCGGAGCCAGAAAACTGGAAGAAAGTTGCCTCCTTCTGTGAGACAGTGATGGTCCAGAAGGAGGCAGCCGAGCGGGATCGCGAAAGGGCCGATCCCACTCGGAGAAGAAGGCGTCGGGGAGGCAACCGCCTCGCTGCCTAACACGCCGAAACCCCGCTTACATCATCTAATGTAGGTGGGACTTTGGAATCACGGGCGCTCAGAGTGGGGACTCTGCTCGCCCATCGAGTGGTTCCAAGGAAGACGGTGGTACTGTGAACACGTGCCGCCGTGCACAATGAGGCTAAGGGGAGACCACTGTACAGTCTCCCTAGGGATGTGCCTTAACAGGCGTTGCACCGAAGGGGTTTCCGGAATTGGTCTTTTAAGAGGGAACGGCGCCCCCTCTATGTTCTGATGGTGATCACCGGGGTGGTTTTAGCCAGGTAAAAATCCCACACTCCCCGGACTTATCCCCAAAGTCCGGGCGCCTTTTGAAGGTTTCCCCTCGATAAAAAAAGGACTTTTGGGTTTCGCCCATTTTAATTACCTACTTATAATGTTACATCTCAGTGTGTGCTAAGTTTTTTTTTCTATACATTTTTTCGTTAATAGCTACATTACCATTTGAGCTGGGCGATTCTTCGGGCTATGTTGGTAACCTTAGTTCTCTTTCGGATATCTTCATTGCTGATGTTATCACGTAAGGGAACTTCGAGTATAGCCCTTCCATTGCCCTTTGAACCTTCTGATGAGACAAAGGAACACAGTAGAGTCTATTTTAATCTAAGACGTTTGTTTTTCTTCCATTTTAATTTTTTAATGTTACGTCTCAGTGTGTGCGTATGTTATCATTGTTATCAGTAATTACATTTTAATACAATGTCAAATGACTACCCTACATATCCTACGCTACCCTGCCCTACCTTCCCTACCTACCCTACCTACCCTGCACTACCCTACACTACCCTACACTACCCTACAGTACCTTACACTACCCTACACTACCCTACACTACCCTACACTACCCTACACTACCCTACACTACCCTACACTACCCTACACTACCCTACACTACACTACACTACACTACCCTACACTACCCTACACTACTCTACACTACCCTACACTACCCTACACTACCCTACACTACCCTACACTACCCTACACTACCCTACACTACCCTACACTACCCTACACTACCCTACACTACCCTACACTACCCTACACTACTCTACACTACCCTACACTACCCTACACTACCCTACACTACCCTACACTACCCTACACTACCCTACACTACCCTACACTACCCTACTTTACATAACTTTTTTTTTTTTTTTAGATTTAAACTATCCTATCTCTCAAGTTGGATCGAACTGCACATGGTGTGCGAATTTTATTATAATCGGTTAAGTGGTTAAGGAGTCCATTGAGGACAAACATTGGGACACGAGATTTATATATATTAAGATTTCATTGATAGATACATTACCTAAACTTATGTGTTTGGGAATCTCCGGGCTATGTCAGTAACCTTTGTTCTCCTTCGAAAATCTTCATTACTAATGTGATCACGCAAGGAAACATCAAGCATAACCCTTTCCATTGTGACCTTTGGGTGATTTTGAGCCTTCTGATGAGGCAGTGCAACGCTGTATAGTCTATTTTATATTCCATCAAATAAATCTACTATTTAATTAAGAAAGTTTGGTCTCCAAATTGTGATTGATGACTGTGGAGTGGTTGATGATATTTTCCATATCTTGATGGAGTGTGTCCGGAATGAAAATACAAAGATCTATGTTTTTGGACACTGCAAAATTTGTGATATTGGCATTTGTAATACAATCCTAGCTTTTCCAATGACTGATAAAGCTAACCAATTGTTGCTAAAAGTTTGAGTTAATTTTAAGGTAGATCGTAAGTATTTGTGTTTTAAGAAAGATCGTTACTTGCGACAATGCACATTATTTATTATTATTATTACCTAGCCTATATATTTTCCCACTGCTGGGCAAAGACCTCCCTCTATTCCTTCCATCGTTCGCGGCTTTGAGCCACTTCTTGCCAATGCTTAAGGAAGACATCCAAGTCATCCCGCCATCTCCTTCTTGGTCGCCATTAAGCAAATATAAAAAATAATATCTATTTACAAAACAGATACTTACATTCCTCTCCTCCGTCTCCACAATGAGGTGGTTGTTCTTGAGGGTCATGGTGAAGATGGAGCCGTTGGCAGCCGGCGCCTCCCCCCCGTCCGTGCCGGTGCTCTCGTCCGTCGGAGACTTTAGCTGGAAGGAGAAATTATATTCAGTGATTAAATATAATATTTATTCCCTATAAAGATAGCTATAGCGGATTTTTTCTCAGTTTATTTAAAAATTTCTTAATTACGTAAAAAAGCCCTTTGAGGCAACATGCTTCACCGTCGACCACATCGTCGCTTTTTATCAAGTGAGATAGTGGTCTAGCGCAAACCTATTAATAAAAGAAACATACGACTTCAAATAGGAAGAGGACAACCTCCGTAATTCCTCCGAAATTCGTTGTATTTTTTTTATATACGAGTATACATATGTCTTCCAATTACTCGTACACGCCTGGACCGACGTTTTATAATATTCTTTTTTTTCGTTTTCAAAGTTGTTCTTCCCGAGTAGTCCCGAGATACTGACATGGTCCCGCAAAAAATAACAAAAACCTTTAAACAATGAGAAAAACAGTGGGAAACCCACTGATGGGCAAAAGCCTCATTTAGCATTTGGTATCACTGAAGAAACCTATCCTGACGCGGGCGGAACCGCTGGCAGAAGCTAGTTGACAAAGTGTTTTTGCCGTGGTTTTTGCTAATATCATAACGAATGAGTTCTATGAAGGTAAAATATGGGCAATTTTTGTGTCTACAAGCTCCAGATTCTCAATAAAAGCAAGATTTATTTCAAATAATCGTGTGTCCCTAACTCCAAAACACGTAGGTAATAAACATCAGCTACCGCAGCCACATTTGACCCTCCCCAGCATGTTTTACCTCAAACAACATCAGTTATTACCCAAATGGTGATGGCATTCGTAATGACTAACTGAGGCCGCTGACAAAGGAGATATCCTCTCGTTTGGGCCGCTAATGACTCGCATTGACAAATCGTTCACCTTCGCCCACGTTGTGGATCTAAGGGATAAGCGGTAGCGGGATAAAACCAGCGCCGGGCACTAGTTGTCCTTGTCTGGCTTTCATGCTGAACTGGACCTATTTTGGTGCAGCCATGAGGCACGCAACTATTGGTTTTTCTTTTTCTGTTTTCTATTTTGTTTCGTTTCATTATTTTTAAAAAGTTGATTTTCTGTGTCTTGTGCTGTAAAAAAAAAAAATTTCTTTCTTTAAAACGCCCGTTTTCAATAAGCTATCTATCTAAAGTTGCAGCTAAATCTATCCTTTTGCCCTTACTTTCCTATAACCTACCGACGGTTAGCATTTTCTTCCAAAAGTTGTGGATTGATAGATAGAATCTTACTGTTTATCGGGGATAGCTATCTATTAATGAACTGCGGTAGGTTATTGAAAACGGGCGTAAGCCAACCAGCTGTCGAATACGCTTGTTTGAAACTTTGTACGAAGTTTGAGGTTCAAATATTTGTAGATAATAATAGAGCAGTAACGTCGAGCAATGAGTAGCTCGCCGTTCGGCCCTCCGGTAACTATTCAGACCGAGGCTGAGTCGTCAACGGTGCGTAGTGTTTCAAGCACGCCTCAAGGAGATGTTAGCAAATTTGTAGGGGCTCTGTACGGCTGAAGCCTGATGAGGGCACGGGTCGTCTGAGAGGGAACCACGACGTGTTAAAACGACGAGTTCAAGCGTGAAAAAGAAATGGAGCCATGGTCCCTATATACTCTTAGTTCCGTCTCTTTAACAGTTCAATGTAGGTCATGAAAGCGATCGCGATAAGAGCTGGTAGAGCCTCTGCTATGATTTTAGGATCTTTGTTGACTTTCATTCCAGAGTTGAAAAAAGAACAACAAACATTTGTTCTCATTTCCACTACCATAACAATTTCTTTCAATTTTGCTATCGCAAACTCTCATTACTTGCGACTAACAAACCAGAACAAAAAGACCTCTAACATTACATAAAAAATCTCTAATTCGTTTCACAATGTCTGAAACGAAGGAATCGAGGAAGGTCTTCCAAAATTGGTCGTCTCGTCTTTTCCACCTCACATAGAAATTCTTTTGCATAAACATATCGAGGTAACATTAAAAATAATAGCTTTAAGCCTAATTACTTTGGAATAGGGTTGGAAATCATTTGGCAGGGATTTTTATGATCGCGTTTGAATGTAAAAATAAAATAAGTGTTTCGGTATTTCAACTTTTGACAGGCAATGAAGTGTGTCCAGGTGTTACCAACCTAATGGAGCTATAATTAGTTTAATTTAAAATATGTGTTATAATAATGATATCATAATAAAAGGTTGCTTCTAAGTTTGCAGCTGCTGAAATACGTAAATATTTTATTACTACGCTTAGAGTGTTCAGATAAAAATAAAAAAACCGTTTCGGGCCTCGCTCAGTGTAGGGTTCCGTAGTTTCCCGTCCGTCACAATAAGTGTCCCCAACTTTTCAAAAACTGTTCATCCCATCAAGTTTAATAAATCACACGGTTGAAATTAAAAAAAAAACACTTTCTTTCCACTTTACATGTAGGGGGTTTTTTTTATTTTACTACTTTGTCATATTGTTACCAAATTTCAGCTTTCTAGTGCCAACGGTCACAGAGTTTAAGCGAGGACGGACGGACGGACAGATATGGCGAAACTATAAGGGTTCCGTTTTTGCCATTTGGCTACGGAACCCTAAAAACCACAATACATATAATTATTATTTTTAAGTGAGGTATCTATCATCCAAGAACTTTTCTCGATCTAGAGCGGAGCGCAAGGCTATGGCAGACTTTTACTGACTAAAACGCACTTGTATGTTTCGTCTTTACGTTGCGATGCGGGACCCCGAATTTTCCTTTCAGAAGCGAACCAATGGCCCTATTAGGCCTCGGCCCTCCTAAGTATTGTCTTAGTCGCTTAGAACGCTACTCGGTATCAACGAATCACGACCCAGACGGTTACCGAACGGCGAGCTTCCCATTGCTCACCATATACATATACCGTCCCGTATGGTGTCTGAACGCAAAGAATTACACCATCCCATCTCTTCCCGTGGGTGTCGTAAGAGGCGGCTAAGGGACACTCCAGAGAATGGGCAGCAGCATTCTCTGTGCATTTTCAACAACCACACTGCAATCACCAACCCGCATGCCAAGCGTGGCGATTATGGCAAAACCCCCCATTGGGGGAGGCCTATGTCCAGCTGTGGACCTCTTTCGGCTGAGACGATGATGATGACACATACGAGTATACAGTACCCACGGGTACATATTTAGTAGCCCGCCGTAGGAAAAGGACCAACACACGCGCAAAGTCGGCCCTATTCTTATTAGTCAGTACCTTTCCTAATTTCATCCACAACTTTCCTTCTACGTATTTATTTGATTGTCCAACCAAACATATTTTCCCTAAACTCCAGTTTCGCAATACTTCACAACTCGGCAACCAAGCCACGTGTTTGCCAACGTGCCCTCACTAACTCACGAGCCTTCCTTCAGACGTCGCAGCCGTGCGCAATCTATACCCGGCACGAGTGCGGGAAAACTGGGGTCGATGGAAACACGTGGCCACGTGCTTTCTGAAAGTATCGGTATTCTACCCCTTAAAATATTACTAAGAACAATACTGTAAGGGGAAGAATAACTTGTAGTAATAATAACTTGTTAGTCCCTGAACAAAAATTTCTCATAAAATAATGTAGGTAGTTCTTATGATATTTTCTGTGCTTAGCAGTGGTGGTAGTTAAGTGGACTATGTAAGCTCGCCTAATGTATATATGTATGTGCGACAGTTCGCTTGTGCGATACACTGAAGCTCGACATCACGCTGGTATGACAAACCATTGTGCAACCCTGACTAAACCAAGCTAGGTTTGAAATCATTAAACGCACATCCAATCTACTGGGTCTAGGAGAGTGAAATTTTGCACAGTTTTCTTTTATGACGTAGGCGAGAACAAAGAGATGATTTTCCAAAATTCTCATTCATAAGGATGAAACGGGGATTCAAATTTTGTATGAAGTAACCTGCGTTCACAAGGGTTAAGTTCTAATACGAGAAAACCCTAGAACAAAAAAAAATTGAACACATGTAACAACCACTACCCCACGTGTAGTGAATCACGGTCCATGCCCTGTCTTAGAAAAGTAACATAATTCCAACCAGTTCGAATATAGAAAGGCTGGCTAAATGTTCTTTTATTTACGAGATTTTCCTTGCAAAAACTGTGTGACGTCAATTATACCTAATAGTTTTGTGTATAGCTGACTTATGAATCATTAGATTTCTGTTTGTGAGGGCAATGACTTGCCCTGCGGTAGGGCAGGACATTTTTCGATAGATATTTCCTCAATTCAACTGATTTTATTATTTAAATTATATTCTTGACTCTGTTATAAAGAAAGGTAAAATCTTTTTTGAGGTGAGAAGTTTTCTGGAGGAGCTCATGGCTAGATAATAACAGCCGCACAGGTCGATCTTCAAGGTTAAGCAACGCTTGCCTAGGTTGGTCTGTGGATGGGTGACCATCTTAACATAACGAGTTTCCTCCGTGCCTCGGAAAGCAAGTTAAGCCGTAGGTCCCGGCTGTCATTTGGAGATCTTTGGCAGTCGTTACGGATAGTCAGAAGCCAGTAAATCTGACTCCAGTCTTGCCATGAAGTACCGTGTTACCCCAGTTAATGGGTTGTGGAGGTCTGGTAGGCAGCCGCTCCTCGTAAAATACTGGTATTCAGCTAAATCCGGCTTGACTGGAAGCCGACCCCAATATAGTTGGGAAAAAGGCTAGGTAGATGATGATGAGGTGAGAAGTTTTCCAATGGCTTCGCCTGGTCTTGCGTGGAACGCGTGTGTAAGAGAGCGTGGTAGACTTTATTGACTAAAACATACTTATGTCAATCAGTTGCTCTTTACATTCTAGGGCCACGATCTCTCTTCCAAACCTTTTCGCAGCCCTAGCCAACATTAGCCCTGTAGCGACCACGACCTACTACATATGACGTCACAGAATCCTGCATCACGCAAGCAAAGTTCTCCGCGCGATATGAATAGTTAAAAACAGCCCGAAATCATCTACCGGGCAGTAGCCCACCGGACATAACACCTCGTCGGGTCAGAGGATCCTCCCTTTTCAACGGAGGTATGTGGGACTTTACTCTCTGTTTCACTACCTCCAAAGCCCTACTAAGCCCTTTCAGTTTGCCGAAAAGCAAAATCATTTATTTCAAATACCACCGAATCATTTGAACATACATAAAGCGACAACCATCCTATTTCGCGTCCCACATACCCACACAAACACGAAACCCACCAGTCATTAAACCCCGAAATACAATACCTACCTACAAATACACACGACACAAACATACACAATAAAACACAAAAAATACATCACAAAAACTCACACTCACATTAACACTTAAGACCTAGGTCCTTAGGTCTAACTTGGCGGGTCAATGGCCGGTCGACGCTCCGCACATTTTGGCGTACTCTTATTTTTTTTGGGCCCCCTCTCCCCGCGCTTCCCCGCAGCCTCCCAATCGAGTTGCAGTTTTTAGATGCACCTACTTGAGTCGTATGACTATCTAACGACCTGAGCAAAGGAGGGAGTGGAGTGGACATTATTATGTCAAAATTTTTAGACTTTCTTAATATGGCAGAATTATGCACCGACTGGTAGGTATAAACATGAATGCTCGAATAAATAAATAAATCTCATAATCTCCTCTTCGTATTATATCCCACAGCTGGGCAAGGGCAAAAGATCTTCTTCTCTCTTTCTCCCCACTGTCTGTCCTCTGCCATTGCAAGCCAGTCATTCCAGTAAATTTCAATTTCATGCCTCTATCTTCGTCTGCCTTAATGTCACCTAGCGTTTAGTCTGTGGCTCAGAGCGCAAAGGAACATAGGTGGGTATAAGTCAAAAGTCTGCCACGCCCTCTCACTCCACCTGAAGCGGGAGAAGTCATTTGAAAATTTCTGACCAAATAGGCTATAAAGGTTATTTTAATCTACAGCAACTCCTGATTTTAATTTTAGCGAAAGTTCGAAGTTGCAGAATACTGCGCACTCCATAGCTCGATGTCTAACCTTGACCTTTGACTATTTGAGCTTACTCGTAGTGTCCTAATCCTGATCAAACACCCCAAGGGTCACATTTCTATACCACCACCATCTCACCAAAAACTTCAACACCTTACACGACTCCACCGCACCGTACTGCGCGCACGCATTCATCGAGAAGTGCGTTGCACTATAGCAGCCAGTTTGACTAGATTTTTGGCAACGCGCGGCGCATGCGCTGTTCACCCCCCCCCCCCCTAACCCTCCCCGACCGTGCTACCCCCCCCCTCTAGCCCGCAAGCCGCGGTTATGACTTTCTGATGGAGTTTGAAAAGAGATGAAGGATTTTTTGGTAATTAGTTTTGGTAAGGTAAAAGTTTTCATTTTTTTTTACTGTCCCCTTGCGCAGCTGTGGGACAGTATAGGCTAGGTTATAATATAAAAAATGAGAGTTTTTGGTAGTTAAGCAACGCTTGCCAAGGTTAGTTTGTGGATGGGTGACCATCTTAACACAACGAGTTTCCTCCGTGCCTCGGAAAGCACGTTAAGCCGTAGGTCCCGGTTGTCATTTGTCGATCTTTGGCAGTCGTTATGGATAGTCAGTAGCCAGTAAATCTGACTCAAGTCTTGCCATGAAGTGCCGTATTATCCTGGTTGTGGTGGTCTGGTAGGCAGTCGCTCCTCGTAAAATACTGGTATTCAGCTAAATCCGGCTTGACTGGAAGCCGACCCCCCTATTATAGTTGGGAAAAAGCTAGGTAGTTGATGAGTAAAAGTTTTTGGTAGAGATTTAGTTTTAAGTCAAAGATTTTAATCGGGGGTGGCTCTAGCAGATATCAAGCCGGATTAAGAAAAAAAAGGTTTGCTTAAAGGATTAGAGAGAAGTTTGAATGCCTTTTGTTTGATAACGTAAAATATTTAAGCTATCATTGTGCTTAGAGGTTCTTTAAAGTTAAAAATAACTTAACATTTCATAACTTTTTCAATAAAAAATAATACAAACGTAGTATACTTCCAGTGTATCCTAGTCGGTCCATTCTGCTATCAACCTTTAGACTGACTTTCTAACCGACCTTCAATATGGACCATTCCGTGTACCAAGTGGTGATACAAAATAATATAATATTATAGATTTCTAGTTTAAATTATGTTCACTAAAACGAGCTTGGCGGAATTAAAGATTAAGAATAAGATTTATAAATAAGATTGTGCCACCGGTTTTAGTGGACATCCCACCAAAATATGCAAAAAAAAATGGTTTGGGAGGGACTAAATTAATGTACATAGATACAGCTATGCAGTGGGATTCCCTGTCGGATTTTGTGTTTCCCAATAGCTGCAAATATAGTGGTCTTTAAATCAAGTAAATGCATAGCAAGCCTGCTTCAACGTCCACCGCATCATCGCTTATCTCCCATCAGATAACTACTCTATTTTCTTATTTGAAGGTGAGTATTTCTCAAACTCTACTTTTGCCTTTTTTGAGGTTAGATATCATCGAATGATTTCTACCTCTCTGGATGAAACAGAATGTTAGACTTTTACTGACTAAAACCACATCTGTGTCCTTCAGTTGTCCTTTGCACTCTAAGGCTACGGCTTTCCTTTTCAGAAAGTCGCCGTGCTGACATTTCTTTGCGGAACTCGTGATTCAGAAACACAATCAAATAATAATAGGCAGACATAATCCATAAAATTTTTATTATAAACACTTTTGTTTATAAAAATCTAAACGTTAGACTTTTCTAACGTTTAGATTTTTATACCTAAAAAAACAGCCAAAAGATATATTAAAAATTTCGCAGATTGGAAAGATAAAAAAAAACTCTTCGTACAGTTTTCTGCACAATCAAGATAGCTGAGCACGCGAGTGGGTGCCAAGTTTTACAACTGTTTTACTACTGCGAGACGCCAGAGATTCCGTGTTTAGGTAATTGCTGACTGCAGACTTTGGCGTGTAAAATGTAGAATACCTACGTCGCAAAGTTTATCCTGTGAGAGAAAAAACTTTGTTAGTTTTTCTTTGTGTGTAATATAGGTAGCATTTTGCTTTTTTTTGGTATTAAATGATTTGTGCAGAGGACAGTGATGTCGAAGAGTAATTTGATAACTAACACTTAGACTTATTAATTTTTATATGTTCATTATTTTATTTATTAGGGAATACTAGAATACTAACAATTACACACTTTATTATCATCATCATCTAGCCTTTTCTCAACTATATTGGGGTCAGCTTCCAGTCAAACCTTTACAACCCATTACACACTATATAAAGGTTAACAAATAATTTTTTCAATACACTTGCTCAGAAAGTGACTATTATCGCACTGCACTTAGGCATATAAAGGCACCTGTTACCACACTGTGACATTTTGATTACCATTATACACTAGTGCTGTAATGTAATTAAAACCTTTTTGTTAAGTCTTTTTTTCTCAAAAAGAGTTTTAACAGGATAAAAATTCATTACTTTATTGCTTTCAATGGTATAAATTAGTGTCTTATTTGCTTATTTTCATGCAATAACGGTCCATTTTAACGATTTATTTAAATAATATTTAATAAATAAATCAATAATTATAAAATTGTTTTTTTTGTTTGTGGTATATGGCCGCCATTTTAAGATGCGCGCGGTTGCAGACGTAATTTTTTCGAATGACGTTAAGGGGCTGTATTAATGTAATAACATTAAATACTTTGTACCTAGTATTTAATTCAATCATTACAAACTGTTACATCCGCATTCTATTGTCACAACGAAAGACATTACTTATCGTAAAAAAAATTGACGCAGGATAATATAAGACTAGGCGATATGATCAAAATACCTTAGCCTTCACCTTTAAGGTACAAAAAAAACATTTAATTTTTACCGCCATGACACATTTGTGTTATTATGTTTTTTTCTAGTTTTAGGTACTATTTTGGTGATAGTTATATTGTTTTTCTTCACAAGTGTATTGAAAAACGTCGTATGATACATGTGAGTAATTAGAGATTACCGTTCTTGGTTCTCTTAAGAGCCTCGCCAAGGCTCGGCTCTTAATACCACCTCGACGGTAATCTCCCACATTACACACTTGTATCATAATCTACTATAATCTAGGTATAAAAGTGCGCAACTAACGTGTGCATCTGGATTGAGGGCCCATTTTTTAAATCCTTACGAAACGAAACCAGATTTACAGGGAATTTAGTAAAAAATTAGTAAAATAAGTAAAACATTTTTTCTTGACGCTTCTCAATCGACTCTAGTGCTTCAAGCTGATATTCGGCAGACCCGTCGCTCCCGTCTGCGCTTTACAAAATGTACCTGTAGATATGATGAACATTATATGGTCACCCTACAAAATTTTCTCCCATACAAAATTGAAAATCAATTTTCTCTTAAAGTATAGCACTTAGAAGAACGGACGATACGTTAAAATTTAGTAAAAAATAGTAGAACATCTTAGTCCGGTTTGCATTTATCTAAGAGGTTTAGTTTAGTCAAAATTGCAGAAAATCTTGGGCCCTCAGTTCAGACGTTTCGGTAAAATTCAACTCTCATTTACTTTTTAACGATTAACTTTTGGGTAATTATTTCTTTTTTACTAATTCAGAGAGGTATCTAACTAACATATATTAAAGTCGTAGATATGTATTTCGTCACATAAATTCAGTTTTTTAGAAATTACATTTACGATCTGAGGGCCCAAGATAAACAGCTATAATTTTGTAACGCATCATTCTACAGATTTGAGAATTTCTTAAAATATTTTAGAAATTCTTTACTAAATTCCTAAATAAACATTATTAACCCAAACATAGTACTTTCCGAGATCTAGACTATGCCTCTTTACAAAGCGTCTGGATTGAGGGCCCATGTTATTTAGCTATAAAAGTTTTAGTTTACGTTTTAGAAATTTATGGATCATTGCTCTAAGTTTTACTAATTTTTTACTAAATTCTCTGTAAATCTGGTTTCGTTTCGTAAGGATTTAAAAAATGGGCCCTCAATCCAGATGCACACGCAACTGACTACATCATCCACGTGTTACTAATACATTCAAAATCATTTGGCAGACAATATAAACTAACTAATGTTATGAATTGATATATCTTATTCTTATATTACTAAAATATTTAAACTAATATAAGGTTTTTATCTTTTTTATTTCCTACTAAACGATATATTCCCATAAAATTTATTAATTTCCAATCACACTAATATTATAAAACTGAATTTATGTATGTTTATTACTCTTTTACGTTTAAACGGATTTCGTTGAAATTTAGTCAGTACACAAAATGACTATGACCCAAAGTAGGACTCCATTTTATATCGAATAGTCGCTTTGAGTTCCATTAAAATACGGATGTAGCACATTCTGTTTTAGCAGTATTTGGCAGCAAAAGTATCGAGTCAGCCTTCTCTACAAACGTCCCGCAGAAATACTACAAAATAAACATCTTGACCATTTTACCGAGATCGAATTATCGTACTTATTTCGATAAATCTACTAGTTGTCAGTTGTGAAAATACTGATACAAGACTACCTACATGGATTTATAAATTTACTAGGAATCTATTTACAAATTAGTAAAACTGCTACTAAAGTTCAAATCACAAAGCCTCACCAAAAACTCTATTATTCTATGGTGTAAAGTTTAATCGTAGATTTTAAAAACTGCTTATTGCTAGACTAAAAGTCGACGAACGAGCGCATCCCTATTGTCACCATGTCTCATCACCCCCACACTAGCATCGTCGACAAGCATTATAGTTTCGGACTTCTAAGCCCGACTTGCCCGACAGTTTAGATGTTTTTTTTATTGTGCGTTATATATTTTACAATTGAATGATATTTTTTATGTATATTTTAGTATTCGTCCATTTAGGGCGGAATGAATATGTTTTCTTTCTTTTCTTTCAAGACATAATTAAATATTTTGCGAAATAGAAGCCCAGCCCATGTAGGCCCATATAAAATCAAAACATTTTGGATTTGATTGTTTATCTTTAATATCATAAACATTTTTATACAGCATACCGTTTATCTCTACAACAGGAAGGTTTGATAATTACGAAGAATTAAAAACGATCGTCAATTTATAATCAATTTATTGTGGTCATTACACCTAAGTTATAAAATCATGAAGTTATGAGCCAAGCCACGAAGTGAATTAAAAAAATAAAATTTACTTGAAGCCGTTAGACCTTTCCCTAAAAACTTGAAACCTCTATTTTTGCTTCAGTATTTATCGACAAACCAAATAAAGTCTTAGATTCTTTTACTTTACCTTTTATTTATTAAAATTAAATGTAGCACAAAGGTACAGTGAACTTGTGGCGGAAAAACAAAAGGTTGGTGCTATTATTTAGAAAGCAATAATACAATAGTATATTTCATTACAAGTGCGGAAAGCCTGTCATTGCAAAGAGTTTCGACAAATGTTAAGCCGAAGGTGAGGGTTGACAGTCGGAACAAGTTGCAATGACAGTTCGGCACGTGTACTGAACGACTATTTTTAATACAGTTGCGAAAAAATGAAGCAGTTTAATAAAATAATAAAAACACAATAAACTCCAGCGACTAATCAAAATGGCGCCAACCGTAAAAAATATAAGCAGTTCTTTTTTGTTTTCTTCACCCATTCTGGGTAGACAAAGGAAACTATGCCCCATACAGCCAAGTCTTCAGTACATTATTTTTATTGATATGAAATGAAATTTAATGACATGAAATGAAACCTAGCCTAACATATTGAATCAAATCATTAAATCTGATATTGAAACAAATTAGTAGCTTCTTTTTAAAAATATTTGCACTAAAAACTTTTTTAGTAAAAACTTCGTGGTTGATTTTTTACTTTTTAATAGACATTATTTTGACAGTTGGGAAAGAAAAAGCACGAGTTCGGGAATGGTAAAGAAAAAACACGAGTGTGTAATAGCCCTCTTCCCGAACGCTAAACGTCCCTGCAATACGCCACTTTTTGAGCAACTGTATTAAAAAAGTATATACTCGTATATAAAATATAGTTATAAACATAGTATCTCTATTCTAGTCTTTTATAAGAACGCTGTTTTTACACGACTGCCCAAAAAAAGGAGTGTTATGTTTTCAGGGTTCATGTATGTATGTTTATTCTACCATAACTTCTAAACTACTGGACTGAGTTTTTATTGTTAGAGCTTTAAAAGACAATGTTTGAAGGCGGTACCATGTTCCTGAAACTTGAAGGGTAACTGAAGGATACAGATGTACTTTTTCAGTAAAAGTCTTACTCCATCCAAAGCGGGAGAAGCCATTTGAAAACTTCTCACCACAAAAAAAAGCTTTCTGTAAGATAAGCCAACAAACAACATAAGACAAGGATAATTTACTCTCTCTACATAGGTATCACACATGATACCAAACTGAATAATCATCTTAGGAGAATTTTCTCCGGCTTCTCTTCTATAGAATAGAATAGAATAACAGATTATTTGTAGGAGTTCTATTCTGTCCTGTCATTCGTCACACTTTCACTAACTCCCTTTTCTTTCCCATCACTCACACAATCCATCCATCTATTTTTGGCCTCCTTCTACCTCTTTATCCATCATGTAGATGGATGGAGAGGCACAGAGAGGCATAATCATAACTCGTTTAGTAACATGCGTTTCATTGATTTAATGAAATAATCGTATTCTGTAAACAATAATCGCTTTATTAAATACTAGTTGACTCGGCAAACGTTGTTCTGCCATATTAATTATGTAACATGATTTTTTACACCTTGTGTCTGAAAAACCCAAATATCTTACGGAACCCAATTTTTTTCCAAAATAAAATTTAGCCTATGTTACTCGTGGATAAAGTAGCTTTCGAATGGTGAAAGAATTTTTAAAAACAGTCTAGTAGTTTTTAAGCCTATTCATTACAACCAAACAAACAAAGTTTTCCTCTTTATAATATTAGTATAGATTGTATTTTATTGGTATTTTGTATTTGTTTTATTATGTTGGTTAATTTAGTTTTAATTTTTATTGACCTTATGAATAATTGAATTTGATTTGACATGTAATTATAAATTATATTTTTTGACTACACTATCGCTTTGGGTGAATCTGTAATGATAGCTGTATGTAAGACTGATAATAAATAAATAAATAATCCCTCCTCTTCACATGACCATCAAGACACCGTAGGCGCGGGTTCGCGGACGGCGAGCACTGGGTAGCTCGCTGTCCGGCAGTCTGGAAATAATCTGGACCGAGCCCAGCCGTCAACGGCGCGTTCTGTTCCACGCGCGCCTCAAGGAGATGTCAGCAAACTGTAGTGGCCCGGCAGGGCCGCAGCCTCTGGGGGAACACGAGGTATTCCGAAAGGTTGACACCGAGTCCCCCCCAGATCGAAGGCAACGAAGGAACGGGGTAGGGGTTTAGTCAATAAGAGTCTGACACGCCCTCCCGCTCCGCCCAAGAGCGGGAGAAGTCATTCTGATGATTCCCCTACCAGAAAATAAAAACGATTTTCCCAAATTATCTGACCTGGATAACTATACGCTAAGGACTGTCCGTAAGGCATAAGTCTCAACACATCGAATTCATCGAATAATTCGATAGGTAGCCGGAGGCTGCGAGTTATGGGCGCTAACGGTCAACGGGCCTCTTGCGAAATACCTAAATGTACTGTTAGCAGAACAAACTGATGAGTAAGGGAAAATATTTCAAGAGTTACGTCATCATTTTCTGAAATATTGTACCTAATCAAAGTATCTATTAAAGTAATTATGAAACTTAAGAAAACAAAATAAAAATCATATAGCCGAACATAAACCTCCTCCTTTTTGAAGTTGGTTAAAGGTTCGCCGTTACATGAGACTTGTTTTCAGGTGAGAAATTAATCATCTCTCTCTCGGGTTTTCTCTCTCTCTAGGACGGAGTAGGAGGGCGTGTTAGTCTTTTACTGACAAAATAAATAAAAGTCTGACTTCTAGTTTAGGGTCGCCCTTGACCAGCTTCAGTTTTTACTGACATGCCTAAAAAGTGCCATTAAACCCAAATTCAGAATTCCGAAAAAGCCATCACAAATCTGATATTACTACAAACTGTTATTATCATTAGATATGAATATCGATTCTGCGAAAATCGCATTAATATGATATTACTCAGAACTATCAATACCCTGGTAAAGCCTGTTAGTTATTTGGGTATAACATACCAGGCCCCCAGGTCAAACATATCTGTGAACATCACTGACATACATTATCTGTTGATACTCGGAACTGTTATTTACATAGATAATACCACGGTAATACATACCAGTGTATTACATTTCTGTGAATATCTCACAATACATATTCACGTAATTAAAACCGTAACGATATCGAAGCGACTTCGTCGTTTAGACCATTATCGTATTCACATCCATTAATCGAGCTTGAACGAGACCGATTTTAAAGTCGTTCGATCGAAGTGTCGTTGACGCGTAGTCAGTTATGTCAATCATTATCCTGGTAGAATACATAATAATAATAATAAGCCGTTGATAGATCATTTAGTTTCAAGCCAATTGAATTGTCGTTCTATCGAATCTCGTTGCCAACGCTAAGCCAAGGTTGGTCTGTGGATAGGTGACCATCTTAACATATCGAGTTTCCTCCGTGCCTCGGAAACCACGTTAACGTTTGAATCCCCAACCGGTCCTATGAGACCGCGCTGTTATTGTTTTACTATTGTGTCTCGTTTCGTGGGTATCTGAGTAATTAAGCTGTAGGTCCCGGTTGTCATTTGTAGATCTTTGGCAGTCGTTACAGATAGTCAGAAGCCAGTAAATCTGACTCCAATCTTGCCGTGAAGTACCGTGTTACCCCAGTTAATGGGTTGTGGAGGTCTGGTAGGCAGCCGCTCCTCGTAAAATACTGGTATTCAGCTAATCCGGCTTGACTGGAAGCCGACCCCAATATAGTTGGGAAAAGGCTAGGCAGATGATGAGGCTACTGATAATTCTCAGAATAGTTATTAACGCCAATACCTGACATTATAGATTTGACGAAACACCAAATAACCTTGTAAACTAAATATATCGATATCTCGGAAGCAGTCTCGCGAGCCCTAATTTAGGTCCGGAGCCTCTCGTGTGAGTTGCCTTATCTAGCGTGAACTAAGATCAAAGGCAACCCTCGAATATGATACCTATTTTTTATGGGCACCTTCTAAAAAGGGTAAAAGGTCAATTGTTGTCTTCTTAAGATGTGGCTCCAAATAGGTTTGAGGGATCATTTGATTTTAGTGACGTATTTAAGCTTAAGGAGCTCGTTGGCAGCGGCTGTTATTATTTATCGCGGTTCGGTATTGAAAAATAATCATGTTTATGGCACTTTAGAATTGTCAAAATGTCAGTCAGTCAAAAAAGTGAAGCTATCGTCTGTTTTTTATACCCGGAGACTAAATTGACACAAGTAATGTCAAATTTACTATAGGAATGACGCCAGTTCTTTTGTGTTGAAATGTCATTTTAGTCTCAGGGTTTAAGAAACAGACGATAAGTTTTACGTTCCAAAGCGTAGATTTCTATGGAGACAAAACTCCATGCAAACAGTTTTAAATCATGTCATAAGTTACATAAATCTTGGTATTAATTCTTGTCGTTTCTATTATGTGCGCATAATGTAGATAAATAATGAGGAAAAAAGTAATTAAGAAATAGAAATTAAAATAAGCCACTGGCAGCTCAGAGATGACCAGTCTTAACTGATGGTAAGCAACACTTTCCAACCATGTGCCGATGAGGCAAAGCTGTACGTCGAGTGGTTCCATGATGGAATATTCCATTTCCTTCCCTTTCGTCCTGTCTTTTTCTTTCATAACACTTCGCACACAATCCATTTTTTCTTTCCCTCTCCCTATCCATCCATCCGAATGTAATCTCATAACTCTTTTAGTAACATTCGTTTCATCCCTCTTCGACAACTTTTTAGTCACTCAAATATTTTTATTTAATTTCGCCTAAAAACTTTTCTGCTATCGCTACATTCCTTCCTCCAAGGCCTATCTCAATCGCGTGCCCGACCCGGAAGGCAGCCTCGCCGTATTCGCCTTTATTTGCATGCAGTACCTCTGTTACATGGCTACAATGCTACCCCTACCATCCGTTTTACGTCTCCCAAACATCCTACTTACCTTTTATTCTGAATACCCTCCTCTATAAGAATAGGCATATATTATTGAACCGCCTAATAATTTAGGAGGTATCTATTTTGGGGTCTTTTTTATGTTAAAGGTTAGGGAATAGATAATGTTATGTACTGTTAAGGTTTTTTTTTAAGGCGGGATCCAATTACTTCTCTCGCTCTAGGCAGAGTCTACATACTGCATCTGTGTCCTTCAGTTGACTTTTACGTTCTAGAACTAGGGCATTTCTTTTGAAAATATCCCGCCGATTCTAATGTACTCTTGAGGTATGCGTAAAAGCTATGGATCAAAGCACAGTCATGTTGTCACTAGATGGCGTTGTACTCAATATTTTTAGTTTATTCTGTTTTTAGTGTATGTGAGGATTATAGAGTAAAGATAATGGCAACCGTGAAGGAACGGACATTCTCACGCCCGAGCCACCGCGACAGGAGACGCCTAGGGCGTCGGGATTCGCAAGGCAATCGTCGGACACTGAACGGTCCGATAAGGACCGAGCTTAAGTCGTCGACGACGCATAGATGTTCCGCATTTCAAAGAAACTTAGCAAAACCTTAAGGGCCCAGCAGGGTTGATGCCCGCAACAGCCATAGGAAATTTCAGAAAAGGAAACGTGGTCCTAGAACTTGGAAAGCCAAGAGCAACTGAAGGACACAAGTGGGTTTCAGTTAGGGAACGACTGACACGCTTTTTCGTTCCACCTTAGGGCAGGAGAAAAAAAAAAAAAAAAAATTAAAAAATTGCTTTATTTTATTTCATTTATTTGGCTCACTAACCATTAAATTTACTACACGGATACAAATATATAAGATATATCATTATTATATGGGTAAAAATAAATAAACTGCAGATGATCTGAAAACGAAACCTAAATAGATAGGTATACATCAAAAAAACTTATGGATCAATTTCTTAAAGGTTCCGGTACCATGTGCAAAAATAACTAACAACTTTCCCCCAAAAAAGAAACCTACTTATGAAACATTAGCGCATCATCTGCCTCACCATTTCCTAACTATATTGGGGTCGGCTTCCAGTCAAGCCGGATTTAGCTGAATACCAGTATTTTACGAGGAGCGGCTGCCTACCAGACCTCCACAACCCATTAACTGGGGTAACACGGTACTTCATGGCAAGACTGGAGTCAGATTTACTGGCTTCTGACTATCCATAACGACTGCCACAGGTCTACAAATGACAGCCGGGACCTACGGCTTAACGTACTTTCCGAGACACGGAGGAAACTCGTCATGTTAAGATGGTCACCCATCCACAGACCAACCTTGGCAAGCGTTGCTTAACCTTGAAGAGAGACCCTCGCGCCTGTTATTATCTCACCACGAAGTGCACAAATAACTAACAATACTGTCCCCCAAAAAAAGAACACCTACTTATGAAAAATTAGCACAGCATAATCAGCTTTTTAATGTCCTGAAAACATGCATGCATTCTGCTGAAACATTAAATCAAAATAAATCCGTATCCCAACTCCCCACTTCTCAAATCTAACTAACCAAATAAAACATATAGGATCCGTCAACTTCGCGAGTATTCCCAAGTCGCTTGTCCTATATATAATACATGATTCAGTTGTCCTACCCTGAGTAGCATCCCTAAGGGTTGCCACCCCTCGGAACTTGACGGGTTAAGAAGCCAGCGAGGAAGGATGCGGGTGGTTTCTTGCTCGAATTTAAGGTTATCAAAAGGACACAATTATTATGTCGTAGAAATTTTTTGATCTGTCGTAAGTGCAGATGTAGAGATATATATTTTATCTATACTTTCACTCTTGACCACAATATTATAGCTAGAGTGCGTCTAATGAAAGCGGGACCTGGAGTTTTTTTTAATTTGATTGGCAACATTATTCAGCCACAAAAAAAAAATTGTGATGTGTCAAGCATATCTTGACACATCACAATTTTTTTTTTCTCCTTTTCTAATTTAAATTCTCCTACTAGTTAGTAATTAAATACCACATACCTACAAAATTTTTGGATTTAACCTATTTTTCTCTGGTCGCGCTTTCATTAGACGTTCTATATTAGAAAACAGACATTGGCAGGATATTGTGTTTCAAATAAAATATTTGCTTTAAAAAACTTAGTTGTTGAAAACATAGTCATGTAAAGCTGGGAGGATAAAATATTTCCCTCCTCACATGTTTTTTACTGCTCGTCTTCAGGCCATTTCTTTGCGTACAAAGTTGTATCAATAAGTTTTTCTTAGTTTCTATATTTAAAACTGAACCTAGCAGTTACGTATTCAACTAAGTCATCATCTGCCTAGCCTTTTCCCAACTATATTGGGGTAGGCTTCCAGTCAAGCCAGATTTAACTGAATACCAGTATTTTACGAGGAGCGGCTGCCTACCAGACCTCCACAACCCATTAATTGGGGTAACACAGTACTTCATGGCAAGACTGGAGTCAGATTTACCGGCTTCTGACCATCCATAACGACTGTCAAAGATCTACAAATGACAGCCGAGACCTACGACTTAACGTGCTTTCCGAGGCACGGAGCAAACTCGGTATGTATGTAAGATGGTCACCCATCCACAGACCAACCTTGGCAAGTACGTATTCAACTAAGTACATTTGTTAAACCAATGTTGATTTAAAGGAAAATTCTGTGCAAACGATGATGATCAGTTCTTCTTAAGTATCTCCTCCCTTCATAAAAACAAGGGATGCTGTAAAATATCTCCATTAGACTTCGCCCCACAACAACACATTACGATAATGTCAAGACATTATAAAGACTGTGTTTAATCTACGCGAGCATTATTTTATAGTTCGCTCTTACGATTTCTGTTAAATTATAAGATTTATTTTTATTCGTAGATACTAACTGTTTTCGTCGTTGTACCTAAATAGATTGATGATACATACTTGAATATGAATTGAGTAGGATGAGGCAGTCTCATCTACATTTATGTTTTATAGAAAATCAAAAATGCATGATATATGGGATAAACTGACTTCAAACGAAGTTGAAATGATGGTTGCAGTGCAATTTACGAGTAATATCTTATTTATTGTTATTTTATTGGTAGCTAGCTAATGTATCAATATCAACATGGAAATGCAGTCACGATATTAGCATATAGCCTTGGACACAATTTTTATAATAGCTTACGTTGATTTTTGTAATAGCTCACTTTACTTCATTCAATTGGAATTGTAATATGTTCTTACGCCACCAAAAACGATATTAAGTATTCGAAAATCCGATCAACGATTTTTATTCAAACACTGTTTTAGGCTGTCACGGTTTGTTTCACAATTTAAATTGTCACTTACGGGATATCTTCAAAAATAATGAAAAATCACGGAAGATATCCCGTAAGTGACGATTTAAATTGATTTTTATTCAATCTGAAAGTTTTAAAAATGGCCATAAACTATCATAATTTCCCCAACACTAACCACATCCCAACAAACATTCCCTCTGTTACGCGTAAAACAGTTCACGCCTTAAAACTTGAAATTTAACATTCAACAAAAATTAGAATTACGAGTTGTGCCAAGATGTTATATTTTACGATATACATAGAGATAATATCTCTCATAAAAAGAGTATTAAGTGTGTTTACGACGTTTTTTTCATTACGGTTGAACGTTCGCGACTCAACTATGCGGGAGAATGTAAAACTGTTGTTTTTTTGTTCAGAGTTTTCGAAACTTCAGCCTTTGCAGTATTCGCAGGAAGTATTATGCTGTAGGGCTTTGTGTAAGCTTGGCTATATTCGCTGTGTGCCTTTTCTTAGAGCATGTAGGTTGAAATCTGGCCTTTATTAGTCCGGTCAAAATAGACTAATTAATTGGGGTGAGGTTACAATAATTCGCACTTGGCTGAAAATTGGTAGGTTTGTTCAATACACTATTATAAAGGAAATGTGAAAAGTCCTCATCGATCCGGCACGTGCAAAAAAATATACACGCGGTCAAAGGTCACTAAAATGGGTTTTTCGCGTTATTAAGCAAAATGGTAAGTTTTATCATAAAATTAGCTCAGACAAAAATTATAGATCAGACAATTATCTATAAATATGTCTAAATACTTTTTTCCTAAGAGCCACCGTTTTTGAGATATAACGATTCAAAATATTGAAAGAGTTGTATTCGTCAAAATATGAATAAGTACACCACGTATATACTCGTACATCACTGAAGCCGTAATACAAGCAAAAATATCGTTCTATCGGTCAGTGTGACTAACACATATAAAATATGAAAACTTGGGGTAAAAAAAACCCATTCCCTTATCTTCTACACCTGTGTAACCTTCAGCAACATCTGCCTTCCATTCAATTGTCTGCGTGGCTAGGGTCGTATACCTGCTTTATTTTACTATGCCGAATACATTCAATGCTATTAGAGTGCGTCTAATGATTGAACGACCTGGAGATTTTGATTTAATGGGCCACATTATTCAGCCAGAATTGTCCGAAATAAAAAAAGTTGTGAAGTGTCAAGACATGAAGAATCATGCCTTGACACTTCACAACTACTAGTTAGTAATACCACATACAAAATTTTTGGATTCAACCTCTTTTTCACAGGTTGCGCTTGCTACTGTTTCAACTTTTTGAATCGTTATATCTCAAAAACGGTGACTCTTAGGAAAAAAGTAGTTAGACATTTTCATAGATAATTGTCCGAACTACAATTTTTGTCTGAGCTAATTTTATGATAAGACTTACCATTTTGCTAAAAATCGCGAAAAACCCATTTTTGTGACCTTTGACCACGTGTATTTTTTTTTGCACGTGCCGGATCGATGAGGACTTTTCACATTTCCTTTATAATAGTGTATTGAACAATCCTACCAATTTTCAGCCAAGTGCGAATTATTGTAACCTTGGATGTCTAAATTGACCGGAACCTCACAAAAGACAGAAGACTGTATAATAGCAGTCTTCTGTCTTTTGTGAGGTTGCATTTTAGTTGAACGTAAGTTTATGCTGTAAATATTTGCGTCCAATGCAGAGGACTGAGGTACTAGACAGTGTCTTTTGGGTACATAGCTGACGGGTTTACATTGTCCTCACATGTCAATCAATATTGTAATACGAAAATATTGTAAAACAATCATTTTTAAAAAAAGAGTTACTAATCATAGAGTTTCTTGCCGGTTCTTCTCCATAGAAAACGACCAATTAGAACCGTGCGCTAGCTTCTGATGTTTTATAAGTGCCCCTGTAGGCCTATATAAAATAAAAATACTGAATTTGAATTTTGAATTGGACGTGATGGCCCAGAGGAGAGTACCTTAACTGGTACCCGCCTCTCATATGCATGGGGTTTCTTCGGGTTCAAAACCGTACAAGTATCAATATGATGTTTTTATTCTATATACTTTTCTTTGTTTATCTGGGACTGACTGGCACATTAGTGACCCCCCGTGTCTTGGAAAACATGGAAACTCGATTTCCTAGTCGTCTTTTGTAGATTCTTGAGGATCTTTATAGGTAGTCAAAACCCAGAAAAAATTACTGTCATTCTATCCGAGAGAATCGTGTCAGCCAGCAACTAGGGCTAACAGTTGTTCCATGTAAAACACGTGATCCTTAACCATTTTTTTTTTTAAATTGGTCATTGTTTAAGTTTGTGAACAAAATTGTCATAAAATTTGATGTAATGGCTTGCATCTCTAACCTCAAAGTTTCCCGATTTCTGGTCAGTAAAATTCTGCCACCCCTCTTACTCCACACAAAGCGGGATGTATTATTTGAGATTCCCAACTTAAAACAAAAAAACAACAATCAAACCAATTATCGTCACCAAATTCTTGACAAAGTAAAAGTCACACGACACGACAATTTTCCTCCAAAAAACCGTATCGTTTCTCCGAATCCGTCACTTACCGTCTAATTACGTCAAAATGGGAGCAACTTGTGTAACGTTGCGATGACGTGCGGACGCAGCGTAACTCAATTCAAATCGTACGGAAGTGGAACGAGAGGTTAGCGGGAGAAAGCATCGCTCGCGTCGGCGCGGGCGCAGGGAGCTTTGAAGTCATCGATCAGTGGTAGGGCCACCATTCGATGGAGGAGTGGAAAGACTTTTAGATGTCCTTTGAAAAAATAAAATCTTTATGTGCATTGCTAACAACATAACAACAATAATTTAAAATCTGTTTATTTTTTTTTGTAGGAACGATTTATCCCTGATCAGACGGGTGTTGTGTCTGGTCCAAGCAACTGCCACCTCATTATTTTCAGGTTGTTGCATAATAACCTAATCGCATGGAGAAATCTAATGCCACGATGCAGGATTTTGAATTTTACTTTCTATGTGGCACTGGTGTCATAGATATCATTGCAATTTTAATGAATGAAAACTATAATAACAATCGGATCTTCATCGGAACTAGGACATGTTTTAAATTATTTTTTTATAATTCCTGGGCTCGGACTTGACCACTTCCTCATCTGATGGTAAGCGGTGATGTGACGAAGCTAGATAAAACTTGCCCAGAAGACAGGAACCCCTTCACTCTTGACTAATAGACTCCTAAATTGTAGCTATCAGGTAACAAAGACTCACACAGTCTTTTATCCTGTAATTTTATTAGTACAAACACTGCTACCCTACTCGATATCTTGGAAGGGCGAGGTAGGAACGTTGCTAACGCCGCGGTGAAAGTTTGTAGAACTTGCTTCGGTACTACTACATAAATAAACTTTTATTTACTCCCGTTATGGCGTGCAGCTTTAAGGATAAAAACCTATCAATAATTCTGAATGAAGCGTTATTGGAACTCATTCATTGTGCATACAGCTGACGAGTGGAATTACCTGCCGGAGTCTGTGTTTCCTGATAGTAACAACTTAGGGGTCTTGAAGTCAATAGTAAATAGGTTATTTTTAGGCATGCGTGCTCTATCGTCGGCCACATCATCGCTTAACTTCAGGCGATAGTGGTCTAACACGAGCCTGTCCATATGAGTTTGCTGATTTCTGTTCAAGAAATCTTTTCATCATCATTTCAGCCAAAAGACTTCCACTGTTGGATACAGATCTCCCCCAAGTGTCGCCACAAAGACCGGTCCAGTGTATTTCGCATCCATCGGAATCTTGGGACCCTCATCTGGTAAGAGGGAGTGGATACCATTGGTTCACACAACCCACAGCCACATTGTGGAAGGCATTCGATCGATGCGTTTTCCGGTACGTGGTCGTTACTGCAGGATAGTCAGAAGACAATAAATCTGACTCCAGTCTGCCATGAAGTACCGTGTTACCCCAGTTAATTGGTTGTGGAGGTTTGGTAGGCAGCTGCTCCTTGATAAAATACTGGTATTCAGCTAAATCCGGCTTGACTGGAAGCCGACCCCAATATAGTTGGGAATAGGCTAGGAAGATGATGATGATGATGGTCGCTACTGCAGCACCTTTCGGCCCCATCGACCATCAGTCTATTCTGCGAGTAATTTCCACTGCCGCATAAGTTTTGCGTTTCTGCAGGCTACGCTAGTAACTTCTTTTTTTTTATTCAATCTCACAAGGAAACTCCGAGCATACCTAGCTCTTACCATTGCTCTTTGGGTGACATAGCATTTAAGGAGTCTATATTAAGAAAATACCAATCTGCCTAGATTTTTTGAATAAAGAATGTTTCAGAGAAGGTATTATCGACTCTTTGTTATAAATATCCTACTATACCTATTTTGATAATAACGTTAAGATTTCCACTTGAAAATTTTGTTTAAGTTATAACGTAACTAAAATAAAAGGATCTTTAAGATACTTCATACTGTTTTCGGAATACAAAATACAATATCAAATAACTTCCTAAAACCTATTATACCCAAAACCCGGTTCGGTAATCTCGTAACCGATAAATCGTAGTTAGGGGTCGCGGGTTCGATTCTCGGCTAATGAGAGAGAGGCCGGTTCTGAGAATAACTCGGCCAGTTAAAGTTAACTTTGAGTTGTGGTACAGTTCAAATGTAGGTTAGCTCCTTGTGTGTACGGCTGAATTGGTTTCGGAACTTTAATGTGGGTTTGTGGAAGCTAACTACGAATGGAATATTTAGATGCAGAAATAAAAGTATAACGTATCTAAAGAAGTCATATGCTTTTATTGCTCTTATTATCTTGCAAACTGACAAGTTGATGAAAGTTTTTTTTTAAGTTTTTTGCTATAATGTTTGTGTTTGATAGGAAGAAAAATTGATTGTTTTTAATGTCACCGTAGTCAGGAATACAATACGGACTCAGTATAGACTTGTGTAGATCTTTACACAATTATGTCTGTGCAATATAAAAGCGCAGGCAAATGATTTTTTCACTGAGATTTCTTAGTGTAAACAAATGTCTCGCCTGTCACGACAAAAATACTACCAAGAGCTCGACGCATCGGAACTCGGACACTGTGGAAATATCGCAGATTTTAGAATTAGAAATTTACTGAAAAAAGAAACTAAGTAATATCTACTAGACCACGACTAAATTACTGGTAAACTTTAAAATAAAAGCGCCTTGTTGAATTTTCATTGCTCGGCTCAGAGCCAACTACTGAAAAACTAAAAGTGCAAAAATGTTTAAGCGTTAATATTGATGTCTCTTAGTGATAGACAGCAGTAATCCAATAAAATGGCTACTAACATACCCAATTTGCCTGCTGCGGTCTTTTTTTTTCCGGTATCATCAGAGTGACTTCTCCCACTCTTGGGCGGAGCGGGAGGGCGTGTCAGACTCTTACTGACTAAACCCCTACCCCGTTCCTTCGTTGCCATCGATCTGGGGGACACGGTGACAACCTTTCGGATACCGTGTTCCCCAGAGGCTTCGGCCCTACCGGGCCCCTACAGTTTGCTGACATCTCCTTGAGGCGCGCGTGGAACAGAACGCGCCGTCGACGACTAGTCTCAGTCCAGATTATTACCAGACTGCCGGACGGCGAGCTACCCAGTGCTCGCTGTCCGCGAGCCCGCGCCTACGGTGGTCAGAAATCGGGATTGGGATCTCGGCGGCGGCGGCGTGAGTTTCGTTGCCTCACGCGGTGGGCAGCCTCCTTCGCTAAACATTACTGCTTCGCAGAAGGAGGCGACTGCCTGCCACCCCTACTCGCTCCGGACCATGACCTGTACCAGGGCCCGGCGCGAGAGGTCACCGCCGCCGATAGCCTCCACAAGTACACGGCGGTGCTCCGCCCAAGCGGGGCACACCTCTACCGTGTGCTGCAATCTTCCCGTTTGATTTTAATTTGGGTGTCTTTAAGGCTAGACTAAATAGTTTCTTAGTAAAGTAATGCGATAAACTAATGCGCCTTACCATCAACGAATGCATCACTGCTTATCACGTGAGATCGCAGTCAAATACTAGTTTATATCGTTATCACTACATAGTATAAAACAAAGTCGCTTTCTCTGTCCCTATGTATGCTTAAATCTTTAAAACTACGCAACGGATTTTGATGCGGATTTTTTTAATAGATAGAGAGGAAGGTTTAGAAAGATGTATAATACATGGATAATAATTATAGTAGAGTAACACTGATAAATTTGCACCCGCGGGTCGCTAGTAAAATAATAATTAAGCACTTATGTTGGTATCTGTTAATAAAATTGGACATTTAGATAAAACGGTTACTAAGATATCCTTTTAAGATATGCAAGATTTTAAGTTACTTCTTTTAACTAACTTCATAATCACACATTATGCAAATGAACTCACCAGATTTTTTCCACCCTGCCAATATTAAAGGTGGATATTGACTTCAAAAGAGACTAATGAAAGCCTAAAAAGAGTTTAAATAATAAAATGAGCGCACACCTGCTAATTAGAGGTAGGCAGATGTGCCGACGTTTGAAAGTTGACATGTACTGCAAAAACTGTGAGGTGAGAGCGACTGTTATCGTCCGTGACTTATTTTTTGGTAGTTTAATAGAGTGCTGTTTCTGAGACGGTATTTTGTAATTGGTCTTTTGTTTTTGGTTTTATTTAGATATTAACTATATGTCAGTAATTATAAGTAATAAACACGTAAAAATGCAATGCCTTCTGCAAAATTTCACGCGCCTACTTCCAGGAGTTTCGGCTGTATTTTCATAGTCAGTTACTTTCTGCTTTTATAATTTAGGTATATATCCATAATTATTATATAGATTTGGCACAATTGGCGCAGTGTTTGTGCGATTGGCTCCTATTTTACGAGTCACAGTTTTGATTTTCGCACGGGATAAATATTTGTATGGCTTACGACCAGTAATTCCGGTCCACACTTAAAAAACACGAGTAATCTTTAGTGTGGAGCAAAGTTTGTAAAACATAAAAGTCATCATCATCATCTCATCCACAAGACGTCCACTGCTGGACATAGGCCTCCCCCAAGCGTCGCCACAGCGACCGGTCCTGTGCGACTCGCATCCATCGGATACCCGCGACCCTCGCCATAAAAGTACTCATCATAATTTCCTAGTTTTTAGGTTATAAAATTCGTAATATATAAATTATGTAGAAACTTTGGCAAAATTTAGGAAACTCAGTGACTCGTGATTAAAACAAAATGCCGGAGGGTGTAATAATGGGGTTCTATCCAATAATTGTTTAACCTAGCGTAATTAGCTTGGATCGGCCATTTTATAAACTTTTTAAACCTTGAACGGTAAAATACCTTGAAATATTATACATTGTTTTAATAAACCCAGCGTGGAACATTACAAGAATAGAATAAAATATATTCTGTTGTACGCCAAATTAGTAACAATTTTAAGGGAAGTAAGAAAATACGTTTATTTGGCAGTTGGCATACCATGATTTATGTGAAAAAACAAGTAATTGCATACTTAAATTAAACATAAAAAAATCTATGGGTGCAATGGTAGTCTTATTTTTAACAGCGATATCTACTAGACAACTTTAGGATGGACTATAAGAACTTAAACTAAAAAAGCGGATAACCTGCGGCGAACTGCTAGCAAATATTTATTCATAACAATACCACAGTCTTTTTAAAATAACTGTTATTTATTTATTGTGCACACATACCATAGTGTTGTCATTTTGAACCCAAAAGTTGACTGGTAGAGAATGCCTTGAAGCAAAAGTCCGCTTTTGCACCACCGCTGTACATGAAGTTTAAATAAATAAATAACACAAGAATATAATTTTTGCGCTGAATATTATACTTGTTGCAGTAGACTATGTGAGTTTTCGGGTCACATCAGTAATTCATGCTTGATATACGGCTATCTTAAGTCTTCCTCTAGACGCCATCTTAAGAAAATTTTTCACTAGGAGTTTTGTTTCCTAAGAGTTTTGGCGGAAAATATTCTTTTTGGATAAAAATATTACACTGCTCGCGGCAGTAGAAAGTTTGTGGATAGGTACGAATAAGTGAAATTTATGTTGAAAAAATAATAAAAACTAATAAGTATCTGAACTTATGATTTATTTAGCACTTATTTTTTTATTAATAGTGGATAAGGCGCATTGCTCGAACAACAGATGGTCGATGGGGACGGAAGGTTCTAGGGTGGCGGCCACGTACCGGAAGACGCAGCGTTGGAAGGCCTCCCACAAGGTGGACCAACGACCTGGCGAGGATCGCGGGAATCCGATGGATGCGAAACGCACAGGACCGATCGCTGTGGCGACGCTTGGGGGAGGCCTATGTCCAGCAGTGGACGTCTTTCGGCTGAGATGATGATGATGATAATGAATAGTGGATAAGATTATATTTTAAGTGTAAATTATAAAATTGCCTAGAATGTGTCCGTAAGGGTATACATATGAATCTATATGTATATTCCCCGCGGTTTCACCCGTGTCTTTGGACACTGCTACGCTTGCGTGTATTTTAAAGCTTTCTTAATCTATCACATACCCGCAAAACGAGACACAATAGTAAAACAATAACAGCGCGGTCTCATAGGACCGGTCAGGGATTCATGAATTAATAAATGGGCTATCCAACACTGAAAGAACTTTTTAATTTGAACCTGTAGTTTCTGAGATTAACGCGTTCAAACAAACAAACCCTCCAGTTTTATAATATTTGTAAAGATATATAATAAACCAATAAAAAAAGAACTGTGTGTATCACTACAGTAATACACCTACTGTAGGGCCTACTTTATTATATTTTATGTCCATCTTTTAGAATGAGGAGAATTACACAGAATCCTCGATAAAAAATTGACAGTGAACACATTGACGTAACTAAATATATCCACTTTCATAACAAACTGATATTCAAAACACACAATAAATATCGCCTTTCACTCCAATGCGTCAAACCGCAGGGCTTCAAAAATACAACAACGTTTCAAAAATAATGGCGTTGGATAAATAATGACACGGACGATAATTGGTGGCGACACCCTACACGCGTCCTTAAATATCGAGTTTGCCTTTATTATTAACAGAGAAAGTCTGTGTTTGGGTTAACCTTTCAAAATATTACGCATCACTCTTTTTGTGTACCTACTTTGAAGGATGTGTTATTTTTTGCTTTGTCCGAAGAAAGTTTAGTAAGTGTAGTGCATTTTTTAGCAAGTACATAAGCAGAAAACCAATAAAATTAACATTAGAATTGTATGTTTCAATGTTTTAAAAAATGCTAATAAAACAAACCACTGTAACCTAAAGTATCCTGTTGAATCAACAGTCACCACAACTGGCTCTGTGTCTCGCATCTATTGGATTCCCGCGACCTTCACCAGTTCATCAGTGCAATTTGTAGGAGGCTTTCTAACGCTGCATCTTCCGGTACGTGGCCACCACTCCTTTTGGCCTATTGGTTCCAACAACTATTAGTTCTGCAAGCCTGTGGCCTGTCCCCTACCATTTAAGATTAGCGGCTATCGGTAACCTCGATTTTCTTACAGATATCTTCATTTCTGGGAGAAAACATCTTACTCAACAGTATAGCTACTTTACTTTTTGGCAGACACTTCATTTAACCCTAAACATTTCACTCGTCACGGTTTGTTTCTCCAGAACCTTGGCGGAACTGCCGACGAAGATAACCACAGGTTAGCTTGCCATAACATCGTATCTACTAAACGTTTGTAACCATTTATTATAAAGGGTAACGACAGCTTGCTCGCCTGTGGGGCTCCGCCCACTTCCTGTGACGTTCTATATCATGTGCTGGATTGTCAACAGAAAATCAAATGATTGGGCTTCTTTAAGAACGTTCACTACCTTCTACGCATTATTTGGCTAAAAAACTATGATTTTCAAACCAGTTTATATCCATCAATAACTTATTGTGATTAACTAGGAAATATTATTGTCTAGACAACATAATATATTATTGTATAAATAATATAAGCAGTGTATTTTGAAATTAATTATAAAATCAATTTCAAAACTGGAAATCGTCCATAATACTCAGATACTAATAATATTATTATTATTATTTTTTCTTTTTTGTGAATGTGAGGACTATGTGGATTGCTTTTTTTTTTTTTTTTTTAGTCATTTTAACTTATGTCTGGCAATTTGAGTGTTTTCTGTGGCCTAACCATTATGTCCTCTCTTTGGTATTGTTCGTCAAGTCGTTGAGCTCCTTAGTAGTCCTGAGTTGAGCTTTGCGAATATTGACAAATGCTTGCACTGACTGGACAGGTCCACTCAAATTGCATGGTTCTTTCTTCAAAAGGCCATCTCAGACACTAATCTGCATGGTTCGCATATTATTTTCATGTTGTACGGACTTTAAAAGAGACTGTGACCCCTGAGTTTGTTTCGGTGTTTCTTCTCAGGGTAGTCAGTTAGGAAACACCGGCCTCATCTAGTACCAAAAAAAAAAAGTCCAAGGAAAAAAAATTGACGTGTAAAAGAGTTTGAAAAAACCTATTTGCAAAATAAATATCATTTATCATTTCATTTATCATTTATCATTTATCATTTATCATTTATCATTTATCATTTATCATTTATCATTTATCATTTATCATTTATCATTTATCATTTATCATTTATCATTTATCATTTATCATTTGTCATTTATCATTTATCATTTGTCATTTATCATTTATCATTTATCATTTATCATTTATCATTTATCATTTATCATTTATCATTTATCATTTATCATTTATCATTTATCATTTATCATTTATCATTTATCATTTATCATTTATCATTTATCATTTATCATTTATCATTTATCATTTATCATTTATCATTTATCATTTATCATTTATCATTTATCATTTATCATTTATCATTTATCATTTATCATTTATCATTTATCATTTATCATTTATCATTTATCATTTATCATTTATCATTTATCATTTATCATTTATCATTTATCATTTATCATTTATCATTTATCATTTATCATTTATCATTTATCATTACAAACCAATGCTCAATCAAATCAAATCAAATCACTTTTATTAAACAATAAATACAATACTAAGATCCTTAATAAAAATAGACATCTAGTAGAAAGATTACAAATTCTAAGAAAATCAAAACGGAATTATGGGTTGATAAAAATTATCATTTACACTGATTTAACTTTCTTTTATCATAACAATAACATCTTTTAATATAAAAACTTTTGCTTTATAACTTTATAACTTTTAGCTTTATTATTTCTTTAATAAACACTATTAATCTCGGCGAGCGACGGACGCAAATTCGGATGATGAATACTTTTGATTTCGAGCCAAATAGTGCAAAAGGGGTACTCCTAGTAAACGCTCCTAAAGCAATGGAATATAACGCTAATTTAGCGTGCCAAAGAACATACATACTCGTACCTACATACACTTGAAAAACATAGCCATCTTTTAGGCGCAAAATCGGGTAATAAGAAACTGGTCCCGTACAGGTTTTATTTCTTGCAAAAAATACAAGTTTATCTCCCCTAGAGAGTGATCGGTCATCATCATCAAGTATCTGAGAAAGCACCTATTTCTTAATTCAACAACACTTTTTTCCTGTTACCCTCATTCCTAAAGAAATACTGCGAAAATTGCTCAACCAACAAATGATTCATGACGCTTCTACGACAAACCAAGCCATTATAATTTACGAGGCACGCCGTAAAAACACCACATTTTTGTAAACTACAAGGAAAAAAAAATTGACAAGTGTGTGTCGCGACACAGCGAACGGTTCCGTAGTTGAGTTGAAACATTACATTTTTTTGCGAGAATTTATATTAAAAAAAATAAAATATGATTTTCAGTAACTTATGTTACTGAAAATCATATTTTTGAAACTATAACTTAAGAAAGGAATGTTTTTATCTTCATTTATATTATTTTTAATTATAAAATCCAACAATTGCAATAGAATAGAATGATCTTTATTGTACACCAAAATAGCAACAAAACATCAGTATACACTAATGTTTGGTACCGTAATTTGATACAGAATACATATTTGATCAATTTAGTGTCACTAGTGTAACACCCAAACAGACAGAAAGGACGAAATTAAAATGTTAAATTCATTATACATACAGCTAAGGAGTGGAATGCCCTACCTGACTCAGTGTTTCCTGATAGCTATAACTTAGGTGTCTTAACGTTTGAATCCCCCACCGGTCCTATGAGACCGCGCTGTTATTGTTTTACTATTGTGTCTCGTTTCGCGGGTATCTGAGTAACTACAGTCAAAACTAAATTGGCTACTTCCAGGCAAAGTGTTATAGTGGTCAAACGCCAACCTAACAATGATAAAAAAATGTTTAGTTTGTGACTTTTACCTACGGAACCCTAAAAAGTTACAAAATGGCAGCCATGTTTGTTTGAATTAATTACATCTCATCGACAGTTTCCGAACAAAGGCGACGAGAAGAGATATTAACACATTTTCTTTTAGCTAGTACCGTTAGCTGGCCGACAAGTCGGCTGGAACCAACTCCAACTAATTCTGGAAAGTTTTCAGTTTTTCTCAGACAGCCGAACAAGAGTACGTGATCTGAATTTTGGTGACAAACTTCGGCGAGAACTGTCTGGTTTTTCATCAATAATATTTTTATGGTTAGTAAGACTTGCGGGCTTCGCCAGGTTTTCTTTGATTTTTAGTTAGCTTTTTAGTAATTTATTATGTCCAACAGTGGACATTTTTCGGCTAAAATGTTGTAATGATGGTGTGTATTATTGTAATTGTTTGTTGTTTGATGATGGCATGAGTATACCTCATGCCATCATTTGTTAAGGGGTTTATAATTGTAATATAGCTTCCTTTTTATAATGTGAATGTGAGAACACTGTAGGCTCTGCAGACATATTTTAGTCTACATTAATCCTGTTTCTTATTAAGTACATGTTATTAAGTACTTGTTGCGTTATCTACTGGAAATATAGTAAAAATAATTATTATTCTTTTCAAAGAATGATGGAGTGGATTCATGAATATTCTAGCCGGTTCTTCTCCAAAGAAAACGATTAATTGATTCGGTACACGTTTCTGACGTTTTGTAAGTGCCCACGTTGGTCTATGTGGAATAAAATATTATAGAATTAGAATTCTTCCCATTGTTCCAGCGTCAAAATTATGATTTATAATGTTGTAAAGAAAGAGTGTACTATCGGTCTAAAATTTCCTTTTTTTTAGATTAAGGAAAGAAATGTTGCCAAGATCACCTTTTGTAAAAGGTTCTACCATAATTCAGTATACTTGATATATTTTGACATTTTATTAGAAACATTAGGCATTCGAATTTTCCCGATGACAAAGCTAAATCGTGTCCTACCGTTACCCGAATTAATTTTAATTGCCTGCCTCGCTGCGGGCGAACTATCAGCAGTTCTGTAACTTTGCCCACACCCCAGTGTTGCCAATTAGTGGGACTTGTATGAGGCAACGTGAGACGATTTGGGAACTAAGCGCAATGTGTGAAGCTGGAGGCTGTGTGGAAGATCGAATTTGAGAAGATGACGCTTTGGATAGGGCTTTTTGGTCAGGTTTCTCTAATTCTAGCAAAGGTGGCTAGGTGTTTAAATAGAGGAAATATTTAGTAGTGTGAATTTTATTTGCGTGCTGCGGTCTTCTCGTTCGATTATAATTTGGGCGTCTTAAAGGCAAGAGTGAATAGGCTCTTAAGAAACTAGCTCGCCACATCATCAACGATTGCATCACTGCGTGAGGTGGGATAGCAGTCAAGCAATCATTTAGATCAATTAAAAAAACATCATCATCTGCCTAGCCTTTTCCCAACTATATTGGGGTCGGCTTCCAGTCGAGCCGGATTTAGCTGAATACCAGTATTTTACGAGGAGCGGCTGCCTACCAGACCTCCACAACCCATTAAATTAATCAATTAAAAAAACATAGAAAATATTAATATTAAGTTTTTTAAACATGCTTTTATTGCATTTAAATAAGATACTTCTTTTAATTCTGCTTTTATAGACAATGAACCCATTGAACATGGCCATGTTCAATCAAAGTTTGTATAATATTTATTCAGATTTCCTTATCCTAAACTTTCTAAGAGGGCGACAAATATAGTACGTCGTTTAAATTACAGAATATATAAGACTTTAGGAAAATACTCATTTTAAATTAGGTACTTTAAAAAGAGCATGCTACGTCCTCACAGACTTCTTAGGAGTACGAGTATGCGAAAACCACAGCAGATGGAGGACGGATCTACAAGTACTTTCTGCCTACCCCCAACGAGATTAACAGCGGCAAACTTTGACTAACAAACCCTCCTACAACCGCCCTTTAACTATCGCGATAACTCTTTAGAAAAATCCCATTCCCATAAAAATAGACCCCGTATCAGCTGCATCATTAAAAAACCTACTTAAACTAACATAATGGCCAATTTCCCCAAAACTTTTCTCATCAACCATCACTCTAACCATTTGGGGAGTGAGCAGGAGCTATAATAAATACAATTTATGATCACCAGTGCATTCCTCACACGTTCGTGCCATAACAAAACCCATCAGCATTGTTCACTACAAACTATACAATTGGCTAACCCGAATAAATTGCACCCAACATATTTACACACCCAACTAACTTACCTATGACCCTTTTTGCTAATAACCATAAGGGTTATTTTCCTTTACCCATGGGGTTTCAAAAAGGTTGGGAGGAAAACCGCAGCATCTCTGTAGCTTCGAGTTTTTGGAGCTAACGGTAATTCAGGTTCGTACCTATGTAGGTATTGAACTTTGTTATATATTTCCTTTAAGAGTTATGTAGCGGTGAATGATTGGAAAGGCTTTTGTGGGTGATTAGATTGATTATGTTGGGGCACGATTAATTATGTGTGTCGGTATTCGCAAGTCTTTTGTATTGCTGTTCATTGTAGTACTTACTTTGTAAACTGTACTTTGCTCCAAAATACAGGATTCTATCCTAGTTTGGAGGACAGTGATCTTACAAAATAACCAATCTTTTTTTAAGTGTGTCATCACTAATCTTTCTTTTAGGTTAGTCTTATTGTACAATCAATGATTACAACTACAATAAGTATATTGTAGCGTTAAAACCACGTGGTGAGTGTACTAAATATAACTTTACCCGAGCATTCCCATAGTCTTATATTTAAAAAAATGAAGCTAATAATTTCTTCTACCCGACTCAATAAAACTCGACTAAACCAAAGACACTAAACTCATTATCAACATGAAAATGACTAACATTATGCTAAATATATATTAGTACCTTTTAGTGTCAGAGAAAGCCGCATTAAGACCACTCATTGGAACTCTTATTTTTAATAGTTATAATCCGTATGACGAATACAAATTCTTCTAGAATTAGTTGCTTTCTCGTAGTTGTAGTAAATATCCGACTAATGTTATCAAGGCGAAAGCTTGTGAGTGTGTTTATTGGTTATTTCTTCGCGTTTAGATGGCTGGTTTTGTTTTTCAATTGGTATAAACTAGTGCTTGACCGCGATCTCACCTGATGGTAAGCAGTGATGCAGTCATAGAATGGTGAGGCGCACTAGTTTATTATTCACTCTAGCCTTGAAGACACCTAAATCATAATCGGACGGGAAGACCACAGCAGGCAAATTGTTCAAGTCCTTCAATGTATGCGGTATAAACGACGAAGCAAAACGCTTAGTCTCGACCGTAGAGGTTTCAACAACGTAAGGGTTTTTTTTTTTTTTTTTTTTTCTGGTAGGGGAATCATCAGAATGACTTCCCCCGCTCTTGGGCGGAGCGGGAGGGCATGTCAGACTCTTACTGACTAAACCCCTACCCCGTTCCTTCGTTGCCTTCGTTCTGGGGGGGACTCGGTATCAACCGTTAGGAATACCACATGTTCCCCCCAGAGGCTTCGGCCCTACCGGGCCCCTACAGTTTGCTGACATCTCCTTGAGGCGCGCGTGGAACAGAACGCGCCGTTGACGACTGGGCTCGGTCCAGATTATTTCCAGACTGCCGGACGGCGGGCTACCCAGTGCTCGCCGTCCACGAACCCGCGCCTACGGTGGTCGGAAATCGGGATCGGGATCTCGGCGGCGGCGGCGTGAGGACCGTTCCCTCACGCGCTCGCGGTCAGCAGCCTCCTTCACGAGCATCACTGCTTCGCAGAAGGAGGCGACCGCATGCCAACCCTCCTCGCTCCGGACCATGGCCTGAACCAGGGCCCGGCGCGAGAGGTCGCCGCTCCCGATAGTCTCCACGAGGACACGGCGGTGCTCCGCCCAAGCGGGGCACACTTCTACCGTGTGCTCCACCGTGTCCTCCGGGCGGTCCACACAGTGGCGACACCCGGGCGTCCTCTCCTGCTTGATTCGATGCAGGAACCTCCCGAACTTACCGTGTCCGGTGAGGACCTGCGTCACACGGAAAGAGAGGACGCCGTGACCTCTTTCCAACCACTCCTCAAAGAGGGGCCTAACCGCCTCAATGACGGCGTGCCCAGCACTGGGTTGCGACAGTCGCAGTCGCCATGCCACCCTAAGATCCCGCCGGAACTCTGTCCGCCATGCCGCGACTTGTCGCGGCAGCGGAGTTTCGCCCCGGCGTTGCATCTCCACCCGCAAATCGTGCATGCGTGCAAGGACTGTTGCCTCCAGATCCCACGGTGGCAGGCCAGCGAGGAGGCTCGCCGCTTCGCGGGAGATCGTGCGGTATCCCCGCACCATCCTGATGGCCATGACCCTCTGGCAAGCGTTCAGCTTGGCCGCCGGTCGCTTACCTAGCGACGGCGCCCAAACCGGCGCCCCGTAAAGGGCCATGGACCGAACGATCCCCGCGTAGAGCCTCCGGCAGGGGGCGTCTGGACCCCCTAGGTTGGGCAGGAGCCGCTTCAGAGCGGCCCCAGACCTGTCCAGTTTGGGGTCCAAACGTCGGAAATGCTCCTCGAAAGTCCACCGGCTGTCGAGGACGAGTCCCAGGTACTTCATCGCCGACCCGACGCCGATGTGGACCCCCCCTACCGTTATTTGGGAACCCGGAGGTGGCGCGTACCGAGGGCCATGAAAGCACATGGCCTCGGACTTGTGCAATGCCACTTTGAGTCCCAGTTGCTGGATCCTCTCCACGACTGTCGCAACCCCGCGTGTCGCTGTTTCGGCCGCCGCCTGGTACGACTCTCCCCGCGCCAGGACCAGCGTGTCGTCTGCGTAGCAGACCACGCTGACCCCGTCGGGGAGGTCGCCGCGCAGCACGTAGTCGTATCCGATGTTCCACAGGGGCGGTCCTAGTACCGATCCCTGCGGAACACCGCACGACATCTCTCGCCGTCTCCACTCTCCCTGGTGACCGGGATAGATGATGAACCTATCCGACAGGTAGGCCTCGATCACACGACGGAGGTAGGCGGGCACCTCGTGGTACCGAAGTGCCGCCCCGATGCAACTCCAGGGCAGGGAGTTGAAGGCATTGGCGATGTCCAAAGACACCGCCAAGACGACCCTGCCCCGAGACACCGCATCCCCCGTCGTGAGAGCCCTCACGCGCATGATGGCGTCCACCGTGGAACGCCCCCTGCGAAAGCCGAACTGGCCGTCCGAAAGGTCCGGCCCCACCTGCGCAAGATGCCCGACGAGGCGGTCTGCAATTACTCTTTCAAAGAGTTTGCCCACCTCGTCGAGCAGCACAATGGGCCGGTACGCGGACGGAGAGTCCGCGGGGCGCCCCGGCTTCGCAATGAGGACCAGTTTCCCGGTCTTCCAGCGACGGGGAAACTGTCCTCTCTCCATGCATGCGCTAAAGAGCCCTCGCAATCGAGACCCGAGAGCCTCCATGGCCAGGACCCATACCCTGCCGTGCACGCCGTCGGGTCCTGGGGCGGTGTTCTTGAAACTGAGTCTTCGTACCACCGCCCTCATCTCTACCTCGGTCACCTCTGGAGCGTCGTCCTCGTCGTCGCTGGTGTGGTCCGCTACGGGTACCGCAGGTGGCGGAGCCATGAGCGGGGGAGTATGGTCCCCTCGCTCAGGGAACAGATTGGCCACCACACCCTCCACAACTTGGGGCCGGAGACTCTGAGTCAGAGGGGGAGCCCATGGGCGGAGTTTGTCCCGCACCACTTGGTAAGGGCGTCCCCATGGGTCCCTGTTCAGAGTCCCCAGCCACACATTGCGGGCCTCCAACTTGGCCCGCTTTACTTCTGTTCGGAGGGTGCGCCTTGCCGCTCTGTACCCCTCGTATAGCTCCGCCTCTCTGGCCTCCGCATCCGGCGGGCGGGTGCGGCGCCTGCGGAATCTGGCGTACCGGCGCCGCGCGGCGGTGCACGCCTCGCGCAGAGCCGCAATCTCCGGCGACCACCAGTACACCTGGCGCCGAGCACGTCCTGGATGGACTCGGGGCATCGCCTCGTCGCAAATTTGCGACATGGCCTCCTGGAACCACTCTGCCTCAAGGTCAATTTCGACAGGCCTGTCCGGTGCTTGCACCCAGGCCTGTACCCTCGCGGCTTCCAGGAGAGCGTCCCGGTCCATCTGCCTCAGCGCCCACCGCGGACCACACGGGGTCTGCTCCCTGACCGGCGCGGTCGAGATCCGGGCGGAGACGTCAAACCGGATGTACCGGTGGTCGGAATACGTCTCCACCCCCTCCATAACGCGCCAGTCGACGACGCGCGGCGACAGAGCGGGGCTGGCGAACGAGAGGTCCACCACCGACTCACCCCGCATCCGCACGCACGTGGGGACAGAACCCCGGTTTAGGACGACCAGGCCTGTCTCCAGAGCCCAGTCCTCCACCATCCGACCCCGTCGGTTCGTCAGCCGGGAACCCCAAGCCAGATTCCAGGCATTGAAGTCCCCGCAGACGACCACGGGGAGGGATCCGAACCCAGCGACGACGGCATTCAGCTCCATGAGGGAGTTGTGGAGATCGGCGAGATCTCGGTTCGGGGACAGGTAGACGCCTACCACTGCAATGTCCCCGACCCGTGCTGCCACGCAGCCCCGCCTTCTCGTGATGGACTCGAGAGGCGGGGGTACCGGCGGCGGCCGACGAAATTAGGGTCACCGAGCCGCTCAGGTCCTGGACCCAGTCTTCCCTGGGCAGGACAAAGTACGGCTCGGAGACCACGGCGATATTGATCGACCACTGCGCCATGCTCTGGAGCAACAGATCCTGAGCGGGGGCGCAGTGGTTGATGTTCGCCTGGAGGAGACGTAATGGGGCCATCACTGACAGTCCATTACGGTCTCCTCCGGAGCCCCCCTTGAGGGCTCTGCCGCGGCGATGGCGGCAGCAGCGTCAGCCTTGGCTGCGGCGGTGTGGACTTTGGGGTGAGGGCCCCTCCGGACCTTACCCTTGGCTGTGGCGGGGGGGTCGCAGGACCTGCTCCCAGCCCGGTGGTCGGCAGCCTTGCCTGCCGCCGCACATGCGTAGCAGTGCGGCGACGCACGGCATTCGACGGCCCTGTGACCGGGCTGACCGCACTGGAAGCAGCGGTCACTGCGGTCCACCTCCGCGGCGCAACGGGCTCCCGCGTGGTGCCCCACGTGGCAGCGGAAACACCGCAGAGGTCTGGGCTCCAGCACCTTGACTTGGGCTGAAACCCAGCCCACCAAGAGCCTTCGGCCCTCCGCCGTGATGGCCTTGGCCGCCGACACGGGGCAGCTCACCGTGACGGCTCGCATACCCGTGCCGTCAAGGCGGATGATGCCCGCCCGCACTTGGTCGGTCGTGCACCCTCCCGCCTCAACGACGGCGGCCACCACTTCCTCCACCTTGACGGAGTCGTCCAGGCCCATGATGCGCATATCGATGCACTTTGTGGGCCTGGACACTCGGGCGTCCTCCTCGTTCACAGACGCCCTGACCTTGTCAGCCAGGGCGTCCGCGGCAGGACCGCTGTCCTCGCCGGGAACCTCCAGCATCCAGGCACCGGTCACGGTGCGCCGCATGCGGAAGCCCTTCGAGGCCCCGTACTCGTCCAGGTGAGGGAGTACCGCCTTTTTGGCCTTCTCCATCACAGCGTCGTACGTCACGCCCCTCTTCTCCGCGCCCGGCTGTAGTGTGATCACTACAGCCGCGGCGCCCGGGGCGCGAAGCCGGTTCGCCACGGCACGCTTTTTGCGCTGCTGCCGCCTTTCCCTCTTTTTGGCGGCCCTGGCCGCCTTGCCCGCCTGCTTCTTGGCGCCGACGACCGACCACTCGGCGCCAGCTGGAGAATCGGCAGGCGGGGGCAGCCGAGGCCGCCCGTTCGCCACCACAGCGGCTGGAGCACCCGCCGCATTGGCGGTGGGCGCCGCCCTAGCGGTGGGCGCCGCTTTGCCCTTCGCAGGAGGAGCAAGGGCAGGAGCTGCCCTCCCCTGCTGCTTCGTCTTTGGGGCCTGCCTAGCGGTCGCAGCCGCTGCCGTCACGGCCCCACGCCCGGCTTGCCCTGACGGGCCAGCCTTGGGCGCGGCAGCTGCCGTAGGCGCAGCTGCGGCGGCGTACGACGCCGCCGGTCTGCGACCGGAGCCCGCGAGTGGGGGACGCAGCACCATCCCTTCCAGCAGGGACAATTGCCGCTGGAACTGCTCCTGCTGCCGCAGCATTTGCTGCCGGAAGGCAGCTAGCTCCTGCCGCAGCAGGGTCAGAGCCTGTCCCTCTGGCTCGTGCTGGGGCTGGGTCTGCGCCGACCCCTGCCCCTGCGGGCTCCCCGCCTTTGGAGGCTGCTGGGGGCAGACTTCCCTCGGAGGGGCGGCGGCTTCCAGGACCTCCCTCCGGGTCCTCGCACCCCGTTTATCCAGGGCCTTCTGGAAGGCCTCCAGAATAGGGGGCACGACCTCGGCGACGGCAGAAGTCCTGCCCTTCGGGGTGCTCTTCCTGGCCACCAGCCGCAAGGACTCTAAAACCAGGTCGCAGACCTCCTGGTGAGCCTCGTCGGCGGAGCCTCCCCCGTCGTCACTCTCAACGCCAGACGGCCCCGAGGGACCGGGGCTGGGTGCTCCGGGATGGCGTCCCTCCGCGGCAAGCTTCCCAGCCCTCTCGGCAGCCTCCTTGGAGGTCAGCACCCTCCCTCTGCCGCGGGCTTGGCTCGCTCCCCGCCGAGCGGTGGGGATTTTTCGAGCCGAGCCCCTTCGGCTGTCGGACTCCTCGTCCGACCCCTCTCTTCCTAGAGAGCGTTTCCGGGAGCTGCGCACGCTTCCGGAGTCGCTCCCCAGCTCCTCCCTCGAGCTCTCCGAGCCCTTCCGCGACGCCGCGTCGGACTCCGACCGCGCATCGCTCCTCGCCTTCTCGTCCTTGGGTGTTTTTTTTGTACATTTATCCATATCAGTTCCCACGAGTAAAAACTTCGGGTACTTGCTCAAAATAAGTGGTCCGCACTAGAGACTAATTTAGCTACCCATTAGTCAAGCTAACAACCTCCCTCACGGTGCGCCGCCGCTTGGAGGTTTGGGGTAATTTTTTATAGAGGTTGTCTTCCTCGCGGCCCGGGCGGTTAAGCCAGGACCCTCGACCCCCACCAAAAGTCAGAAACATGACCTTGGACAATCAATGGGGCTACGAGACTAACGGTGGCAGGAGGAGGAGCGAGTCTTCCTCCTGCCTGCCCGGTAGCAGGGTAAGTGCATACCGAGCCCGCTCTTGCTTCGCCACTGTGCCCTCTGCTGAAGCAGAGGGACACGCGTTGAAGCGCTCCTTCAGACAGAACATTCGCAGACGGCCATCGAGGCTCCTTAGGCAGAAGTACCCAAGAGAGTCGTTGGCCGCCTCCCAGGGTGCACCGTCCTGCGGACTGGCCTTCACTCCGGAAGAATCCGTTAGGGAATTCCAGCCCGCGAGCACGCGTGGAGGTTTTCTGTCGCGGCACCCCAACAACGTAAGGGTGGATACTCGCCGTACGATGGTTTGTCTGATGGTAGAAAGGAGATGGTGGATTTCGAGGAAACTTTTAGATCATGTCCTGGAATAGTACATGATCATTTTCTACTATCAAGCGGGCGAGCAGGGAGTTGCTATACGCTATTTACTATAAGAAAATAAAACAAAAGAAACTTATGTTACTGTCCGTTCTATCGATTTTGACTTCCATTCCGTAGACATAAGGATGACATTAAAAGCAAAAAAAGTGGTTACAATACCAACTTTTTCTGCAGCCGTCATTTGTCATGTCACCAGCGAAATAAAAGTCAAAATCGGTTGAACGGACAGTAAAACAAGTTTCTTTAAATTTCTTTTCTTATAGTAAATAGAGTATAGTCTTATATAAATGGGAACACTGCAATGTATTCACGACGTCCATCATATGGAGTCTGATTAATTATTACTATCGTGTTGAATAGTGATTAATATATTTACCACGCCATTTTTCACGAGGAACCATTAAACAAGGAAAGAAAATGTCGAATAAACGGCAAGAAGAATTTTCCCTCGTGGTCCTAGAACGCAAAAGATTTAATAACTGAAAGAACTAGAGCGAATTTTTTTTTAAATAATTTATTACTTTTAGTTTTTAATAATGATTTTGAAAAAAACCTAAATTTTTATTTTCAAATCTAATTTGGCATTTTAGTATAAATGTATTTAAATCAATTTTATTGAATGAAATTTTCATTGTATTTGGGAAAAGACCCCGATTCCTGTAACACAGGTATTCCCACTTAGCATAGGATATTTGTACATATATTTTATATACCGATAAATTTATTTAATCTTAGAAATCATTTTATACTTTTCCGCAACTAAAAAAAACACGTAATAACTTATAGTCAACTTCTCATCAAAAAAGTATAACTCAAAAACTTTTGTGATAGAATTACATTTTATCTCATCGCGTAAAAAGTTTTAGTAAACAACTAAAAATCTGACGAACTAATAAAACTTTAACTTTATTACGAGGATAAAAACAAAGTGTTTTTAGTGTTTTCCTATCTTGGTTTTTTAATGTCTAACAGTAGGTCATCATCTGCCTAGCCTTTTCCCAACTATATTGGGGTCGGCTTCCAGTCAAGCCGGATTTAGCTAAGTACCAGTGTTTTACGAGGAGCGGCTGCCTACCAGAACTCCACAACCCATTAACTGGTGTAACACGGCATTTCATGGCAAGACTGGAGTCAGATTTACTGGCTTCTGACTATCCGTAACGACTGCCAAAGATCTACAAATGACAGCCGGGACCTACGGCTTAACGTGCTTTCCGAGGCACGGAGGAAACTCGTTATGTTAAGATGGTCACCCATCCACAGACCAACCTTGGCAAGCGTTGCTTAACCTTGAAGATCGGCCTGTGCGGCTGTTATTATTTAGCCACGAGCTCCTCATGTCTAACTCCTCATGTCTCTAATGTCTAACAGTAGGTATATATATATAAGTATGAGTATCAATAAAGTACAAAAAAAAACACAACTCATTAAAACTATATATACCTACACTCAAGACAATAACACCTAACTAAAATGAGGCGTCAAAAAATGCGCCCGCAACGCTGTCAATTGAAAGTGTGCCCAAAAGACTGGCGGCATTGCCACGTGTACGCGTATGGCCATGCTTAATCTCTGACCAAGGTAAAAGCCAGATCTTGGTTCACGTGAAGTGTTAACTAAGCGAATAATGCGCTTTTTAAAGAATTTTCAAAAAAAAGATTTTTTATGAAGTGTATGCGCATCTGAACTCAAGAGCTTCAACACTTCCTTTATATGTTCTGTGGCTTCAACCCCCAAACGGCTCAAAATTATAACTGCCGATGAGGTTGTTACATTCCCATTATGTACATATATTGTTTATATTTATTTGACCATTACATAATTTCGTATGGACTTTAAAAAGACTGTGACCCCTAAGTTTATTTCAGTGTTTCTTCTCAGGGTAATCAGCTAGGAAACACCGGCCTCATCTATACTAATATTATAAAGAGGTAAAATTTGTAAGTTTGTAGGTTTGTAAGTTTGTATGTTTGTATGTAGGGGGTAATCCCTGGAACTACTGGTCCGATTTGAAAAAATCTTTCAGTGTTAGATAGCCCATTTATCGAGGAATGCTATAGGCTATATACCATCACGCTACGGCCCACGGAAGCGGAGCAGTAACGAAAAATGCAGGTGAAACCGCAGGGGACAGCTAGTCTATACTAATATAATAAAGAGGTAAAGTTTGTTTTTTTGTTTGTATGAGGTAGTCTGTGGAAGTACTGGTCTGATTGCTAAAATTTTATCACCAATAGAAAGCTGCTGTAATCCTGAGTGACATAGGCTATATTTTATGTACGCGGACGAAGCTGCGGGCTAAACCTAGTCTAGTATAAATTGACGAAAACAAAATGTTGACGTGTAAAAGAGTTTGTGAAAACCTACTTACAAAATAAATATCATTTATCTTGCTTAAATAATATTTTTGTGAGACGTTCATACAGTAATTTATTGCCTGATTCTCACAGAAGAACCGCGTCTGTTAGGCTAACAACGTATGTAATAAATATGAAAACGTACCTTCGCACAAAGGAGTATTTCATCATTTATAGGCTTTCTCGAGCAAAATTACGTACCTACCTTACCTTTACTCTATTTCTTGATGTTTTTGATAAATGAAATTTATACCTACGTACCTTTTTTGTTTTTTGGGGTGGGTAGTGAGTGGGAGGGAGTATTATACTTTTTGACTAAAACTCACTCGTTTTTTTTGAGTTGCTCTTGTCGGATTTCTATAGAAAACAGTAGTTTCTTTGTTTTATTGAGTTTCTTTGTTCGTTTATAATATATAACTGTATCTTTCTATATACAAAAAAAAATAACAAACGGCCATCAAATCATACCAATATTATAAAGGCTAAAGTTTGTGTTGTTTATAATTAATACTTTTTCACAATCGAACAATTTCGATGAAACTTGGTACACGAGCAGACCATGTCTTAGAATAGCGCATAGGATGTTTTTTTATCTCGGCAGTATGTTCCCTCGGGAAAATTTTCTACTATAACGCATACGAAGCCGCTGGTAACATAATAGTATTTATATTATTTTTTTTATATACCATAAACTAGTACTTGACTATCCCACCTGATGGTAAGCAGTGATGCAATCGTTGATGGTGAGGCGCACTAGTTTATTAAGAGCCTATTCACTCTAGTCTTGAAGATACCCAAATTATAATCGGACGGAAAGACCGCAGCAGGCAAATTTTTCCAATCCTTCGATGTACGCGGTATAATTTATAATACCTATAACCAGTTCTTTATTGTATTAAGCACTCTGCCTACATCTTACAACATTAGACCACTAAAAACCAACAACACCTTAAACCCAAACCGATGTCCTTCGACTCACATTGGTCTGTCAATAACCTTCCATTTACGACTTCCTCCGAAACACGACAATACTCAACACATAGACTCAAATTACGACCGAAAAAGGGCAAAGCCTTACACCACCAACGAGTCTCCATAAGGCCATTGGCCAAAAAACCGAACAGATGCCTCTATACCTTGTGGCCAAAGAAATAATCCCCAAAAAATTCTTTCGGCGCTCATTAAACTATTTATAAGTTGTATGGGTACCCTAAAAATGTACTTTGGTAAACCGGCTAACGCACACAGGCGTATAGTTAGTACAGGTAGGTGGCGTATGTGTGTGTGCGAGTGCACATTACTCACACATATGGAAGAAGGGCGAAGGGAAATTTTGGCAATAATTTCGTGTTGTATAGGTTGAGTGGGCGAAGAAGGTGCGTGGTTTTGTGTATTTTTGTTTTCTTTGTTTAGAAAGATAATTATATTGATATTAATTCACGTACCGGAAGACGCAGCGTCGGAAGGCCTCCCACAAGGTGGACCGACGACCTGGCGAGGGTCGCGGGAATCCGATGGATGCGAGACGCGCAGGACCGGTCGCTGTGGCGACGCTTGGGGGAGGCCTATGTCCAGCAGTGGACGTCTTTCGGCTGAGATGATGATGATGATTGATGTTAATTGAAAAACACGCAAAATACGCGCTTTAGTCGTGGAGTTGTGGATACCAGCCTGTTATAATTTACTACTATACTATACTAATGAGTCATCATCATCTGAGGAGCTCGTGGCTAGATAATAACAGCCGCACAGGTCAATCTTCAAGGTTAAGCAACGCTTGTCTAGGTTGGTCTGTGGATGGGTGACCATCTTAACATAACGAGTTTCCTCCGTGCCTCGGAAAGCACGTTAAGCCGTTGGTCCCGGCTGTCATTTGTAGATCTTTGGCAGTCGTTATGGATAGTCAGAAGCCAGTAAATCTGACTCCAGTCCTGCCATGAAGGGTACTTCATGGCATTACCCCAGTTAATGGGTTGTGGAGGTCTGGTAGGCAGCCGCTCCTCGTAAAATACTGGTATTCAGCTAAATCCGGCTTGACTGGAAGCCGACCCCTATATAGTTGGGAAAAGGCTAGGCAGATGATGATGATGACTATACTATACTAATAGAAAAAAAAAAAAAAAAAAATTATCATATACCCACAAAACGAGACACAATAGTAAAACAATAACACCGCGGTCTCATAGGACCGCGACCGGTCGGGGATTCATGAATTAATAATCCTTCTTCGAACATTTAAACACACAGACAAAGATTAGAAGAACAGTTAAATGAAACTGCTGTGTGAGATTCTCGTAGCAAATCATGGACGAGTAGTTGGTTAGCTACGGGCGGTTGGTTAACTAGTTTGTGCTACGCCGTACGCCGTAGCACAAACTATCGTACGTAGCCGTCTACGAAATAGTTCATGCTACGCCGTAGCGTCTACAATAGGCAAAATACTATAGACGTTGTTGTAAGAGCAACAACGACGATAGTGACTGATTTTAGGTTTTAGTATAGTTTGCTGGTTTGCTGTTCATTAATTCATGAATCCCCGACCGGTCCTATGAGACCGCGCTGTTATTGTTTTACTATTGTGTCTCGCTTTGTGGGTATTCAATAGGTTAAAATACACATCGTTTAGTGAGCTGCCCCGACATAGCCCGCAAAATTCAAATTTTAGTAAGTTTTTTTGTATTTTACAAATCAGTGTCAGGTTGATTAAAATATGATTGGCGTCTGTAACACGTATTTATTTAAGAAATTATAATCACTAAATTTATTATCTATTGCATGAATATTATATCTACTTACTTAAGAATTGTTTTAAGTTTTCAAAGTAAAAAAAACTTAAGACAGTTTTTAATTTTATGCGCTATTCTGGGGCTTTAACCAACAAATAAATCCAAAAAAACTAAAAAAGAAACAAACTTCACCAAAAATCGCACCTCAATCTAGCGAACACCCACTATTGCACCACGCCTGCCTTACAACGCACTAGTGTGTAAAGACATTTGTATGAGTGTTCACCAATGTGTGCAGGCGATCATTATTCGTAAGTACTAGAGGAGTAGACATGCACATGGCCGTGTATGGGTGGAATTTGGCTGGCTCGAAGATACGATGCAATGTAGTTTTAAAGGTTTTATTACTTGTATGTTAGTGAATTGAGTTTTATATCTCTTGAATTGTTTTTGGTGATTGGAGAATGAGGTGTGATGTTTATTGTACGAAAGATAAAAGAAAGGTAAAATAAATAGGAGAGGATTTATAAATTGTGTTAGAAACTTGCGTATTTAACTTGCATTTTTAGGTTTTTTATAAAAAACCTAGTTATATATGTATTTCAATTTTCGGTTAGGTTTAAATATTAATATATTCTCATAAGGAGAAAACACCACTTTGGTACGTGAGAATACAAGATAATGTAATAACTTTATTGTAAGGTCATCGATACTAACCAGTTTACATTTATTTAGTTTTAAACTGTTTGGTCACGTCGTCATCATGATTTTATTCACAAGTAGCAGTAGCATTTTGATTAACCTATGTTAAAAATATAAACTAACTGAGAACAATACATAGTAAGTAAAATAAAAAGTAGTGGGACGGTAATATTATAAGTGAGGAGTTTCAATAATGTGATTTTACAGTTTAGTTTTAAAATCGTTGAAAGTGTTCAGTTAATTAACTCATACACTGAAAAATGGTATCATTTCAGTTTCACAATATATAAACTAAAAAAAAACATGGCGTAATAGGTAGACTTACCGCCAACGAAACATGTTTTGGATAAAATGCGTAAAATAATACTCTTTTTTTGGACAGTCGTGTAATAAATCCTAATTATTATGTTAAATTACTTATTTTTCTTAATTATTTGACTGTGCTGATCATCAGTTGAGTCAGACCTTATTAAGTCCAAACACTTCACTTAAGTTGAGAATCTGGACTTTAAGCACAATTCTGGCCCCTGTTGTTTCACGAATTCAACAAGTCTTTTAAAACCTACTTGATTTTCAACCAATACACGATGTTTATAAAATGAAGCCCCTGCTTGAGTTAAATGCAGTGAAAATAACAAATTAACGCGGTCCCGATGAATTTCAAGTAAGTCGCCATCTCGCCGAATCGATAACTGTCAAGCACTAATTAATTAAATCACGAACATTGACAGGGCCGGATCAGGACGGTAAAGAATTTTTATGCTTGTTTTTCATTACTGTAATTGTACCATAACACCGACGTATGGTAATAAAATAGAATAAACTGTATTGTACATCAAAAAGTAACAGTACAGTTTATGCATAAACTTAAATCTATGGATACAGTGGCGGTCTTATCGCTACCAGCGTATTTATATATATTTTTAAACAAACGCTTAATTGATTAAAACTATATATGTCCTAAAAACTGTTACCTACAATACGGCGTCAAAAAATTCGTCAGCATCGCTATCGACTGTAAGAGTATGCCCAAAAAACTGGCGGCATTGCTACGTTGTGCAATACTTCATCTCTGATTGAGGTTAAAGCCAGCCCCGGCCTTGTCACGAAAAGTGTCTAAAATCTTACAGTTGACTGTAATTCTGCTATCTTCCGATAATTTTGACTTATTGATGTCTGTCTTTTTTTAGATACTATGAATCCTTTTTATTAAATCTTGTAATGAATTGTCTGAAATAATAACCTAGGTACCAATTGTCATTGTTTTTATATTAAGTATAGACTCGCGTTTGACCACTATCTCATCAAAACCGTTTATAAAAGCATAAAAAAAAAATTCAGTCAATCTAAAATTTCTTTTCTATTTCTTATTCGAACATTTATTAAACTTTCTCTTCAGCGATTTTGAAAAATACACAAAGGCTAAATTAAATTTCATAACTTCAATTCCGGGGCCCCACATCCGTTGCATACCAAACCACGACCCAGTCCGCCCCTGCACCGCTCAGTCTCGTTCAGCGATCGCGCGACCGGTTGCCAAACAATCGTTTAATTAATACTATTGTCCGCAGTGTGCGACCGGGGCGTTATGTCTAGTTGTGTGATACAGCGCCACCTAGCGAGTCAGGACGGAGTTGAGGAATATTGTCGAGAAATGAGGTTAGGTTCCCTTGCAGGAAGTTAATTGGTTTACGGTTTAATTGAAGTTCAATAAGTGTGTGGAAACTGGAAATTAATGTTATTAGATGTTTAGCATGTGATTACATGGTAAAGATCTAATAACATTAATTTGCATGGATGTTTGAGATCATTTAAGTAGGATTCTTTTATGTTTAAAGTATGCTTTTATATTGCTAAATTAATAGATGATTTCACCGTGGTTTCGATTAATTTTCATAGGTTTTTAAGTTATGTTATTGTCTTTTATAATTTTAACACTAGAAGCGCGGCCTTCCCAGAATTTACCTTCACATCATTCTAATACGACATATTTGAACAATTCACAGAAATATAATAACATAGATACACGCGAAATGCTTTTAGAGATTTGTGACACAAATGAATCTTATTCTCTCATTGCAAAACATATTCGCTATTTACTGTAAAACTTTATTTACTTATTTTATGTATTTTATGTAATAAAGTTTTGATTTGGTTTTCGTGTGTTTTACACAATCACTATTGTTAACGCTACGAGACAGATGCATCTGAAAAGGCATTCAATACATAAACCAAACTAAAGAATATAAAGTTTATTCATAATCCTTTTATTCTAACACCAAAAACCTTTCTTCTCGGATTAGTTCCACCAAAAAACTGCAACAAAAAAAATAACATCGCCACGAAATATCTCATTACTTCGATTACGAGCTGGTCCAAACTGCATTTTTGTGTTCTAGAGAGGGCTACACCCATCTCTTTCTAACTCAGGTATTAGAAAGAGAGGTAGGTAGTTTGACCTATGCGCTGGCGACCGATTTCGGGGCCGTTGCATTGAAACGCACGTCCGTGCAATGATTTCTTTTTGTTTGATTTATGAAACTGTAGCGATATTTTTGGGAGCAGTGTATTATGTTTCGTACGAAGACGATGGGTTGTTGTTGTAACGGTTAATAATTGTAGGCCTTGATTGTTATTTATTAATACTAAAACAGATAACGTCCTTATGAAACAATGTGTTCGGTTTTTTCGTTTTTTGTGCCAAAATTTCGCCACTTCAGCGGCCTTATCGATGACTGATTATGTGCAGCATGTTAGATGAAGCATAGTTAGCCACTCAGCTCCGCAACTACATGTTTCTTCTTCCGTTTCCTCGTGGATTCAACCGGTGTCGGCCACCTCTCGCGCCGAGCCCTGGTACAGGCCATGGTCCGGAAATAGGAGGAGTGGCAGGCTTTTGCCTCGCGTGCGAATCAGTAATGCTAGCGAAGAAGGCGGCTCACCAAATTGTATTTGCAGCGGTCATTGTTATTTAGTGCGTCTTAATTGTGCACAAAGTAACACATAATTATTGAAGATTCTCTTTATTTGTAGCTCACAATATGCTATTAATCTCTTGATCATCTCTTGATATTGAGCATTAAACTATCGCGAGCCATCATTAAAAATTTAACAAAATCACTCACATACCCAGAAACCACTAATAAATAAAATCCTTTAACCATTAACCGTAACACCAACAAAAAGAATGACCAGTGAACACTCACAGAGTGGCAGTAAATCATTGGAACGTGTGATCCCTCCCTGAGGGGAGGTAAATCCTCCTCCGAGCGCTGCTGACGTCACGGAGTGTTGTGCCGTGCAAATACTACTACTGTGTGTTGTTGTAATACTCTTGAGAGGTTTACGGGGCTGTGGCTAGCGTGATGTTAGTTTGAGAAATAAGATTTTGGTGTGTTTTAGGTTATTTTTATTTGTATGAGTTGAACCAGGGGTGGACCTTTTTTATTAACATTAACGTTTGACCAATATCTTACATGATGGTAAACGATGATAGGGTCGACGATGGAGCACGCTTAATTAGAAGTAACCTATTCATTCTTGACTTAAAGACCTCATGGTTAAAGCTATCAATAAACATATTCCGGCAGGGAATTCCACTCCTCAGCTGGACGCATAATGAAAAAGTTACCCAAAATACTTCGTACATATTGATGGGATGTCGTTTGCGTAACGCTGTACGTCCTTTAACCTAATACCTAATAGTTACTTTGTTTACCATTAGATTATGGATGTCCACTACACAGTCTAATTCTTGCCAGTATTTCTCAACAAAATGGAGAGGGAGAGGGAGGCCAAAGAAAAGATGGATGGATTGTGTGAGAAGTGATATGGAAGAAAAGGGAGTGAGTGATAGCGTGACGAGTGACAGGACAGAATGGAAGAAAAAGACGTGTTGCGCCGACCCCAAATAAAACGGGACAAGGGCAGGAAGATGATGATGATGATGATTTCTCAACAAAATGTATTAAGTCAACCTCCTCGGCAAACTTCGTTGAGGTAGTAAACCCTAAGATTAAAGTTTCAGCTCCATTTTACCGAGATCGATCTTGTTTTAATGATTCCACGTGTACTAGTTGTGGAGGCACTTGGGATACAAAAGTACTTACCTACACCAATTTTACCCTAAGAATTATTTTGCGAATAAATTAAAACTTACTACTGAACTTGACTAGAAGGAATCCCGCTCAAAACTCTTAGGTTAGGTATTTATTTGTAGGTATCACTTGAGCCAAGGCCAACCCTTGCAAGGCACCATACGACAGAACTTTGCGAGACTGTTGTCCTTTTTGCAAATTCTATGAATCTAAACTGGGTATTTCTAATGACAGGTGATTTTTTTTAAGGTTTCCTAATTGTAACAGCTCTGACTTACGACCTTTTAGGTCGAGGGTCCAAACCCAGCCAGGTGCATTACTTTCTGTAATATATTTCATCACCACTGCTCTCAAAACGGTTAAGTAAAACTCTTGGGGAAACCGTCATGTCCTAGAACCAAAAATCCGAAGACGTGTGACATTCATCAATGAACACTTGGCCCGCTAGAGACGAGACTTGAATCCCAGCAGTGAAAACTTTATAAGACTGATTATGCTTACATGCTTAATATTCACAAAACTTAACTATCAAATTAACTTCATAGTAATTTGTCAATCATGTACCTATGCGAACAATGCAAACTAACTAAACAGGTTGTGTTATCAAAATAATCTAAACTAGTTCTTACATAGTTTCTGTTTATTACTGAACGTAACACTACAGTTAATGTGCATAGTAGTATACTAGCTAACTGGTAACGAGTAGTAACTTACAGTCAACTAACATAAACATGAACTGACTGCAAGCGCCTGCAGTATTTACGTGAGCAAACGGTTGCGGTTGATCGATTACATGCGGGTTTAACTTCGCTAACTAAGTGCCAGGCGGTAACTAGAGCTTACTGACTACGGGTTGTTTCTGTTTATGTTAAACGAGTTAGTAGTTAGGACTACTATTTAACGTAATTTAGTATTTTGAATATATAATATTATGGTACATATGTCACTGCATGTAATTCTGTTCTCATAATAACTTAAGATCCTACCCAAAAACATCGTCGTCCAATTCTTTTTTAATATATCAATACCCGCGAAACGAGACACAATGGTAAAACAATAACAGCGTGGTCCAATGAGACCGGTCGGGGATTCATGAATTAATCCGAAAACATGTAAGGAAAAAAAACTGTCTTAGTTATAAAGTCTCTGCTCCTTAAAAGAAATCAACTTCTCGTTTTTTCATCAATCAACACGTTGCTATAACATTTTCTGCAGGCGCTAATTAACTAATCCCAGCCAAGCCCTGTAATAATTAGATCAGAATCTGTGAGATAATTCGGTTAGTTTAGTGAGTCTAGACAAAATATATAAAATAACTAGCTATTACGTAACTAAGGAAAGGTTTAAAGATTGGATTAGGTTCAGCTGCTGTCTATACAAGACAGTAATTGGCAATTAACTGACAGTTAACTGTCATTGTTATATCTGGCTTTGCTGTGAATTATACTGGGGCAAGTTGGCTAGTGGATGGGTATGTATATGATGATATATTTCTTAATCATGCATTATCTTATATATTATATAAAATTTTCGTGTCACAGTTTTCGTTCCCGTACTCCTCCGAAACGGCTTGACCGATTCTCATGAAATTTAGTGAGCGTATTGAGTGGGTCTGAAAATCGGCTAACATCTATTTTTCATACCACTAAGTGAAAAAAAAATTATATGGCAAAACAACGTTTGCCGGGTCAGCTAGTGTTTCTATATAATTATGGGTGTTTACTTGGCCAGCTATGCTTCAAGAGATGGGTAAGTGGTTTATAGTCAGACTGTCTACTTACTGATCCGCTAAATCTAAGAGTTAGCAAATCAGTCGATTAAATTCACATACCACCATAGAGATTTGGTAGTCATAGAGTGAATAATCTATGAGTAGTGGGGGTGAAGGTGGTGGTAGTTAACAGCAAAACACAATAACCTATCTATCACATATCGGAGATAGAAAAACAAATGAAACAACAGAAAAAATGTATAATTTTTGTATCCGGTTGTATCATCTGTTTTACTATCTCCAGTATGCCAAAACTGGAGATAGATAGGTTATTGAGTTCGGCCGTACGTGAATGCTCCCGGTGAGGGAGCACCAAAATTAATACAACAAAATTACTCTTTTATTTTGGAAATTGCCATTCACTTCTTTTGAAATAAATAATAAGGTAGGTAACTGTTTCAATTTTGGATTGCTAATAACCGAAAACGTGAAATTTGCATCAGACAGATTAGTCAAAACTTATAATAAGCGTTTTTTATTAAAGTCGGTTCATCAGTTGATTAACTTAATAGCATGTCAACATGTCATTGAGCCTCCAAACTCGGTATTTTGCGTTGGTCAAGATATTTTTATACAACAATTCATTCACACATTCATTCTATGTAACTACAGATTTCTAATTCATGTCTAGCCTATGTCTAGTTTAACTCATTCAGCCAACAATTCTAGGAATTCGGACAGCTATCCTAGGATTCCTAGGAAAATAGACGGCAAACGCCTGCAATACCATTCAGAGCAAAATGTTGCATTGCAAATTAGGTTTGTTACGAAATTGTAACAGGAGTTGTTAGTTTTACTGGTTTAAAACTCGTGGTTTTTTATTAAAAACCGGCCAAGTGCGAGTCGGACTCGCGCACCGAGGGTTCCGTACAAACCTGCAAGGTTTACAAAGTTCGGCCGGCCGGGTAATTTAAGGTTTTTGGAATTTTTCCTTTATGTGTGCTATAAAACGTTGCTTCATGCCAAATTTCAAGATTCTAGGTCGACTGGAAGTACCCTTTAGGTTTTGATTCCCTTGCGAGTACTTGCGAGTTTCAAAATATGCAGCTTAAATTGCTGTTTCTTTTGATTGCGTTGACATAGAAGTTTGATTTTGTTACAGCTTAAAGGTATTATAGACTTGAGTATTTGGTAAGAATTTCAATTTAATACCTTTACGCGTTTATGAGGAAATGGGTAGTAAGTTTAAAATTATTAAAAAAAAAATATATTATGTGATGTAACTAAAAATTTATGGTTTTCGTAATTTTTCCTTTATCTATGCTATAAGACGTTGCTTCGTACCAAATTTCAAGATTCTGAGTTCACGGGAACCACCCTGTAGGTTTTGATTCCCTTGCAAGTGTCGAAAATTTGCGGCATAAACGGCTGTATCTTTTGATTGCGTTGGCTTAGAAGTTTGATTTTTTCACAGCTTCAAGGGACAGTAGACCTGAGTAATTGATATAAATTTCAGCTTCATACCTCTACGCGTTCCTGAGAAAAAGGGTCTTGACAGACGGACGGACAGACGGACAACAAAGTGATCCTATAAGGGTTCCGTTTTTTCCTTTTGAGGTACGGAACCCTAAAAAGTGGTATTTAATGTTTGAATCCCCAACCGGTCCTATGAGACCACGCTGTTATTTGTTTTACTATTGTGTCTCATTTCGCGGGTATGTGATAGATTAAGATACCTGCTGATAAGAATTTGAATATTTATTAATGATTTTTTTATTAATAATGAAACAGCTAGACTATAAGTCCCATGGCCCTCTTTAATAAAGCTAACAATCCAGCAAGTCCGAAATACATAACTACGAGTAGTATGACAAAAAGTGACTATTCGACGATTTTTCTTTCCGCCTCTGTACTTTACTAATAAATCTTACACGTGACATAAACATGGTGGAATATTCTGAAATATGTCGCATTGGTGAGACAATCCAGGATTAGTTTTCCGTCCCCGTCTTCTAGAATCGAACTATTTACATAGATAAGTTTGTACGGAGCCCTGCAGTATGCGAGTCCTACTCGAACTAGACATTTTTTTCTTATTTTCTATTCGCTTGAGGATTAAATTACCAAGAATCACCTAAACATATCTAATTAAGAACCCCCGGCTTTAAATAAACAACATTTAATTAGTCCCTTTAATTAACACATTCTCAGAACCGCTCTACATTTACTATCCCCAACAATTCTATTTCTCAGTATCTTAAAAACATTCATTTTCCCGACAAAACTCATCTCTACTAGCCAACAATCTCGAGAAGTATCTCTCGGGATATCTCGGCTCCCGGAACCTTGAAAGAATCAATATTAGGAACGATATACAGACAGTTTTCTACTTCCCGAAGATACCAGATCAAAGGGAAAAACGAAAAGGGACAAGGTTTACTGTATGTACACTTGTACAGTCGACAAAGGATATAAGTAACCAGGATGATTTTTTTTAGGTGTGATATCATCCAATGGCAGTCGTTACGGATAGTCCTGCCAGTAAATCTGACTCCAGTCTTGCCATGAAGTACCGTGTTACCCCAGTTAATGGGTTGTGGAGGTCTGGTAGGCAGCCGCTCCTCGTAAAATACTGGTGTTCAGCTAAATCCGGCTTGACTGGAAGCCGACCCCAATATAATTGGGAAAAGGCTAGGCAGATGATGATTTCATCCAATGACTTCTCTCGCGCTAAGGCGGAGTGGCAGGGCCGTTTCAGTTAGACTGTTACTGACTGCAACCCACTCCTGTGTTCCTTCATCGCCTTGCATTCCAGGATCCCGGAGGTTCCATTGGTCGTCGTCGGCAAGCCCACATGTACGGTGGCTAGAATTCGGAGTTGGAATTCTAAATAGAATTGGCAGCCAGCATGGGGAAGTCCGATCAGACAGACTGACCTCTTCAAAAGTGCCTGTATTGGTTTGTTTGAAACTAGTTTTAGCCCTCAGCTTCGCCCGCGTTCATAAAATATAGCCTAAGTTACTCAGGAATACAGCAGCTTTCTATTGGTGAAAAAAAATTAGCAATCGAACCAGTACTTCCACAGATTACCTCATACAGACAAAAAAGCAAACTTTACCTCTTTATTATATTAGTGTAGATAAATGCTTTTGAGTTTTGAGTTTGTTCTCACATAATAAGAATACGATATGATATTTCATTCATAATTATCCATCCACTGGTTTTCATGAAAACTTAGGTACTATATCGGACGACCCTGGTTACTTATCACCTTGTTTGACTGTACCTGCACTGTTAAATGGTTCTATAGTTAGGATATCGGACAAAGCATTTTTTACCTTTTTTTGAGGTGGGTGTTATCGGTGAAAGATATATGAGAGGAGATGTTATCCAGTGACTTTTCCTGCTCAAAGGTGCATCGGAAGAACGTCTCAGACTTTTACTGACTAAAACCACACTTGTGTCTTGTGTTTCAGTTACCCTCTGCGTTCTAAGATCACAAGTTTCCTTTTCAGAAATGCCCTGCGGCCCTAGCGGACTTCGGCCTAAGTAATTTTTTAGCTGAGTTCTCTCTGAGGGATCTCTAGTTCCAAGAGCGACAATCTCCAAATATGCCTAAATGCCTGCATTGATGCTGAAAGATAGGAAACTGATATAATGACCAATGCATTATTAATACCGCGTAACGGAAGGGTTAACGAGTGAAAATAACTGATGGACTTGATTTCGGTCCCACCTAATGCTAAGCAGTGACGCAATCGTTGATAGTGCGGCTCACTAGTTTATTTAAGAGCCTATTCACTCTAGCCTTAAAGCCCTAAATTATAATTCCCATCCAAAATAATACGCTATTGCTTAAACAAACTCGAATCGACTCTATTGGGTCTTAAACCTTTAACCAAGCAAAAATACAAAGAGAAAACTCAAGCGACCAATTTCAAAATTAATATTGTATCGAGACAAACCTCCACCAACCTAAATCCAATTACATTATTGGTTGAAAATATAGAAAGCAATCTTTGTTTAAAATGTCGGCCCAGTGCGGTTGGGCTCCGCAAATATTGGTCCGGCCCGTGGCAGCGAACCTCGGTCCAACGGGTGCAATTGATTTTTGGTTACAGAGCCTTTTGGATAGTATTAGAACTGGTTGGAAATTGGTTTATGTCGTCGTGAAGTCTTTAATGTGGTAAACTGGATAATAAATTTTGTTTGGTGGGCAGTTACTTTGTGCCCATGCTTCGGAAAGCACGTAAAGCTGTTGGTACCTGTTCTGATATGTAGATCTTTGACAGTTAGACCAGTGAGTCAGTCAATGCAGATCAGTGGCTAATGGTCAAATTTCCTAGTGTCTGATTATAGCTAGTGAGACGCTGGAAAATTTGACCATTAGTCTATCCAAGGAGTATCGTGTTGCCCAGTAACTGGGTTGTAAGTGTCTGATAGGCAGTCGCTCCGTGTAAAACAGTAGCCTTCAGTCGCTTTCGGTTAGACTGGAAACCGACCCCAAACTGGTTGGGAAGAGGTTAAGGATGAGATGATGCTTTGTGTACGACGTCAAGTGCACTCCGTCCGGTAACGGGTCCACACACTCATCATCATCATCATGCTGGACATAGGCCTCCCCCAAGCGTCGCCACAACGACCGGTCCTATGCCTATCACATCCATCGGATTCCCGCAACCCTCTCCACACAGCATTAGCATTAGCATGGTAATGTTCCTACTGCTGAGACTCAGGCCTCCTCTCTAGGAGAGGGAATGGGCTGTAATTCACCACGCGGGCCCAGTGCGGGTTGGTGGATGTCACAAGTCTTCGATTTTTTTTTGTTTTTTTTTCTCCACACAGACTGAAATAATAATAATTATGGTCGCCTGAATACCTTAGACTTCGAAAGCGAACCAAGTTCGTGGTTCGATCGTACTAAGTATAATATCAGTATGTTTTGAGCGTGTGTTAATACTATAAGACGCCACATTAGCGGTAATAGGTACGATAGCTTAATGTGCAATATCCTCTTTTATGTGATGTCTTTCACTCTATTACCTTCCTAACGCCACCCGGTAACTGTCATGTCTTTAATGATGTTATTATTCAATTCCTTTGAATCGTTACAATGTTAATTAATTAAGAAACAAAACAACATGCAAAACAAACGCACTAACACTTTCTCTCGCTCTTTCGCAACATTCGGTACAGTCAAACGGGGTGAATAGGAACGCAGGGGTGAATAGGAACGAAAATGGTTACTGGATTTTAACGTTATTTAACAGGTTTTTCCAGCATTTAATTACTCCTATTTATCCATTAATTGTAATAAAAGGCGATGCTTATACAGAAATGAAGATAAAATATTTAACCAAAGTAAAAATTAAAATCAAAGTTTTGTTCCTATTCACCCCGTTTGACGGTACTCACACACACTTATTGGTGGGTAGAATACGGTATGTCGACGCACAACAAATCAACAATATTTATAGAACATTGCGATGCACGTTACTCCAAAAGACCGTCTCAGCGAAGCAACTATAGACGTCCACGTCGATGTATTTTACTGCGCTAGATCTTTACTGAGAACCAATACAATTTGACTTCGATGCACGTTACCAGAAAAGTATTTATGTTTAAATTATTTGTTGTTTCATAAATCTTGGACAACTATCTTATAATCAGGCGTTTGTTGCTGCGCCACAGTTATAACTTCTGCAGCTATCGTATAACATTGCTTAGGTACAATAACTTACCTGCTGATGATTCGCATCTTGCTTATCACTGCTATCAGAAGCTGATGACCCCGTCGGCTTCTTGCAGAAGGTAGGGCAGTAGCGGCGACATAAACATCTGCAGAAGAAGAAATAGAAAGATTTATTACTAAACCTCTTTAGTAATGTACTGCTGGCGAGTGTGAAAAAAAACATATGGTTCGAATATTCTGAATGATATTGTTTTTAGACAGATGTGTCATCGTGGAAAGAAAGCTTATAAAAATATAATAATTATTGTTTCGGCCGCGTCCATGTAAACACTTCGACTAATATACGCTTGATCCCGTACAAAATTCTATCACTGGTGCTTCCCCCCGTATCATCTCAGCTGAAAGATGTCCACTGCACATAGGCTCTCAAGTTTCGCCACAATGACTAGTTCTGTGCGTCTCGCACACGTTGGATAATCGGGGGGAAATTATCAACTAATTTCTCCCGCTCTGAGTACAACGAGAGGGCGTGTCAGGCTTTTGCAGACTAAAACCAAAGCAATTATGTAATTCATTTTCTTTCTTTTTTTTTTCTTTTTTCTTTTAAAACACACCCATATTCCTTTCAAACAATCCCAGGTAGTGATGGTCCATCATGTTACTTTTATTAGTTGTTTTTAATAATGCAACACCGAAACGTATTTGTGATTATCGATAGAAAGTTGTTGATGTAGCATAATGAGCGTCGCCTGGGTCGCACGCGACGTAAAGTCGCCTCGCGTGGCATGAGTCTAATGTAGCTCTTCAAGTTGCCATATAAAATGTATGGATTCGCACGCTCCCAGAACGGCCTACGGGAACCACGTGGACCTAATTTAGTTCTACTTTAACAAATACATACGGCCACAAATCTTCGCGTATATACGAAATATGTTTTTGTATCAGTGTGATAACTGAGTGTTACTCTAAAATTTGAAATCATAGTAGAAGTAATAAAAACATCCAAATACTCAGACTGCGATAAACATTCTAATCAAACAATTCCATTCAAAGACGACCTTCACACAACACCTAGAACTTCGCAGAATATCCTAACAACGTGTCTATGGACGGACTAAAGCCTAAACGGTGTACAATGGGCCGGCGGAACACTGTATCCTGCCGCGCTCCTTTGTGAGCAGCGCCGAGAGAGAATTAGCCAACATAATGGTATCAACAACATCCTGTGTTGGTAAGGCCAGGCAGGGTGGCGCCGAAATTGTTATTAAAGGTAGAAGAGGGTAGTTTGTAGCGATGCGAGAGAGGTTTTAGTCGATTGTTTCGATTATTCGAACATTGTAAAGTAAGTGTACACATTAGTTATGAGTTAAGAGAGAAGAAAGCTAAAATTTTGTAATGAAATGACGTCGCGCCGTCATGCCAAACTGAACGTAAACAAATAAATAAAACGGAAAAATCATCATCATCATCATTTCAGCCGAAAGACATCCACTGCTGGACATAGGCCTCCCCCAAGCGTCGCCACAACGACCGGTCCGGTGCGTCTCGCATCCATCGGATTCCCGCGACCTTCGCCAGGTCGTCGGTCGACCTTGTGGGAGGCCTTCCAACGCTACGTCTTCCTGTACGTGGCCGCCACTCCAGAACCTTTCGTCCCCATCGAACATCCATTCTACGAGCAACGTAAACGGAAAAGTATAAGAATTTAAAAGTATATAAGCATATAAAAAGGCATGAGAAGAAAGATCAGGTAAAGAAAATGTGTTAAAGTAATATAAAACAAGTGTGAGTATAAATAGCACTATAACATCTCGATGCTTCCCGATGGTTTTTTCTTTGACTCGAGTCCGACTCGGTCTGTTATTGCAACTGGCACATGGTGCGTTCAATCGCGAATTGTTCCTCAATGTTTTTGAATTTCGAGTAAGTGTTACTGATTCGAACAATCGAAAACTAGCAGTGGATTCTATTGACTCGAAACAATCGAAAAACATCTCGATTATCGACAGGCGATACGAACGTTAAGGCCAGGCAAGGTGGCGCCAAAATTGTTATTAAAGGTAGAAGAGGTTAGTTTGTAGCGATGCTCGGCAGCAAGAGGGTTTAATCGATTATTTGAACATCTCGATGGATCTCGATTGTTTTGACTTTGACTCGAGTCCGACTGTATGATTGCAACTGGCGCATGGCGCGTTCATTCGCGAATTTTACCGCGACAGTTTGAGTGACTGATTCAAACAATCGAAAAGAAGAGGTCGATTCCATTGACTCGAAACAATCGAGAAACATTTCGATTATTTTGTAGTCATCTTTTGCATGTGACAAACCACTGAGACTAAAACCATTAGTCTCAGAGATTAAAAAACCGACTTTAGTCGACCCGATGGTTTATTTTACCGACTCCGATTTTTTCGATTCTTTAACTCGATTCGATTCGATATTAAAACATCTCGGGATCGCTCATCGCTAGTAGTGTGATGTTGGTTTACTGGTTGTTGCTCTAGCCTTTAACTAGGTTACGTTCTTTTAAGTGGCAGTAAAATTGAGAGTTTTTTGCGAGAATATTTCGATCAAGAGTCTGTTATTAAAGAGTATTTCAACCATTTTTAGGGTTCCGTACCTACGTCAGTAAAAACGGAGCCCTTATAGAATCACACAGCTCAGTATAAAATTGAGTATAAAAGCTTTTAGAAAACAAAGATAGTTTACTAAAATAGCCATTTATAGTAACACGTGACTTGACTGACCACTCTCAAAAAGGCCCTTGATGTGGTCATTAATGTGAAAAGACACATTAATGACCACATCAAATTAATGACTCGTTGGAGAAACCTACCACGTCTAGTAATCTGATTGCTATTAGTATTTTATGTGACCTCTTGATGATCCCTTAGTCACCATTTACTACTCTCATTAAGTGTTTAACCTATTCCCATCTAAATGCTTGTCTGGGCAGCGTTTGGGAAGCTGCGTGGTATCTTTTTATCCAACGTTCCACAGGGTCTCAAGACGAAAGCAGTGTATTTTGTGAAGAAAGTCTATAAAAGAAAAAAAACTCTTAAAAAGTCTATGACCAGTGCGTGGTGACAGTGACATATGACTCTGAAATGTGGTTGTCCACAAATAGGCCTCATCAAAAGTCACCCAAAGGGAAAAAGAAAGAGTTATGCTCGGAGTTTGCTTGTGTAATCACACTAATCATATCAAAACAGAAGATATCCGCAGAAGAACCACGGTCACTGACATAGCACGAAGATTCGTCAAAACTAAGAGTATCAATAGACAAGGCTAATTGCTCGTAAAACGGTCAATTAAATGGGGCCGAAAGGTTCTGGAGTGGCGATCGCGCACCAAAGATACAGCCTTGGAAATCCCCATGAGGTGGAGCGATGACCTGGTGAAAGTCGTGGGTATGCAAAATATAACGTGGCAAAATGGGATTTTATAGATCCATTGGATCCCCAATGTGCATGTAATGTCCTTTTTAGGACATGAGCCACACCTTGCGACCGCCAAGTGCCCATACTTCTGCACTTTGGAGGAATTAATTAAGATTCATGCTACCGATGCTACTATTAACGTAGCCGCTTACGGACGACAAAATAATTTAGGGAGTTTATCATTGACTCGAAAAATAAAAGAAGTATGCTCATAATATAACAATCATAATATTGATACAGACTTTTCCATACATCAACAGAAAAAAACCTTCAACTACCCAGTATTACCAAAACCCAGTCCAGTTTCTCCAGTTCCATAAAGGTGCATGTTAAGCAGACTAGATAGAATTCAATAAACAGTTTGGCTACCTTCCAGCTACTCTGCCACTGAATATATTTTAAAACGGCTTAATTTTACTTCGGGGGCGCTGGACAGTTTTAGCTGAGTCCAAGTTAGGGGGAAAGAAATTGGTCTAGACTTTTCGTTATTAGGTTATATTAAATTAGCTAGCTAGGCATTAATCTCTGGCCTAGATAGCAAAAGAAAAAAGGTTGAGTTTCTCTTTGGCATGAACTACTTAAGTGTAACTATATTGACTTAGAAAATATAGTTTTTGTGAAGTTAGTGTATAAAACGGAGATCTATTTAAAATAAGGAGAGTT